>JAREYC010000002.1:123032500-124282500 GCA_030015325.1 Cryptoblepharus egeriae
CCAGAAGGAAAAATGGGAGAGACAGCCATGTTGGTATAGGCCCAACCAAGGTGCTAGGGGTAAGGAATCAATGCATCTCAGTTGGGGAAGAAGTCACAAAAATTGGGTGATGAGGATCAAGGTCACCCAATAAACATCCTGGCTGAATGTGGATTGGAATGCTGATATCTGGCCGAAGTCTGATTATTGGACCACACTGGTTCACAATGGCTAGGCCAGCCATGAATCAATTCAAGCCAACACTTACCGGCTCACCACGCTGGCCAGGATGTCCTGGCAATCCATCCTTTCCAGCAGGACCCTATCAAGCCGAAAGAATTAAAGACAAGTCATGGGGTGGCCAGAACAGACTATACCTCAAATACATATCTCCCTGAAACTGAAATTTTGGGGCTTATATGTGTTGTGGGGTTAGACAACAGAACATGGTCTGCTTTGTGATTGCAATTCCTTCACACCATTGTCTACAGCAGTGATTTTCAATCTTGTTCATCTCATGGCACACAGACAAGGTGCTAAAATTGTCAAGGCACACCATAAGTTTTTTTACAATTGACAAAGTATACCACACTATTGGCAGGGGGTTAAAATGCTCTACTAATAAATGAGCCACCCCAAACTCCCACAGCATACCTGTGGACCATCCGTGACACACCAGTATGCCACAACACAGTGGTTAAAAATTGCTAGTCTATAGTGCGTCCCCACCCTCAACTGCCAGCATGAAATTGTTGTAAAACTGTAATATCCATTTCACAATATAGCATATACTGGACAGCCAAGACTGAAGACTAATCAAACAATTGTGATAAAGCACTAAATTTCCATGCTATGAGAAAAACAATCCAGAAACAATTGGGACTGGGAAAATCAAGGTCATTTGTTCTTCAAAAGTAAACAGGAACTATGTTCTCTGGAAAGAGATCATGATCCTGTTCCTGTAGCATGAACAAGAACAGCAGAGAACTTAGGAGAGAATTTAATATAGGCTACAATCCTAATCACCACTTAGGCTGGCCTGAACCCCAGCATAAGTCCTGTGCTGACCTGGGGGTGTCACAAAAGTGCAGTAAGACACTTTACCCCACTCCTGGTGGGATTAGCCCAATGTACAGGCATCTGCTGACCTCCCCACACCATCATGAAAAAATAGGCTGTGTTAGGCTTGCCTACATTTCGTATGATTGGGCCTATAGTCTATGAAGCTTTTTCTAACTATCATGAAATGCGCTATTTTGTCATACCAAATTATGTAATCTGTTGTAAACCAATTTGAGATTGAAATCAGGTTTTTAATCTTTAAAATAAATAATAGAGTAAAAGGACAATGGTTAATCTATCCCTTGATATATAAGTGGCCCTCCAAGCATATATTCCTGTATGGCTTGTTAATTTTTTCAAGACTGCCCCAAGAAAGATGAGTTAATTGCGCTTACTCAAAATCCAAGGCAATAGAAATCTATCCTGATTGTCACTAGAGGCTCATTCCTTTGTTCACACACTCAGGTCCTGTCTTGTAAGGGACACAGTGCTTTCACAGGCTGTTTTCACAGCAAATCTGAGTTTTGGTCTCTATGCATGTGTAATTCAAGTGTAAAACTTAAATTGGCTAGGATGTACAATCTTTTTTTACAGTGTGCTCTCCCCCACATTTGCTCCTGCATAAACCATGTTCACAGACAAAACTCAAATTGGTGTCCGATGGGGAAGAGTTTGCATCTAAATAGGGAGCAGCGGTGCCTCGTACTAGAGATGAACACGGAATGGCGGATACTTACAGGTGGCCCCTTAGGTCCAGGGAATCCATTGGGGCCCTGTGGTCCAGTGGGGCCCTGTGCATAAAGAGCAAAAAAGTTACTGAGAAATGCTTCTGCTAGATCCCACTTTCCCTCCCATGCTCATCCCATAACGAATTATGGGGCTCAAATTTGCATTTTTCAAACTCAAGCTTGTTATTCCCGCCCTCTATGCCAGGAATGTTCCATGTTATTAGAGAAACAGCTTAACAATCAGCAGCCTTTGTTAGCCTTTGTTAGCTAATGACCTGTCTTCCTGGGACTCACTTTTGCAACCAGACTCTGATTTCCTATACACCCATGCCTGGCTGCCCATCATCTTGTACTCCACAATTCTTACCTTTTCCCCTACAATCCCAGGGGCCCCATCATGTCCAGTATCTCCCTGCAGAGAGGGGAAAAAGTTGAAGAATGACAGGTAAAGGTCTTAAAGCCCTATTGTTATGTACTGAATGCATATACAGTGGCGCCTCACATAACGAATTTGATTCATTCCGGATGCATGTTTGTTACATGAAACGTTCTTTATGTGAAGTGGATTTTCCCATAGGAAATAATGAAAACTCAGACAACTGATTCCACAACCCAAAAAATATTCATATAAAAATATTAACTGGATGTAAAAATGATGACAAAACACTGGAATTGAATTCAAAACATCATTCAATGTGCATGATTCTATGAAGTCTACTTAGATTGCAGTAAGGACCCATTTAACACAATGGGGCTTACTTCTGGGTAGACATGGTTAGGAGGCTGCAATCAAATACATTTTCTTGGGAGTAAGCCCCATTGAACACAGCCCTGACACTTTTTAAAAGGGCTGCCAGCCAGTGCGTCTGCCCCAACTGCCAACAAGTGTGTTTGTTATGTGAAGCACAGTTTTTTATGTTTAGCAGAATCCTAGAGAAATTTTTGTTCGTTACATGGAACATACTTTACATGACGTGTTTGTTACTTGAAGACGCCACTGTAGTTTTGAAGCAAAGTGAAGCTAATCTTTAGATGGCCCTAAATGTTAACTCCAAACTTTTTGGAGGAAAACTTAGAACATTCATATTTGGACGGGCTTTTTCAAGTATTATGATTCGTTAAAGCCTTGTGGGCCTAGAGTATAAATTACAGGTATTTGCCTGCTGTTCCTCAGTATAGTTTGTGTCAATAAATGGTGTTGTAGCTATACTGGTCTGCTTCTCGCCCACTGTAACCCACTACATGATAGTGGTGACAAAGTTGGGATGCTGCAGAGGAGAGAGCTGCTGCTAACCAAGAGACTGAAATCATTAGGTGTCAGACTGGCATTGGGTGTCAGACCGGACAGACGGAGGCAGCTGTGCTGTTCTCTAGGTGGGGAAGCCCTCCCTCCAGGCCACCAGAGGTAGAACTCTCCCCCCACCCCTGGGCTGGTCCCTGGAATTTTTTTTTCCCATAGAAATGGTCCCTGGGGCCAAAAAGATTGAGGACCACTGGCTTAGAGTATAAATTACAGGTATTTGCCTACTGTTCCTCAATTTCAGTTTGAGTCAATAAATGCTGTTGTAGCTATGCCGTTCTTCTTCTTGCCTACTGAAGCCCATTACACAATACCTATAACATTTTTTGCTTCTTTTAAAGGTTTTTTTTACCTAATTGGTCATTCTGATGTCCAGCAAAGGCAACATTTGGACATGCGGTGGTTTCTGTAGGGCTCAGAGGATCTCCTAGATCCTCTTGCAGTTCACCTTGCCACTAGATGGTGTGGGAAACCATAGGACCCCTCCCCATGCACAATTAAGTAAAATCATGCATACCAGATCCACAGATACAAGGCTACTTCTTCAGCATTTATCCCATGTGGTGGTGGGGTCCAGTTGGTCTGGATTGGAATCTTCTAATTGGAATAATCAAGGGTCTACAAACCCCAGACCAAAGACCAGATGTGGCTCTTGGCAATCTTTGAAGTTAAAAGTTTGCAGACGCCTGATCTAAAACATAGTTGATGCAACATTGGGGAAACCTGGCTGGCCTCTTGCAGGGGCTTTATCTTCAGGATGTTGCCTTCCTATTGAAGAGTACCTATTTATCTATTTGCATTTACATGGTTTCAAACTGCTTGCTTGGCAGGAGCTCACTTGATTGTGCAGCATTCTGGTCTCAAACCACTGACCAGCCTATCTTAGGTCAACAGGCAAGTGCTGTTAACCACTGAGATGATGCAGTCTCCCCTACAGCTGTGAAATCCACAGATACCATGCCCATGGTACTTCCTGACAATGCTAGAGCTTGAACTTCAGATCTTCTGCAAGTAAAACATGTGCCGCTACTCTTAGATTTACCTGGCCCAAGTAAAACTTTCCCATTTGGGAGAGGGTCATAGCCTAGATGTCTCCTATTTTTTATTTTTGATGTACAGAGGTTCATATTTTTTTCTTCGCTGGGGAACATTAAATCATGTAATTGCTCACCTATAGACCCAACCTTTCTGTAATGTAATAGAGCTGACTGGGTAGGGTCCCTTAGCTAGCAGCCAGTGAATGTCAGAGCCAGGGGCTTTGAGTTATCTTAGACAGGCCTTTGAGGATAAAAAAGAAAATATGTTCTAGACAGCCATCCCGACACAGATCACGGCTGTTTCTGAAGAAATGTACTAAGCAGAGTCTAAAAAGATCCTGGTTTGAGATGTGTGTATCTGTCACGAAATGATGGCGAAGAACTTGTGCTGTACTCAGATGAAGAAATGAGCACAGCTGAGGGTACACATACATACATAATCTACAGAAGTCATTAAATGACATACAAGAACACAAACATCTTACAGAAAACACAGATACCTTTGGTCCTGGTTTTCCTGTAGGTCCTGGCAACCCACGTTCACCTGGAAGGCCCTGAAAAGGAAGAAAGGACAGGAATTTGCACAAGGCTTTTAAATGCTACTAATTACTAACAGGGGGAAAATAAGCTGTTCTAAGCTGCTCAGAATGGATTATAAATAACAACAGTAATATGACTCCATAACAATAGAAAGAAAATAAGTTTTATTTTATAAAAAAAAATCAAGATCACTGTTGGGTCACACTGTTGGGTGAATGCTCACCGAGGGACCGCGTTGTCCAGTCTGCCCAGCTTGGCCAGCTTTACCCTATAAAAGAAGATTAGGAAAAATGAGAGAGTGGTAAGCAAGGAGAGTGGTATGCTCAGATCTGCTGAGCTACAAACTCTCCTCCTCTTCCATGTACCCTGGATTACACGTAATTACAATATTACATGTCTCAGGCTGCAATAAGTTAGGCAATCCTAAGTCCCGGTACAAGTCCTGTGCTGGCCTGAGAGTGTCACCAAAGTGCTTTAAGGTACTATTGCCCCTCTCTTGGGAAGGTTAGGCCAATGCACAGTCATGCACCAGCCTCCACACACCACCATGGGTAGTTATGTCAGGTGAGTTATGCTGACCTAAATTAGTCACAATTACACCCTCAGAGAGGGGTTTCTAGCCTATAAGCCTAGTCAGCTCTGTACATCATAGTATTCAGGCTTAGTCTTCAATGTGAAGAAATCCTCTTGATCTTGCCTTGCCACTTCCCTCTTCCCCTCTGGACTGTCACTTTTGGGAATCTGAACATCCGTCACAGAATCTCCAAAGCTGCCTGGGAGAAGGAGGCTGCCATATAGGACCATGACTTCAGCCTGATTCAACTCCATTTTCTGCCCCTACTTAGGACTCTTCCTATCAAGCCCTCTCCAAAATGTGACCTAATCCTTGCTGATTGCTTCTGATCCCAGCTAAAATCTGGCAGGAGCTGAAGAAAAAAGGACAATGCTATTGTGTTGGTTCAGGGCTCTACAAACTCTAGCCTATGGGCTGGATCCAGCTCCCATACTAATCCACTCCCCTCTCACGAGAAGCACTTACTGTTCCACCAGACTGTACAATAGACATGATTGCCCAGACTGTCCCTGTACAGCAATGCAAGGCAATAAACATGGTGTTCCAGCAAAACAGTAAGTGTCAGCCAGGCAACATCTTCATAACTCTCCATCACTTAGACTGGGCCAAATACAAAAGCACACACAAAGATACTTCACCACACAAATGTGTATGCATATGCACAGGTCATTCACAGGACTCTTGTTCTCTCACCATTTATAAACTTGCAATGTTTAATGAAATAAAATTTCTAGAACAAAAGGGAGGGAAAGTCAAAGTCTCCTCTTTTTGTGCAAAGTTGCTGATTTCCTTTTAACTACTTTAAAATCTGGTTCACGTCTCAAATATGTAAACAGATCAAAGACTGGAAAGAGTTCGCGTTGGCTTCTAACCCTAATTAAGCAGAACCCAGATGCAGCCTTGTTGAGCCATTGGTTGTCTGCCTTTGCAGCCCTTATCCCAATTCCAGATGCATGGGGACTGACTGGTAGGGACAAGAGAAAGTCCTCGGATGCACTTCTTTTTCCTGAGATTCCTGACCTTCACATATTCTATATTCTACTAGTACCTACTGCCTCCCAGGAAGAGTTTCTATGGTATAAATGAGCCTAATATCTTCTAGGGCTGTGGGTGGTGCAAGTGGCTAAGACACTGTGCCTGTTAACCAGCAGGCCAGGGTTCGAGACCTGGGTTCGCACCACAAGACAGGGTGAGCTCCTGTCCTTATCCCAGCTCTGCGACGCCAGCTGGATCCAATCGTATCGGCTCTGCCTTTCCATTGAACTAATTCAGTGGCATGGAGTGGGGAGATTTGCTGCTTGGGTAACAGCCTATCCTCCACAACAATCCAACTCAGGCTTTCGTGCTTCGCATGCAGCGTATGCAGCGCTGAGCACGATACCATAGTCTCTCAAGACTGACGGAGGCCTCCTTTTTAATACCTTCTAGTCACTGCCATTAGCTGGAAGCCTAAGGAATGCTCAGTTTTGTGTATATACATGTCTTTGTAAATTACAGTGGTACCTCGCTTAACAAGTGATCCATATAACAAGGAAAAATTTCTCTAGGATTCTGCCTCACATAACAAGTGTTGCTTCACTTAACAAGCACACTTGTTGGCAGTTGGGGCAGATTCGCTGGCCGGCAGCCCTTTTAAAAAGCGTCAGGGCTGTCCAGCGTGCCTGCCCATAGCAAAAGAAACACTTCCACGCTGTTCCTCCTTTGGCTGAGCGCCCTCTGGGCAGAGGGAGAGAACAGCAGTGGAGAAGAGCGAAGCAGCTAAGGGCTAGCCAGAAGGGAGCAGGGGAAAGAGAGGCTCAGGATGAAGAGAAGGAGAAAATGAGGAGACACTTTGAAGGTGTCTTTGATTGCAGCCTCCTAACCATGTCTACCCAGAAGTAAGCCCCATTGAGTTAAATGGGTCTTACCCCCAGGAAAGTGTCTTGGATTGCAGCCTATGGGCAAAATCCAGAGCAGTTACGGGTCCATGCAGTTACATCACCATCTAGTGTTATCTTTTGGAAAGTCACCTTCTGCTCCATCGCATAGGGCTTATTTTGACTTTAGGATTGCAGCCTAAGTAGACTTCATAGGATCATGCACATTGAATGCATGTTCTGAATTCAATTCCAGTGTTTTGTCATCATTTTTACATCCAGTTAATATTTTCAGATGAATGTTTTTTGGGTTCTGGAACCAACTGTCTGAGTTTCCATTATTTCCTATGGGAAAATCTGCTTCACATAAAGGGTGTTTCACATAACAAGCAACTTTCTGGAATGAATTAAACTTGTTATGTGAGGCACCACTATATTATTGTATTATTGCAATCTATTTTAAACTATTCTGAAGACAATTCTGTCCAAACGCCAAATATTAATCACATCTATAGATATAAAAGAGAAAAGTCACTCACTGAGTGACTGACTCACTGACTGACTCGCTCATCACCGCCCTGCCAAAACCAGTGGGCCTAGGAGCATGAAATTTGGGGTGGATGTTCCTTCCGTGACGGAGGGGTGCACTAAGAACCGGTTTTCGGAAATTCCAACCGGAAGGGGGTGAAAAGGGGCGCAACATGTTTTCCTCCCTATACTTTGCATTGAAGAATTGATGACTCAGCAACATTCCTCCCCAACTGCTGGGCCTGAAGCATGGAATTCTGGGAGGGATCCTTCTGTCACCTGAACACCCACCAAGAACCATCTGGAGAAATTAACCCTTCAGGGGCTGAAAAGGGGGCAATGTGTTTTTGTCCTATACTTAACATGGGAGACTGACCAACATCCAGCCAATTTGGTGCTCAGTGCCTGGTGCGCAGGGGGAATGTTGTTCAGAGGAAGAGGTTGCACTGGCAAGAATGCTACGCATGGGGGGAAGCTGCGCATGGGGGATGATGCGCATGGGGGAAATTTGCGCATGGCGGAAAGTTGTGCATGAGGGATGTTCCGCATGGGGGAAAGTTGCACATGGGGGATGATGTGCATGGAGGGATGATGCGCATCGGGGATGATGCACATGGGGGGATGATGCACATGGGGGGATGATGCACATGGGGAAGTTGCGCATGTGGGAAAGTTGCACATAGGGGATGATGCACATGGGGGATGATGCGCGTGGGGGATGATGTGTATGGGGAAAAGTTGCGCATGGGGAAAAGTTGCGCTTGGGGAAAAGTTGCATATGGGGATAAGTTGCATATGGGGATGATGTGCATGGGGGGATGAAGCGCATGGGGAATGTTGAGCATGGGGAAAATTGCGCATTGGGGATGATGCGCATGGGGGATGTTACGCATGGGACAGGTGCTCGTCGAGCCTCTGCTTAAAGATCCCTAGTGAGGGAGAGTCCACCACCTCCCTTGACAATCTGTTCCACTGCCGAACCGCCCTCACCGTCAGGAATTTTTTCCGGATTTCCAACCGGAATCTCATTTCTTGCAGTTTGTACCCATTGGTTCTAGTTCTGCTTTCAGAAGCAGCTATGAACAAATGAGCCTCTTCCTCCCTATGACAGCCCTTCAGGTATCTGAAGAGGGCAATCATGTCTCCCCTCAGCCTCCTCTTCTCCAAGCTGAACATCCCAAGTTCCCCCAACCATACCTTGTAGGCAGTGATGGGCTTCAAAGAAATTAACAACCGGTTCTCTGCCCTTCTGGCAGCCACTTTTAAACGGCTATTTTTAAACTTTATATGTCCTATCTCTTGTTAACAACCGGTTCTATAGAGTAGGTGCGAACCTGCTAGAGCCCACCACTGCTTGTAGGGCTTCCATCCCAGTGATCATTCGTGTTGCTCTCCTCTGGACATGCTCCAGTTTGGCTGTATCTTTCTTAAAGTGAGGTGCCCAGAACTGAACACAGTACTCAAGGTGAGGTCTGACCAATGCAGAATAAAGAGGAACTATAACTTCTCGTGACTTGGAAGCTACAGTCCTCTTAATGCAGCCTAAAATGGCATTTGCCTTTTTTTGCAGACACATCACACTGCTGACTCATGTTCAGCTTGTGATCCACGGCTACTCCAAGATCCGGCTCACATGTTGTGCTGCCAAGCCAAGTATCCCCCATTTTATACCTATGTTTTTGGTTTTTATTGCTTAAGTGCAGAACCTTCCACTTCTCCCTGTTGAAATTCATTCTGTTTGTTACAGCCCAGGATTCCAGTTTATCCAGATCCTCCTGGAGGTTTCTCCTGTCTTCTGTTGTGTTTGCTACTCCCAGCTTGGTGTCATCCACAAATTTGATCAGGCTCCCCCCGTATCCCTTCCTCCAAGTCATTGATGAAAATGTTAAAGAGAACCGATCCCAAGACAGAGCCTTGGGGTACCCCACTTGAAACTGACCTCCAGGTTGACACAGAACCATTTACTAAAACCCTTCGTGCGGTCGTCGAGCCAGTTGCAGATCCACCTAACAATTGCCCTGTCTAGCCCATATTTTTCCAACTTCCCAATTAAAATGTCATGTGGGACTTTGTCAAATGCTTTGCTGAAGTCAAGATAAATGACATCCACAGCATTGCCACTGTCCAGAAAGCTCGTAACCCGATCAAAAAATTAGATCAGATTTGTCTGACAAGATTTATTCTTGGTAAATTCATGCTGGGTTGTTTTGATCACCGAGTACTTGTCTAGATGTGCACAAATTGTGTGTTTTATGATTTGTTCTAATATCTTGCCCAGGATTGAAGTCAAACTGACTGGTCTATAATTTCCTGGGTCTTCTTTTTTCCCCTTCTTAAAGATTGGGATTACATTTGCCCTCTTCCAGTCCAGTGGCACTTCTCCACTCCTCAAGGATTTCTCAAAGATGATCCACAGAGGCTCTGCAAGGACATCTGCCAGTTCCTTAAGAACCCGAAGATGCAGCTCATCTGGTCCAAATGACTTGAATTCATTTAGGCCAGTTAAGTGGTTTCGAACCAGTTCTCTGTCAATAATCTGCTGTTCTGCACCATCCATGTTTTCATTACCTCTTAGGGGATGCAAGCACATCCCCACATCAGTCAATGATCCCGCACCCCCATTTGCACAGCCCTTCTTCCAAGAATAGACAGACACAAAGGAGGAGTTCAGCAGCTCCGCCTTCTGCTGGTTTCCAGACACCTGTTGTCCATCCTTGTCCAAGAGCAGCCCCATCCCCTCGTCTCTCCTCCTGTTCCTTTGGGCATATCTAAAGAAGCTCTTTTTGTTATCCTTGACTCCCCTGACCAGCCTCAGCTCATACTGAGCTTTAGCATCCCTGACCCCCTCCCTATAGGACTGGGCTACTCATCCCTGCCTGTACTCCTCCCTGGTGATCTTTCCAGTGTTCCATTCCCTATACTTCTCTTTCTTAACTTCAGCTGATCCCCAAGTTGCTTGTGGAGCCAACCTGGTTTTTTCAGCATTTCCCCCCCCCCCTTTTTTTTTATTGGAATTGTTTCTGACTGTGCTTGTAGAAGCTGCCTCTTAAGGAGCTCCATCGATACATATTACACATGGGACCAAAAAAAGTAGAGAAGTTCTTGCACAGTGCGAGAACCAGGATTTATCAACCAAGCTTGACTGGTAGGCAAGTTAAAATATTCAACAGGAAATATTTATTTACCCAGTACAGTAGTGCCTCACATAAAGAATTTAATTCGTTCCAGAGGCATGCTCTTTAAGTGAAATGCTCTTTAAGTGAAGCAGATTTTTCTATAGGAAATAATGGAAACTCAGACAATTGGTTCCACAACCCCCAAAATATTCATATAAAAATATTAACTGGATGTAAAAATGATGACAAAACACTGGAACCAATCCTATGGAATCCAAGAATCCATGATCCTATGAAGAATCCATGATCCTATGAAGTCTACTTAGGCTGCAATCAAAGACACTTTCCTGGGAGTAAGCTCCGTTTAACACAATGGGGCTTACTTCTGAGTAGACATAGTTAGGAGACTGCAATCAAAGACATTTTCTTGGAAGGCTTACCTGGGCTGCTGCTAGAGGTTCAAGGTGGTCAGTGGGGGGACTTGGGGGCAATTAGGGGCAGCTGCCTCTGGCAACTCTGGGCAACTGCCCCCAAGTTGGGGGCAGTTAGAGACAGCAGCGCTGGCCGGCAGCCCTTTTAAGGAACCTCCATGTGGAGTGTCAGGGCTGCATAGCACGCATGCCCATAGCGTGCTTGCTTGTTAAGTGAAGTGGAACTTGTTGTGTGAAGCAAGATTTCTTGGAAATTTTTGCTTGTTATGTGAAATGCTTGTTAAGCAAGGCGCTTGTTAAGTGAGGTACCACTGTATATAATTAATCTGTGAAACTACTCACAATATGGTGAGGGCATCTGAGCTAGACACTTTTAAAAGGGGACTGAATAGATTTATGGAGGAGAAAGCCCCTCACATGTTACAAGCCATAATGACAATGTGCAATATTCAGGTTTTAGAGGTTGCCTATTTCTAAATGTCAAGCGCAAGACAGCAGAAAAAGGATGCAAGTCTCTGGTTGTCTTGTGTGCTCTCAGAGGCAATTCGTGGGCCACTGCAAGATAGAGGAAGCTGTCTATATTGGTCCTTGATCCAGCAGGGCTCTTTTTATGTCCTTATATTTTTTTAACTAGTCTCTTGACTTCACTATTTTTTCCTCTTTTTAACACTATTGTGCTTGTTTCCCATTCTTTCACAGTCCTGGTGTCCCTTTCCATAATCTATGATCTCAAAATATAGGGAACTCACCCGTTTGCCTTTTTCCCCAATGAGGCCCAATGGTCCTGGAAATCCAGTTGAGCCCTGTGAAAGACAAAATAAAGTCTTAGTGCAACAGACAATGTCCAGTGTCAACAATTCTTTCCTTTACCCGAGCATCTGCTCATGCTCACCTTTGGTCCCTGACGGCCAGGGTAGCCTGGAAGACCTGGTACACCCAACTTGCCCTATGAGGAGAAATGAATATCAGTGTCTGTTTATGCCCAGAAAAATAGAAACCGGAAGATTATTACAACAATTGCTCACCTTTTCACCAGCTGGGCCAGGAGAACCTGCTTCCCCCAAAGGTCCAGCCTGCCCCTTCAGCCCCTCAGGGCCATCCTCGCCACGTATTCCCAATGGCCCACCATCACCCTATCAAGAAATGAAAGAGTTTAAAGAATCCTGGATACGGGAGGTTACATAAGTTTGAACTAAACCTGTCCTCAGTTTGGTGATTCAGAGATTCCCCAGTGCTACAACTGGTATAATTTAAGAAAATAATAATTGAGGAGTAATTTAGACAAGCAAGCATCATCTTTTGGGCTGGAAACTACTTAAACCATTTATTCAAAGGAAGAGGTGTAGTTTGTGGATTTGACAGTACTTAGCTAATGCACAGAAATAATAGAAATTTTTTTAAAAATAATGCAACAGGTGCTTGGAGTTTTTCCATCAAGCAGAGAGAAAGGCATCAGTCCAGTTCTGCAAGGTGTACAATAACACACATAAAGAAAACATCATCATCTTTTCAGAATCCAAATGCAGAATTGACAGTACATTCACAGGGCAGAATCAGTGAGGACAAGAGAGACATTTAACCCTTCCCTTGTTTGCCAATTCTCTCCCACAAGTATGTTTCTTATGGCAGTTTTTAAGTATGTTTCTTATGGCAGTTTTTAATTCCATGCCCCAAAAATAATTGGCTCTAAAACCAGAAGTAACCCAGGCCAGCTCAAGGTCACCTGCCCTCAAGGATACCTGAACTCTTCCACTAGCTCTCCAGATATACAGTAATTGCTTTAACAAAAGTTGGTCTGGGCACACATGTAGCTAACTCAACATGTAGCTGATGCAATGCCATTGGTGATGCTACAAAGCATGTTCTTCTGCTGGTTCACAAAAGAGATTTCTCCTCTGAGGATTGGTCTCTGAATGGGATAAGGAAGAGAGTTTCATACCACCTCTTTAGATATTTATTTTGGGGGGGCTCTGTAATTGCCAAGCTCTTCATTGAGCTGTTCATGCCACTTTAAGGAGGCCCCCTTCACTCATTCAGAATCAATAGCATCCTTGATAGACTATCACTCACACGGTCACCCTTTGGACCCATGTCGCCCTTGAAGCCAGGGAATCCATCTTCTCCCTGAATAGGGAAAAAAGATCCAAAGAAGGAATGCTTAGGCATTCACACCAAGCCCAGAGAAATGGGGAAAGTAACTCAGTTACATGCACATCCATGCTATATAAACCAACCAATTCTAAACCACAGTTTCTTTTCTAAACAACAGCATATCTGAAGTAGAATCCCCTGTGGGACAAACACCTTGGCGCCAGCCTAGGTGGTGGTGCCATGCTGCATTCACCCACCTGTGCTGCCCCCCTCCCCACACCTCACTCAGGCACTCAGGGTCTTCTTCCCTTTGAGGCCTGAAAGCAGCCTGCGGCACACCCCTTAGAAGGCATTGTAAAAGCCTTGGAGAGCTGAAAAAAGTTACTACTAATTTCAGAAAGAAAACAGGAAGGGACTTTTTAAGACCTTAGAAAACCTTCAGAAGATTTGCAAAGCTTCCCTGGCCTTCAGAATGCCTTTTTACAGCATAAAGACACCACTTCCAATTTCTTTTGTGAAAGCATGAGTGTTTTTTTGTTTTTTTTTTGGTCCTCTTAAGACCTTTGTGAGGTCTTTGGAGAGTTGCAGAAGGTGTTCAAGGCTTATCTGAGCCTCCAGAAGAGAATCAGGGTGGAAGCCTGTTTGGGAGGGGGTGACAGCTTGGCTGGTGGGGGAATGACAACCTGAGTCCATGGCCCCAGACAGTAACTGTGGCCAGGATCGCCACTACTTCCAAACCTAACTTTGATGATGCTCATTACCTTGACCCAAATCCTATACTTGCCACTTTGACCACCCTTTGCAAGATAGGCTATCGGACAGGTCCAATAGGCTACTTGATTGGGAAATAAGATAAAGGATTTTGGTACAAGGTGCTGACACTTTTCTAATCTTAATAAGATTAGAGCCTTAAGAGAATCACAGCTCTGAAAGAATATGAAATGGTGGTATACTATTTAGTATAAAAGAATGCTAAATACTCACTCTCTCTCTCTCTCAACACTGCATCCTGCACATTTCTTGCTCCCCTACATAATTCAGAAGAGTGTACCACCAACACAGAATGCAACAACAGGCAAGTTGTACTCCAGAGATTGGATGAAATCAGTGAGATTCCTGGTCTTGAAAGGGAGACCTCAATCACTGTTGGAGACTCTTACCTTCTCACCTTTGCTGCCCTTCAAGCCCCTCATTCCAAAGGCTCCCTATGGAAAAAAGAAAATTTACCTTACAGAGAGTCAGACCATCTAGTTCCGTATTTTTGACACTGCCTGTCAGTGGCACTCCATGCAAGTACAGAGGTATTAGAGAGAGGCATGAAGCACCTACCTTGACTCCTCGAGGCCCTGGATAGCCAATTGGCCCTGCTGAACCAGTTGGACCCTGGAGAAGAAGGATTTTTAGAATATTCCTTTAGACACTATCAATATGTCCAATGAACTTCTTATTTCCAAGTGTTTAGCACACAGGACCCTCTTCCTTAGTTTACATCTGCCAGTACCTCCTTAGCAAACTTAAATTCTGTATGGCAGATTTTTACCTGGGCCCCTTTCTCCCCAGCTGGTCCTTCTCTTCCTGGATGACCCTGGAAAGCAACAGAAGAGGCACAATGGAATGATTCAGCCATTTGGAGAAGTGATGCCTAACTAAAGATATAAGGAAGCCACCAGCCTGGGAATGTACCAAAAGCAGTCAACCCTACAGGGGAAAGGGGTGTTTAAGGAAAAAGTTCGTTTTTCTCCTGTTTCATTTGGTTACTAGTTCCTACATTGCTCAATGAGGAAAAGTTGAACATCTGGAGAAAATACAGAATCCTTTTTTCTTATGGTGAATATTTGCTTTCTCCCACATATTGCAGGCTGCTTCTAAGAGACACCCAGCCTCCTCTGAGTACCAATTATCACAACATCCTTGACACTTACCGGGGGCCCATCTACCCCAGCCAGTCCTGGTATCCCTGGTTTTCCTTGTGGACCCTGCAGGGAAGAAGGAGGAGAGAGAAAATTAGCAAGGCATTATTGCATTACTTAAGGCAAGAATATATAAACAGTGATATAAATGACATGGAATAATTCTCCAAGGCAGTCTTGACCTCCAATATTTTTCTCCATTACTCCATTTTCTCCATTATTTTTGGACAGCCAAGAACAGGTGAATTTTGACTGTTATAAGTGCTGCTTTATGAAGATTTTCTGGTATAGCTTAGAGATCTTCCTCAGTGTTAGGGTACATTCTACAAACTAACATACCACAGCAGGTCCCAAAAAGGTGTCCTGTTCTGTCCCCCAAACCATATTTATATATCAGCTTTGGAATAAGCTTGCAATTAATGACATGCCTCAAATAGATACAACTTTGCTCCAACTTACCTTTTCACCAGGCAGACCAACATGACCCTGGGGTCCAGGCAGACCCTGAAGAAATGAATAAGTGAGAATAGGGGGAAATTACATGAAGAAGGATCCTGTAAATGAGGACATACAAATCTACCTTAAAGCACTGCAATGCTAGATTCTGGAAGAGCCTTCAGTGCATTCAGTTCAAAAACATTCTGTTCTGCTCATTTCAGCTGAAACTTAGAAACAGACTGTGCAGGAAACCGAGATCCCGTGTTATCACAGAGGACAACTCCCACAATGTCCAGTGAGTTGATGATACCCAGCTCTGTCTACATTATCCATATCTGTCAATGAAATAAACTGGTGCCTGAAGTCAGTAACAGACCAGATGAAGACAGACTAAAGCTTAACTCCAAAGAAAACAGGTGCTCTTGATCAGCAGATCTGCTGGCTTAGAAATAGAGATTCAGTTTGTGTTGGAAGGAGTAAACTACCCGCAAGAACAGAAGTTTGTAGTTGGGAGGCTTCTTGGACCTATTCCTGAGCAGCATCCTCACAAAGGTGTACCCCTGGTGTATCCCTTTAGTAGATGTGTAGTAGTACTAAAGATGTACCCCATTAATAGCTGTGTGGTGTTATGACTCACTACAATGCTGTTTTCATCGTCTGGAAATGACATCAACACCAAATATCCAGGAGGTTGAGGTCTGCACTGTACAAAGCTTGGCTGGGATGTGTGCAGCCACACTTCCCAGGTTTTGGCCAGGAGTACTTTTACACAACTTCAGTCAAGGTGCCAAATATGCCTGTTCCTTTGTAGTTGGAACATGGAACATGGCCACAGTGACACATGTTTGGATGACAATACATCTGTACTACTGCAATTCATTTTATTTGGGGATGCCCTTGCTCAGAAACTTTAGCTGGTCCAGAATTCAGCAGCCGAGCTGCTGATCACATAGCCCTACTATAGCAGAAATTATGCTGGTTACAAATGTTTCCAAGCACAATTCAAGGTGCTATCTTTGACCTTTAACATTTGAGCTGTTTTGGGCCCAGGATACTTAAAACACTGCCTCTTTCTGTACAAGCTTATCTGCTCATTCAAAGCAAAAGGGGAGATTCACTATAGTGCCAGCCAATCATGTCTCCAATATAAGCTGAATGTATTATATTGGAGACACGATTGGTTGGCACTATAGTGAAAGCCCTTGATGAAACATGCCCAGTCTCCAAAATGCCCTCCTGAGTCAGAAATGTCTGACCCCATCCAATCTATTCTTTCATTGCGCTGTCCTCTGGCACACTCAACTGCACACACTCTAATCTCATTTAATGCTGTTGCTTTATGCTTCTAGTTTTTATTGCTGTTTTAATGTTGCTCATTTTCACTGTGTGGTGCTGATGTTGTTTTATTTACATTGTATTTTGCCAATGTTATTTTGTAACACTGTAAGCCACTTGGGTGCCAGGGAATAGTAGAAAGTCAGGGTAGAACTACATCAAATAGAGACTTTTTAAAGGACATCTTCATCTTTTTTAATTAATAAGATAACAGATGAAAAGAGATACCAATGCATCTCTTTAAAAGCGAGTGAAAATGAATCTCTTTAAAAATCTATTTAAAATCTCTTTAAAACGAATCTCATCATTAGGTTGTTTTAAAAAGAAAAAAGCCAGATTGCCCACATAAAATACAGCAAGGAGAGGTAAGTGCTGGGTGCATCAGTAGTTTGATTTGCAAGTCTATCATTTCAGTTGCAAAGTGGAACAAAACCAGGCTTGCAACACAATTGGATAAATTAGTGTAACCTGTGCTTTCATAGGATGTCTGTCTTATCTCTACAACTTTTAATAACATCTTCATGCACATACAGTGTTATGCAGAACACATACCTGAGGTCCAGGATTTCCTTGCTGTCCAGGGGGGCCTGGTTCACCCTGAATACCCTGAGGACAGAAAATCCTGCAGTTAATTCTGTGTGCATGTGTACAAAGATGTGTGTGATAGTGGCAAAGGCACAATATGCATATAAAAATTATCTGTGAAACTATGTGTGATGGGAGTGTGGTCTCCCATCTTTCAGCATTTTTCTGAATTATCAGTTTAAAGGGTGTTTTTGACCTGGATAAAAACCACAGTGTGTTTAAGGGAAGGTTAACACTTTAGTTCTGCAGATGCTCGCATGCACACACAAGCACGCAGACCGTCCATGGTTGTTTCCTACAGGCACTAATGGGAACTTATTTCTCAGGGCTTTGAGACCCTAGAGTAGGCAAAGGGTTAAAAAAAATCTCACACCACAGTCCCAATTCTGACTCTTCCCACTCTGTTGGCTGTTAGCTGAGGGTGGAAGAAAAAAGCACACAAATAATTTCTAAGTAAAAGTTTGGTCATGTACTTTGCATCCCATGATTCTACTGATTACCACATTCTAACAAAATAGTTAAGCTTAGACTTAACACTGTGTTGGATGATGATCTCTATCTTCAAATGTGCTATTTTGCTTAAAGTGTTCTCTGAAGTACAAAAAAAAGTCAAGCAGAAATCTTTTATTTCACAGGTAGCTCACTTGTCTCTTGGCGGACATAATTTTGTAGTGCAAAAGTTTATGGGCAACATAATTAGAAGTTTTGGATCATGATCCTACACAGCTCAAAGGCTGACTGTAGTTGCTAACTTGGATGTGTTATTATTATTAAAGTCTAATTGAGAGATAAAGATTTTACATATTCTAAAAAATGGGGTTAGGACTAAAGTTTTTTCCCTCCAGTTAATTTCATCCCTTGTTTTCCCAAAACAATTCTTAATCACAAAAGACAAGCACAAGAGAGCACTTTTGCTCCAAATAAGTACCATATTTCCCGGCTTATTACATGCACCAGACCATAAGACCCACCAAAATTTATAGGAGCAAAACAAGAAAAAAATATTCTGAACCAAATGGTGTACTAATATATTTAATAAACCAATATATATAAACCAATATATATAATATATATTAATAAAATATAGCAGAATAATATTTCAACCATGTATAGTCAACAGCTGTATTAAGAACCATCATCACTGTCATTAACAAATGAAAAAAAGACTTTAAGGTTCAAGCACTCTTCTAATTTTCTGGAAACCCCAAAAACTCATCATCTCAAGTATCAGTGATTTGTGACTTTTGCACAAATCTCAATGCAAATGGTTCAGGAAGGCAGGTAAGTTTGGGGGAGGGGGGTTTCTTCTGGGGGTGGGGGGAGCCAGGTAGACAGATAAGTGGGGAGAGAGGAAGGTAAGGGGGGAGGCAAGCAAGCAGGAATGCAAAGGACTGCAACACTAGGGACCAGGTCCTATGCATGTCTACTCTGGAGCAAGTCTCCAACCCAGGGAAGGCTGCTTAGGATTGCAACTGTGCATGTCTACTCTGCAGCAAGTCTCCAACCCAGGGAGGGATGCACAGGCATGCAGCAGCAGGGACTTCTCTCTCCTGGGTTGCTTCCTCCACCCCTTCCCACCAGTGCCCCCTTGTTTTTGCCTGGCTGCCTGCATACTCTGCTATTCCTCTTGATCCTCTGGCTCTCGTTTCTTTGGGGGAGGAGTCTCTGTCCCACCTCCACAGCATGCCCTTGCCTTCCTATAGGCTTGCTCTGCCCAGGGGGGCAGAGCACAGCTGCAGAAGGTGCTCTAGGATTGGCCCCTTCACTCTATAAGATGCACAGACATTTCCACCCCCTTGGTGGGGGTAGGGGAAATAGTGTGTCTAATAAGCCCAAAAATACAGTACTCTTGCCCTCAGTTACATATTCACAAATCTCCTTATATATCATATATTATTCAAGTTTTCGAAGGCCTGATGCTTCTTTCGTCATACTTAAAAGGTCAAGGGACATAAGGAACAGATCCTATGCTAGTACAGCTTCATTGTCATCCTCTTAAACCTCCTTTAGCACTCATATCCCTGACACATACATATACAGTTCTATTGCTTCCTCTAGCAAGTGGGTCCCAAACTGGTTATGGACCAAGTTTGATGGTTTGTGAAACTTACAGCTCAAGCCTGACTTGTGCTGGAAACAGGCAGGATGGTGTGCCTGTGCTATAGCCACCTCAAGTTATAGCGGCTCCTGCTGTGCTACCCTGGGAAGAGGAGGTTTCTCCACCTGCCATCAACAGGCCAGTTGCACCGGTCAAAGAGAGCCTCAGGACTGCTCCCTGACAGAGCAGATTAGTGCATATACTTCAAGGGTTAAACAATCTGCTACTTATACAAGGCATTGCTATCCAATCATCATTGTAATAAATGGCTTGAGCAACTGGCAAATTTTGTTTTAAGTGGGTCTCAATAATAAAAACTTTAGGAACTGCTATAGTGCATACCAAGAGCATGGAGAATTGGCCACCCTCTTTGTATTCTTACCATATTGCCTTTTTGTCCAGGAGCCCCATCAATACCACTGACACCCTATGGAATTAAATGAAAAACAACAAAATATTAGAAAATTAGGGATCTTCCTTAACCAAAGTACTAAGAAAAAAATTGCATCAGAATTTACCATCCAAATTAATTTTCTGCAACTTTGGCATTTTCAAATTCAAAACTCAGGATTTGAAGATTTGGACTTCATTTGTTTTTGTGTGCTCTCTGAACTGGGTGACAAGAGTATGAGTTTGAAAACTGCTTCCTAGATCTGGGACACATATTCAGTCTATTAACAATGGTCAATGAGCTTGCAAGCTCATTATCTCCCAAGTGATCTCCCTCTTATGTGATTTATTTTAACCATGTCATGATATTACGTTTGCATTGGCATGCCTGGTTAAAGCCAGCTAGATCTAACCACAAAGATCCACATGCCAAATCTTGGTTTCATACGGCTTATGATAGCAATCCAGCTTAATTTAAACTCACATTTAATTAAAAATCATGGAATCATGATGGAAAAGGTGAGCCACCCAGTTTAACCTCTTGCTCCACCACCCAAGTGCAGGAAAAAGGAAGACAATTCATACCGGCTGGCCTGGAGGACCAGGCGCACCTCGAGAGCCAGGCAAACCACGCAAGCCCTAGAAACAAAGTTGGAATGTGTAAGAGACACTCAAAACACTGTGCTTCACCTTATTCTAAGAGTCTTCAGTATTTGCACAGATCAGAAGGATGTCATCAACATGTAAATAAATAATGATGAAGATGGGTAGCGCAATCCTATATAATCTTCTCGAGTTAATGAAATGGTGCTCCATCTTCTGGAGAGATTTAGCTGGCAAGTCTCATTGAGGAAAGGGGATATTTGCCCACTTGCCCTAGTGCAAACCCCAGCCTGCACAATGAATCAACTCAGAACTGTAGCAGCAAAATCACTGATGCAAGTCTGCATTGCTCCATGTTGCCAGACTGGTCCAGGAAGGATGATACAATATGGGATGAACCTGTGACAGTGCCACTGACCCTGCACCCTTCCAATATGCCTGTCACCATTCTCCCCATCAACCATTACATTATCTCCCAACTTGCCTTCTCTCTTGCCCCCATGCTGCTCAAATACAGCATCTACCCCTTCAAGAGGTGCTGCTGTTAGCCTTGCATGCAATAATAAGAAAGAGGTGGATGATTTAATTTTCACTTGTGTTTAGCAAGCATGGAGCAGACTAATATGGCTCATAGCCTAATGTACTAACTTTACCATGAAGAGCCAAAGAATCCAGACTCTCCTGAACATGATGTGCAAATACTCACAGCTTCTCCAGGCTGTCCCCTGGGGCCTTGCATGCCATCTGAACCCTGTGAAAAGAACAAGAGGATGAAAACTCTTTCTGGGTACTATGATATGTCCATCCTACCAACTTATTACCCAAACTGTCACAGAGTCTACCACGCTATCTGTCACACACTTACACAAGGTGAAAAGCAGAATCTTAAAAGTAGCCACTTTTAAAAGCATGATAAAACTCAAAAACTTCAAAACATGATGGCTCCAATCCTCAAAGGAAATGGTTATTTATGGCCTAAAGGCCACTAGCATAAAACAGCTCTACCATACCACCCCCACCTTTGTACAGAATTATTGAACTTAAAATTAAACATATCACATGTCTAGAAGGCTGAGATTACTTTTTACCATTTTCCTTTAAAGTGTTCTGTGATATAAAGTACAGTACTTAGTTTATCTAATTCTTAAATTCTTCAAAGAATATTTTTCAGACATCTATTTATTGAGTCCTCCAGGTCTACCGCAGATTATAGATGTGGCAAAGCATTCTGGACTATGTGCAAGGCAGGCACATATTTTGTTTATGCAGTGCATGACAGATCTGATGAGCTTTATGATAAGCTTTATGAAAACCTGGTAAGGTTTTACCAGTAAACAGCATTACCTAATCGACACCCAAATACTACTATGCACACTGCAGCCAGGGATAAATCAGTATATGACCAAAGGCTATCTTGCAGATGCGTTTGGCCACCATGACTGATCTTCTAATTCAGAATTCATAGAACCAGATTTGGAATAGGTTTATCTAGTGTAGCCCCTTGCCTCTAGCAGGAAATCCTCATAGAGCAGGGGTCCTCAAACTTTTTAAACAGGGGGCCGGTTCACTGTCCCTCAGACACTGATGGAGGCCAGACTATAGTTTGGAAAAAAATGAACGAATTACTATGCACACTGTACATATTTTATTTGTAGTAGTGCAATTAAAAAACATTGTAGGACGCCCCAAAAATGTAGGACATGTTAAAATAATGCCATGATAGTTACTCCCAGGAAAGTGTGGCTAGGATTGCAGCCTTAGAGCCCCATCCTAAGCATTGCTACACAGAAGTAAGCCCATGATAGTCAATGGCTTAATCTCAGGAAAGTGTGCAGGACTGCAGCCTGGACATGCTATGGGAAGCCCCTGGCACCGCAGATGAGTGGTGGGAGGTACACACGCCTGCCAGGAAACCCCTGGCACCGCGATTGAACAGGAGGGCCATGCCTCCTGCCTCTCACACTCCACCCGCCTGCAGTCCAGACCAGAACTTGCCTGGCGGAGATAAGAGGCTGCTACAGCCACAGCAGTGGCCTGCCTATCCTGGGTGCCTTCTCCACTTGTCTGCTGGCTGCGTCTCAGGCGCAGCCAGCCTTTGTGGATCCAGACCTCGCTGGCTGCACCTCAGGCTGCACCAGCAGTCAGCAGAAGAAGGCTCCTAGGGTAGGAAGGCCGCTGCTGTGGCTGCGGCAGCCTCTGATCTCTATCAGCAAGTCCTGATCAGGACTGTGGGCAGGCAGAGACTGAGAGGCAGGAGGCGCACGCAGGCTGGAGCGGATGCTCCTCCCATGCCTGGCTCGTGCCTGTCGCTAGGTACCTCCTGCACATGCACAGGAGGACTTTTAAACATGGCTGCTGGCTGGGTGCCCAAAACCCGCGCTATGCAGCCGGCCATAAAGTGCCCCCCACAAGCACCCCCTTGTCCACCACACCTCCCATTTAGCTGGCAGGCTGGACTGAAGACCCTGGGGGCCGGATCCACCCCACGGGCCGTAGTTTAACAACCCCTGTCCTAGAACAACTCCAACAGATGTTTATTGAGACTTTGCTTGAAGATTCCCACTGGAAAGTTTGAAACATGCTCCTTCTTATGAGAAAGCGTTTCTGGAAGGTACTTTTTTGCAAAATCAGATTGAAAATACCATATTTTTGGACTTTTTACAAAAATCATCAACTTTGTCCCTAAATTTTGGGCATTGTATGCCTGCATTGGAAAATCAAACCTACTTTTTTGGAAAGTTTGAAACATGCTCTTTCTTAAGAGGTTGGTTTGACAGTGTTTCTAGAAAGTACTTTTTTGCAAAATCAGATTGAAAATACCTAATTTGGGGGATTTTTACAAAAATCATCAAATTCACACTCAATTTGTACACTAATGAAAAGAGTTAAGAGGTTGAAATTATATGTTCAGAGACAATGTTATATTGAGATGTTATGTGCTGAATTTCACATTTATTACTTGACTATCATGGGAGCAATACAATGTTAAACTTTGCATTTAAGAAAAAAGATTTTGTTTTTGGTCAACTTCCTGTAATTTATCCATTCTGTATGAATGAAGTCTAAATTGTTATTAGTTCCAATGAATAGAGCAGAAAAAGTTGTACAAGCTATTTCAGTTTCTTTTTTTAGAAAAAACAGCTGAGGAAATATTGTATCCCAAAGTTGCCAAAACCTTACAGTCGTACTAAACATCAGCGTAGTATGGGGTCAAACAAACTGCTATATCTCAATAACTATTCCACACGCGAAGCTATAATTTTACAAAACTTCATTTGTGACGTGGGATTCTGCATACAATATTTCATCAAAATCAGTGATGGGCGTGTGGGAGCCCTAGACAGCTTGACATGGAATGACCCCCCTACACACAACTGCAGAGGCATTTATAGAAGTTTGGCTCTTTAAGATGGAATACAAACTGTCAGTGTGTTTTGACGCCGTATGACTGATTACATGGCGCAAGAGTGAAGACATACACAGCAGAATAGTTTTCTATTAATTGTATCTACAAATCAGAGTAATTCACGACAATCTGGGTCACATACATAAAAATCAAGTCAAATACTCTAAAACATTTCAGAGCTTATCAGTATCTCAGAGCTTCACAGCTTACCTCTGCTCTGACCAACATCTGAGCTCCAACTGACAAACAGTTCTAACTACCAACTCTGACAGTTCTAACTGCCAAACCTAACTGCCAACTCTGACAGTTCTAATTCTCACAGTTCTAATCAGTTTACAACTTACCTAGAACCAATGGTTAGATCCAGAAATCTAACACAAACCAACCAACCACACAATAATAAACATGATTTGTGTCTGTGACCACCCATGCCTTGGATTGATACTTACCTTAGCGCCATTCTCTCCAGGTGCTCCTGGTGGCCCTGGCTTGCCTATATCTCCCTGAAAGAGGAAAGTGAGCAATGAGCAGAGATGGTACAACATGGACAGCTCACATTATATAGCACAGTGGATATTTCAATATACATACCCGGTTTCCCTTCTCTCCAGGAAGTCCTGGGAGCCCATCAAAGCCTCGGTCACCCTATCAATAGGAAGAAAGCAGCTTTAGCACTCACAAGAATATCTCACCCTTCGAGACAGCTGGTATATCTCCTGTAATTCTCAAAATTTTCATTTATAAAATCCCAAATTATTCTCATTTCTTGAGCTCATTTCATGGTATACAGGATCACATTACCGTAACCATCACCTTCACCCTTACAAACATTGAACAACATAACAGAATCTTCATTTAACAAAAAAGGAAAGAAGGAAGTCCCTTTTTGCAGGCACTTATAAGACAGGAAGTCCCTGTTCCAAGATCCACTTCATTGAGCTCTTTGGAAAATGGAAGTAAACTGCACAGCCATGTTTACTCGCAAGTAAGCAACCCTGCCTCGCCTCCAGTTCAGGTCAGGCTCAGATCAATGCAAGACATAATGGTCCTGATCCAGAAAAAGTAGAGCTCAATCAGTGCTCCAGAAGGTAGCCACCTTGAGTGGTAATGAGAGGTTTGAAAAGCTTATTGATCCTTTTGTAATTTTTTTGGAGGGCCTTGTTTTGCAAGCAGCTATAAGACAGGATTCATTTGGTGGAAGGTGACCACATGTCCCGTTTTTCCAGGATGTGTCCACTTTTTTGTCCTTTGTTCTGGAAAAAAACTACACTGTCCTCCTTTTCCTCAACAAGGCAAGAAGACCTGGGCTCCAGGTGCTGGGGTAGTATATCACTGAGTACCATGTGCATGGGAGTTATAGCAGGGAAGGGTACTGACATTCACCCATTGCTTGTGAGGAAATATTCACTGCATTTATTTCTATTTTCATTTATTTATTATTATTAAATAATTTTGTCATTAGGGGGTGTAAAAAAATTTTAGGTCTCGATGCCAGCTGACCTAGCTGCGCCACTGCATAGGAGACAGTCATAATTGTGTTCACCTGTGAATGTGTTTGTATGTGAATCTCAGAATGAAGGCTTTTAAAAAAAATATCCCCCCAAAAAACCAAAAGGAATTTTTAAATGGTGTTCTGCTGCACAGGTGTGTGGATTGCTTTGATTATACATTTTAGATGTTTATAGTCTCTGCAATTAACCAAGTGGCAGACTTCAACCAGCTACGCGAAAGAAGGTAGTCCTTTTGGGAGTCTAATCTGGATCCTTGTTTGTTAGGGTTCATGGCCATCACAGGGGCTACAGAGCCAGTTCTGTCCTGCAAGACAGTGCACCTGAACCCTATGTAAAAGAAATTAAATATGGAGGAGGAGATTAAATATGGAGGCTTTTCAACATTCACTTTTGGAAAGTGCTCTAGTCCCTAACCAGTCCCTAAGTGGGGGATGCCTGTAATATAGCTGAGAAATATGTGCAGTTAACAACTGGACTGGTAACCACTCTCTTCCTCTCTTCCTTCCACTCTTCCTTCCACCAGCCATAAGTGTTCCAGTCACCCCTTTGATGTGCAGCTCTGCCTGTGGGGGCCACAACAGGTTCCCAAAATGTTTTTATATTTAAAAAATAAGAAAAGTTGTCAGACCCCCCAAAGAGACTTTAATAAAACTAAATTGTAAGTTATTTTTATTAGTATTTAGTTCCTAATGCAACACTGGGCATTGCAAAAATAAACAAATGAAATCTTCATTTAAAAACCACTCACAAAATGGTTCAGTCATGACCAAGGGGTGGGGGGAGAATGGGACGGGACAACAAGAGTGGAATCTTTTATTACTAGACTCTTCACAGCTGTACAGCAACATTGTACACAGCATTAACAAGCACAATTAACATGCTAGTTGGCATGGAAGAATAGGAAATCACATTTTCCCAGAATCAAAATATTTTTGTTGAAGTGCTTTGGAAAAGGAAAAAACCCATCTCCCTGTAGCAGAATCACAGCTTTGTGGAAACATGTTGGTCTCTCACACAATAGGTAACTACACATTTTCCACACAGACATAGGATACAATCCTACCCAATTTAGGCCAACACAATTCACCCATCTTCCCATTCTTAGGCTGGCACGGGGAGGCTGGAGCATGTCTATCCACTGGATGGTCACAGAACTGCCTTACAAAACTTTTGCGATACCCCCAGGCCAGCACAGAACTAGTGCCAGGACTTTGGCTGGCCTAACGAGAGGTTAGGATTGCACTCACACACACTGAATGAAAAGCTCTTAAAGTGCCCCTATACTGCTTTCACTTTTGATCAGATATAGAGCAACTGATACTTTCTGTCTTTCCTTTGTCAGCTATGTTTAATGTGGAAACTGTGGGCATTTGCAACAAAGATATGTCAGTCCACTGCTATAATGTATACCTGAAACTGCAATCCTGTTCATGGCTACCCAGGAGTAAGCCTCATTGACTATAATTGGACTTATTTCTGAGTGGACATGCATAGGCTCTGAGATAACTGTCTTTTTTGTTTTGACTTTTTTAAGAGGAAGAAAAAGCCTTATTTGCACAGAAACAGTTTTAAAATAAATCATGGAAACTGTCTGTGGCTAAAGTTCAATGTGGTAAGTTTGAACAATGTGAAAAAAGTTTGAACAAACTTACATGGGAATAAAAGGACAGGTTTCACACAGTTCTAGAGGAATTGGGGTGAAGTTGCGCTGTGGTAGTTGTCCCAGGCATAAACCTAATTAAGAATGATTTTATCTTCTGTTTTTAAATGGCTTTTCAACAAATGTCTAAAAAAAATCTATTTTTCTTTTAGAAAACAAACCTCCAGTTAAAGGCAGTTGTTCAAGAAGCTTCAAAAGGTTGCAGGCAATAATGCATTTGGTTCCCAAAATATGGGTCAGGACCTACTGGTGGGTTGTGACTTGATTTTTGGTGGGTTACCAAAAGGTGATGATCAGGTAAGTAATTGTGTCAAGTCCTGCAACTATTCAAAAAAATCAGATAATGTAGCTGCTAATGCTAACTCCATAAAGGACTCAGCTCCTGCAGTTTGCAAGCATATTTATACTAGATTCTAGGGACAAAGAATGTGATGTCAGGATATCCACTGTTGCAAACAGGATATTAGACAAAAAGGACTCTGGATTTGATCCAACAGGGTTCCTCTGCATAGCTTCCTGTGAGCCATGCTCCGGCTGCAGGATCTGAACAAAAAGCAGAGAAAATGTCTTATTTGCCCATGGTGTGTTTACTTGCTTAATTGCTTAATAAAAAATTATCCCTTACTAACAGTACAAATTTCAACGTTAAATTGAAATTTATCAACATTTGGCTCAGATCTCTAAATCCCACAATTCGATTGCTAAACAAGGTATTAAACCAGCTGTTTCAAATCAGAGACCATTAGGCTCTAAAAGAAACCCTCCCTTTCCCCACCAGTGCTTACCATTCTACCATGCAGCTGCTTCTTCACTTGTTCTGGGAACAGGGTGGTCTGGGCAGTCATATACACTGCCCAAGGTTCCAGCAGGCTTTACGTCAGGATATCTGGGCAGACACAACTGCTCAGAACAGTGCTGAGCATGGTAAGTGCTGCTCACAGGGAAGGGGGCAGCTCTCACTAAACACTGGATCCAGCCTGTGACCCATAGTGTAGAGAGAGCTGCATTAATTCTTAGTGTTACTGGAAATTTCAGAGCTGCCTCTCCCTCCCTTGCATCCATTCCACCTCACAATAAGAATCTGGAGACCTTAGGTCCAGTATCTCCAGGGAGTCCTCGAGCACCATCTGCTCCTGAGCGACCCTGAAAAAGAAAGGAAAAAGTTGAAATAGCCAAACCTTATTATTTTACTATGTAAAATACTAAGTCATTTCATTGACTATGGCTGCAAATCCTAAACACACTTTCCTGGGAATAGGCCCTATTGAATACAATAGGACTTCTGAGTAAATAGGCTTAGGATTGCACTATATGTAAACCACTTGTTGAAAAGCGTTATATGAGTATAGATCACGGGCATATTAAACCATCACTCAACAAGAGCATTACCACTTGGGCAGCCCAATCCCATGCAACTCCCTACAAAGTGATGCACTGAAACAAGCATGGGTACTACTGTACCCTCTTGGGGATTTCTAGCTACTGGAGATTTGTCCCTGTTGCCCTAGGGGAAGTTCCAGTAGCCACTATGTTAATTTGGACCTACACTAACTTAATCACTGGTGCAAGTTTGTGTTGACCTATGAAGGCTAATCAGGCCCAGGAAGGGATTGGAATTCATCCTGTGTCATCATCAGTGATCCTGTCCCCTCCTGGACCTGATCTATGATCCTCTCCATCCCTTTTACCACCTCCTTCCATCCATCCCCTCCCCAACCCACCCCTACTTAACCTCCTTCCAAACCCATGTGGACTAATCTGTTCCAGTGGGTCTTCATGGGTCTTTTGGCTCATAAGGGGTCACTCCTGCCTCCTGCCAGTAGGCCCGCTGGTCACATTAGTGGAGGATCCTGTGCAACAGCCTTAAAGCAACCTCAGCCAACATAATGCTAGTTAGACCACTGGGGGCAAAGGATTGGATAGGGTCAACACTTTGCTATGAGTGGGGTTGGGAAAGATACTTACTCGCTTGCCAGTTTTCCCTGGGGGCCCGATTGGCCCCTGTATCCCAGGAGGGCCCTGTAACAAAAAAGAACAAAAGCAAAGATTAAGAGATCTTTCACACAATATTTAACCTTGGGGATATTTCTAAAGTTCCTCCAGTCCACATTTTTTACCTTAAATGTGGAAGTCCAAATTACCCTGTATTGTTTCTGAAATTGATTCAATGAATCATTGCTGAAAAAGAGTTGTCTGGCTAACTCTAGCCTTTTATTTAGAAGGCCTTCCTTTTTGGAAAGCACTTATGATCACACTTAATTCCATTAGATGGTTGTGGCTTTTATGCTGTTTGCTGATCTTTTCATAATTATTCTGCCCTATTTTACCATGCTTAACTAGCTGTTCTGATGCCTTTCTTGACTCAGAGGTGGACATGAGTGTATCTAAGTAATACAGAATTATTTTCTGAAGTTGGTGAAAGAAGTGTTGGTGAGCAAGGTGTAGCAGGGGGCAGGAAAAAAAGGGAAAAAAGAAATATTTCCTGGATCAATCCATGACTTAATGGTTATATTAGAAATGTCACATATGATTAGGGCAAAGTCCCATCTAATCCAGCATCCTGTTTTCTAGAGTGGCCAATCAGATGCTTCTAGGAAACCTGGAAGTAATGCATTGATACAAACTTACAAATACTTGCTTACTAGCCACTGGTATTATAAGCATATTGCTAACATACTGGAGTCAAAACTAGTAGCCACTGATAGACTTTCCTGAGTCCTGTTCCCTGTCCATGCTAAAGACAGGCACAGAGAGAATGAGAACAAGGAAAGAAAAACAACTACTGATGAAAAAGAAATTGTCTCACACAACTGTTTCTTGAATCAGTGAAGGAAAGGACTTCAGATTTTAAATTGTTACAAGAGCCTTCAAAATCCCAGCCACATGTTTGTATGTAAAATAAGCCACATGTATAATGTAATGGCTGGGGGATAAGTTTGAATGTCACCTACGGATAGCAAAAAAAAGATGTAAAGAGAGGCTACAAGTATTTCCTTCTCTATTCCCAGCATAAGGAGCCCTCAGTTCATCTTCAGCAACTAACCTGTGGTCCAGATTCACCAGCATCACCTTTCAGTCCATTGTTCCCTGGTAGACCCTAGTTAGGAAGAAACCTATTAACATCAATTAAAATCAAGACAAGGACTCTAGGTGGTGGCCCCCTAAGCTGACAAACACGTCATTCCTCCCAAATTCCATTTCCAGGAGCTCTCCAGAGTAACAGCTGATGGTGTCACACTAGATGTGGTGCTTAATGTGCATCTGCCTTTAGAAGCAGCAACCACATGACCAGCTTCCTACTCAGCTGCAGTAAGTGCAATAGAATGTAGCCACCTATTGTGATGTCTCAATGTTCTACTTTTCACTGCCTCATTTCCATATGACTGGCTGCTAATGGCAGGCTGTCCTACATTATTCCTAAACAGAGTTGTTCATTCAGAAAACCAAACACCTCAGGTAAGCAATTCTCCTCCTCACTTAGGGTTGCTACATGGCCCGAAAAACAGGGACAATCCCGATTTTGGGGAATTATGTCCACATACTGGCAAATGGGACAGAGGGTCCTGTCCTGATTTTATGAAAGAGAATTATGGCAACCCTATCCTCATCCCAACTTAACCACATAACATTTTACCCAATCACTTGGCAGAGAAAGGATGGTGAGGAGTGTTCAGTCCCCACCGTTGGCAAAAAGACTTCACCTGACTGTATAGGGCAGCTTTAAATATGACAGTTACTCACCAGGGCTGTGGGTGGCGCAAGTGGTTAAGACACTGTGCCTGTTAACCAGCAGGCCAGGGTTTGAGACCCAGGTCGGCCCTACAAGACAGGGTGAGCTCCTGTCCTTAAGCCTAGCTCTGCAATGCAGCTGGATCCAACTGTATTGGCTCTGCCTTTCCACTGGACTAATTCAGTGGCGTGGAGAGGGGGGATTTGCTGCTTGGGTAACAGCCTATCCTCGATAACAATCTAACCCAGGCTTTCGTGCTTCACATGCAGTGTATGCAGCGCCAAGCACAATACCACAGTCTTTCAAGTCTGACGAAGGCCTGCTTACTCACCAGTGGCCCTGGCCGGCCTGTAAGGCCCATGGGGCCAGGAGGACCCTTCATGGAAAGCTAAGGAGAGAAACACAATGTCAGGGAAGCCATTTAAAGAACTGAAAGATAGCAAAGGGGAGCAACCAGTCTTCAAATCTGTAAGACAAAGAGAGCAGAGGTATCAAACCAGATTCTCCTGCAGCTAGTCTCTAAAGCATTACTTTCAGTGTCACCCATTCCCTGGCCCTTCAACTACTTTGGCTCTTCAACAAAATTTTCAGAAGAAAACATGCTCACTAGAGAGCACTATTGGGCTGGATGCAACAGCCATTGTGGGTGCCCTTTGGAGAGAAAGGCAGAGTACAAATCCAGTAAGATAAACAAATAAATAAATGTCAGTTGACACGACTATGGTATGGCTATGGTAATGGTATGGTTATGACTATGGTATGGCTATGGTAATCTGACTCTCCCAGGCATTAACCCTGGCATTCAAATCAGACCAGCTATCTAAGAAACCAGTTGAGTAGCCAAGCAGATGCCCTTGCCTCATACCTGCTATTGGTTGAACTTCATAGGTTTAATCTTAGTTTAATCTTAATTAAATCTTAGATTAAACTTCATAGGTTTAATCTTATATAAACTATAAAGTTTAACTTCATAGGTTAAATCTTAGTTTAATCTTCATAGGTTTAATGTTAGTATAACTTTACTATACAGTGGCGCCTTCACGTAACAAACACTTCATGTAAAGTATGTTCCACGTAACAAAAATTTCTTTAGGATTCTGCTTCATGTAACAAACACATTTGTTGGCAGTTGGGGCAGAAGCGCTGGCCGGCAGCCCTTTTAAAAAGCGTCAGGGCTGCCTAGTGCACCTGCCCATAGAAAAAGCAACACTTCTGCTGTTCCTCCTGTGGCCGGGTGTCAGCTGGGCAGAGGGAGAGAACAGCAGTGGAGAAGAGAGAAGCAGCTCAGGGCTGGCCAGAAGGGAGCAGGGGACAGAGAGGCTCAGGATGAAGAGAAGGAGAAAGTGGGGAGACACTTTGAAAGTGTCTTGGATTACAGAAGAAAGTGAATTTGATTGCAGCCTCCTAACCATGTCTACACCCAGAAGTAAGCCCCATTGTGTTAAATGGGTCTTACTCCCAGGAAAGTGTCTTTAGGATTGCAGCCTAAGTAGACTTCATAGGAGCATGCACATTGAATGCATGTTTTGAATTCAATTCCAGTGTTTTGTCATCATTTTTACATCCAGTTCATATTTTTATTTGAATATTTTTGGGTTCTGGTACCAATTGTCTGAGTTTCCATTATTTCCTATGGGAAAATCTGCTTCACGTAAAGAAGTTTTCACGTAACAAACATGCCTCCAGAATGAATTAAATTTGTTACGTGAGGTGCCACTGTACATTTGTCTCTTGCCCTCTCTCTGGATTTTGACCCTAGGTTAGCCTGGACCAGAAACTTTTTTTCCTCTGCAGCCTTCCTTGCCTTTGCCAATATGTGATAAGATCTGAAATCATGCTAGAGATTTTGTAAAAATGTTGCTTCACTTTAATTTATCCTTCATTATTTTTATCAGTCGATCAACCATGCTTATATACCACTTTTCAATAAAAAGTTCACAAAGCGGTTTACAGAGAAAATGGAATAACTAATGGCTCTCTGTCCCAAAAGGGCTTACAATCTGAAAAGATGTCAAAGAATACCAGCAGAAGTCACAATATACTGCTAGGGTGAGGAGGGCCAGTTACTCTCATACAGATCCATAGAGGATCATACAGCACTTTTGCACAACATTAGCTAGGCTGGGATCTGATCATTTGGTTGAACCAGATCTGGTCTGATTAAGCAGAATAATTATGATGAAGACAAAGCAAACAGAACCAAAACATTTAAGCAAATTATGAGAGCAAATACAAACACATCCACCTGTGCAGAGTGCTTACCTTGGCTTGCTGCAAAATAGACTGGGCCTGGGCTTCTTGGAAGGACACTGAGGGACCTTTGGATGAGTCTCCACCAAACTGGAACTAGAAATGGATAAATGGATAGGATGTTAGAGAAAGTGAGATCAATCAGTAGACTTTCAGCCAAAGCACATGCTCCAGTCACCATAGAGATATTGCCCAAAATTGATTTCCTGTGCCAAGCAAACCTGACCCAAATTCTTGCAAATTCTAGACATGTGATTTATTCACATCATACTGTAAGTTTCCCCACATGTTCACAGATGGCTTCGGGTAGGGCATGGAAATTTACAATGTGACAAGAGTGAGTCACATGCAAACATTATGGCTACAAAGGCTACTGCTCCCCCCAGGGAGTCTGTTTCTGCTGACATCCCCTTGGCATCCTTTGTTTCAGCATTAAGCTAGCTCTCCATAGTGACTGCTGAACAATTGTTTTGTTACTTGTCAGAAAAAAACCACAGGATATCCTTTTCATATGGGCTACACAATTTTTAATGCATGCTGTATTCCACCTTTTAACAGATGGAGGACCTTTACTATTTTGCCAAGCTTCTCAAGGCCAAGCTACGCACTACATTTAACATGTTATTTGCCCTGATGTACTTTTTTTTCTTTAAATATCTGCAAACAGATCATACCAAGAAGTGGAGAATGTTAAGCACCCCTTTTTTCTTGGCATGGTCCTATTCTGAAGGAGGGAGGCACTAGTTTGAAATAATAACTCAGCCTGTGAGATCTAATAACACTTTAAATGGGATGTATATTTTGACTCTTAGGGCCAATTCAGGTCAGCACAACTCACTTGTCTCCCTTTTCCCGTGGTGGCAGGGGGAGACTAGCACAAATATGTGCCTAAATAAATAAATAAATAAATAAATAAATAAATAAATAAATAAATAAATAAATAAATGAAGCATGTTCTGGAGCAGAGTTCATTCTTGTATTAAAACAATAGCCAGACAGGAAAAACAGCTTCCCCATGCTTTCAACAGGGACTGCATCTTGTTTTTACAGTAAGGCTGATATCCCCTGCCCTTCTAGCAACACAAACCTCTGCATTCCTTCCCCACATTACTTACCGGCAACATAATCAATGTCCCAGGAGGTCCATGCATGCCATCTGCTCCTGGTAGTCCTGGTAGTCCTGGTGGTCCCTGTAAAAAAACAGGTGAGAGGCCTCCTTGTCAATCAACTCCAGGAAGTGTTCAGCAAAGATGAAGGTGTATCAAGCTTAGGCTTGTCTTCCAGCTCCAGCACTGAGGTAAACTGAAAGGGGTGCATTCCAAAACTTTTCATTCCCACACCCACTCATCATCTAAGACAAGAGGAAGCTGAATTTCATGTGAACTGCACACATAGTTTCTTACCCGCTCACCAGGATCCCCTGGAAATCCTGGTGGTCCTCCTGGACCCATTGGGCCCATCTCACCCTAGGAAAACAGAAACAGAAGACAGGCATCACCCAGTGGAATCCCATGCTCCATTATTCTTTCAGACAATGTAGCACCAGAAATTCATAGACCAATATAACTAAGGTGATAGCATCTCCAATTCACAGCCAGCTCTGGTTCTAGTATAGACAGGTGCCAGACTTCAGAAGGCTAGGCATGTCTCCTCAGAAGTAAATCAAATTTATTTTAATGCAATTTATTTCCATGTGAGTATGTATAGGATTGCAACCTTCAGGGGCTCAGACTGATGCTCCTGCTCTCTTCTCTGAAGACTGGCAAAAACAAAGCATTCAAACAAATACAATTGTTTATTCTGCTTTTACCAAACTGCTCAATCTATTCATGTTGTAGAATTCAGCATTTATGGGATGAGAATTTGTTTTTTGAGACTTTTCTTTAAAATGCTAGATACATGCATTCAGCTGTAGTCAGCTGTATCCATTTTATAAATGAGCGACAACTTATTTATGAGCAGGGCAGAATTTGAACTCAGGATTCCCAGATCCAAGTCCATCTCTTTCTTGGCAGAAGTAAGTTAGTTTGATTCTGCTTTAGTTCATCATAACTGAGATGGAGAGGGTACCCTAGCTGAAATTGTGTTTATTCAACTTAGCAAAGTAGGTGGCCCAATATGGCAGCAATTTTCATCCTTTTTCCATGTCATACTACACGAAACAAGGTACTAAAATTGTCAAGGCACATCAGTTTTCTGAAAATTGTCAGAGTATTCCATGCTGACAGTGGGAGGCTCACATCCCTCAATAATGACACCCCCCCCCCCACAAAAAAAAATTCTATGGCATACCTTTGTATCATTCAGAGAACACTAATGGGCTGTTGTAGCAGCATTTGGATTAAAAATCATTGTGGTGTGGGAAAGCCATGCCAGAGAGAAAATTACTTAAATCATTTTGCAATGATTTGCAAAAAATTACTGAAAAATTACTGAAAAATTACTGAAAAATTACTTAAATCATTTTGCAAGCTCCAAAACAACTATGCTGATCCCATGCAAACAATGAAAAAGTTGTGCTAAATCTATGCTGAACTCCACTGATCCAAAACAAAAGACCAGGGGAATCTTGGAACCAATATGGTTGACATGATTCACACAGAAATAATCCATGGTATCACCATCTGATTAAGTGCTGCTGAAGCACCTAATCACCAATGCAGGAATTACAAACCCATCAAATAGGGTTGCCATAATTCTCTTCCACAAAATCAGGACAAGACTCTCTGTTCCAGTTGCCAGTATGTGAACACAGTCCCCCAAAATCAGGGCTGCCCTGTTTTGCGGGACATATGACAACCATCATCAAAGATCAACATGGCATAAGGAATTAACATTCCAGAATACAAGAGCTAATGAACCACACCACCATAGAATCCTCTGATGTGCCCCTCTTGTGTGCCCAACTGACCTATCATCCAACCAGGGCTGTAGTGATCAGTACGGGTGCTGGCCCTCTGAGTTAACAGCCTGCTCTTCCTAGAATTTTTCAAAGACCTATCCTGATTTTTTCAGCCACTTATCCTTTCCAATGGATTCCTCAGTTTTGGTTTTATTTCCCTGAGTATTCACCGTTCCCTACAGTCTGCTCCAGTCAGGTCGGATCAAGGCCAAAGGGCCATCAGCAATCCCCTTTTTCATTACAAGAGGAAGAACTAAGCCTGCTAGCTGCTCTGTCTTTCCAAAAAAGATAACACCCAGTCCACTGCAGGGTTGTAGAGCCTGTTTCTCACCTCTGACATCAATTGGCATGAGTTAGAGAATACAGTGGTGCCTCACGAAAAGAACGCCCCACGTAAAGTATGTTTCATGTAACAAACAAAAATTTCTCTAGGATTCTGCTTCACATAAAGAAAGTGCTTCACGTAAAGAAAACATTCGTTGGCAGTTGGGGCAGACGCGCTGGCCGGCAGCCTGTTTAAAAAGCGTCAGGGCTGCCTAGCGCACCTGCCCATAGTGAAAGCAACACTTCTGCGTTGTCCTTCCTGTGGCCGGGTGTCCGCTGGGCAGAGGGAGAGAAGAGCAGTGGAGAAGAGGAAAGCAATTTAGGGCTAGCCAGAGTGGAGCAGGGGAGAGAGAGGCTCAGGATGGAGAGAATGAGAAAGTGGGGAGACTCTTTGAAGGTGTCTTGGATTGCAGCCTCCTAACCATGTCTACCCAGAAGTAAGCCCAATTGTGTTCAATGGGTCTTACTCCCAGGAAAGTGTCTTTAGGACTACAGCCTAAGTAGACTTCATAAGATCATGCATATTGAATGCATGTTTTGAATTCAATTCCAGTGTTTTGTCATCATTTTTACATCCAGTTAATATTTTTATTTGAATATTTTTGGGGTTGTGGAACCAATCATCTGAGTTTCCATTATTTCCTATGGGAAAATCCGCTTCATGTAAAGAAAGTTTCACATAAAGAAACTGCCTCTGGAACGAATTAATTCTGTTATGTGAGGCGCCACTGTATTCTATTCTGGATCATGCAAATAAATTATCATGAAGATATTGATACTGGCGGTGGGGAAAAATGTTTCTCTTTGGTTTCTGCTTTCAGATATAAATTTAATGCTTTTTTGGAGGGGCAGGGGAATACTTACCTGCTGAGGGACCATGTGGGATCATCTGGGACCTTTTCTTTGATTTGGAGTTCATTGAATGACTTCATTGAATCCAGGACTTGAATCCAGGGTGTGTGTGTGTGCGTGTGCGTGTGCGTGTGCGTGTGCATGTGCGTGTGCGTGTGTGAAATGCTTAAATATAGGGGACCACACGGGCTCATTTGGGGCATTTTATTGGCTTTTAGAGTTCATTGAATTCAGGACTTCTATGCTGGGGTGGTAGTGGAGAGGGATCCTAATATATAGGGGACCACATTGAATCAGGGGCCTTTTCTTGGCTTTTCTACATTTGTAGGGATGCAGGCATATGTATTGTGTTGGTGTGCAAAATGAAAAGATAAGCTGCATGTTATTTCTATGTATACTAATACATACTATATACAGAGATGCATTTATTCTATGCAAATTATTGTTAAATTGTATAGATATACATAAGTATAGAAACTTGGCATAATTCCCACCCCCGACACAATTGTTGCCCCCTCCCACTTCTACAATCCTGTCTATAGCCCTGCTTCCAACCCTCCCCCAAATGCATTATTTATACTCACCACTGGCCCTGGATATCCAGGTGGCCCTTCAAAACGTCTGCCCTGCAAAGAAAAGGTACATATTAATCTGAATTAGCATCCTGAGCTGGCAACAAAATTGCCAATATTGTTGCTGGAACCCTGAAAGAAATGCTGGTTGATGATTTTTTAGAAAAACGGTGTTCATATTCAACTAGCAGCTGTACAGTGAAATGTTAGAACAAAAGAGAGGTCTCTGCTGCCTTGACATTGATCTGCTTGTTTTAGAGCTGGTTAAAAGGATATTCCCATGGTCAGAGCATCCTCTTGCAATTCTAAACAAGTCTTTTAAGAAGACTTGTTGAACTTCCTCCCAGGCTGCTACTAAGTACTACAATGACAGAGTTCCTAGTTTGTGTTAACTGCCATGTTGGTGACCAACCACAGCCAAAGGGGAAATCCAAGGCTTGACATGATAGGAGAGCCAATGAATTTTGTACACATTAATCATATTATTAGGTCAGTGTGAGCAAATGAGATGATCAGCAGCTGTGCACCAGTTGAGAAAATTCAGGAACAAATGAAATTGAAAGGAGGGTACAATTCAAATTCCCAGGTCTAAAACATGCTTGAAAGAGAGAACTAAGTGCCATTTCTGAAATCCTTGACGGCTGATCATGCTCTAAATCTGGCTTAGTTTGGCCTTTACTAGATATGAAAATGCTTCCTACAGAGCAAGCAGTGTTTGAGCCTCATCCAAAGGGATAATCTGAAATTGGCATGAACTGTGTATTTAATCTTTTTTTTTTGCATTGCAACCATGCCTTTGAAAAGCATTATGGGGTATGCATATAAATATAAGGATCTGGTGAAGGATACATGTAAAAATCGGGATCATAACTTGGACTAGGTGTTGGGATTCTAGCTGCTGTTGTAATAGGAATTGTATCAAGCCATTGTTCTGATAAGGAGATTTAATTTGAAATGTGGGTGATAAATTAATCAAGTGCTACAGAGTAACTACAGGGGCTCTTAAGAGGCATTTACGCTGATGTAGTTACGGCGCCACCTAGTGGAAACTTATGGGAATTCATAGAACAATCCAGAGTAAATTTTTCTTACATTTACATAAGAGCTCCCTTAGTTACTCTGGATTTTGCAGCAAGACACTTTAAATTTGCACTCTTGAGATAATAGGTGCTATATCTATACAATGAACCTCTTTGCTGTCTAATTCAGAAATCTTTCCCACAACTGGTGGGTGATTTGCATAACCTTTGCAATCTTCACATCTCAGCTATACACCAACGTGGAATGGGGAGGGATATCTACGTTCAGGAGAGAAAAGTTTTCCCCCTATATAAAGGAAGGTATCACACCTGCCATGGTGAGTCCTGATCCTGCTGAAGGTCTTACAAAGTAGGTTGAATCCTCTTGGTTCAGATGTGAGATAGGGAAAGCTGAGATAATTCCCTATGTAAATAAACCTTAACACTTCATACTATATTGTGTCTGACTTGCAGCATTGGTAATTTGACAAAACATCCAAAAGATTCCTAAATTTTATTCCTGATGCCTTCACTACTATTTAAAGTCACAAGTTTTTTGTGGAGTTCACTCCTCTACGATTAAAACACAGCTGACACCAATGCAAGGCGTTGATCCCAGAGTGGATTTTGGTTCCCATTCTCATTGGCAGAGGAATGGAAGTGTAAAGATAGGGAAAATACCATACTCACAGCCTCTATGATTGCTGGCTCCCCTTTCTGTCCCTTCAGATTTGTTTCCTAGAACAGCCACACAGAGAGCAAATTATCACAACGAGCCCAAGCTGCATATGCAATGGAGGAACTGCCATCTCTCATTATCAATGGATGAATCCTCTGATGAAAATGAGACATTGAGGCTGCAATATTAACCCCCCAATTAGGCTGGCATAAGTCCCAGTATGAGTCCTGTGATGACCTGGGAGTGATACAAAAGTACCATAAGGTTCTGCCCCATTCCTGGCAGAGATAGTCCAATGCATACAATAACAGGAAGATATGCCAGGTGAGTTACGCCACACTAAATTGGTTAGGGTTCATCCTCAGATTGCACATGTTAAGTGGGAATTCTCATCTATACCATCCTATATGTGATGTCATTGTGCTACTATCTTTAAAAAAAATAGCAGCTACTAGAATGAGGGGTCCCCCAGAGCACAGTCTAATTGAAATAAACCAGGTTGAAACCAGGGCAAAACAGCAAATGGTGGAGAACTTTAATTAGGGCAGCAATGTGGGAAGAAAGCTTAAGCCAACTCAGGACAGCTGCAAGAACGGATGTTTCCAATACATTTCAGTACGACCTTTATCAAGGGAACAAGCAATTCTTTTATGAAACCAGCTCCATAAAACTGCTTTGCTCTGCAATGTTATTTTGAGTTTGTTTGTAAAGGAATTAAGTATTTCTTTAATAAAAATTTATACTGCAACCCATTGGGGGCACTAGTCCTAGCAGCTATCCTGTCTATGTATTCTTGTGAGGTCATAGGTGATCTTGATCCTCTTCTTCATTTATAGAAAGAGTTAAACCCCTATCATGTAGCCTCAATCATATTTTCACTCCCTTCCCCACTACTGTATCACTGTCATTTGGCCCTTGCTGAGCAAAGACACTTTGATGACATGCTTTGACTATTCAAGACAGATGAAATGGAGACTAACCATGAAATGGAAATGTTAAAAGGAGTTGAAGAGCAGAAAATATGGTTCCTGTGTAAGATGTTAAAAGAGGAGTTTGAATGACAAAGACAACCTGCAATCCTAAACCCCAGTATAAGTCCTGTGCTGACCTGGGGGTGTCACAAAAGTGCTGTGTGACATTTCTGTGCTACTCCTGGAGGAGGATCAGGGCATTGCACAGATATGTGCTTGCCTCCCTACATCACTACAAGATCGGGAGGACTAATGAGTTGTGCCAACTGTGGTTAGGATTGCGGACAATGAGTAGTTCTGAACTTGCTGCATATGGAATTGGGCTTCTTTCCCAATCCAAAATGTGCACACAAATAAAGTGCTTGAATAAGACATGCAAATCCTCCACTGATCTTCCTGCCAAAAGTCACTGACTCAGAAAAGCTGTTGCAGACTTAACAGAACGATGAGTGAAGAAGGAGAAATTGACCCATTTGATATTCTCAGTCCTTAGGGTGAAAATTCAAAACTATATCGTGGCCTTTAGGATAGACTAGCAAAAAGCATACCCATGTTGCGGGAGTAACATTTCCCCATACAACATCCCCCCATGGTGCATCAACAACCCATGCGCATCAACACCCCATGCGCAACTTCCCGCCGTGCACAACTTCCCCCCGTGCGCAACTTTCCCCCAGTGTGCAACTTCCCCCCGTGCGCAACTTCCCCCCGTGCGCATCATCCCCCCGTGCGCATCATCCCCCCATGTGCAACTTCCCCCCATGCGCAGCATCCTCACCAGTGCAACCTCTTCCTCTGAACAACACCCCCCCTCCCAGTGCACCGGGCACCAAGGACCAAATTGGCTGGATGTTGGTCAGTCTCCCATGTTAAGTATAGGATAGAAACACGTTGCCCCCTTTTCAGCCCCTGAAGGGTTAAATGTCTCCAGATGGTTCTTGGTGGGTGTTCAGGTGACAGAAGGATCCCTCCCAGAATTCCATGCTTCAGGCGCAGCATTTGGGGAGGAATGTTGCTGAGTCAGCAATTCTCAATGCAAAGTATAGGGAGGAAAACGCGTTGCGCCCCTTTTCACCCCCTTCCGGTTGGAATTTCCGAAAACAGGTTCTTAGTGCACCCCTCCGTCATGGAAGGAACACCCACCCCAAATTTCACGCTTCTAGGCCCAGCGGTTTTGGCAGGGCAGTGATGAGTCAGTTAGTGAGTCAGTGAGTCAAATCAGTCAGTCAGTGACTTTTCTCTTATAGACTATCTTTTAAATGCAGAGCTCATGCTACCAAGCTATTAGTATTTTTAAGTGTTTTGCAACACACATATGGTGCTTTAAAATAGTTTTGAACTTGATCAACATTATAATGGGATTCCTGACAAATCTCATAGTTCATTTAAATTACTAGCAAAGTGTGCTTTAACTCTAACCAATTTACCTAATCTTATTGAAATCACTAAAGCTGCAATCCTAAGAACACTTTCCTTGGAGTAAGCCCACTGAACTAAATGGAACTTACTTCTGACAAGACACAAATGCACTGGTAAGTGTGATATGCAGGAAAGCATATCCCATAAATGTACATTTTTGGTTCATGGGGTGTAGTAAAATAAAGTTTATGAACTCGTGCTTTAACAGATATATCTGTAAAATTCCATGGGTCTCAGTCAAAAGCTATGATGAAGAGACATATCATAGAATCATAGAGTTGGAAGGGACCTAGTGGGTCATCTAGTCCAACCCCCTGCCTGCAGCAAGGAAATCCCCCTAGAGCATCCCCGACAGGTGCTCGTTGAGCCTCTGATTAATGCTTTGAGAGTACAAGATGTATTTCTTTAGTCCAACAGTTCCCAAATCTTTGAAGATGGTAGCCAATTATTGTGTGCTCCTGAAGCCCCAAGACTCCTATTAGTACACTTAGAGAAACACTGCTCTAGCCATTACCTTGGGGATCTGGACAGAAGTTTCACTACGTTCGGCTGGATCATACCGCTCATCTTCACCAGCATCCCTTCGGTCATCATAGTCCTCATACTCCCTGAGTCCATAGTCAAGTGTCTCATCATATACCCTATATGTGTCATTGGCATCCATGCCTGAGTCCTCACCAATGACATACTCCTCTCCAATAAGGTCCTATGAAAACAAAAGAAAATAAAAGAGAAAAGAATCACAGCAAATAATCTGACTTTCAGGAACTTTGTGCACAAACTACTGGACCCCATATTCCTTTCTCTACCTCCTATCCCTGCAGTTCTTTTTCAAAGGAAGAAAAAAATTGTCACTTGCCCAGTCCTGTCACTTGTACATTCTACCTAACTTTGTGGAGCAGCAAACCACTGGCTTTTGGAATGAAGCACAGATGTTTGGAATGATCCAAGGGCAAAATGCATGTACAGTGGTACCTTGTAAGACAAATAACTTGTAAGAAGAATGCTTTGTAATACAAACGAAAATTTTTAAGGAATTCTGCCTTACAAAACAAACAGTGCCTTCTAAAACAAACAGTTTTACAACGAAAATTTGTTGTAAAACAAACGGATGGATCTGCTTCCAGAGCACAGCAGAGTTATGGAGGAGATCTCATCTGCAGAGGAGGAGAATAAGGAGGAAGGATCCCTCACATCAAATGAGATTAGAGACATTTGTAAACATTGGGAAATTGTGCAAAATTTTGTAAAAAAAAAAAAAGCACCACCCAAATTAGGCTGTAGCAGTGTGAACAATCTATTTAATAACAATGCAAAGTCATAGTTCCGTGAAATCCTCAAAAGGAGACAAAAGCAAGTATCATTAGATATGTTCTTTGTTAAAGTTGCTCAAAAGACTACAGTGACTCTTTTAGTGAAAATTAGTCATCTTTGGCTATAAAGGTTTTACTTTTCTGTTTTACTGTACAGTATATTACAGTGTTTTTATTAATATTACAGTAAATGAGTTCTGTATTATATTACAATGTTTTGAATTGGATTATAGTGTTTTGTCATCATTTTTACATACAGTTTTTTCACTATCTTTATATGAATACTAGTGAAAACGCACCCATGCTGTGGGATTAAAATCCCCCCCTGTACACCATCCCCCACACTGCACAACAACCCCCCATGTGCACCACATGCAACACCCCCATGTGCATCATCCCCCATGCGCAACACCTCCCATGCACAGTATCCCCCTATGCACAATATTCCCAAGAGCATTGACTCCCATGAGCACCATCCCCCATGAGCTGTTGCTCATGAGCACCCTCCCCCATGTGCATCATCCCCCATGCACAACACCCCCATACAACATCCTCCCATGTACATCAATTCCCCATGTGCAGCATCTCCCCATATGTACCATCTCCCCCATGCACATCACTCCCCCATGCGCACCATCCCTACATATGCATCCTTCCTCCTACTTTATCAGTCTTCAATGTTAAGTTGTACCCCTTTTCAGCCCCTAAAGAGTTAAATTTCTCAACATCGGTTCTTGGTTGGTGTTGATGTCACAGAAGGAACACCCTCCCCAAAATTCATGCTTCTAAATCCAGGGGTTGGGGCAGAGCATCTCTCAGTCAGGAATTCTTCAATGGAAAGTATAGAGAGGAAAATGCGTTGTGCCCCTTTCACCCCCTTCTTGTTGGAATTTCTGAAAAGTGGTTCTTAGGGGAAGTGGTTCTGTCATGGAAGGAACACCCACCCTAAATTTCATGCTTCTAGGCCCCGCAGTTTTGGCTGGGCATTGATGAGTGAGTCAGTGAACGAGACAGTGAGTGACTTTTTAATTTTATATCTATAGATAAATATTTTTGGGTTGTGGAACCAATCATCTTGAGTTTCCATTATTTCCTTTGGGTAAATCTGCTTTGTATAAAGAACACTTTGTAAGACAAACATGTTTCCAGAACACATTATATTTGTCTTATAAGGCACCATTGTATTTGTACAGAAAGAAACACTAGTAACGTAGGGTTGTAACTCATATAATCATGCAGTTAGAAGGGACCAAGTAGTTCATCTAGTCCAACACCCTGCCTGTAACAGTAAATTCTTCTAGAGCTCAGTGGGGACATCTTCTGTATGCAGAGTGTTCCAAATTCAATTCCCGGTACTTCAAGAAAAAGACTTGTTGGTAATCAGGAGAGCCACTACCAGTCCGTGTAAACAACAATGACTACATGGGCCAGTGGTCTTACTCAGTGTAAAGAAATCTCTTATGTAAGACACAGTGGACACAGTTCCTGCAATTTTAAATTTTTATACTTATAGAAATACAAACGAGTGGCATACATCAATTTACAAGCTTTGAACATGAGTTCAAGATCCACTCAGATGCAAAAGACAGATGTGTGTGAACCAGCCTTTTGTATATGAAAAGAGGCAATACATTTAAGCAAATGGAAGGTAAACTAAGTTTAAATAAGGAGAAACATTAACCTGTTATTCTTTCCTTTTTGAACAGCAGGAATTTTCCTCCATTTTCTGCAATAAGTAATGTTCGGACTTCCAGTCAGCAAGAACTAAACAACTACTGTTCCTCCTTGTTCAAGGCACATGTGGAGAAAGATAATTTATAGCTATCCTGTAGTTTCTAGAATTGAATTAAGGAGTACAGAAAATGATTCCTTTGGAAAGGATATGCTGCCCAATTATTTCTGACCCAGACAGTTGTAATTGCACTCTACTCTAGAACTGTTCATGCCATCTCTTTGGATCAACCCTGGGGAGAGAGCAGTAAACTATAGTTGGATTTTCCCAACAGCAACTTAAACATTGAACTACTGCTGATCACAGACAAACCCTACTGCGATAGGGCCATGTCCAACAATAGCTCCAGCAGTGAAGCAGTTGTAACCTGCCAATGTAAGCACTCAGCAGTAGAATAAATTGTCAAGAGTTGCTGTGGAATCTCTTTTCCAGATTTTTAAGAAAAGATTACCGTAATTCCAATTCCCGCTTGGAGAGACATAATTTTTCCCCCAAAACAATGGGGAGAAATGTTGGTGCGTCTCTTAAAGTGATTGTCCTTTTAACACTCAATTATCTACTCTGCAGGATGCCTGCAATTTGCAGACATAAGTTTGCCTGGTTGCCATAGAAGTTAATCACAATCCCTGCCTGCATAGAAGTTAAATAGCCTTTTAACCCTTTTAGTTCAGAATTTTAACCCTCTCAGTTCAGGTTTCTCTGGCTCTGAACAACCTTTAAAGCCCTTTAAAGTGTAGAAATTAAGTACAGGAAAACAATGAGTATTTTTCCTTTATTTTAATGTGTCTCCCCTTCCCAGCCACCCACTGCACCCACTCGTCCCAGCCACCCCCACCAGTCACCCCTAAATGCTCCCCCCCAGAAACCCTCCACTTACTAGTTTCCCCTCCCTCCAATAACCCCAAGCAGCCACCCCCACATGCACACACTCCCCCTTCCCCAAGACAATGAAAATATATACATATATAATATGAAATATATATAATACACACACTCACACACACACATATGTGAGTGTGAGTGTGTATTTTTATATGTATTATATATATATATATTATATACAATTTTGTGTGTATGTGTGTGTATCTCATAGAATCTAGATTGGCAGGCACTCAGGCTTAAGCCAATCCAGGATTGACTTGGCCTGCACAGTGTCCATCTGTCCCCCTTTTCCAGGACATGTGCTCTTGTTCAGCCTTTGGGCACAATCCTTTCCAGGTCTATTCAGAAGTAAGTGGTATTTAATTCAGAGAAGCCACCAGGGAATCTATTCTTTTTTCAACCCCTATGCTTCAACCCTGGAGTTCATACAGTACATGGTACATTTATGGTACATGGTTAATTGTATTTCTATGGTTGAATGTTTACATCGTTGAATGTATTATTATTAAAGAATGTTAAAGAAGGTTCTTAATACCACTGTTGACTTTACATGGTTGAAATATTAATTCTGCTACATTTTATTAAATATATTAGTACACCATTTGGTTCAGGATTTTTTTTTTGTTTTTCTCCTCTAAATTTTGGTGCGTCTCATGGTCCGGTGCGTCTCATGGCCCAGGAAATACGGTAGTTACTTTTTCTGGATGCTGTCTCATGAATGAGAGCAAATACTAGGGTGGAACAACTTCAGTGATGGTTCCCATAGATACTCTCCTAAAAAATGAGAAATTTCTTCCTGGATAGGCAGCACCTGGGACAGAATAGGAAGAAATAGTAGATGCAGAAGAGGCAGAGGTAATGATGAAGGAGGTACTGTGATTCAAAAAGCCTCAACCACACACTGTTTGTGGCTGTGTATATCAATCCTATGAAACCCACTTCCATGGACAGCATAAATCTTGATTACTGGACTTTCCTATCTTTTTTCCTCTACACTTAAAACGCAGATTCAGAATTTCTCCCCAAACTGAATTCTGAGATCCAAAGTTCCAGGCTCCAAAAATGAGAACATGATTTCCCCAGATAATTCAGAGGTCTGGTGCTTCATTTTCCAACTCTCCAGTCCTACCTCATAATTGTTGGTTAAGTTAAAGTTGACTGTGACGGTGGTAGCAGTGAAGTCTCCATCAGAACCATCTTCCCAGAGCTCACTTGCTGCCCTTGTAGGAATAGATTGACTCCTAGTCTCATACTTGAGGGTGAAAGAGGAAATAAGATATTAAAAGGTGCTTTTCATTTTAGTCAATTTTTAATTTGCCAAAAGGGGGATATAGCTCACAAAAGAGAATACCCAAGGAAATTTATAGGAACAATAAACAGAAAAAAATGCAAATTAAAACATATAATGCAATAAGATACAAATTATGTGAAAGTATAAAAACAGCATAAGACTACAGCATAAAGCAGCAAAAACAACATGGAGCAGTCAAAACTTGATCTGTTAATGTCATTCTTGCAGTGCAGACAAAACACTAGGAAACTCAAGAGGGTTAGAAATACACCAACCATCAGCCATTCAGCATGATCCTGGTGTAAGTTAGATTCTAGGTTGATTGAGCTTAGGATCCAGAGGTCACAGTAGCTAGAACCAACCATGCCTCTCAGTGTAATAGGCTCGGTCAGGAGTGAAATACAAAATTACAAGCTATGAGGACCCTGAAGCGTCTTGACATTACTGTTGCCAAAGTCTCCCACAAGTCCAATCCAGAAATTCAGAGAGTGGAGCTTGAGAGCTAAAAGTACCTGACAGATCAGGAGATAGAGTTCTGAAGAACAGAGGCAAGCCCTGGGGACACTTGGTGAGGTGGAGAATGACAAGTCAGGCAAAGACTGTGGCTGTGCCTTGTTCTTAGGGGTAGAGCCTGTGAAAGCAGAAGCTTCATGCTAAACAAAACATAGCCCGGTCCCAATGACAATAGCCCGTCGCCATGAGAATTTACTTCATCCCTGGAGGTCCTCAGGTGAACTCCATGACCTTGAAATGTCATGCATGTGCTGTACCAGGCAAACACAAAAGTGCGGTAAGACACTTCTGGGGGGATGGTGGTCAAGCCAATACACAGGCATATGCCAATATCCACATACCATCACAGGAAGACATGCCAGGTGAGTTAGGCCAGCCTAAATTGGTTAGGATTGTGTTACATATACAACTATGTAAGTTGGATTTATACAAGCATATCCCATGGAAATATTGTGCATGTGCCTGGATCTTAAGTCCTCTGGGTTAATCCAGGGGCCTGGGCAGGAAAATGCCCATCCAGGGCCTGGGCAGGAAAATGTTACCATATTTTAATTTCAACACAGAGGTTCCTCTGAATTGAGCCTTAAAACTAAAGACAGCTAAATAATACAACAGAAAGCCACAATCTGTCTAAGAAAGGAAATGGGTCCATTCACTGTTATTGCTGAGGCACAGAACTATTAACAATCCAGTGAAATACCCATTGCAGGATATATTGGCAATACATCATAGTCTAGGGCAGTGGTTCTCAAAGTGGTGGTCAGGACTATTTCAGGGGGCTCATGAAAAGCTTGGTGTTGGCATTTTAGAATCAGGCACTGAGTGCCACCATCTTGGAATGGAGCACTCAGGCTGCTCAATCTATACTTTTCTGGGAGTAAGTCTCATTGAACACAATGAGACTTACTTACAAGTAGACATGGTGGAGCTCTGGAATCAGTGATGTCATTCCCTGTTTGACGTCACCTCCTCCCAAGAGGAAGTGAGGATCCAAGGGGGATCAGAGACAAAATGTCATTCTCAGAAGGGGGTTGTGGTTTGAAATGCTTGGTCTAGGGTTTGACAAAGCAGGAGAAAAGGAACCAAAGTAAGGACAAGAGATCCCAAGAGACCAAGAGATCCCAAGAGACCCCAAGAGACCAGTTAGACCAGCAGTGCCCAAAGTTGTGACCACTGTGTTCAGAAAATACGAAACGTATTTTCCATTCCACCTCTGCAGCTACTGTCCTGAGTAGATCTGGGCACCAGGCAGTCACATATGTTGCCCAATTTCAAGGGCTATTCCAGAAGGATGCACTACCAGACATATGGACAGATATGACTGCCCAGGACACCTCGGTGCCCAGGAGAGCAGCCACAAAGAGATGAAATGGAAAGGCCTCTCACCGGGCAGATAAATTCATCCAAACTCCAAACCTTCAGGCCTGGTTTCCAATGGCTCTGGCACAGACAGTGACAAACTCCCTATTTCATACACCCTGTGCTTTTTCCTTAGGAAGGTTTAACATTCTGAGGTAAAAAGAAGTAAGTGTACCAAATACTCTTAAAATTCAGTGTTTTTCTTTAATTTAGCCTCAAATATATGCAAGCTACAGCAGAATTTTTTAGATAGACATTTTATAACAAGTATGAATAAAAAAGCAGCTGAAAAGCTGCCCTTCAAACTTTACTGTGAATCTTGCCCTCTTTCATCACACTGCTGATATTTCTTTGCCCATTTTGAAATCTGAAGTGGTATCTGTGACAGACCTGTCAAACTCAACTGAGATAATCTCCTTAGCTGTTGCCAAGTCAATTTGGATTTGAGTAGTTTTTCCACATGTAATAAGTTGATTTTGGAATGGCAACCCAGTCTTGTGAGCACTCCTCCATCAAACTTGACCGGTTTGGAAAGACAGCTCAGGATGTGATTTCTGCATTTCACATGGCCTTCACAACATCCACCCAAAAGATCAACTTTGGTTGACCACACTGTGTATTTAAACCCACAACACAGAGTCTGTGTGCAACTGCCACATCTCTTTGTGGCTAACTATACAGTGCAACCTCAAATGTCCATCTCAAACAAAGCGGCTAGATAAGGGGGAGACAGAAGGTGCCCATGTTAGGGCAGAACTAGAGAGCAGGTAGATGGCAGCTCTTCTCTGAGAAGGAACTGGGAAGGGAAAAGAGACAGATGCTCTTTTCTTGCCAGCGCCGATCAGCCTAGCAGCTGGAGCTCTGATCCTAGACAGAGAAATTCAGCCAACAGCTCCATTTGGCAGGAAAATGGTTCCTCCTAATCAAGCCAAAAGTGACTCACTGGCAGGATTAGCTCAGCTCCCCCTGACCCATATTTCACAAGTTTCTGGATGCTGTCCTCACTAAACATGACCAACAGTGGGAGGATGTTGGATGGGTAGAGGGCAGGAAAATGTGGAAAAGAAATATAGTCAACCCAGGAAGACCTAAATGTATGTCATAAAGACTGATGGGGCAGAGGATTTGCCTTCAGTGAAGCAAATCAGTTCAGTGCCTTCATTTGGGAGAAGCTGATCCAAGGTTTATGGACACAACAGAAGTATACTAACTTTCCAGCCCACCAGTATCCTAATTTCAAGGGCCATGCCACACATTTTTTTGCCATTTCAGTGGCATCCTTCGAATAGGCCAGGGGCCAATATCCAACACACCACTAACTTCATACAGATTTGTTTACAACCCAATCCTATGGGCCATTTGTGAAAACATCTAAAATACACAATGATGACGTACATATTGGCAAAGCAGCAGCAGAATAGGAGCCCTTCTGCCATAGCCCCTAATCTGCATCAGCCTCAGTGAGTCAGCTATATGGGCAGGAAGGAGGAGGGCTGGGGGAAAGCATGGGTATGTTCAATCTTGGCATCAATGTTGAATTAAGACCTATAAGTTCAGGACACAAAATGGTTGGTATAGATCCACGGAGACCCATATATGAATGGGCAGCCTATTTGAGGTGCATAAGAAGAATAAATTTTTCCTTCTTCACTTCCTCTTTTACAACTTTGGATGTCGAGGGAATATATTTCCTTACCTCCTGCAAATTATCTGATTACCCATTCCCAGTATAGCATTCAGCACACACTTTTTTGCACAGCTGCATGTTATAATGTGGCAGAGATAGGATTGGGCTACTAGATCCTCTAATCCTAATATATAAATATGTACATGTCTTTCTCCTCCCTGCACAAATGCAGGTCTCTTTAATTTTCCTCAGGATGCCAAAATTTAAAATATTGGTGGGCAGAGTATCATTTCAAGCATCTGTTGGTGGCTTAATGTTAGCAACAAAGCTGGATTTTCCACAAATTATATACAAAGCAAATGTCAGCAATCCGACAAGTGTACCTGGATGATTTATGTGTGTGCAATATGTTTTACCCTCACTCCCCTCTTTCATTCATTTAAGTCTGCATTTTTAAAAATCTTAGATATACAGACCTAGCAAAATGTGGGAAGGGGCCTATTTTGTTGACAAAGTGAGGATTTAAATGTTATTTCAGAAAGTTATCCTGAGGTAGGGTTACCATAATTCTCTTCCTCAAAATTGGGTCAAGGCCCTCTGTCCCATTTGTCAGTATATGAACACAATCCCCCAAAAATCAGGATTGTCCCTATTTTTCAGGATATATGGCAACCCAAAGGGAGTGGTTCTCAGGCATTTCAGTCTGAGACCCCCTTCTGAGAATGACAATCTGTCTTCTCCCCCCCCCCGCCCCTGTGATGTTATCGAACAGGAGGTACATCACTGTGATGCCAGAGGTCCTCCATGTCTACTCAGAAGTAAGTCCAATTTTGTTCAATGAGATTTACTCCCAGGAAAGTATGGATTGCAGTCTGAGTGCCCCATTCCAAGATGGCAGCATTCTGTTCCAGATTCCAAGAAGGTGGTACTGAGCTTTTTGTGACCTGAAATGAAGTCACAACCACTCAAGGGGGCCCTTACCCCCACTTTGAGAACTACTGCTCTAAGACAACCATTCCTGAATGCAGGAATTGAGGAATTCCTTTTAGTCACATGGTCTTTTCAACTACTGTGTGTTATAGATCCAACACAATTTTTTAAAGAGAACTGTGAATTTTACTGAGTAGCAGAGGCTAGGAACTACTATCAATTATATTATTGTTTATCCTGGAATAAGACTTAAGTGAGTGGTGCAGTGGTCCAGGAGGTGGACCTTGACCTGGAAGATCCAGGTTCAAATCTCACAAAGCCTCTTGAGTGACTTTGGACCAGAATCTGTCTCCTAGCCTCGCCAACCTCACAGGGCTGTTAAGAGGACAAAAGTAGGGAAGGGACCATATACTGTGGTACCTCTCATAATAAGCGCCTCACATAACAAGTATACATTTCCAAGAAATCTTGCTTCACATAACAAGTTCCGCTTCACTTAAGAAGCAAGCGCGTTATGGGCTCGCGTGCTATGCAGCCCCGACGTTCCATGTAGAGACTCTTTAAAAGGGCTGCAAGCCAGTACTGCTGACTCTAACTGCCTCCAACTTGGGGGCAGTTGCCTGGGGGTGCCAGAGGCAGTTGTCCCTAACTGCCCCCAAGTGCCCCCACTGGTCACCTTGAACCTCCAGTAGCAGCCCAGGTAAGCCTCCCAGGAAAGTGTCTTTGATTGCAGCCTCCTAACCCTGTCTACTCAGAAGTAAGCCCCACTGTGTTAAATGGGGCTTACTCCCAGGAAAGTGTCTTTAGGATTGCAGCCTAAGTAGACTTCATAGGATCATGCACATTGAATGCATGATTTGAATTCAATTCCAGTGTTTGGTCATTTTTACATACAGTTAATATTTTTACAGGAATATTTTGGGAGTTGTGGAACCAATTGTCTGAGTTTCCATTATTTCCTATGGGAAAATCTGCTTCACTTAAAGAGCGTTTCACTTAAAGAGCATGCCTCTGGAATGAATTAAGCTCTTTATGTGAGGCACCACTGTACTGAATACCATTATGAGTTCCTTGGAATAAGGGCACTTAAACATGTAAAATAAATAGAATAGAATCATAGAATCCTAAAGTAGGTCACATCTAGTCCAACCTGCCTATAGCAGGAAATCCTCCTAGAGCATCTCTGACAGGAGCTCACTGAGCTTTTGCCTGAAGATCCCCAATGAGGGAGAGTCCACCACCTCTCTTGGCAACCTAATAATAAATAAAGTTTCTTGTCAGTACTGTCAACTGTCATGCAGCTATCTTCACTCTCTCTTCAATTCTAGTCACATCAGAAGTTGATCTAAGTTCAAGGACTCAGCTCGAGACAACAGACTCAGATGGTTTTCAAATCTGCTCATTCACAGTATCAATACTCCAAATACCTTCTAGCTTCTTGAGTCTACATAACTCTTTATTTTTAAAGTCTGAATCATGAATTTCACATGACAAAAAAATGCCTCATTAAGGGCGATGTCTTCTATAAATTTATGCTGAAGTTTTCTGACATTTACCAAGTTGTAAGTTTCTATTCAACCACCCACCCATTCCTTTGCCCTGTTTTGTGGGCTTACTGACAAAAACCGGCATATTAAATTCACTAGCTCTTTGACTTTTAAAATTTATAGCAACAGAACATCAGGTGGAGGTCAACTAGAGGTGTGACATTCAGATGAAGAGAACTTGTCCTGAGAATGGAACTCACCTTTGTCAGAAGAAATAGGCTATTCAGCCTGTTGGTACCAGTAGAATCAGAAGCATGGAGGTGAGCTCAGAGCTCCCAGACCTCCTATGATCCATGACCTCCAAGATCAGAGGCTGTTGATCAGGACTCCTAGGACTACCCAAGAAGAGCAGCAAATTGGCTGCCAGGTTGACAGAAATGGCAATCACTATGGAGGCAGTCCTGCCTGAAGAATCAGTCAGGATTAAAGCAGGAGAAGAGCTGTGAGTTAGGTAAGTTAGGTAGGACATATCAGTTAGGCGGGCAGTAGGTTAGGTCAGCTGAGGATGCAAGTTATTAAGCCAGCAGAGGGCAGTTAGTTGCACTCTCTACCTGGCCTGTGGCCGGAGTGGGCGAGGATGTCTCAGATGATTCCTTGTTCCTCTTCTTCTTGCCTTTACCTCTCCTCTTGCCCTTGCCCTTTCCTCTGCCCTTGCCCTTCTTGCCCTTCCTGCGGGAAGTAGTCTGTACAATATGGGGGATGGGACAAAAGAGGGAAAACAATGAAGGAAGGGAAAGAGAGAGAAAGCAGACACTTGAGAAGGAAGAGACACCCCACCATTCCCATGGAATACCAAAAGACACCACCCTCATACTCAGCCACCAAGAACCCATTGCCAAGACAGAGATGGGCAGAGGTGAACATGGTACCAGCCCTTGTGGGAGTTGCTGCGCACAGGAGACCTTTCACCCAAGACCTTCCTTGCTCTGAAGACTATTAGACCAAAATGCTTTTCTGGAGAAAATTGGCTTGATCCACCAATAATGCAGACAAATTTTCAAACCCCATCCCCATTCTGCCATTCTCAAGATGTGGCTGTTCAGCTTCCACTTTTATCCATCCTCATGTATACAATCCAGACTCACCACCGCTAAAGCCTTTCTGGTATGGGACTATCTGTTGGAACTAAAAGTGAATGCAAGGCCTGCTACATATAGCTAACTATTCCTGAACAGGATCCAGACAAAACAGGGAAGCAGTGCCAAAGGCAGTTGCTAGATGACAGATGCAGTTTTGATCTGATTAACTGATGTCCCTGCTCTGGAGAGTCACTTCTCAGACAATAGCTTTTCACAGATTGACATCTCACCATGAAGTCAGCAGATTCTGTTCCACATTTCAGCTAACAATGTCAATCATTCTGTCAAATCTCTAGACAAGGAGCAGTTCCCACCCTCCTCCCTTCTGATGAAACATATAAGGGGTCAAGCTGCAAGGATAATTAACAAAATGTGAACATGCTAAATCTCCAAAGCTGAGGGGCATGGATTTCACATGGTGGGGGATATTGCAAGAATATGTCAACCAGATCCACTAATCCCCTAAGTACAAGACCCATGCTCAAGCTTCCCATACCCTTATAATTCAATATACAGTAACACCATCCACTTTATAGTTTCCTAAAAGGGAAGAAGGAAGCAAGAACAAAAGGTCATGGGGATCCCCCAATTCAAGCAGTGACATGTTCCTCAGTAAAATAGTGCCAAGCTATTTTACTACCCTCCCTTTTGTATTACATGTAGTGGAAAGCAATGGTGGGGGTGAGGCACAACTGTTTCTTCCTCCAGGATAAACTGATGACAACCCCTTTTCCTTGCTCCATGTAAGTAAATGGGAGTGAAAACGGAGGCATGTGGGGAGATTGTCTCCATTTATTGAAGGGGATTCAGATGAGGAAGAAGGCTTTGAGCATTGGAAGGGAGTAGCTTTGTCTTTGAAGGTCTTCACAATTCACAACCTAAACATGTGAGCTATGCTGCCTTTTGTCAACCCTGTCCAAATGCCTGTTCAACCTTTGCTCATTCTAACAAGCTGCATTCCAAGAACTTGGGGGATATAAGGCCAAACCACTAGCTACACAAAATGTAATTTGAATGGAAATATGGGACATCTTTCTCTCTCCCCCCACCCCAGCAGAATACTGAGGGGGACAATAAAACTGGATAAAGCTGCACTGGAAGCATTAGAGGATTCAGCATTTGTCCCCACCATGGTTCCAAAATTGATCTTGTTGATCAGGAGGGATTATCAATATTTATCTTCCCTTTCTCTCTCTCTCCCCCCCCCCCACGTGCACACTATTTTAAATATTAAGAAAGTTACTACAGAAAGCCAAAAATAACTTGCTTTCTACTTAAAATACTATGCACATGGTAGGGTAGGTGCAACTGGGAACTGAACCAAAATGGGGGAAAGAGCTAAGACCTCCTTTTCTTGCACTGCAATTTTGACAAATTTCTCCATCTCCTGGTACACCATGTAAAGACACACACAAACACACCTCATTACGTAACCAGCATAACACTAATTTGGTCCTTAATCAACACAGTGCTAGAAGATTTTTGGATACCGTATCTCAATCCAAGTTCCTTATAAAAGGGGAATAGGCAGTGAGGCACACAGTCAAGGGGGTGGGTAGGTAAAAGGTACTAGTACTTAAGAGCAAGGCCCTATACAAGCAGGGTCAGTTAGACAAATGCTCATTCATTCAAAAGGAAGATTTTCTTCATTGGCTAGACCAGTGGGTCAGTATGGAGGAGGTGAGCCAAGATATGGCATCATCCTGCTGTGGGCAGTGGCTTTAAGACCAGGGAAAGTGATAGACAGCTTTCCCTGCAGTTTGGCCACTTACCTCTTCAGGATCTTGGACATGCAACACATAGGTGAGTGGCCTGTTGCAATCAGGCATGTAATGCTGGCAGTATTGGGCTGCAGCTGCTGGATCTGGCACAATCAGCAGCTGCTGCAGGTCACCCTGAAGAGAAAGGGAAGAAGAATTAGAATAAGCTCACAGCTAGTCGGAAACTCTTTGTAAGTATCTGCACTTATACAAAGTGCTGGGGGCACAAGAGTGTGTAATATATCCATACTGATCAGCCTGCTGTGCAGCTTACTTTTATGGAGCTGAGGTTCTGCAGCAGAGCACCTGTATTGCAGGGCCCAGGTGCAAACTCTGGCCTCTCCAGGAAAAGACTCCGCCTAAAACCAGAGATTCTGCTTATCAGTGTTCACACCACTGACCCTTAGAATCCAATGGTCTGACACCATGAATCCTTGAGGCTGTACAAGGCAGCTTCATATGTGGGCTGCAGTACTGATGAAGATGGAATTGATGCCAAAGAAACAGAGACATCCCTGTGGTCATGTTGCCAGTATGAGTAATCACCAAAGTGTACAGAATGCTGTTACCTTCCCACCAAAGTGGTACCTATTTATCTACTTGCATTTACATTCTTTCAGACTGATAGGTTGGAGCTTGGCAAGTAATGAAAACTCAGTCTATGTTTCAGTATTCTAGTCTTGAAATGCCAACTCCTATGGGGACTTGATAATTTAAATCAAGGACCTCCAAACCCTGGCCAACCTGGCCCTTGAGACCCCTGGTTCTTAAATGGGAATCCGGCCCACAGAATGATCTCCTCCTGCACCACAAAGATCAAAGCAAAAAGACCTGGGCATTTAACACTGAGCCTATTTGCATTTGAAGAGAAACTCCTCCTTTAGCTTCCTCTTCAAATGCAGGTCTTTTTGCTTTGATCTTTGTGGTGCAGGAAGAGATAATTCTGTGGGCTGGATTCCCATTTAAAACCCAGGGGTCTCAAGGGCCAGGTTGGCCAGGGTTTGGAGGTCCTTGATTTAAATTATCAAGTCCCCATAGGAGTTGGCATTTAAGTCCCCATAGGAGTTGGCATCAGTGTTAAATGCACAGGTCTTTCTGTTAACTTGCAGCATGCCTTCTTCTGCAGCCACCCAATTACCTGCTCTGCACCTCTCCCTCTTCCAGGTCAGCTGAGTCTCCTGGGCCCCAGGAGCACACTTGTGCAATAAATCCTGCACCCAAGCAGAGCATCCCTGCCCCCAGGAGGAAGGCTTCCTCTGCGCCCAAGCAGAGTGTCCTAACCACTGAGCCACACATGTCCTGGAAAAAGAGGACATGTTGTCACCGTGTTCTAGAATCTCCTGTGTGTTTTTGCATTTGTTGCATCTGTGCAGTAAATCCCATGATGAATTGTGTTTTGCCCATAGGATCACCTATTTGTGCTTTGGAGTTCTTTTTAGCTGAGATTATAGTGCCTGTGTGCCTTGAAGGCAGGTGAATTGTTCATCTCAGGCTGCAATCCTATCCATGTTTACCTGGGAATAAGATCCATTGCACTTTTGAGATTAACTTCTGAGTAGAGATGCATAGGATTGAAATATTAGAAATATCAGAAATGAAATCTTGTTTGTGTGTTCTTCAGTAAAATTCATTCATTAATGTTTTGTGTCCAGTTTTATTTATTTATGCAAATTATAAATACAATTTGTCCCCCATATAGTGTCTGGGAGATGATGTGGCCCATCAGCCAAAAACTTTGGAGGCCCCTGATCTAAATCATCATCTAGCTACTGAGCCACTCCAAGATACTAAGGACGCAATCCTAACCAATTTAGGCTGACCTAACTCCCCTGGCATACCTTCCCATGGTGGTGTGGGAAGGTTGGCGTATACCTATGCATTGGCCTAACTCCCCAGGAGAGGGGCAGAAGTGCCTTATAGCACTTTTATAACACCCCCAAGTCAGCACAGGAATTATGGCGGGGCTTATGCCAGCCTACATGAGGATTAAGATTGCTGCCTTACTTTTTGGGGCCTGCTTCAGCAAGCAACTGTTTGAGTAACAGAACTCTTTAAAAGAAGAGCTCTGTGCAAACTGAAAACCTGTTTATTCTTACACAGACAGAAGTCAGTTTATTAAAGGATGTCAAATCTTAGCTGCCTCTGACAGCAGAACTAGAACCAATGGGTATAAACTGCAAGAAAGGAAATTCCGGTTGGATATCAGGAAAAAATTCCTGACAGTGAGGACGGTTCGGCAGTGGAACAGATTGCCAAGGGAGGTGTGGACTCTCCCTCACTGGGGATCTTCAAGCAGAGGCTTGATGAGCGTCTGTCGGAGATGCTCTAGGAGAATTTCCTGATGCAGGCAGGGGGTTGGACTAGATGACCTACGAGGTCCCTTCCAATTCTAGGATTCTAGGATTCTATGAAATCTTTCCTTTTGTCTCTTCTGTTGCCTGGGGCCAAAGTGCCAAAAAAGTCTGTGCCAGATTATTATGATTGGGCATGGACACAGACACACATTCAGATGCAGCTGGACATGTGTATGTCCCCCCCACCAGCCACCCATCCAAGCCTGTGTGATCCGAGCCAAGCCTACTGAACTTTGAACATTCACTTCCAATAAATCATCTCATAAAGTATGGCCAGTGGGCCTTTTTCCAGTACAGCCCCCGGAACCGCCTGCTCCCACCTGCTCAGCTGGGACCCACAATCACTCAGCTACTAACATTCCTTTGGAAAGAGAAAGGAAGAGAAATCAAGCAGCAGGATGAATTGCCCTGGAGAGGGGGTGAATCACAGCCCAAGGAATGAGGTCGGGCAGGGACAGAGAAGGCTACATCAGGCAAAGGAAGGCCCTTATTGAAAAGGAAGTCACTGAGGAGGGGGGACCAGGATTTGGAAAGTGTCCAGATTCCCACACACATAAATAAACAAATGGAATCAAATGTCACAAGAAAACCCCAAACATCTGCAAACCCAGTTATGTGCACATACAATGAAACAAAACATTGGAGACCTAGCATACAAACAAAGACACAGACATCCACACTTCCAAAATGACCTCTAGCTTGCTCTCTACCACCATCCTATCTCCTTGGAGTTAATTTAAACATGACATTTGTGGCACAAACAAACATGCTCATCTTTAGAATTCACACATTATATCCTTACTGGTTTCTGGCACAGAAAACACCAACTTGGGTAAAATTTAATCACTATGCATATGTGATGGGGTTAGGGTGAACAGTCATCCTTGTTTGCTATTTTGATATTGCAATACATTGCACTGCTTACAGTAAAACACATAGGGCGGAGGGCAGATAGGCATTCATAAACTCACAACAGATACATGCCGGGCAGCCCTCTCTTGCTAAGGCTCCATAACATATGTTTACTATATATTGAGGGATGTGCCTAGTAATGCATAGTCAGGGCTTTTTTCTGGTGGTACTCACCTGTACTTCTTCCATCTTTTTCCATCACCCGCAGCAGCTAATTAATAATTACAACCCTAAAGGGATAACATGTGGTGACTACCAGCACCTTTTTTCTCAGAAAAAAGGGTTGTGCATAGTCATGCTCACTGCAGCACAGTATGACATGGATTTAAGGAGAAAGACTGCACAATGTCCTCCCTTCTACCTGTAATGGACTTTGCAAGAATATCAATGTATTACAAATTTAAAGTACATGCATTACAGTATCTTTCTATAATTATTGCAACTCTTGAGTTTCCTCAATCCCATTCCCAGCTCAGAATCCCTGACGCTTTTGCCTAGAGCAGTTAAATCTGTTTCTGGATGATTACCGTAGTTATATTCCTTGCTAAAAGCAGATGAGCAGATTATAAGAGAAGTGCCGTGGAACCGGCCCACGTCTTCATTTATGAACATTCTTCAAGAGTTCCTTCCATCAGACCATCAAGTTAGTGTGAGTTCTCCCACCACCTTCCCAGCATGGCTTAGTAGACAGCTACCTCCCCCTCACCACCCTCAAACCTCTGCTGGGCCTGCCTCATCATCACCACTCCCAGAGGCAAATGGCCCTTGGCCAATTTTTCCTAACAACCATTACAAGGGGTGCTTGTTCTCGTCCACCCCCAGGATCCAACCCAGGCATCTTCAAAGACCTTATGCCCTCTGACATTTTGAGCCCAGGGAAGGAATGTAGGAGGAGCCCATGGCAGCTTTTCTCTGCTTCTGGAGAACAACATCATCTCATCCAGACTAGAAACCCCTGGGGTAGATGTCAGGGTTTTCCTCCTTGGAAATAAGAACATCTGGAACAGTTGATGCATATGCAGAAATTCTACAGAAATTCAGACTCTTGTATTCATAGGCAAGACATTCTTCTTCCTCTGACTTTTGCTCCACTCTTCCACTTCTCTAGTCTTCTACTATTTTCTCAGGCTCCTGTTGCTTTTTATTTGTTTATTCTAAGCCCTTCCACAGCCATCTTGCCTCTATGTTCTGTCTCCTATACTTCTCTACCTTTTGGGATTTCTCCCCAATCTTGGCTTGTTCTACGGAAAACCTATTTCCTCACTATGTCACAGTTTGTATGAGGTTCTGCTCCTAATTGCAGAATCTTTCCCGTCTATCACATAATCTGGATTGCAAACATTCTGACAATTCAGTTCCTCAATATACAGTTGGAGTCTGTTTATCCACAGATTTTATATCTGCAGATCTGGTGCGACATCGGTCCCCCAGACCTACACTTAGCCAGAATTGGCTTATCCTGAACCCTCCAAAGATGACCAGAGGTGCACAGTTCTTTCTGAAGCATGCAGAGGACATGCTTTATAATGGCCGTTACACTGGAAAAAACCCACTGCTTCCAATTTCCAAAGGGAAACAAAAATTGGTGTTTTTATGGCTTACAAGGCATTTTGAAGCCCAGGGAAGCAGCTCCAGTCACCTTCAGAAGAGCCAAAACCAAAGATTTTGGCTGCAATCCAGAGTAACTACGGTAGCATGTAAGAGGCAATTCGTGCACCCATTGTTACTGTACCACCTAGTGAAAACCTATGGGAAATTCATATTGTAATGCAGAGTAAAGTGTTCTTATTCCGGAGCAAGGACTCCCCATATTTACTCTGGATTGCGTCCTTTGTTAACTGCGATATTTTATAACCATAGGGTGTCCAAGAATTGATCCCTCACAAATACCATGGCCCCATCTGAAATGTTCTTGCACAACATCCAAACCATCTCAACCACTCAGGGCTAAACAAGTGAGACAGCATAAATAAAATTAAATCTATGATTGGATCTCCCTTCTCTTACAGTGAGGAAGGGGAATAAGGCCCAGAATATGGCACAAGCGGTTAAGCTGCTGTGCCTGTTAACCAGCAGGCCAGGGTTCGAGACCCACGTCGGCCCCACAAGTTAGGGTGAGCTCCTGTCCTTAGCCCAGTTCTGCGACGCCAGCTGGATCCAATCATATCAGCTCTGCCTTTCCATATTTCAGTGGCATGGAGAGTGGGGATTTGCTGCTTGGATAACAGCCTATCCTTCATAACAATCCAACCTAGGCTTTTGTGCTTCGCATGCAGCATATGCAGCACCAGGCATAATACCATAGTCTTTCAAGACTGATGGAGGCCTGCTTTAATGGAGGAAAAATGAGCAACCTTTACCTCCTGAATAATTTTCCCAACATTTTCAGAGGAACAGCACAGGACGGTTGATGAGCTAATATTCTTGCAGTGAAAGAGAAAATTGAAACTGAGACCAATCCTAGGCATGTCTACTCAGAAGTAAGTCACACTGGAGTCAATGGGGCTTACTCCCTGGTAAGTGTGGATAGGATTGCAGCTTTCATGACTCTAGGACGGCAATTCCCCTTTGTACCTTCATCTGGATTCTATGTCTGCTCTTTCTACAGGCAGAAACAGCAGCACTGTTACTATGAAAAATGTTGAAATTTGAAACAGAAGATGAACAAATTAAAGAATGTATGATAATTCACAATATTCATGATTCATAATATAACACATGATAGTATATCAGGTTGTATGAGATTTAACACAGCAAATCAGAGTGGCTCTGTAAAATATTTACCCTTATAACTTGCCAAATCAGGTTTCTTGAAGCAGGTGTGGCTTCAGCTATTTGTGGAACACAAATACATTGCCTTCCTCAGCAAACCTGACCCTATGAATGAAGTTGCCTTATATGTATGGAGAATCTTGAGATTCTCACCACACACACGAAAAGATGCCATTAATACAAGGGATGGCAAAAATTCAGTGGCTGCCATAAGAATCAAGACTGACACCATTATAAAGCCATTCATTCAATGAGACATGAATTTCAACATCATTTTTCTTCGAAGAGACTTGGCAGTTACATTTTGATACTCTAGTGGCCTCAGAGGGTTGCATGCAACCATGAGTGAGTGTGCAATACTAACCAATTTAGGCCAGCATAACTCACCTGGCATAACTTCCAGTGCTGGTGTAGGGAATCCGGCACATATGCAATGATCTAATACCATCCCTCCAGGAGTGGTGCAGAGCATGCACCAGCCTAACTACACCACCACAGGAAGTTACACCAAGTGACCTATGTCAGTCAGAATTGGTTAGGATTGCATCCTGTGTGCTAATGCCCATGAATCAATAAGAAGTGGAAAAGAGGACTTAAGAAGTCTGAACCATCTTCCCTACCTCAAAAACATCTTCATCCGGCCGGCGTGCTCCAAGCAAGGTGATGCCCTCGACACTAACAAAAGGCTGCACATCGCGCAGCAGGGGCAGTGTTACAGGTTCTTCACAGTCAACACTCAGGGATACATTCCTACCTTCCACGCTCAGGGCAATTCGATGCCACCTGTCAGGAGATGGGACAGATTAGCAATATGGCATAAAAAAGATTGTGCCAATAAACATTACATGGGGTACCTAGACCCCTCTCTCATTCCTTCTCCAAAGCCAGAGTGTCCTCACAAGGATTACTGAAGCATGGTTTGGATGCCACTAGGGCAGAATATTCTATCCAGAACAAGGACTGCTTTCATAGTAGAGCCTCTTACAGCCTAATCATATCTGGGCCAGAACTTGCACAAGGCCCTTTGCAGTGGTGTTAAACCCGAAACAATGACATAGGCTTCCGAATCTCTCATGCAAATGGCTATATGTACCAGCAGCTCCTCAAAGCTGCAGCAGTAGCATTAAGTTGGCAGCAGGGTGGGCAAAGGACAGTTAGGGAGCAATATTGGAGCAAGAAACCTGGAAGTGGGTCTTTAAACCTATTTCCCCATTGTTTTCTTTGTACATTGATTTTTTTTAATCCATGAGAGGTTCTGGAGGGACTGAACATTTCCTGCTGGGCTCTACCTCTTCCATTGCTTCTGGGATTAGCGATAGACTTTGCAGGAGGACAGATGGATTGATGGCAATTTAAAATCCATGGACTTGTGTCCTAGCATTATTGATTTCTTTTTAGTGTTAAATGAAAAATAGCTTCACTATTTTTAAAAAATGGTAAGAAAAAGCATTGTTGGTAAAGTCCACTCCCATGTGATAACTGAACAGGCACTAGGGCAATTACTATTCATCTCTAATCCCTCAACCTTATTGAGGAATTACTCATCCACTATTGTATGTATTAAACCACATTAACCACTTCAGGTGCTATCTTAACCTAGGCCAGCACAACTCATTGGTCTTCCTGTTCCTGTGGTGATATAGGGTGGCAAGTACATGTCTGTGCACTGGCCTAACCCACCCTCAGCAGTGGCACAGAAGTATCTTTGCTGACACTCCTATGTCACCACAGGACTTATGCCAGGGCTTAGGTTATGGTTAAAACTGGAGGTTATGATTGCAGCCTAAGTGAATTACATTTTGTCAAGAGCAGTAACTACTACTGCTACTGCTGCTGCTACTACTGCTACTACTACTACCACTAATAATAATAATAATAATAATAATAGGGTAAAATCTGCAAATAGGGGTTACTTCTCATTAAAGGCACAGTAGCCATGAGAATCCTCAATAGAGCTTTGCCTGTCCATAGCAGACAGGATGGTGATGCAGTCAGATTTGGAAAAAATGAATAGGAAGTGAACCCAAAGAACATTGGACTGTTACACTGTGATGATAACATTATCTGAATTCTCCATAAAAAGTGAGTTAACAGAAGATAACAATTACTGAGGAAGGGCTAGTTTGGAAACAGCCTAGATCTGTTTCTTTAAGATCTCAGGGGAACTCATGAATTCCATAACTGCTTCTTCTTCTGAAAAAGCTGCTGTGATATGAGAGGAGGTGGAATACTGAATAGCAGCCTTAGCCAAAGACAGAAGCCCTTCCTTGTACTGAAGATGGTAATTGCAAGAGTGGCAGAGTATGGCTGCAATCCTAACCACACTTTCCTAGGAGTAAGTACTATTGAACTCAGTGGGACTTACTTCTGAGTAGTAGAATTTTTTCTGGATATCCAACCAGAATCTCCTTTCTTGCAATTTGTATATATAGATAAGACTATAAAAATATTGTCTCTCTAGTGCTGGGGTGTCCAAACATTTTGGCAGGGGAGTGTCACATCCTCTCTCTGACACTGTGTTGAGGTCCAGAAAACTAATTTACATTTGAAATGTGAATAAAATTACATGTCACATCTATCATCTAAGCCAAGGGTCTCCAAAATTTTTGGCAAGAGGGCCACATCATCTCACTGAAATGTGTCATGGGCCATAAAACTAATTTACATTTCAAATTTGAATAAATTTACATAAATTGACATAAAAGAGTGTATTGGAGTGGATTACAAAGCTTGCCCAAGGATCAGACAGAGGGGTCATGCCAGAGGCCACATTGAGACTCACTGAGGGCTGGATCTTGCCCGTAGGCCAGGTTTTGGAGACCCCTGATCTAAGTGGACCCTAGCAGGAGCTGAAATAATGCTAAGAAAAAATTTACATATAAGAACATATTGGAGGACATTACAAGGCTTGGCCAAGATCCAGATAAAAGGGTCTTGCCACAGGCCACACTGAGGCTTGCCATGGGCCACATCTGGCCCCCGGGCCAGGGTTTGGACACCCTTGCTCTTAGGGCTTCGTCTAGTGACTTGGCAAAGAAAGAGTTCTGTGCAGCAAGAGAAATCCACAGCAGTAGAGATAATGTCAACAGTTAAGGACTGACAGGACTTTCTGTCTTCTGTGAATTTGCCCACTTGAAAAGATCACTTAACCACTTGAAAAGATCCCTTCCACCCCAAGTCTACCCTACTCCAAACTCACTTGCCATCAGCCATGTTGACTCTGCGAAAGTGAGGATAGTCCTCAGGTACTGGATGACCATGTTGATCTTCATACAGAAAGACAGGTGAACGGCCAATCTCTACACCAACTTGCTGCACTCCTTGCACATCATACATGGAGAACAAGAAAGACTGGCTACCTTTGAGTGCTCGCAGTGTGGTAAGCACTGAGAAGTCCACTGGGAAGGAGCCATCTGGAAGGGACAGAGACAGTACAATGTGAGCAGATAGCAAGAGTCCATAAGCTAAAATAGGCCATAATAAAATTAGCCTGTATTAATCTGAAAGGTTCTTTTGATCTCCATCTCCACACTGATGTATCCTGAACAGCATGTTGCAAGTGCACTGCAAAATGTTAATCTGGTGCAGGGCACAGAATCCAAAATCTTGTAAATGTTCATCTTAAACCAGTGATTTTCAACCAGTGTGCCTTGCCACACTGGTGTGCCGCAAGTGGTCCACAGGTGTGCTGTGGGAGTTTGGACAATTTATTTATTAAATAAATAAACATCAATTAGTAATAGGGTTACTGAGGAACTGACATCATCCTACCAGCAGAATGGTGTGCCTTGTCAATTGTCCAAATATTGATGGTGTGCCTTGAAAATTTTGGCACCTGGTTGGTGCGCCATTAGACAAAAAATGTTGAAAATCTCTGTCTTAAACAATTTTCAAATACTTATGGTTTAAGTTTAAACCATGTGTACTGCCTGGTGAAGCAAGGGAAGTGGAAAGAATTAGAGATCTTATGGCACAGCAGCATTTTATCTAGGCCAGTGTTCTACCATGGTTCAAGCACTGCCCAATGGTTCAAGCAGTCAGCTCTGCAGCCAAATTCTCAGTGGGTTGGTAGTGCCAAATCCAGGTTCTATCACTTCAGATTGCAGGTGAGGAAAAAGCAAAGTTAGATAGTGCTCAAAACTTGCATATTAAGGCAAAGTATCTTAGCCCAATCTTCTTCCCGACCTGCTACTTTTTTGTATAGTGGAAATGTAGTATTATGTGTTTGAACTAGGGGGCTTTGGGCTGTCATAGGAAGTGATAGGCTAAGGCTAATGCTAAGGCTAAGTAAGGCTTAGGCTAAGGCCTTTGTGTTCTATTCAGTTCATGCACATAGTCTTCTGCTATCTGCAAAGTGCTATTTTCAATCCCTGGAAAAGACTCCTCCTGTCCAAAGGAGCAACTGCCAATCAGAGCTGATGGTCCTGAACTAGGAAGACCAACTGAATAGGAAGACTCATCAGAACTCACCTAGTCTTCCAGCATATGTTTAGGAAGAGGAGCCAATAGTTCACAAGGTCTTAAAACCTGACAGAATCTTAACAGACAAGGAGAGTGGTAACAGATTGTCATGGCCAGAGGTTGGGGATTCTGACCCTATTTTTGACTCTCATGACCACAGGTTGAGTGAAGGGTGAGCCTGACTCTCCACAAATACTGATAGAGCAGCATAACATAAATTGTACAAAATATGCAAATATATGCAATATTTGCATATTTTTAGTAGACTGTTATTCTTAGTCCAAAGTTTTTCTAAGTCCAAAATTTGGTGATATTTTTAGAAGCCTACAACATACACAGCTCTGAACTACTGTTATTTAAGTTGGATCAACAGATGTGGTACACATAGGACAAAAGAGTTACACAGACCCTTCTCAAAGGATTCACATCTAGATATGATGATAAATTGGAGGCTGATGGGGGGGTGGCATGAATTAACAGATACATTCTTGCCCACAATCTCTGAGGAAAGACCCCTTCCCTAGGGAATGTCATCCTTTTGTTTTACCAGGAAAGAGCTGCCTGGTAGGAGCACTGAAATGTGTCTGGTTCTCCAGGCGGAAGGCCAGGTCACTTTCTTCAGATCCATTCCTCTGGGTGCAGATCCCAGCAGCAATTGAGACTCCATTCTTGCCCTCTCGCACACCAAATGCTTGGAGCACATCCACAAGGTCATCTGGAAGGGAAACACAGGGTACAATCATGCTTCTGCTTCAGCTCCAGACGAAGTCACAGTAAAAACATGAATCCCTTAACCTACACAGCTTACATTATTTTCTATTACAAAAGGGACCCCTTGCTATATATAACATATAAGTTATATATATAACATATATAACATGTGTATTTATATGTGTGTGTGTGTGTGTAAGTTAAAGTCATCTTATATATCTAAACTAATCCGTCAGCGCAAGGGCTCTTGCGCCGACGGAATGGCGTTTCCGTCAACGGAAACGCCGATAGCGTTGGCGCAATTACGCCGGCGCATCTCTCCGGCGACACAACGACGTTTGCGTTGGCACAATTACTTCAACGTCGGTGGAGCAACGAAAACCCTCCGTTGACGTAACTCCGTCGACGTAGGGATTTTTTTTTATTTTTCAGGGGGCGTTTCGGGGTCATGTTGGGAGCATGTCTTAGGTTCCTCCCCCTTCCACATAACTATGTTGTATCCTGAACATTTTCAGAGGCTTATGGGCACACGTAAATGCCTCCTGAGTTATACTACCTCAAGAGGTAGTTTAGTAACGAGGAGACCCATAGGTCTCCATGTTAAGGAGAAGTAGGGGCTGGGGAAAGTGGGGACTTTGAAAAATTTTCGCACCAAACCTTACGGGCAGTACTTTCCTACTTGAGGATACGGATTACCTGGGTCACCCCAGTGGCTGACCCCTCACAGCTACCCTCCCATAAAAAGGCCCACCCCTGGACCCACAATTCCCTTTCAGAGAAGCAGAATGCTTGGCCACGGACCATGTCACTCTGCTCTCTCTCAGTGGGCACTTTGCTCTTGGGGAGCATTCTCCCCACAAACACATGAACACATAAGGTCCATATATGATGATATATTGATATGATATAGATGTGATATGAAACAATATGATATCTGTGATATATGATTAGAGTGTAGACTTTGCAATTTTTTTGTATGTTTGTTGCTCTCTCTTTCTCCCTCTCCACAGGTACCCCAATCAGATAAGTGGGGGTGTTGAGCAAAGTTTGCATTCAAAAACTCAAAAACACCTATACAGGCAATCTTGCAATGATGATTACCAATACCATATTTATGTCTCTGCAAGTTGTCTCTCTTCCCCAGAGTTACTCCAACCAGGTAAGGAGGGCTGCATGGGGGGTGTTGGAAGCACCTCTTTTGTTTAAATTTCCTTCATCTTCCTCCAGTCTTGCATGTCTACTCTAAAGTAAGCCCCAGTATACTCAGTGGGGCTTACACCTGTGTAAGGGGGGTCTTGCTTCACCAGGAAATGGGCTTGCCCACTTGTTGGGAAATGCTGTGAGGTCCTCTGTAGGTTTGCCTTCCAACCCAACTGGTCCCCCAAGGTAAGGGGGGGGGGCTGTAGAGTGAAAGGGGGAAGGGGTGCACACACAGACCCACCAGGAAACAAGGGCACTCACCCCTCAAAAGTGTGTGTGGTCTCTGTCCTTGCAGCCCCTCTGACTGACTGCTAGACCACACAGCCAGCAGATGCTGATTCCACTCATCTTTGCCGGCAAGCCAAGGGGCACAGTTTGGCAGCTGATCTGATTCCATGCTCAGCCAATACCAATGAAAGCTTTGCCTGTGGTGCTTCTGTCTTTGCAGGATGGTGTCTCACCAGCAAGGAGGCTAGCAGGCAGCAAGCTGCCATTCCACTGGGAAGGAGACACAGTGCAATCCTAAATATGCCTACACAGATGTAAGCCCCATTGTGTTCAATGGGGCTTACTCCCAGGAAAGTGTATTCAGGAGTCCAAGCCACTGGATCCCTGCAAGGAGCCCTGGAAAGAATCTCCCTTCAGACATGTTTGCACAAGCACTTACCTAGAACACAAACCCCACTGTCCCAATCACATGAGTTAAACAAGCACCCTTCATACCTAATAAAGTTTGAGCCACAGAATCACTTCCCCCCTCCACAGCTGATGTTATTAATGATGATGAATTAACAACTACATAGTCGATGGTATGATACATCACAGGTGAAGTCCTTGCCTGCTGACGAATTTACAATTCAATTCGTCAGCGTTGCTGTTGTCAGATACGTTAACGTTAATGATATGAACATGTGTAGTAGTAGTTATTTTAAGGACTTCACAATGAACACATGTATATGATTGCTGTCATCAGTGGCTGGGAAAGCTAGTTAGAGCTCCAGGGATGACCTGAGGATGTGTGAGTGGGGCAGTGCCTACCTAGTTGGGGGGGGGGGACAGGGGTGCCCATCCTCAGTGTAGACCCCCAATGGCATCCAGACCTGGTCCTCTGTTTCTGGAGAGGGGGCTGCCTGTAGCTTCCTTACCATTGGATAGTCCACAACAAGAGGCCACATGGAAGTAGTGAGACCACCTGTGAGCATTGCAGAGATGAGGGAATTCAGGCAGATGCCAGTGCTGTGTTCAAACTGCCTACAGTCTGAAGATACTGAAAGGTCCAGGCACTGTTTAAAGGTGCAGGCACTGTGTCATCCCTTCCATGTGCTCAGTCTGAATGTGGTTGATTCTGGGGTCCCACTGCATCCTCACTGGAGACTGTTCTGTATCTGGAAGCCCCCCCTATCCTGTGACCCTCTGAATGAGCAGGAGCAACTGCAAACATATGAACAAGTACGCATGTGAACTGACCCCCCTTTTGTGTCTGCAAAAGGCCATCTGGGAGTCACTGGGGTGGGCTGAGAGAGAGGGTTCCTGGGGCCTGATGTCACCCCTTAGGCTTGTGAAGTGAGAGGTTTTGGGTGGGCAGTGGCCCCACAAGTGATCAGACACCCTTGCCCTGTTGTGGGAGCCCCAGGTCCCCTGTGCCCCAGGATGTGCTTTTGCTCCCTGGCAGACCCAGGTGGGCTCCTGTCCCCTCTTCCAGGATTCCCTCCCCACAGAAGCCCCTGGCAGCCCCCTTGCCTCCCCTTGCCCCCTGCTCTGCCAGCTGCTTGGGGGACTCTTGCCCCTTCCCTGCCTGAGCCAGCAAGGGGGTCTGTTTCCTGGGCCTTCTGCCTTCTGGATGGGGTCTTCCCTCTCCTCCCAGCCCACCTGAGTGTGGACCCTGCAACTGGCATGCTGTACCTTTAATGCTGATGTTTCCTCCGGACTGTTGCCAAAGACCACAGGACACTCATGTTTATCTGTTGATGTTGTTTTTATTGACAGTACACACACATATGTATCCCTCTGTGCATCTTGCCCCTGCTGATGCCTGGGCTTTTCCTGGGGCACCTTGCCTGTTTGGGGGTGCAGGGGGGCAGCTTGTTTCCCATTTCTACCCCTGCCAGCCCTGTCCTGTCCACCATGCTGGGGAGGCACTCTGACAGCTTGACAGCTACTCTCCCTCCATCTTGCCAGCTGGTTCCCCATTTGATCAGGAGAGCAGCAGTTTGGACAGCTGCTAGTGATTCTGAGTGATGTGGAAGCAGGTCAACTCGTGTGTAACTGCAGGCCATGTAGCACTTACAGGCTGCCTTCTGAGCATGCCCGATGGAGTAACTTATGTGGATCACTGCACCGGAGCAATTACGGGCAGACCTAAGTTATGGGCACTCCTAAGTTCTCTGCCTCACACATAACTTTGTGTTTAGGATATAACATAGTTAGGGCAGCACAGTTAGATCGGAGCAAGGAGAAGTTGCTCTGGATTGCGCTCTTAGACAGCTAAGACAGGGAATTCTTGAGTAATTCTTGAGTACAATATATAATCATGTATAAGCCCTGTGAGGCTGCACATTGTGGGATGATAGAGGAGTAGATGATGCATTTTACTCTGACAAACTGTGACAAACTTTGGCTATTTGGACTTTGCTAATGGAAACCCTTGGCTTTGCTGTATGTAACCTGACTAATTTCTTGTGTATGACCTTGGACAATTTTCTGGAATTGAGTTCTGCCTTCTGTAACCTTGTGTCATGCCCCTGGCTACCCCTGGTGCCTGAGTAGCTTCTCTCAGTAACAAACCTCCTTCCTGCACCAGGTATCTGGGTGGCTTCTTCTTCTTCTAGGTCTGACATCCCTCAAGAAGACACGAGATAGGTGAGTAACAAAACCAAGATCACTTTACTGTCAAAGGCACATAAGCTTAGCGATTTCTCATTTTCTTTTCTTTCTGTTCCAGGTACAACAACTCCCAAACCCTCCGGCTCTATAACAGGTAGGTTAACAACATCTTTTGAGGTTCCAATAACAAAGTCCAACAACATATAACTCAGTCCTTTCTTTTCTTTCCTTTATGGGTCTCTCCCATCCTCTCTTCTCCAGGGTCTCTCCTCCAACTGCCTGCTTTCCCACACAGTTCCTCCACTTGAATCTCCCGCCTCCTCCTCCTCCCGCCTCCTAAACCAATGTCGCGGCAAGAACTTCATGCCTCCACAGGCATACCAGTGAGGGGAGGGTCCAACAGTGATTCCACATTGGGGCCTAAAATGTCCTCTTCCCCGGTTTCTTAGTTCCACAATTGTCCTTCATGGACCATACCTCAACGGCGTTGGGGAATTGCTGGATGTCAAGAGAGGGATACAGAGGGTGACAATGGATATACAGGCTTTCACCCAAGTGCACCCCCATGGACTCCATGTTGTAATTAGGATAGCCTTCCCAATCCACCTCACACCTTGAGACAATACAACTGCTTTTGCTATTGCACCAGCTGTCTTCTGTTTTACTTTCTGTTTGCCGCTGCCGGCTGTCGCTGCACAAAGACCCTGCTCACTAGTACAGTTTACACCCCAACAACCTGCATAATCCAATGGATGTCTGGTCAATAATGGGAAGTCCCTGTATGTTTAATGGGGCTTCCTCTCAAGGAAGGCTGTATAGGATTGCAGCATGAGAAACTTTTGTGACATTTCTGGTTTTTTATTTTCTGTTGCAGAAATTTGGGGAAGTAAAATTTCCCATAAATTATGAATGATGGCCTGGGGAAATCTATGCTGTCTTTTAATCTATTGTTTTATACCCTACTTTTCCCCACATAATGAGAAGTCTAATGCAGCCTATTCAGAGCAAAACTGTCCCTTGAGGAAGACAGCATTGGAGGCACATCCAGTTTTTGTAATTTAAAAAAATTACATTTATCTAAACAAATACACAAGGGATCCAAGCAGTAAGTTTGGGAACTGGCAGTGCTGTTCCCAAAATAAGCTTAGCATCCCAGGTATATCTTGGAGTAAGTAAAATTACCTCATCCAAGTGCAGACAAATTGCCCATTAGAGACTATTGTTCACTGTCAACAACCAAGACATGCCAAGACTTTAAAATGCAGTCATTTTCTCTGCTTTAGATAACAGAATGGCATGGTTCCTTATACCATGGTGATGAGATCAACACAGTATGCCCAGCCCTTCTTTCATCCTTGTCTGCAGTACAGATGGATGGGTAAATTTGAATGAGCTAGCTCTGGGCATTTGCGTCTTACCCAGTCCAATCATGGAAAAAAAGTCATCTGGTCACTAAAATATGCTGTAGGAAGACACACCCTTTAATCTGAAAAAGTAAGAAGTCCCACAGAGCATCAAGTGGTTGGTATGAATTACTTTGGAACAGCTGCTACTACTTTGGTTGAGTACACTTTGGTTGTGTAATATTAGAAATCCTATTCCGTTCTAAAACATATACTGAAAGGGTGAAGAAGACTAGAATGTCTACTATATTATGCTGATGCAGGGGACTTTTCAGGGGGTATGCACCCTTACAGAGTACCAACACCTCTGTGTATGTACCAACACCTTTGAGTACAGGTACACATACACATACACACACACACAGGTGAGTACCAGCAGGTAAGTACCGGCACCTATTTTTCAGAAAAAAATAGCACTGCTCTGATGTAACTACAGAGATAGTTCATACTAAGGGTTACCTGATGAACAGCAACCAAACTCAAGTATGCCTTCTACAATGAGGCTGCGAAGCCACTGGCAGAAGGAATGCACAATCTGTCCAGCTTTCATTTTGTTCAAGGCCCCAAAGGCTCATTAAGCCCTCTCCTTCCTCTCCCAAGTACAATAATCTATAGCCTTGATTGCATAAAACCCACAGATATTTCATTCTCAAAACTGATCTAAATCAGTTAAAACATCTTTTCTTTTACCTCCCAAGTTATCTTGAGCCAGTAGAGATTAGAATAGAACCAGACTGACAAACTATACAGACCATATGAGCATTTTCCAAAAATAAATAAATGAATAAATTTAAAGACTGGCAGAATGTTTGGTCTAGAGAGAGTTGAGATTGTCTGAAGAAAACATCCAAAGATAGCTAGTCAAAAACGGTGGAAGCAAGGAGAGACAGTCTCCCACAAGGCAAAAAAAGGCCAGATAAGAAAAGACCAGATGTTAAAGGAACCATCTCAGAATGTAGAAAGTTTTTTGAAAGTTAGAACCTGTTGGTAAATTGTAAAACCCTCTTGTGGTTAGATTTGCTTGTCCATGTAAACCACCTTGAAATTAATGTCAGAGGAGAAATCCAATATCCTGAAAGGTGGTATATAAATATCTATTGTTTTTTGTTTGTTTCAAGGATGACTAATGGCAGCCTGTGCTCTAGCCTTGTCCATGGCACCAAGTCCTTGTCCATCCAGTCCATGGCACCAAGATTGCCCAATTCAGGCACAGCTCCTTGCCTAAGGCAAACAATTCTAAAACTCTCAAAGTGTAGGTGTCCCCAAAATGTGCAGTTGTTGAACAGTTAACACAGCACACTGTTGGTTTGAATGCCCTCTCAGCCAACATTTGGGGACTTGTCCCTGCACACCACTCACAATCTGACCCCATGTAAGAAAGAGAGATGCCCCACAAGCTGTAAACCAGATCCTATGCTCCTTTGGCTATGTGCTTTTGAGCTAGACATTTAGCTGCCCTCATGCAAAGAGGATAATCTTCTGGGAGAGCAGTAGATGTTCTGTGACCTTCATGGAAGAACCCCAAACACTTGGTTCTCATTATGCCAAATGACTATCAGTTTCAGCAGTTTTTAAGCAACATATTCTCATTGTAGAAAAAACAAACAGAAAATAACCTCTGGCATTTCTGGAGAAACAATTGCACAAGAGATTTGTAAAATGAAGCTATGGTTTCTGGTGAGGACAAGGGCTGATTTTTCAGATGAACTCTGGGACCACAACCTCCATCTGATGATGGCTTAATCATGCTTTTAGGGTTCACTCTTGTGTAGAAGGGGCCTATGCGGGAAAGTTTGCTGAAGGTTCCCTAGATCATGGAGCTATCTCTGATGAGGACCCCATCCACCAGATGGGTTACTAACACATTTCAGTAATGCAAGGCAGTATTTGTTTGGATCATAATTCAACTATCAACAAACACCTGTGATGCATATCCTCCAAAAGCAGAAAATATTTCATTCTTTATGCTTCTTCAGAGCTTGGGTTAATGTTACTAACATACTGAATGTGACAGTTTCTAGCAAGAGTTGGGGGGAGCTTTGTCCCTTCAGACCAAAGCAAGTACAGCATGGTCATCATAAATCAGTAACATGCTCACGTCACCCTTTCCCCAGGATCACCACTATTGAAAATAGCAAAAATATGCTTGCTCTCTGCCCCGAATTAGCTACAGAATCCTTCTGTGCAGATAGGATGAATTGCACACCAATGGAGGAATAAGGAAGGCATCCTTACCAGAGGAATGGATCAGGAAGATCCTTCACAAGTTGCTGGACAGTTCAGATAATCTTTCTTCCATTTCCTACATTAAAACTGGCTTCAGATACACTTCAGTTCTTTTTGCTCAGTTGTTAAGGGTCCAATCCTATCCAACTTTCCAACACTAATGTGCAGCTTTCCAACACTGATGTGCACCTTTCCAACACTGAAGTGTTCACTGCTTCATGCTGTGGGGGAGACACTCATTAAGGCTTCTTCAAGGCACAGGGACATTTATTCTTTTATCTTGGGGTTGTGCTATAGGTGCATCAGTGCTGGAAAGTTGGATACAATTGGGCCCTTACTTTTTAATTGTTCAGATCACCTTCCTTTACAGTTGCTAAAAATGCTAAGATCCCTTGCATTTTGCTGGTATGAGGATGCTGGAATGGGGAAGAAATGTTTCCAGCAACTTAATAGTTCACTGACACAGGGCGCAATCCAGAGTAACTACGGAGACTCCTTGCTCCAGTGTAAGAACAATTTACTTTGAATTGCAATATTAATTTCCCATAGGCTTTCACTAGGTGGTGTAGTAATGACGGGTGCACGTAATCTCTCTTATGTGTTCCCGAAGTTACTCTGGATTGTAGAGACAGTCAAGCAAACTTCTCCCTAGTTTCTGTTTTAGTTGACTTCTTCCTTGCTCTTCCCAGCTGTCATGATAACCAGAACCATTGCCCTACATACGGATACATGAGTACTAAGAAGCCAAAAATACTGTAATGGCACAAAAGTAATTATCTCTCTCATATACATGTACACACACACACACACACACACACACACACACCCAGCCCTTTCTTGGGTTGGAAGTTCTTATTAAGTCTTGAGTCAGCAACTCCCATACAAAAAATGCATATGACCACCACCCTGGTGCACTGTTCTACTGTTCAAAATCACATATGTTATTATTGTGAATACCAGAACAGCACATTGAAAGGGGGAGCAGGTATTCAGCATATACATCAGTGATTTTCAATCCTTTTAATCTCATGGCACACTGATAAGGCACTAAAGCTGTCAAGGAACACCATCAGATTTTTTACCAATGACAAAGCACACTATGCTGCTGGTAGGGGCCTCAAAACCTCAGCTGCCCTACTCACACCTGGGGACCACCTGTGGCACAGCATTATGTTATGGCGCACTGGTTGAAAATTGCTGGTGGTGCATTAGTTTGGTATATTGTCTTGAACTGGTCCACAGTACTTCATATGATTATAGTGTATCAACTACTAGTGAGTTGCAAATATGGAATCAAATAATCTTTGGCTTCAGATGAGAGTTAAGGTTATGATTAATTTGTTTATGCACTGAAAATAAAGGACTAGATATATAAGAAACAGAAATTGTAAGTTTAAGGTGGGCACTTTAACTTTTGTGCCATGGAAAACACTCAACACGTTGTACAGTCTCACATACCATGCTTATCTAGTTTGGGTATTATGTACCTCATGTGATCTTCTGGAATTTTAGCCACAGTTCTTCTCAAGGGTGGGGGTTGGAGGTATCAGTGCTGTTTCAGTCTTTAATTATGTGTTTTGACAATACTGGAAGCAGGCCAGATTTCTTTTGGGGTTGGGGAAAATGTTAAAGTAGCGCTATACCTCAGGCATGTTGAAAAGGAGTTCTGTTTTACTTAACAAATCTTATTTTTTTAATGGCATTTTTAAACTTAAGCAGATTTGTCATGACATAGATTTCCCTATAAGTAACAGAACTGGGTGTGGGGACATATGCATATCATGATCTTCCCATTTTTTCTTGGTAAAACTCCAAAATGGCCAGTCTCTCAGGAGGAAGAGCCTTTTCATCTTTGGAGGGGAATCATGTGGTGTGTGTGTGTCTTGTTTGCATGCACACACACATCTGTGTGTCAACAGAAGGATGGGAATGTGGAATCTCTGCCTCTAGAGAAGCTGTATCTCAGTTCCATCTCTCATGCTCCTTTGACCTAATTCTAAGATCCTGTTTCCGTCTCAAGTTGCTCCCACTCGACTCATTGTCTCTTCTCCCTACCCCCATTCCCATTTTCTGTCCAAGCAAAGCATTCTAGGGGACTTCCACACTACCTTCCCATGATGTCCTGCTGGGATGCCAGCTAGGTATGTCATGTCAGGGAAACTATTTTTCCTGCCATTCCCCAGCCTAGGACACTAAAATGTTGAGCTGGAACATGTGATCATAGTATCCCATCACCGACATTTGGATACACTGATAAAACATTTTTACAGACAGAAAAAAAGAATTCAAAGAGATGTAAACCCCCAAGAGAAAGAAACTCAATAAGAAGGACTGGAACATTGCACATATGTTAGTAACATAATAAAAATTCAACCTTACCATTAGATGCACAAAATCAAAATGAATCCCCTTCTTTATACACCATGAAAACTGAAACAATAATTCCAGATAGATATGAAACAAAATGAAGTTGTGGAATTGACCGCACCATTTTCTACTATGTGTCCCAGAGGATGGGGAGAAAGTCTAATGCCCTACCCTTGCAGGTTATGAGATGGCACATCAGGGGAAAAAATGTTCTCACCCATTCCTCTTCTTGATGAACTAGTCTTTAATGTTGATGGACTATTTTTATTTCTTTTTTTTTAGAATATTTAAAAAATAATTATGTTCCACTTGCAGTCTAATGTAGTACAGTCTATTACACTAATCTACCCTAAGAGCAGATGCAGCCTTCTTTTGAGCACAGTGATTGCCCAGAGTGGGACCAAGACCACATGTACATGACTGCAACTTCAGTGGCTCAGTATATACAAATTCTTGCAGTATGCTCAGTGCAATAGGAGCTAAGTGAAGAGGAAAACAGAACAGTAAGTAACTATCCCTGCTTCTAAACTCATGTGAATACCACTCCATTTCTTCTTCCCAAGGGATCTTTTGTCCCCTGTAAAAAAAAGAATAATTGCTTTGACCCAGAATGGAAAGCAAGAAAAATTCTGCAATAGCCTTCTGTGAGATCAAGAATGTTCTTGTATGGAGGAAAAGAGTATGGAATCAGTTCTTTAACACATACAAATTCACAAACCCCTTGATAACTTTCTTGCTGAAATTCTTTTTAACAAGAGAATTCAGGCTGGAAAAGGTCTGCAATGAAATGCAGTGTTACTACAGTGTTGTTATTACTTTACAGGTAGGACTTCTGGCAGATCCAATCCTATGCAGCCAAGATCTGTGAGCTTTTGGCTTCCATGGCATGCTTGTCCACATGAGTACACACTCAGGAACAGCACTCAGTTAGGATTCTAACCCTACAATCCAGAGTAACTACGGGAGCACGTAAGAGACATTTACGTCGACATTTACCACCTAATGAAAAGCTATGGGAAATTCATATTGCAATCCAGAGTAAATTGTTCTTACGTTGGAGCAAGGACTCCCCATACTTACTCTGGATTGCACCTTAAGCCACTGTTTATATTGTCCGTGGTAAACAGAAATTCCCTTCATGCTATCAGATTTTAAACTGGTAAAGGGTTGATATCAACAGTTGATACCTTCTCCCATCACCACTTTTCAGGTAGCCTCTGTGCCACAAATGATTAACATCTGCAAATCATCTGACCCAGTCTATTGATTCTTTCATCCATTTTTCTGCTCCACCCACCACACTCAACAGGACATCAAGCTTGCACCTACTCAATGATAACAGTGGAGGAATAGGGTAATAGGAACCGTGGCTCACTTGTCACTGTGAACAGTCAATACAATTACAAGCACAGGAATTATCTCTGAATGAGGATTTGACAACCCTACCTATGTGAGTCATCTGCCTCTGTAGTCTTGACATCCACAGTGTAACTGTGACACCATGATATAGTGCAACTTTGCATAAAGGATACATGCCCAAAACTACTATGAAGTTCAACTGAAGCAAGTCACTGTGAATACTGAAATAATAGCAGTGCTAACCCAAACAGCCAACTTTAGACAACAACAACAACAACAACAGCCAGATAGATTTTCAACAGAAACCCATGGCTTGAAGCCAATGAAGTGGAATTGAACATGGAATTCTGCCCATAAGTTTCACACATGCCTCCTGAATTAATCCCTAATGTGGTTTGCCTTTGTTCTGTGAAAGTAAGTGGAGATGGATAGATTTTGTGTGCCAATATTCCAAACACAAAGAGATGCGGAAAAGATTTGTCCACATATAAACAAGGATTGTACTAAACTTCACATCAGAAGCCAAATGGGAGAAACTGAGGGCAAGTTCAGCAATCCCAGCTGCTCAGGAGTGTGTACTCATGCGGACAAGCATGCCATGGAAGCCAAAAGCTCACAGATTTTGGCTGCAGGAATATCTGCAATCTTGAAAGCTCATTTTCTCAACCTCTGTGATTGGGGAAGCTGCCAGTGGCCAAGATCTTTGCGCTCCTGACTCACATGACACAGTTGCTCTTGAGAGCACATTGTCAGAGACTGTGGGAAGTACTCATATCAGTGGGAGGGGGGGGGGAATCAACTGACCCCAAGACTGTGTCTGATCACAGAAGAAAATACACAAAACCTACTGTTTATACCAGGAAAGTTCCAGTGTGATTGGTGGGAAATTAAAACCACAAATGCCAGTTTTGTTTCATCCTGATTGGGTTGCATGCATAAACTGACTAAAGAGTCTGGAATTTGGAAAAATAAAAAAAAGTTATCGGAATTTGCAAATGGAAAAATCAAAAACTTTTCTCCTGAAATAAATAGAACAGATATACACACATTTCTGCTTGGAAGGATGTCAAATTTTGCATTTTAAAATCACAGACTGTAAAAGGACTCTTATGCTGACTATATCATTGGAATAAGTGGGGGCAATGTAAGATGAATGGAAACTAGGGGGCATATTGAAGAGGAGGAATAAGGCATGAATGCAAACTCTCTAAATAAAGAGAAGTACCAAATAAATACTCATGTATTTTTTTACATTTACATTTACATTTTTACATTTATTTTTTTACATTTAATACCACTCCTCCAAGGAACTCAGGATGGTATACATCATTCCTTCCTTCCCCCTTCTGAACAAACAACAGTCTTATGAGTTAGGTTAGGCTAAGAGTTTGTGATTGACCCATATACCGTCTTTCTCTTTTGTTTCTAAGACTTCAGCATAACCATCACTTTCTTGTTCAATTTAGGTACAATCTATATAAAACTGAAGAGTCACTGACTCACTCATTCATCAATGCCCAGCCAAAAAACGCTGGACCTAAAAGTGTGAAATTTGGGGAGGGTGTTCCTTCTGTGACAGAGGCAGCCACTAAGAACCAGTTTTCAGAAATTCCAACCGGAAGGGGGCGTTGCACATTGAGGAGAGGATGCCCTTTGTAGTGATGGTGCATGGGGATATTTTACTCCCGTAACACGGGTACATTTTGCTAGTTGATTAATAAGTGCAAGGGTTTGGGATCAGATCTGCTGGCACATGCCCACACAAGCTCCAATATTCCAAGGTCCAAGAAGCCAAGCTTTTAATGTTCCTATTTGCACAGCAGCCTATAATACACTAACATGTAATACAAGCTTCCTGTTTTGAAATCTGTAGTCCTAAACATGCATAAGAATAACTGAATGGGAGTAAGCTACTTGGGAGCAAACTTGCATGGGACTAACTCTCAAGCAAGCATGCATCTGACAATCAGGTAACACACACTGGTTTTTCAAAGTATATAGCACATTTTTTTTCTGATCACTGTTGTAGTTATGTTGTTAACAGACCATTGATGAATGCATTGGTATTTTTGCATTAACCATTGATATAAAACAGCAGGTAACAGGAAGATGAAGTACAAGTGGAACACTTGGAAGACAGGTTGGTATAAATAGCCAAAAACTCAACCACATGTTGACAGCAAGTCTATTTTTACTTATTTTTATGTTTTCAAAGCAGTATATTTAAAAACATGATTATGTTCCACCTGCAGTCTAAAGTAGTTCAGGGTGCAATCTTAACCAGTTTAGGCTGCCAAAACTCACACAATCTCCCCAACTGCTTGACATTAACAAGTGGATTCCTGATCACCTCTGTGACCTCCTGGTGAGCTTCCAGCAGTCATTAGAAAGAATGTTGAAAGTTTTCAAAAAGTGTTTCATAGAAACTGGGAGTTCCTTGGAAAATTATCAGGGATTTCCCAGTGAGAAGATCAGTACATGAGGATAATGTTTTTACCATTATCAATAATCTGCTAAAACAAACACCCACAAGGGAGTGATGTTCATATGGGCCACGATCAGCCAGGTCTGCCCCTACTCCATCTCCAAATCTTCTAATGCCATAGTGTAGAAAATGTTTCTTACTGAGAAAAGGTTTCACCGTTGGCAGGAAAGCCACAAAGCTAGCAGGATCCTGCATATTACATTATGTTTTTATCTCAATTTTGGAAGTTTGGGGCAGTCTATAGGGATGTCAGCCAAGACTCAAGTAGCGTGGGACAGAACTAGGATAACAGCAAACTGTGGGTCATGATTGAAGAACATTAGTAAAACTAGAGAAGGAGGACATTTGTTCACAGAGCTGTGGCTTGGGAGCAGAAAGGAAATGATGAACCACAAGTGGCTTGGAAAAAATTCACTGTGTGTGGTCGCTGGATGTTTGTGGGTTCTAGTCTTGACCCGCTCTATCCTAAACTGAGCTAATCCCAGGCCCTTCCCCATTTATTCAGGATCTGATCCTCGAGAACAGAATGTGCTGGTATCAAAGAAAGTGGACAGCAAGAGCACTGGCTCCCTGTCACTCTGAAAACACACACAAACATATCCCCATGAAAACACACCACAGGATCCAGGACTAAAACCTAGTTCTCAGTGAAGTTTTATAATCTGGGCTGTACCATTTCAGGCTGCAGATAGGACTCACATGAAAGAATGCTTTTCCAAACAAAATGTGATGTCAAAGGAGTCTAGCCCTGGCTTTGTTTTTGACATATTTTCTACAAGCAAGGAGACCACGTGCATGAAGAAGTAATCAGTTATTTGACTTGCATCTTCAGACCGACGTAGTATTGCTCAGATGTTTAAGCTTATCATTTCAGTTACCAGAAGATCTGATTACAGTGGTGCCTCACATAAAGAGCTTAATTTGTTCCGGAGGCATGCTCTTTAAGTGAAACGCTCTTTAAGTGAAGCAGATTTTTCAATAGGAAATAAAGGAAACTCAGACAGTTTCTCAGACAACCCCCCAAAATATTCATATAAAAATATTAACTGGATGTAAAAATGATGACAAAACACTGCAATTGAATTCAAAACATGCATTCAATGTGCATGATCCTATGAAGTCTACTTAGGCTGCAATCCTAAAGACACTTTCCTGGGAGTAAGCTCCCATTTAACACAATGGGGCTTACTTCTGAGTAGACATGGTTAAGAGGCTGCAATCAAAGACCCCTGCAATCAAAGTAGACCCCTATGTCTACTTCTGAGTAAACATAGTTAGGAGACTGCAATCAAAGACACTTTCGTGGGAGGCTAACCTGGGCGGCTGCTGGAGGTTCAAGATGGCCAGTGGGGGAACTTGGGGGCAGTAAGGGACAGCTGCCTCTGGCACCTCCAGGCAACTGCCTCCAAGTTGGGAGCAGTTAGAGGCAGCAGCGCTGGCCATGCGGAGCATCACGGCTGCATAGCACACGTGCCCATAGCGGGCTTGCTTGTTAAGTGAAGTGGAACTTTTTATGTGAAGCAAGATTTTTTGGAAATTTTTGCTTGTAATGTGAAACACTTGTTAAGTGAGGCGCTTGTTAAGTGAGGTACCACTGTACTAGTTTTGATTCAAAAAACTATGAATGGAAAGATAATACTTGGGCATCAGCCTGTATGTAAGATTGTGTTGTGTTACAGTCTGTTTTGTTATTGCAGAAGCATGACTCTTGCTCATAATCCAAGAGATCCTGAGTTCAAATCCCAAACTGACACCATCCAGAGACACAAAGTCAGACACTGCAGTATCTCAGTGGCTGACATCTGCTATGCATATACTGTATGTCCCAGCTTCAATCTCTTACATTTTCAGACACATCGGGGAAAGGTCCTTGAGAGTTGCTTAATATAGGCAATACAGGGCTAGATGAACCAAGATGAACAATGCAACTACTTATATCCTATATCCTCCCAGGTTCCCAACCTGTAATCTACAAGGTCTCAGAAAAAATATATCGTTTTTGATCAATCCTAACCACTGTCAGGATCCCATGCAGGCCCTGTCCTGAGGCTTTTGTCAGACTAACTTGGGAGTAGGATTGCAGTCTTTGGCACAGTTCACATAGTAGCAGGAGATAGTAATAATGGAATCCCTACCAGGAGGTAGAAATTTTTTATGACTGAATCCCATTCATGTTTATATGACAAAATACCTTATGATGAAGGAATCATGCTGTTTAAACTGACCATTAAGGAGGAGTGGAGCTGTTGTGGAATCATCCCACATGCTCTTTGTATCTTCGTATGATTCCATCACCCAAGTACTACCAGTGTAGTAAAGCACCCAACTACAGGGAAACAGCAAATACCTGGAGGACACGAACTGCTTAGTAAGGAGGGGAGAGAGGAAGAGAGGCAGGCAAGCAGGCAGGCCCAGTAGCCACAGATAAGAAAAGATTAATTTTCAGCACAAAAAGGTGTAGCACTGATTGATGAGAGGTGAAGGGATTGCCACAGTAATAAGATCCACTGACTCAGCTTTAAAAACTGCTAGCGCTACCACAATACTCAGCCAACCAGGACAGCAACTTCTCTGTTGGAAAAACATGGGAAAAGGAAACCAGCCGGACTAGTTGTTGTCCACCGGATATGGGCTATGGGGCTCCAGCCAGAACCCTTGCCTGCCAAATGTTCACAGCTGGGTGTGTGTCACCCTTGACTCATCTGAATCACCTGCCAAAATCTGGATTTTCTGTTCCCAGCCATAAAGGATGAGGAATTCCAGGGCAACCCTGAGCCAATGATGTCAAACCTGGATGCTCCACCTAGTGCTCCATCGTATTGAATCTCCTCCTTTGAGTTCAGGTGACTCCTCCCGCCCCTGGTGGCCTGTCCATGGTGCTGAACCATATACAATACAGCTCAGGGGAGTCATTATTATCCAAATCCTGTTGAATGCCAATTCAGAAACTGCTAAGACACGTGTCTGTCTCCTTCTTGGCTCCCTGGAACAACTGCATGAGGAAGCACCTCATTCAGCAATGTGCACAAAACACAGTCTCATGAACACAAATTTTTTTCACCTCACCATGGGGCTGGGCTAAAAGTGGCCCTTGCTGGTAACAACTTTGCAGCTGGCAGGATACAGAGATATTCTAAAAGTATATTCAGAAGTAAAAAATGCAAGAACACAAAACACCCTTCTTCAAAACTCTCCTAAAACAGACAAACTACTCCAGCAAATGAGAATAAATCTATCTAGAGGACATGAAGAAAACACCTTAAGCATTGCTAGGGAGCGCAAGCATTGGCATCCATCAGTCTCGAAAGACTGGTATTGTGCTCATCGCTGTATGCGAAGCACCAAGACCTGGGTGGATTGATATGGAGGATTGGGTATTACCCAAGCAGCAAATCTCCCCTCTCCACGCCACTGAAATGGTTCCAGCTGCGTTGCAGAGCTGGGCTAAGGACAGGAGCTCACCCTGTCTTGTGGGACCCGGGTCTCGAAACCTGGCCTACTGGTTAACAGTCACAGTGTCTTAACCACTTGTGCCACCCACAGCCCTAGTCATGATGACCATATGTCTGCATTTTCCAGAATATATCCTCTTTTTAAGCCTTGTGTCCTGAAAAAAAATTTGTGTTTTCTTTTTTCTTATGAGCAGGTAGTATGTAGCCTTCTTGTCATTAATAAATTATAGATTATAAATAGGTAATAGTTTTAAATTTAATAATCTATATATATATATAAAAGAGAAAAGTCACTGACTCATTGACTCATTCATCACCACCCTGCCAAAACCGCTGGGCCTAGAAGTGTGAAATATGGGGTGGGTGTTCCTACTGTGACTGAACCGGTTTTCTGAAATTCCAACCAGAAGGGGGTGAAAAAGGGCGCAACGCATTTTCCTCCCTATACTTTGCATTGGAGAATTGATGACTCATCAACATTCTGCCCCAATCCCCAGATTTAGAAGCATGAAATTCTGGGAGTTCCTCTGTCACATAATCAACCAACAAGAACCAATGTGGAGAAATTTAACCCGTGAGGGGATGAAAAGGGGTGCAAAGTATTTTTGTCCTATACTTAATATGGAAGACTGACCAACATCCAGCCAATTTGGTGCTCGGTGCCTGGTGCAGTGGGGGGAATGTTGTTTGGAGGAAGAGGTTGCACTGGCGAGATTGCTGCGCATGGGGGGAAGTTGCGCATGGGGGGAAGTTCAATGTGGGAGGAGTTGTGCCGTGGGGTGGAGTTGCGCCGTGGGGGGAAAGTAGCGCCATGGGGGGATGGCGTACGGGGAAATGTTACTCCCGCAATGTGGGTACACTTTTTGCTAGTAAGTAATATAGTGTTTGAGGACTGTCGTGGTGCATGTGGTTAAGACACTGTGGCTGCAATCCTAAGCTCCAGTGAGTCTGGCCTAATTCCCGGCATACATCCTATGCTGATCTGGGAGTTTCACCAAAATGCTGTAAGACACTTCTGTGCCACTCATGGGGGAGGTCTTACGCCAATGCACAGATGGGCTCTTCCCTCCCCATATCACCATGGGAACTGGAAGACCAATGAATTAGGTTGGCCTAAGTTAAGATTGCACCCTGTGGCTGTTAACCAGTAGGCCAGGGTTTGAGACCCAAGTCCTACAAGATAGAGTAAGCGACTGACTTTAGCCCAGCTCCTACCAACCCAGCAGTTCAAAAGCATGCAAAATGCAAATAGATAAGTAGGTACCACTCTGGAGGGAAGGTAAAACAGCATTCCGTGTACCTTTACTGGCCCCATGTCCATGGAAATCTCTTTGGACAACTCTGGTTTTAAAGGCTTAGGAACAGGAATGAGCATTGCACCCTACTGTTGGTCATTATTAGCAATACAATCTGCAGGGACATCTTTATCTTTAATATAACATTTAACCACATGAAAGCAATATAAATAAGTGTTTTAGCTTATATTTTGTCACATCTTACATTTTTCTTGGATTTCCTACATTTTGGAAGGGCCTTGTGGTTATGACATCTGGTCACCGTGGTTATATTTCAAGTTAGCAGTTGGAGGTTTATTTTGTCTTCCATATTCTGAACAGCAATCATAACTGGTCAAATAACTGAACACATGCTAACAATCAGAGATGAGCTATCGAGAAAAATATAAAACCTGGGAAATAGATAAAAACACCATTGTGTCCAGGACAGGGGGAAAATTATGCTGTTTTCCTGAAGAGGCATCAAGAAAGTGATTCTGGGGCATGGCCTAACTCAGGAAGTCTATCCCAGAAATTTGTGAGCAAATAAGTAATGAGGCTAGGGGTCATAGCTTCCACATGATGACAGTTTTAAAAAGATGGCCACTCTTTTGATAACATTCCCTAGATATGTCACAGGGTCCACATTCCAGTGATTAGGAAGTTCTACTGCCACCCCCATTTCCCAGATAAAAGTAGATGATTCCATGTAAACCTGTTGTTCTGTGAAAAGAACTGATCACCAAACGTAATTCTGAACAAAAAGAAAAGTATTGTTAAATAGGCTAGCAAAAAAAATAAGCCCTGGGATTTAGAACCAGACATTCATTAAAAACATGAACCTATTCCTCATTGGTATAGGCTGCAATCCTAATCCCAAATTAGGCTGGCCTAAACCCAGCACAAGTCCCATGCTGGTTTGGGGGTGTCACAAAAGTGACACTTTTGTCTCACTCCTGGAGAAGAGTTGCACCAGTGTACAGATATGGGCTTGCCTCCCTACATCACCACAGGAATGGGAAGACTGGTGATTTGTGCAAGCCTAGGCTAGGATTGCACCCATAACTGTTGAACATGCAATAAATAAATAACCAAACAAGCAAACCTAGCGCTCTATTGAAAAGAAGCAAGGAAAATCACAGGCAGCAACCCTAACAAACTGAAACAGGTGGGATGTCCTGGCCTGTGCTACATCCAGCCCAAGTACTGGAATTGCTGCTGCACTGAATTCAGGAAAGGAAGGCTCAGAGGAGATAGAAGCAGCCAAAGGATTCAAGCCCAACCTCTCGCTCCCTACCCTCCTGCTTTCAGGTCTCGCTCTGCCTGGCCTGCCCCTGCCCCAAAATGCCCCCTCTTCCCCACCCTCCCCAAACCTTCTAGGCCAGTGCTATTCATGTTCCATCTGGGTCCTTTGTGGGTGTCAGACAGCAAAGAAAGGTTGGTGCTTGCTTGTCCACCTGCCACCCTCCCCCAAACTGTGCATACATATGCCTTATGGCATGTTTGCAATACCAAAAGGTCAGGGCAAGAGTGTTGCACCAACATAAGCTCATTTCAGAATTGCTGTGCGAGTCTTATCTACCTGTTCTTCCCTTTTAAGTCATCCATTATATTCCTTGACTTATACGTCCCTTTTCATACACCATGCTATGTTTCAATAAAGAAGCCCCTCGACTAATCTCCTTTGGTATGGATATACATTTTGTAAAAGGGGATTTGGACACCTCAAAAAAATGAAGCAGGCCTCAGTGCAACATAGTTTAGGAACCACTGTCCCTGACAAATTTATTGGCTCTTAACTCTGATGGGATCACTTCCAAAGTGGTTCAACTTGACACTTCTGGTATTACATTGACTTTTTATTGCCATTCTGTTTGCCAATACTGGGAGTACATCCAAATACTGTGGTTGAGCCATGAATCCTTCTTTGGTCTTACAAAACCAGGACCAAGAGCAGTTTTCAATGCAGCACTCCAGGGTCAGTCTGTATCTCACTCTAATAACTTTGATTATCCCATGACTGATCCTCAAGGAAATTGTGCAAGTGAGCCATCTTCTATCACAGTGATTTTCAACCTTTTTCATCTCACTAACAGGACACTGAAATTGTCAAGGCACACCATCAGTTGTTTTTACCATTAACAAGGAACTCCAGGCTGTTCAAATCCCCCAATTAATTAATGACCTTCCCCAAATTCCCGCAGCACACCTGAGGACTATCCACAGAACTGAAATTCTGCAGGGAAAATCCGCAGAATATCCATGGAAAGAAAATAACTATCTGTGATTGAATATCACTGCTCTATCAGAACACCAGCTTAGATGGAACTAAGTCTGCATAAATCCCACTGCATTAGTTTCAGTCTTACCATACTAAAACGGGGCATCCCTGGCAGGTGGTCTGCCATTAGCATGAAATGTGGGCTGCTTCACATGACCTGATACTCTGCTGAGCAGTTCCAAGGAAAGCCTCACTTGAAAATACATGTTTCTGAGTATTAGCTGTCCCAGAATGAATGCAAACCACAGAAGGCAAGCAGCTGTGCAGATGCTTGGCTCAAGCTTTTGCTCTAACCCTTGTTTATTACCGTGGCTTTGTGTACACTGTACCAAAACAAACATATGTCTTTTTAAAAATCTTGAATCAATGAAACCCAGATTTATCTGGAAAAAACAATACACTGTGCCATGTACAGTGGTATCTCGCTTAACAAGTGCCTCGCTTAACAAGCGTTTCACACAATAAGCAAAAATTTCCAAGAAATATTGCTTCACATAACAAGTTCCGCTTCACTTAACAAGCAAGCGCACTATGGGCACGCGTGCTATGCAGCCCTGACCTATGGTGGGCTGAAGCAGGTTCGCACCTACTCTATAACCGGTTGTTATAATTTCCTGGCGCTGGCAATCCAGTAGCTACGGGTGGGGGGCAATAAGCAGGGGACTGGTTCCTTCAGCTGCTGGAGCGGCAGTTAAAGGGTGCAGCCAGCAGGGCACTTTTAAATTAAAATTAATAAGTGCCTGCAGACTTAGAGGTGGCTGCAGCCCTGTTGGGAGCATACGCAGCCAGGGGAAGCCAGGCGGGCGCTGAATTTCCTCTTCCTGCCCGACCATGGCTCCCCAGAAGAGCTCCACTGCAGCTCCTCTCCTCCCTCTTCAACAAAGTGAAGTGTGTGTGAGAGAGAGAGAGTGTGTGTGCCCCAGCCTTGAACCTCCAGGAGCAGCTGCCTCTCACCAGCCTTCCCCTTCCACCCCATCCACGCTTTCCTGAGAGTAAGCCCATAGACTGCAATGGAGCTTACATCTGAGGAGGAATGGATCTATGCCTCTCACCAGCCTCCTCCGGCACCTTCCACCCCTGTGCACACTTTCCTGAGAGTAAGCCAAAAGACTGCAATGGAGCTTACATCTGAGGAGGCATGGATCTATGCCTCTCACCAGCCTCCTCCTGCTCCTTCCACCCCTGTGCACACTTTCTTGAGAGTAAGCCCATAGACTGCAATGGAGCTTACATCTGAGGAGGATGTCTATGCCTCTCACCAGCCTCCCAGTCTTCTCCTTGCACCCTATCCACACTTTCCTGAGAGTAAGCCCATTGACTGTAAAAGAGCTTACATCTGAGGAGGCATGGATCTATGCCTCTCACCAGCCTCCTCCTGCTCCTTCCACCCCTGTGCACACTTTCCTGAGAGTAAGCCCATTGACTGTAAAGGAGCTTACATCTGAGGAGGCATGGATCTATGCCTCTCACCAGCCTCCTCCTCCTCCTTTCACCCCTGTGCACACTTTCCTGAGAGTAAGCCCATTGACTGTAAAGGAGCTTACATCTGAGGAGGCAAGGATCTATGCCTCTCACCAGCCTCCTCCTGCTCCCTGTGCACACTTTCCTGAGAGATCAGTCCTAGCATGACTACTCTGAAGTAAGTCCCATGACAGTCAATGGGACTTACTCCCAGGAAAGTGTGACTGGCACTGCAGTCTGAGAGATCAATCTTATGCTGACTACTATGAAGTAAGTCCCATGACAGTCAATGGGACTTACTCCCAAGAAATTGTGGTTGGGGTTGTTGTGGGGGCACTAACAAAAACTTAGATTTTTTTTTAAAAAATAAATTTTTAGATTTTTAAAAAAATTTCCCCTTTAAATTCTCCCAGCCCACCCCTGACCCAGCCTTGCCCCGCCCACTTCCGGGGAACCTGTTGTTGAGCCCTGATGCTCCGCATGGAGGCTCTTTAAAAGGGCTGCAGGCCAGCGCTGCTGCCTCTAACTGCCTCCAACTTGGGGGCAGTTGCCTGGAGGTGCCAGAGGCAGCTGCCCCCAAGTGCCCCCCCCCAGACACCTTGAACCTCCAGCAGCAGCCCAGGTAAGCCTCCCACGAAAGTGTCTTTGATTACAGTCTCCTAACTATGTCTACTCAGAAGTAAGCCCCATTGTGTTAAATGGGGCTTACTCCCAGGAAAGTGTCTTTAGGATTGCAGCCTAAGTAGACTTCATAGGGTCGTGCACATTGAATGCATGTTTTGAATTCAATTCCAGTGTTTTGTTCTCATTTTTACATACAGTTAATATTTTATATGAATATTTTGAGGGTTGTAGATCCAATCATCTGAGCTTCCATTATTTCCTATGGAAAAATCTGCTTCACTTAAAGAGCATTTCACTTAAAGAGCATGCCTCCAGAATGAATTAAGCTCTTTATGTGAGGCACCACTGTACTTGTCTTGTTTCCTATAATATATATCACCTCCAAGTTTCAGTGATATAAGGACTGTAGAAACTGAAGAGGGTACTGAGGTAGGGTTTGAAGATTGGGAAGAAGAGGGTGCATGAACAGAGACCAGCAAAACATTAGCAAACAGGGAATAGCAAGGACATACCCTGGAGCTGAAATTTCAACCTGGTTACCCAAATATCTGGCATGTGAAATTTCACTAGAGGTTCCTTCTAGGACAGTGGTACTCAGGCATTTCAGCCCGTTACTCCCTTTCAAACTTAAAAATCTGTCCAGGACCCCCTAGCAAACTTACTTGGATGTGACATCACTGTGATGCCAGGGCTCCTCCCTGTGTTCATTGAGACTTAGGGCACAATCCAGAATAACTACGGGGAGTCCTTGCTCTGACATAAGAACAATTTACTTCGGATTGCAATACGAATTTCCCATAGGTCTTCACTAGGTGGTGCCATAACTATGTTGACATACATGTCTCTTATGTACTCCTGTAATTACTCTGGATTGTAAGATTACAGTGCAGTGATATTGCTCCCTTTCAGTTCCCATAGAGATCAACGCAATTATCGGGGCTTCCTTCTGAGGTGATTTTGGGGGCTGCATTCATCGGATCAGGACCATTCTGGTGTCCTTGGATTCTTCTCAGCCTGGCCTTTCTGGTGGACTATGGCACCTTTGCCTTTTCACAAATAAAGTTGTGATATGAGGCACTTTCACTTTCCCATTGAGCTCAATGCATACTTTTGTTTTTTAGTTTTTTGGCCATCACTTTTGATAAGGAGCTATATCAAAATGGATTTTTGCATTGGATTTTGCTCTTCAGTACACATCTGACAACATATGACACAATTCTGAGTACTGTGCACCATTGCAAAGTTCCAAAATGAAGGATAATGAAGGCCTTTTGGAGGACACCTGGACAAATAGCTAAAAAAAGGACAAGTCAGGGAATTTCAGATCATATGGTCACCCTGTTTTAAGCAGGCATCATCACATCAAATGTCGAATGGAAAAAAATAATCTTTGTTTCTGTTCTTATTGCTCCTTTGGCTAAATTAGCATTACCTCCCATATTTTATTTTTCTTTCTTTTATTTTTATATACTGCTTTTTCAATGCAAGTAGAGAGTCTCCAGGAAAAAAGGGTTGAGTTCTGGACCAATTTTTCTCTTTCAGTAAATTCCTCTGTCTGCACATATTAAAGCAAACTACATCTCAATAGCCCACCAAAATTTCTGCACCATGTCTGTAGGATTCTTCTAACATCTTTGAGTAATTAACATGATTCAGGTGCCAAGAAAGCACTGCCACACCACACCTCTGCTGCTCCTATCAAGTGATCTGAACTAGCAGCAACAGGGTACAGATAGTTCCTCTGCCTCAGTATGAGGTTTGTGGTTTACTGACCCACTGATTCAAAGAGCCAACTGCTCACAAAATCCAACTTCCTTTAGCAATCTTCTTTTAGATTACCACTAACAGCAAAACAGTGCCTATTTTCCCAATCACACAAGTAATGGTGCAGATCAGAACACTGCTTCAGTTCAGTTCTTTATTCATGGTCACAGACCCAAATTACAATTTATGACAACCGCTAATATTTCAACAGTTGAGATAATTAAAAGAAAATTACAAATAATTAAAGATGATTAAAATTAATTACAGGACAAATTTAAATTTAAAAACAAAATAAAACATCAAGTATAGATAACATATTTGTACAGACTTTACTTAGATAACAGTTTCTTACGCATATTTTGAGCCGCTATGAGGAACTTAGCTACTTGTTCTGTGATGTATTTTTCTTTATCACACATTAAAAATTTAACACAATTTTCAGGTCTCCTTATTAAAAAATCACTAGTATTTGTGTGTTGGAAAAGACGAGTACATTCATTTTTATAAAATCTACATCCTAGAAGGACATGTTCCAAGGACTGAATTTCTCCATTGTTACACGGACAAAGTCTATTCTCATAAGGTATTCCATTGTTTCATCCATCTAACACAGCGGAAGGAAGGCAGTTGAACCTAGCCTTTGAAAAGACTAATCTGTACTTTGGGATGGGAAGGTTTCCCAGGTAGTTTGCATGCTGATTAATGCAAAAGTTAAGGTCAAATTTCAAGGGAGAACATGACTTCCTTGAGTTTGTCACAGAATAATGATGGTCTAAAAGTTTGATTCGCTTTTCAATGATAGTTTTAATGGATTTATGATCAAACATATGAACGAATTCACATGAGAAACCTAGATGGTGCAGTTTATTGAGAAGGACCTTAGACCAGGAACTGGTGTAAACATCATTGGATAAAGCGTGTAAATGGCCAACTGAAGCATCAGCATATGACATTTTTAACCAATACCTAAATGCACGGAGCCAGGCACTGCACTCGAGAGATGTCACACCTGTTTCCAATCGTAACACTGCATTTCCTTCCAGAATCCCAGCCAACAGACATTTAAGAAATTTTCATCATACAGGAAAACATGTTAGAAAGCCTAAATTAGGTGACAAACTCCTCCCCTTGCTTACAACAGTTCACAAAAAACCAAGTTCCAATGACTTCACAAAATTGCAATGCTGCTCTGTCCCAAACACAATTGTATTTCAGCACTGTACTACGACACCAAAGTGAAAACATTAAACAATTTTTTTAAGAGCTGGAGTTCCAACTGAAAAGGACAGCACACTATCTGGATAGAGATGAAGAAGAAGGTACATGACCAAGATTCATCACTCCAGTTGGGAAATGCAGAGGCCTGGAAGAAAAAAAGTCTTTTTTACTTTCCTCCCCCATCTCCCAGGTCAATTTCCAATTTTTTTCACTGGGAAAAAATAAGATTTTAAGGAACAATGAAAGCAATTCTGATTTTTTAACGACCGATTTTTTTAAAGACGAAATTTTACTCATCTTTAATGCCAATAACTGTATTGCATGAAGAATGGTATGCAAGATAGTCGACAGAAGTAAAGAATGATAATTGGTGTGCATACTATTATAAACATAATACCATAATATTACAGACAGAACTTGGAAACAAGATGGGGGAAGGAGTTGTTCAAATTATCAAACATCACATGGAACAAATGTGTTCAGTGAAGATCAAACTGTGCTGTGATTATGGAACAAAATATGGAACAAAAAGGAAAAATGTATCTACAATTGGTACACCCCCGGCTTTTGACCATTATTTCATTGCTGGGTTTTGCATGTGTGTGCATGCACATGTGCACACATAGCACATCCCCCAACAGCCATCACAGAGACATCTCTCAATCCCTGTGGCATTTCAGGTGCAAGCGCCGAGCTCACCTACCTGAAAGACCCTTCATTTTCCACATCAGGCCTGAACAAGTTTTGGCATTTGAATGAAGCTGAAGAGGCACCAGGGGCTCAGAATTTAGAGCCTCTATGCTCTTGATCAGAGCCGGAATTAGGTTTGATGAGGCCCTAGGCTACTGAAGGTAAACGGGCCCTTTATATGTCCACCTGTCCTTTGTCAACAACAAATTGTCACTGTTTTTTGTGTTGAATATATGATAAATGGTAATTTATGGACTTAATAGGTAGCTAAAGCCATTTGCACATAACAAAATGTGTATTTTATCAAAGTAACTGTTGAATGAAGAAGTATATTAATAGTAAAATAATTATTAAGCTCTAACTTAACAACAAAAAACACTGTTGCTGTATGTAGGTTTTATTTTGTTTTTTCTTATCTTATATTTTGGAAATGTACATCCAGTTGCTTTACTTCTTTAAATGTTTGGGGGCCCCCAAGAGAGTTTAGTTTATATGTATAGCTTGTTTAGTTTATATGTAAATCCAGCACTGCTCTTGATGCCCTCAACTCTAGTTTAAGAGCTCTAGCTCTTGTGTAAGAATAGAGCCTTTTTGTTCAGCTCCAGGTCCAGCTGCCAAGCCATTATAGATATCATATTGTTATTAGTTTCCCTGTAACTATTCCAGACTCTATACAGGCTTGGATTTAAGACACCACAGTTCATTACAAGATGAAAGAAATTCATCCAATGAAGTTGAAGATTGGGGGAACTGCCAAAGCTAAGTTCTGAAGTTCAGTTCAGGGAAAATGAAACAACAAGTTAGAGGAAGGGCAAAAAATGAGGAACCCAAGTTAAGAGATTATCCTTCAAGACAGACACCTTTGACTGCCCTGCCCTGCCAAAAAAAGTGTAGCCATATATTCTCTGGAAATGCAAGTGAATGAAAACAGGCAGCTTTCAGGATAAACAGGCAGGATAAAGGTTGCAAGAGACTAGTTAAAGGAAAGCTGCTCCCCTCCACCATTTCTCTTCTCCAGTTGTTTTCAATCAAACACATTTTTTTGCTGGTTTTCTTAGCAAAGCACTATTGCCAAAAGTGTCCCACTGCGTCAGGGTGTGTGCAAAAGGGGTGGGCTGTAAGAGTGGATGAAGCTTTGGAATGGTCAAGCAATTGAGAGAGTGGGTTTGTGTGTGTGTGTGTGTGTGTGTGTGTGTGTGTGTGTGTGTGTGTGTGTGTGTGTGTGCTCGCGCACGTGCGTGAGTGTGTGTGAGAGAGAGAGATTTGCATTCATGATTCTGAATATGGTTGGAAACTGAGTGTCCAAAATGCAAAAACTATCAGCAAAAACTGTGTATATTGGTATATAATTACCAATATACACAGATCACTTTGCCAGGTTCCCATGTGATTCTCCATTTAGACATGGCCTGTAACATGCAGCAGTATCTTAACTTGAGACACAATGTGTGTGAGACATTGGTGCAATCCTAATTATTTCTACTCAAAAGTAAGTCCCACTGTATTCAATAGTACTTTCCTCCTGGTTAGGACTGCAGCTAGTGTGTCTGTGTCTGTGTCTGTGTGTCTGCGTGTGTGCGCGTGCATGCACACACGCACAAGACAGAAATTATAGCTGAGTGATTACAGTATCGTGGGGTGTTATGGCAGGCATTTACATGGAATATCTCTCACGCTCACACTCACTGAAACTAAATAAGGTGCTTGCTTACAAAACAGTGCTGAGAAATTAGGGCCAGTACAAGGTTATTTTGCATCCTAGGCAAGGCTAACAAAAATATTTTTTTCATAATACTTTCTAATTATATTCCACAATTATAATATTTCTAATTATATTCCAAAATTATATTATTGTGTTATTTACCTTAAAATAAAATAGTTGCATTTTTATGTGAGTTAAATAAACATATCTGAATAGAACCATGACTCTCAAAGGTGAGCACTGTGGCTCTCTGAAGTCTATGCCATAGGCAGCTGCCTTGTTGGCCTAGATGGCTGCAGGCAAATCAAGTGCAGTGATAGCTCGTATAATACAGATATACCATTTCATCATGGCACTGCAAGCCAGTATCTTGGAAATTTGCAGCAGCCAAGTATGCAAATTATATGATGCAAGAATGCATCACACAGTGAAAGTAAGTGACCACATACTGTGACATGCTAAAATAAAACACAGAATGGTCAAATTGAATGGTTATTTATAAGTGCAGTTCGGCAGTGGAACAGATTGCCAAGGGAGGTGGTGGACTCTCCCTCACTGGGGATCTTCAAGCAGAGGCTCGACGAGCACCTGTCGGGGATGCTCTAGGGGGATTTCCTGCTGCAGGCAGGGGGTTGGACTAGATGACCTACTAGGTCCCTTTCAACTCAATGATTCTATGAATGGTCAGAAGAATGCAATGAATCTCACAATGACCATTTTGTCACAATGCCTAACATTGTTGTACAGGTTTAAGCTTGATTTTTAGTCTCAGGCCTCAGATGGTGGGGCTGAGGGAGAGAAAGCAGTGAAATTGAAAGGTTATTGAAATATACAGTATTAACATCTTGTACCCTAGCCTGCTGTTGTTTGTGTAAATAGATGTGTTTTGACGCTAACATAGAAAAATAAGAATAATAAGTCCCATCCAAGAAAACGGAAGACGTCATATGGAGGGACACTATTGATACTTCCTAGAGCATGCAGAATTGTATTCACAATATACATTTCTTACCATACCCCCAACGTTGTAGCCAGGTGGGGAGGCAACAAATACACAGCACAGGTGTACTGTGGGCTGTGTCAACAGCCATTTGGCCTGTAAAAGATCTTTCTTTTGCCCCTATGTAAAAGAAAAAGATTCACAGCTCAATTCTAATTGCTGATTAGGCTGGCAGAAGTCCCATGCTGGCCCGGGGGAGGAGGGTTGTTGCAAAAGTGCTGTAAGGCCATGAGAACAGGGAGACGAGTTGCACCAGCCTAAAGTTGTTAGGATTGTGGCCTCAGTTTATTGCTGGAATATCAGTGTGACACAAAGGAATCCAAGTACAGTTACACAGAACTATTTACTGTATTTAAAAGTTACTCAAAAGTTACACTTTTCAGTGTAACTCAAAAGCTTGCTTTTTAGTGTGCTTTGTAAGATAGAATTATGTCCAACAACAATATACAATGCCCTGAAGTACCTGAAATAATACTTTAAAAATTATAATATGGATATATTGTAGAGATACTGATATTCTCCAAAATATGGATATAAGAGTTTTATTGAAAAACTAGCGAAAGGCGTACCCGCGTTGCGGGAGTAAAATTCTCCAGTATGCCATCCCCCCATATGCATCAACCCCCCATGGATAACTTTCCCCAGGCGTAACAACCCCCCATGCACAACTTTCCCCATACACATCAACCCCCCGTGCGCAACTTTCCTCCCATGCGCAACTTTCCTCCCATGCGCAACTTTCCTACATGAGCAATTTCCCCTCATGCGCAGCATCCTCGCCGGCACAACCTCTTCCTCCGAACAACATCCCCAGTGCACCAGGGTCTGAGCACCAAATTGGCTGGATATTGTTCAATCTCCCATGTTAAGTTTAGGACAAAAACACATTGCCCCCTTTTCAGCCCCTGAAGGGTTAAATTTCTCCAGATGGTTCTTGGTGGGAGTTCAGGTGACAGAAGGAACTCCCAGAATTCCATGCTTCAGGCCCAGCAGTTGGGGAGGAATGTTGATGAGTCAGCAATTCTCAATGCTAATTATAGGGAGGAAACGCGTTGCACCCCTTTTCACCCCCTTCCCGTTGGAATTTCCGAAAACCGGTTCTTAGTGCACCCCTCAGTCACGGAAGTAACACCCACCCCAAATTTCACGCTTCTAGGCCCACCGGTTTTGGCAGGGCAGTGATGAGTGAGTCAGTGAGTCAGTCAGTGAGTGACTTTTCTCTTTTATATATATAGATAAGAGGCATTCTATATTGATAAACACTTTATTCTTCCTCCAAGAAAATAGATGGAAGGAACAAGGCTATGTGCTCTGCTCTGGCTACTTTATTTTCATCATAATTCTGAGAATTATGTTAGACTGAGAGAAACGACAGGCCCAGTCACACAGTGAACTCTATTGCTGATACTCTAAGGGTGTTACTGGGCCACATGGCACTGGCAGTGGAGGTTTTAATATATTTGTAAAAGGAACCATGTGCCCAGGCGCTAAAATAAAGCAGGGACTCTCAACTGAAAATAAATTTGTATACCTTTGGCTATTTGCATTCATAACCCTCAAAATCTGAGTTGACTGAGGTAAAGAAAGAATGCCATTACATGAGTTTGCCAATGTTTTGTTTCTCTGTCAGCCTGTTTCTGAAGGTCAACTTCAAGACAGAGGACAGCTTCAAGTGTGAGTTCAAATGAATGTTTGCTGAATGTTTGTCTAAGCTCATCTCTCTGGGTGCCTGTCTGCCTTGCTTCATGTGTGGCAATGAGAAAAGCAAACTGCAATGCATTCCCACCCCCAGGACGCTTCCTTCCTTACATGGTCTCTCATCGGACCATCTGAAAGTGAGCTCTGAGGGAGGAAGCTGAAAGTGGATGCCCATTGACTGACTGAAGGATGGAAGGATTTCAAATAGCTCTGTTCTACTTATTCAGATTACGGTCCTCCAGGCTGCAGGCCTAAGCGTTTTCACAAGCAATTCAAAAAATAAAACAAAATCCAATTCATAATCAAAATGGACTAAACTAAGCAGGTAAATCTGCAACAAGATTAAACAGCAGATAAAAAGAATAAGATATAAACAATTTCCATATTACTTTCCATTGTGTAAATACAGCATAAACAACCTGGAGCCAAAACAAAGAATAGGCACAAACATAATATCACTGGGGATAGCATTCCACAATAGAAATGGTCTCATCTCCAGTAGGGAGATTCTGCCCTTCTAAGGGAGAAACTTCATATGTATTGATTCAATATGTATTGATTCAATATGTATTGTTCAACATGTATTGTTCAACATGTATTGTTCAACATGTATTGTTCAACATGTATTGTTCAATATGTTCAATATGTATTGATTCAAAGGCAAATACTTTCACTAAATACTAAATAAATTACTTTCACTAAACACTGTAGCAGCATGTATGTATGCATACATGAGATGAGGGTTAGATCGACAGTTAGAGCAGTGGTTTTCAACCATTTTCATCTAGCACACTTAACACGGCATTGAAATTGTCAAGGCACACCATCAATTGTTTTTACCATTGACAAGGCACATTAAAATCCCACAATTTTCCTATTAATGAATGTCAATCTCCAAATTAGGAGGTACACTGGTTGAAAATCACTGAGTTAGAGAATGGGGCATTAACCCTTTGCTTTCATTTTGGTCCCAATCCAGACCACAACACACACATCCTCACCCATGCCTGTTATTTGTTCCCGAGAAGAGTCTACTGGTACTAATGCAGAGACACCTGAAAATCAGATTAGGCTTAGAAGATGGTTTTAAAGGATAGTGACCTACACAAAGAAGCCAATTCAGGCAAGAGAAGGTGATCCTGCAGATAACCCTATCTTAGGCCTTTATATGGCATTCTAGTTCAGCACTAGCCTTCTGCATCACTGTGAGAAACAAACTGGAAATTGGTGAAGACAAGGACTGCTGTAATATGCTGAGCACAACAAGTTCACAACCTGGTCACTGAGCAGGATGAGGTTTCTGAACACTGTGGCACCCACAGGAAAACCCCGTCCGATACCTAGGAGCTCCTGGCACTAGATGTGCAATTTAAAACCTGCATTTTAAATGGAGACATCCAAGTCTGAAAAGCAATAGATAGGTCCTACATATATCTGCACAGTATACAAAGAGTTCTCAGACTTTGAAGTTTAATGTTCCCCATCCACATGAAACATCCCACAGTTTCTGAGCTGCCCATTTCTGAGCTTGAACATTTCTGACTATTTTATTAGTCAAAACCCATACATTTTTTCTGAAAAAATGTACAAACCACTGAATGATGGAATCACATATAAAATAAATGGTGGTACAAATATTTCAGACAGAGATGGCTTTCAAATGACAAGGATGTAAACGTGCATGGTAAGCACAGTTGCCTACCTACCCAGGATCATATCCTTTTATTCTGGATCAATGCCAAATCTGAACTCTATCCCATCCCTTCCCCCAGCTTCTGAGGACATATAGTTCAGCTTGTTGAAAAGTGTGCAAAGAGTACATGCCCCCTTGAGGAAGCATGCAGAGGGTTAAGCACACTGAACATTCAAACAAATAAACATTCACTGAACATTGTGAAATCCACAGAACACTTTTTACAACAGAAAGACAAATAAGAATAATTAGAAGAAGAGGATTTTTAAAGTGTGGAGCAGAGATCCTTAGCAGGCAAAATTTGAAGTAAATAAGGATAATTTCTTTCTGGCAGGTCCCTTGTTTCAGTGTCCAGGTTGGGCAAAGCCCCTCTGAAGCCCTAGAGAGCCACTATCAGAGTCAACAATACAGAACTGAGTTTGCTGGACAGATGATCCACCTCAATAGGTGCAGCTTTCTATCTTCTAAGCTTTCCCCCTTTAATACATTGGTGGGCTGAGAGTCCCAGGAAAGTGGGCTTTCCTTCATCTACTATGGTCATGGATGAGTGCATTTCTTGTCCTCTAGTCATACCTGCCTCCTCAAACCTGATTTAGGAAGAAACACCTTTGCTTTGCTCCCAGGTTTCTGTGCCCAGTTATAGAAAAGGGTCAATATCAGGAGCAGCATCCCAGTACACTGTGCACAGTTTCCCTCCACTCCCCTTGCTGACCCCCACTGGCAGGCAATGATTTTCAGACATTCACCAGGGTGGTGTCAGGCAGAGAGGAAAGTGGTAAAATCAAGGGGACTCACCCCAAAGAGACCATATGTTATAACCAAGAAAGAGTACATGGGGCCCCCTAATGTAGGACATCCAAGAAAAATGCAAGGCATGACAAAATAAAAGCTAAAAACATTCATATATATTGCTTTCATGTGGTTAATTTAAACACTGTATGACTGGATTCTACAATCCTAAAGACTCCCTTTCCTAGAAGTATTTATTTATTTATTTATTTTTATTTAATTAATTTATATCACGCCTTTCCAAACCTGCAAGAGGGAGCTCAAAGTGGCTAACATCGGAAAAATAAAACACTATTAAAAGTGAGCAAGACCCATTAAACACGATAGGGCTTACTTTTGAATAGACATGGTTAGGACTGAGCTCTTATTAAATTTAAAATGATTACATATAATTTATTATATAAAATTTATTAAGTACAAGAAGGCCACATGCTGCCTCCTGAACATGTATAACATGCTACAAGGAAAAGAAAGACAATGAAATTTTTTTCCCCAGGACACAAAGCTAAAAAAAGAGGACATAAGGTCATCCTGACCTACCTGGAGATCCAGCTGTTTAAGAGAGACCATCCAGCTGCCAGGCACTGCTGCTGTTTCAAAGGGGCATCTATTTGAGCAAGGTGCTCCATGCAGGGTGACCACATGTCATAACCAAAAAAGAGGACAAAGCCAACGTGCCCATATGGAAGAGAGGACAGAGTGCCTCTACCTTTAAACATTGCATAAAGGAGGGAATTGAGACAGGTGCTGTTTTTTAAACGCTTCTATGATGAACTAAACCTGCTTCAATCCCCTCTTCTATGCAATGCTTAAAGGTAGAGGCACTCTGTCCTCCATTCTGTATGGTCACCCTGGACAAGGCCCCCCCAAAATGTAGGGCACCACAGAAAAAGGTAGAACATGACAAAATGAAAGCTAAAAACAGTCATAGATATTACTTTCATGAGTTTAATTTAGACACTATGTTACTTATTAAAATAAAAACAAAAATATTTTATTACAAGAAGGCTACATGTTGCCTACTCACAAGGGAAAGGAGGACAAGGGAAAAAATTCCCAGGACACAAAGCTAAAATCCAGGACACGTCCTGGGGAAAGGGAACATCTGGTCTCTCGGCTCCCTGCTCCATAGAAGTGATGCTGCCAGATGTTGGCCCTGGAAGTGACTTTGCCCCCAGGATCCCTGCTGCCCCCCAAGTTACCTGCCGTGGCCCAGGGAGGTGCGCGCAGCAGGAGGGCCAGGAAGCAGATCACGGGGCCCTGGACTCCCGAGGGGCTCGCCATCCTCCTCAGCGCTGCTGCTCCACCGTCTCCAACTCCTTGCAGCGGCTGCGAGACAGAGACAAGCCCGGAGCGCCGCCTGGCCCCGCCCGCCTCCTCCCTCACTCACTCAGGCAGGACCCAAAGAAAGGGCTTCCCTCCTTTGGCTGCAAGGGGGTGATGGGGGGGGGGAGAAATGGGGAAACATCAGTAGCCAGCCTTTCCCTGGATAGTCTCTATTTCCAGGACATGTCCTCTTTTTTAGCGGTGTGTCCTGGGGGAAAAAAATTTCATTATCCTCCTTTTCCAGCCTTCTTGTAATTCATAAATTGTATGTAATAAGTTTTAAATTTAAAAATTTAGGGTGCAATACTATCCAGGTCTCCTCAGAAGTAAACCCCATTGTGTTCAAAGGGTCTTACTCTCAGGAATGTGTCTTTAGGATTGCAGTGACAGTGTTTAAATTAAACCCACGAAATCAATATATGTGTTTTTAGCTTTTATTTGTAGCTTTTACACGCTATAAGGAAAAGGAGGACAATGAAGATTTTAACAGTGTCTTATGTCTTATGACAGTGTTCCGTGTGCTTTAGCATTTAGGCTGCAATCCTAAACACACTTTCCTGGGAGTAAAGTGAGTAGACAAGCTTAGAATTGCACCCTTAGTCATGCTGTGCACACGACCTCAGAAGTGTCTTTGGGCAACACTGCCTCTTCAACTTAGAAAGGGGATGGGGATGAGCACCACACCCTACAATCAGTCAGAACTAGCAGTACAACCTGCTGGGGATACCTTTATCTTTTTTTTGTATGTTCTACATTTTTGGGAGGTATTTTCCTCTTTTTGCCTGGTTATCACATGTGTAACCACATTACTACTCTGTTTTTGAGGTGTGGAGCACAACAAATATCTTCCTCACACCTTCCTCACAATAGATAGAGCTCAGGACCAAATATGAACATGTTTATCCCTGGCAGATCCTACCCTCAGTACACAAATGGAGAGGCTGCCATCTCCATATAGTAAAAAAAAAATATTTATCTATGATTTATTTCTGTAGTTTGAAAGATTGATACCCTGCCTTTCCTTTGCAATTCATCTTTGTCAACATATCTTTGTCAACATTCAAAGCCCTGTGTTGAAAGCATTCAGGAATCCTGGCCTTGGGGAAATCCTGACTCAGGTTAAGCTTGGCATGTGCACACACAGAAGTAAGCGCACACATGCAATGGCTAGTAAGGAATAGATGGAGAGCAAGGAGCAGCTTGGCAGTTGCTGCATGCTGTGCTGGAGACAGAGTTTGGAGAACACCAAACTAAAGTCAACAGCACTGTCAGTCTGTGGATGGGTGGAGGCCAGGCATCTCCAGGGGCATTTGTCAGAGTCCCATAACCAGCAAGGGTTTAATCAGCTCAGCACAGATGTGATGTCATTGCTTTTCCTAAGACAGAAAGGTTATCAGTTTGCATTCTCTGTCTCATGTATGCTAGGGGGCCCCACTGAAAGTGTTTCCCCCAGCCACCCAAACCCCAAAAATACTGGAGGTGATATCAAGAGAGGTACAGATATATTAATCTTTGCTGACTGAGAAGGTGAAAAAACCTCCAGAAGCTCAGGCATGTTGAGACACAGAAGAGGGAAAGCCAGGGAATGAAAGCTATGCCATGCAGCCCCCTCCCCTGTGTATCTTCCCTGAACGGAGCAGCCAAAGAGAACAGCCTTCAGCATCCAGACACTGACAGGCACAATTGGCTGAACATGAAGTAAGTGAAGGACTACAGAGGAAAAATCCAGGGGTCTGGTCCTCACACACACCCCTCTCAATCAACAACTCTGAATCTTCCTATCAGTCAGCAATTCTTGGCTTTTCATATCCAACACTTCTGATGTCCTTGTTATCGCATGTTATCATGCAAGTTGTGAGTTGGAGCATCTCCAGCCATGCTCCACACATTTTCCTCAGGTTTAATCAGCATCAAGTGCTTGGCCTATCCAGTCCCCAATGCAGATTTTGCCAGTGCCCTTTCAACCTGATAGCACCATCCATCTCAAAGCACTATCTATCTCACGGCCTTCTGGTGCTCAGAACAAACCCACTGGATCACTAGTCCATTCACCACAGGGAGACTTTAGGTGCAATCCTAACCATGTCTACTCAAAAGTAAACCCCATTGTGTTCAGTGGTTCTTACTCCCAGGAAAATCTCTTTAGGATTGCAGCTTATGGCTGCAGTGCTAAAGATACTTTCCTGTTGATACAACCATTGAACATAATGGGGCTTACTTTTGAGTAAGACATGGTTAGGATTGTGCTCTTCATCACAGTGGACCACATACATATGTATGTGTTTTTAAAAACAACCAATAGGATTATTAGCTTAGCTTTTTGAGCCATCTCTGTTCCTGTATTTGCAGTCTTAACCCAAAGAACTTATACCCATGCAAGGAAGAGCTTTCCCACTGCTGAAAGTCTGCTGTTATAGCTCAGGAAATAAAGATTCTAACAGTGGCAGATCAGCTGTTCAGAAGATTCCTGACCTGGCATCTTCAGGACCCCTGTCTAAGCCTGGAGAGCTGCTGCCAAGCAGAGCAGGCAGTTCTGAGTCAGGTGGGCCAATGTTCTGACCTAGAACATAGGTCAAACAAAGTGGCAACCCTAGAGGTCAAATTCTATTTAGTCCAATGCTCCGGTTGCAAAGGAGAACCATTCACACACCAGCTCCTCAGATCAGAAAAAGAGGTCCCCCAATTCTGCTCTAATTTGCTTGATGCAAGAGAAGGAAGCTATTGGGGGGGGGGCTTCTTTCAGCTGGCATACTTGGCACCTGCTTCTCTAGTTCTGCATATCATGACTTCAAGACTGCATGGCAAGCTGTTCTCAGGTTGGATACAGCTCCACTGTGCAGCCTTCCTTCCCAGATGGAGGCCTCCACTAAGCCTATACATAGAGAAGCAGCCTCAAAGCCCGAGCCAGCAGGAAGGCTGGGCCAGTTCCAGCCTGGGGGCTGAGGGATGTTACTCGAGATACAGCTGTAAATATTTGCTGGGAACGTAAAATCTGGGTCAACAATTTAGGAGCTGAGCCAGTGACTCATACCATGAGGCAACAGGGTGACTCAACCTAGTCCCAAGGACTGGGGGGGGGATGAGAGGGAAGGAGGTACAGACACAGTTAGCCCTAGAGAAAGGGCAAGACAGTAGGCCCTCACACTCCTCTGTTGCACTAAATCAGGACTCCCTACTCATGGTGCCTTATGCCTTATGTACATGCCTACATTGAGATGTCACAGTTGAATCAGACAAACCATTCCTTGGTCAGAGAGGAAAGGAGAAGCAAGGCGGGATGGCCAGCTCAGATGGTCAGTGGAAGAAAAAATTAAGAGAAGAGACTGTCAGACCTGATTGGTGTGACATAATCCACTGGGTCCCTTGATCTCCTGTGTGTGTTCTGCTGAAATGCACATGCACACAAAAGCATTTCCACTGTCTATGTGTGTGTATATGTGTTCCAGTGCATCTATGTAAGCATGCACTGCCTCAACTGCATAATTTTATTCTAGCAGTTACATGATATTACCTAAGCCAAAATATTTGTCTGTCCAAGTCCATCAAAATTTCATTTGACCAGCAAAAGCTCTCTAGGATTTGGGGGTCTTTCCTAGCTCCACCTGGGGTTTGGTTTGGATTTGAAACCAGTCAAGCGTTTGGACCCTGAAACTGTGGAACGCAAAGCAGATTCTGTACCACTGAGTAATGGGGTATTTGTACCATGCAATTCTAGACAGCAAAAATAGAAGCAATAGAGGCTTAATTGGGGGAAATTCTAGATACAATTTCCCCAAACCTTCAGTTCACAGAATCATAGAATCACAGAGTTGGAAGGGACCTAGTAGGTCATCTAGTTCAACCCCCTGCCTGCAGCAGGAAATCCTCCTAAAGCATCCCCGAGAGGTGCTCCTCGAGCCTCTGCTTGAAGATCCCCAGTGAGGGAGAGTCCACCACCTCCCCTGGCAATCTGTTCCACTGCTGAACTGCCCTCACAGTCAGGAATTTTTTTCAGGATATCCAACCAGAATATAGCTGTTCAAAATATAGCTGTTTGAGTGCAGAAAAAATGTTAATCCTCCAGCTACAGAAGAGATGTGCAGACTATGAAACAAATTAGGAATTGATGCACCTTCATGTCACCATAAGCAGATTGTGCAAAACGGTTCCTTGAGCACTCAACTTTGACAAGTCCCATGGTGACAAACAATGGTCTACTTCTCCCTGCAATGGTCAGCTTGTGACAGTACCGATGCAACTGTACCAATTGCAGTTGTGGGTTCACATGACTGAATGCTCCTCCCTACATGACAGAAAAATCCTGCATGTAGAAAACTGCATGTAGAAATCCTGCATGTAGAAAACTAACACTTCATAGATATTGTTAGGCTAAATCCTTCCTAATATCTGGTAAGGGGATGTTTTTGAGGAGCAATGTCAGCACTCACCTCAGCGACTCAGCTGAGGGCTCACATCCATCAGAGGGCCAAGCTGTCCAGGCTGCCCCCTTGAACTCTTAAGTAACAGTGGCAGTGGTAGAAGGCAATGTACTGTTTGGGGGTGAGGGGCCCAATGGAAGCATAGTGCAGGGCTTTGCCTTGGTCTCCCAACAACCCACCTTTAGCATCAATTTTATGTATGAAGAAATGTGAGCCCCCACCTGGAGCCTGAAGTGGTACAGTTCAGATCACACAGTTTACTACCCTTGGGATGAACCAGACATGATGCAGGGGAGTTGCAATTGGAAATCCCATTACTTGTTTTTACTTGAAAGCAACCACTGGCATTTCTATGCTGGAGTTTTCCCATTCTAGATTGTCCAACCCAAGTCCCTGTTGCCCTGTAAATGGAAAAAGCATATAAGAACGATTCAAGTAACTATAATAAAAGGTAGAGGATCAATTTAGATCTGAAATGTCACTGTTTCAGTCAAAATCAGGGAGTCCGATGCCTGCTTAGAACTTTAAAAAATTTGATTGTATCTCCATTTATTTAGCTCTCCTTAGCTGTGGCCCCTCTTGTTAGATTTATTGTCCTGCCCTTTGCTCATCTTTTATGCAGCATACCTCAGAAGCTAATACTGAAGATATGATTTGGCCAGAGAGGGAATGGGCAAGAGGAATTGAGAGTGCTTGTTATCCCCTTTGTTGATTCATGCATGATTCAAAATCATGCCTGGGGTAAAAAATTATGTTCCAGTGTGTTGCAGGCACAGTACTGCTGTCAGTTAACATCTTAGGGTTTTGGGAGAAATCCAGAGATAGAGAGAGGTCAGATAGTTCTGTGGGTATGATGCTATGCATTGGAAGGTGACACGTTGGAAAAACAGGGGAAAGAACTTGAGTTAAAGTTACATATAAGGATAAACTTGATCAAGTTCTCCAGCTCATAAGGTAACCTCTTGCCACAGAATGACAATCTAATGCTCACCGACATAGCTCTCAGGATCTTTTCATGAGACTGCACAAATCACCTTGCTTGGAATGGGAAGGGCCTTGCAAAACTACTATGCTAAAAAAAGGGGGGGGAAATAGGTCAGATTCTCACCAAATGTGGAAATGATCAGAACACAAAAAGCTTTAAAAACATCAGTAGTTGGACAAAAAAGGCTTTGTTTATTTGTTTTTAATTAAAGCTGTACAGCCTTCCAGAAGAGAAGCTATATCCAGTCATTTGAATAATTGCAGTGGGATGAATGAAAGGGAGTTGTTCTGTGGAAAAACCTGCTCATAATGGACAGGGACAGGGACTCAAGAGAAGCCAATGAAGATTTGAAAAGCTGAAGGAAATAAAAACTCTAATTCCCCTCCTTCAGTTGTCTAATTGTTTCAATTTCTCCACACAGGTTTAAGTCAGAACCTTAAATCTTGGGCCAAGAAGAGCATTGTTAGGGTATGCCACCATCTAGTGACAAGAGATGAGCTCTGCATGGAACAAAGCCATGTGAGACCCTGAATACCTTTTTGACCAAATTCTGAACAATTTAAATTAAAAGAACTTACAATATATTCACCATGTTTCCATTAATTCTGTGTTCCTCTTCCCATCCCTCTTATAACCCTTTGGCACCAACACAGTTATAGCCACAATTTATACCAAATCTATTTTAAAAATCTGGAGTTTTCATTACGTTTCTTAAAGAAATTGTGAAATCATTTGGATAAAATCAACTCCCAGAGACATGCCATTCTTTTTATTTTAGGTCAACATTTGGGAGAGGGAATCTTGAATATACAGTACTGCAGCTCTGAGATACTGGTTCAACAAGGCTAGACCAAGGTATTTTGTGACATCCAGTGGCAGCTCTGTGCAGTGCAGGGGATCTGACCAGGAATCCAGTGTAAGTTGTAAGATTGAAGAGGAAGCTTAGGCAACAACTTTCAGAGTGCCTGAGAACCCAGCTGAAATTGCTTTTCAAGATCCTCGTCCCCCAATTGTAATTGGGGTTTATTTCTCAAAGTGCTTGTTGTTTCACTGCTTTCTCCACAACTTACACCAGACGCTGGTGTAGAATGCCTAAGCCAAGCACCTGCTCTTGCAGGGGGAGCACAAAACCATTTAAAATGAGAAGATTATTCACTGCATTGAGGGTTTCTTAAAAAGGAGGACATCTATCTTTACAGGATTCCATTTAAACTTATTAGCTTTCAACCAATCTTCAATCATATCCAGACAGTGCCCCAGGCCTTCCACAGCTTCTTTAGAGCCGAAGAACAATGGCTGCTTCTGCTGACACAATACCACCTATATTTCCACATTTACTTCCACATTTACCTCCATTCAGGGCTGTAGCTAGAAGGGGGCAAAACACTAAGGGCGCACTTGGGTTACCTATCTATCACTGTGCTGATCCAACTACAAGATGGACCACTCTAGTTATTCTGGAAAAGGCTTGGGGCAACCTAAGGCAACATAGGCTACCTAAGGACCTAAGGACCACGGCTACCCTAGCTGGGGCAGCCTAGGGAGCTCAGGAGAGGCATGTTCAGGGCATGTTTAGCATTGCCTAGGGCAGAGCAGTTACTCTGTATCCAGAGCCTGTTTCCAGGGCAGAAATTCCCTCTTCCACCTCCTCAGAATTATAGCACTTCAGGAGCAGGTATAACAATGAGTAGACCCATAAGGGTCCATGAAAAGGCAGAGTAAGAATGGCAGTGTTGACCTAAAAATCTGATTTCTTGGCCAGCCTAGCTGCAACCCCTGCTTCTCAACTTCAGGATATGGCACAACTACAGCAGCCCACTAACTTGGGGATACAGAAGGCCACTCCAAGAAGCACCTTGTATTCACTGTAGACTGTACTAGCCATCTCCTCAGAGACTCCTTATACGGCAGGCACCACAGCTGTTCCTTGTTCAGTATGATCTGAGGGGGGTCTCCTCTGAAGCAAGCCCTCCCCCAGGTGTCACTTACTTGATGCCTACTTAGCATGTTCTGGAGCAGTTAGGGCAGCCCAGGGTTCCTGACTCTATGGATGCTGTCACAGGTGGGCCCAGGCCGGTTCGAGCCGGATTGCCCCAACCGGTTGTTAATTTTGGCCCGCCGCTAGCGATCCGGTTCACCCGGGGAGCCCACCTCTGTGTATCCGTCAATCTTAATGCAGGTGGAGTCACGTCCTGAAGAGGACACAACCAGTGGTGGGCACTTACCGGTACGGGCCTACGCGCCCGTACCGCTTCTTCCAGTTTCCCTGCCGCTAGCGTACCACCAGCGACAGGGAAACGCAAAACATAGCGGACCGGTACGGTCCGCTATGTTTTGCGCCCACCGCGCCTGCCTAGAAGCGGGCAGGCCGCTTCTAGGCAGGCTCTGCATAAGCGCCGACATTGGCACTCGCGCAGAGCCTTCCTAGAGGCGGCCTGTCCGCTTCTAGGCAGACTCTGTGCGAGCGCCGACGTCGGCGCTTGTGCAGAGCCTTCCTAGAAGCCAGTGCCAGCTTCTAGGAATGCTCTGCGTGAGTGCCGGTAGCAGCGCTTGCGCAGAGCCTGCTTAGAAGCCGGCCTGCCAGCTTCTAGGCAGGGTCTGTGTGAGCGCCGGTGGCGGCGCTAGCGCAGAGCCTGCTTAGAAGCTGGCAGGCCGGCTTCTAAGCAGGCACTGTGCAGGCGCCAACGTCGCCCCGCCCCTCGCCCCTCCCCAGTCCCGCCCCTCACCCTGCCCACACCCCCTGACCCCGGCTGGCCCCTCCCACTTCCGGCGTACCGGATCTTGGGATGGGGCCAGCCCATCTCTGGACACAACTCCGCCTGCGTAAAGGTTGACACAAGCGCAGTCACATCCTGTTCAGGACGCGACTCCACCTCCGCCAAGGTCTGCATCAACTGCACCTGCATCAACCTTGGGTCAGGGTGTCAGGGGACAGGGGCGGGCCTGGAGGCTGCACTGCGGGTGGGCAGGGAAAGGGGCGGGGCGAGGGGTGGCCCCAACCCTGGCGTACTGCACCTGCGTCAATCTTGGCGCACGCGCAGTATGCCAGGAGTGGGGTCACCCCTCGCCCCACCTCTCGCCCCGCCCACCCGCAGCGCAGCCTCCCGGCCCAACCCCAGCCCCGCCCCCTGACCCCCGCCTGGCCCACCTACTTCTGGCGAACCAGTTGTTAGGCTGGGCCAGGCCCACCCCAGGATACAGAATAACTTTCTGCTCTGGATTCAGAATAATTGGGATAGCCCAGCTAGGGCATTCCTCACTGCCCTAACTCTGGATTGTGCCCTAAGTTTTGCATGAATCCTCTTCACAGTGTGGAAGGACCACCTCCCCTCTGAGCTATTCCAGGACGAATCCTGAAATGGCTCAGTGCAAGGGATCTTCTCCCCAGTGGTGGGCAGCAGCAGGTTCGCACCTACGCTATAGAACCGGTTCTTAACAAGAGATAGTACATATAAAGTTTAAAAATAGCCATTTAAAAGTGGCTGCCAGATGGACAGAGAACCGGTTCTTAATTTCTTTGAAGCCCATCACTGCTTCTCCCCCTCTGAGCCATTCCAGGTAGAGGATGTTCTGAGTCATTCTAGAATGCTCTCCCCATTTGGAATGGCTAAGTTAGGGAGGAAAGCCCTTGCACTTTCCAGTGAGGCTTCCTACAAAATCTTTGCCCCCCTTCTGGCTACAGACCTGTCACCCTACCTTAAAGGAGTTCAGAGTGGTTCTTCCTCTCCTTTTTTCCTCACAACAACCCCCGGCATGGAAAGTGAGGCTGAGAGTGACTGGCCCAGGAAGCTTCATGGCCAAGGAGGGAATCAAACCTGGATAGTTTAAGTCTACATCACCACCCTATCCAATCCTTCAATCAAAATGATCCCTAGGGTGGCATACAATAGATAACAATATTTTTTTTAAAAATTCCCAGCAGTCCTTGGTGATATAGTTGTTGCCAGAAGCCACACTGACCTTCTCTTCCCTTCAAGTCTGAAGTCCTACAACTGGAACAGCAGCCTTAGTGGAAAGAAAAGAAAAAGCAAGCTCTCTGCAGCTGCTCCTATTTGATCTGTTGATCTGGCTTCTCCTTGCCCTGGTGTTCAACTTGAGTGGGGTGTGTGTGTGTAAACATACACAGTCTTCCGAGGTCCTTGGACCTCTCTGATGGCAGAATTACCCTTTCCTTCAGGTAACTTTTTTAAGGTGCCCTTTCAATGGGGAAAAGCATCTTTTAAATAAATATAATAAAATAAATAAAAAACAGTAGGATAATAAAAAACAGAATAGCCATTAGTATTTGTACAGCAAAGGGTTCAAATGGTTTCATTGGCTGTACTTTCATCAACTGTGCATAAGGCAGATCCAATTTTATTATCTTGATATCTTTTCCTGCTACAGGCAGAGGGATGGACTAGATGATCTACTCGATCCCTTTCAACTCTATGACTCTTTGATATTGCAAGACAGGAAGGAAGCTTGCCTAAGGAGGTCTCCTGGTTTGCTATTAGGAAACAGAAGAGTTGAACCTGCAGTTCTCTGGCTCACAGATCATGCTTTTAGCCAGTATGCTAATCTTCTTTCATAACCTTGATTATGAATACAATGAGGTGGTGACTGTTTCTTTTTTTATGTCTTCTTACATATGCACAGTATTAATCTATCCATCCAAACAGGTTTGGTTCAGAGCGTTGCAGTGTACAGAACATGCCCAGAATATTGGGCATGGCTATGAAAAGTCTGTAGGCACAAAGGCAGGGGAGGGGGAGTGATGGGACTCTAAGAACTGCAGTTCTTAGTTTGGTTTGGTGGAGTAACCATCTGCCCTGGACGAAGTGGCTGAGAGAGCTGCCTCCACCCACTCCAGCCCCGTCACTTACTCAAGTCTCCAGCTGATCCCTAGGTCACATGCTAGAGTTCTGTCACTCTCTCAGCCCTGATCCCTTCAGACATCAGTCACTGCAGCTCAGCCATGGCCAAGGCAACTCCACGCACAGTGCTGATCACCGGCTGTTCCTCAGGCATTGGGCTGCGCATGGCTGTACAACTAGCACAGGACCCTGGCAAGCGATATCATGGTAAGTCCAGATCAACCTGAGGGGGTGGGATGGTTTGAGGGCATGACAGTATCATGCTGAATGCTTGTTTTGAAGTCTTTACTTCTGGGATGGCAGTTCTTTAATGCTAATTTCCTGACAAGAGATCACAACTTGATGTGTCACAATGGAATAACCCCAACTGGCTGAAAAGAATAATATGAGTAGGGGAGCCTGAATAGCTTTGCTGTGGCAGTGCTTAACCCTACAACTTAAAAAAAGAGGCAACTGAATTAACAAAGGGATAGAGTGATAATTTTGGCTGGAACATTAGAAAAACCCAGGATGGACCTCCCTATGCAATGACTTCCAGATTGGCATTGTGTGCAGTGCTCTAAAGCAGGGGTGTCAAATGCATTTCATAAAGAGTGCCAAAGTAAGCAATTATGGTTTTTCCCGAGGGCTGGAATCCACTCTTATGCATGTCTACTTGGAAGTAAGTCCCATTATAGTCAATGGTGCTTACTTCCAGGAAAGAGTGAAGGAGAGGTTCTTGGGGGGCACTTGAAATGGTAAAGCAGGCCACATTCGGCCCACGGGCCTTGTGTTTGACAACTGTGCTCTAAAGGACTTACCCACACAGCTTCATGTCTTGTCAATTCATTGGCTTACACTGCACATGAATTCTTTTTCCAAACCTTTCCCACACTTAATCACAAATTCCACTCACTCTCTGCCTTTGATTCCGATCAGTACAGACAATACTGAGTTATGTATGATCTGACTCAGTACAAGGCACTATCAATGAGACTGTCTACATCTCCTCCAGAGCTGAGATTACCTCCTTTGCGCTGTCCAATAACTATTTTCTGACTACGAGCAAGTCAATCCCTTTGTCCAGCAACTTCACTATTAACTCAGGCATTACCTAAAGGTTACTTGTGTAACTAGCTAGAGATAATAAGGTTATCAAATACACTACAGTAAGAATGTTATCAAAGCCCAGCTTCTCTTCCCACTGCCCCCAATCCCATCCCATCTACTTATCTTTTCAGGCATGGGAGGTGGAATGTAAGGGGGCTTGTGCTTCTTACATAGTCCAGAGTTAGGTAACTAACCTGAGAAGTGCCAAGTCCAAAGGGCATCAGAAACAGAGAGTGAACTCCAGGCTTGTCAGGTAATTCTGCATCAGATGGGAGGTTGGGGGGAAATCTCACACTGGTTCTTCATTACTTTGTGCACCATTCACCAACAACACACACGTCACACATGTGCAAAATGTAAATATAACATTTATGATACCAGACATAAACATTGCTGCCACAAAAGGAAGAAACACTGGACACAACTTTGCAAACACATCAAATGCACATGCTGCATGTACACTTGTACAAAGCACAATTAAAAGCAGTACATTCACAGCATACACATGCACAAATGTCACCAAAGCATGGTGGCCAGATGTCATAACTGCAAAAGAGGACAAGGAATCCCAAAATGTAAGACATCCAAGAAAAAAGGAAGAACATAAAATAAAAGCTGTAAACACTCACATGTTGATTTCATATGGTTAAACACTATGTTATTAAAATGTGAACTATATTAAAACAATATTACATGTACATACCTGCACAACCTGCTCACAGGGAAAAGGAGGACATTATAAAGTTTTTTCCCCAGGCACAAGGCTTTAAAAAAGGACATGTTTCAACAAGAGAGGACATCTGGTCAACCGACAACATGGGGCCCGAGATTCCCAGCCAAAGTCTGCACAATCATAATGGTATCCCTCATTATTCATTAGAGTTCCCCACATGGATAAAAAAGTGGATTTTTAAAGTGGATTTTAAAAAGTATAAAAGTAGTTTTAAAGACCCACTTCAAGATTTCTTGCTCCTCCATTGCTCCTAATGGAAGAAATGGAAGTGCCTCAGTATCTGCAGCGGTTTGATTCTGGGACTGCTGATATCAAAACGTGTGTTAAATAAAAGCAGTTTTAAAAAAATTAAAAAGTGTGCCCCTTTGCAACAGTTTTTTCCTATTGTTGTAGAGAGACAGTCAGCAATTAGAAATGCAAAGAAGCCACGGCCATACACAGCTGAAGTATGGAATGATTGAATGACTGCCTCTACACAACTGTAGAACAGTAGTTTTGGGTTTGGTTTGGTTTTTAAACTGTGTTTTGCAGTGGCCATCTGTGTTGAGTCAAATCCGTGTATAAAAAAAATCTGTGTATAACAAGTTTGTACTTGTAAATTGAATTTATTATAGACATTATATCCATATATGTCAGGGCAGGAAGAAAAAAAGAATTGATTTACATTTTAAATTTGAATATTAGTGATGGAACTTGGAATGAATGAATTAATTCAAATCAGTTCATAAACACTTTCCAACACACACACACAGTGTGTTGTTCATAAGCACTTCTGTATGCAGAATGAGGAGGTGTGTGCAGCCTCCCCTGCCCTCAAAATACCCCCCTGAGGTGTGGAGAGCAGAGCTCCCTTTGCCCCTGAAGAATTATAGGGCTTTCCTGAGGGTTGGGTGGAGGCTTACCGAGGGCCGCATCTGGCCCCAGGGTTGGGGTTTGGAGACCCCTGAAATGGAAAGCAATCAAAATGTGTATTTAAAATGTGTATGTGAGTTAATGAACCTAAGAACATTTTAAAACTGCATACATTTTTCTTGCCTAGAAGTAAACAAAATGTATAGACTAATCCTGAAAACAGTTCAAGACAGCTTTTCATAGTGACTGTGAAATTTTTATTTTTTATTTTTACCCTGCCATGGGGCCTCCTTGGATGCAAGACCCAAATGGAAGCAATTGGTCTCAAAACAGCCCTGACCAGAACATGAGGACAGCCTTTCTGTAATCAGACCAAACTTGTATTGCAGAGCGTACAGAAGTTCCCAGACACAATCACTTTTCAACTCTAGACAGGATTGAGAAAGATCTTCAGGCGCAATCCAGAGTAACTATGGGAAGTCCTTGCTCCAGTGTAAGAACAATTTACTCTGGATTGCAATATGAATTTCCCATAGGTTTTACTCAGGTGGTGCAGTAACTACAAGTGCACGTAATGTCTCTTATGTGCTCCCGTAGTTACTGTGGATTGAAGGGTATATCTGAAAGGTGCTGCAAAACAGTGTACACAATACTGAAACAGACATGATCTGACTCAGTACAAATTTCATGAAACTGATACAGTTTCATTTGTATTCCTGCATATTGTTTACAACACCAGTCAGTAAGGAGTCTCTGGAAGTTACCAATAGGGTATAAAGGTGGTGCCTCTCCCAAGCAAATTATGTGCATAGATACCCGCTGTATATCGTGGTTCCATTTAATTACCACAAGTAATGGTCATCAACAACAGGCCTCTCCTACCCTTGTGAAGCAATGTGCTTCACACAAAAACTTTTTTAAAATGAAAATTGGGGGAGGCTGGGTGACCATATGCCCTCTTTTTCCAGGACATGATCTGGATGTTAGCCTCAGGTCCTGGAAAAAAAAATCTTCCTTGTCCTCCGCTTCCTTGTGAGATGGCAGCATGCAGCCTTTTAAAAAAAACATATAATAGTTTTAAATTTAATAACAAGCAATATAGAGTTTAAAAGCCGCCTTGAGTCAGTTTAACTGAGAAAGGCAGGGTAGAAATTCCATAAATAAATAAAATAAATTAAGCATATAAAAGCAATATATGGTATATGAGTTTTTGCTTTTATTTTGTAATGCTCTACATTCTTCTTGGGTGTCCTACATTTTGGGAGGCCACTTTTTTTGTTATGAGATATGGTCATCTTGGGGAATGGTCCCAGCTTCCCTCAGCAATAGCTCTCAACCCACTTACTTGACTGATTTGGTTGTTGGCTACAAAATCTATAGCTGATCTATCTGCCACCTGAGGTCAAAGAAGATTTTGTAGCACCCCCCAAAAAACAACATTTAATTAAATAAACAGCAACAAATTTAATTAAATAAAATTTTTGCCCTTATCAGTTAGAGACACTGCTGAGATGAAGAGGAATGGTTATTCTTCTACTAAATATAAGGGAGCCCCACTTGGAAAAGTGCCTCTTTACCCAGTTAGCAGGCCTAACTACTATAGCACACGGAAGTAAGACTGACCCATTAACACCTTATTGATTATATGCTGTATCATAATACCATCTCATTAGCTCTCATAACAATCAGTCTGAGTTTTAAAAATCTCCTTTTCATTCCATAAGGCAGATGCATTTTCATTTTCTTGTTAATTGGAGTAGGGCCATTATCAGATGGGGGTCCAAGGCTGAAATGCTTGAGAACCATTCCAAGAGCGGAAAGGTTTGTGGGATATTAATGGAGAATTTTTCATTGAGGAAGTTTGTTGAAGTTTGAGAAAAAGAAAAGAAGGAAAACGGGGCAGATTCTGAGAGATAGATGAAAGGTGATATGATGTATTTACTCGAATCTAACACTCACCTTTTTCAGCTGAATTTAGTGTACAAAATCAGGGTGTGTATTAGATTCAATGGTTAATTAGGTTCGAGTAAATATGGTGTTTTGATTATAAGTATAAGGTGCACATTAGATTCAATGGCGCATTAGATTCAAGTAAATATAGTGGATATTACCTGCAGTAGCTTATGTGTCTAGAAACCTAGAAGTCTAGAAACATCTTTTGTAGGAAATGAATACTGAGATCCATCAGGACTATATTTGATATACAACTAGTAGCTACCATTTACAAGATGCATAAAATAATTGTTTAGTGCAGGGGTCTCCAAACTTTCAATTTCGGGACTCCTAGACCTTTAACCATTGTGTAGAGGAGGGAATATAAGCAGGTGTAGGTTGTGATCTTTGAGATGAAAAGCTTCACCTGCTGAAATTTTCTCCTCTGCACAACTGTTAAAGGTCCAGGAGCCTTGAAGATGAATCTTTGGAGACCTTTAGTGCATAAGAGAACGAAGCTCAGTTCTCAAATGAAATTAATATCAGGCTCTCATAGCTCACTTCCTTTCCCTCCTCTGTGCTGCAGAGAAACCTACAAAATCTAGATTCAAATTCCAGCTAGGCCTCAAACTTTCTAAATGGACTTGGGTCAGTTGCTCTTTCAGCCTCACCTACCTCACAGGATTGTTGTGAGGAAACTAGGAAGGAAATAACCATATACAATTCCCTAAGCTCCTTGGAGAAAAGGTGGTATAAAAATGTGAGGAAAATTAATAGTATTTGGGCCAGAAAGTTTCGTATACAGTATTTTCAAAACAGGAAACAGCAATTTATTTTAAACTGCACAGTAAATTTTAGACTTTCTCTCATCACAACCAACATGATAAAAGATAGAATGGAAAGAATGAGGGGAACAACATGGGTGTTTGTTACATTTGAACCTTCTTATGTCCCAGTTCTGTACAACTTTCCAGTGTTGTGAGAATGGGCATACACTATATTATGTGGAGCACTCACAGAGACCTCCTGAAGGTATTGGAACTTTTGTTCTCTTAGCTCAGAGCGGTGCTGGAAAGTTGGATACGATTGGACCCTTAGTCAAAGTGACCATATGTCCTTTTTATCCAGGACATGTCCTCTTTTTTAGCCTTGCATCCTGGAAAAACTTAAATGTCCTCCTTTTCCTTATCAGCATGCCACACGTAATAGTCTTGTAATTAGTAAATTAGATGTAATAAATTATATGTAATAGTTTTAAATTAAATAATATAATGTATAAATTAACCACATGAAAACAATATGCCTACATGCTTTTAGCTTTTATTTTGCAATGTCCTACATTTTTCTTGGCTATCCTACATGTAGGGGGCCTTGTCCTCTTGTGCAGCTATGACATATGATCACCATGTCCTCAATGAGGTTAGGAGACCAACTGTACAATACAGAGTAACTACGGGAGCTCCTAAGAGACATTTACATTAATATAGTTATGTCACCACCTAGTGGAAATTCAAAGAACAATCCAGAGTAAATTTTTTTTATGTCAACATAAGAGCTCCTATAGTTACCGTACTCTGGATTGTGCAGTGAGGGTACAATCCTAACCAGTTTAGCCCAGCACAACGACTTGTTTCCAGTTCCTGTGGTGGTGTGGGGAGGCCAGCTCATGTCTGCGAACTGGCTTAACCCCATCCCTCGCCGCCCAGGGGAGTGCCTTACAGAAGTGCCTTACACACTGGGTCACCAGGGTGGTGCGGCTGGTGCAGGCTGCACCAGGTGACGCACCACTTGAGGTGACAAGCCGGAGGAGTTTGACATTACTCCAGCTGGCCCCGGGCATCAATGCGTCCATTCAGGTCTGTTCCAAAACAACCTGAGCTTGCCTTCTCCAAAGTAAGCCCCATAAGCACCAATGGCACTTACTCCCAAGAAAGTACATTATGATTGCAGCCTTGGAGTCCAAACCTGAGCCTGCCTCCTCAAATGTAAGCCCCTTTACCTTCAATGTAGTGTTGAAACTATGTACATAAGAGCAATATGAGTGTTTTTAGCTTTCATTTTAACATGTCCTACATTTGTGTCCATTTTGCTTGGATGTTCTACATTTTGGGGGTCCTTGTCCTCTTCTTTCAGTTCTGGCATACAGTTACCCTCTCCAGAAGGAAGTTTCTTCCTCCTTGCATTGACCCTACTGAAGGTAATACACTATATTAATTTAAACACTATACTGGTTATTATTTAATTTAAAAATATTAAATACCATTTAGCACATATAATTTATGAATTATAAGCACACTACTTGTGGGCAGCGCAAGCGGCTAACATGCTGTGCCTGTTAACCAGCAGGCCAGGGTTCGAGACCCAGGTCGGCCCCACAAGACAGGGTGAGCTCCTGTCCTTAGCCCAGCTCTGCGACGCCAGCTGGATCCAATCGTATCAGCTCTGCCTTTCCATTGGACTAATTCAGTGGCATAGAGAGGGGGGATTTGCTGCTTGGGTAACAGCCTATCCTCCATAACAATCTAGCCCAGGCTTTTGTGCTTCGCATGCAGCGTATGCAGCGCCAAGCACGATACCATAGTCTTCCAAGACTGACGGAGGCCTGCTTTTTTTTTTTTTTTTACTTGCTGCCTGATAACAAAGGAATGGAGGACAAGGAAGGCTTTTTCTAGGACACAAGGCTACAAAAGAGGACATGTTCTGGAAAAAGAGAACATATGGTGAAAAAATAAAACTACCTTAACAAAACAGGAAATGAGGCTTGTATAGAGGAGCAACTGAAGTTAGGCTTCCCACCCAGCTTTAAATTTTTTTAAAAAATCCACATTATCTGCTGAACCAATTATCATTTTCAGTGTTGGGGGCTGCCTTCTGGAGGGAGTGACACTACTAGTGACCAAAATGGGTAAAAATCATGGTTTTTAGGAATAATCCCATCATGTTATATACTGTTAGACCTGTAATTTACAGCAGAATGTAATGGAACAAATCACTTTGAAATATATTTATTCTGTATAGGTGTGGCCATAAAACAAACAGATGTGGAGCAATGGCACATAGCCATCCCCACCATGCAGATGTTGCCCTGCCCATTGCATTGGAATAGCATGCTGACATCCCACACTGGGTGACGCGAACACTAGTGACGCCCCTGGCCTTACAGCTAGGGTTGCCATTATTCTCTTATACAAAATCAGGACAGGACCTTCTGTCACACTTGCCAGTATGTGAACACAATCCCCCCAAATTGGGACTGTCCCTGTTTTGGGGACATATGGCAACCCTACTTACAGCACTTATACAGGACTTTTGTGGATTTCATGTTTCACTAGAGAGCAAGAGGTTAACAACTAAACTCTCTCTTTCAGCCTCAATCCCTTTATCCTCAATATAATGCTAAAAATACAGATTTTCCCCCCAGCAAATGCATGTAAATAATTTCAAATGCTCTGAGGACTCCATTGAAATGCTAAGCATTATTACTACATTATTTCTCATACATGGTATGTCTGAGTCCTCCCAAAAAATATTTATGGTATACAGAATCTACATTAATTCTTTCTTTAGCAAAGGAATGTGGGGCTGTGGGTGGCACAAGTGGTTAAGACACCATGCTTGTTAACCAGCAGGCCAGGGTTCAAGACCCGGGTTCCCACAAGACAGGGTGAGCTCCTGTCCTTTGCCCCGTTCTGTGACGCAGCTGGAACCTGTGTTCCATTGGACTATTTCAGCGGCATAGAAAGGGGGGACCTGCTGCTTGGGTAATAGCCTATCCTCCAGATCTACCCAGGCCTTCATGCTTCGCATGCAGTGTTGAGCACGATACCATAGTCTTTCAAGACTGATGGATGCCAAGCAAAGGAATATTCCTCCCACTGGCAGCTGCCCCCCACCCCCGTTAATGACAGAGGGGGATTATCTATAGAGGGATTTAGCCCCGTGACCCTAAAGCAGCTTACAATGATTGAATCCTCAATTGCCCTTCTGACCCCTGGCAACAAACCAGCATTCCCTTTGCCTCTGTGTCACTAAGAGCATAATCCTAATCATTTCTACTCAAAAGTAAGCCCCATTGTGTTCAATGGTTCTTACTCCCAGGAAAGTGTTAGGATTGCAACCTAAACCTATGTTTTAGGAGGCCATTGGCATGTTTGGATACAGCACAACTGGGTGACCATACTCTTCCCGAGATATGTTTTGTTGTTAACCTTGTGTCCTGGAAATTTTTTTTTCCACCATCCTCCTTTTCCTTGCAAGCAAGCAGCACGTAGCTTTCTTGTAATTCATAAATTATCAGTGTAATCCTAACCCCTGGTTAGCCTGGCACAAATCCTGTGCTGGCCTGGGGTGTCTTGTAAAAGGCACTTCTGTGCTCTGCGTAAGAATTAAATCTTACAAAAGCAATACATATGAGTGATTTTGGCTACAATCCTAACCTCTAGTTGAATAGAATATTTATATCCCATCTTATTCCCAAAGGACTCCAGACAGAGAAATCAACAAGTCCATTAAGCATCAGCATCATTAAAAACATCAACATCAATCTTAAAACAGCAAACAATAAAAATATCTACTTTTAAAAAACTGTTAAAAACCACAATAAAATATATAAGAAATGGTCACAGTGGAAGTAGCAAGAGGCAGCAGTATCCTGTGAGGGTGCTGAGTTGACAATAAAAGTAAAAAGCAAGATTTGACAACATGTAAAAGGCTGAAAGCTCAGAAGGCCTTTCTGAATAGAAATGTTTTTATGCCTCCCCAAAATGTTTCAGGGGAGGGGGCTGTTTTTAAATTACCAGTAAGAGGGAGGGAATTCCAAAGGGTTGGTGCCACTACTAAGAAGTCCCTATTTCTTGGTGCCACTGCACACACCTCACTGGCGGTATTTGTAAAAGCACCTTCTCTGATGACCTGATAGAACAAGCCAGACTTTATAGAAGTAGACAGTTTCTGCGATAGTCTAGCCACAAGCTGCCTAGGGCTTTATAAGTCAAGCCCAGCACCTTGAATTGGGCCCAGAAACAAAAGGGCAGCCAGTGCAGTCACCTTTTCCTTTATGTTTTATTATTTATTTATCACATTATATACTACCTTTCCTCTCAGGGTAGCGTTCATGGTTACTCCCTCATTCTGTCCTCCAAACAACTCTGTGAGATAGATGAGGCTGAGAGATAGCAACTGGTCCAATGTCATCCGAGAGGCTTCATTATTTCCTACAGGTCTATGTCCAACTCCCAAACCACTACAGTTCTTTTGGGGATCCAGAGAAAAAATTATACAGTCTAATTCTTTCCACAGTGTACTGTGTGTGCAGATGAGTCATGAATTATTTAATTAACACAAATATGTTAATTTATAGCAGTGATTTTCAACCAGTTTGCAATGGCACACTGATGTGCCGCTGATAGTCCTCAGGTGTACCATGGGAATTTGGGGATTGACATTCATTAATAGGAAAATTGGGGGATTTCAACGGTTTAGTGTGCCTGGTCAATGGTAAAAATAATTGATGGTGTGCCTTGACAATTTCAGTGCCTTGTTAAGTGTGCCTTGTGCCATGAGATGAAAAAAGCTGAAAATCACTGATTTATAGTAACTCCTGATACTTAAACTACAGTTGTTTCATATTAACTCATCATGCCCGCCCTGCCACTTTCCCCATAAGCCACTCAATTAACATGATCTTGTTTGTACTTGTGCTCTTTCTCCCATCCAGTCATTGCCACTATGCGTGACCTGCGCAAGAAGGACAAACTGGAAGCAGCTGCAGGGGGCACACTGAACAAGACTTTAACCATCCAGCGTCTTGATGTCTGCAATGATGAATCTGTAGCTGAGTGCATGAACAGCCTTCCTGACAAACGGCTGGATGTGCTGGGTAGGATTTCAAGAAGGGAAGCCACAGAGTCAGATGCTAATAGATATGATCAATTGCTGTAAAGAGTTAAGGAGAGGATGCTTTCTGCCATGTTAAGTGCTTGCCATGGTACTGGCATAACATTTATATCAGGCATACTTTGGCATAATATTAGGCCTTTGGACTAAAGCCCCTTCAGGTTTTGATCTCACATCACATGGGTTTACCGTGATCAGAGAGAAGGAGTGAGCAAGATGAATTACACCAAGGAAGATTCTTGACTGAGGACAATAGGCTCCCTACCAAGTTTCCTACCCCAAGAAACCTTGCACCAGGGATATTGTAGGACCACTAGCATTATGACAGAGGTTGTCAGTGCCTAGGTGCCCAAAACTACAGCTGATGCCAATTGTAAATCATTAGCTCAGTCTTGTAGGCAATTGCCTTACTAGATTCTATTTTCTTTCTTTTTTGACATACAGGTGGGCCCTCATTATACATGAGGTTTCTATTCCTGGATTCCTTATGGATATAGAATTCTGCATGAAATCAAATCACACAGATTTTGGGCACCACTGAGTTCTAAATGCAACTGGAGCCTTCTAAAAACCGGGAATGACCTTCTAGTACCTCTGGAAGCCATTCATTCTCCAGGGGACTCAGGTTTCACTGAATCTGGTTCAGTGGAGGGTCCAAAGTACCCATGTTGAGCCAAATCCGCAGATCCAAAATCCATGGATAAGTAGGCTCAATCTGTATACTCTTTTCATTTCCTGTTTCTGTTTCTACTTCTTTAATGACCATTATTAAAGCACAGAAACCATTTTCAGATCAAGTACAGTAAAACCTTGGACTGAGAGAGTTTTGCGAGACAAGCAAACATTTCTAATAAATGTTGTCTTGAAATAAGAGCAATGTCTTGCAATACAAGTGAAAAAAATTAATCCTGGTTGGGATACGGCTGGTTTTGGTGCTCCGCCAGCACCTTCTCAGCCTCTCCTGAGAGAATAGACTGTGCATATCTACTTTGAAGTAAGTCTATTACAGTCAGTGTGGCTCCATCCTATGTAAAGTGGGGCAATGCAAAGGAGCCTGAGAGACCTACAGTGCAATCCTAAACATGTCTACTCAAAAGTAAGTTCCATTGTGTTCAATAGTACTTACTCCCTGGAAAGTGTGGTTAGGATTGCAGCCATACCCTTGCATGTCTACTATAAAGTTAGTCCTATTCTAATCAGTGGGACACTTGTATAAGGAGGCAGATTGCATTCTGGGAGACTAAGGGCACAATCCAGAAGTGCATTTGTGTTACCCTATCTATCACTGGGCTGCCCAAATGCAACATAGCCTAAGGCAACATAGGCTGCCGCAAAACAGGTGGACCTGGGCTGCCCTAGCTGGAGCGTCCTAAGCAGTTCAGGAGTGATATTTTGAGGGCATGTTTAGCACTGCCTAGTTGCAGAAATTCCCTCTTCCAGCTTCTCAGAGTTATACTACTTCAGGAGCAGTTATAGTAATAAGCAAACCCATAGGAGATAAGATAAACCCATGATAAGGCAGAGTAAGAATGGCAGTGTTGACCTAAAAATCTGAATTCTTGGCCAGCCTAGCTACAATCCCTTGCCGCTCAACTTCAGGATATGGCACAACTACAGCAGCCTGCTAATCTGGGGATACAGCAGGCCACTCCAAGAAGCCCCTTGTATTCACTGTAGACTGTACTAGCAGTCTCATCAGGGACTCCTTATAAGGCAGGCACCACAGCTGTTCATTTTTCAGTGTGATCTGAGGGGGGTCTCCTCAGGAGCAAGCCCTCCCCAGGTGTCACTGACTTAGGCTGCAATCCTAACCATGTCTACTCAAAAGTAAGCCACATTGTGTTCAATGGGTCTTACTCCCAGGAAAGTGTCTTTAGGATTGCAGCCTTAGTGTCTACTCAGCATGCTCTGGAGCAGGTAGGGCAGCCCAAGCTTCCTGACGCTCTGGATCCAGCATAACGCTCTGCTCTGGATTCAGAATAATTGGGGCAGCCCAGCTAGGGCTCTCCTCACTGCCCTTACCCTGGATAGTGCCCTTAGGCTGCAATCCTAACCACACTTTCTGAGGTGTAGTACTATTGAACTCAATGGGATTTACTTCTGAGTAGGCACTGTAAGTGCAGGATAATTAATTTTATTTTTATTTTCATTTTGTATTATATGACAGGATTAGTAATTATTTTTATATCAATATTTTTGGGTTTTGGAACAAATCATCTGAGCTTCCATTATTTCTTATGGGAAGATATAAAAGTATGCTTCTTGAAGCTTCTGGAAACTTTGATATATAAGCATGCTTTGGATTACAATCATGCTTCTGGAATGAATTATGGTCATTAACCACATCATACCACTGTACAATGAAGAGTGGTTGGATTAGCTGCAAAAGTATTTGAGTGATTCCCTACCTGTTGGTTGTGATTCAAAGGCTAGTTTGCTAATCATCCAAAACGGGGTCTATTTCACTTCATTGTAACTGTGGCTGCCTTTCCAGGCAAGTGCTTCCACCTGTTCCCTTTGCCCAGGAGAGTGTGGTGTGGAAAGAAGAGTCTGCAGTTGTAGGCCCAGCTGTGATGAGACAAGGTGTTGTTGCAGTAGTCTAGCAACCACACTGCTTCCCCTTGGAGGCCAGAGTTCAGTGGGAGAGCACATGCTTAGCATAGGAAACAGCTCCAGCTTCAATTCCCTTCCATGGACCGAGCAAAATGGCCACCACAGAGGCACAGCAGGCGCAACCTGTGGGAAGAAGTGGCAGCAGTGAGGACAGTGTTAATGGAAAGAAGAGTTCCACGGAGGAGGAGCAAAATATGCTTAGAACCACTCTTGTCCCAGAGACTGTTCTGGTAGCAGTGAAAGCTGGAAACTTATGAGTAGGGGACTATAATCTTTAACCCTATAATGTATTTATATGGTCTAGTGAACAATGCAGGTGTGGGGCTCGTAGGCCCTGTAGAGTCTATCTCCATTGATGACATGAAGCGCGTCTTTGAGACCAACTTCTTTGGCACTGTCCGCATGATCAAAGCTGCTCTCCCCGAGATGAAGCTGCGTCAGAGGGGACACATTGTAGTCATCAGCAGTGTCATGGGATTGCAAGGTGAATATGAATGGCATGGGGAGGGGGAAGAGGAAGCTGAGAATCCTGACCTACACCCATGCACATTACATGCACGTTATAGGAATCTTTGACTTGGAACACCCCAAAAGATGGCTGGCATTTAAGAAACGGTAATTGAAAAACACTATATTATTTTTTTGAGGGACATATTATAATTAGAGGATGGGGAAATGAGTGTGCAAAAGAAATCAAATATATACATCTCAACTTGAAGGTTATGTATGATAAACTCAGTTTCAGGGGAAAATCATTCTTACACCAATGTCTGTTTCCAGAGAGGGTAGAAAGCCAGAACAGGAGTGTTGGGGAACTTCACAGAGGGAGGAAGAGGCATTAGGATAAAGTGAGATAATGTTCAAAGTACTCTTCAATGTCTCTGAGAAAACCCACATTGTGACATTACTCTGAAAAAGGACAAGGGGAGAAAATAGAAGCAGGGAAAGCTAGAGAAATTATATGGAAATAAGATTGTTTATCCAAGCGGCTATTGCCAGGAATAAACACTTGAGTGAGCAAAAAAAAGGGTTCTGCTGAGAAATTTGGGGAGCTAAAAGGGCAAAACGAAAATTTTTCTGCTAAAAAGGACAGCCGCAGGTTGATTCACAGTAAGAAAGGATTTGCTCCAAAAGATTGGTACTAGCTTTCTGCCTGGAACCAGTCGTGAACTAATATACTTGTACACTTCACCCCACATCCACTCTGCTTTCCAAACAGGTGTCCCCTTTAATGATGTCTACGCTGCCTCCAAGTTTGCCGTGGAAGGTTTCTGTGAGAGCCTAGCTGTACAGCTTCTTAAATTCAATATCTTGTGAGTGACGTGGGGGAAATCAAGGGCTGGAATTTACCTATTTGGCCTAGGAAATATTTGCATACACTATCCTTCTCTTAAGCATCAAAGAATATCCTGGCAATCCAGCAATTTTCAACCACTATGCTGCAGCACATTGGTGTGCCATAAAAATGTGTTTATATTCTGTCCAGTCCACAGAAAACACAATAACCTACCCATGACTTAATTTTTTTCCTGGGCTCCCAATTTTATGTGAGCAGTCAAGTAAATATGCTTCTGGGTATGTGGGTTGTTTTTTGTGTTTGTGATTGTGATTATGACATTTGCAATGCATGATCCTGCTATGAGTATGCATCTCATCTTTTATGGATGCATTAAAACTTCTGAATTTCAAAAGAGAGGTGTCTGTAAATTTAACTTTGGAGGGGTGTGATATGCTTAACTATTAGTAATCTGTATAAATTCTGCCCTAGCAGATGCTTTTAAGACATTTACTGACATCAAATGGAGATACCCCAGAAATCCTAAATCCTGACTCTTCCTCTTAACTTCTCTTATTGGTAGTGTCTCTTTGGTAGAACCTGGCCCAGTGAACACAGAATTTGAGATGAAGCTGATGGAGGAAGTAGCACGCTCTGAATTTCCAGGAGCCGACGCTGCCACTGTGAGATACTTCAAGGAGATTTATCTTCCAGCTTCGCATGAGATATTCTCAACCATGGGCCAAACCCCTGAGTCTGTGTCTACGGTAGGGCATACTTACATAAGTGGTGCAAGAGAGGCTGAGATAAAATCCCTTAACACACCAAATCCCTATCTCACCTCACTGTCCCAAGCTATGATCTGCAGGCAAGATACTGAGGAAAACTAGTCACCTCCAGTCTACCATATTGGACAATGTAGCTCCCTCTTTCTCTAGTTCACCTGCCATGTAATACACACTTTGAGCACAATCCTAACCATGTCTACTCATATGTTAACCCCATTGTGTTCAGTAGGTCTTACTCCCAGGAAAGTGTCTTTAGGATTGCAGCTTCAGTCTCTGGATACATATATTGTTGCCACTAGGCAAACAAGAAGCAGATGAAATTGCTTCTGTAGCAATTTCATTTCCAAACCTAGTGAACCTGAACCATCCCTTGCCTACCAGACCTTTGCATAATTATATTATGTGGCCAGCTCATGCCTGCTTTTTCCAGGATGCAGTTTAACCCAAGAAGCAAGACTTCTGCTTCTGCTGCTTTACATAATACCATGTGATCCCCATATGACAGCAGAAGAATCCTAGAATATTTTGCAGTCCTAGCCACATTTATGAATATGTCACATTGACTATAATAGAACTTACTTCCAACAAACATGCATAGGCTTGAGCACGATGTAAAATCCATTCACAGTGTATCACTGTACAGTATTCTTCTTTTTCAAAACATGAGATCTTTTAAACATAAACATATACAGTGGCACCTCACGTAAAGAACACCTCACGTAAAGTATGTTTCATGTAACAAACAAAAATTTCTCTAGGATTCTGCTTCACGTAACAAACTGTGCTTCACGTAAAGAACACATTCATTGGCAGTTGGGGCAGACGCACTGGATGGCAGCCTGTTTAAAAAGCGTCAGGGCTGCCTAGCGCACCTGCCCATAGTGAAAGCAACACTTCCATGCTGTTCCTCCTGTGGCTGGGCGTCCGCTGGTCAGAGGGAGAGAAGAGCAGTGGAGAAGAAGGAAGCAGCTCAGGGCTAGCCAGAAGGGAGCAAGAGGTTCAGGATGGAGAGAAGGAGAAAGTGGGGAGACACTTTGAAGGTGTCTTGGATTTCAGCATCCTAACCATGTCTACCCAGAAGCCCCATTGTGTTAAATGGGTCTTACAGGAAAGTGTCTTTAGGACTGCAGCCTAAGTGGACTTCATAAGATCATGCACATTGAATTCATGTTTTGAATTCAATCCCAGTGTTCTGTCATCATTTTTACATCCAGTTAATATTTTTATATGAATATTTTTGGGGTTGTGGAACCAATCGTCTGAGTTTCCATGATTTCCTATGGGGAAAATCCGCTTCACATAAAAAACGTTTCACGTACAAACATGCCTCCAGAACGAATTAAATTTGTTATGTGAGGCATCACTGTACATTATATACACATACCATCAGAATTTTAAAAAACATAATTTTTTTTTAAATAAAGAAAATTTGTGTTCTAAAAATATGCATAAGAGAGCCTCATTGGAAAGCATTGGGACAGTGTCCTGTTGAGTGAACAACTATCAATTCTAAGCACTTATTGTTCAACCATTTCCCAAACTTGCATCTCTTCTCTAGCATTTACCAGTAATAGAAGCTCTCCAGGGATTTTCTTGATTGAAACCATGACAGCTAGAAGCATCTTCTTGAACAATGAAAGCTTCTGCTGAATGCTGGAGCTCCGGATCAAATTAAAGGACCCTGTGTCTGTCCAATGTACCCTTTGGATGTGCCTGTCCAATGGATATGCCTTTATATGGAGTCAGACCATCAGTCTTGTTTTACTCAGTCCATCTGACAGCAGCTCTCCAGAGTTTTAGGCAGAGTTTCTTCCCTAGCCCTTTGCTACTTAAATGCTTTTATAACTAAAGATGCTGGAGACTGAACCTGGAATCATCTGAATGCAAAGCATGGGCTTCACTGCTGAGCTATAACTTTAATATCCTCAAAGGAAAAATGCTAGCCCCCAAACCTGTGAAAACACTCCCCTATTAATCTTCAACTTTTGCATGGGTTTCTCTCATGCAGAAGATAAGCAAGTATTTAAAAGCAGTGAGGACTGAACTGCAAAAGAGCAGAAAGATGGGGAAAATGAGAGGAAATCATATCAAAATCCAAGTTATTTTCTTCTGTGCCTTTGTGCAGGCTGTTGTGAATGTAATTGGGAAGGAGCGTCCACCATTCCGGACACAGACCAACATGCTCTACACTCCACTGGTGGCCCTCAAGTATGCTGACACCTCCGGGGGCCTGTCTGTTGGCACCTATTACAACCTGCTTTTCCGCTTCACTGGCCTCTTCCACCTCAGCATGAGCTTCCTCCGATGCCTCACATGCAGCTGCTGCCGACGACGAATCACTCCTGCCTGATGTGACCTGATCTTGCCATGTGAGCCTGGCTTGCAATGTTGCTTTGGAGCCTAAGAACCAAGCAGGAAGACATGAAATATTTGTTACAGTTCAGCCCGCTTTTGCTCTAGAATTGAAATTGTGATGAATCTATAAATGGAGTCCCACAGATAATGAATGCAAACAGCAGGTGTAAGGGATATGGCTGTTAGGTATCTTGCCAGACCCTTTGTATGATCAGTATCTATTTAGATAGCAATATCTATTTAGATCATGTATGACGTGATATAAGAAGCTGCCTTATATTGATCAGACCATTGGTCTGTCTATGACTGGCAGAGATTCCCTGAGATAACAGAAAAGGGTATCTATCTGGGGATGCCAGTTATACCCTATTCTACCTGAAGATACCCAGTAGACCTTGCCAGGTAGACTATACTAGTGGAGAACCTGGGGCCTTCAGCATGCAAAATCAAATACTCCACTGACAGCACAATACTAACCCTTGGTTAGGACAGAAGTCCTGGCACAAGTCCTCTGCCAGCCTGGGGGTGTTGCAAAAGTGCCATAAGGCATCTTTGTGCCACTCCTGGGGGGCTGAGCCCAGTGGTGGGATTCAGGTGGTTTACATAGGTTGTATAGAACCCTTTGCTAATGAGCTCCTGGTTCTGAGAACCAGTTACTAATGGGATATAGAACCTGTCGTTAATTTAGGTTATTAGTTGTTATTAATTTTATTTGAATCCTGTTGTTAATTTATTTGTTGTTAATTTATTTGAATCCCACCTGTTGGTAGAGCCTGTGCACAGACATACACTTGCCTCTCCATACCACCGTGGGAATGGGGAGATGGGTGAGTTGTGCAGACCTAAATTGGTTAGGATTCCATCCTAAGCTGCTGTTCCTCTTCATTGCTTCTGAAAATATGAAGTTGTCTTGGGCAAAACCCAGGTATTGCTCATCTCATATAATATTATTTACCCTGACTAGAAGCAGCTCTCTGAGGTCTCAAGAAGAAATTTTGGCCAGCCCAGTTTTCAGAGATCCTTTCACTCAAGAGGCCAGAGATTGAACTTGGGAACTCCTGCAAACAAATACCTTTTCTCCCCAAGCCAGTATCAGAATATGGGGGTAATCTGTACACAGGTAGTACCTGTGAGGTAATTTGTAATTTGTACACAAGTAGTCCTAGAGGTTGGAGCACTGCCAAGATGATTTGTACACAGGTAGTACACATGATTTGTACACAGTACACAGGAGTACACATGATTTGTACACAGTAGATGATTTGTACAGAAGGTAATTTGTACACAGGTAGTCCTAGAGTCCTGCACTGCCAAGATGACTCATTCAATAAAGCCACATGCCAAATGCATTTTAAAAAATGTCACTTTCCAATTATTAGTGCTGTGACAGTTTTCTCCTCTTTTCATACTAGTTCACTGCCTTTAGTTACACAGTGGTAGGTGGAAAGAGGTAGAGGGAGAAAATGAACTCACGCCTTTGTTTTAAGCATTTGTCCAGCTTCTGTAAACTGCCTCAGTTATCCTCCTGCCAGCCTCAGGGTCCTCACATCTGCCCCTTCATATCACTCAGCTAGGACGTCAGCTGTGCCTGTACAGTACATAGCAGTTTTTGCAATGGCAGAGGGGCAGGCACCACTTCCAAGCATTACCAAAAAAACTTTTGAGATGTAGGTCTACATTTCAATTTTACAAGTGTGTGCTCCTTATATAGGTAAGAAAAATCATGAGCAACTCTGTTCAGACAAGCTGGGAGAGTCAGCACTTTGTCAGGTCAGGTTTCCCAGGGTGAAAGGATGGAATTGATAGACTTCTCTTGAGTCAAACTTTTAAATATTATAAGCAGAATACAGCAAAGTGATATATCTTTAAAAGTTGCATTGGCCTGCATGGGTGAATGGGTACTTTGCCATTCAAAGCTTTTCTATAGACTGGCAGGAGAAAGAATTGCTAACAAGCAGGGGCATCAATAGGTTTTGCGTCACCTGGTGCGGGAGTCCAGCGCATCACCCCATACATTGGGCGGGGCAACAATATGGTGGGTGTAGTTATGTGCCATTGCCCTGCCTCTACTGGTTTTTTTAGTCATACATTTTAATAGAATAAAGATATTTCAAAGTGGTTTGTTTCACTGCATTCTGCTGTAATCTACACATTTAAAAGTGTATTACATGATGGGATTATTTCTACAAATCATGATTTTAGCCATTTAGATCACAAGGGCCCCTTCAAGGATGCCCCCTTTCTAATGCCCTAGTAATGTCCCTGATTGGGACCATTTTGGAAGTCTTGTCCTCTCCTGGACTGACTTTCCACAGCAGCAAAGGCATGCTTGCTTACTCAACCAGCATGACCATACGTCCGGCCTTGGCTGGGCATGCCCAGAAAATGGCGAGTGTCCGGCCTGATAGGGACACCCTTGTCGTGTCCGGCCTTTTGGGGGATTGGGGGTGTGCTTTGTGTGCACTGGGGGGCAGTTCAAGGCTGCCATGGTGAAGATACGCCAGCCGCGGGCAGTCCTGTGCAAAGGGAAGACTGTGTGCATGCACACAGTCTCAAAGTCTGAGCTCCGCTGGACAGCAACAGGGGCTTCTCCCTGGGCAGAGCTCACTATCCCTCGCTGACCTAGGAAGTTAAAGTGACTTCCTCAGGTCAGCAGATAGTGGGTACGCTTTTTGTTAGTTTATATATATCTCCCTCACTGGAGATCTTCAAGCAGAGGCTCAACAAGCACCTGTCGGAGATACTCTAGGAGGATTTCCTGCTGCAGGAAGGGGGTTGGACTACATGACCTACTAGGTCCCTTCCAACTCTATGATTCTATGATTTAATATTTAAAAACACAATACAATGTTTAAATTAACTGCAAAAAAGCAATATACTGTACATGAGTGTTTTCAGCTTTTATTATGTCATGTCCTACGTTTTTCTGGGGTGTCCTACATTTGAGGGGCCTTGTCCTCTTTTCTGATTATGACATCTGGTTACCCTACACTCAACAGTAAACACAGCTGTGCAGTTCACATCCATTTTCAATAAATTTCAATGCAATCATCAGGGACCTCCTTCTGGAGTGATTTTTGGGGGCTGTGTTCATTGTATCAGGACAATTCTGGTGTCCTTAGTTTCCTCTCAGCCTGCCCATTCCAATGAATTATGGCTCAGTTTTCTACTCACAAAAAAATCTGCAATATGGGTCACTTTCACTTTCCATAGAGTTAAGTGCATATTTTTGTTTTGGGGGTTTGGGGCCATAACTTTTGATAGAAAGGTGCTATTTCAAAATGGATTTTTTTGCACTGGATTCTGCTTTTCAATACGAATGCAACAGTATATGAAATGAGGGGGGTTTGATCATCATGAAGTTGCAATTTTTAGATTCCCCAGTCCACGTCATCCCCCCTTGGGTGCATCACCTGGTGTGGACTGCATCACCCTAGTGACACAACTGCTAACAAATACCCCTGAGTATCTTTGGAGACTGGATAGGATAACAACCACTGAGCCTATGATGGTATATTTATTCAATCAGCACTATTAAGAGTACACTGTTCCTGGGTTCGATTAAGGTTATGTCTTAAATATTGGACAGCTATTTTGAAAATGATATATTTTTTCCTTATGAAATATAGATCCTTATGAAAACTTGGCTGGAGATTTTGAAAAAAGCTTCCCCCACCCCTTACAGAAGGAAATACCTCTTCCACTGCCAATCAAATAGGTAGCATCAATCTGAGAATGTATTGGGAGAGATCCACAAGGCTTCTCAAATGCATTTGGGAGGCTTCAACTGGCAGATGCCGGACCAGACAAGCATTGTTGCTTGTTTTTGCGTTACCTAAAGAACAAAGAATATGCTTTTTTACTCCCAAAACCAATTATTCAAAAGCAAACATATATAGACTTGATCAGTTAATTGATTACAATCTTATTTACTAAGTAGGTCAAGATGTTTTTAACCAAGGACAAATTTGGGATGCAGTCCTAAGCATGTCCACTCAAAAGTTAGTCCCATGGTGTTCAATGGGTCTTACTCTCAGGAAAGTATCACAGCGCTAGTGGCTGTGGCTAACCTATTCACCGACTAAAGTTGCAATCCTAACTACACTTTACTGGGAGTAAGTACTATTGAACATACTGAGACTTACTTCTGAGTAGACATGCTTAGGATTGCACTGTAAGACACCATTACTCCTATGTGTGTGATGTCAAGATAGTGTTGATGACTGCCCTTTTCCAGGAAGAACGACCTACATACAGTGGGACATTAAGAGGTGACTGTTATGAAAGCCATTCTCAAGTAGTTCAACCACGCTTAAGCGTAACTGGTGCTGTGAATAGGCAAGGGTGTAGGGATTTGACAAGTACTGCCAGGTATAAAATTCAGCTTACATTTTGTTTTTAAAAGCAAGCTTCTAATTTTCATAGCTGCAGAGAATGCATGTCAGCAAAGCCTTCTGAAATCTAAGGAGCCAGACAAGTGGGTGGAAGAAAAAAATTCCATGTCTGGAGGTAGGGTTCTTATCTCTCCTGCACACAATAAAGCAAAAGCAGAATAAGTGGTGCAAAACAACAAAAACAATGCACTAACTAAATCAAAGAAAAAATAACATAAATTATGCAAATTTGCTCCTTTATGGACAATAGAACATCAGTGTTAGAACATCAACTGAAACAAATGAACTGTTTATCTGGCAGTGTTTGTTCCTACTTCTCATTTTAAGAGTTTGCAGATTAAAGGAAAACAGTGACCAGGAGCATAGTGTGCTCAGAGAAAAAGTCTGTGAAGTAGAAAGGCTGCAAACCAAATGTGACCGACCAGTGCTGATAATCCAAACACAATGGATATGGAAAAGAGAATGAAATAGATTACTGCTGTGATTATTGGTAATCAAAACAAACACTAGGTGAGGAAGATACCTCCAAGGTTACTGAGACAGATTTACTATAACTCTTGGACCAAACCACTAATGTGATATCAAATTCTGGAAGCTGCTTCAACTAGTAGGTCTCAGTTTCAAGCTAGGCTGAAAGACTAGGTCAGGGGCATTCAGTTAACATAAGGCACAACTGTTTATGGCTTACATGGTTTGTCATACACCCATGATGTGCAGAGATTAACACATAGACAAAAATATCTCCCCTGTCTAAATCAGAACTAGAGGTGCAAAGTAGGGGTGAGAGCTATACCATTCTTGATGCTAGTGCATTCCACCATGTGCATTCCACCATCTATCTGCATTCAGGTGTCATGATTTCACCTGCATATGCTTTGAAGAATGTCTATTACAAAATACTAACATAGTACACACATACTTTGTCCCCGCCAAAAAGAACTTTGGCTACAATCCTAAGAGCACTTTCTTGGATGTAAGCCAGGAAAGTTCAATGAAACTTACGTCTGAGTAGACAGAAATAGGATTCCACTGTCAGTATATTAAAGCAGTGGTTCTCAAACATTTCAGCCTGGAACCCTTTTCTGAGAATGACAATCTGTTTTGGGCCCTACCTACCAGAAGTCACAGCTGGAAGTGACATCATACAGGAAATGACATCACTGTGATGCCAGAGTGTCTCCATGTCTGTTTGGAAAATGACTTATTCCCAGGAAAGCAGCCTGAGTGCCTGTTCCAACGTGATGGCACTCAGCTTTTCATGACCCCCCTGAAATGAAGTCATGACCCCTCAAGAGGGTCTCAGCCTCACTGAGAATCACTGTTAAAGGCTGCTACACATTTTATTGTAGCTGCATCTATGCTCAGGCAACAGAGAGGCTGCATGTAAGCTCAGGCAACAGCGGTCAAGAGTGCTCTGGCCAAGAGCAAATTAGTTAGTACCAAGTGGAGTCTGGGCCTTGCTTTCCTCCAGCCCAGGGGTCCTCATACTTTTTAAACAGGGGGCAGGTTCACTGTCCCTCAGACACTGTCGGGGCTCAGACTATAGCTTCATCCCGGTGAACCACGCCCCGTGCCTGTGACGCATTCCTACACAGAAGTAAATCCCATGATAGTTAATGGGCTTACACCCAGGAAAGTGTGGCAGGATTGCAGCATCAGAGCCCCATCCATCCTAGGAAAGTGTGACTTACAAGCCAGCGACTAAGCGGGAAGGGCGCAGGAGGGACTGAGCGGGAAGCGTGCACGCCTGTTGCCGCTTCTCCACAACGCCAGGGCTTCCCTGGCCAGCACGCGCACAGCGACTGAGCAGGAAGGGCGCACGCACCGGCCAAGGAACCCCTGGCGCTGCAGAGAAGCAGCAACAGGCATGCGCGCTTCCCACTCAGTCCCTCCTGCGCTCATGGGCCAGGCGTCGAGGCCCCTGGGGTTCCCCCTAAACCCTGGCAGGGGAGGCGGGGGGTTCTGATAGTGTCCGCAGGCTGGATTGAGGGCCCTAGTGGGCTGTATCTGGCCCACTTGCCATAGTTTGAGGACCCCTGCTCCAGCCCAACAACTGCTAGAGAGCTCCACAGAGATCCTAAGCAAAGTAAAGGGGGAAGAATCACACCAACAGTTCTTGAGTATATGGGACAGTTGTCAAAGGAAATCTCAATCCCCAAATAAGTGCAGACTGTAAAGAATTAACAGCACAATCCTAAGCATGTCTACTCAAAAGTAAGCCCCACTGTCTTCCATAGTACTTACTCCCAAGAAAGCTTGTTTAGGAATGCAGTCTAAAATGTACTACCCTTGGAAGCCAGGCGGCCAGACCTTTTATCAAAGAAAGAGGAGCAAGAAACGAGCCACTAGCCTAGAAGCCAATATCACATCTGATCTTGTCCCACCCTTTGAAAGCAGTGATCATATGTTGTAACTGCAAGTTGAGGACAAGTTCCCTGAAAATGTAGGATACCCAAGAAAAATTGCCTTTGACACCCACTTTGGGTATCCTTCCTTTAGGAAGAAAGGTGGGTGTCAACCAGATTGGGACACCTACGAGAGGTTCAACATGGAGCCAATGGGTATATATATGGGGGAGAGTCTCAAGGTGTGGAGGAGACCAAACTATCCCCCTTTGGACATCAAGGACTTCCCTGATTCAGTGGAGGTCTGGACAATGTGAGATATGGTGGACATGTGGCGCATGGGCGGGAGAGGGGGACCTAGACGAAGAGGAGTAACGGTGGGGCCTTCTACCCGGTGGTATGCCCATGGAGGGGTACCGTCATTGGTCGGAGTTTGGCAGGAGGAAATGGGCGGGGGTGTACAGGACATAAGAGAAAGAGAGGGGGAGGTGGAAGAGGTCCATTGGCGGGAAGAGGTACCGTGGAGGGAGAGGAGCACCTATAAGGCCTGGAAGAGCCCTCCTGAGGATCTGTCTTTGGAGCCCCTATCCATGACAAAGGAAGAAGATAAGGGAGACGCCGGAGGCGAGCCTGTCAGATCCCCATCCCGTCATCAGCAGAGCCGACCTGGCAGAAGTGCTGAAACAGGAGGAGAAGCGGGAGGACGTACCTGCAAGGAAAAGAAAGGAGGAAGATGAGCCGATGTATGCAAGCCTGATTAAACAGTTTGAATAATGGACACTTACCTGGACTGTTCCTGGTGGGGTTCGGTGATAAAGGGTTGTTGTTGTTGACCTGTTGGTAGAAACTGTTGTTATTTGAAGCTCGTGCAGGAGGAAAAAGAAAGAGTGAGTAAACTTGTTGAACTTACCTGTTGGACTGTGTCTGTCATGTAATCTCGGGAGGGAGATGATGATGAGACTCAGATATCAGTCATCCTCGAGGAGCAGACTCCCCTGAATAGAGTACAGGAGGGGAGGAAGGGACGGACTCGTGACAGTGGGACACAATTCTAATTAATAAATAATGAATAAAATGTAGGACATGACAAAACTTGGCATCCATCAGTCTAGAAAGACTATGGTATCGTGCTCAACACTGCACACGAAGCATGAAGGCCTGGGGAGATTAATATGGAGGATAGGCTGTTACCCAAGCAGCAAATCCCCTCTTTCCACGCCACTGAAATAGTCCAATGGAAAGGCAGAGCCGATACGATTGGTTCCAGCTGCGTTGCAGAGTTGGGCTAAGGACAGGAGCTCACCCTGACTTGTGGGGAACCCGGGTCTCAAACCCTGGCCCACTGGTTAACAGGCACATTGTCTTAACCACTTGCACCATGACAAAATAAAAGCTAAACACACTCATATATATTGCTTTCATCAGGTTAATTTAAACATTATATTACTTATCATTAAATTAAAAACTGTTGCATTATTAGTTAATGAAATTAAATTAATAGTTAAGAAATTAAAACTGTTAATTTCAAGAAGATTACATGCTGCCTGCTCACAGAAAAGGAGAATATTTTCCCCCAGAACACAAGGCTGAAAGAGGACATATGGTCACCTTATTCGAAAGGGAACAAACCTGCAAACTCAGAACTACCATTCCCAAGATACCTTGCGATAGGTGCCTTTATTACAACAGGAGACAACAGGAGACCTAAGGTTCTTATTGGCCACGAGCAAAGAGACAATGCTACAGTCGAACAAAGGATTTGGTGCAAAGGACGAGTCGGTCCGATAGTTCATTGCAATGCAAGTCCGATGCTCCGAATTCTCTATCACTGTTAGGACACAACCGGTTCTGTTTGGTTGCCATCTGAAGGAGATTCACATTTTGAAATGTACCACTAGTTTAAAAAACCTGACTAATGCTTCAATCCAAAAGACACTTTCCTGGGAGTAAGACCCATTGAACACAGTGGGGCTTACTTTTCAGTAGACATGGTTAGGATTGTGCTCTCTGGCTGCAATCTTATCCACTTTCCTGAGAGTAGGTCTCATAGAAAACAATGAGACATGCATAAGCTTGGGATCCAAGACTGCATTCCTATACATTGTCCTCAATGGCACTTTTGAGTAGAAATACATAGAATTTGGCTGTAAACCATGTGGCATTTTTGTTAATATATAGTGCACTCCTAAGCCTGTCTAATGCAATCCTAAAGACGCTTTCCTGGGAGTAAGACACATTGAACACAACGGGGCTTTCTTTTTGATTAGACATGGTTAAGAGTGGGCTCTTGCTTATATACATGATTGATTGACCTGATACAAATCATTCGGCTCACTCAAGTTGGAGAAAAGCAGGTGCCCTTGGCTAGTACGTCACCCCATCTTTCCTCTTTTCATTTATCTGAAAGATTGAGGAATGTAAAGCTGGCATAAGAGCACCAGGACCTAATGGCACCCGTTTTTATTTAATAAGACCACATATAGACCTGTTTTTATTTAATAAGACCATAATAACACTTCAAGCTGAAGTGTTGAAGACTGAAGCAATTAGGATGCTGCTAGCAGCTTTACCTACAATCTTCCCATAGCAAATGAAAAGGTTTATGTGGAGATAAGGGAAGGGGCAAGCGATGCACAAACTTGGACCAAGGCTGCAATCCAAAAGACACTTTCCTGGGAGCAAGACCCGCTGAACGCAATGGGGCTTACTTCTGAGTAGACAAGGGAACCTGCTTGTCTGCATTATGGTTACTGAAAACAAACCTGGTGTCACTTTTCCCGGTTGCCTCTGATCATCTACCACAAGCAAAGACAGCTCTTTTGGGGATCGGATGGGCGGCCCTGAAAAGGGCCTTTAGGGGTTCTTTTTCCTTCCTTCCGGCCGGTGGGGAGGAGAGAGAGAAGAGCTGCTGCCCCCTTTCCTTCCTTCAGCCCCCGAAGCCGTAGAGGGTGCGTCCCTGGCGCTTGAGGGCGTAGACGACATCCATGGCGGTGACGGTCTTCCTCTTGGCGTGCTCGGTGTAGGTGACGGCGTCGCGGATCACGTTCTCCAGGAAGACCTTCAGCACCCCGCGGGTCTCCTCGTAGATCAGCCCCGAGATACGCTTCACGCCCCCGCGACGGGCCAGGCGGCGGATGGCGGGCTTGGTGATGCCCTGGATGTTGTCTCGCAAGACCTTGCGGTGCCTCTTGGCGCCCCCCTTGCCCAGGCCCTTCCCGCCCTTCCCGCGACCAGACATCGCTCCCGCCGACTCCGACTCAGGCCAGCCGTCCAGGGAGACTCTGCCCGACCGCCCCTTATGTAGCCCGAGCTCCGACCACAGGGAAACCCAGCACACTGCGGGGGTGGGGGGGCGGGAGGGCGGGCAGAGGCGACGACACAGTCTTCCCACCACCTCGCAGGGCGATGCTGCTGCTGCTGCTGCTGCTGCTGCCTCCGCCTCCGACTGTCGCCCCGTCCAGTCTTCCAATGGAGCAAAGGGAGCTCGTTCAAAGTGGCCAATGAGAGATCCGCGCCTTCCTCTGAGCCCGGCAAAAAGCAGCCCTGTTGTGTTTCTTGACTGGCAAACCTCCAAACTAAGGTTGACTTTGTCCTCCTTCCCCAAGACGTGTCCTCTTTTCCACCCTTCAGTGTCCTCCTTTTCCTTGTAAGCAGGCAGCGTGTAGCCTTCTTGTAGTGAATGCATTATGGCTGCAATCCTAAGAGCACTTTCCTGGGAGAAAGCCCCATTGAGCCTAATGGAACTTACTTCTGAGTAGAAGCAAATAGGATGGCACGGTATAGGTTTTTAATTTGATAATAAGCAAAATACAAAAATACATAGGATTTTTATAATAAGTAAAATACATAGAGGAAATCGGTTCTCTCTTTCCTTCATACGCTTAGGGCTGTTGAACGGATTATTTTGGCTATAACGAGGTGGTTTTGGCGACTGACTAGAACAGATCCAGGCAGGTCAAATCCCCACTTCAGCCTTGAAGCTTCCTGGGTGACCCTGGGCCAGTCTCTGTCCCTCAGCTTCACCTACCCGCAGGGACAACAGTAGGGGACCTACTGCCCCCTGCCCCAGCCCTGCCCCAGGGCGTTACTGCTTTAAAATGAGAAGGGAATGATTGAGCCAGAAAGCCTTAACGTAATTAAGGCTAATTAATAGGTAATTAACGTAATTCTATGAATCTATAAAATTCCTGACGGTGAGGGCGGTTCGGCAGTGGAACAGATTGCCAAGGGAGGTGGTGGACTCTCCCTCACTGGGGATCTTCAAGCAGAGGCTCAATGAGCACCTGTCAGGGATGATCTAGGAGGATTTCCTGCTACAGGCAGGGGGTTGGACTAGATGACCTACTTGGTCCCTTCCAACTCTATGGTTCTATGATTCTGAAAGATGAAAAGTGAGTTACTGAAACTACCTGTGTGCTCTCCCAAAAGGAAATGTTTAAGCTTATCCACCCTTGCCTGGGACAATGTCCTCCCCGGACTGACCATATGGCCCCCTTCTTCCAGGACATGCCCCAGATTGTTGCCTTCTGCCCCGGGGAAAACTTCAACACCCCTTGTTTCTCATGCGAATTGGAAGCATGTAACTTTCAGCACAATCCTAACCATGCCTACTCAAAAGTAAGTCCCATTGTGTTCAATAGCTTTTACCCCCAGGACAGTATTTTTAGGATTGCAGTCGTATAAATTATGGCTGCACTCCTAAAGACACTTTCCTGGGATTAAGATCCATTGAACACAATGCGGCTTACTTTTGAGTAGGCACGGTTAGGATTCTGCTCTATATGTCATCAATTATGTGTTATAGTTTTAAATCTAACTGTAAGCAATAGTATTTAAATTAGCACAGGAAAGCAAAACATGAGTGTTTTTAGCTTTTATTTTACGAAGTCCTACATTTTTCCTGGGTGTCCTACATTTTGGAGAGTCTTGTCCTCTTTTGAGTATGACAAATGAATCCTAGAATTGGAAGGGGCCTAGTAGGTCATCTAGGCCAACCCCCTGCCTGCAGCAAGAAATCCTTAGAGCATCCCCGACAGGTGCATCTCGAGCCTCTGCTACCCTCTCCTCTGGATACCCAGTCACGGATACCCTGTCCCCCGACTTGCTTGCTTGCTTCTGAAGAGAAAGTCATAGCATGGAGCTCCTAGCTAGCTCCGGCTTGCCTAGCCCCGCAAGGGCTCAGCTACTGTACAGAGTAAGGAGAACGTCCCCCTATTCCTATTTAAAGGGAGCTTTATGCAAACGAGGTAGCTAATGTTCTCTTTCCAATTGGTTGCAGCGCTTCCTCCCCCGAGTCTCGGGTGCGCAGCTGCCAATGGGCGTCCAGGGAGCGCCCCTTCGCCATTGGATCGGAGCGGCGGCTGCTCCTCCAGTGGGCGAGCGGAGCTGCGCGGCGCAAGGCGGGATTGGCCGCGGAACTGCGGACTCTGCGGGAAGCCAATGGGAAGCGCCGCTCCCGAGCCCTGCGAAGGCTTAAGAGCCCCTGGACGGCGCGCTCGGCTCTGTCGGTTTCCTCCCCTCCCAACGTCGCGGCTCAGCGAGGAAGAGCGAGCGAGTGAGCGAGCGGAGTTGGCGTGAGCTGAGCGGAGGTCAGCTGAGTTGAGCGGAGCGACATGTCCGGGCGCGGCAAGCAGGGCGGGAAGGCGCGGGCCAAGGCCAAGTCTCGCTCCTCCAGGGCCGGCCTGCAGTTCCCGGTGGGCCGCGTGCACCGCCTCCTCCGCAAAGGCAACTACGCGGAGCGGGTGGGCGCCGGAGCCCCCGTCTACCTGGCCGCCGTCCTCGAGTACCTGACCGCTGAGATCCTCGAGCTGGCCGGAAACGCCGCCCGCGACAACAAGAAGACCCGCATCATCCCCCGACACCTTCAGCTCGCCATCCGCAACGACGAGGAGCTCAACAAGCTCCTCGGAAAGGTCACCATCGCCCAGGGCGGCGTCCTCCCCAACATACAGGCCGTCCTCCTCCCCAAAAAGACCGAGAGCCACAAGGCCAAGGGAAAGTGAGCCGCAGCAGCAGCAGCAGCAGCAACGCTTACCGCACACACGCACCCCACAAAGGCTCTTTTCAGAGCCACCCACAACCTCAACGGGAGAGCTGTGTCATTCCAATTGCTACAGTCCAAAATGCTACAAACTAAAAAAAAATCCTCATTGCTCAGCTAACATGTTGAACCTCTTGAATTGTAAGTACTGATGCCTCTGCTTTTACTTGTGGAGCGATCTGCTCATTCTCCAATCTAAACGGCTAGGGGTGCTACCTACTTCTATTCATAACCATCATTGAGTGTCAATTTCAGCTTCGGACACCCCTGCCGTGCAATGGTGCCTCTTCCTTCAAAACGTCCTATTCTCAATCGTCCACCTTGAACTACCCACTACAAATGTCCATTTGCTGCACAGGAAATATACATTGCTTAGTTCTCACAACTAAGGTGTTCCTCGCAAGGCGCGCAATTTTCAAACTGCTTTTCTGCTCCTCCAGCAGGCTGGGGTGCAGCAGCTCTTCAGACTCCCCAGCTACCATAACTCGAATCCACTCTGCCAGCCCTATTGCTGAGGCAGCTATAGAATAGTATCATCCCCCAGGGGCATGTCTCCTTTGGAAAATCTTCTGCGGAACTAGGACCTAGTAATAAACTACTCTTATGCAGGAACGCCCATTAATTTCAGAGGGACTTCCTTCCTTGGAAATATGCACAAGGAGGAAAGGATTTGCTCTTTAATTCCAGGTTACGACATTTTTAACATGAAGTGATTCTTTGTTGGCTTACATTTAATTCCTTTATTTCCTTTGTACAGTCAGATCTTATGACCCTAATCGCACTTTCTTAAATGCTTCCCTTTACTGACCAAAAAATGGAGTGTATTCAAATTACTGAATGTGTTTCAAATTATTGCTCTTTCCAGACAGGCAGTTCACACACAAGGGCACAGCCACAGGTTCTGCGGACAGATGTTTGATTCTGTCTAATCCACATGGAGGGACTTATTTTTTCAGTTATTAAACTCACGAGTTGTATTTCCAGTTTACCAGGAAGTAATCCTCACTGAATTCTCAGAGACTTGAGAAGAAATGCTATTTTAAAATTTAAGGGAAGAGGGAATATGTGCTGTTCAGTTCCCAAGAAAAGTACCACTACAAATGTTTGATGAGAGTAATAAATTAGGAAATGATTCAATGAAACTAATGCTGAAATCCTAAACACACTTTCCTGGGAGTCTGTCTTGTCATTCTTCCCTCCCCCTCGCTACAAAAGAACAACCCAGAGCACAAGCCTTGCATGTCTACTCAGAAGTAAGTCCTATTACAGTCATTGGGGCTTACTCCCAGGTAAGTGTGGACAGGACAGATATGGTTAGGATTGTGCTGTCTGAGCACAATTGTGCTGATTGTGCCTGTCTACTCAGAAGTAAGCCCTTATGGGATTTACCCTCAGGTGTATGAGCATAGAATTGCAGCCTAATACTAGGATGGTATTCATCAAAAAAGATGTATTTAGGCGAAGATTGATCTCAATAATCTCTAAGTTGGGGAGTTGGACACCTTTCAATCACTACTCAAGCCTACTCAAGCCATTGGATGTCAGAGTAATAAATGCTTGTGTAAGTGAGGGGGGAGCTGAAGAACTAGGAGCCCGATCCTATGTATATTTACTCAAGTCAGTCAATGGGTCTTATTACACCCAGTGGGAAAGATGAGAATCCTGCGTCCAACCCCAGGAAATTTAAACTCGAGAGGGATCTAAGGAGGTATTTGGGGCCAATCAGGTCAAGGAGATCGCGCAGGATTTCAAGACCAACCTGCGCTTCCAGCGCTCTGCAGTGATGGCCCTTCAGGAGGCCAGCGAGGCTTACCCGGTGGGCCTCTTCGAAGACACCAACCTCTGCACCATCCACACCAAGAGGTCACTCTCATGCCCAAGGACTTCCATGGCGGAGAGAGGGCTTGACTTGACTCCACTGCTGCAGCCAAAGGCGCTTCTCATGGCCATCCACCTGCTCAGAAAGGAGGCTGGCTGGCTGCTGCTATGCCTGCAGAATGCAAGTCCTATCCCTGTCTACTCGGAAGTAAGTCCCGCTAGAGTAAGTGAAGCTTGCTTCCAGGAAAGTGGATATGACTCAGCCTCAGGCTGTAATCCTACTTAAGCCCTACTGATTAGAATGGGACTTACTTCTGAGTAGACAAGCCTAGGATTGGGGTCTCCTTGTCATATTAGGGTTGTATCAATGCTTCGCTAGCCCTAAGCAGAGAAGTCATTTTAAGCTATTTTTACAACACACCTCCAGTGAGTGCTCCCACACAGTGCATCAGGCATTGGGCACCAAATTGGCTGTGTTTGACATTCTTCAATGTTAAGTATAGGACAAAAACACATTGCACCCCTTTCCACCCCCTAAAAGGTTAAATTTCTCAACATCCATTCATGTAGGGTGTTAATGTCACAGAAAGAACACCCTCCCCAAATTTCACACTTCTAGGTCCAGAGGTTGGGGCAGAACATCCCTCAGTCAGTGATTCTTCAATGGAAAGTATAAGGAGGAAAAATCATTGCACCCCATTTCACCCCCTTCTGGTTGGAATTTCTGAAAACCAGTTTTTAGTTGGTGCCTCAGTCACAGAAGTAATACCCTCCCTAAATTTCAGGCTTCTAGGCCCAGTGGTTTTGGCCGGGTGTTGATGAGCGAGTGAGTGACTTTTCAGTTTTACATATATAGATAGGAGACAATAATTCTGTGCAGTGGTGTCACAGTGAGACAGTGGTGTCTCACATAAGTTTAATTTGTTCTGGAAGCATGCTTGTAATGTGAAGTGCTCTTTATGTGAAGCTGATTTTCCCAGGAAATAATGGAAACTCAGACATTGATTCTACAACCCCAAAAATATTCATATACAAATATTAACTGTATGTAAAAATGATGACAAAACACTGGAATTGAAGTGTACTTAGTCTGCACTCCTAAAGACATTTTCCTGGGAGTAAGCCCCATTTAACACAATGGGGTTTACTTCTGGGTAAACATGGTTAGGAGTCTGCAAATCAAAGACTCTTTCCTAGGAGGCTTACCTGGGCTGCTGCTGGAGGTTCAAGGTGGCCAGTGGGGGCACTTGGGGGCAGCGGTCTCTGGTTCCCCCAGGCAACTGCCCCAAGCTGCAGCACTGGCCAGCAAGCCCTTTTAAACAGTCTCTGCGTGGAGCATCAAGTCTGCACAGCGCGTGTGCTTATTAGGCGTCAGAGGGGTTTGTTATGTGAAGCAGATTTATTATGTGAAGCAGGATTCCTTGGAAATTTAGACTTGTTATATGGAACATTCTTTATGTGAGGCGCTTGTTATAAAGGTACCACTGTACTGTATTTAGCAGTCCAAGGCACTAGGTGGCAGTTTCCATCTAATGGAGTAGTGTTCAAATTTTTTTGTACTAGGCTCACAATAAATAAGAGACTGAGGACCCACAGCCAGTTCCATCCCACTTTTCATGACCTGATCTGTTCATTCACCTGCCCTATTCTACTACTTGAACAGGCAAACTAATAAAAGAAATCCCAGTAGAGACATCTTTGAGAGCCGTCAGGGAGAGAATAATTGCAGCCTAGGATATGATTGTTTGTGTGAAATAAAACACAAATAATTGAACCTGGAAGATCTTAGTATCTTGTTCCAAAATGGAGCACTGTAATACTTTCTGGTTTGATCTGAACAAGTTAGAAAACATCAATTAGCTTTTAAGTTCTACAGGCATATTCCTCAGTCACATGGGTAAGTAAATGGGATCGGGAGGGAAAAGAGCATGTGGGAAGTGCTCCAGCAGTCTTTTACTTACAAAAACTGAAAATGGAAGTTAAAGGTTTTCTAGCAAATGTGAAGTGATTTCTGAAAGGTGCTGATGAAAGAAAAGCCACTGCTAGTAATGACTTGGGGTTCTGGAGTTAACATGGATCCTCAGTCAGTGGTAAAACAGGCCATCTCTTGAGACAACTTTATTGCCTAAAGGAAGCAAACAGTTGAATTCCTGCTTTTGGAAAAGAAAGTTTATTTGGAAAACACTGTTCAGTTTAAAACATTCTTTTTGCAAAACGAGATGACTTTCCCACCTCCATCAATTTCTGTTGAAATTGTTACTTTTACTGTTACTTTTAGGGAAAGTTTCTAAAGATGCCTTCGTACATTTTTGTTAGAGCACATGGACTGCAGATCTGCAGGTTTCTCATCTCTGATGTCACTTTACAAGGCTGTATATAGAATTGCAGCCTAAAGAGGTAAAATTGAGTTTGTAGCAAGTAAACTTGTTACTTACTAACAAGTAAAGGCCTATTTAATTTTTCTCAGCTAATTCATTTCTTTTTATGCGATGGGCCGGTGGTCCTCGTTTTCCTTCAGGGTCAGTTAGGGTATCATCCTGTTCTCTCCTTACCTTGAGAAGGAAATAGTCTCTTGCCTGCTTAGAGCCATTTTATTTGTATGAGTATCCCATTCGTCTACATTCTGGCAGAGTACATGGTCTCTTTCTCTTCTCCACTCCTTCAGGTTTTGCAGCCCTATATGACAAGGTACATCTCTGCTTTTGAGAAAGGGGACATCTCGCCATTTCCCCTCAAATGCATCAGTTTTCCCTGTCTACATAGGTAAGATGGGTTGGCTCAGATCCTTCTGATGACCATTTTTATCTAATTAAAAAGTATGACCTTACTAGACAGTTGCATTCATTTATTTATCCTCTTTCTGTACAAAATAGATTCAAATCAGGTTGTATAGCATTCTGATCCCACTTTACAGTGCCAGTTAAAACCATCATGGCCCAGAGCAGAAAATTCCTCTCCCTCTCCCTCACTACTTTCCAAATCTAGTTGGAAAAACTTTCTAGATAGCAGTGCAAGCAGTTTTTCATGGTGTGAGATAAAAATAAAATCATTCCAAAGCTTCCCATTGTTTGGGTTTACTTACAGGGGTGTTGTCTTCATTCCCTTAATACCCACATTCCAACACCATAACTAGACTAAGAGCACAATCCTAACCATGTCTACTCAAAAGTAAGCCCCACTATATTCATAGGACTTACTCCCAGCAAAGTGTGGTTAGGATTGCAGTCTTAGATTTCGTTAGTTCAAAAACATAGACTTTAAACAACTTGTGTGAGATTTACTCTTGCTAATGGGCACTTTTTCAAGTGAGCGATCTTAGAAGGGGGGAGTGGGGGAGTAACTGGCCCCCCTAACCCCATTAGTGTCTGTTCTAGTGCTGGTGTTCTTTTGCATCTTCTTGGATCATGGGTCTCTTAGGGATAGGGAGCCATTAGTTATTTGATTTTTCCCCTGTAAACTGTTTTGTAAACATCTTGTTGAAAAATGCTATATAAAAGCTATTATAATCTCTACAATTTAAAATGTATTTTTAAGGGAAAAGGCACTCAAAGTGATGCCACCCAACTATTTTTCCAAAGAAAAGGGGAAAGTAAAAGATGAAGACAAGGCATGACAATTAACATTGTGTATCTGTTGAAGCTCTATGAAGGGGATACTATGGCAATTGTAAATTTAGATGAATGTTCTCCATCCCCTATGTCCTAGCATTAGGATTTATTTCCTAAATAATTCTTTTGCAGAAAAGGCCCAATATAAGGCCCAACCTAGTTTCAAGGTTGAGGGTTAACTGAAAATCTAATTTCCTCGATTCTAAGTACCTAGCCAGTGAAGGACATGGTGAAAGCAATAATTGATTTTTTTTTTTCACATTGGATGCCTGCACCTTTGGGGATGATTGATATTGATATTTTTGAATTAACAGGGAAAGGAATGGTGTAACAAAAACAAAACAAAACTGGAGTTAGGCTGCAATCCTATGCCACTTATAGGAAAGTAAATTCCATTGAGATTTAACAGTAAGTTTTCAAATTTTAATTTGGGAAATAAATTCCATTGGGAAATAAATTCCAATGGGACCTCTAAGTATACATGGATAGGACTGGGCTGTTAACATCCAGGATCAAATCCTTACCCAGCCTTCTTGGATGACCATGGGCTACAGCTAGTAAGTTTTTTCTCATCTATACTTACCTCACAGGGTTGTTGTGTGGACAAAAAGAGGAGAGGAACTATTTATTCCCTGATCACCTGAGGCAAAATGGTGTAATTAATGAACAATTGTCCTAAAACTTCGCTTGGAAACTGCACCCCTAAAACTACTCTCTGCCCACTAGAGTTGCTATCTGTAATGTGTGTTGTGAACCCACAGAAAACAAACTGACTAAAAACACAGCTCTTTATGTAATTAACCCCATATAGTCACTAAAGCTTAATTATACAAAGCTAGTTTCAGAGCCCAATCCTAAGAATGTCTACTCAGAAGTTCCATTACAGTCAAAGGTGCTTACTTCCAAGAAAATGTGATAGAATTGCTTTTTAAATTTTTATTTATTAAGAATATAAAAACATATAAAAATGTGTGGACAAGTTTGGTTATGAATGTGGATAGGATTGTGACTTCATTCAGAACTCCTCCCAATGTTAGTGTTACTTCCGTAGTTAAATCTGAAGTCAGGGAACTGGGATAAACGTCTAAACTGACGTTTGTTTAGCTGCAAAGGCAAGTCATTGTAGAAAGTTCGCCAAGCAAAGCCTTCTATGAAATGGAAACTGTTGCTTTAAAAAAACAAAGCTAAACAAAATTCACCCACCCACCTCGCCAGAAAACTCCACCCAGTTCAGGTAACATTGTAACAACAGGCGAACTACAAGGGAGGAGATGCCTTCTGCCTGGAGAAGACCCAATCCCAGGAATGTCAACTCAGAAGTTAGTCTTATCCTAGCAAACGGGGCTTTCTCAGAGACTCCAATCCTATTCCTATACGGAAGTTCCGTCCTAGTCAATGGAGCTTACGACCAGGTCAATGCAGAGAATTGTCAGTCCCAGTAGTCAACGGAGCTTACTTACACGTAAGGATTGGATTGCAGCCTCAGACTCTAATTCTACGCATGTCTACTCAAAAGTCACTCCCATTAACCAATGGGGCTTACTCCCAGGTAAGTTAAGGGAGCCTACTCACAAGTGAAAATGGATAGGATGCAGCACTGAGCGACTCACAGCTCTCCCGTTGAGGTTGTGGGTGGCTCTGAAAAGAGCCTTTGTGGGGTGCGTGTGTGCGGTAAGCGTTGCTGCTGCTGCTGCTGCTGCGGCTCACTTTCCCTTGGCCTTGTGGCTCTCGGTCTTTTTGGGGAGGAGGACGGCCTGTATGTTGGGGAGGACGCCGCCCTGGGCGATGGTGACCTTTCCGAGGAGCTTGTTGAGCTCCTCGTCGTTGCGGATGGCGAGCTGAAGGTGTCGGGGGATGATGCGGGTCTTCTTGTTGTCGCGGGCGGCGTTTCCGGCCAGCTCGAGGATCTCAGCGGTCAGGTACTCGAGGACGGCGGCCAGGTAGACGGGGGCTCCGGCGCCCACCCGCTCCGCGTAGTTGCCTTTGCGGAGGAGGCGGTGCACGCGGCCCACCGGGAACTGCAGGCCGGCCCTGGAGGAGCGAGACTTGGCCTTGGCCCGCGCCTTCCCGCCCTGCTTGCCGCGCCCGGACATGTCGCTCCGCTCAACTCAGCTGACCTCCGCTCAGCTCACGCCAACTCCGCTCGCTCACTCGCTCGCTCTTCCTCGCTGAGCCGCGACGTTGGGAGGGGAGGAAACCGACAGAGCCGAGCGCGCCGTCCGGGGGCTCTTAAGCCTTCGCAGGGCTCGGGAGCGGCGCTTCCCATTGGCTTCCCGCAGAGTCCGCAGTTCCGCGGCCAATCCCGCCTTGCGCCGCGCAGCTCCGCTCGCCCACTGGAGGAGCAGCCGCCGCTCCGATCCAATGGCGAAGGGGCGCTCCCTGGACGCCCATTGGCAGCTGCGCACCCGAGACTCGGGGGAGGAAGCGCTGCAACCAATTGGAAAGAGAACATTAGCTACCTCGTTTGCATAAAGCTCCCTTTAAATAGGAATAGGGGGACGTTCTCCTTACTCTGTACAGTAGCTGAGCCCTTGCGGGGCTAGGCAAGCCGGAGCTAGCTAGGAGCTCCATGCTATGACTTTCTCTTCAGAAGCAAGCAAGCAAGTCGGGGGACAGGGTATCCGTGACTGGGTATCCAGAGGAGAGGGTAGCAGAGGCTCGAGATGCACCTGTCGGGGATGCTCTAAGGATTTCTTGCTGCAGGCAGGGGGTTGGCCTAGATGACCTACTAGGCCCCTTCCAATTCTAGGATTCATTTGTCATACTCAAAAGAGGACAAGACTCTCCAAAATGTAGGACACCCAGGAAAAATGTAGGACTTCGTAAAATAAAAGCTAAAAACACTCATGTTTTGCTTTCCTGTGCTAATTTAAATACTATTGCTTACAGTTAGATTTAAAACTATAACACATAATTGATGACATATAGAGCAGAATCCTAACCGTGCCTACTCAAAAGTAAGCCGCATTGTGTTCAATGGATCTTAATCCCAGGAAAGTGTCTTTAGGAGTGCAGCCATAATTTATACGACTGCAATCCTAAAAATACTGTCCTGGGGGTAAAAGCTATTGAACACAATGGGACTTACTTTTGAGTAGGCATGGTTAGGATTGTGCTGAAAGTTACATGCTTCCAATTCGCATGAGAAACAAGGGGTGTTGAAGTTTTCCCCGGGGCAGAAGGCAACAATCTGGGGCATGTCCTGGAAGAAGGGGGCCATATGGTCAGTCCGGGGAGGACATTGTCCCAGGCAAGGGTGGATAAGCTTAAACATTTCCTTTTGGGAGAGCACACAGGTAGTTTCAGTAACTCACTTTTCATCTTTCAGAATCATAGAACCATAGAGTTGGAAGGGACCAAGTAGGTCATCTAGTCCAACCCCCTGCCTGTAGCAGGAAATCCTCCTAGATCATCCCTGACAGGTGCTCATTGAGCCTCTGCTTGAAGATCCCCAGTGAGGGAGAGTCCACCACCTCCCTTGGCAATCTGTTCCACTGCCGAACCGCCCTCACCGTCAGGAATTTTATAGATTCATAGAATTACGTTAATTACCTATTAATTAGCCTTAATTACGTTAAGGCTTTCTGGCTCAATCATTCCCTTCTCATTTTAAAGCAGTAACGCCCTGGGGCAGGGCTGGGGCAGGGGGCAGTAGGTCCCCTACTGTTGTCCCTGCGGGTAGGTGAAGCTGAGGGACAGAGACTGGCCCAGGGTCACCCAGGAAGCTTCAAGGCTGAAGTGGGGATTTGACCTGCCTGGATCTGTTCTAGTCAGTCGCCAAAACCACCTCGTTATAGCCAAAATAATCCGTTCAACAGCCCTAAGCGTATGAAGGAAAGAGAGAACCGATTTCCTCTATGTATTTTACTTATTATAAAAATCCTATGTATTTTTGTATTTTGCTTATTATCAAATTAAAAACCTATACCGTGCCATCCTATTTGCTTCTACTCAGAAGTAAGTTCCATTAGGCTCAATGGGGCTTTCTCCCAGGAAAGTGCTCTTAGGATTGCAGCCATAATGCATTCACTACAAGAAGGCTACACGCTGCCTGCTTACAAGGAAAAGGAGGACACTGAAGGGTGGAAAAGAGGACACGTCTTGGGGAAGGAGGACAAAGTCAACCTTAGTTTGGAGGTTTGCCAGTCAAGAAACACAACAGGGCTGCTTTTTGCCGGGCTCAGAGGAAGGCGCGGATCTCTCATTGGCCACTTTGAACGAGCTCCCTTTGCTCCATTGGAAGACTGGACGGGGCGACAGTCGGAGGCGGAGGCAGCAGCAGCAGCAGCAGCAGCAGCATCGCCCTGCGAGGTGGTGGGAAGACTGTGTCGTCGCCTCTGCCCGCCCTCCCGCCCCCCCACCCCCGCAGTGTGCTGGGTTTCCCTGTGGTCGGAGCTCGGGCTACATAAGGGGCGGTCGGGCAGAGTCTCCCTGGACGGCTGGCCTGAGTCGGAGTCGGCGGGAGCGATGTCTGGTCGCGGGAAGGGCGGGAAGGGCCTGGGCAAGGGGGGCGCCAAGAGGCACCGCAAGGTCTTGCGAGACAACATCCAGGGCATCACCAAGCCCGCCATCCGCCGCCTGGCCCGTCGCGGGGGCGTGAAGCGTATCTCGGGGCTGATCTACGAGGAGACCCGCGGGGTGCTGAAGGTCTTCCTGGAGAACGTGATCCGCGACGCCGTCACCTACACCGAGCACGCCAAGAGGAAGACCGTCACCGCCATGGATGTCGTCTACGCCCTCAAGCGCCAGGGACGCACCCTCTACGGCTTCGGGGGCTGAAGGAAGGAAAGGGGGCAGCAGCTCTTCTCTCTCTCCTCCCCACCGGCCGGAAGGAAGGAAAAAGAACCCCTAAAGGCCCTTTTCAGGGCCGCCCATCCGATCCCCAAAAGAGCTGTCTTTGCTTGTGGTAGATGATCAGAGGCAACCGGGAAAAGTGACACCAGGTTTGTTTTCAGTAACCATAATGCAGACAAGCAGGTTCCCTTGTCTACTCAGAAGTAAGCCCCATTGCGTTCAGCGGGTCTTGCTCCCAGGAAAGTGTCTTTTGGATTGCAGCCTTGGTCCAAGTTTGTGCATCGCTTGCCCCTTCCCTTATCTCCACATAAACCTTTTCATTTGCTATGGGAAGATTGTAGGTAAAGCTGCTAGCAGCATCCTAATTGCTTCAGTCTTCAACACTTCAGCTTGAAGTGTTATTATGGTCTTATTAAATAAAAACAGGTCTATATGTGGTCTTATTAAATAAAAACGGGTGCCATTAGGTCCTGGTGCTCTTATGCCAGCTTTACATTCCTCAATCTTTCAGATAAATGAAAAGAGGAAAGATGGGGTGACGTACTAGCCAAGGGCACCTGCTTTTCTCCAACTTGAGTGAGCCGAATGATTTGTATCAGGTCAATCAATCATGTATATAAGCAAGAGCCCACTCTTAACCATGTCTAATCAAAAAGAAAGCCCCGTTGTGTTCAATGTGTCTTACTCCCAGGAAAGCGTCTTTAGGATTGCAGCCAAAATCAAACTAATGGCTCCCAAAACCAGATGCCACTACACAGAGGTAAGACAACTTTCCTTTCATTTATTTCTCTTTAAGACAAAGTTTTATACGAAACGTGGTTTTTTCCCAGCTCTTTTATTGAGAAGATGGGTGGCTCTTAAAAGAGCCTTTTGTTCCTCAGATCTACAGACGGTACAGAAGAGCGGTGCCTTCATTTGCCTTTGGGCTTGTGGCTCTCGGTCTTCTTGGGCAGGAGCACAGCCTGGATGTTGGGCAAGACACCTCCCTGGGCGATGGTGACGCCTCCCAGAAGTTTGTTCAACTCCTCGTCGTTGCGCACGGCTAACTGGAGGTGTCGGGGGATGATGCGGGTCTTCTTGTTGTCGCGGGCGGCGTTTCCTGCCAGCTCCAGAATCTCCGCAGTGAGATACTCCAGCACTGCGGCTAAATAGACGGGTGCCCCCGCTCCTACTCGCTCCGCGTAGTTGCCCTTGCGGAGAAGACGATGCACACGCCCCACGGGGAACTGGAGCCCCGCACGGGAAGAGCGAGATTTAGCCTTGGCTCTGGCTTTGCCCCCCTGTTTCCCACGGCCAGACATGGCGACAGCGACTCAGGAACCTCCTAAGTGCACAAAACGATACCACAGCAATTAAACAGCAGCAGCAGCAGCTCCGATGGAGCCTTTTTATACTGCTCCTCGCATGCAGAAGCCACGTTTCTGATTGGGCATGACATGGCAACAGCCAATGGAGGTGCAGGTTGTGGAAGGCACCAATGGGAGCTGAACCATGGGTGAGCTGAGCCTTCCTCTATGGGTGAGCTGAGCCTTCCTCCAATAGGAAGTGGGAGCTGCAGGGCTCTCATCTGCATGCGCATCACGGCTGCATCACAGCGGTGGTGAGATAAAAAGTGCTCCCGTCCAATAAGAGCCTCGGTTCTGGGATGCCTTCATTTGCATAGGGAGACTATAAATGCAGGGCAGAGAGAGGGGCTCCATCTCCACTCTTTCCTGATACTCTTTTTTTGCTCTAAGGTTCCTCCTCCAGCATGCCTGAACCGGCCAAGTCTGCTCCCGCTCCCAAGAAGGGCTCCAAGAAGGCGGTGACCAAGACCCAAAAGAAAGGGGACAAGAAGCGCAGGAAGAGCAGGAAGGAGAGCTACTCCATCTATGTCTACAAGGTGCTGAAGCAGGTCCACCCAGACACTGGCATCTCTTCTAAGGCCATGAGCATCATGAACTCCTTTGTGAATGACATCTTCGAGCGCATCGCGGGCGAGGCTTCCCGCCTGGCTCACTACAACAAGCGCTCCACCATCACCTCCCGGGAGATCCAGACCGCCGTCAGGCTTCTACTGCCTGGGGAGCTGGCTAAGCACGCTGTCTCGGAGGGCACCAAGGCCGTCACCAAGTACACCAGCTCCAAGTGAGGAGGCACAGCCGACGATCAGTAAGGAAACCAGACCCAAAGGCTCTTTTCAGAGCCACCCACATCCTCCTAAAAAGAGCACTTCGCTTCCCAGTCCAACCAGCTGCTATGTTTGTTGCCAATAAAAATGTATCTAAATGCTTTTTCCACCATGGTGCTTTTGTGGCAACTTTGTAAACACATCTTGTTTCTCTGTTCCACCTCTTCCTAGTTCTCATTTTTTCAGCTTGCTCTAAGAAGGGGTTTATTGTCACATTGAAAAAAGCCATACTGAAAGGGCAGGATACAATCCTATACACTTTCCTGGGAGTATATTGGGGTTTTCTTCTGAGTAGCCATGCATAGAATTGGGTTCTCAGTAGGCGCACTACCTCAGACAATTCTATGCTTCTCTGCTCAGAAGTAAATCAATGGGGCTTACTCCCAGGAAAGTGGATAGGACATGCCATGGGGGGGATGAGCTGTGAGTTACTCATTTTCCCTTTTTAAAATACAGATCAAAATAGATTTTGGACAAGTTACCATGAAGCTTGCAGCTCTATCTGGTCTGCAAAGCGTTACATTTTGCAGTCAGGTTATCTCCTGTTTATTTCAGTGTGTGAGAACTAACATGACTAATTTCCCCAGGGAGAGGGAAATGTTTCATTCATTTGGCATTTGCAAAAGTGTATTTTGCAGCCCAAGATTCAGTACAACTCATGTTTCCCTGTATTGTGATCCTGAGGCTGCAACCTTTCCTGGGAGTAAGCCCCATTGAGACAAGGGGATTTGACTTCACACTAAAATGACTGCATTCTCAGATTGAACTCAGCTCTCAGGACCTGAGAGATCCTTGCAGGAAGGGAAAGATTCTGCTGCTTAGTGTTCGTTTCTAGCAGCAGGACCTGCTTGGGGGAGTTTCCAGCTTCAGACGTATAAACCACCTCCGTGTTAAGATCCCTGCAAAACAGGAACTGCACTTCCCAGCCTTTGCTGCTGATGCTTCGCCACTTCCACCTAGCGCCCACATCGAGTAATGCACCCAGGATGGAAACAGGGCTGCAGTCGCAGCATTGCTGTAGTGAGATCGCGGTTGCTTTCTAAATTCAGGGTGATCATGTCATAATCCAAAAACAGAAAAAAACAAGATCCCAGAAAATGTGGGATACCGAAGAAAAATGTAGGACGTGACCAAATAAAAGCTAAAAATATCTATAAATATAAAAGAGAAAAGACACTGACTCACTCATCAATGCCCTGCCAAAACCGCTGGGCCTAGAAGTGTGAAATTTGGGGTGGGTTTTCCTTCCGTGACCGATGGGTGCACTATAAACTGGTTTTTGAAAATTCCAACCAGAAGGGGGTAAATGGGGCGTAGCGCGTTTTCCTTCCTATACTTTGCATTGAAGAATTGGTGACTGAGGCTCTGCCCCAACCCCCGGACTTAGAACCATGAAATTCAGGAAGGGTGTTCCTACTGTCACCTGAACACCCACCAAGAATCAGTATGGAGAAATGTAACCCTTAACAGACTGAAAAGGGGTGCAACGTGCTTTTGTCCTATACTTAACATGGAAGACTGACCAACATCCAGCCAATTTGGTGCCCGGTGCCATGGGGGGATGCTGTTCAGAGAGAAGGGTTGCACTGGGGAGGATGCTGCGCATGGGGGTTGTTGCGCATGGTGGGGTGATACGCCATGCAGGGATGGTGTATGGGGAATTTTACTCCCACAACGCAAGTACACTTTTTGCTTGTGTGTGTGTGTGTACACACACGCATTGCTTTGGCATCCTTCAGTCTCAAAAGATTATGGTAGTGTGCTCTGAGTGTCCTCTCCAGACCCAGTGGCCTGGGTAGATTAATATGGAGGATAGACTGTTACCCAAGCAGCAAATCCCCCCTCTCCACATCACTGAAATAGTCCAGTGGAACGGCAGAGCCAATACAATTGGTTCCACCTGTGTTGCAGGGGTTACCAGAACATGATTGTACACAGTCACTAACTGCTTCCAGGACTCCAGCTCAGGATTTTGCTTCAAGGATGACTCCTGAAGACTTTCTCATAGATGGGTATAGCCACAAGGCAGCGGAGGTTTGAGGTGGGAGTTTTCCTTCACCAGACAACACACATTCAGTGGGATTTTGGACAGGTTTTGTCTGGCTCCTCAACAAAGGCCTATCTGGCATGGGAGTCCCTGCCAGTAGCTACACTACTGCCAGCATACCCCTTTGTATCACTGGAGCACACAATCCCGCCCCCACAAAAAGATATTATTTACATATATAAAGATATATTATCTATCTATCTACCTATATAGCATTCCTGTGGTTAACACTTTATTACTTATTACATTTAAAACTATTACTACTCGTAAAGGCTATAATCCTAAATATAGTTTCCTAGGAGTAAGATCTATGAACACAATGGGGGTATTTCTGAGTAGACATGGATAGAATTGCACCCATAATTTATGAATTATAATATGGCTACATGCTGCCTGCTCAGAAGAAAAATATTTCTTCCAGGACACAAGACTAAAAAAGAGGACATGTCTTAGAATAAGAGAACACGTGGTTAGCATGTTTCTAATCAAAGAGAAAAGTTCTTCACTGAGTGTGACACTTCTCCACCCTCACCTCCTTTGCTCCCATTTTTGGCAACTGATGGCCTTGCAAGCCTTTCTCTGCCGCCTCTTCTCATGTGTCTCTGATGATGGGATACTGACAGAAAACTTGGGCCTTTGTCTCACCATTAAAGAAGTCATGGTAATTATGTCTGTATCTTCAGGGTCTGCTATCATCCAAGCTTTTTTAAAAACAATTAAAGATACTATTTTTTCCTGCAACCCTCTTCCCTCCTCTTCCATAATCAGAGATAGCTCAAGACATGCCCAGATCATCTCACAGGTATCCTGTGCTCTCCCCCTTTTAGTGATCAAAATATCTTAACAAATTTCACGTTGGCTTCTAACCCATTCTGAAAATTGAAAACAGCCTTGATCATCCCTAGAAGGTTACCTATTGTGGAAACCAAACCAAGGAAGTACATCCCTGTTGATCTTCCTGGACCTTTCAATATTTTTTATACTATTTTCCAAATTCCCTTTCCAAATTTGGTCTACAGAACTTTTATACCCACTTATATAAGAATTTTTATACCCACTTTAAATGAGCCCTGTGGCTAGTCCTAAAGGCAAACGTGTCACCCACAGGTTGTACTGCTAGTTGTGACTGACCATTGTTGCCATTTGCCCCCCGGGGTGACCGGATGACCGCAAAAAACCCGGATTTGTCTGGATTTTTAGCTTCCTATCAGGGTGTCCTACATTTTGGCATCATTGTCCTACATTTTGGCTTCATTTTGAAACTTCGTGATAGTGCACAGCACCCCCATCATGCCACATGTCACTGGATTCGTATTGAAGAGCAGAATCCAGTGCAAAAATCAATTCTGAGATATTTCCTCCCTATCAAACATTATAAACAAAAAATAACTTTTTTGGCAATTTTTTTTCAGCGGGTAGGAATTTTGGCCTTGGGTTTAGGAATTTTTGGTTTGGCATCTGGTCACCCTGGTCCCCCCCCCCCCCCCAAAAAAAAAAACAGGGACAATCCTGATTTTGGAGGGGATCGTGTTCACATACTGGCAAATGGGACAGATGGTCCTGTCTCAATTTAATTGCGAGAGAATTCTGGTAACCCTACTGTAGGATGGGGTACTCCCTGGGGTATTCCCTGTTTCTAACACCGTTAGAGCCAGAGTTGTCCAAAGACACTTCTGTGGTCATGGGGCTGGCATGACTGCTGAATGCACACAGAATGCTGTTTTACCTTCCCCTCAAGGTGGAACCTATTTACCACCTTGCAATTACACATTTTTGAACTGCTAGGGTGGCAGAAGCTGGGCTAAGGACAGGAGCTCACCCCATCTTGTGGGAACAGGGTCTCAAATCCTGGCCTGCTGGTTAACCACTTGCACTATATTATAGCCCACAGCAAAACCCTACCAGTCTATAAAACACCGTGGATCCTGAGCACCAAAGAGAGAGTAACTAGCAGGTAGCTTGCCTGTGGGCTGAAGGGTTCTTCTTTGCCAGTCCAACAAGCAGCAGCTCTTTTAGAAACAGCAGCTTCTCATCAGCTCTCCATCACTCAACAGTCTCCATTCAGGTAGGTCTCAATTCAGTTTGCCAGGCAGTCAGCCTATTAACCAGTTCATCAATCAGTCCAAAATTAAGCCTGCCCACCATAGCTCTACTAGCCAGTCAGCAAGTCAGTTTGGTCTTTCCTCCTGCAAAACTCACCCTGTGCCACCTTTTGCTTTTATTTCTGAAGACCTCACTGCCTCTAGCAGCTGCAGCTGTGCAGCAAACCCACTACTGAAAACAGAGGCTTTAAATCAGGGTGTCCAACCTTTTAACTTCAGGGCTCTTGGACCTTTATTAATTGTTTAGAGGAGGGAATTTCAGCAGGTGTAGACTTTGCTCTCACTGATCACAAGCTGCACCTGCTGAAATTCCCTTTTTTACACTATTGTTAAAGGTCCAAGAGTCCTGAACACTCCTGCTTTAAGCCATGATTCCTGAACCTGTCTGGGCAAGGAGCCACTGTTGACATCACACCCTATCTCCTTGAGTGATCTTGTGTTTTTCCACTGCAGATATTGTTGACAATGGTCACCTTTGAAGTGTTCTGTGGTATTTGGAGGTGTGATTTTACTTCTGGATCTTTCTGGAGGGTCAATTCCAGAAGGGTGGTGGTGCTCCTTGTGACACCTTAGTTTTTGTCCAGTGGTGTTTCACATAGTTTGCCTTTATTCCTAGTGCTGTTTGATATACTGCTGAGGAAAGTCATTGAATGAGTCAGCTGCCAATAGTTTACCACCAGGAGAAGAAGGGTATTTCATACCAACTCAGGTGGAGGAGGTTGTGGCTGTTTGTAATGTGGGTAAGCTGAAATTAAGTTTGGAGAGGGACTGCTCCTGGTCAGTCAGGCATGACCGCCTTTGCTTGAAGGAATTGCACAACTTAAATTCAATGTTTCTGTACTGGATCTGGAGTTGTCCTGGATGTCGATGTGTTCATGCTGATGTTTTTATGGTGGTCGGGACTGCTTTTGCCCAACATTGGCTAATGCTCCAGCTGTACCCATTTTTTCAGTCCAGACTTGGCCAAAATTATGCACACACTGGTTCCTCCATGGAACAGTGGATTACTGTGGCTTTTTTGCTGCTCTAGATGCTTGCAGGGGTAAATCCACAGATGGTGCCTGGTAATGACTGAAGCCAACCACAGTCATTGCTTCCCCACCACTGCTGAGTAAACTGGGACTTATTGGGTGATTGGGGGGAGTAGCAGTGGACTATTAGTACTATCAGCATGCCTCAAAAGTAAAAGTACCAGAGCCCTGTAAAAGACTTACAAACTGGGGGGGATGGTTTCAGTTTTGCAGCAGAAGGTGAGTGGTTGAGTCTGTTTGAGCTTCTCTGATGTCTGAACAAACAGGGTTTAGAATCTTAAGGAATCTTTATCCCCACTCAAAAGTAATCCTGGAGATTTTGACAGGTCCTTCTTAGCTTAATGTCATTGTTACATTAAGGAAAAAAATATCCAAGAATAATTTTATTGCAACTCTATGAGCACAGTCCTGGGTACAGATGGATTAGATTACTGACTTTTCAACTTTTAATTTGTTAACTTTTGTTAACTTAATTTGTTTTATGTGTTCACAAGTACAACCACATATAGTCACCCCCTTGAACTTAGGATATACAGCGAAGAAACATTTATAAATAAGAAATGAAGCCAGATCTAAGAATTACTCTGGTCGGTTCATCTGTCTGTCCACCAGAGGGCAGTGTTTCCTGTTTGAATCTATTCAAAACTAATTTCAGGAAGATCAGCTCTTGCATGAGTTTTTAAATCAAGATTCAATGAACCCATTAATGGTATGAGTTACAAAAATAAATTAATGACTTCAGGAAATGCCCCCTCTAATCCTTCCCAGGATACCATAAATGGCCAGAGACATGGCTGTGTATTCACTTAAAAACTGTGACCACCCCCAAATTGTGCAGCTTGCTTTAATAAATTTGTGCATGTTTACATACACACGTTTACATACACGTACATAATTCATTCTGCTTTCCACAGTCTTTTGAAAGGTTGCTTTTCAAACACTTTTGAAAGTTCAGCAGCCATTGGTAGTGAATTTTGATGCCTATATTTCCTGTATAAGATCTGCAAACCTAACTGCTTTAGAGCCCAATCTTATGCATGTCTACTCAGAAAACCCATTATACCCTACAATCCAGAGTAACTATGGGAGCACACAAGAGACATTACGTGCACCCATAGTTATGGCATCACCTAGTGAAAACCTATGGGAAATATATATTGCAATCCAGAGTAAATTGTTCTTACACTGAAGCAAGGACTTCCCGTAGTTACTCTGGATTGCACCCATAATCACTTTACTCTCAGGTAAGGGCTTTACTCTCAGGTAAGTGAATACAGGATTTATCTGATCCAGAATAAAGCTCCTCAAATGTGTGCAGTTGCAGAATATCCTGGGTATATCCTTTCAGAAGTGGAGTGGAACTAAATTACTGGGAAATACCAAAGCTAGCAGTCTGGCTCCTCGGACTCTTTGATACAACCCAAATATGAGCCAGTGAGAATGGTGTAGTGAGAGGCAGGATGGTATAGTGGTTAGGGAGTTGGACAGAAACATTGAAGATCCAGGTTCAAATCTCTCCTTGGCCATGAAGCTTCCTGGGTGTCTTCTACCTATCTACAGTATTTATATACCGCTTTTCAACTAAAAAGTTCACAAAGCGGTTTAAAAGAAAATGGAAAAATAATAATAGCTAATTAATAGCTAATGGGTCCCTGTCCCAAAAGGGCTCACAATCTAAAATGCAAAAAAGAACACCAGCAGAAGCCACTAGAACAGACATTGCTGGGGTGTGTAGGGCCAGTTACTCTCCCCATGCTAAATAAAGGAGGAACACCCACTTGAAAGAGTGCCTCTTGCTCAGTTAGCAGGGGTCTTTGGGCCAGTCACTCATTCTAAGACTACAATTCTAAAGACACTTTCCTGGGAATAAGATCCATTGACCACAATGGGGCTTACTTTTGAGTAGACATGGTTAGGCTGGTACTCTTAATCTCACTTTCCTCACAGGGTTTTGTGAAAACTGCAGGGGAGGAAATAAAGCTTTGTAAGCTAACTTGGGCATGTGTACTGGCATGGGAAAGGCAGAATATAAATAAAGACATGTAAAAGCTATCTGGAAAATATGCCACATCTTCATACTCAGAATAACCAGCAGCTATTGAGCTTCCCTTCCCATTTGGTTTCCCATTTCCAAAACAAGGAACAAAAGAAGGAACTGGGCTCACTGAACATCCCTACAATCCATAGTAACTACAGGAGCATCTAAGAGACATTATGTGTACCTATAGTTACTGCACCACTTAGTGTAAACTTATAGGAAATTCATATTGCAATTTAGAGCAAATTGTTCTTACACCGGAGGAAGGACTCCCCGTAGTTACTCTGGATTTCACCCCATATATCCTCTTTTTCCAGGATATGTCTCCCTTTTTTAGCCTTGTGTCCTGGAAAAGTCTTCACTGTCTCTTTTTTCCTTGTGAACAAGCAGTAATTCTTGAGTAATTCATAAATTAGATTAATAAATTACATGTAATAGTTTTCAATTTAATAATATTAAAGCCCCACTCCTGCCAACTCCTCCCCACTCCTAGGGTGGGGAAAGTAAATTAACCACATAGAACCATATGAGATTTGGAGCTTTAATTTGGTTATTTGGTAGTCACTCTCACTGGGCTGCCTTCTGCTTCAGGCCACCCACCATTTGCCTGAAGCCAAGCTTGGGCTTAGCATGAACCTATACGCTCTTGGGTTGCCAACATTTCCCCAACTTTTGCTCCTGTGTATGTTATTGTCAATGGCAAGCTGCTATTCAAAGCACAAAAGCAAATCAGGACTGGCATGGGTTGAAGAATTTGATCACCTTCCAGACCAACCTCTGGGCCTCAACCATGTTCCTTAAAAGTAAACTGTATATTTTGATTACTGCAAAGGGAGGACCATTTCTCCTTATAAACTGGCCTTACAAGGTCCTCCAGAAGTCTTTTAGGATTCTCCTATCTATCTACTATATCTCTACAGTTTTCAACTAAAACATTCACAAAGCAGTTTACAAAGAAAATGAAAAAATAATGGCTAATGAGCTCCAAAAGAGCTCATATTTTAAAAAAATACAAAAGAACACCAGGACACCTAAATTGAGCAGGACAAGAGATACCCATGGAGAGCATGGTACACTGCAGGCAACCATTTTGTCACTTCACACAAGTCTTGAGTAATCTAGGCCTCCTTTAACCACAAGTAGATCTTCCCTATTGAACTGGAGATGTAACATGAGGGCTCTGTTGATAAGACTGAGGAAAAAAATAATGGAATGAAGACAAAACCAGAGATGATAATGCAGAGGAGCTCAGTAAACTGACCTCAAAAACACAGCTCCTTGCTATCTGTCTATGTACATTGGTGCCAGGCCCACAGTCTCCCCCCATCTTGCACATCCATATGCAGGCTTTGGAGGGATCTTGAAAGGTCTTGGTTCCTTATCTTCAGGAGCAAAGCCTTCCCCACCTTCTGTGATTAGAGAGACATTCAACTGTCTTCCAACTGCTGTGATAAAGAACATCACCACAGAGCTGAAGTTCTTGAAGCAAGAGGCTCCAGAAGAAGCTGTGGTGCACAGATCGTGTAGCTTGATGTGAAATGCCTCCCTGGCATTTTTCCAGATAGATTCAGCAATCTGGATCAAAAAGAAAAATGAATTTTTCATCTGATGATCACAATGTTCCTGTTCATCTTTTGATGTCTGTGCCATTTTTGACCATCAAGTGTAAGGAGCACACACTCCTTTCACACCAGAAAGGTAAATTTATTGGCATTCTTTATGACTCTGTACCTCCATAACTCTGAGAGATAAGTTATTATGCTTACGAAAACCACCCAATGAGCTTCATATGTGGACATCAGGCTGGGCTCTTCCACATCTAGTCCAATGCTTGAGCCACTACACCAAACCTGCTACCTCTTCTATTTATTCAAGATATGCATGCAGGGCTTCACTGATCAGTTGCAGAAATTGAGCATGAAGAGCAAATATGGAGCATGGAAAGCTGTTGGCTGGCTCGAGTTATCAAACAACCACCATCCCACAAATCCCACCACATCAACATTCTCTTCTACTACATTTAAGATATTTCTGTCAGCTGAAACTTCTTTGGGCCACATTATACAGTGCACATTAGATGTGCCTTGGGAATGGAAATCCCTTTGACAAGACTTCCAACTCATTCTATCTACTAGTGCAAGCTGTGCCAAAAGCAATGCAATCGTCCTTTCTACCACCTATCACTAAAGTGAAGCAAAGCCAGACTCAGAATGTAGCAAATGTGCATAACAATACAATACAAATGTGCACAACAATATGTGCATAACAATACAAAATGTGCATAAATGCATAACAATACAAATGTGCTTAACAATACAATAATACTGGGCTTGTATATGTCACTGTCAATTCTATAAGTTAGAAGCATCATAATGAGGGGCGCTAAGTGTACATGGCAAGACAACTTCTTCAGCATTTGTCCCATGTGGTGCTGGAGTCTGCTTTTTCTGGACTGGAGTCATCCAAACCTTGGATTAACAAGATATTGGAAAAACCTGGCTGGCCTGTTGCAGGAGCATGTCGCCAGGATGTTGCCATCCCACCAAAGAGGGAAGCTATTTATCTACTTGCACTTGCATGCTTTCAAACTTCTGGGTTGGCAGGAACTGGGCTAGAAATGGGACCTCCATCAGTCCTGCAGTACTTAGGTCTTGAACCCCAGCCCTGCAACCATCGGATCAACAAGCACAGTGTCTTAACCTCTGAGCCACTACAAACCTCTTTCTATGTGGGGTATAAACATGGAGTGACATGAAAATCAATGCAGAATGCAGGTAGCCTAATATATTTAAGGTTATTTCACTGTATGAAATATCATTACATCCAATTCAATGCTATAAAACACTATAAACTAAGTTCCTACTGTTTGTCAGTTATCTCACTGCCTTTGCACTAATTGGCTAGAACATTGCAGGTCTGGGGGCACATCTGCTTCTTAGTAAGCAACAGGGTGGAAGTCCCTGCCACTTAGGGTGACCACATGTCTTCTTTTTCAAAGACGTGCTCTTTATTTAGCCTTGTGTGCTGGGAAATATCTTTATTGTCTTACTTGTGAGAAGGCAACATGTAGCCTTCTTGTAACTAACAAACTGAGAGTGCAATCCTAACAAATTTAGGCCAGCCTAACTCACAGGGCATATTTTCCCATGGTGATGTGCGGAGGTCTGCATATTCCTGTGCACAGGCCTCCCCCCCCCCCCCCCCAGGAGTGGGGCAGAAGTGCCTTATGACACTTTTATGACATGTTCAGGTCAGCACAGGACTTATGTTGGCCCTCATGGAAATTAGGATTGCAGCCTATATGAAATAAATTACAGTAAATATAATAGTTTTCAATATAATAAATAATATAGTGTTTAATTAACCCCATTAAAGCAATATACATGGGGTTTAAATTAACCCAATGAAAGCAGTATACATGTATATTTTAATGTATATATTTTGATATACATTAAAAATAAAAATACATTAAAATATACAAATTTTTAGTTTTGATTTTGTCATGTCCTACATTTGGTGTCCTCTTTTATAGTAATTGACAGAATGATCACTCTGCTCCCACTAGATATCTGCTTGACCTCTCCACTGCTCTCCCCAAAAAGTTTAGCAACAGCTGTTTTGCAAGCATTTCGGGGGCAACGGTCTATAGCAACGGTGTCCAAACACTAGCCATGGGCCCACATGCAGCCCTTGGCTAGCCTCCACATGGCCTTTGTCAAGCCACCTGGCCCTGTAATCTTATGAAGGTGAAGGAAGCTCTGCTTCCTTAACCTTCAGAGAGTATTCTAAGGGCTGAGGAGGCTGCACTAATCTCTGCTCTCTTTGTGCTTACGAACTAAAGTAATTTGAAGATCACTCCCTCTTTTTGTGCTAGGAAATTCATTCATAAATTATGTCTCAAATATATTCATTTATGTAAATTTATTCAAATTTGAAATGTAAATTTTTTTTGTTTCTTCTGGTCTCTGCAAGATGAGAGTGAGATCACTCTCATCCTATCAGAGAGATTATGAGCACAATCCTAACCATGTCTACTCAAAAGTAAGCCCCATTGTGTTCAGTGGGTCTTACCCCCAGGAAAGTGTCTTTAGGATTACAGCCTATATGGCCCTCCTTCCAAAAAGACCAGAAACCTGGTGTACAGCTTTCCTGGAAGTAAGTTCCATTGAATTTAATGGGGCTTACTTCTTAGTAGACATGCAAGAGATTGCTCAGTTTGGGGTGAAAATGTCTGCTGCATATTTTTTCCTGTTTTGTACACTGTGTTTTTAGTTTGCTACAATGTTCTTGTTTTGCTGTTATATGAGTATATTGTTTTTAAGTTCTTTGAGACCAAAGAACTTGGTTTCTTGGGGTCAAAAGTGTGTGGTAAAATTAGGGAAAAAAAGTTTTAAAAATAAGATCAAGTTGGATGCAGAAGGTCCCAGATTCAGTCCAGGGCACCCCTACTTTCAAGGAGGTTAAATAGCAGGACTGTGGGTAGTCTCTACCTGAAATCTAGTAGAGAGCTACTCAGAGTGGACATTTCAGGCCTGGCTGACCTAAATGGGCTGAAATGTGTCTTATTTCACACATGTTTCCAAGTCCTATATTTCTTCCCTGGCTATGAAAATATATGTCATTTGCCTGGCACTCAACTTCATTTGGGACCTTCCCCCCATTCCTCTAGGCTGAAGGCATCTCTGTTTCATTCCTGAGCATGTGGAACTCTCCCTCCTTTTCATGTCTCTGAGCTTTAGGTTTCATTTGCAGCTTCAGCTGCCTGTTTTTCCTCCTTGTTTCTGGAATGAGGGAGTGACACTGCAGATTATGGAGCAGAGCTGGGACAAGCCCAAAGACCAGGCCGTGGGAAAGTGCACAAGGATTTGCAATGTTTGTGATTAACTAATCCAACTCAGAGCATAACTAGAAACCAGATCCTGGCTCCAGACCTCATGGGCAATTGGGTATCATCACAACAATGCAAAGAGCACTGCAAATCGCAGGCAGCTGTGAGCCATGCACATTTAGTTACAGCTCAGGCACAAACACAGGTACATTTCAAGAATATTGTACTTATAAACTCACAAGCGCGCCTGTACTACAAATGCACACACACCATGAACTTCCAGGTACTTTGCAGTAAAACAGAGCACAAGTTTGGTCTTTGGGATTTCTAATCAGAGGAACTTGGTAAGCCCACAAAGTTCTCTTCAGGAAACTGGCCATGAAGGTTGACAATACTGGGCTGGATCAGTTACCCTCCCCCCCCCCATTGTTTCAGATTGACCATTAAAGCCCTAAGCAGCTTGGGATCAAAATTACAAAAAGATTGGCTCATCAGTCCTTCTGAACGTACCCAGTTATGAAAGTCGTCTTCCAACATCCTTCTTCAAAACCTTCTACCATCAGAAGCAATGACCAGAGATTAGGCCTTCTTTGTCGTGGGCTACTTTTGGAGTTCTCTACCTTGGGGGGTTATACTGGCATCATCTTTGTTTTCTTTTTTGATGCCAGATGAAAACCTTTTTAAAAATTTTTTTGCACGTGACAGGCCAGAATAAATTCTGTTTACAACACATGAATGCTAGATATTTGGCCTGCCTGCTGCTTGCTTTTTCTGCTTTGTTTGGTTTGATATTTTTACATGCAATGCTCTAGGAACTTTGGCTGAATTCCAGGTAACATTGTTTAAATGCAATGACATTACTTAAGTAAAAGAAAATGTGCTTGGTTTACAGGGAGGGAAGGGTTTGCAAAACTATTCTAGGGATTGAAGGAAGGGGTGTTCTTACAAAACAGGAACTGGACAATCACTTTTATTCAGCAAGCTTCTACTGCAAACTTGCAGAAGTTTTCTCCCACCACTGAAGTTCAACTGTAAAAAGTATGTTTAGATTAAATACAGAGGGAGCATCCAAACTATACCCACATACCGGTATTTTAAAATGTCTTCACCCTGCTGTCTTGGCCAGGCTAGCTCAATTGGAAAAACTTAATATTTTCCATTAGATTTTTTTTAAAAATCTAATTTCTATACATTTTGGACATCCTAAACACCCTATTTTGTATCTGTTTATTGAGAAGTTTTGTTCTCTATATTATGCACATTCTTATTGTAACAGGTTTTATTGAAATCTGTTGCTTCTTGCCATTTGCAACAAGAGTCATTCAATGATTCCTTAGAGTTGTCTCATTATGTTCCATTCCCAAGTTAGCACGCTGATCAGTGTATTCTGATCAGTGTATATCAGCCTGTTTGATTATATCATTTCACTTGATTCATGATTAACTGCTGATGATGCTGTTTGTGTGTGGGGGGGGGAGGGAGAATAATTTTTTCCAACATGATGCAACATCATTTAACCAAGGAACCCCCACTTATTGAGCAAAGAGGCATTTTTCAAATGGTGCTCCTCTTACATTTAGGAAGAGAATTTTGTCTTCACCCCAGCTGAGTGTCTTTTCCAGGGCCAGCTTACAGGTGTTTCTTCTGCATCTTTCTTACATTGTGAATGCTTATGTATTTAGCAGTGTTATGGATGAGGTCCAGAAAGAATCAGGTTCAAATCCATGCTCAGCCACAGAGCTGAGAAAAGGTCACCATGACTCACTCATCTCTCCAGTGGCATAGCTAGGGGAGTGCAGGGGGTGCAGTTACAAGCTTTAGGAGGGCTACAAGCTGAGCTTTAACCAGTGGTTAAATTGTGAAAAATGGGGTATATATGAAGGATAATACAGTGGTACCTCTCATAACAAGTGCCTCACATAAAGTATGTTCCACATTAAAAGTCTAAATTTCCAAGGAATCCTGCTTCACATAATAAATCTGCTTCACATAACAAACCCCTCTGGCACCTAATGGGCATACATCCTATGGAGCCCTGATGCTCCATGCAGAGGCTGTTTAAAAGGGCTACCGGCCAGCGCTGCTGCCTCTAACTGCTCCCAACTAACTGCCCCAAGTGCCCCACTGGCCACCTTGAATCTCCAGCAGCAGTCCAGGTAAGCCTTCCAGGAAAGTGTCTTTGATTACAGCCTCCTAACTATGTCAACTCAGAAGTAAGCCCCTTTGCGTTAAATGGGTCTTACTCCCAGGAAATTGTATTTGATTGCAGCCCCCTAACCATGTTACCCAGAAGTAAGCCCCATTGTGTTCAATTGGGCTTACTCACAGGAAAGTGTCTTTGATTGCAGCCTCCTAACCATGTCTGCCCAGAAGTAACACAGAAGCCTTCTAACCATGTCTACCCATTAGTTTAAATGGGTCTTACTCCCAGGAAAGTGTCTTTAGGATTGCAGCCTAAATAGACTTCAATTACAGTATTCTGTCATAATTTTTACATACAATTAATTTTATATGAATATTTTTTTGGGTTGTAGAACCAATCTCTGAGTTTCCATTATTTCCTGGGGGAAAATCTGCTTCACATAAAGAACATTTCACATAACAAGCATGACTCTGGAATGAATTAAACGCGTTATGTGAGGCACTACTGTACAATAATGCTATATACTGTTGGCAAGGTAATTTTATGCAGAATGTAGTGAAACAAACTGCATCTATCTTTTCTCAAAAGTTAATTGGTCAATTAACCAGATGCAGATTAATTTCTGGTCAATTAACCAGAAAATGAAAATACAAAAGCAGATTTTCATAACTCAAACTTTCCCATGTTACTAATTGCTCTGAGAGCCAAAGAGATGTCATTCTGCTATTGTATTGAATTAATAATATGAATCAGCTTTCAATACATATTTATAGTACATATATCATAAAACTGTTACCCCATGGTAACTGGGTATGCAGGCACTTCTATACAGGTGCTCTTTTTCTATTTAGCAGGGGAAGAACATCCATTCCTCTTTGTCCCTAACCAATAAAGGACACAATTTTCATTTTTTTTTACTTAATCTAATTTGATTTTGTAGTTATGGGGGGCAGGAGGGGCAACAAAACAGGTGCTTTAGCTATGCTACTAGCAGAGCAAATTGTGGTGAACTGCTGAGGAGGAGGCAGCAGGTTTTCCCCAATTTTCTTTTAAAAAATACCACAGGATGACATCACTTCTGTTTGTGACATAACTTCCAGGGTTATATTTTGAGTTTTGCACCAGGCTACATTATCATTCACTATGCCACTGCATCTCCCCATTGCTGTGGTGGCTTAGGAGGCCTGCACATGTCTAGCCTAACACCCTAAGGATTGGCACAGAAGTCTGGCCTAACACCCTAAGGATTGGCACAGAAGTTGTGTGAGCTCCTTAGAGGGAAGGTGGAAATAAATATTTCACTGCTGGTGGCAGAACAGGGCTTTGGCTCTGTAATGAGCTTGCAGATTTCAGTCTTGTTCAACTCTAGGTTAGTGAAAGCCCCATTACAGTAAATTTGGGGCCAGTTCTTTTCACTTGAAAGCTGAAGAGAGTCCACTCAGGCCTAACGGCCAAGGATTTTTCCTGGAGATAATTCTCCCTGAAAACAGCTCCCGATCTGTCTGTAATCTGTCTCTACGGTTGATCACAACAAAAGCCTCTGAGCGAGACTTCCTTCCTGCCTTAAAAAGTTTTGTTTTGTTTGGCCAGAGCCCTATCCAGAAAGGGAAATGCCCTTTGTGTTGATGGTTCAGCTAAGTAGCCCAGTATCTCAATGATCCTTGGTTTAGTGAAATCCAATTTCTTTTCTGGATTCACTTATATACACAAATGGAATAATCATCATCATCATTGGAATACCACAAAGGAACTATGCAAAGCATGAGTAAGGATTGCTACAATCCTCTTGCCAAACCCAAGAATGGAAATGCACTTAAGGCTCATACATTCTCTGGAAATCAGCCCACCAAATAGCTATTACCTTCATGGCCAGCTCATATGTTCCCCTATAATCCCACGCTTACATTTGCTGCCCACTTTTACCATTGCAAACAGTACTACAGCTATTAACTACAACCCTGCCTTAAGAATTTGCCAGTGAGATCAGTGTGAGAGTTCCAAAATGTCATGAGGAGCTGGAGGTGCTTATGAGCAATTGCCAAAGTTTTACAGACCCAACCAGACTTCTCCCAGTCTGCCCTGACATTTTGTTACCAGATTTAGAACTAAGAGAAGGTAAGCTTGGGCCAGAACTACTTTTCTTGAGTATCCTGTTTCTTTGGCTGAAGCCACAAAAAAGTCTTGTGACACCTTGAAGCCACCACAGCAATGGTGGGCTAGGATCTGCTCCATCAGATGATTGCAGTGGTCAGTAGATATAGGTAACTTAAGTACAGAGAATAGAACAGAGGTCTTTGTGTTTTTTTTTTTACAAAATGTCATGCAATTCAATGCTGCCAATTGTCACAGTGCTATGTATAACAAAAATATGAAAAGAATGCAAGTGAAATGGAAAGCAAAGCAAATCTTGCATTTATCTCATATGTGTTCATTAATTTATTTCCACTTGCTCATGCTGCTTATGCTGTATGGTATATCACTGTTGTGCTTATTTCTTAAATTGCAACTTTACACTGGTACCACTGGTAACACATCCTGTAACAAACAAAGTGGGCTCTGGCCCATGAAAGATTAAGATGAAAGATTTTCCTACAATAAGTGGCCTTCAGGATATCATAAGCAGACTTGTTATTTTGCACTGCAATCTGTCTGAATTTACTAGGTAATACAGAGATAGTGGCTTCCTATAAGGCAGGGGTCTCTAAACATTTTGGCAGGAGGGCCACATCATCTTTCCGATACTGTGTGGGGGCCAGAAGAAAAAAAAGAATTAATTTAATTTTCAAATTTGTATAAATTTACATAAATGAATATATTAGTGATGGGACTTGTGAATGAATGAATTCAAATCAGTTCATAAATCCAACACACAAGGAGAGGGTGATCTTCAAACCAGTTCGTAAGCACTTCCATAGAGAAAGGAGATGTGTGCAGCCTCCCAGACATCAACATATCCTCCCAAAGTGTGGAGAGCAGAGTTTTCCTTGCCTCTGGAGGATTACAAGGCTGACCCTGCTGTTAGCCAAATGGACTCAATTAGGGCCACATCTGGCCCCAGGGACAGGATTTGGAACGTTAGTAATTTTTTACTAACTTTAGTGAAAAAGTAATTTTTTACTATAGGGAGTTAGTAATAAAAAAAAAATTCAGAAACTGACGAACAAGGTTACCCCTCCTGAATACATTCTCTTTCATGAGCTTCTCTGTGCATAGGAAGCTTTCATGAGCTTTCTCATTGTTGAAGGTACATGAGAAAGGGAAAGAGACACGATAAGATGTACTACTTTAAGAGTTGGTAAGCAATGGAGGCCATGTTGAGGTTTTACAGCTCTGTTCTTGCTTGAACTTGCCCTCTCTCTTCTGTCACCTGCCACCATCTTCTGCATCAACCTGCGGTCTCTCTAGAACTGCACCTGATTCTGTGAAGGGCACAGGATGGGGGTAGAGCATTCTTGGGACGCTGCAGCAACCACAGTTCATGTAAAGAACTATTTCTCTTTTTTCTTGCCTTCTTGCTACCTCCCTACCCCCCAAAAAACACTAATCAAAACTGATGAGTTTACTTAAAACAAATGCAAAAATTAGTTGATTGAGTTGCTTAAGATTGCCACATGGGAATTTGTAAGCAAAACCAAAGCTAACTGGAACATCAAAATAGGCTACTAATTGTTTTCTAAGTCTTCTCTGCTCTTACCAGTTGGGGAAGCAGAAATTCATCACATGAAGACATGTGATGCAGCAGACATATACATGCAGCAATGAAAGATGGCTAGTGTACTATATTTCTGCCTGGCACCCTGTTCTAATCCAAGCTTGCCACAACCACAACCAGGCTCAATCAGACCAGACCACCTGGAGGAGTTCAGAGCCCCTCATTTCTTTGGAGGACTTATTCCATTTCCTGTATCTTAACACACATCAAAATTGCTTGCTTGCTTCTTTTTGTTTTGTGTATGATAGTTCATTGGGCTGCAGTGGCTTAGTGGTTAAAGGCACTGTGCCTTCCAATCTGAAGACTGGCTGGGCAGCAATTCGAGACCTGAGTACTGCAAGACAGGGTGAGCTCCTGTCCTTGTCCCAGCTCCTGCCAACTCTGCAGTTCGAAAACATGCAAATTGCAAGTTGATAAATAGGTACCACCTCGGTGGGAGGGTAACAGCATTCCATGCACCTTGGCATTTTGCCATGCTGGCCATATGACCACGGAAGAGTCTTTGAACAGTGCTGGCTCTTGGCTTTGAATCACCCATAGCTGTGGCTGGTGCCTGTTCAGGCAGCAGGGCAATCTGCAGCACAGCTTTCAGGGCAAACTGCCAGGGACCTTTACCTTGGTCATTGGGGATTGGGGGAAGAGCATCATAGTTTAGTGCTGAATGAATTGCCCAAACTCACACTTCTTCTGCAGCCATGCTACAATTTCTAAGTGGCATTTTTGACCTTTCATACATTATGGAAATGACTGAGAAGGTTTGCAGGAGATACCTATCTCTATCTTATTATACTTACTTTATAATTGTCTAAAGGTAAAGTTTTCCCTGCACAGTCATACCCAACTGTAGGGGACAGTGCTTTTCTCCATTCCATAGCCACAGCGCCAGCATGTCTGAAGACTCTTCCATGGTCATGTGGACCATGATGCTTGCACCATTATCTGCTTGATTCAGATAGAGTCAGAAAGAGATTACCCAACTCACATTACTACCCAAAAGGAGGAATTAGAATTGTATTCTACTATGATTAAAAAAAATAGGAGCTGAGTTGGCCAGTGCCATATCTAGAGGGGGGCAGAGGAGTCAGTTTTGGAAGAAGGTGTGTAAGGGGCCCCTGTCCTTTGGACCCATTCTAGGTGGGGGGGAGCCAATTGAAGCCATTTGCACCCCCGGCTTGGAATGGCTCTGCTTGGATGGGGGTCCCTTACACACTTCTCTCCAAAACTGACTCCTCCACCCCCTCTAGCTATGCCACTCATATTGGCTAGTGGTTATGGATATTATACTTGTCAACCTGAAGGTCAGCAGCTCAGCAGATTGAAACAGAAGTACTGAATGATGGAGTGGGCTCTCATTTTTGTCCAATTCCTGCCAATCTAGCAGTTCGAAAGCATGAAAATGCACATAGATAAATAGGTAACACTTTGGTTTCAAGCAGAGGCTTGATGAGCACCGGTCGGGGATGCTCTAGGAAGATTTCCTGCTACAGGCAGGGGGTTGGACTAGATGACCTTTTGGGTCCCTTCCAACTCTAGGATTCTATGATTCTGTGGTGGGAAGCTAACAGCCCACATGACTACAGAGGCCTCTTCAGACAGCACTGGCTCTTCAGCCATGTCACAAGGATGAGCACCACCCTTACAGTCTGTCATGACTAGGCAGGGCAACCTGAGGGGGAGTCCTTTACCTTTATAATTAAAATAATTCTTTGTAATTAAGAAAGCAGAAAGCTAAGATATGTAAGGCACAGGATGTCATGAATAACAGAAAAGTGGCCAATTTCACATCTAATTGTCAAAACACATAACCTGAAATTAACCTTGTTTTAGAATTCATTGCTCCTGTTCATTGCTCCAAAGTGACTCAAGTCTGGGATCCAAAAAGTGTGGTACTTCAACTTGTCCTTGTTTTGTAGAGAGGTCTGCCATTGCTAGAGGTGTTTACTGTATTATGCTGAACATAGTGGGCTTATTTCTGAGTAAAATCTTTTTAGAAACACTTCTAGCCATTGTTTTACCAGTGTGGAGTTACGATGATGTAGTGCATACAAAGCAATTGGGTAATAATGTACTTGAGATGAAGGACAGCTGAGATGACTTTGCCTTGGAGAAACTGAATAGTATAAGAATACTTTAACTCTGCTTTTGATCAAAGTTCATCAGAATATTGACCATTCTGATTAATATTCTTGAACTAGCTATTGTGTTACTTGAACTGATATTTTATATTCTCGTACAGACCGTTTTACAACTATGAGTGCAATCCTAACCATGTCTACTCAAAAGTAAGCCCCATTGTGTTCAATGAGTTTTACTCCCAGGAAAGTGTCTTTAGGATTGCAGCGTATGTGGCAAATTCTTCTCTCTAGCTCTCCAACTATTCTTTTCCAAAAGAGTTTTCTGCCTTTTTCACATAAAAACATTTCTGATAATTACTTTAAAAAAAAAGAAAAGAAAACTAAAGGTGCAATCTTATGAATGTCTTCTCAGAAGTAAAACCCATTCATTTAGTGGTTTTAAGCCCATGCCAGCATAGATTTTTTTTTCTTAGCCTTATGTCTTAGGAGTGAATACACAGCTTTTGAACCAAGCCCTAGACCCACCACCAAGCTCTGGGCTCTGTTCTCTGGTTGTTGGTAACCAGAATGTTATTATGTCAAGAATTGGCAAGCAACCCTAATTCTAGAACCCAACTCACTTTGGCTGCCTAACCCTTATTTCAGACATTCCTAACCAGATTTTATGTAAATCCTCTTTCTCCCCCCATCTAGGCTTTCTTCCATGGGTTTAAACAAGACAAGACGTTCAACTGACATGCCACCTCCTTCTGTAGCAGCTGCTTGGTAGTAGATGACTGAAGGAAGACAAGGCAACTGGGATGGGTCTCAAAGGCTGGCTGTTGGTGCATTGACAAGTGACAGAGGAAATGTGGCTTGCCCTTTGATCTGATAAGCATACCTCTCACAGGTGCCAAGGGGGAAAAGGGCAATACAGAGCTGAGGTTTTACACTTTCTCCTCCACAAAACTGCTTCCTGTTTCAGTCTGCATCTTTAACTCTTAGAACACCAAGTAGGTAAGGATGTTGCTTGCACTTCATAGTTCACCTTAGGAGTTAAGAACACAAAACAAGCCCTGCTTGGTCCACTAAAGTTCATCAGCCTCCTATTTCCACCAGAGGCCTCTAGGAAGTCTATCAGCATAGCATGAAGATGTTCTTGTGTACTGCTGATCAATTTCATCAGGCTAACCAGAGTCTTATTCTGATGAATGACTCCTCACCACTCATAAATTTGGAAATTTACATATTCACTCTTGAAGGCAAGAATTTTTTCCTTCAAGTTGGGAGATGCACCAAAGATACCATTAAACCAGTGATGGGATTCAAATAAATTAACAACCGGATCTATGCCCATCCGGCAGCCACTTTTAAATGGCTATTTTTAAACTTTATATGTCCCATCTCTTGTTAAGAACCAGTTCTACAGAGTAGGTGCGAACCTGCTGGAGCCCACCACTGTGTTAAACTGAATTTAAGAGCTGATGTAGAATATTAGGAGCTGCAAATTAGAACTGCCTGAGTTTGAATTTTGCCTCTTCCATGCCTTGGCTTACTCACTGACCATAGGCAAACTACTCCCTCTGAACCTCAGCTGCAATATGGTGATAGTAGTGGTATCTTATCTATCTTATTTATCTCCTGTTTAGCTGCTTCAATCCAGACAACAACTCCATTGAGGAAAGATTTTAATTTGGAGGGCATAGATGGCAGCAGGAATGTACTGGTTGCCCTTGTTGAAATGAAACTGGGCAATCACATTTTGAGATAGCGACGTTGAGGAGATAGCAGATCTACGGTGATGCGATCAAGAGTGTTGATGATGGAAAATGATTCCTAAGTATTTGAAAGGTTTAACATGCTGGAATATTAAGTTATCAATCTTTCAGAGGGACGGTGCCCAGGTTTTAGAAAAAACTAAGATTTTTGTTTTTTCTGCATTAATTGACAGGTTAGAAAGACAATATTCTTGGAAGGAGATCAGCAGCCTGCGAAGACCAGTTTAGTAATGGATAATGAAACAGTATCATCTGCGTATAGAATAAATTATATAGGGGAACCATTTAGAGAAGGGACTGAGATTCCTGAGATAGGGAGAAAGGGAGGGAAATCGGCAAGGTAAAGATTAAACAAAAAAGGGACCAGAATACATCCCTGTCAAACACCCTTGTTTGACTGGTATGTTATCAGACATACCTGAGCAATCTAAACATATGTGGCAAGTATTAGAGGGGTGGAGTTGTTGGATCAAAAGGAGGAGGCGGGGAATCACTCCCCCTTTTGGTCAGTTTCCTCCATAAAATGTTTCTATCAACAGAGTCAAAGGTACCTCCGAGATTGATAAAAACAGACTATAATTTGGTGCCATAGTACCAGGGTGACCAGATGCCAAACCCAAAATTCCTGAACCCAAGGCCAAAATTCCTAATCCCAGGCCAAAATTCCTACTCGCTGAAAAAAATGCCAAAAAATGTATTTTTCTTGTTTTTGTTTTTCTGTTTTTTGATCATAACATTTGATAGGAAGGAGATATCTCCAAACTGAGTTTTGCATTGGATTCTGCTCTTCAATACAAATCCAACGACACATGGCATGATGGGGTACTGTGCACTATCGCGAAGTTTCAAAATGAAGCCAAAATGTAGGACAATGAAGCCAAAATGTAGGACACCCGGACAGGAGGCTAAAAATCCGGACAAATCTGGGTTTTTCTGGTCATCTGGTCACCCTGTGTAGTACTCAGAATACTGGATAGCTAGAAAAGAAAGGGTGAATATATGGTCTGTTATAGAGGCATCCAGGCAAAAGCCTATTTGTTCCCTACGCGGGAGGCCTATTGAATTGGCCCAGGATGTAAGCTTGTTTAGAAGGTACCTGGAATATAGCTTCCCAATAAATGAGAAGAGACTTATTTGCGGAGGAGATCCCCCCATGCGCAGCGTCCTCCCCAGTGCAACCCCTCCCTCTGAACAACATCCCCCCCACTGCACCGGCACTGAGCATCAAATTGGCTGGAGGTTGGTCAATCTTCCATGTTAAGTATAGGACAAAAACAGGTTGCACCCCTTTTCAGCCCCTAAGGATTAAATTTTTCCGGTTCTTGGTGGGTGTTCATGTGACAGAAGGAACTCCCCCTCCCCAAATTTCATGTTTCTGGGTCCAGGGGTTGGGGCGGAATGTTGATGAGTCATCAGTTCTTCAATGCAAAGTATAGGGAGTATATGCAAGTATAGGGAGGAAAACGTGTTGTGCCCCATTTTACCCCCTTCTGGTTGGAATTTCCGAAAACCAGTTCTTAGTGCACCCCTTGGTCACAGCAGGAACACCAACCCCAAATTTCATGCTTCTAGGCCCAGCGGTTTTGCCAGGGTGTTGATGAGTGAGTGAGTGAGTCAGTCAGTGACTTTTCTCTTTTATATATAGATGCTACATCTATTTCATGTACACCCTTGAAATGCCAATAAAGGTTTTCTGAATGAATGAAACTTTTGATAGACGATAGATATTCCAATGCAGTTTGTTTCATTGCATTCTGCATTAAATTACCTTACAAAAGATATAACATGATTGATGACATTAGCTTTTATACATATCCCATTTTTCACAATTTTAGCTACCAGTGCCCAGATCAGCTTGTAGCCCCCCTAAAGCTTGTACCCTAAGGCAACTGCACCCCCCTAACTATGCAATTGATGGGAGGGTTGCTCTTTTTTTAGGTGGCAGCAGTGATTTTGAGAGGGTAGAAACGATTAGGCAATTAAATTGGAACCCTCTCTCTTTATTTAGAACCTCTATTTAGTTGGCTGGAGTTTATTCCCTTTCAGAATAGGATAATTTTTTAACACAGAAAGGGCACAGGGTCCCCCCATCCCTAGGTAGAAAATGCTAATGGAGTCTTTTCCAAAAAAGCATCTGTGGATGCTTGTCCATTTCCTGAAGTCTGCTGGGCCTTCCCTATGGGGTGCACTTCATTCCTTTCCTTCAACAGCTGTTCCTCATTCACCTTCCCTCCCCATATAGTCTTCCTCTTGTGTTGGAATATTTGAATCTCCCCTCCAGGGGTTGGGATAGGAAAGGGGGGCAAACAGCTGTGCATACTTTTCCCCACCCCCATGTCCCCTTTTGCTATTTGGAACAGCTATAAATAGCTCCAGGCAGACTAAGATCAGGGATTGCAACTGGGGTTAATCATCAGAAAATGGAGATCAGCTGTCACTGCCACTCCAGCTGCCTCCTAGCTGAGGCTGTGAGTGAGAGCTGCCAACCAAGCAAATGCCCTTCCTGTGCAATACCTCCAAGAAATACATTGTCGGAGCAAATCCCTGGCTTTGAGGTCTGAATGTTTGTCTCTCCAGGAAGAAGAAAACAACAAGGGATGATAGTACCAGCTGGAAACATTTCACATGTTATCTAAGAAGATAAACATAGAGTTGCCCTTTTTGTCAGTGGCCCCTCCACTCCCCAAAGTTCTAGCTCACCACACCCCTTCCCATTTCTGTTTTTTTTTTTTCATTTTTCAAGCCGGAAGTAGAAGGAGTAAGACTGCAGTGGTTCAATGGTTAAAGGTGTTGTGCCTGTAGATTTGAAGAAAAGCATGTCAGAGTTTGAGAACCAGGTGCTGCATGATGGAGTGAGTTCCTATCATTTGAAGTTCACTCCATGATGGAGTGAGTTCCTAGCAATTTGAAAGCATGCAAATGCAAGTAGATAAATAGGTACCACTTTGGTGGGAAAAAGCAATATTCTGGTGACAGGCCCCTGAGTTGGGCTGGCCAGGTTTTCCATGTTGTATCATCAAAGCAGAACCCAAGGAGCTAGAACAATGCTAAGAAAATGAAGTAGGAGGAAAAGGAGTGAGGCAAGTACTTGTAGATGGACAGAGATTGGCATTCCTTATCAGTCTGTTGCCTGAAGCAACTAACTCAGCTGGTCTCATGCTTGGTCCTGTCCTTTGGTGAAGTCATGCTATTTGCATGGTAAACAAAAACATGATATGACCAGAAATACACTGGATGGAAAAGGCATCTAGTTTACTGTTAAATGCAAAGGAGTTCTGCATTGGCAGGAGAAAAACTGTACAGATGCAAAGGTTAACTAACCCATCCTTACGGGTTCTGATGTGTGTTAGGAGTGCAGACCTATGGCTATCTTCTGTTCAAAAAAGAGTGATTTTTAAACATGCTAGTAAAAAATGCTAATATAATATGTAGAGCAGAGCCAGCCTGGTTAGGACCAGTTAGAACCTATGGGTATTTGGCTAGATCAACCTTTCCGAATCCTCCAGTATGCGAAAGGGGAAGGGAGAATGCCGGTCTTTGCCCAGGACCTCCAGCAGCCTGATAATGTGTGGCTCTAGACTGGAAAAGAGACTGGGTCAGAATTCTACACCAAGGCTTGGGAGGGACAGTACAGCCAGGTCTCTGAAACACTGGTTATAATGAATGGAATCAGATTGTTAATAATTAGAAAATAAGTTTTGGGAGTTGTAATTTCACTATTAGGTCAATTACTTCAATGTGATTCTGTTTATTCTTTTGTGTTACACTAAGTATGCAATATTCTGGAATTCTGGTGGAGGCTGGGTCGCATGCTTTGGGTTGCAAACTGCTCTCTGATGGTCCTGAATGGGAGGCTCAATTAGTGCAGGCTGTCAATGTACAGGCTCCTGAAGGCCCACTGACTACAAAAAGGGAGAAGTGCGTCACTTGACATTCACACCTGAGTCTGTACAAAACTAAAATGTGATGCTCATAACTGAATCCCTATAAGAGTAAGTTGTGGGTGTCCAGTGACTCATTTCTCCCTTTCTATGATCAGTGTGGAAGTCAAAGACAGCATGTGTTGTTGATTCTGATGTGTTGAGCTGAGAGTCTGAAATGGAAGTAAAGAAGGACAGGTGGCTAATGGCTGCAGTCATGTTTAGAAGACACATGTAGCTGATTTTGTTAGCTTATAGGACCATCAAATCAGTGATTTTCAACCAGTGGGCCACAGCATATTGGTGTGCCATGAATGCCATGAATCTAGAGAAGAGTCTTAGTATTAGGGACCTTGGTCAGGGTGACCTGTTGTCATAAACTAGCAAAAGAAGACAAGCCCCCCCACAAATGTAGGACCAGGACACCATTTTTCTTGGGTGTCCTACATTTTGGAGAGGGGCTTGTCCTGTTTTTTGTTTATGACTTATTTTGTTTTTTGTTTATGACTTTTTTGTTTATGACCCTGTGTAGGACACCTACGAAAAATGTCGATCATGACAAAATAAAAGCTAAAAACACTAATATAGTTAAATGTGCTTTCATGTGGTTTTCTGGTGCTTTCATATGCTTAATTTAAACATGATATGACTTATCATTAAATTTAAAATGTTTACATATCATTACATATAATTTATTAATTACAAGGAGTCTACAAGCTCACAAGGAAAGTGAAGATTGTTTTCCCAGGGCACACGTCTGAAAAAGAGGACATGTCCTAGAAAAAGAGGTGTGTGAACTCCAGCTGGGCAGCATGATTTGCCTTGTCAATTGTCAAGAAATAGCTGTTGTGCAGTGACATTTTAGTGCTTTGGAAATGTGCCAAGAGGTTAAAAAAAGAAAAGGTTGACAATTGTTTATCTAAATGCTCAAACCTATGGTGTTGTTATTTGTAAAGATAGCACATACTGTATAGTGGTATCTTGGTTTACAAGTAACTTTGATAAAGAGCAAAATTTTCTCAGAAATTTTGGTTTATGAGCACTGTCTTGGAAGACGAGCACTTCTGAGGAAGTTTGAAGCTTCCCATGGCCAGGGAACTCAAAAGTGGGACTGGGGGGAGTAGCTTGAGCTGGGGTGGGGCCCTGGACAAGGTTTGGAAAGACTTCCATAGCCAGGGAACTCATGGGGGGAAATCTGGGGGGAGCAGCCTGAGTCCAATGTGTGTGTGAGATCTGTGTGTGGCAATGTGTTCTAATGTTCCAGTGCTGTTCCCCATCAGCAGCATGGGAATGTTAAAGCTTTAAAGAAAGACAAGATTTCACTGAGTCAATGGGTAGCAGTGAATCCGTTAGTGATAGTGACAGTCATCCTACAAAGTACTTCCTCTCACTTGTCTCCTCCCACCAGCCGTGAAGGTTTTCAAAGGTACTGTACAGTTCAGTGCTGTAGAGTACCATATATACTTGAGTATGAGTCAAGTTTTTTGAATCCCTTTTTTGGGGCTCAAAAAGCCCCCTCGGCTTATACTCAAGAGAAGCGCCAGCAGTGGTCTGGCGCTTCTCCAAAATGATGGGCATGACCACAAGCACCCACTCTGAAGCCTCTGCAAGAGCTTGCAAGCTCTTCCTCCAGCCCACTGCGAAGGCTTCAGGGCGGGCGATCTTACTCCCAGGAAAGTGTGGGAAGAGATTGCATCCTTGCAACCCAGGTCTACGGATGTCTACTTAGAAGCTAGTACTATTATGTCAATGGGCTTACTCTTGGGTAAGTGTAGACAGGACAGCAGCTTCAAAAACCACCCGAAGCCTGCTGCATTTCCCACCCTAGGCTTATAATCGAGTCAAGAAGTTTTCCCAGTTTTTTGTGGTAAAATTAGGTGCTTCGGCTTATACCCAGATCAGCTTATACTCAAGTATATATGGTATTTTCTTTATTACAGTGTTTTCTAATCATTTTTATAAACAGTAAATATTTTATATGAATATTTTTTGTTTGTAGAACCAATCATCCAAGTTTCCACTATTTCCTATGGGAAAATCTGCTTTGGATTACAAGTGTTTTGATTTACCAGCATGCTTCCGGAATTAATTGTGCTCATAAACCAATACACCACTGTATTTTGCAAAGAAACCATAAGCCTCCCATGATCTCGCCTGTGAGTGAAACCAGAAGCCATGGCATGGTTGGCCTCTACGGCTTCCAGTTCTCACCACTTGGGAAAGTGGGATCCCAATCATATTAACTGTAAATTCTTTTAATGAGTAGCATTTCTTATTTGCTTTGACTGTTACGCTGGAATCTTTCCCTGTCTCAGCGCCAGATTAACCTAGTAGCATATGCTATGGGCCCCACATCTTCTAGTGCTCTGTGCTAAATGCTCACAAGCTGTCATCTCAATGGGCATCTCAAAATCTGGCAACTCCATTGTTTACATATCAGGTGAACAGCATATAGGATGCTATGTAAACATTATGGATATCATTAATAGCTTGATACGAATAAATGATTTTATTCAAATTTAACCTTACAGTGGGCACAATTCTATTTGTCTCAGCACCTGGGGAGCACACATTGTCACAGTGTGTTCAAGGCATCACAGGAAAGACCTCCTACAGAAGTAAACCAGCAAGGTAATTTAGAGCCCCATTATTGCATATGCCCTGCACTTGCTTTATCCAGCCCTACACCCATATTTCTGCATAGCTATCATTCTCAATTAGGTTTTCCTATGTTAAAAGAGGATATAGAATATCCTCTCAAGCTATTGAAGTTAGTTCCCTGTTCTTGACCCATTCTATCCTTTTAAAAATATCCCTTTATCCTGCTCTGTTACCTTTTCCTTTACCTTTCCCTCCTCTGCTCTTTAGTGAAACTGAAAGCATCAGGCAAAAAATGCCTGATTTGCCAGAATGTGGACAATAACTGATCAGCTAATGCTAGTCATTAATACTTTAATGTCATAATACTAGCATTATGACTTTAGCATTATGACTAGTCTTTAGCATTTAAAACAGGCCTAATGCTAGGCCTGTTTTAAAGCAAAGGAACTGTGAGTTAGGGCACACATATATTTTGCGGTGACCTTGGTTCTAACATTTTTCTATAAAATGAATGAAAATGAGGGTTCAAAAGATGCTAGTAATAAATGAATAAGTATTTCTCTCTATCCCACACAAATGCCTCCATTCAAAAACCTGGCCTTGAGTGTTTGCTGTTCTTATTTCTTTACGTTTTGCACACAAAAGTTTCCTCTTATTCTAAAATGCTGTCTTCCTGCTTTGCTCCTTTTTTTCTAGCAAGCAAACATTCATTCTTGCATTTGCTCCAAAATATTTGCCATATGGAGGCAATGCAATAAGAGCAAGGAATAGTGCTATATCCCACCTGTTCTTTCTGGTAGAGAGGTGGAGCAAAATGGCCTTTTTTTGATCCCTGCCAACACAGTGCCTTTTGATGCTGTGTGGCACATGATACAGGGGGAAGGTAAGCTGAGTAGGGATGTTGAAAAGGAAGGCAATGAACACAAGAGGGAATGGTTTCATCTTCAGCAGATGCAAACCCAGGCTTTGTCCAACTCTCTTGTCTAGCAAGCTTCTCGCCAAACAGAAAGCAACAGCTCTTGATAAGGGAATCTCCCTGGGGTGAAAAGCAACACGCAGTGTCTTCCATGCTGTATTCATGGGGATGCTCAAAGCCGCATTCATCAGCATAAAACAGCCTGTGCAGGAGGGTGGGGCGGGAGGATGGGAGGGAGGATTGTAGGTTCCATATTTAGCACTGCGGCTTCTGTTCTGTGCCTGAATAGGCTTTTCTCCAATGCCCTTTTCCCATGAGAAGTTCTGACCTGTCTGGGCTGGGGGAGGGGAACACCAAAGAGCTGGTTCCCTTGGCCCCCTGAAGCAAGATCCTCTGGTGAGCCAAGGTGACACAAGGGCTTCAAGACCTATTAGCCACGGTGGCTAAATGGAAGCCAGCCGCAGTGGAACTCTGCATACCAGCTTCTGGAGTGAGAGTGGTAGCAGGATGGGTCCTGCTTATAGGCTTTTTGCTTTGGTCTGATCCAGCCAAGTTCTTTCTGATGTTCTTATGGCAAAGCCTTGAAACTGGCCTCTGTGATGCCTTTTCAGCTCCTGTGCAGAAACTGTGTCCATGACCTACCTATGGAAGCTGGTACATTGATAGTACAGCATCACAGTTGTGGCTACACTTGGAACTTGCCACATGGAAAGCTGCCACAGTTCCCATACATGGAGGGATCCACATTAGTTGCAGATTGTCTTTTTAGGAGGCAAGCTCAGAAGACTTCAGCACAAGAAGGCCATGTAGTAGCTACTTCATCTACTACATTTTTGCAATATGCCTTCACAAGGGCAATGTCAATGCAACCCACATATCACCAGTGCACATAATAAATGTACTCTAAAATATATTGTCCTGTTCAATTTAATGTCAAACATAAGCATATTAAAAATGTACAAATATAGATGTGATGTAGGTATGTTTAATACCTACATCACATCTACAGTATATTTGTACATTTTTAATGTGCTGGTGTTTGGGGATTTAAATCCACTGGACTAGCAGATGGACTAGATGAAGATCTAACATGGGCTTGTAGGACAAGTACTCCACTGGCACAGATTGGTGCAAACATGCCACAAAGCACATTGCAAAGGCATTGGAGTTAGCTGTGCTAATGTGATGGCCATGTCAGTTCAGAACCCAGCACATTCTGGAGCAGCTTCATGTGTAGGGGAATGACAGGAAACTCATGGTCCATCATAATTCAGAGTTAATTCAGTAATTAGGCCACATAAAAGGCAGCTCAGACTGGCTAACAGTTTTTGGTGTGCTGTCTCTAAATGGATTGTGCACCACTGGACATGTCAGGATAAAGGTAAGCCTGATCCAGCCCATCAAAAGGATGGAGATTCTACATCTGTAGTGAAAGTCTGGGAAGTTCTGTTTCCCAAGCCTGACTACATGTCAAGGCCTCCATCATGAGATCCAGCCACTGTTCTGAAGGGTAGCATTATCTGACAGGAGATGCCAGTTTTCAACTCAGAGATATGCACTGTAGCTTTAAACTCTTTGATGCAAATGGAAACAAGGGGACATACATCTTATCCAGCCCATTCTTCCCCTTGCCTTGCCCTGTTTCCTGCCTATCCCCCACCTTCTCTAAGAATCAGGACTCCCAAGGTGCAGTCCTATCCAGCTTTCCAGCACTGAGGTAAGGGCAATGCACCTCAAAGGTTAGGAAACTATCATTCTGTTACCTTGATGAGGCCTCTGTAACTGTCACTGAATTGAAGGGTGCATAACACACCCCTTTGGCACAGCTGTGCCAGTGCTGGAAAGCTGGTTAGGATTTGGGACATTGCAATAAGAAGTAATTGGTGGCTACAAGGTTCTTGGCAGCCTTGTTTCCTAATGCATTGGGACAATTAAAGCTTCATTACAGATATAATAGTTTGAAACTCAAAAGTGAAATATCCCAATGCTCGGCATTTTGGGATTTCAGGCAAAAGGTTCTCCAACACCAAGATCCTATTAAAGGAGGGAATGGCAGGACCACCAGCCAGGCATACAAGAGTCATATGAATGACCAATAGGCGAAAACAAGCAATGTGACAGACCTTCAGCCAACTCCTATAACAATTAAACTAGGAAAGCAGCTTATTTCCTTGCACAGGGAGCCAAAAATCCCACCCTACACTCCCTCACAAAGCCCTTGCTTACTTGGCAGGAACTGGATCAGAAAGCCACATCCACTAATGCCTCTTAGAGTGTGCATAGAATGTGAATTGCAACTTTATGTGCCTTTCCTCTGGCAAACGCATGCTAAATTATGGAGAGCAATTATGTTAAAAGAAACTTTTTCTTCATAAACTCCAATTATGTAAACTCTACAGTCTACCTATATTTTGATATTGTTGTTTTAATATTATCATAGAGAGGGATTAGTAAATGATTAAATTAGTAAATGAGTTTTAATAGATAGGGATTAGTAATATCGATGGTGTCAAAGAAAATAAAATATTAAGAGAAAGAATAAATAAAATAAAGGAGAAAACTGGCTAGATTGCGCCTCTGGGCGCAATCCAGAGTAACTATGGGGAATCCTTGCTCTGGTGTAAGAACAATTTATTCTGGATTCCAATATGAATTTCCCATAGGTTTTTACTAGGTGGTGCCAAAACTACAGGTGTGTGTAATGTCTCTTATGTGCTCCCGTAGTTACTCTGGATTGTAGGGTCTGTTATCATACAGCATACAGGATGGGGAAATAGGGATCAGAGTTGGAGTGGTGTAAGTTAACAAGGTTCAAGAAGATCTGTGCTATATGGCAAGATCTGAATCTGTGTTCTCAAATGCCTGGGAAAGGTATCAGAACATATGGGAAAGAAAAGTGTTCCCATTCTCCTTGCTTGAAACGTCCCTTCTCTTCACACAAAGATTTTGCTTAGGCACTGACACAGAGCTCTGATTAAAGAAGGGAATGGCACCAGCAAGCCTTTGAACATGAGTTCTGAACAGAATGATTGAACACGGTTGCATGGAGCTCTTAACAGTTGGATTCCTGTTTGGAGTTAGATATATGCTTTACAACATTTTGTTGTAATGCCCACTTGTAATCTATTATTTTCAGTGTAATGACACTACATCATTGGGTTTGATCTATTTTGTTTGAAAACAAATGTTGGATAATTTTTCTTAATACTGTATACATCATATGTTGTTTTACAAAAAGAAAGCCTAAGTAGAGGACGAAGTGTCTTAAATGCAGACAACAGGAAAAAAAGATAACCATACTCTATAGAACTGAATCTACTTCCATAATTTAACATTACACTTTTCTCCCACCAATATAAATATTTGGGAAAACTTTCATTTTTCAATGTTTTTATGCACCCCTCTCCAGTTTCCATCTCTCTCTTATTTTCTGTCAGGCATCTAATTATGGTTCCTGACAACTCTTTCATGCATTGTCTGCAATTATAGTTTTTTCTTCCCTTTTAAATTTATAAAGGTAAAAGAGTCTCCTGCAGGTTGCCCTGCTAGAGAGTGCCCTGCCCTGACTCTAGGGAGTGGTGTTCATCCCTGATTATTAAGCCACAGAGCCAGCATTATCCAAAGATGCCTCCATGGACATGTGACTCGCATGCTCACGGAATGCTGTGACCTTCCCACCTATAAATCTACATGCATCTGCATGCTTTCGAACGGCTAGGTTGGTAGGAGCTGGGCTAAGTAAGGAAGTTCACCTCATCTTACAGTACTTGGGTCTCAAACCACTGATCTGCCAATCTTCAGACTGACAGGCACAGAGTCTAACCACTAACCCACTGCAGCTCTAAATTTATAATTCAATTTATAAATTTAAATTTATAGCTAACACTAATTCCATCAGATATGATTTTAGAGAGACAATATAGGAATCTAGATTGAACACTGTATAATGTATTGCAGTCACATATGGGCCCAGGCCAGTTCAGTCCAGTTCTTGGGAACCGGTAGTTCCCATTTGCCCACCGCTACTGAACCAGTAGCTGCGGCCCCCCCCCCCCAAAATGGGCCGAACTGATTCCCTGGTGTGGCACGCAGCAACCGCCGCCCAGGGATCTTTCTATTTCAATGGGGCTCCCAGAGCGGAGTGGAAAGAACAGCAGCCTCAGAGCACATCCTATGCAGGTCTACTCAGAAGTAAGTTTCATGCCAGTAAATGGGGCTTACCCCTAGGACAGTGTGGAAAGGACTGCAGCCTCAGAGCACCCTCCTATGCAGGTCTACTCAGAGGTAAGCCACATGCTTAAATTTTTTTGAATTTTTTGAATTTTAAAAAAATTCTCCCTGGCCCTGGCCCTGGCCCCTGGCCCTGCCCCCTGACCTCAGCCCCGCCCTCTGACCTGGCCTGGCCCTGCCCACTTCCGGAGAACCGGTTGTTACGGCAGGCTGGGCTGAGCTGAAGCAGACAGGCTGTTACTTGAGCTGAACTGTTATTTTGGATAAATGATGGAAAAGGCAATAATGTGTCTTTCTCATATGTTACATCCTGTAATACAAGTATTCCAGTTTCTGCCTTATTTTTCCAAATCACCAGCTTATTCCCAGTGCACTATACTGACTTACCTCAAATAACTAAAAATAAATGGGTCTGGTTAAAAGTCAAATCTAGTGGATTGAAATAGATCCTCCTTAATTTGCAGTTTTACACTGATCCCCCCCATCCATCATCCCATCCTAGATCAAATCAACATGTATGCTAAAGTCTGCCAGCTTTGTTTGGGGGCTATGAGGATGCATGGTAAACCCTATTTCTCATTTGAATTTCCAGATGTCGGCATTGCCGCTCCCATTAAAGACTTCATGACATTTCTAGTTGAACTCATCTGGGAGCCAAAAATTATTATACTCCAACACATAGCTTCAGTATCTGGAAATGCCAAATGATAAAAGTACAAATTAGGAATTTTAAATATTTTTGTGCTTGGCAATTATAAAACAGAGCAAGAGACAAAAAGCCTTCCCCTACAATCCAGAGTAACTACGGGAGCACGTAAGAGACATTATGTGCACCTGTATTTATTGCACCACCTAGGGAAAACATATGGGAAATTCATATTGCAATCCAGAGCAAATTGTTCTTACACTGGAGCAAGGACTTCCCGTAATTACTCTGGATTGCGCCCTGCTTTAGTCACTCTTAAGGGCTGATCAAGTTTTTAAAAAATGGTTTTGGGGATGCAAATCATATCAGTGATGGAAATTGTTGTTTGCTATGTCTGCTGGAGATCCCACACACGTGCACATATACACACGCAAACATAAACACACACACCCAGTTGGTCCTAGGAATCTGTGGAGAATGAAAATGACTTTTCAACTAGTTTAAATGTTATATTTACAAACACTGCATTATAAGCAGGCATCCGTCAGTCTTGGAAGACTATGGTATCGTGCTCGGAGCTGCATACACTGCATGCGAAGCACGAAAGCCTGGGTTGGATTGTTATGGAGGATAGGCTGTTACCCAAGCAGCAAATCCCCCCTCTCCACACCTCTGAATTTGTCCAATGGAAAGGCAGAGCCGATACAATTGGATCCAGCTGGCATCGCAGAGCTAGGCTAAGGACAGGAGCTCACCCTGTCTTGTGGGGCCGACCCGGGTCTCGAACCCAGGCCTGCTGGTTAACAGGCACACCGTCTTAACTGCTTGTGCCACCCACAGCCCTCACTTAACAATTGCCTCAGTTAACAAGTGATCCACATAACAAGCAAAAATTACTCTTGCAGTTATAAGCTAAGACATTCCTTCCCTTCTTTTTCATTGCACCCCCCATTCATTGGAAGGGTTAAGGACTGGAGCACCATCCAAAAGTGAAAACCATTGAAAAGTGGAACCCAGTCTCTTTTAGTTTATAAATGTTGCTTTCGATGCTTTTTTTTAAATTGGCAAATTGCAAAAACACCTTTATCTTGCAAATTTCTGATGCCACACAAAGATTTCTGCAAATGGATTCTATTTAACTCCTTCAGGAATGAGAATAGAGGAGGAGCAATGGAGGAGGGCAATTTTGGCCTTTAGAATAGCAGAGAGAGGTTGAAAGAGCAGAACATGCACTGAATGAATGAGTCCTGGGTATAACTGAAAGATGTTGAAAACGTGGATTGTCAGAAAACAAAACTGTCAGAAAGCAGGGGAGACCCATATATATTGGTTGTTGACTGAAGGTCCCTACCCTGACCTGCCTGCCTATTTATGTAGGTCTGGTGCACTTAATTATTATGTAAATATATGTAACTATTATTGGGCTGTAGTGGTATAAGTGGTTAAGGTGCTGTGCCTGTTAACTAGCAGGCCGGGGTTTGAAACCCAGATCTGACAAGATGGAGTGCACTCCCATCCTTAGCCCAGTTCCTGCCAACCTAACAGTTCGAAAGCATGCAAATGCAAGTAAATAGGTAGGTACCACCTTGGTGGGAAGGTAAAACATGCCCCTGCAGCAATTATGGTGACCAAATGACCAAGGAAGTGTCTTTAGACAACGCTGGCTCTAAAGGCTTTGAAATGGGGATTAGCACCTCACCGTACAGTCAGTCACGACTAGCAGTACAACCAGCGGGGGACACCATTACCTTTTTATGAAACTATGGGCACAATCCAGAGTAACTATGTGAGCACATAAGACACATTATGTGCATCCGTAGTTACTGCACCACCTAGTGAAAACCTATGGGAAATTCATATTGCAATCCAGAGTAACTTGTTCTTACTCTGGAACAAGGACTCCCTGTAGTTACCCTGGAGTTCTTCTCTGTGGTTCACCCTTCACCCTTCCATTTCATTTCATTAAGGATTAAGGCAGGTTATGGTGTTTAAAAGCAATTAATTAAAAATAGGATACACAATGGGGGGAAACAGTCTTGGGCAGCATAAATCAAATTCATCTCGCCAATGTACAACTCAACTCTATGCATGTTTACTTAGATCAAGGGTCTCCAAATACCAGCTTGGGGCCATATGTGGCCTGTGACCAGCCTCTTGTCTCCTAAGAGCCTTTGACCCTGTTGACCCTAGGGCCGCAATCCTAAAGACACTTTCCTGGGGGTAAGACACATTGAAAAAATAGGACTTACTTTTGAGTAGACATATTTAGGATTGTGCGCTTAAACTGTGATGCTCCCATCACAGTTCATTTATGGGGGTTTATTTAAATGTATTCTTTATTTCTATGCTGTGTGTTGGTGCTTGCAGAAATCCTGGAAATTTTAGCCCATTTATTAAGTAGACAATCTTAACCATTTAGGCTAGTACAACACACAACACATATTTCCCATTCGCGTAATGGTGTGGGGAGGCCATGTCTGTGCACTGGCCTAATCTTCCCAGGAATAGAGCAGAAGTGACTTACAACACTTGCAACACCCCCAGGCTACTACAGGACTTGTCTTTAGTCTTATGCCAGTCTCGGGGGGCGGGGGTAAGATGGCACTGTCAATCATTTAAGTTCCTTCTTTAATGTATTCATTGAAATTTTATATTTAAACTTTTTTCAGCCCTTGATACTGTGCCAGATATTTGATGCGGTCCTGCACAACTCCTGAAATGGATTGGAAGAGGAGGAGCCCCTTTCTGACTCCATCCAAGGCAACTGATCCACCCCCTCTAGCTACGCCACTTCACATACCAGATTGGTAACATGATGGTAACACATTGCTAATGCTTGACTCACGAGCACTTGGAAGGATGAAAGTGGAGGGAGGAGGGAGGGCGGGATGTGTATGAGAAGCACAGTCTGGATTCCAGGACACCCTCTCAGACTCCCCCCTCCAAGTTTATAAAGAAACTAGATCAGTGTACAGTATATGTTTTTAAAAGGGTGGGGGCATGATTGCCAGTGTGTTGGCAGCCTCACATGTGTGACATTGGCTTTGGAAGAGAGGGAGAGCATCTGCTGCCAAGGGAGGGGACCACAGCAGTTGAGCTCACTCCTCTTTCTTTTGCAGGACATTTCTTGCTATATGTGTGTGTGTGTGTGTGTGTGTGTGTGTGCGTGTGCCTGAACCCCACACCCTCCGCCTCTGGTTCCCACAGCAGGCTTAGCTGGCTGGGCTTTCTGGGCTTGATAAAGCGTTTCCCTCCATTGTCATTCTATACGGCCTCTAGGCCTTTTTTCCCCTGGCAGCCCCTCCCCTTTTGCCTTCCTCTCTCTCCTTCTCATTCTTACTGAACCTCAGTAAATCGTGTGGTTTAAGAAAGCAACTGCCTCCTTCCAAGAAGAACCAGGCAAAGAAACATACTGTATGATGAGATCTGGTCTTCAGTGATTGTGCTGAAAGCCCTGCATGCATGAGGGTGAGTAGCTTGCAGGTTGTTGGGAAGTTGTGGGACCAGACCAGGGGGAACTCGGGTCCTTGATCTTGATATTTTCTGCCTGTCTTATTTGTGACTTCCTAGTTTGTCACAGTCGACTGATACATGCACATCGGAGAAGCCACCCAGCGAGGCATGGCCTGCCATCATGCTGTTGGTTGAACCTGATGATGAGAGAGTAGCATCTCTGAACTAAGTGGCCTGGTTGCTGTGGCAATCTTGGGCACAACCGACAGTTTCTTATGCTTTAGGTATGAAGGACAATAGCAACAACAAATCTGGATTTCTTTTTATTACTTTTGCAATCAGGTCCAGAGCAGTTCCAGTCTCCAGAAATGATTAATGAGTAGAACACACATGCCAGTGAAAGTGAAATACAGTACTGTTTGTTCCGCCAACTTTAGACTTGAACTGCAAGCATGCGGTCTTACAGACTACACAGAATGCTTCCATCATTCAAGCAGAATGGAAAGGCAGCCAAATACTTGGTTTGAGAGAGGCATCTTTCAGTGCTGGATACCTTGCCATTCTGCCTGATATTAGAGCTCTGCATTGAAAGGGTGCTCTGCATGAAAGGCTGTGCTATGTTGGTGTATCATCTTACCCTATTGATCAGCTTCTTTCTTGTCTTCCTCTCCTTGTTCAACCCAGCGTTATTCAAGGTGTAGTTATTCAAGGTGTATTCCTCAAGGGGAAACTAAGGGGGACACTGAGAGGTGTTGGGGTGGTGATGGGGGAGTAACCTCAGAGTGGCTACAGTAAGTTAATTTATAAGAATGGTTATCTAATCTTGTGAATATTTATTCAGAAATAAAATACTGTTCTCTCTCTCTCTCTCTCTCTCTCTCTCTCTCTCTCTCTCTCTCTCTCAGTTCAGTCTTTCCAAGTGAGCATTTCTTTACTACCTATTTCCAAGATTTCCTCATAATTAATTATTATTGCATTAGATAACCAGATCTATAATAACAATATCAACAACACATAACTATCAGTGGCTCATTAGCAAATGATGAATCCTTGATACAAGGACTTCAGGATGTAAAATTAAACAAAAACTGACAAAAGAGAAAGACTGGAAACATGAAGGATTCTTAGATTGCTTAGATGTATTTATACATGTAACAGTGAAGTGGTGTGAGTGTTTGTGTGAGAGAGAATGGGGGGTTAGCTATAAATATAACATTGAGGGAAGAGTGGTTTATGACTGATGGTAAGACTGTATCTGCATTGGCTAGTTTATCCAGGTCTAATGTGAAGAGGAACTATCAAATTTGTTGTAGCTTGGAGGGGGGAGAGAGAGAGAGTTAAAATCAGTTGTTAGAATGTTCAAAATGTCCAAATTCCCTATTTGAAATGGGCTTCAAGGAATACTTTTTCCACAATAAATTGTTGGTCAGATGTTATTAACGTTGTTGATAATTCTGGGCATTTGAAATTATTTAATGATCACTAAATTCAATGACCATTAATATCTGAGAATGAAGTGTGATAGGGGAGAGCTTGAATTAGGAAAACATACATTCTAATTCTCTCAAATTCTTGGTAGCTTGAAATTTGCATGTAGTGTGCTGAGTGATGAATATAGATAACCATTTACCAAACAATATACAACATTATGCAGTCAGTTGCTTACAGCCCAATCCTAGTCATGGCTAACCAGAAATAATTTCGATTGTGTTCCCAGAAAGGCTATATAGGATTGCAGCATTAGAAAAACTTTTATTTCATAGCCACTCATTCACCAGAGTTGTGGATCAGATGTAGAAATGTGATGAAGGCATCAGATGTCTTGAACTTGAATATCAACTGTACCTAAAACACATTTAGAGAATATGTGGAACACTGTTCTTTTGCTAGAATACTCTGTGGGTGGGGGGCACAGTTCTTTCTGTGTGGGTCTTGCATCCTTGTATGTGTATCATTGTTGGAGGCTTGAGTGAAAGTGCAAGCCATTATTAAAAAAAGAAGAAATGCTTACCCAATAAAGATGGATTTTTGTTTATGTGCAGTGGGCAAACCTTAAACATTTTTTATGGTTTTGTTTTTTTTTCCTGGTATGTGAATCAGCCAGTTATATCTCACCTGAGCTGTATGTCTACACATTCATGTCATCCAGTTATCAGTCACTCAATTTCTTTAAAATGCCATTTACAGTCTAGAGTCCTGTTCATATTTACTCAATGGGTCTTACTCTGTGCAAGCACCCATAGGACTGCAGCCTGAGACATGAGTGATTCTTTTTGTAAAAAAATCTTGTTTTTCTTCCAGCTAAGGATTGCCTTGTGAGATATCCAGCACATTCATACATGCTGAGATAGGAAGCCTGCTAAATCTAATCCCATTTCCAGTTTGATTATCTGTGCCAGAGTTTCAGTTGTGCCATGGATGAGAACTACTATAAGGCATGAAAATGACTGACTTTAGGTATAAAAGGTATCCATTGCCAGATTTCTACACCTTTTAGCACATTCTTAGGGATCAGCCTCATAGAAAGGAAACTGGACAAAAGAAGAAGGATGTTTACTTCTTTCTTTGTGGTGAATTTCCTGGTGGGCTCCAGCAGGGCTTGATCAGTGGTGGGCAGCAGCAGGTTCGCACTTACGCTATAGGACCGGTTCTTAACAAGAGATAGTACATATAAAGTTTAAAAATAGCCATTTAAAAGTGGCTGCCAGATGGATAGAGAACCGGTTCTTAATTTCTTTGAAGTCCATCACTGGGCTTGATCCCTGAAATAGTGCAATGAGCGGGGAAGCATGGGGCTCATTAAAAAGGAGGCAGCTCTTTGCAGGAGGAAGCAAGCTACAAGAAGAAAGCAACACTTGGAAAATTGTTTATTTGGTCCCTTGCAGTTCACTTATTTCTAGGGACTGCAAGGAAAAGCAAGTGATTTGCACAAAGATTCTAAACCAATGGGATGATGGTTACTGGACTGCAGCAGGTGCTTTTAAGAAAGGATTAGATCAGCATTTCTCAAAGTGGGGGTTGGGACCCCTTTGGGGGTCGCCTGGAGCTTTCCTGGGGGTCACATAAAGACCCCTGGTGCAGGGGGCCAGCTGGGAAGACCTGGCAGAAATGCTGGAGCCGCTGTGGCTGGAAGAAACTGCTGAGAAGCGGCTTAGAAGGAGACTTTGAGCTGGTGTGAGACCGATGTGGAGCCATGGGGATGGGGCGGTCTGACACACTCACCACAGGCGGCAGCCTCCTCCTCCTCCCAATCCTATGGAGGTCTCCTCAGAAGTCAGTCCCATGATAGTGAGTGGGGCCTACTCCCAGGAATGTGCTAGGATTGCAACCTTAGGCTGCAATCCTAAAGTCACTTTCTTAGGAGTAAGACCCACTGAACACAGTGGAATTTACTTTTGAGTAGACATGGTTAGGATTGTGCCCTTAGAGCCCAATTCTATGCATGTGTACTCAGAAGTCATTCCCATTGAGTTCAGTGAGGTTTACTCCCAGGAAAGAGTGCATAGCACTGCAGCAGTACCAACGAAAATAATTTTATGGTTGGGGGTCCCCTCAACATGAGGAACTTATAAAGGGGTCACGGCATTAGGAAGATTGAGAACCACTGGATTAGATGAATATATGTGGGATAGATCTGTAGATGAGTGACTGTAAAAGTGCCCAGAAGGGCAACCTCCATGTTTGGAGACAGTTTTTGTGTATATGTTTGCAGAGTGAAATCTGCTTTGGATAATATTTTTGGAGTAGATACATCATGAAGATACTAAGGAGGTGTCAAAGTACAGAACCAAGCCTTGGTCTTTGAAACCTATGTGGGAAGAGCCATAGTTCAGTGGTACAGCTCCTGCTCTGCATGGTGGTTTGATCCCTGAAATATCCAAGTAGAGAGGAAAGATCTCTCACTCCCACATGTTCTTCTGAGTGCAGGCAGTGGAGGTGATGTTGAATTATCAAGGGCTGTTTCATATGTTCCTAAACAAGGTGCTTCAGGCTATACTTCCTAAATATTCCTCTTTTGTCAGTGGATTTTTTTCTCATTGTCTGAAGCCCTTATTCTTTCCTATCCCTGCCAAGATTCTCCTGAAAACTGTAATTTAATTAGTTTTTTTGCCTGCCACTGCAGGCAACTTCACAAAATTGCCACTGTAGCCAAAAATTGTACTGCCTCTGCATCCAAAATTGTCCCACTTTCAGGGTCCAGCTGAACAATAATACTGGTTGGAGATTTTCAAGAAAAAAGGAATCAGGAGATCAAAAGTTACTTTCTTTTCAGTTCATCTCTGAAAATAACCCACTTCCTGCCCTACCACTGCATTAATGTTAGAAGAGAAATCCATGACTGGGAACCCCATATTTTCCTTGTGAATTATGAATAGAAGGAATGTGTGAGAGTGATGAGCACACACAGAGAGACAAATAGCATAAAATACATACTCTACAAAATCACTTTTCCAACTGGTATCATTGATTGATTTCCAAATACAGTGGTGCCTGACATAACAAGTTTAGTTTGTTCTGGAAGCATGCTTGTTATATGAAACACTTTTTATGTGAAGCAGAATTTCCCATAGGAAATAATGGAAACTCAGACGATTGGTTCCACAATCCCAAAATATTCATATAAAAATATTAACTGTATGTTAAAATGATGACAAAACACTGTAATTGAACTCAAAACATGCATTCAATGTGCATAATCCTATGAAATCTAATTAGGCTGCAATCCTAAAGACACTTTCCTGGGACTTTCCATTTAACATAATGGGTCTTACATCTGAGTAGACATGGTTAGGAGGCTGCATGGAGGATAGGGGGCTTACCTGGACTACTGCTGGAGGCTGGTGGGAGCGCTTGGGGGCAGTTAGTGGAAACTGCCCACAAGTTGGGGGCAATTAGAGGCAGCAGCGCACTGGCCGGCAGCCCTTTAACCCTTAGGATCCCATCCAGGTCCATTGGACCCGATTGGGACATTTGTGCTGTGTTTTTTACTGGAATTTGTTATTTTTACTTGACAAGACTTTCTGACTTTTTTTACCGCTTATTAGATAGTTACAAATCCAAAAGCATGAAACTTTTGAATTTACAGGTTTTCTGTATTCAAAATTTTACTGTATTGTGAAATTCGAATTTGTTCCCAGTTCCCAGGACGGGTCCATTGGACCCAATTCAGATTTGAATGGCAGTTCCCAGGATGGGTCCATTAGACCCATTCAATATTGCTGTACGGGTCCAATGGACCCGTACGGTCAAACGTGTAAAAAAAAAACCGTGGGATTCTAAGGGTTAAAGCAGGCTCCTCGCAGAGCATCAGGGCTGCCTAGCGGAGGCAATGCTTCCTGTTTCTCTGTGCGCCTGCCTTTTGCATCCCCAAATGACCCTGCCAGGTTGCTTTCAGGTTGCCTGGGGCTTGTTAAGTGAAGCAGGCTTGTTAACCCTTAGGATCCCAACCGGGTCTATTAGACCCAATTGGACATTTGTGTTGTCCAATTACTGGAATTTATTATTTTTACTTGACAAGACTTTCTGACTTTTTTTACTGCTAATGAAACAGTTACAAATCCAAAAACATAAAAGTTTTTGAATTTACAGTTTTTAGACTTAGGCTTCATCTTAGACCAAATGGGTCTAATGGAACCGTCCTGGGATGATATGTATAAATTGGAATTTACAGAAAAACTGTAAATTCAAAAACTTTTATGCTTTTGGATTTGTAACTGTTTCATTAGCAGTAAAAAACTCAGAAAGTCTTGTCAAGTAATAATAATAAATTCAGTAAAAAACACAACACAAACTTCCAGCCGGGTCTAATGGACCTGTGCGGTCTAATGTGGTAGAAAAAAATGGGATCCTGAGGAGCACACTCCCAATGGGAATTTGTGCTTGTTTTGTGAATCACTTGTTATGTGGGGCACTTGTTCTGTGAGGTACCACTGTACTGGGAAGAAAGAACAAAGAAATGGATATTGCTATCTTGTCCTCCATGTGAACTTACTTCCCCATATGATCAAGCTGGCTTCTATAAGTAGATACTACGCTGAAGAGAAAGGACTGACCATTTGGCCCTGATTGGCAGTCCTTCTGCACACTATTGCCTTTGAGGGAGACAGCAAACACCTCAAGGATTGAAGGAGAGGAAGAACAAAAACAACCATTAGAATGGAAAGTAAAACAAAAATGGGGAGAAGGCTTGTAATATGGGAAGTTTCCTTACTGCAAAATCCAGAATAATTATGGGAGCCCTTACATTGACATAAGAAAAATTTACTCTGGATTGCTCTATGAATTTCCCATAGGTTTCCACTAGGTGATGCCATAACTACATCAACATAAATGTCTCTTAAGAGAAAGACCCATTGAACATAATGGAGCCTACTTCTGGGTAGACATGGTTAGGACTGTGCCCTTGCCAACCTGAGGTTGGAAACAAATATAAAATCAGTTCAGATGAAGGGATCATAAAGCTGTTTGTATGATTGTTTTGAACTATTTACAGAAATGTGGTTTGTGTCCAAAGGATTGCTCAGATTTTTTGAGAAAAAAATCCCATCTCCCCTTTCCATCCACCAAGACTTCATTGCGAAAAGACTGCAAAAGATTTTGTTTTTGCCATACAGAGCCATTCCATATAACATCTTGCAACAGAATCCTGACCTGCAGGAAACCAGGAAATGATGATGCTCATTAGCCTTTCTTCTGTGTTTGCCAAGAACAAAAATCGAGACATCTGAGAATCTTGAGAATTGGAAGCCTCAAAATGCCTTGGTTGGGTGGGTCGGTCACAACAGAAGGGCATGTTTATGCTTCGACATTTAAAGAGTGGGGAAGATGTACTGGGTAGCCCTGTGCTAGTTAGCAAGAATGACCAGCAGTGTTTGCTGAATGAAAAATATTTACAGCAGTTTCCCAATTCCTCAGAACCGTCACCTTCACCTTCCTGCATAACAACATTTTGGGTTATAGTAAAGGAGTTGTATCAATGCCATTCTGGCCGTAAGGTGGGATGGGGAGGCCATCTTAAGTGGTGGGCTAAAATGGGATCCACTCTGTGCATCCAACACCTGCCTGCAGCCTCATCTGCCACCTGCCAAACAGCTCCTCATCTAACTCTAACAAGACCTTTCATCTTTTCTGTTCTTGTTCATTTCTCTGGTAGAGTGACCATATGTCCTGTTTTTCCAGGACATGCCCTCTTTTTTAGCCCTGTGTCCTGGAAAAATCTTCATTGTCCTCCTTTTCCTTGTGAGCAGGTAGCATGTAGCCTTCTTGCACACTGCTTGGAATTCCAGTCTGCAGATCAGCAGTTAGAGACTGGAGTACTGCAAGATGGGATGAGTTCATTGCCCCTCTCCTGCCAACCTAGCAGTTCGAAAGCATGCAAATGCTATTAGATAAATAGGTATAACTTTGATGGGAAAGGCAACATCCTGGGGACAGGTCCCTGCAACAGACTGGCCTAGTTTCCCCATATCACAACCATCATGGATTGGATGATTCCAATCCACAAGCGGATCCCATCACCACATGAGACAAATACTGAAGAAGTTGCCTTTTTTGTTTAAATAACCACATGAAAACAATATATAGGAATGTTTTTAGGTTTTATTTTGTCAAGTCCTACATTTTTCTTGGGTGTCCTACAACTGGGGGTGGGCTTGTCCTCTTTGGCAGTTGTGACGTATGGTCACCCTGCTTTTCAGTGGAGTGGGAAGAGGAGGCAGTGGCAGCTGCTTCTGTTGAAGCCCATAGCTGGCCAACTCATTCTGGCAATAATAATATATACAGTATCTGGCATATATACATGGAACAAATACAGTATATATAATATCTGATTTTTTAATGGGTTGAGTATGCAGTACCCATCTATTGCTGACATATTGGATCAGGGAAAAAAGGATATATGGCTACACAGATCTGCTCATTGCCACAATAAAATGCCTATGTACAGGGAGTGGAAAAGGAGTGAAAATCTGCTTGCGTCTGTTAATATTTTAAAAGGAAATAGTCACAGTTGTTATGCTTCTTTGCTCTTCATATCTGATGGAATCTGCCTATATGTTAGTATTTGGGTATCAGTATCAGCACCCCTTAAATGCAAATGAGGCAAAGGAAAAAGTGAGTGGGAAGACCAATCCGTTGAGCAAAAAGATTGCACAAAACAGTAAAAAGAATAGATAGAGGTGAGAACTGCTGATGTTAACTTTACCGCTTTGGGGCAAATTCCCGCTTCTGTGGGGGATTTTCATGATGCAAACAGTACACAAGGAAATACAATGTGGAGGTACCTTGGTTTACAAGCATAATTTGTTCCAGAAGCATGCTCGCAATCCAGAATGCTTGTTATGTCAAAGTGAAATTTTCCCATAAGAAATAATGGAAACTCAGTCAATTTGCTCCATAACCCAAAAATATTCATATAAAAATGATTACAAAACATTAATGCAAAATTATAAAGAAAATACAAAATATAAAGAAATATAAAACAAATTAACCTGTACTTTGTCTCTCAGATCTCTCAGGCTACAGTCTGCCCCCCTTACACAGGTGAGCCCGACTGTAATAGGCCGCAATCCAGAGTCAACTATGGGGAGTCCTTGCTCCAGTGTAAGAACAATTTACTCTGGATTGCAATATGAATTTCCCATAGGTTTCCTCTAGGTGGTGCAGTAACTGTGGGTACAAGTAATGTCTCTTATATGCTCCCATAGTTACTCTGGATTATAGGGATAGGCTTAGTTGATATTCATAGGCTGGTCTCTCAGGAGAGATGGAGCACTAAAACCCAGCCAGGACTTTTTTTGCTTGTTATCAAGAAATTGCTTGTATATCAAGATAAAATTTATTAGAAATGTTTTCTTGTCTTGCAAAACACTCTCAATCCAAGGTTTTACTGTACTTTGCCCTCCTCAGGCACCCTGATTTGAGATGGCTCCCTTCCTGCCTTGGTGCCTTTAAGAAAAAGAATTTGAAGCTTCCAGTTGGAAGTGTGCTATAGAGTTCCTATAGCTTGACCATTGCTTCCAAATACAGTGTAAATGAACACTACATTGCATTGCTTATAGCCAATCCTAACGACCTCTTCCCACCAAGGCAGTCATTGCTTCCTGAGGTGGGGGTGTGGATGGGGGGCTATCACAGAGTTGAGGGGATATATACTAAGTCGAGGAACATTTGTTCACTTATCTTGGGACTACATTGTGATTGCTTTCGTCCTGGAAAGTTGGTTAGAATTGGGTTGTTAGTTATTTGAGTTTGGTTTAGAAATGTTCAAAATTTTTAATGTCTTTAAAAAATAATAATAAATTTATGCAGACTGGCAGATGTCTAAAATATTTATAAATGGTTTCAACATTTCTGTCCGTCTTATGTGCATGGTTTGTGTTTTATGCACATTTAATCCAGGTGCTTACAGTTCTGTAGTGTCATAAACTGATATTGCTTACTAAACTGTGAGCAAGTATTGTGGTATATATTGGTACCTCACTTAACAAGTGTTTCACATAACAAGCAAAAATTTCCAAGAAATCTTGCTTCACATAATAAGCAAATCTTGCTTCATGTAAAAAGCAAACGTGCTATGGTCACGTGTGCTATGCAGCCCTGGCGCTCCGCATGGAGGCTCTTTAAAAGGGCTGCCGGCCAGCGCTGTTGTCTCTAACTGCCCCCAGCTTGGGGGCAGTTGCCTGGAGCTGCCAGAGGCAGTTGCCTCTAACTGCCCCCAAGTACTCCCACCAACCACCTTGAACCTCCAGCAGCAGCCCAGGTAAGCCTCCCAGGAAAGTGTCTTTGATTGCACTCTCCTAACTATGTCTACTCAGAAGTAAGCCCCATCATGTTAAATGGGGCTTACTCCCAGGAAAGTGTCTTTGATTGCAGCCTCTTAACCATAACTACCCAGAAGTAAGCCCCATTGTGTTAAATGGAGCTTACTCCCAGGAAAGTGTCTTTTGGATTGCAGCCTAAGTAGACTTCATAGGATCATGCACATTGAATGCATGTTTTGAATTCAATTCCAGTGTTTTGTCATCATTTTTACATCCAGTTAATATTTTTATATCAATATTTTGAGGGTTGTGGACCAATCGTCTTGAGTTTCCATTATTTCCTATGGGAAAATCTGTTTCAATTAAAGAGTGTTTCACTTAAAGAGCATGACTCCTGAACAAATTAAGCTCTTTATGTGAGGCACCATTATACACTGATAGTACTGTTCATATAGTACTTAGCATGACCAGAGGGCCTTAGGATGAGATAAGTCCTGTGAAAGCTATGGGTAGTCTGTATTATGCAAAAATAGTAAATATTGTATGAAGGATGTGATCCTAACCTCCAGTTAAGCCAGCATAAGCTCTTGTATAAGGACTGTGCTGACCTGTGTTAGAATCATAGAATCATAGAGTTGGAAGAGACCTAGTAGGTCATCTAGTCCAACCCCCTGCCCAAAAAGTACCCTGTTATCACAAAAGTACTGTAAGGCACTTCTGTACCATCCATAATGTATTAATTATGAGCCTTTCTGAATTGGCTAGTCAAGGTGTTGCAGACAGAGATCACAAATTAGACCAGCGCAACTCACCCTTCTCCCAGTTCCTGCAGTGGCATGGGAAGGCCTGCACATGCCTGTGCAGCACTGACCGAACCCCCTCTTCCCCAGGAGTGGTTTTGAAGTGCCTTATGCCACTTTTGCTACACCCCCAGGCCGGCATAGGACTTGTGCCGGCCTAACCAGCTGTTAGGATTGCGCTGAGAATGAAAAAATTTGTTTGAATTCTGCATTCTGTATCTTTTATCACTCTTGTCAAATTTTAGAAAGGGGATTTGAAAAGTGAAGTAGCATCTCCCCAAGAGTTTTCTGCATGACAGAGTCAAAGCAGACAAGACAGCAGCTGTGTTAGTATTCCTGGGCTATTGCTTGAGGTTTTTTCTCTTCTTTTACAATGTCATCCTTATGTATTCGAAAGACAAGCAGCTGCATCTGCAACCTCAAGAAGGCCAGAAGGTTAAGTGACCATATTCAGCTTCTCTTAGAGGAAGGCATTTGTCTCAACTCATTCTGCTTTTCAAAAATGTTAACTTAGCAGTCCAACTTTGACATATCCAATGAGCTATGTACAGTATACATCTGCAAGAGTTCTAGCAGGCCCCTGAGCCTGTCCTTCTAATTATGCCACAGTTTATACATTACTCCATTTGTGATGTTCCATCACCCCTCCCCCCCAAAAAGTGGGTGGGGGCTCAGGAGTTTTGTCTTCCCATATGCATGAAAGATGGACTGAACATCTCCATAATGAAAGAAAGGACAGTACTGTATCATGCTTTTGTGTGGTCATACGTATGAACTGATACGGTGCTAAAGAGTCAACTCACTCTGGACCTGGGCTCCCTCTAAGTCTTTGTGCACTTTTCAGTATAAATGATCTGGAACAGAAAAAAGAGATAAGCAATAGGAACTGACCCACATCTATTGTAGCCCTCACACAATCAGAAGGTACTTAGGGCTCCTCTTAATGCAGCCTAAAATGGCATTTGCCTTCTTTGCAGACACATCACACTGCTGACTCATGTTCAGCTTGTGATCCATGGCGACTCCAAGATCCTACTCACATGTTGTGCTGCCAAGCCAAGTATTCCCATTTTATACATGTGTTTTTGGTTTTTATTGCCTAAATGCAGAACCTTCCACTTCTCTCTGTGGAAATTCCATTTGTTACAGCCCAGTATTCCAGTTTATCCAGATCCTCCTGGAGGTTTCTCCTGTCTTCTGTTGTGTTTGCTACTCTTCCCAGCTTGGTGTCATCTGCAAATTTGTTTAGGCTCCCTCGTATCTCTTCCTCCAAGTCATTGAAGAAAATATTAAAGAGAACCAGGCCCACGACAGAGCCTTGGAGCACCCCATTCGAAACCAATCTCCAGGTTGACACAGAACCATTTACTAAAATCTTTTGAGTGTGGCCGTTGAGCCAATTGCAGATCCACCTAACGACTGCCATATTTTTCAACTTCCCAATTAAAATGTCATGTGGGACCTTGTCAAATGCTTTGCTGAAGTCAAGGTAAATGACATCCACAGTATTGCCACTGTCCATTCAAAAAAAGGAGATCAGATTTGTCTAGAAAATCTGAAGCAGCATTGTTTCATCAGGTGGAGGAAAATATCACATGATATTTAAAAGCAGCTTTCAATTCTTAGGCTAAAACTGTCCATTCAGAATTCTTTTCTCAAGTCTTAGACTTTCTCAACCTCTGTCAATTATTACTTCTGCAACGGAATCATCCTTTTCTTGATGTACCTATACCTTCCTGTTCCCTAGTCTCTTCCTCACACCGCCTGCATGTCAGTCTTTTCCCTTTTATTTCCCCACAACCTCTTCTGTCTTGCCTAAGATAGGAAAGGCCCTTCTCAGGATATTGGTCAATGTGGGTGTGCTCTGTATTGTGCCTTGCACTGTGTAGGCATTCAGACAGACATGTACTAACAATAGCCAGAGCAATTCAAGCAAACATTTACATGCAAATAGCGAGGTGACTATAATTTTCCAGCATAAGCTTGTCTTAGCTTCATAGATGAGCACACCAACCGTTGTTGAAAGGTAGTCATGATTGCACCAGGGCCGGCAGAGAATTTTGTACCCACCCTTTCACTAAAGACTAAAAAAGGTACATAACTCCCCAAAACAGAAAAAAATAACTGTGGGTATAAATATCATTTAGGTAAAAAAACCCAAAGTGTTTGTATTAATCAGAATATTTTACTGTAAATACTACTTTTCAGCAAAAAATCAGTAGTTCCCAAAACAGTTCACATAGCAAAAATCAATCACTGCTCCTTGTCCCAAAGGGCTCACAATCTAAAAAGAGGTGCAGAAAAGATACCAGCCACTGGAAACAGCATCATTATGAGGGTGCTCACCCCTGTTATAAATAAGAGGGCACTGCTTTATAATGCACCTTTTTCCAGTTAAACAAGCTGCTAACTCTGCCAAAATAGGGTAAAACACATCCAGGATGTGTCATTGTGGTAGAACAAAACAGTCACCCTCCATGCATTAATGTAACATCCCTATGCTCCGGGGAACCACTGGAATTATAGATCTGTGAAGGATGGACACAATACTAGAACTAGGGGTCATTGAATGAAATGGATAGGTGGGAGTTTTAGGACAAAAGGAGGTATTTGTTCACATTGAGTATGACTTGTCTGTGGAATTCATTGCTACAATTTGTGGTGGGGGCTTCTCCCTTCCATTGTTTATAAGGAGGTTGGACAAATTCACAGAGACAGGTCTCCACTGATTGCTGGTCATGATGACTCTGCACTACTTCCATATTCAATGGCAAACTGCCTTTGAATAACAGTTGAAGGAGAGCAATGGTGAAAGAATTATCCTCTTTTCCATCTTGTGGACTGAGATAGCAAGTGGATCACCACATGAAACAGGGTATTGGACTAGATGGACCTGTGACTTGACACAGTGGGAAGTTTTATGTAATGTACTTCTCTTTGAACTTTGGCCAAACTACAATACATAGGTTAGATGCAGTCCATGGCAAGCCTTCATGTGGCCCCCAGCTAAACCCCTCCATGAAGCCCTCAGGCAAGTGGAGCTCTGCTCCCTCCAGAGCAGAATGAATTTGAATTCATTCATTTACATCTGTCTCTAATATATGCATTTGTGTAAATGTATATAAAAACTTTTTTCTGCCCCCTGACACAGTGTAAGAGAGATGACGTGGTCCTCTTGCCAAAACGTTTGGAAACCCCTGAAGGTGTCCTTATTGGCTTACACATCATCACTCCAATTCAGCCAAGGCTTCTTTCCCATGTCCTTCGTGAAGTTAGTAGGAATTGAACCTGGGACCGTACGCAATGAAAGCAGTTGAACTTTACCTGAATTACCACTGCAACTGAACTGCAGCCACTTTTCAATTTCTTGGCAAGGGGAGGACAGGATGACACTTTTAGGCATATGCACATGGCCACCTGGATTAAATCCTGGTGGCAACGTATCCATTGCTACAACATGCAGGGATAACTGCCTTTGTATTTTTTTGCAAAATTTCCTGTCCAAGCTTCAACTTATGCCCACTTTAAGCCAATTACTGTAGCTCCTTTCCCCGACAGTGGCCAGAGCTCTGCATTGCTGGATCCCACCACCAGGGTAGCTTGCTTGTTTAACCTACAGAGGTCAGTACTTCCTACATTCTTCTATAAGCAGCTTTTCCAGCCACCACCACAACAGCAGGTCTTGAGCATGGCAGCCATATTCTCTAGAAATCCCTATAACAGCAATCCTAAAAAGTCCACCCACCCTTCAGTCAGCAGGTTCAGTAATTCATCAGCCAGTCCCTCAGTCTATGAAGGAGTCTGCAAATCCACCAGTTACTCCTTCCCCCGCCATGCTCCTTTCTTCTGCATCAACGGCCTTTTCGGTCCTCAAGGGGCTGCTTTTATTCCTGTGGGCTTTGTTGACTCCAAGTGCTCTCTGTGCCCTAGTGCAGTTTTTCTAGACAAGAGTACTGTCTGAAAAAGCATCCCCTTCATGTTCTCATTCTGATTTGAGGTTGAGTACGTATGGGTAGTCATGCAAACTTGTAGACGGTGCAATCCTATTCCCGTCTACTCAGACAGGAAAGTTATATTCATTTGGGCTTACTCCCAGGAAAGTGTGTTTAGGATTGCAGCCAGAATTTTTTTTATTTTAAAGGAGGGGAGAAGCAACCTCAAAAAAAGGAACAAGGATGAAGATTTTTGTGTAACAAGGGTGTAAGCTTGCTTATTCTTCTTTTCTTTTTAAATTTTTGGCTTCATCTCTCTAACGTTAGGACTGACCCAGGCCTTTGTGCTGGATAAGTTTTTGGCCCTTTTGTTTGTTTAATCAAAGTGGTGTTTGTTTTCTGATCAGAGGCCTTAGATAGGGCCCATGTGCAGTAGGCAGGAAGCCAGGTTTTCCTGTTCACTCTCCCCATCGCAGGAAGCCAGGCTGTGCTGAGTGTTCACTTTCCAAACAAGCACATTTTTTTGGAAAAGTTCTTTATGTTTATGTGAGTGTGTCCAGTGTGTTATTTTGTTTTCTCCTTCACCACCATGAATGTGGTTTTTTATTGTCCAGTACCCCAGGGGAACCATAAGCAGTGACAACAATCAAATAGCATTTGTGATTCTTGAGGGGTCCTAGCAACTCTCCCCAAATATTTACCATCCCTCTGGAAACCTTCAACTGAGATTTATGCCTCCAGCAGACAGGAAAGGCAAGATGTCTGGTGTTTGCACCAGACAGTTTCTCTCTACAGCTAAAATCCCTGGTCTCCTACTTTGATGTTCACAGGAGGGATGAGGAATAGAGAACAGAGGTTGACGGGTTGGTGTTTAAACTATTAGAAACAAGCTTTTGAGATCAACTGGATATTTTTACCTGCAATGTAATGTGAACATGCTGCCATTCTGCAGGACTACAAAATAGCACAAGATACTGAATTCACCATGATCTCACTCTTTTAAATAAAATTATCTAGCCATTCTGGATGTTTCTGAAATCTCAGTTATTAAATGAATTCTCTGTGTTCACAGACAGTATAAATAATAATATCAGATGCTAGCAACAGAAAGCAGGAGAGGGCTTGTCTACCTTCTGCACTTCTCAGAAGTGTCTAGTGGACCAGTTTTGAAAATGGAATGCTAGATTGTCTAGCCTAGACTAGATGGATCTGGATGGAGCTGGAGTTCTTACATGCATGGGCAACACACACCCTTTAATAACAAAACCTGCATAAACTATGCAACATAAGTTTATTGCATGATTTTGTATAATCTATATTGGTTACAGTGTCCATCTTTTCTTGACAGGCTACAATTCTAAGCTCCAGTTAGGCCAGCCTAAACCTCAGCATAAGTTCTATGCTGACCTGGATGTGAGACAAAAGTGCTGTAAGACACATCTGTGGCACTCCTGGGAGAGGGTTAGGCCAGTGCACAGATATGTGCTTGCCTCCCTACATCACCAAAAGGACAGGAAGATGGATGAGTTGTCCCAGCCTAGGTTAGAATTGCTCCCAAATTTCATTTTATTTTTGCAATATGTTAAGAGAGCCCTGAATATAGTGCAAAATAGAGTCAGAATGCGACTTTCAAACCCATTTTCAGTCAAGTCTTGAAAATGTATGACATAATAGAGTCAGAACGCATGACGTATGACAAAATGCATGACATAATAGAGTCATAATAGCCACTGAGCACTGGCATAATGTGCAAGTCTATAGCAAGGGATGCAATCTGCATAGGCGTCCAGGGTTGGGTGCCACTTTGACACTCCTCCGGCAACCTCCCTGTCGCCCCCACCTCAGGTGCATCTACAGCCAGACCGGGTCTTGCACGCCTCCTCAGGCACCCCCCCCCCCCGCAGCCACTACAGCCACCCCCCCCCCGCCCCTGGACTACCTGGGAGGAGCAGCACCTTTGGAAGGAGCAGCACCAGGTGCAGGGAGGAGCAGATGAGGAGCAGGCGAGGGGGGACTGGAGAACTGGCCCCTTGCAGGTGCTCCCTTCTTGTCCTCAGCCCTCCCCCCTCCAAGGCACCCCCTTTTCCCCTCCCCCTCCAAGGTACTCTCTTCCCCCACTTTTTCCTGCTTCCTCCTGCATCCCCTTTCCCCCCACTTTTTTCCCGCTTCCCCCAGCCTAGGATTGAAACCAGCCCAGGATTGCAAGCAAAGATTGCAAGCCAAAGATCAAATGTAAGAAAGCCCCACTGACCAGAATGGGATTTGCTTCTGAATAGGTATGCGTAGGAGTGTGATTTAAGACTGTGATCCTAGTCCCAGTTTCCTGTGACTAAGCTTCATCGACCAGAATAGGACTTGCTTCTGAGTAGGCATAGAATTGTGCAGGCATAGAATTGTGCCCTTGAGGTCTTCTATCTCATTGGACAAAAACACACATACAAAAACACCATATGTCCACTTTTTAGACTGTGTCCTAAAAAATCTTTTGTCCCCCTTTTCCTTGTGAGTGGGCTGCTTGTAGCCTTCTTGTAATTAATGTTACATGTAATAACTGTGGATAATGATATGTAGATGTAGATCCGATTGCAAACTTTCATCATCAGGGCTCCAAGACCTTTAAAAATTATTTAGAGGAGGGAATTTCAGCAGGTGTTGCTTGTGATCTTTGAGATGAAAAGCTTCACCTATTGAAATTTCCTCCCCTATACAAACAAATTTCCTCCCCTACCTTTTACATTGTAAAAGGTCCAGGTGCCCTGATGAGGAAATTTTGGAGAACCCTGATGAAGATGACAATAAATCCTCTTTTCCAGGTCATGTTCTCTTTTTTAGCCTAGTCCTATGCAAAAAACTTAAATATCTTCCTTTTCCCTGTGAGATGGCTCCCACTGGCAACACATTGCAGCCAGTGATGGGATTCAAAGAAAATAACAACCAGTTCTATGCCCATCTGGCAGCCACTTTTAAATGGCAATTTTTAAACTTTATATGTCCTAAATCTCATTAACAACCGGTTCTATAGAGTAGGTGTGAACCTGCTGGAGCCCACCACTGACTTTGCAGCATTGCGATTAATGAATAAACAGTGCAATCCTAAGCATGCCTACTCCAAAGTAAGCCCCACTGAGTTCAATAGTACTTACTTCCAGGAAAGTGTGATTAGGATTGCAGCCAAAAAGTAATATACTATATATTACATTTTGGCTGCAATCCTAACCACACTTTCCTGGGAGTAAGACCCATTGAAGACAAGGGGGCTTAGTTTTGAATAGACATGGTTAGGATTGTGATCTAAATCTAGATGAGTGTTTTTATTTTGTCATGTTCTAGTCTACACATTTCTTGGATTTTTTTGTGTGCCTTATCCTTTTCTGCAGTTATGACATCTGGCCACCCTAGTTTATATCCCTCTCATATATCTAATCTTTATGATCTGTGGCTTTTTAATTGGCTAACGTTTCTTGTTTGATATTAGCTTGGATTTTGACTAGATTTAGTGGCCTGCTGGTTCTCTGCCAGTGCTGCACATTGAAGATGCTTTTGTTTTCACCAGGGCCAACCTAGGTGTAACATGGGAATGGTTCTTTTCCTTGCGCCTTATAGTTGAGTTTTTTGATAGTTCAAATTTAGCATTCCATGGGCTTTTTTATTTGTCATTACCCACTAGACTTTGTTTCCAGAACCTTTGTGGATAAAAAAGATCTGTGGATTTTTTAAAAAGTTGAAAAATAAAGACCTACTTTCAGGTTTCTTGCTGCTCCATGGCTCCTAATGGAACATTACCATTCCTTGATATGTGCAGAAGTTTCATTCTGGGACTAGTGCCGATACTAAAAATGTGATAAATAAAAGCAGTTTAAAAAATAAAAAGGGTGTCCCTTTACACTTATTTAAAACAGCTTTTCTTACTACTTTAGAGAGGTAGTCACTGATTAAAAATGCAAAGGGACCCCTGCCTTTGTCTAGCTCAGTTGAAGAATGATTGCTTGTTTGCTTGATTCCTCTCTACAACAGGAAGAAAAGCAGTTGTTACCCTGTGAGTTTAAAGGAATGCATTTCCCCTCCTTCTACAGGGATCAGCATATTCCTTCTCATTTGCACTGGCCATTCATGCCAAGTATAATCTGTGTATAAAAAAATCAGGGTATAACAAGGTTGGACCTGTATTCGCACTGGATTCAGCATTGGCTAGGGCAGCCTGCCTATACCTGCACAAGTTAGAATTGTGCTCTGAGTGTGGCAAATGCTGTTGATTGTACCTGAGCTGGTTTGGAGTTGTGATTCACTTAACCCAATTCATAGTATCTGACAATTGAAACTGACAATTGATGTCTTCTTTTTTTAGCCTCATGTTCAGAGCAAGTTATGTAATATAGTTTTGATTTTAATAATAATACAGTATAGTCAGTGACATCACTAGGGTTTGCATCACCTGTTGCAGAAGGCCAGTGCATCATCATTCTAGGCCAGGAGTGAAGCAACAACTTGTAGCAAAACACTCCATTATTGTTTTGCAGCCTTATGATTTTCTGCTAAAACTTTTGACAGAATGGAGATATTTCAGCAAAGTTTATTTCATTGCATTCTTCTGTAAATTACTCTCATGTGATAAATAACATGATGACATTATTCCTATAATCTGCACTTTTAGGAATTTTGGTCAGTAGTGTTGTCACACACCCATGCATGTCAACCAGTGTGATCTACACTACCTAGCAGTGCCACTAAATATAGTGTATAAATTAACCACATTAGTGGTTTTAGCTCTTACTTTGCCATGATCTAGAATTTTTGTTGTCCTACAATTTTGGTGACTTGTACTCTTTTGCTATTATGACATTTGATCTCCCTGTGTTGTTGTAACATTCCTAAAATGATCTTTTGTATAAGAATGATATATCTAAAATGATTTACTTTTCATTGATCGCATCTTATTATAATTTGGAAATTGTAGGATGTGATGTTGGAAGGGTTGAAATTTCCAAGGTGTGAAAAAGAACCGCAAATAGTTTGGGCAAACTCACCATAGTTTAATGAAAAGTTGAAAGGCTTGATTTGTAGTTTGTTATTATTGACTTGTAACATTAGCTAAAATGTGGGTTTCGGATTTTTTTGATAGGGGTGAAATTTCAGTCCTTGCCACAGGCGCCATTTTGCCTAGGTATGTCTCTGCCTCTGAGCATTTGTAGGCTATTTTTCTTTTACTTCTAACACACCACTGTAGATCTGAGAAAGTGGGAATAAATATTAATTCTGGGGTTCAGATAAAAATCTAACTGTATCCTGGTTTGGGAGTTCAACTGAAGAAATTCAGCTGTATATATACTGTATGGGAAGCTATATACTGTATGGGAAGTCCAGAAATGGGACTTCCAATCTCTCTAAGCATTTGGTGCAAATTGTGGTGACCTTTAATGGCTGGGTCAAATGTACATGTCATTCGTGTTTTTCCTCAGATTTTCCATCACTTTATTGCCCAACATTTGATGTCTCACTGCTGTATGACCATTGTTTTTGGAGTGCCAGAAAAAACTCTCTCTTGGCATTTGCTTCTTCACTTTCATGCAATTTCACTTTGGCATTTGCTTCCTCATTTCATTGCTGTATGGGGTTCATCAGGAGAGAAGCATGCAAATTTGAACAAATCCTGAGCCTCTTTTTTCAGAAAAACCATCATTTCATACATGATTGATGAACAGTACCAAAGACTGGAAATAATTTCATAATATTGGAAGCAACATATTATTTGCACTGTATGAAGATGGAAATATAACTATGTGTATATGTTTATATTACATATAGTATTTGCTTGTAAGTACAAAAATGTCTAGTCCACAGCAATAACAAGAATTAGCTTGTGTAGTCTCAGGAATCCCATGTTAGGCTATTTATAACCTTACAAAAAAAGACCATCCAATGTAACCCTTTCCTGCTTAGTTGCCTCTTAGTGATTCTTACTTGCTGCAGATGACTAGGCTGGTTACAACCCAGAGATAACAATTTTCAAATCCAGGGGTCTCCAAACCTCATCACTGGGGCCAGCCCTGTAATCTTCCAGAGGCAGGGGAGCTCTGCACATCTTGAGAGAGTACTTTGAGGTCTGGGGAGGCTGCACACACCTCCTCTCTGTTTGTATGGAAGTGCTTATGAATTGACCATACAGAGTGACTACCCTCTGTATGGTGTAGAGTGTTTATGAACTGATTGTAATTCATTCATTCACAAATTCCATTACTAATATGTTCATTTAAATAAATTTATTCAAATTTGAAATGTAAATCAATTCTTTTTTTTCTTCTAGCCCCCAACACAGTATCAGAAAGACAATGTGGCCATCCTGCCAAAAAGTTTAGAGACCTCTACCCTAGAAGTACACTTCTGTACAAACCAGCAGAAGGGAACTGGAGAATCTCTCCTAGGCAGCCAGAAAGGAGGAGCGTTTTCCTTCTGTCTGGATCCTTGGGCTGGGAATTCCCTGCCAAACTACTGGGGAGTGAGGACTTCTGATCTGATCCAGGATCCTTTGTGTTCTGCATTGACGATGGTGACCCTAGGGTGAGAGGCACTGGAGCCAGATTTGAAGGCCAATTCAGCTGTCTTTCTATATCCACTATGAGTCATGAAACTTGAGAAGTTTTGCGTCACCCCTGCTTTGAATTGTTTAAACCTGCCTCATTCTGAGCAGCCCGGGAGTTGTTTTTGCCCAAGCAGGTTGCGCAGTTGAGGCTCCTTCGTCCTCAGGCTGTCCAAGGAAAATATCTTCTGGGATGCATTTCTTAGGACTGTGCCAACTGTCAAAAAATGCTGACGTTACTCCAGGACCGGCTGGCCCCCATCCTCACTCTTGAAGAGGCTCCCACTCCTCAATTCCTTCCTGGTGACTGCATTTTGGCACCATCACCACTAGTTGCTAGGGGAAATTGCAGCACTTCAAAAACAGCACCATGGTTTTTGGGCCTCCCTCAGTCCCCCCAAAATAGATGGTTTTTATAGGACATTGTTCTGATGGAGCATGACCAAAGAATAAGGTACATTGGAATTCTACCACGGAATGTGTTTGTAGTGCCAGGGTTAACTCCATGGAATCGGTGAAGTAATTGCAATTGGAATACCTCTGAGCATGTACTACATATCTTTTCTTCAACAACTCACCATGTCTAGTGGTGGATGAACTGCTATAGGCTCAGTTTGGAATTGGCTCAACAATGTCTCCTTAATTTAGAAAATAGTTTTTCTTCTAGGTGCAGTCATAAAATTTGGGCTCCATTGCTTTCTGAATGATTTTATAAGGAATGCAATGGACTTCAAATGCTCTTCATCCCTGTCCCAGGTTCATGCTCAGTGTTATCTCAGACATAAGAAGCCCTGGTACATCTGCTTTTCAAGGTACCCAACGTCCATGTTAGGAATTCAGTGCCTTTCTAAATGACATTTCCCACCATTTCCCATCTCTCCAGTGCATACAATACTGCCATTGGAGGATCCATAGTGCTCTGGAGGGAGGGAGGTCAGAAAGTGAAGGTGGTAAGCAAATTATATTCAGCACACCGGTAATTATAAACTTATACCATCACTACCTAAAAGCTACTTGCACTTCTGAGATTGAGGGAGGGCTTTCAGGTAAGTGGGTTGACACCAGAAAAGTGTGTCACACCTTGGAACAGTCATGACTGGCCACACCTGTGCACTTGTCTGTGTCTCTTTCTTGTGTAACATGCCCCATTCTTTATGGAGCTTAGGTTTGGTTCCTCATTTAATCTTCACAACAACTCTGTAAGTTATGACAATTCTGATTGTGATGTTATCTCTGATAATGGTCAGTTCATACATGAAAAAATCCTTTAGTGTTTGTCATCAGGTGATTATTGTGCATTTATGAAGAAAGGCTAAGCTTAATTATGCACTTATCCAGTAATAAGAGAGAGAGAGAGATGTAATTGAACTTAATGAAATAGGAGTTTGAACCCAAGGCTTTCCAGTTCAGTGCTCTGACCACTGCACCATATTGCCTTTATGCAAGGAAGTTCAGATATGCAGTTTGCACATCTTGTCATAGAATAGAAAGCCCATTATCTTACAGAAGACTTGATACCGTTAAGTTTGAGAAGTCCAGGTTGGTCCGCATAACAATTTTTGTCCAATAGGTTGCACTGGCCTACGCATCTTGGCTGGTAAGTCTTTGAAGGAAAACTGTATGACTTTTCAAACTCCCAAAGGTGGAGCTGTTTGTTCAGGGTCACTGGTATGTGATCAGTGGGCTCTTATTGCGAAAGCAGCTTGGAGATTGAACGTCATGATGTGAAAAGCCCTGCTGTTTTCAATAGGCTTTGGCTGCAGTATGGTTCCCTCATGGGATGGGTGGGAACCTTCAGGCTTGGCTCACTTAAAACCAGGTTGGACAGAGCTTAGGAAATAAGCTGTCAGGAACAACCCTGGCCCTGAAGGCTGCTTGTATATGCTTAAAGGTTTTTTTCCTCCTCCCTGCCCCCTGAACAAAAATCTGAAAGTAGCATTAAATAATAGTCCAATGTAGATGTACAAAATCCAAAAGGTGGTGCTTTCCTTTATCTTTTATCTCTATGCTAGCAAATGTTTAAACATCTACATGAGTGTATCAGACTCATGCTTAATGCACGAGACAAGCAGTTGTTTTGGTTGTTTTCAATGCTTCAGATACCCATAAACTGGATGCAAAATGTACTATAAGCAACAACTAGTGCAAGGCTGGCCAAGCGGTAAAGACGCTGTGCCTGTTAACCAGCAGGCCAGGGTTCAATTCCTGGGTCGGCCCCACAAGACAGGGTGAGCTCCTGTCCTTAGCCCAGCTCTGCGATGCCAGCTGGATCCAATCGTATTGGCTCTGCCTTTCCATTGGACTCATTGGACTCATTCAGTATTGGCTCTGCCTTTCCATTGGACTCATTTCCATTGGAGAGGGGGGATTTGCTGCTTGGGTAACAGCCTATCCTCCATAAAAATCCAACCCAGGCTTTCGTGCTTCGCATGCAGCGTATGCAGCACCGAGCACGATACCATAGTCTTTCAAGTCTGACGGAGGCCTGCTTTAAAAAGTGCAAGGAAAAAGAAGATTTTGCCACCATATTCTGCCTCCATACGCTTTCCCAAGAGTATTAGTAAGACATATAAATACAGGCAGCACAAAACTCTCATGTGCTTCCTACATTCATTAACTTGCAAAGAACTCCACAAAAGCTACTGGTTCACTTCCACCCCACCCTGTATTCCAGCACATCAAAACACTGCAGTTAGAGATGATCTAAAATAGTATTTGTGAAATTGGGCTTATAAAATGACAAAACATGAAATTGGGTTTATAAAGCAAAATAACATCACCATGGATTTATTGTCATGTCTGCAAAGCAACTTGAGTGCTTCTGATTATGTTTCTAAGGCCCTGACTCATCATGCTGCTCTGTGGCTTTCTCTTACATACTCAGAAGCTGCAAAGGAAAATGCATGGAGCCCTATGGAAAGTGAAACTGAGTCACAGTGGACATTTACATGTGAGCCAAGCTGGAAAGGGCAGGTTGAAAGCACTACAAACTCACCAGAATTGTTCTTATTTAATGAATACAGAAACAAACAAAAAAAACTGGCGAAGGAAGGTCCTCCCTCCAAGCTGATAAATGCATTGAACCCTATGGAAAGTAAAAATGAGTAACATGTTTGGGTTTATTCATGAGTAAGCAAATATTCAGTATTTCCTTTGTTTTTTTATCTCGTGCACTTTAAAATTATTTTGTTTTCTTAACTAATTCAATGGTATGTACAATTTCTATTATGTTTCAATTTAGCTGTGTGTATGAGTGTGAAGATGGGGAATAATTTTCCAGTGGAGAAGATTCATGGCCCAGTCCCGAGCTTCCTGGACAATGGGGCTGCCGTGGTACCAAAATGGCTGTTAAAGTATCCAGCGCTGCTTAGGCAGCCACTTCTGTGTCTTTGGGAAAAGGAAATTTTTGTTCCTTTCCCCTGAATAAGTAGCTCCCAAATTGGAGCAAATCTATGCAATTACTATGCAGTGGACATCAGGCCTCCCACCAGCCCCACAAAAACGCATTACAGTACATTTGCAACACTGCATGCTGGTGGGTAATCATAATCAGTACAGGGCTTTCAATCTAGCTGCTGTGCTTAAGAGTAACTGATAGTTTGGTTGCAATCCTAATCTACATTTAGGCTGGCCTAAACCCCAGCAAAAGTCCTGTGCTGACCAGGGGGTACACCAAAAATGAAGTAAGACACTTCTGCCCCACTCCTGTGGGATTAGGCCAATGAACAGACCTCCACACCCTCACAGAAAGATAGGCCAGGTGAGTTAGGCCAGGCTACATTTCTTAGAATTGTAGAAGTATCTTCTACATACTTTGTACTTACTTGGATACTTTGATACTTTCTTGGAATAAATCTAATTGAAATCAGTGGCACTTGCTTCTGGATTAACATGCATGGGTTCATCTTGTCCATATCTGCACCAAGATCCCAAATTGGTTGAATACATTGGTTGTTGAGAGAAGAGTATCATGTGATTCACTGAAAATTTTCCCCTTCAACAACAAGCTTAAATTTGTACGAGTCTGGCATGCTGTACAGATTGTAGCATTTTAAAAATTATCTTCAGTTTGTTTTATTGCACATTTTTTTTCTCACTATCAGATTAAAATAAACCAGATTTTTGAAATAAATTATTCAGCATTTTTTAAACTTGTTACAAAAATATGACTTACTTCCCTAACATTCCTTCCCTCCCCTGGCTTGCATCCCACCCCAAGCCAAACAAAGATCCCTGGAGGCGGTGCACTTTAGAGAAAACAAAGGGAGAAAACCTGGCAAGGATGGGGAAGGGAGGGGACTTCTGTAGCCCTGAGAATGTTTACTGTGTCTATACCAGGAGTCCTCAACCTTTTTAGCACCAGGGACCAATAACATGGACTGGTTTTTTCCAATAACTGGCAAAGTGATTGGGATGATTCAAGCACATTATATTTATTGTGCACTTAATTTTTATTATTATATTGCAATATATAATGAAATAATTGTACAACTCACCATAACAGAGAATCAGTGGGAGCCCTGAGCTTGTTTTCCTGCAACTAAATGGTCCCATCTGGGGTGATGGGAAACAGTGACACCCGAAGTGTTTTGCTTATATCCTATCTACTACTTAACCTTGTTTTGGTTGCTGTCACTGCAGAAAACCCTGCTGCACAAAGATAGGATGTTGGAAATGGAAGCAGGCTTTTCAGTGCTTTTGTAGCAATCTCAGGATATTCCGCCTTGACTTTAATCCAGAATGTATTGAGATTTGAAGTTGTCTCAAACATCTTCTTCCAGCACAAACAAAGTTGATTCTCCTGGCTTATTCACAAAAGGGTTGTGGATCCATTCTTTCCCAGTTTGAGGATCCTTTGTGGTTGGGAAGTAATGCTCAAATTATTTTGAAAGTTTAGATTGGTGATCATGCACAAGCTTTGAGAAAGAAGGCCCTTTCAAAATCTCTGTTAGTGTTTGAAACATGTCAAAAATCCCAATGTTCACTCGTCTCCACCATACTTCCAGTTTGACTTTGAATGTAGCCACCTTATCTGTGGACCTGAACACAGTTGTCATTCTCCCCTGGAGTGACAGATTGAGTTCATTGAGCAGGTTGAATAGGTCACAAAAGAAAGCAATTTTGTGATCCATTCAGTGTCACTAAAATGTGCTTATTGTTTTTCAGAAAGAAATCTCTGGAGTGGCTCTCGTAACTCATTCCCTCTTTCTCTTTTACCACCCCCCCAGCCTAGATTGGGGGTCATTCTGATCATTCTCTTTCTTTTTACTCCCCCCATTAGGATGGGGACCTCTCTTATTCCCTCTTTTTTCTTCCCCTCCCCTCTTCACACTTTGAATATGCTGTTAAAGATGGGGGGATGTATGACATTCTCCACCTGGCTTGCAAGCTGCCACATGATCTCCCTGTGCCTGGGATCTGGCAGGGAAACTCCACACAGGCCCTCCTGCTGAGAGGAGGGGCAGAGGCAGTTAGCAGGGCTTCTTAGAGACTACTCCAGCCACTGGTCCTCTGCTGGAGTAGTCAGGCAGACACTCTGTATTGCCTTTGGTCCCTTGCTGAGGGGAGGGGCAGAGACATCCTCTTGTGGACTGGTCAGACAGCTGCTGCAGCCCTCTAGTGGTCCCTAGCCCGGTGCTTGAAGAACTCTGGTCTATACAATTCAGAAAGGACCTTAATTTAAGAAAGATGAGGTTGATGCCTTCAGTGGTGGGTGCAACAGCCCGAAGTGGTAGGGCTAGATCAGCTGCTGGTTCTTAGAACTGCATGAATGAATCTGCTTTGGCTGGAGCACCAACAACACCCTCTCCTTGAGAACTGAAACCTCAATATTTTACATGACAATTGTCATATGTGCGGAGTTGCTCTTAGAAACTTCAGCTGGTACAAAAGATTGCTGTTAGATTGCTGCCAAATCCTGTCCCCTTTCCTAGGCCTGCAAAGCCAACATGAGACCACTGTGGGCTATTTAGAAGTAGCAGATCTTGTAGTGGCTCAGTGGTTAAAACACCATGCATGTAGACCAGCAAGCTGGGGTTCAAGACCTGGGTGCTACAATACATCTTGGGCATCTTGCCCAGCTGCTGCCAATCTAGCAGTCTGAAAAAAACATGTAAATGCAAGTATGATCTAGGAGGATTTCCTGCAGGCAGGGGGTTGGACTAGATGACCTACTAGGTCCCTTTCAACTCTAGGATTCTATGATTCTATGATTCTAAGTTGCCTCATTGAATAGGCTGGGGCTTTATCTGGGGTAAGGGGATAAATGTCACTTTTCCCCAATAAGACATCCAGACTGCTCGGATTCATGGTTAGGATGAATCACATTGGCCTTGCTGTACAAATAATAGAATCATAGAATCCTAGAGTTAGAAGGGACCCAGTGGGTCATCTAGTCCAACCCACTGCCTGTAGCAGGAAATCCTCCTAGAGCATCTCCTGGGTACAGGGGGTAGACGATCAGGAATCAGAATTGTGTTACCCATGTAGTTTAGTCCAATCTACATTTACTGTACATTGAAGGCATTGTGTTCAGTGGGGCTTACTCACAAAAAACAGGGGACTGCAGTATCAGTTACTGAAGCTTATATATAGAATGTAGAATATACATATAGAATATACAGAAGCTTATGTACATAGAACTAGTAAAATCGTACCCTCGTATGGGAGTAAAATCCCCCCCGGCCGCCATCCTCCCACTGCACATTGTCCCCCCATGCACATTGTCCCGCCATGTGCGCCATCCACCCATGCGCAATATCTTCCTATGCCCAACCCCCCATACGCAACATCCACCCTTGCGCAACTTACCTCCATGTGCAACATCCTCCCATGTGCAACTTACCTCCATGCACATCAACCCCCCTCCCATGTGCATCAACCTCCCATGTGCAACAACCGCTCATGTGCAACAATCCCCATGTGCAACATGGAAACATGGTTAATCTACCACAGCCAGTTAATCTTTGTTTTTGTATGCGTTGCTGAAAATTGACATCCAGCTCTTAATGATGATCTTTGAAAACTGATCAAGCAATCTTTTATGATCCAATTTCTGAACAGTATAAAGTACGTTGAACTGTGTTTGCGCAGTGATTTTCTTAAATGTGTGTTTGCAATAAATTTTCTTTCCAATAGTAACCCACTAGTGCCAGGGTTATTTGGGCTAATCTCTGTTGCTGTTATTGTTGAATTGTTCCTGTGTCTAAAATGGGTTTATTTTTATTAATTTGTTAAATTTAGTAGCTGTTTTGTACCAGAATGACCCCAAGCAATGTACAGGTTTTTTTTTAAATCAGCACCAACTGGGTGGGTGCAGGGTGTTCAGTTGTACTGGACAACAAGCATTAGCTGGGCAACAACCTGAACTTGACACTAGTGGCTAACATTGTGAAAAACAGGATGTGTATAAATGATAATACCATCATGTTATATATCATTGGCAAGGAAATTTAATGCAGAGTGCATTATTCCACATAATGTATTATTCCAGAATGCCCTATTCCACTGCCGAACTGTCCTCATCATCAGGAAATTTTTCCTGATATCCTGTCAAAACCTCTTTTCTTGCTGTTTTTACCCATTGGTTTTAGTTATGTTTTCAGAGGCTGTTGAGAACAAATGTGTCCCTTCTTGCAGATGAGTCAGTTCATAAATATTTTCTAACACAGAGAGAAGGAATAATCTTAAAACCAGTTCATAAGCTGGTTCAGAAGAACATGTGAAGCCTTTCTGGCCCTCTATTCCCTCCTGAGTCAGGGGATTTCCTGCTGGCTCCTCACCACAGGTCACATCTGGTTTGGACACCCAAACTATTCTAGAAGAACAGAAGGTCTTCAGTGATCACTGGAATCTAGTGAGGGATAGAGCAGGCCTCTGTCAGTCTTGAGAGACTATGGTATCATGCTCGGTGCTGCATACGCTGCATGTGAAGCATGAAAGCCTGGGTTAGATTGTTTTGGAGGATAGGCTGTTATTCAAGCAGCAAATCCCCCCCTCTCCACACAACTGAATTAGTTCAATGGAAAGGCAGAGCCAATACAATTGGATAAGGCAGTGAAAAACACTTAGGGAATGGAATTCTAGAACATGGGTGCTGCCACTTGGAAGGATCTGTCCTGCATTCTTGATGGATTTCTGTAAGCACTGGCACTTGAAGGAGAGAGTTCCTCATAAAAACCACAATTCATAGGATTCATATGCAGTAGAAGGACCTTCAGATATTCTGGGCTCCAACCATTTAGGAGAGATGTGTGCATGTGTGTCACTTCACTGGTTCATGATAAGCAGGTTAGTGCTTGGGTATTAGTGCTGTATTAAACACATGAATCCTATACAAGTCCTATGCAAAGGGAGTTGTCTGTTACATCTCTGCTTGAGTTATTACTTGCTTCCTTCCACTGAGGAGGTACAAGCAAAATACTGAAGCAAGAAGGGGGTAGCTAATTCCTACTCTAAAGGTAAACCGCTTTAGGCATGAGCATGAAACAGACTTTCACTTTTAATTTTAGAAGGAGAGAAAACAGTATCAGGAGGTTACCAGAAATTGAGCAATGCTGCACATGTAATCTGCCAAGTACTATATACAGGGGCTGGCAGCTGTCATCTGCCCCCCCCCCTTCCTGGTTCCCCACTCTCTGCTAAACCTTTGGTTGTGTTGTTGTTACCCTGCTAAGCAAAATCTGATGCCAGCTGTAACAGAGAAACTGGCAAACCAGCAAGGAAGAAGGGCAGCCCGCTGTGCTCTCTCACACAAGGCGTGGGTGTTGGAGGGTTAAAAATAGACATCAGATATTCAGTTAGCAAATGTGGAGGCGGGAAAACAGAAAACTGTTTATCAGACCCAGCTCTTCCCCTGAGAGATGTAGAAATTAGTCAGATCAGAGGACAGCATAACTGTGTGTGTACGTGTTGTGTTTCAATCTTGGGACAGCAACATGCTAAAGATGTTTCATTGTGTGCTTGCCTTGTTAAGGCAAAAATTTCAAGGGCAGGCAGAATTTCTCTGGGAATGGGAATATGGTAAGTTCATCCCATTTCAGGATTCTGTGTAACGCATTCTTAACACTTAAACTCTACACACACACACACACACACACACACACAGAGAGAGAGAGAGAGAGAGCACAAGCAACCACAATTACTAATAGATCTGATCTGACCTGATCTGACCTTAAGATTATCCTTATAAGAAATTCACACCTAGAATTTCCTAGGAATAAGCCCCACTGAACACTTTGGGGGTGTAATCCCAACCAATTTAGGTCAGTGCAACTCAACTGCTCTCCTTACCCATGGTAATATGGGGAGGGCAGCCACCAGGAGTGGTACAGAAGTGCTTTACAGTATTTTTGAGACACCCCCAGGTCTTGATAAGATTAGATCAGTAGAAGGTTTTTCCCCAAAGGACATGTGATGAGAAGAATTATCAAGTGCATCGAAAGGCAAATTGGTAAATTTGCCTAGGATCATAATTTTAATGCTTTCTTTCCAGGGACCACAGAAGAGGCAGTGTGTAGCTCTTGCTATGTTGAAGCTACAATCCTGTGCAAGTTTAGGATTTCAGTGTCAAAGACCAAAATTATTTTTATAGTTTTCAACCAGCTAAGACTTTTGGAGGCAAAAGCAAAAGGAGCTGGGGAGAGAGAAATAGAGATTAAGGACAAAATCTAGAGTAACTATGGGGAGTCTGTGCTCCAGTGTAAGAACAAATTACTCTGGATTGCAATATGAATTTCCCATAGGTTTTCACCAGGTGGTGCAGTAACTACGGGTGCATGTAAAGTCTCCTACATATTTCCATAGTTACTCTGGATTTGGGGGTAACCCTAAAATCCAGAGTAACTATGGGAGCACGTAAGAGACATTACATGCACCCATACTTACTGCACCAACTGGTGAAAACTTATGGGAAATTCATATTGCAATCCAAAATAAATTATTCTTACACCAGAGCAAGGACTCCACATAGTTACTCTGGATTGTGCCCCAGGGGAAAAGCATGGGGCAGGGAAAGAGTTACCTACATTTTCTACCTTTTCTCTTGCTTTTCATATGCTCAAGGATCTGTTACCCGGCATTTCACATTACTCGATGATGGCCATGTATTTGGTGGGGTTTGACACAGATTCAGATGGCTGCTGACTTCTGTTGGAAAGCTTTATTTGCATAATTGATAGATATGCCAATACAGTTGTACAGTTTACAAGCATAATTCCTTTCGAAGCGTGCTTCGAAACATGCATAATCCAAAATGTTTGTATATCAAAGCAAATTTTGATATAAGAAATATATCATAAGAAATAATGGAAGAAATACCATGAGAATTAATGGAAACTCAGACGATTTATTCCACAACCCAAAAATATTCATACAAAAATTATTACAATACTGTAATATAATAAATAATAAAGTACAAAATATAAAGAAAAATAAAACAAATTAACCTGTATTAGTCTGTCAGGTCTCTCAGGCTGCAATCTGCCTTACCCACTTACACAGGAGTAAGCCCCACTGATTATAATTGGGCTTACATTAGAGTACATGTAAGTGTACATTAGAGGCTGAGGTCCTGTACATGTAGAGTACATTAGAGGCTGAGGTCCTGGCAGAATGCTGACACAGGCCCTATCCCGGCCAGGATGATTTTTCGCTTGTTTATCAAGACATCGCCTGTATACCAAGTTGAAATTTTATTAGAAATGTTTGCTTGTGTTGCAACACACTCTCAAAGGTTTCACTGTACTTAGCTCTCTGGCAGCTCTTCTGTTCCAATAATTGTTAGCTGATGGCTGTGATAAAAAGGATAATATATTTTTTTAATGAAGCCAATCATTTCATCCATAGGAGAATGCAATCTGAAAAAGGCGTTTGTCATCTGTGGCAATAAAAAAAAGAACAGCAGGCTGTTTGCACATAATCAGGAGCTTCAGGTAGTTAAAAAAAATACTTTTCTACCCTGGGAAGTGTGGGTGGGTGATGCCAGATGTTGTGGAGGAGAAGGCTGAAGTGGATTGCTTATTAGGTTTGTATTGTTAGCTACCACCAAACACCTACCTTTGGATTCAATGGCCCCTTAATCTAATCCAGCAAAGGCAGGTCTTGTGTTCTTTAGAATGCATGATTGAGGACACTTGTACCCATGAAGCCAAAATAATTGGGGTTGTCAGCTCAGCTTATTCCTGCTGATATTCAGGCATTGAGTTTTAAGTTCTGGATGTTTGCACTGACAAAAGCTATGAGTCTATGGAACTCCATATTCTCAAGCAGTGTATCTCCAAATAGCAGTGGATGTGGGGGAGGCAAATAGCTATAACTTTTTTGCCATGCTCATGCCTCTGAAAGTAGAACTAGAACCAATGGATACAGACTTCAAGGAAAGAGATTCCAACTGGATATCAGAAAAAATATCAGACGGTCAGGGCAGTCAGGAGTAGAATAGATTGCTAAGGGAGGTAGTGGACTGTCCCTCACTGGTGGAACCACTGCAAGCATCTTCAAGCAGAGACTTGCACCTAAAGAAGATGCTCTAGGAGGATTTCCTGCTAAAGTCAGGGGGGTGGACTAGAGGACTTACTTGGTCCCTTCCAATTCTGTGATTCTGATTTAATGATTCTGATGCTAGACTGTAATCAAGCAGACTCCCATTATCTTCCTACTCTTAGAGTGTTTGAACTCTCTGTTTATTCAAAGGCAAAGGTGGAATATCAGTCATTTAAATAAATTATTTGAAACTCTTCTGCTCACTGCAACAGTTGCCTGGACATGTTCTCTGCTTAACCTCCCCCTTCTGTAGCAAGAGGCTTCCTGTTTGACTCAACCAGCCTGCTGAAAAAGCCAGGGTCTATGTTCATTTGCAACAATTGAATGGGGCTGTTAGTAATTAAAGCACACGGGGTTCCCAGAAAGTGGCTCAGACCGGATATCCTTCATCAAAATACTCTAGGCATCACAGCCTAAAAATAACTCTGCCAGAACAGAAACTAAATAAACAAGTGAGAGAGAGAGAGAGAGGGAGAGAGAGCCAAGCAGCTTCCTGGGACATGGTGCGGCTTTCAGGCAAGTTGGAGAGAGGGTTAACTATGATACAGGACCTGACCAAAGGGACCCAAGAAATTCAGTGTTCCTGTGCCTACTGACAAGAGGCGGTGTGCAATTCCAGTGTGGAACAAATTATTATATAACTAGGTTGTGTCAGTACGTAAGGGAAACTATGAGGCATAGTGGTTAGAGCTGAATCCTGGAGACCTGGCCCCAAATCCCTCCTCAGCCACTGAGCTAATGGAGTAACCTTGACCTTGTTGCTCTCTCAGCCAAAGTACTTTCCAGGAGTTAGGGTGGCATGTATGTCACTGTGCAGAGCACCCTGGAAAAGGAAGTACAGTGCTGAGTGCCCCACTTAGCGAGTGTTCCACATAACAAGTAACAAGTAAAAACTTATTTGGGGGTTTTGCCTCATATAACAAGCATGATTCACATAACGAGTGCCCATTGGCTGGACTCCCTTTCCTCCTCCCTGCATTGGCTGGGCTGTGGGATTGAGGCGGGACTTTCTCTTCCTGCCTGCAGTACATGAAGAGGCCACACTTTGAAGCTAAGATGACAGACAAGCAGACTGGCAAATCAATGCTGGTTTGGCTACATGTCCCAGCCCTTCTCTTTGCTTCGGCACAGACTGCCATTCCTTTTTTGTTTGTGTAAATAGTTTTGTAAACCCCTAGACACCAGGCACCAAGACCAGCAATGCAACATGAAAAGCAGTAAGAGATTTGGCTCAGCAGGCAAAGCTCCAGCATGTGCTTTTCACACACACAAAATAGGCCCTCCCATTCTGAACTCTTTTTGCATTGTTTCTGGTCTGGAAATAACTTGCAATGACATCATTGTCAATTACTTCTGGTAGTACTTCCAATAGGTGAACCATGCAAAATGGTACAGTATATTGAGAAACACTGGCTGCAGTCCTAAAGGCACACTTTCCTAGGAGTAAGATCCACTACACAGTTGGGCTTACTTTTGAATAGACATCGTTAGGATTGTTCTCACTGCCCAAAAGTATCCCGTCAGTGCTGCTCCACATTTGGATATTGCAAAGGGAAGAGGGCTGGTAGTAGATGAGCAACTATTTTTTGGGGAAGTAACTGTCTTTTGAGGAAGTTTGTCCACCATTACTGATTTTCCAATTAAACTCCACAGACAATTTGAAATAGCTTAGGACTGTGGTTCTCAAAGTGGGGCTTGGGACCTCCTGGAGGACCATCTGCAAATCTGGCTCTGGGTGCTACCATCTTGGAATGGGACACTCATGGTGCGTTCCTGGGAGTAAGTCTCATTGAACACAATGGGACTAACTTAGGAGTAGACATGGAGGAGTTCTGGCATCAAAGTAATATCACTTCCTGTTTGATGTCACTTCTGGCCATGAGATCACTTCTGGGGGTTCTGGACAGATTGTCGTTTTCTGAAGGGGTCCCCAGGCTGAAATGCTCAATAACCACTGGTTTAGTAACACATGAATACACACACAGACACACAAACTGTAATATAATGCGATGTTCTATTATGTACCTTTCACAGGTTTGTAGAATTTTGCAGGGGAAACTTGTGGATCAGTGAGGAAAAGCTACTCTTGATGATATTGTTTTTGCTATATTACTGCTGAAGATACTATAGTATAGAAGTCACTATCTAGCCACTCCTAGCTGACCTTGGCTGCCTCTGTAGGTTACCATCCAATGCTGCATATAATGAAAGCAAGGCCTTTTTTTCACTCTGTTTTCTTCACTGCGTGCAGGGTGTCTGGACATGTACAGGACACCTGATTCTGAGACACTGAAGCCTGCTGTGGTGCCATTAACTTAATTAACCTAAGAGCTGCCATGACAGAGGCTGATCTGAGCATCTGGACCTGGCATTGCAATCTGTCATGGCTGTTACTTTGATCTGAGAGGAATGGGAGAGGATATTCTTGACGGGTTTGCCCACCAATTTTTTTATACCGAACACTGTAGAAGCTAAAACAGTGGAGTAGAGAAAAGAAGAACATGTTATTCATTTAAACTGTTTCTTTACTTGGGAGATATTTATGTGTGGGTTGTTAACACTCTTCTTCGATTGTGGAAGATCAGGATATCAGATCCAGACCAATTCTTTTGGCCTATAATTTTATTTAGCCTGCATTAAAAATGTTGTTGATTGTACAGTCATTAAACCTAAATGCACACACAAATAATTATGTGTTGAGTTTGGCAGTGTTATTTTTTGACTGGGCCTTACTCTGTGCCTTTAATACCTGCCTGACTTTGCACATTACTTTGTGTGTACACTTCAGTTTGAAGACCATACTTTAAAAATGTGAAATGTAGATGTGACAAAACTGTTTTAGAAAATCAAATTCACTTATCAGAGAGTGAGTCTTGACTGCAGCTTTTTAATGAAAAGTTCACTGAGTGGAAGACATGATTTATTGGTGTATAATGTGTGAAACAGCCTAGGCAATGCAGAAATTTGGCAGATGAAGCTTTTCCTATCACTATATATCCATGCCAAAATAAGCCTCATCTGCTTTTTGTCTGTGTGTCTGTCTCCTTTTAAAGAAATAGAATTAAGGGTAATTTAATGGTAATTTAAAAACTGGCAATCCTAGGATTTACCCTTGAGGGCAGATCTATTTTTTACTAGCAAAATGTATGCATGTTACGGGAGTACAATACCCTCCATACACCATCCCCCATTGTGCAACAGCCTCCATGCACATCAAATTCCACATGCACATCAATCTCCCATGCACAACCCCCATGCCCATCAACCCCCCAGGCACATCAAAACCCCATGCACATCAAATCCACCATGCGCAACATCCCTCATGCTCATCATCCCTCATGCTCAACATACCCATGTGCATCAACACCCATGCACATCAACTCCCCCATGTGCATCAACCCCCCATGTGCATCACCTTGCCATGCATAACTTCCCCACATGCACAACATCCCTCATGCTTATCATCCCCTCATGCACAACATCCTCTTATGTACAATATCCTACCATGAGCTTTATCCCCTCATGAGCAACATCATCCCCCATGCACAACATCCCCCCTGTGCAACATCCCCATGCACATCAACCCTCCCATATGCAACATCCTCTCATGTGCAACATCCCATCATGCACATCAACACCCACATGCATCATCCCACCACGTGCTTCATCTCCCCATGCACACCATCCCACATGTGCACCATCCTGCCAATCAGCTTCCAGAACCAATTATGCTCAAAAATCAAGGCATCACTGAATATGAATGTTTTTAGCTTTTAATTTGTTATGTCCTACATTTTTCTTGGGTGTCCTATAATTTGGGGAGGAGCTTGCGTTCCTTTTGCATTTATGACATATGGTCACTCTGGCTACTGAGCTGGCTTCCAGAGCACTGTTTATTCCAGCAGCCAGCACCAACAGAAGAGGTGCAATAATGATGGCCAGGGTGCAGATTTAAGATGTCATGAAGGGCTTTCTTGACCCTTCCCCCCTCCATAATTTGATTACTGGAATGAACACGACTGAATGCACAGGACTTACTTTTGAGTAACAGGTGTATGTTTGGTGTGGTCTTTTCCCTCTTGATGCTGGCAGACATGTGCTTTGAAATTCCAGAACTTACTGGAAGTATACTGTTCCTGTTCCCAAGATCTGCCACCACATGAGACTATAGTACCTTTAGTGGTTTATTTTTAATACTATTAATTTATTTTTTGTGTGTAAACCACTTTGTGAACTGCTTTTGTTAAAAAGTGGTGTAATAATAACAATCTAGCAAAGATTTTCCATGTAACACATGAGGAGGGATTAAGTGGTGGAGCACCTGCTTTGCATTTGGAACATCCTGGTATTAATTTCTGGCATCTCCAGGTTGTGGTAGGAAGAACTGCTGAATAAGAAATCCTGGAGAGACACTACCAAGTCAGTGTAGATAGACAACAGACGGACAACCCATCTTCCTAAGAATAAGGCAATTTTCTATATGTATTTTGCTTTGTAAATAAGTCCACAGGAATAATTCTCCACAATCCTAACTGCCCCTTCTGTCTATGTATATCTGTATTAAATAATTTGTAGCATATTCAGTGGTCTGAGGGTGGTGGGGGGAAGCTCTCTTCCAGTTTGCAAATGCTTTGTGATTCACATTCACCATAGGAGACTCTGGCAAGTGGCTTCATATACCTTGCATATTTTCAGAGGCCCAACCAGCTGAATTGTACCTGAGAAAACCAGCAAATGTGGAATAATAGCTTGGTTGGGTGCTGTCATTCTGAAACCAGCCTTGGAAATTGTACTGGCTTTCACAGTGAAGAAAGCAGACCACATGAGAGGACAATATGAGAACTACAGAGTGGGAAGCCCCCTCAGAGACAGAATGCCGAGCAGATGATTCAAATATCTTACAGTACTGTCAAGTCTATAGGCACCAGTAGCTAAAATAACATTGCCCAAAGATTAGGTTTCTGTTTCTGCATTTACCTAAAGTGCTGTTGCCCCATTTATCTAAAGTACCAAAAGTCACTGGCAGACTTTACCTCTTAAACACAAGGTTCTTTGCTTGCTATTGTATGCTGCAACTGTCCTTGCTATTTAGGGTCACTGTTTTTTTCTGATTCTTATTCCTTCTAAATTCTTACTCCTATTTTATCTTGGGGGTTGAGATTTTAGGGGATGTTTTCCCTCTATGGCCTGCATATTTACTGATCAAGATTCTACACTGCTGAATGTGTTTGAGTAAGTGGAAATTGGATCCACTAGGAAATTAAATATACAGTACTTACATTTTAAAATATGCATACACCTTCCACATAAACATGAATCAGAAACCAGTTGAAGGCAGGCTATTGACAAACCAAATATATCTGTTTAAATTCTAACCCCTGTATTTTATTAAATACACCTGTATTAAATTCTAACACTGCATTTTTACAAAATTTCTGCACATGAATAGGGCTAGGAAAATGGCGTGTAGGCCCAAGATATTATGTCAGGGAGTCCCCTTCCCAAGGATCCCCTTACTTACCTGGGGAGAGTTTCCAGGCAGTGCCTGGAGGTACCAAGTTCACAAGTCACTCCAGGGGGGGAGGAGTTTCCGCCCAGGGGGCAGACTCACAGAGTGAGCCCTACAACTCCAACCCCCTCAACAGCTGAGGGAGACCCTCTCACAGGGTGACAGCCAGCTCAGCCTCAGGAGGGACTGAAAACCCCTGGTGAGTGTACAGAACTGGCTGGATGCAGGAAGGCAATTTTAATGTCAATTTATAAAATCCAAATTTCCAAATTATTAAACTTTCTGTGTTTGTGAAACCCACTAAAAAGTAATTTTAGAAATTCAAACCATAAGGAGGTGAAAGGGATACAATGTATTTTCATCTCTATACTTAACATTAAAGACTGACTCATTCAGTTATTCAGTCAACATCCAGCCCTAATCCCTAGATCTAGAAGCATAAAATTTGGGGATCATCCTTTCTATGATGTAAGGACCAGCATTTGGCAGGTACTCCTTGGCAGGTACTCATGGCCTGCCGGTGCCAAATACCTACTTCCCGCCAGCCCGGTGGTGTCAGCCCACTGTTGGCCTCTTGTGCAGGTGCCCATCAGTGCCTGCTGGTGCCAGTGCTCACTAGTGCCCACAAATATTTTTTTAAATTTTACTCCCATGACAGGTAAGTCCATCTAGTATTTATATTTTTTACATTTTATCCAGCTCTTCCTTCACAGAACCAAGGGCCCATGGAACTTACTGTACATGGTTCTCTCCCAGTCCCTTTAAGTGGCACAATTACCTTGCAAAAAAAGTTGGTTGAAACATATGATTCACTGAGAGCCATCTCCTGAGCTTCCATGGAGATTTGAACCGGAGGTCTCCTCTCTACCCTTTCTCCAGCCTAGTCGGACATACCAACATCACATTAGTCCCAACACCTTTTCAAGCATGCACTTGCATCTAGTCAGCATCAATCCAATGCTATAGGCATGCCTCAGTGGCCCCCAGTCTCCTAGTTTCCATTGTGATGACATTGGAACAGATACAAAGCTGGCAGTGGGGATGATTTCTTGAGGACAAGGGGTAGGTGTGATAGGAGTGTCTCACCTTTCCCCTGGAAATTCTTTCTGCTTTTTTTCCTGGCTGGGACCTACTGTAAGGAAGGTACTTTGTGGAAAAAGAACATAAGGAGATTCCTGCTGAATCAGGCCAAGGCCCATTTACACCAACATCCTGTTTCCCACAGTGGCCCACTAAATGCTTCTGGGAAGCCCACAGGCAGGAGATGAAAGACCTCTCCTGCCATTGTTTCCTCCACATTTTCTGCTCCCTCAACTTCTAACCTTTCCCTACTAGGTTAAGAGCCTGGAGGAAAGCCACAGGAGAAAAAAACAGGTGGACAGATTTGCTGTGATCCAAGAAATATTTCTTTACCCAGCATGTAATTAGTATGTGGAACTCCTTGTCTCAGAATGTGGAGATGGCATCTAGCCTCAATACCTTTAAGAGAGGATTGGACAAATTTCTACAGGGAAGGACCAGCGTTGGTTACAAGCCATGATGTATGTATGTGTGCATGTGTAATTATTTTTTTTTTAAGATGTAGGCAACTTCAGGTGCAGGGGAGGGCACCTGAATGCTCCCTGAAGCATTTGGTGGGCTGCTGTGAAATACAGGAAGCCAGACTAGATGAGCCTTTGGCTTGACCCAGTGGGGCTTTTCTCATGTTCTTAGTTGGAATGCAGCATTCCACTCACTGTTCTAGTTCCTTCCGCTGCATCATCTCTTGAAACCAAACAGGAAATGCTGAGCATGCTCTGATTTGACTCTCAGCACTACTTTCAACACCAGATGCATTTAATATGTGTAGCCACCCAACTGTGCAACTCAGACCCTGGGGAAACAGAGCTCCGCTCAGCCTGGCAATCCCAGAATTCAGCTGAGTCTTCCATGAGGCACCCCGCCCCCCCCCAACACACAAAAAGGCCAGAGAAGAAGAGGTCAGGCATTAAAGGAACCATCTCAGAATGTATAAGTTCTTGAAAGATAAAAGGTAAAGGTGTCCCCTGCAGGTTACCCTGGTAGTCGTAACTGACGCTAACTAACTGGTAGTCGTAACTAACTGGAGTGGAATTCATGCTTGTTTCAAAGCTGAAGAGCCAGCACTGACCAGGGACACCTCCATGATCATGTGCCTTGCCTGACTGAATAGCCAAAGCACATGGAACGTACGTAGAATGGGTTTGGGAAGGCAAGTGCATAGGGTGGTGTTTAAGTGTTGCACTGCATGATAACTGCAGTTGTGGTAGCTCAAGCCCAGGGAGAATTTTGAGGAGAACCCCAGAAGGTGACATCCAGTAAAATGAATGGTTTTTGGGAAGACTTAATTAGTCAGTGATGGCAATGACTCCATTCCATTTTATAGGAAGTTCCTGCTGGCAGCTGCCACCCCCCAATGCCACTGTTCCAGGTATTTTGGGAGGGGCATGGCATCTTGGTCCAATTGAACCAGGAGACCTGTGGGCACTGGGCAGGTGAACAGTGTACTTCTCTGTGATGCTGGGGCCCTACTAACTGTCCAGGGAGGCCATGAGCTGATTCTGGGCTTAGTCCACAGAACTGTGTTATCAATCCATTTCCATTCTCTTGGGATTTGTGGGGTTATGAAAGGCCGATAAAGGGTTACCAGTGCTTTACTGACTCTGCTTTTTATAGGCCCTGCCACAGAAAAACAGGTGACTTTTTCCCAGCACAAAATGTTTCTTTTTAACATTTTTGCATGTCTGATTGCTGTTAAAGTCTCCACACACCCTCCTGAGTAGCAGTAGGTTAACTGACAGTGCAATCCTAAGCATGTCTACTCAGAAATAAATCCCATTGTTCAGTGGTACTTATTCCCACGAAACTGTGGTTAGGATTGCAGCCTAAGCATGACAGACGGTGAGACTAGGACAAATATAGAAGATGCTGTTAGTATTTTCCAGAGTGTCTGCTCTGCTCTTTTTCACCTGTTGATGTAGTTGTTAGAGAAAGTTGAACTCTTTCTATGTGTTTGGTCGTATGTGGCAAGCAGCCAATGAAATGATCCACATCACTTAGGAAATTGACTTGCGTCAAACCCACCCTCTGCCTGAGACAGCTGGCTGTACAACTCTGTTAGTTCTTGGAAGGCTTCTATTTGATTTGCTTTTCCTTGTCAAATAGAGAGGAGATGAAATAGTGCTGCAGAGAATGGCCTGTTATGTTACCAGGTGGCCAGTTTTCCAAAAACTGGGCAGACGGTGCTTGGGGTGCGTTCAGAGATAATCTTGGGCATTTACTAGGTAATCTTTTGATCTTCCTACTTGCATGTTGATTGAAAAGCAAAGTTACAAGCAGTAACACACATAATTTCCCCCGGATGTTTTCAAAATATGGTACTGAACAGGCAGCCCAATCCTGCCCCCACCTGCCTGTGCAATACAATGAAACCAATGGAGCATCCATAGCATGCTATTGTATGTGTGAGGGGTGGGAGGGGGAATAATTAGATGGCCCAGGGGAGGCAAGAATTTTTTTTTACTCTTTCCCATAAGCCACCTGCCTGCTGTTACCAACACTGGCTATTTAGGTAGCATACTGTGCTTGTTAACCAGCAGGCCAGGGTTCGAGATCCGGGTCAGCCCCACAAGACAGGGTGAGCTCCTGTCCTTAGCCCAGCTCTGCGACACAGCTGAATCCAATCGTATTGGCTCTGCCTTTCCACTGGACTAATTCAGTGGCGTGGAGAGGGGGGATTTGCTGCTTGGGTAACAGCCTATCCTCCATAACAATCTAACCCAGGCTTTCATGCTTCGCATGCAGCATATGCAGCGCCGAGCACGATACCATAGTCTTCCAAGACTGACGGAGGCCTGCTTTAAGTGTGAGGAGCCTGAAAAGGGAATAGGATTTTGGCATTTGACACTTAGCCCACTCACTGCCCAAATTGTCCCTGTTATCATTTTTCCTGATTCAGTGGAAACTGGGTGAGCTGGTGGCAGGAGCACAGGACATCTGCCTGTTTGTGTTGGCATCCCTGAAGCACATGGCAATGGTGCAGCTTTTGCAGCACCAGAACAGGACTTAAGCAAACCATCGCAAGGTCCTAATAGGACTGGCCTGGATAGGATTGGATTGTTAGAGTTCCTTTGCTAGAAAACGGGTAAATGAACCGGTAAATGTTTTGTAGATTTTAACTTTAAGGAACCAGTGATCTTGTGTGTGCCAAAGAATATTCTAAGGTCCTTTTGTTTGAGGGCCAGCCTGCAAGTTTGCCAGCAGATGCAGTTCTAGGATCCAGATCTTCGCCAAACAGCTGCTAAGCAGGGTGGAAGATGGGTGTAATTTGCATTTGGAAAGTGGCAGGGGAGGAAGGACTGTTGAATCCTTTTCTTATACGTTGCTTTTCTTTTAAACCTCTCTCCTCCAACTGTCTTTTCCTATGGAGAAAAAGTGCAGAAATGCATCTGGAACCCTTGCTAAATGGAGGTGGGAGTGGAAGTTGCAGATGGGAGTAGGGGATGTAGGGGAAGGATGCTGGGTAACAGAATCTCCTTCCTGTCTGCAATTTAATCTACAAATAGCTTCTTCCTAAGGAGCAGCAATATTGTGAAATACGAGTGCACTGAGTTCCCACTGACAGTAGGGAGTGCCCTTCTTCCATGATCAGTATTGATTGCCAAGCTAGGCCAGCACAGGGAAAGTTTCTTGGGATACACCCAAGAGGTAAATGTGAGCTAGATTCAGAAACGCCTGTGAAACTGATAGTGGCCGTGAGGGGTGAAGAATGCCCTTTTAACACATTTTGCTCTGAGGTCTCCTAATCAAGATTGTCCTTTAGCAGTGTCCAGGTTCCCCTTGAAGCAAGTTGAAATTGTCAATAGGGAACAGATTATGGCAAGAGATGGGTGCCATTTTTGGCCTCTATTATATATTATTTCTTTAAAGAAGTGTTTCATTCCAGAGCCTGAAAAGTCAGAATCAGCTCATTTCTCGTCTTTCTTGCATAAAGATTGAAAGTTACCCTCGTCTCTCAGATGGTCTTAGCACTTTCTATAGATATCATCATTCCCATTTCTCATGCCAGTCTTGCTCTGGCCTGGTCTACTCATGCCACAGAAGGAGACAGGGATGAAGTGGTCACATGGCCGCCTTAGACTGCAGGAAAGCAGGCAGTTTCTAAATGTTCCTATGCATTCTGAAAAGCCTTCCTGCAAAAAGAATGCCTGCAGGAAATGGGCCTATTCCCCCTTGCCTTAACTGGATTATTTTTACATGCAGGGAGTTTTTATGTGGGTGAACATGGGCAAAATGTGCATACGCACACAAACAATTATCCTTTGCTGCATGGGCCCCTTTAAGTAAGCCTTGTCTGCTTTGTCTTTCCCAGTTGTACCCAGGCGGTCACTGTTTCTTTGCAAAGATTGTGCAATTCCACACAGCCCTGTAAATTCCTGTCTCAGATTTTGAACATTACTTCAGTGAAACATTATGTGCAATTTGGGATCAGTTTATATAAGGAGCAAACAAACTCTGGTAAGCAGCAGTTGCTACTCAGGAGTTGGGAGTTCAGACCTGTTCTCAGAAGCAATCTTTTAGATGAGAATGAAGTGTCATTTGCGACTGGTATTTGCCTTCTCTGAATGAAAGAAGCAGAATGGATATAATATAGTATTACAATGAGTCAAGCCATTGTTTAATGTCCAGCAAGTGTGCCAAGTAAATCTGCTATTCTGTTTGTTAACTTGAGTGCCTGTGGCTGTTTAATTCACTTGGTGCAACCCACATAACTTACAAGAAATAAAGAAAGCATCTTGAAAACATCTTGCTAATTCAAATTTTAAAAATAGTGTTCTTCTTATAATAGTGCCCTGATAGATGCCTCTGGGATGATGCAGAGCATGAGGGTGATGATCTCTTGTTTGTGCCCAGCATGTATTAGGGTGCAAACCTAAAGACAGTTTCCTGGGAGTAAGACCCATTGAACACAGTGGAGCTTACTTTTGAGTAGACATGGTTAGGATTGTGGTCTAAGTCATACTGTTCCTGAAAAACAGAGGTTGTTTTCACTAATAACCATTGCCATAATATTAATAACCATACTAACTATTGCTAATAACCCTATACCCCATCAATTTGTTCCTTAATAAAAACACCAAGTAGTTACCAGCACATCTTGTGGCCACAAGTGCTGTATAACATGTGAAAAAGCATTTCCTTCCTGCCATACAGTTTAATTTATTCCAAGTTCTACCTGAAAAAAGGAGAAAAATGTATCTTGCTTCCAAGCATTTATAATTCTGCTGCATATTCCCTGTCATCATGATTTTATCCCAGGTGAAGAAACCTCATAATGCTTTCAGAAATGTATTTCAAACCCTTGATGTAAAGGGTGTTCTTGATTGATAAATATGTATTTATAAGTTGAAAGCTGCTATGAAAAGTGATGACTACAAGTGTGAATGAGCCATGGTAGTTGGAAAACCACAATGGGATCATTCCTGTCACCCAGTGCTGTCTTATGCAGACAACATTTCAGTGGAATTCGTTGACACATTCAGCTGTTGGTAATCAAGTATTGAGTAATTGAGTAATGTGTGAAACAGCTCAGTTTCATTTCACCTTCCCCCATTTCCCAAACAAAGTAGAATTTCAGGAGGTAGTCTTGTAGAGAATAAGTTTTGTTGTCTGCAAAGAGAAACCTATACAGCGGCACCTCATGTAATAAATTTAATTTGTTACAGAGGCATGTTTGTTACATGAAACGTTCTTTACAGGAAGCAGATTTTCCCATAGGAAATAATGGAAACTCAGATGATTGGTTCCACAATCCAAAAAATATTCATATTAAAATATTAACTGGATGTAAAAATGATGACAAAACACTGGAATTGAATTCAAAACATGCATTCAATGTGCATGATCCTATGAAGTCAGGCTACAATCCTAAAGACACTTTCCTGGAAGTAAGACCCATTTAACACAGTGGGGTTTACTTCTGGGTAGACATGGTTAAGAGGCTTCAATCAACGATACTTTCTTCTGCAATCCAAGACACTTTCAAAGAATCTCCCCACTTTCTCCTCCTCTTCATCCTGAGCCCTGAGCTGCTTCCCTCTTCTCCACTGCTGTTCTCTCCCTCTGCCCAGCGGACACCCGGCCACAGTAACAGTGTGGAAGTGTTGCTTTCACTATGGGCCGGAGTACTAGGCAGCTCTGATGCTTTTAAAAGGGCTGCCGGCCAGCATGTCTGCCCTAATTGCCAATGAGTGTGTTTGTTGCATGAAGCACAGTTTGTTACATGAAGCAGAATCCTAGAGAGATTTTTGTTTGTTATGTGAAACATACTTTATGTGAGGCGTTTGTTACATGAAGGCGCCACTGTATATATTTTTGTAACACCTATTTCGTCAGCCCATTCATGAGGCTAATTGTGTTGGCCTCCTCAAGTAGCAGTCTGGCAGAGGTGTGCCTGCTAGTTGCTCACCCCATTCTCCCACTCCCTGAACTAGAAAAGCAAGAGGGGAATTTGTGTATGACACAAGTTTATGTATGGTAAAAAAAATAGTCACTGCCCACCAAAGGACATTGATGTGTATCAAGCAAGCATTGTTAGTGAATAATGCTGGCCTAATTTTTGCAGTTCTCCCTCAGGATGCATTGTAATCCACACTGGTATCGAGCTGTAAATCTTTGGATATCAATTTCAAATCTAACATATTCCTGATTTTGATTTTGAAAAAAATGAAATAATTACCCTTTTTCCTTTTTTAACCATGATGCATATCATCTTGTTATTCTAAAGGAAATAGACCATTTCCAGTTGACATTTGTGAACCCTTTTGATTCTGACCTTTTCCATTCAGTTGTACAATCTTCTGTGAAGGAAACAGCATGCATTAGGCCAGTGATAGAAAATGGAGAAAACCTGATCACAACAATAGTCAGAGAATAATAACCCTCCCCCCAATTGGGGAAGAATACTTTTTGCCTCAGAAACCACAGAAATGAGCACTGAAGCAATGGTTGAGAAATACCCATAAATAGAACACCCGTTGAATAGATAAATGATTCTGAAAGTTCTTTATCAGTTGTTTACTGTTAAAAAAATATATACAAACTTCACACATGCCACACATTAAAATCAGCCACACCTTTAGGCCCATGAAAGAAAAACAATTCCATTCCTCTTCTGGAAGGTATTCAAGGCTGAGCAGGTATTATTGTGGTAAAGAAGCAAGCACACAGACAGGCAGTGCCAGACCTCAAGCAATTCTAAACTCCCTGGGAGTCCAAAAAGGAAAACCAAAATCTCTTCTCCCCAGAAACCTCTTAGCAACTTTTGCCAAGGAAGAAAAAACAGGTCTCAGTTCTAAAGAGTGCATTCCAAGGCCCAACGATCCAAGGATCCATCCAAAGATGGATTGTATGCTTGTGATATTTTGCTAACTTTTGTAATGTTAAAGTTTTTTAAAAATTGCCATGAAAGACTATAAAGCGTAACAGGTAATATGTTACTGAACGTGCACCAAGCTGAAAGCAATAAGCATCTCAGTGGCAGGTCTATTTTTAATCAGTGACCATAATATAATATTCAGTTAAAACTTTAGCTGTTTCTTCTACCAATAGAAAAGACCGAGAGTGCAGCTTTACAAAAACAGATGGACATTTAGACAAAGAACAGTAACCTATAGTAGGTCTAATGAGCTACTGGAGCAGATCCAGGTCTTGGTTCCCTTTCCTCTCCTTCCTATTGTGAAAAAAGGAGACTCATTACTTAAAAATGAGTATGTGTCCTGATGTAAAATAGCATGCTAAACTGAAGTTTTGGAAAATGCTCTTCCAGTAAGATTATTTTAAGATTCATATAAGCCCATATTTGCATGGGTAGTCCTGGGCTCTCTGTCCGTGTACTTGGTTTGTAATATTGCTGTCTTTACTCAGCTTCCAAGAAAGAAGTGCTGTCAAGTCTGTTGGTGGGGATAGCAAAGCCAAGTCACTCATGGAATGTAAACTATTATTTGCACAACTATGAGAAAGAAGTTATCCCTAGGGTAGCTCAAAGGCACTACAGAAGCGCTATCATGTCTTTGCCAGTGCTGCAGCTGACCATTAGATTAACAGTATTCTTACAAGCTGTGCTTCTGCAGTTTTGCCTTTGTTAGTTTGTATAATTTTCACTCTGTTTAATGTCTAGTGGTTAAACAGTAGAACTGATTTTAGACCATGATAGGATAGTGAATAAAAACTTCAAATCCAGACCATAGCATGAAATGGGTAGGCCAACGACCACAGTATTAGTTTTCTCTTGGCAGCCACTAGGATGAAATGTGGACATCCCTATAAAGAATCCAACAGATGACACTCCTGTGTCAAGAATTCATGCAGTGCTAGGTCTAATGACTGAAAAAAATGTCTAAATTTTAGATTTGGGGACTGAAAATCTAGGTACCCAAAAAGTCCCTGATTTAGTTTTGGGGACTGAAAATATAGCTAACCAGCACACTGGTATTTCCTAAAAATCAACTGTATGATAATTTTTTCCTGCTTGTTTGTTACTTTCCTTCCCTGAGTCCAGCTTTGGTACCATTCACCTCTTCTGATAACATTATACTCTAGCTAATCAAGGGTCACATAGTGTTTAACAGTTTGGAGAAATGTGAACGCAGGTCCCAATACCTTTTGTATGTCCAAAAAAAGGACATAGCTTTTTTGTAATGGTTGTTAACCACGGCAGCGCCTGTGTTTAGGGCACTATGCTTCTAAATACCAGTTGCCAAGGAGTGAGAGAAAATCCTTTCAGTGCCTTCTCATGGACTTGCTGGAGGTGCTTGGATGATCTCTTCTTAGAGGTCAGTCTTGGAGACAGTCTTACCCTACAATCCAGAGTAACTATGGGAGCACATAAGAGACATTTACATCGACGTAGTTACGATACCACCTAGTGAAAACCTAGGGGAAATTCATATTGCAATCCAGAGTAAATTGTTATGTTGGAGCAAGGACTCCCTGTAGTTACTCTGGATTGTGCCCTTAGTGCTCTAACTAAAGTTAGGAAGAACAATAGTTAGGATGAACATGAGCATGCCTTTAACTTCATGATTCCTATTTGGATAATTCTCTAGGGATTCTATTTGGATAATTCTATATGGATAATTCCTCTATATGGATTAGTCAGCACCACTCTGAATGTGACAGTTACACTGCTTCACTTCTCGCTTTAATAAAAGACCAGTTAACCTTGTCATTAGTCTGGTGGCCGGCCAAACTGGAGAATCTCTGCACCAGACCATTTGGTCTCAAGAGCATGTATTAGCTTTTACAGCCAACACAGAGTGTCCACCAGAACAGCTTACAAACAGTTTTTGTAGGGGAGATGGAAGTGAGTGTTTTCTTGAATCTCAGCATCTAGTCTACGGTTGTTTGCCAGCATTTGTGGTTCAACAATCACATTTTCCTATTTTTAAGAGAGAGAAGAAAAAGTACTTTTCTGTCTCCTGTTGTCGTGGGAAAGAGCTGCTCAAGCACCAGGGGAAAAGGTGACAGCAACAGACGTGGCTGCATGCTGCTGCCAAAAGAAAGAACATCAGAGGTCAAATAATAAACCAGCCATCCTTTGCTTGCCTTTGCTTTTCAGCATGGTCATGTAATACCTGATCAGAATAAATGGCTTTTCCTGTAAATACTAACATGCAGGCCTTTTTCTATGTCATTCCTTGTCCCATTCTAGTTTGGTTGAGATTGCGCTATTGGTTATTTAATTTTCTCTGTAAATCGCTTTGTAAACTTTTTATTGAAAAGTAGAATACAGTAAAATACTATTGATTGATTGATTGATTGATTGATTGATTGATTGATTGATTGATTGATTGGAGCATAGCTTACAGGACATTGTAGGTATGACAAAAGGAACATTAGAGCTCAGATGAAGTTTTCTAGTGAAACTGCTAGGCAGTTAATTCAAGATGCAGTGAAGGCTGTAGCTTAGATGACTTTAAAAGGGGACAAAAAGCGTCTTCACACAGAGGAGGGGAAGAGTCTTGTTAATTCAACATCAGTGCCAGCTGAAAACTTTGTACTTTTCCTGGCTTTCCTCTGGCTGGGAGTCTGGATGCTAGTCTAGATGGATCTTTGCAACAATGCTCTTATAATCTCCCCTTTTTTCCCAGATGAGTGGTGATGGGAAAGGGGTTTGTTTGGGCCTTTTCCTTTTTGGCTAAGTCCTTTGATGTCACACAATACTTGGCATTGGAGAGAACAGAAACTACAAGGACTGACACACAGCATACAATTTTTTCCAGATTAAATAAAATGAGAAGAGGGAGGAGCAAGCTAAACATACTGCTACTGTAGCTTCCTCTGAGAGCTTTCAGTCTTGTCCTTACTTGTCTTGTCGTGCCCCCCCCCTTTGCCAAAATAGGAGCTTCTTTTTGCAAAAGGCAAATGGTTTTTGTGGCAAGAGTGCCCATGGCCATAGCGCATCTGCCCAGGCTGTTCCTTGCAGACATTTTAGTAAAGTACTTGTGGGAGTGCAGCTGTGCCTTGTCTCAGGCTGGGTGTCCAGGACTAGGTCTGTTCACAGGTGGATTTTGTGTTGCAAGTAAGGTGCAGGAAAAAAAATCCCAGGCTTGGTGTGTGTGAATCCCAGGTCTGGCAAACACACCCAGCCCTGCCCTGCGTCCCTTCTCAACAGAAGTATGGCATTTCCCAGCATAGATAGGTACAGCATTGTGCAAGGCAGGGCATGAAATTGCTTCTCTGATTTCAATCCTTCACGATGCATCAGCAAATTATAAAAAAGAAAAGCACCAAACATTGCTGTGCTCAAGTCAGCAAGTTACAGGCTGCCCACCTGTCTGGCAGGTCAGCCTTCCCCACGCTGCGTGGGGAGAGCAGCTGGGAAAAGAGGAGAGGTGCATAACACAATCCAGAAAGATTAAAAGGTATGATACTGGAATGGAGGAACAAAGTCATTCTATGGGAAACTACTTCAAAAGAAGGGTCCTGCTGGGTTTGACCTACTGTGTCTAGCCTGCTCCCTGATTCCATAGTTGCCAAAGCGGATTCCCCCTGAAAGTCCACAAGCAAAAGTTCTCTTTTGACTGGAACAGTGGTCAGGGAACAGGGGTAAATTACCCCAAAATGAAATTCCTGGGGGTAATGAACAGTTGCGCTGCTGAGACACAGCCGGGCATGCATATGAATCTATATGCATGCCTGGCTGTGTCTAGGCAGCGTGACCGTCCATTACCCCCAGGAATTTCATTTCATTGCATATCTATATGTAGATTCTATATGCATGCCCAGCTGTGTGTGTTCCAGTACTGTAGTGTACAAGGATCTGTCACAGCGCACTATATTAATAATATATGATTTCCTTCCTTTCAAATCAAGGGGGTAACATTGGCGTATCTAAATATATTTTGGAGTAAAAGTTAAAAAAGTTCCCTGACCCCTGGACTGGAACTTCAGTGGCTGGTATATCCCAGCATCAATAGGTAGTTCCAACATGGCTAAAAGACTTGCCATCCAAAAAATTTCCCTTTTAAGGCTGTCACTATATCTTGTGACAAGAAATCCCATTTCTGCTTGATTCTGTCAACCGTAAGTTCTTTCTCAGAGGGATACTGACTGATTTAGTTGGGATTTTATCATGTTTTAACAGTGAGTTCTTGCAAACTGATTAAAAACACACAGTTGCAATTAATACACTTGAATGCAACGTACAAAATGTCTTTTTATCTGTAATTTTCAAATGAAACTCATTAGAGAACAAGAATATCTATTTCATTATTCACAGTGTAATTAACAACGATTGACATAACTACATACTTTGATAAAATCTGACATGAAGTGTTAACGATGCCAAAGAAAAGTGTTATAGGCATAAAGTATTATGGGCATCCGGTAATCTTCCTGGTTTTCTTTTTTTTGCGGGATTTTCATTTCTCTCTGACATTAAAGCCTCCAGACTCTTAATATGACCAAATGAGTAATAATTTAATGTGTAAAGCATGTATTTGGAGGTTTTCCATTGTTTCTTTCCTTTGGAATAAAGACTGCAATCCTAACCTCACTGACGTGGAAGTAAGCCCCATTGACTATAATGAGACTTACATCTGAGTAGACAGGGCTAGGTTTGAATTCAAAGTAAATGTGTTTTTAAGGGGTTTGCTGAAAAGATAAAGTATGCAAAAGAACCCACTTGCTCAGTAAAGAACCCACTTTCTTATCAGCAGAAAATGAAGCCAATAAAAGCTAGTGAAGATTGTTTCCTGTGGTAGGCTAAATGTGAAGCTTCAGGAAGATATTTAGAACATTTTTCTCTTTGTTTGATTACAGAATTTAATTGTTGTTCAGAATTGTTTTCAAAGTATTAAACATCCCCTTGAAAGTTGGTGGTATAGACATGGAGAATCAAACTATTATTGCATATTTGTTTAATGATGAAGTGACACAAGAATCGCAAGAGGGTTTCCTTTGGAGGAAAAAAAACCATATGGAATTCTGTTGCTTTTTGGCTGTGCCGAAATGCTACGTTTGTGATCATCATATAAGCAGGCTGGGCTTCTCTGATTAAAGGATCAGAGAAGGTTTATGTTTATGTAAAGGTTTATGTCTGGATGTTTGCTAGCATGTCATTATTTTAGTTGTGTCATTTCCAGTGCAGAGCTTAAAGGACAGACAACTGAAGAACAGATAAAGTGCTAAAATGGAAAATAATCAGATACCCTTAACTAAAAGTCATAATTCCCTTTTATCATTTTTTAGCATTACTAACTTCCTTGTCTGATTTTATCTAAATATGTGCTTATGTCACTTATTAATTACAGTGGTACCTCGCTTAACAAGTGTTTCACATAACAAGCAAAAATTTCCAAGATACCTTGCTTCACACAAGTTCCGCCTCACTTAACAAGCAAGCGCGCTATGGGCATGTGTGCTATGCAGCCCTGACGCACTGCACGGAGGCTTTTTAAAAGGGCTGCCTGCCAGCGCTGCTGCCTCTAACTGCCCCCAATTTGGGGGCAGTTGCCTGGGGGTGCCAGAGGCAGCTGTCTCTAACTGCCCCCAAGTACCCCCACCAACCACCTTGAACCTCCAGCAGCAGCCCAGGTAAGCCTCCCAGGAAAGTGTCTTTGATTGCAGCCTCTTAACCATGACTACCCAGAAGTAAGCCCCATTATGTTAAATGGGGCTTACTCCCAGGAAAGTGTCTTTAGGATTGCAGCCTAAGTAGACTCCATAGGATCATGCACATTGAATGCATGTTTTGAATTCAATTCCAGTGTTTTGTCATCATTTTTACATCCAGTTAATATTTTAATATGAATATTTTGGGGGTTGTGGACCAATTATCTGAGTTTCCATGATTTCCTATGGAAAAATCAGCTTCATTTAAAGAGCGTTTCACTTAAAGAGCATGCCTCTGGAACGAATTAAGCTTTTTATGTGAGGCACCACTCTGTACTCTAAATGATGAAATGGATATTCCCATTCTCTGAGTTTTATTCAAAAATTACTGCTTTATTTTGCCTTATGTATATGTAACATTCAATCATATTGAGTTCAGCTGCATATTAAATACTAGCAAAAACATACCTGTGTTGCGGGAGTAAAGTGGGGGAGTACACCCTCCCCCACTGCGCATCAACTCCCCCATGTGCATCCACCCCCATCCCATACGTAACATCCCCCATGTTCATCCACCCCATGCACATCATCCCCTCTATGCGCATCATCCCCCCTAAGCACATCAACCACCATGTGCATCATTCCCCATGCACATCATGCCCCCATGCACATCATCTCCCCATGCACAACATCCACCATGCACAACATCCCCATGTTCATCCACCCCATGTGCATCATCATCTCCCCATGCGCATCAACCCCCATGTGCAACAACCCCCATGCACACCATCTCCTCATGAACAACATCCCCCATGCACAACATTCCCATGTTCATCCACCCCATTATTATTATTTTTTTATTTTAAAAATTTGTATCCCGCCTTTCTCAGGCTGTCTAGCCCAACTCAAGGCGGCAGAAACATAAAACACAATTAAAAACATAAATAATAAATACAGTAAAAACCCCATGCACATCATACCCCCATGTGCATCAACCCCCATGTGCAACAACCCCATGCGCATCCATCCCCATGTTCATCCACCCCAGGCACATCATCCCCCGTGCATCAAACCCATGCACATTAATCCCCCATATGTATCAATCCCCCATGCGCAACACACTCACCCATGCAACCTCCCTCCCAGTGCACCAGGCACCAGACACCAAATAGGCTGGATTTTGATCAATGAGTCTTCAACGTTAAGGATAGGCCAAAGATATGTTGCACCCCTTTCCAGCCCCTTAAGGGTTAAATTTTTCCACATCGGTTCTTGGTGGATGTTGATGTTACAGAAGGAACTCCCTCCCTGAATTTCATGCTTCTAGATCTGGGGGTTGGGGCAGAGCATCCCTCAGTCACCAATTCTTCAGTGCAAAGTATAGGGTGGAAAATGCTTTCCTTCCATGACGGAGGGAGCCACTAAGAACTGGTTTTCGGAAATTCCCTCCATCATGGAAGGAACACCCTCCCCAAATTTCATGCTTCTAGGCCCAGCGGTTTTGGCTCGGCGTTGATGAGTGAGTGAGTGAGTCAGTCAGTCAGTCAGTGACTTCAATTTTATATGTATAAATTTTCAATTTTTTTCAGTGGCAACGGCTATTCCTTATAAATATTGATATTATTAATATGGATATTGACCATTGGAATGGCAATTTGCAAATATTTTAAAATCTCTTTTTAATGTTATTCCCATCCTAAATTATGGTTTTATCCTAAGTGATAAGCTGAGGCCTGTCACTATCTCTTGATACCTCTGTGCCTGTCAGGATTTCTCAGCTGAACCTACCTCACAAGGATCATTGTGAAGGAAAATGGGAAAGTGGGAAGAATCATGTGTTATCCAAAACTCCTTAGAGAATGGGTTGATGGAATTTTCTTCTTGGTGGAATAAAATGGAAAACATAGATTGATGTGCTTGTTGGGTGCAGCTCTCCTAGGCTTCACCTGCAGAAGTAGAATCCATATATCCATTTCACCATTGCGGCAACATGGGTGCTATACAATCTGCACAGAAGATGTATCATGTTGGTATCTACCAAGATGAGGAGGAATAGTTCTGGGCTGTCCATTCAAATTGTTCCTTATTTAAAGAAAGAACGTTATTTCCCATTACCTTTCCTAGACAGGACCTAGTTGTAGAGCTATACTTGATGCTGCCAAAAAATATTACCCAACTGGGTCCCTTCTTCCCCTTCCTGCAGTGCTTGCACCCTGGAGATTGCACAATGAGTTGAAGCAAACTGCATTCTTGTTTCTTTCTTATTGCATTCTTCTTTCACAATTGTGCTAATGCATGAGCAAGGAAATGCTAGGAAGATCTCAGCCCTTTTGCCAACCCTGCCCTTGATGGTATTCTATAAAAAGGGTCCCAGCTGCTTCTGCACCAAGAAGAAACTTACTTATGACTTTCATAAAGAAAATAGGAAGTAGTAGCTTTGAAAACCCATGCTAGAATCAAGTGGTTTGGATTCCAAAAATAACCCACAGTGCTATGGCAGTTAATAGAGGAGAGGGTGACTCTGTGAGGCTCCTTTCCTCCATGTCATCAAAACCTGAGATTCTAGGTTGTAGCTCAGTCCTACTAAGGTAAAGATGTTCCCTGCAGGTTGTACTGCTAGTTGTGACTGACTGTAGGGTGCAGTGCTCATCTCTTTTTAAGCTAGAGCGAGCGTTGTCAAAGATTCTTCTGCGGTCATGTGGCTATACAATGAGGCAAACTGAACACTGTTCCCTTCCCACCAAGTTGGTACCTATTTTTTTCTACTTGTATTTCCATGCTTTTGAACCACTAGGTTATTAGGAGCTGGGCAAGGGCCCAGAGCTCCCTCCATCCTTTAGTACCTAGGTCTCGAACCCCAGCCTGCTAGTTGACATGCATGGCATCTTAACTGCTGAACCACTAAAGCCCCACTAATTCTTCTAATAGGTACCAAAAGACTCCTTTAGGGTACCTAAAAAAAAGCAGGCATCCGTCAGTCTTGAGAGACTATGGTATCATGCTTGGTGCTGCATACGCTGCATGCAAAGCACGAAGGTCTGGGTTAGATTGATATGGAGGACAGACTGTTACCCAAGCAGCAAATCCCTCCTCTCCACGCTACTGAAATAGTCCAATGGAAAGGCAGAGCCACTACAATTGGTTCCAGCTGTGTCGCAGAGCTGGGCTAAGGACAGGAGCTCACCTGTCTTGTGGGGACCGACCCGGGTCTCGAACTCTGGCCTGCTGGTTAACAGGCACAGTGTCTTAACCACTTGCGCCACCCACAGCCACCTATTGGGTACCTATTTGAAACTTAAATCAAGATACCATAAGACTCCTTTACCACAATCCGTGTGAATTTGATTTGCATGCATTTGGAGGTTATTGAGGGAAACATATTTTTGTTTAATTTTGGTTTTCTTCTAAGCATTGCAGATATTATATGTGTTTAGTTTCATTTTTCTGTTTAGCCATTACAGCAAGCATGTCAAACTGGTGGTGCAAGGGCCGCAGGTGGCCCTTTGCAGGCACACATGTGGACCTCAAGTGATCCCACCCCCAGAAGCAGCTCAGTAGTGGTGGCAGCACACTTGATTTTGAGCTGGAGATAGAGCTCAGGAGGAAGGAGGGCTCATGGACAGCAGCAGCAGCTTCCCAGGTCGGGAGAAAAGAGTCCAGGAGAAGGGAGGGCACTTCTAAGTAGACATGCAAAAAATTGGATTGCGACCCTCAGGAGACACCATTAATGCAATTGTGGCCCTCGGGAGACACCACTAATGCTATTGTGGCCCTCAGGAGACACCATTAATGCTAATGCGGCCCTCTGTATGAAATGAGTTTGACATCCCTGCATTACAGAACCTCAGCAAACGAATTTATAAACAGAATAAAGTGATAAGTTGTTTTAAATACAGTGATGCCTCACGTAACAAATTTAATTCATTCTGGAGGCATGTTTGTTACGTGAAACATTCTTTACGTGAAGCTGATCTTCCCATAGAAAATAATGAAAACTCTGACGATTGGTTCCACAACCCCAAAAATATTCATATAAAAATATTAACTGGATGTAAAAATGATGACAGAACACTGGAATTGAATTCAAAACATGCATTCAATGTGCATGATCTTATGAAGTCTACTTAGGCTGCAGTCCTAAAGAAACTTTCCTGGGAGTAAGAACCATTTAACACAATGGGGCTTACTTCTGGGTAGACATGGTTAGGAGGCTGCAATCCAAGACACCTTCAAAATGTCTCCCCATTTTCTCCTTCTCTTCCTCCTGAGCCTCTTTCTCCCCTGCTCCCTTCTGGCTAGCCCTGAGCTGCTTCCCTCTTCTCCACTGCAGTTTTCTCCCTCTGCCCAGCGGACGCCCGGCCACAGGAGGAACAGCATGGAAGTGTTGCTTTCACTATGGGCAGGTGCGCTAGGCAGCCCTGACACTTTTTAAACAGGCTGCCGGCCAGCGCGTCTGCCCCAACTGCCAACAAATGTGTTGTTTACGTGAAGCACAGTTTGTTACGTGAAGCAGAATCCTGGAGAAATTTTTGTTTGTTACGTGAAACATACTTTACGTGAGGCGCCACTGTATACTCAGGCATCTGTGTAACATAATCAGTCACATTTGACTGAATCAATTTCATTGTGCTTTGGCCAAGATCAGACACGGGCAAAAAAGTGGCAGGTCTTTTCATGAGCCTAAAGTTCAGTCTTCCTGGCATGTCTACTGAGCGTTTAATCAAACTCAAATCACAATCCTAATCATGTCTACTCAGACGTAAGCCCCATTGTGTTCAATGTGTCTTACACCCAGGAAAGTGTCTTTAGGATAGCAGCCTCAGTGGCATAGCAAGGTCATTTGGCACCTAGGACCCATACATTTTTTGTCACCCCGTATAACAAAATAATTTAATAAAATTGATAAAAATATTAATTGATATTTTCATTTTTTAATACCACAGTTCCTTTAAGGAGCTTAGGGTGATGTGCATATTTCCTCCTCTTCATTTGTCCTTACAACAACCCTCTGAGGTAGGTGAGGCTGAGAGATGGTAATTGTCATGATATGAAATAATAATGGCCATAAAATAAATGTAGTGAATATTTCCTCACAGGAATGTATACCAGTGGTGGGCTCCAGCAGGCTAGCACCTGCTTTATAGAACCGGTTGTTAACGAGAGATAGCACATACAAAGTTTAAAAATAGTCATTTAAAAGTGGCTGCCAAATGGGCAGAGAACTGGTTGTTATTTTCTTTGAATCCCATCACTGACGTATACTCCCCTGCTATCAGTTTCACTTTCCATAGTGTTCCACACAGATTTTAGTTTTTGGCCACAGTTTTTGATAGGAAGGAGATATTTCAAAGCTGTTTTTTGCATTGATGGAAAACATAATGGAGTTATTCTGAACCATCACAATCCCCCAGGGTGTCATTCTCCCCACCCCCAGGTGGATGAGGCAGACTGCGTCCTTTCCTGCTAGCTACACCACTGATGGAACTTACTCCCAGGAAAGTGTGTATTGTGATTTCAGCCCTAGATTCTTTATTCAAAAGCAACTCATCTGTCATTTGGAGAGGAGACTACAGTATTTATCATCCCATTGTCTGAAACCAGCAAGATGTTGGATTTTTATCTTATGCACTGCATCAACAGATGATCAGGAAAACAGTAAAACAGATCCTCCATTGGACCAGATATTTTATCCCAACCGTTCTTTAGGATGTTGGGATGGTGGTGGTAGTGGAAATACATTTTTTCCATTTTATCATTACAACTAGCAAAATGTACCCACACTGCAGGAGTAAAATACCCACCTAATGCTATACCCCCTTTGCACAACACCCCCGTTTGCGCAACGCCCCCATTGTGCAACAACCCCCATTGCGCAACACCCCCTACATGCATCAAACTCCCCATGCACAACACACACACACCATGCGCACCAACCCCCCCCACACACACACACGTACAACATTCCCCATGCACAACATCCCCCTTAGTGCATCAGGCACTGGGCACCAAATTGGCTGGATGTCAGTCAGTCCTCCATGTTAAGTATAGGACAAAAACATACTGCACACCTTTTCACCCCCTTAAGGGTTAAATTTCTCAACATCTGTTCTTGGTGGGTGCTCATGTCACAGAAGGAACATCCTCCCCAAAGTTCACACTTCTAGGTCCAGGGGTTCGGACAGAACATCCCTCAGTCAGGGGATTCCTCAATGTAAAATAAAAGAAGGAAAATGCGTTGTGTCCCCTTTTCACCCTCCCTCCCACTGGAATTTCCGAAAACTAGTTCTTAGTAGGTGCCTCAGACACGGAAGGAACCCCATCCCTAAATTTCACACTTCTAGGCTTTTGGCTGGGTGTTGATGAGTCAGTCAATGAGTCAGTGACTTTTCAGTTTTAAATACGGTATATAGACCATCCTGTGAAGTGGCTATTTTTGTTGTTAAAGAACTTTAATCTTGCTTTCCCCCTTCAAATAGGAGGCCTCCATGGCAATTTACATGAACTTTAAATAAACAGAATAACATTAAACATCAGACACAGATGCAAAAGCAGAAATGAGAGGATCCCCCCCCCCCAATTTTACATAGATATAATCATTGCAAATAAATTGCACACAGGTACATACCGGTACATACATGTTGAATTTTTCCACCTTGGATAGTGCCTGGAAATGGACTGGAATCTTGATAAAATAGTGGAGTGACATGATCAGACCATGGGTGCCAGTCAGGAATTGTACAACAGCATTATAGACCAAGCGGACTCAGAGACTGCTGCAATGCTGTCCTGGAAGCATCATTCTGAATTTGACTTGAGACATTCCCAGCTCTTGTTTTGTACTCCAAACTAGATAGGGGGGCATATCTGCCACCAACTTTCTGATGTCAACCTTTTTGCTTAGAACAGCTGTGTGACAGGCAGAAATTCAACCAGTTAAGCTTCCCCCCCACCTTGAATTGCAGCAATTTGGAAATTGTTCAGTTTCGTGCATCACACCTCTATGAAATGCACAGGAGCCCTGCCAGGGGGAGAAAATGGTAATCCTAGTCAAACAAGCTAGATCTGAAGCTATTAATGAGTGTTTTTAATTTTGTTCTTTAATTTCCTTTTGAGATGCTCCTTCAATAATGAGTGCTGCTTTCAGAGCCTGAGGCAGCATTCACATCAGACCCTTTGCCAGAGTGCTATGAATGAAGAGAGTTCTCACAGGGTGGGGAGTTCACTAGCTTGCAGTAAAGCCTGGAGTTCTGGCACCAGTAATTGTTTAGGATTGCTGGCTGTATAAACAAGACAACCTGGACACAAAAAAGGGGAAAAGCAATACAACAAAAAAAGGTTCTTAGACTTCAATTATTATGTGGCACGATGACCATATGTCCACTTTTTCCAGGACATTTTCTTTTATAACCTTGTGCCTTGAAAAAAAATCTTCATTGTCCTCCTTTTCCTTGGGAGCAGGAAGCATGTAGCCTTCTTGTAATTATTAAATTATATGAAACTATCAGAATTTACCCAGGGTGAATGTTCATCATTGTGAATGTTAAATTTAAAGATCTTTGTGGACGCTAGGCATGGTTGAGGATCCAAAGGGCACCTCAAGGTACCAATGGGCACCAGCAGGCAAGACGGACCAGTGAACACTGGGTGGTAAGGTACCAAAGGACACCAGGAGCAATCAGCAGGCACTGGGCAGCGAGCACTACCAATCGCTAGCAGGCATCAGCGGGCAGTGGGCATTCCTACCAGGCACTGAAAACCACCAAGAAGCAGGCATCACCAAGCATTGGGTACCACCAGGCACTGTGCATCCTTACTGGGCATTGGACAGCAGTGGGCGCCAGGCAGCACTAGGCACCATTGGGTACCTTTGGGCACCACACACAACGGGGCAGCAGGCACCACTGAGCACCAGCCATCCCTACCAGGCAGCAGGCACTATCGTGCACTGGGCTTCTCTGTCTGGCCCCATGCACTACTGGGCAAGAGGGGAAGTGAGCAGCAGATTCCATTGGTCAGTGGGCACCATAGGGTAACAAATGAATTCTTAGAGGATCCTTATATCTCAAAAGGAATATGCTTCCCAAATTTCATCCTTCTAGTCTTAAGGGTTAGAGATGGGCTCCAGTGACTCTTCAATGAGAGTCAGTGACTCTTCAATGTTAAATAAAGGGACGAAAACACGTTGTACCCATTTTTACCCCCTTCTGATGCAACGTGTTTTCATCCTATATGCAACTTTGAAGACTAACTGATCAACATCCAGCTAATTTGGTGCCAGTGCCTGGTGCACGGGGGAGGGGGTGTATGGAATGTTGCATGGGGCTGGTGTAGCACAGGAGTAGTGGGGGGGAGGGGTTTAAGGGACCACCAGTGCATGGGTTGTGCGTTGCACAGAGGGATTGTGGATCGGGGTGTGTGTTGCATGGGGAATTAGGGGACCAGCAGTGCATAGTGAGTTTGCACAGGGTGTGTTGCAAGGGGGGTTAGGTTACAAATATAACATTTTGCTAGTGATGTGATAATTATATAATTGCCATGCCTTACTGATCAAAGGGACTGAGGTTGTCCATCTTGCTGTGATGGGGGGGGGGGTCTTCCAGTAGTAGTACACAAATATGGCTTAGATAGGGCCTATATGTCCGTGCGCATGTTCTAGTGAGAGAGAGAAAGAGATTACTTTTTGTGAGTCTCTGACCATAAACAAGAACAGCAACCATGTCTTGGTTTATATTATTCGGGCACGGGGAGTGCATTAACATTTCCGTCAGTAAATGATCTAGAAAGTAGGTCAGAGGCCCTAACTATAACCAGACTGACTATTTGAGAAGAACTGTTCTGTCACACATGGCTGGGTCTTGTAACATAATGTAACACAGTATGTCTATCTCTTCAGCTGGAGGAAGGCAATAGTTATTAAGGCAGTCAGAGGTGATGTGAGAGCAACATTACTTCTAATTTCTTCCATCCCTTTTTCATTTTTGGCCAAACAAACTTTGCAAGTTTTTGAAGCCCAGTTGAAAACTTGGGAATAAAGTCTGAAGTCAAACAGGAGTTTTTTTTGAAAGATGCAAGTGGCTGGAAAGAAGTTTTGCTTTTTCTTTCTTTCTTTCTTTCTTTCTTTCTTTCTTTCTTTCTTTCTTTCTTTCTTTCTTATTGTCCACTTCTGCCTCTGGTCAAACAGGTTTAGTAGGTTTTTGGAACTGCAAAAACCTGGAAAACTACATACGAATCCCTTTCTCAGACCAGCTGTAATACTCTAGAAAATTTTGTCACCAGCCACAGATGACAATAGGAAGAATGTAATGGTGCACTTCAGCACCACTCTTGGAGGAGGAGTTAGGCCAGTGCACAGCCATGTGCCAGCCTCACAATACCACAATGGGAACGGGGACATGAGTGAGTTATGCTTGCCTAAATTGGTTAAAATTGCACCCTATTATCTCCTATGATATCTTTTCCTACTGAGATATTCCAATACATTAAAACATTTTTAAAAGTTAGTGTTAAAGTTCTGAAGTGAGAGGATGGTCCTGATTTTGTAGGTAGAAGAAGTTCTCAGTTGCAATCCTGACTCATGTGTGGTGTCTCCTGACTCTCCAGAAACCCTCTGAGGCTTTTGGGGGACCTTTGAACACTGCTTCTGGTTTTTGTCAGAAAAACTGAACCAATGTTTAACATCCACCAGAGGCTTCAGAAGGCTTTTTGAGGGCCAGTGGACAAACAGTTCCTCAAAAAGGATCTCAAGGATTGAGTAGTGGAAGTGTGGATGATGGTAAAGGAAAGGCCCCACAAGCAACTGAAGTATGGCATCGGCATTCTCCCCTCCCCCCAGAATGCCATTGGTTGTTCTTTTATGTATTTCAATCAAGTAAAAAAGAGGAATACAATGGCAGTCCTTTGAAAGGAGCAGAAAGAGATGTATTTTATCTGTTTCAAAAGAGCAGTTGGGCACAAACTTAGTTGAATCATGGCCTTGTTTAAGGGCTGTGGGTAGCGCAAGTGGTTGACACTGTGCCTGTTAACCAGCAGGCAAGGGTTCGAGACCCGGGTCGGCCCCACAAGACAGGGTGAGCTCCTGTCCTTAGCCCAGCTCTGTGACACCAGCTAGATCCAATCGTATCGGCTCTGCCTTTCCCTTGGACTAATTCAGTGGTGTGGAGAGGGGGGATTTGCTGCTTGGGTAACAGCCTATCTTCCATAACAATCTAACCCAGGTTTTCGTGCTTCGCATGCAGCATATGCAGTGCCAAGCACGATACCAAAGTCTTTCAAGACGGAGAGAGGCCTGCTTTTTTTATTGGCAATGGTGAGAAGATCTACCCTTGCTAATTGGGCTAAAAGCTATCTTTGAAAGTGATAGGTGTGTCTTATATTTAGCAAGGGAAGAGCAACCATTGTTATTTAAATCAGCACAGTGGTTATTTGCTGGTCTTGCTTGTGTTTCTCTCCAGATTGTGTAGAGCCAGCCAAACATGGAGATTGGCTGGCAGCCTGGCACAGGCCTAAGTCCCCTGGTGGTGGTGGCTTTCGAGTGCCTTACGGCTGGCCAGGGGGTGTCAAAGAAGTGTTCTAAATAGGGTTGCCATATGATCCAGAAAACAGGAACAGCCCCGATTTTTTGGGATTGTCTTCACATAATGGCAAATGGAACAGAGGGTTCTGTCCCAATTTTGTGGAAAAAATTATGGCAACCCCAGCTGTCAGGCACTCAAAAGCCACCACCACCAGGGGACTTAGGCCAGTGCACAGATGTGCACCCACCTCCCCATGACTTCACAGGGATGGTGCAGAAGGTAGGATATGCTACCAATATAGAGGTTGGAAGGAATTTATTTGTATTCAGTAATCCAAGCCTATCCTCTGCCACTTGATGCAGTCCATGTCAAAAAGTATGTGCTGCATATTGTGGTGGGGAAGTGACTTGACAGGCTACTAGTGGTAAATAAAATAATTGTATGCTCACATCCTGATAGGCTGCTTGATCATCAGTATGTCTCCCCAAACACACATGATCTACTTTGTTGGCATATGTTAGAGCAGTGATTTTCAAACTTTTTCATCTCATGGCAGACTAACAAGGGCACTGAAATTGTCAAGGCACATCACCAGTTGTCTTTACCATTGACAAGGCACACCAGGCAGATCAAATACCCCAATTTTCTTATAAATTAATGTCAATCCCCAAATTAGCATGGCATACCTGAGGGTTATCCGTGGCACACCAGTGTGCCATGGCAAACTTGTTGAAAATCACTGTGTTAGAGGAAAGGGGCAGGGATTTTTTTAAAAAGAGAGGATAAGGTCCAGCATGTTCCATTGCCTGGATCCACCTCCTTCCCAACTCTGAACTGGATCCACTGCCTCCCAACCTCTGGTTACCCCCTTCTGGCCCAGCAGTGTCCTGGGACCTCTTTCCCACTCTGCCCACAGCATTTCCCTGCTGCTAATATACCATCACCAGGGCCAGGGTGGGGGACAGCATATCATTGCCGTGCAGCCATCTGACTCACCATTTCAGGCAACACTAGAGCATAAGGTTCATGATGTTGTAAGTTGGGGAATGTTACTGGAAATCATGTCTGGGCAGCATAGCCCGATATAGACTGAAAGAAAAATATTGTGTTGGTTCTTTTGGTGTGACCGGGGGGCGGGGGGGGGGGAGGTTTCCTGGATAAAAAATCTATTCACTATTTTTGATGGTTTGAAAATCACTATAGGTTTTCTGTTGATATTTTTCAAAATTTCATTTTTTTGTTTCCCTGTCTCATTTTTCTTCTGCTCTTTCAAATCTTGCAAACCAGTTTGATTTCTGCCACCACAGTGACACACATGCACACAAAGCAGAAGTTTTAAAAATAGACATGTTTTTTAAAAAAAAAAACCTTGTGAGAATTCTACCATTACATATACAGTACATTTAACATAATTGTTGTGAAGTCCCTAGATTTTGAAGTGCTTTATAAATAATAAGCATGATTATCCTATTAAGTAGTGATTGCAGCTGCCTGTTTTAAATGATCCTCTTGTTTCTAAGCTCAGATGCTGTTCTGAATGAATTAGTAGCACAGCCCACAGCACAGATCACACCCTCCCCGTCACAATTATGCCTCCTTTTGAGTATTATTTTTTATCCTGGAGATTACATGGGCCATAAGCACAAACTATAAGCAACTGGGAGGGGAAATAGAACATGATAAGTTTCATCTTTTGAACTAGGATAAGTGGAGAGGATAATAACCAATGCTTTGTATTTTCCTTCACTCCCTATTTTGCAAGCCAATTGTTCTCTCTCTGCAACCATAGATCATTGGTTTCCAGACATCTGATAATGGAGACACAATTTGTTTGGAATTAAAATTTCACTATGAATTAAACTTTCATTCTTAACACTATCAAAAGTTCTAAAGTTTGTACAAATAAGAATTCTTTCTCCCTGTTTATCTGCATGTTCTGAGGACAGGTATTTTGGCTGCATCACAAGATTGGGACTGATGGAATGAGCCAGTCTCATGCTATGAAGAGATCAGCAGAGGTTGGTTGAAAAGAGGCAAAGCCAGAGAAGTGGATCCTTAAGAGCTTTAGACTGCAATCCTAAACACACTTACTGGGAAGCGGGGGAAGCTCTACTGAACTAAAAACATTCTTATGGACAAAAGCTTTTAAATCATTTTGGAGGTTGGAGGAGAGGTGCTTTTTATATTGTTTTTAGCTGGTTTTTATTGTAAATTTTTAGGAGGGATGTTTTAATGTTTGTTTAATCTGTATTTTAATTGTGTTTTAATCTATATTTATTATTATCTACTTTTAATGGTGTTTTATTATTGTTTTTAATTGCTGTTAGCCACCTTGGGTTCCTTTTCATTAGGGAAGAAAGGCGGGGTATAAATAAAATAAATAATAATGAACAAAATGGGACTTAAACCGTATGACATATAGGCAAAGCACTTCATACTTTCCAGTGAGATTATGTACTGTATGTGTGCATGTGTGACTTTTTCAACCCAGTGTTATAGTGCTTTCAAATGTTCCTTGGTGTTTACATTGATTCTCAAAAGCTCTCATCACGTATTAGTAGCCAGATTTGTATCTGTGTGTGGACTGGTGCTGGTCAGTGATAACATCGAACTTTCAAATCAGCGATTGTTGGCAGTGAACTCTGGTTTAGCGTTACTATATTAAGATAGGAACTTTTTAAAGAGTTAAATGGAAGGAAGCACTCCAACGGGAGATGAGGCAAAAAAGATATTAGGGTAGCAGCCTTATTTCCTTATCCAGGATCTACATAATGCATTTATCTAACTCAGGATACCAGGTTAATTTTATAGAAAGTAGGATTTCAAAGTTGCTTCCATTATCTGACCTCCCCTCATGTAGCAGGGAAGGACAAGCATCTATGGCAGCATGCACCAAGTTTTCCTTATAGCATTAAATCAAAATTTAATTTAATTTATATAGAAGGAACCTTGCCATCCATGACATTTGGTTCCAGGAACTTCTGTGGGCACCCATTTTTACATTATACGAAAGCTACCATGGTAAAAAAAATTGCTTTTGTTTGCCCATGGTAATGAGGCAAAATGGTAATGAGGCATGCAGTGAATCCAAATGAATCATGTTCCTTTTAAAACAGCTTAGTTAAAGCTCAGAAGCAGAAGCTTCACCTTGCAAAGCAACTCAGAAATTATCACCACTTTGTATTGATATAATAACCACATGGGGGAAGGGAAGGGTCTTCCTCCCAGCTGAAACAGAAACCAAACTTCATGCACATTTCTCAGGCATGCTTGTGCCTGCCACATTACCATGAAAATCAGGTTGCTTTTAAGCAATTAACTGCTACTTAGGGATGTTATCTTTTATTTTAATAAGCCAACCTCATTTATGCTGATACTTAGGGCGCAATCCAGAGTAACTATGGGGAGTCCTTGCTCTGGTGTAAGAACAATTTACTCTGGATTGCAATATGAATTTCCCATAGGTTTTCAGTAGGTGGTGCAGTAACTATGGGTGCTCGTAATGTCTTTTACGTGCTCCCGTAGTTATTCTGGATTGCAGGGAAAGTCACTGATAAATAAAAACGCTGATAAAAAGATTATATCTGTATCTGCTGAAAAAGAGCACGGGGCTGTTCTTTCAAATGTTCTTTCTTTGTTGTTGATATTAAGAATATTCATATTCTGTTTTTCAAGAAAATGTACAGTCGTAAAGAGTTTTTATCAAGTGGCATGCAACTGTGTCTTCCGATTCTAGCAAAGATCTCAGAAGAAGACCATCCAAGATCAGCACACTCTCTTGGTAACAGAGTGTATTTTCCAATAAAGTCAGTGAGTTCTTTGTGTCTTTGCTGTTCCTTCATAGGAAAAGGGAAGTTCAATTCAGTGACTAGGGAAATCCCACACTATGATGGTTTTTAGGAGAATTGCATTTTCTCGGTATTAAAATCTAGCAACCTTTGGGGGGCAACAAGCTGAGCCTAATACTAACCAGTGGCTAAAATTGTGAAAGACAGAATATATATGAATGGTAATGCCATCATCTTATATATATCATGGGAAAGGAAATTTAAAGCAGAATGCAACAAAACAAATTGCATTGGAATATCTATATTCTATCAAAGGTTATGGCTAATTGACCAGAAAATGAAAACAAAAGCCTATGGAATAAAAGTAGATTTTCTTTCCCACGTGACAGATTTCTTTCCCATCTGACTGAGAGCCAATGGGATGTAATTCTGATACTCTATGGAACTAATAAGGTGTTAATATGAATCAGCTCTCATTTCCATATGCATATATCATAATACAGTTAACCATGCTAACTGGGTTTACAGGCAGTTCTAAATGGTGCTCCTCTTACATTTAGAGCACAATCCATGTCTACACAAACCATGTCTACTCAAAAATAAGCCCATTGGGTTCAATGGGTCTTACTCCTAGGAAAGTGTTTTTTTTTTAATTGCTTTGTAGGAAAGTGTTTTTTAGGGAAAGAAAAAGCATTCCTTTTTGCTCCAGCACAGTTTCCCTAACCAATAGGGAATGAAGCTCCCTCAATACAGAGCTTCAGGCAGATCCTTAAAACCTATTATTTTAAAAAAGCTTTTTAAGGAGACAGAGGTTGGGGGGCTCTCGTTTTATCATTTTTACTCTATGTTTTTTAGCTTGTATGTTTTGTTTTTATTGAATTGTTCTATTTATATTTTAATTATGTTTTATGTTAGCCACCTTGAGTCTGGCTAATGGCCCGAGAAAGGTGGGATATAAATTTTTAAAATAAATAAAATAAAAATAAATAACCAATAAGGGACACAATTTTTTTTACTTAATTAAATTTGATTTTCTTGTTGGTTGCCGGGGGGATGGACAAAATCATTTTCAACTCCAATAGCAGCTTTAGCTCCTCACCAGTCAGGCTCTGAGGAGAGGGAGGCAGGTTTTTCCACAATGAACTGCTGAGGAGAGGGAGGCAGGTTTTTCCCCAATTTTCTTTTAAAAAATACATGGTGATAACATCATTTCCACTTGTGACATCACTTCCAGGGAACATTATGATCTTTACATGAGGCTGCATGACCATTAGCTACACCACTGCCATGCACCCTCATGGAGCTGCATCTCCACTCACTGGAGATGCATTCTCTGTCCTCGTTATCTAAGAATAGTGTACATTTACTTTGGGAGAAAAAGGCTGCTATTTTGTTCAAACAAAAGGCAGGCCTGTGATCTTAAAGACACATGATGTAGCAGAAGGTAAATTGGTCTGATTGGTGCCCAGATAAGGAAACAGCTTTTGGAAAATCTATCTACAGTATTTATATACCGCTTTTCATCTGAAAAGTTCACAAAGCGGTTTACAAGAAAATGAAAAAATTAATAGCTAATTAATAGCTAATGGGTCCTTATCCCAAAAGGGCTCACAATCTAAAATGCAAAAAGAACACCTGCAGAAGCCACTAGAACAGACATTTCTGGGGTGTGCAGGGCCAGTTACTCTCCCCATAAAGGCGGAACACCCACTTGAAAGAGTGTTTCTTGGCAGCAGGGGTAAATCCTCTGCTGCCACCTTAAGATCCATGATAGAAGGAAAGCAGTGTGTGAATACAATTAAGAATGATTGTCACTGCATGTAGTTTTAGGAGCATGTTATTAATGTCCTGTTTAATTCCCCCTCCTATGACAATACTGAAGTAGTATTGTAGGTCTTTGGTTCCTCTCCATGCAAACCACAGTGTGCTTGCGTGTGAAACAGGTTATTGGTACTGGGTTGGGGGCAGTGATGGGCTAGAAAAAAATTAACAACCGGTTCTATGCCCATCTGGCAGCCACTTTTAAATGGCTATTTTTAAACTTTATATGTCCTGTCTCTCATTAACAACCAGTTCTATAGAGTAGGTGCGAACCTGCTGGAGCCCACCACTGGTTGGGGGTAGCACAAGGCAATCAACACCATTTCTACTTCATTTTTTTCTTCTATGAAAGTTCTCAGAGATGAAATATCTGTCCTTGTAAAATACAGACCAGGAGATCAAACACAGCAAACTGATTAGCAGCCTTGAGGCTGCAGGCCAAAATAAAACTTCATTCCACATTGTCACCAAATAAGGCTAAAAGGGCAGAGACTGGAACTGAGAAGAGATCCAGGTGGCATAGGGTGGCGAGGAATGGCAATCTTATATCAATGCAAATAGGATCGACATTGACATTCTAAAATAACATAGGAAACATGTGACTATTTGCATAGATGGAATGAAGTTAACTTCAGGGAAATGACTGAGGTTGCCAACTGACCAGAAAAAGTCATATCCTGCTGCAGCAGCTTACTCTGCAAAGGTTTAAAAAAAAAGATTTTGAAGGCATGGAAATCAGCACCAACATTTGTTAATGTCTTTAGATTAAACTGCTGTTTACAATCCAGGAGCACAATCAAGTAAGAAAGTTGACAACCTAGGAATTACTGTAATTTGCAGTATACGAATGTTGTATGGGACACACTGTACTTTTTTAATCGTGGGGGTGTATCACAAGATAATGAGATCCAAGAGATGCGAGACACTGGAAGCAAATGATATTAATCTGTGACTGAGTGACAAAATTAGGAAACCATTGGAAGTACATGACTGATGTGATCGATCTGATTGTAGGATATTTAGAGCCCTGTGTTTATTCAGTTATGTTATCTTAAACACATTGGACATAATCCAGCCAAACATTTTTGTTCCATTTATTTTAGCAGGGAATGTATAGCGTTCCTATCTCACCCATTAAAGAGAATGTGGCTTTTGCCCCAAATTCATCAAATTGATTGGCAGGACTAGAAGTTTGTCTTGGTTTAGTTGAGTAGTTAATTTATTAAAGCTTGTTCTGAAGGCTAGTTTCAGTCAGTGAGGACTGGTGAAGCTGAGAATTGAAGACATACTTGTTTGTATGTTGAAACTGTTTTGATATTAAAATGCAAGCAGTGCTTTTTTTCTGGGGAAAAAAGGTGCCAGTACTCACCACAGGTCATTCTCATATGACTATTAGCTGCTGAGGGAGCAAGTGTAAAAAGGTGCTGGTACTGAGTACCCATGAGTTACCCCCCCCCCCCCCCCCCGCCCAAGCCCTGAATGCAGGTAATGTGGTGTATGAAATAACTTGTCAGCCTAGAAATATAGAAAACCACTATTGGCAATTCTGTTCCTTCACATGTATCCATGTGTCCTACATGTATCATGTGCACAGGGTAACCACATGCCAAACCCAAAATTCCACCCAAGTCCCTCAAAATTCCTGTCATCCAAGCCAAAATTCCTACCCGGTTTAAAAAATGTAGGACAAATGTAGGCCATGTTAAAATAAAGCTAAAAACACTTGTATTGCATTCCTGTACTTAATTTTTGAACAAGTCTCATTTCAGTAGACCAGACACCAACCAAAAAGGCACATGTGATCTAAGACGCCAGCATTTCTTTCTCAGGCAGACATGCACAGGCTTGGTCTTTAAGCCTCCTTTTCTTTGCCCCCCTACACAATATAAGCTCCACTGACTATAATGCTTTTGAGTGGACACAATTGGGCTTGGAGACTTAAAACTTAAGAAGCCAGGAGTTATCCCCACCATCCCTACCCTGAGAAGGTTGCCAACTTTACACCCAGCCGTTGCTTTGACAATAGCTGGATGAAAGGCCCCAAACCTGAACAGCTCAAGCCCTTGTTGTGAATTACATACTTATTTGTGCAAAGTATATATTGGTGGATCCATCTACAAAGGCATAGGAGCAGGGGAGGCTCAGGTTTCTCTGGTCAGTTGACAACCCTGCTTTAAAAAAATTAATTCTTCCTCCTCTTCTCCCTACAAGCCAAACCCACTGCAAAGTTTCGGAGCAGCAGCAGCTGCGTTTCCAGGCTCCCTCCTTCCTCTGCTCTCCAGCAGCCTCAGCTGAGCTCCTTCCTTCCTTTGCACAACAAGCAGAGTTTCCTCCCCTCCCCCAGATCTTTTTCTCTGCAGGGACTGGGAGCTCACTGCTAAGCACAGTCATTTCCCCAGCCATTTGGGAATAGCTACTTAGAGGCCCATTTAGATGGCTACTTGGGCCTCTCTGGGAAGCAGGCTGCAGAATGGGAATCTGGCATGGTGCATGCTGGGAGATGTAGTTCTTCCACTGATGGCTTGGAAAGGGGCTTTAGCATGGGAAAACTACCATTCCCCTCCCTCCCTCTCTCTCCCCCCTCCCTTAACCAGCAGCCTCAGAGGCTCAGTGGACCCTGAGTGCAGGGAGCTGCAGACAGTACTAAAAGGCCTAAAATCCCAGGAAATGGCTGGAAAGGCCCCTAAAGGCCCTCCAATTTCCTGACTAAGAGGCCCTCTACCAAGACTTCTGGTTCCAGGGCCTCATTTCTGGTTCTGTCAGGGAAATTCCTGTCATCTGGCAACCCTGCATGTGCACACACACAAGACCGAAATTGGGAATATTAGCAAGCAAGAGGTCAAATCAAGCAGTGTGATTGGGCCCATTGACATGGGGTACTTGTGCAAACAGTCTCAAAGTGCTTCATAAGGTGTTGAGGCTAATAATAACCACAAAACAGAACTACAAAGAAAATACAGTTTATAAAATAAAGATGATAAGTAAAAGGCTTGTTTGATTTCAGATCAGTTACAGAGAAGAGATACCTGCAGATTTCTGTGTTTGCAGTGGTGCGCTCCAGCAGGTTCTGACCTACTCTATAGAACAGGTTGTTGACCAGAGATAGGATATATATCCTATAGCCATTTAAAATAGCTATTTAAAACAGCCATTTAAAAGTAGCTGCCAGATGGGCATAGAACCGGTTGTTAATTTCTTCTAATCCCATTACTGTGTGTTTGGACAGCAGGAGTTATTTTGGAACTGACAGTGCAATCCTAACAAGCGCTGGAACAGGCTGGTGCTGTGTCCAGCATGAGTTTGGGTCTGCTGCCACCTGCCATGGGGCAAGGGGAAACTTTTAGTGCTGCAGGTAGTGCTGCAGTGCCCTAATTGGTCTGCTCAGTTTCCTCCTGTATCTGGAGAGGTGCTACTCTGCACCGCCAAGAGAAGTGGGTTGGCATCTGGCATATTGCCAGATCCCAGCTCCACCTCTCACTCCCTGCATACCTTTCCCTTTCTTCTTCACTGGAATAACAACCTCAATTTATATAAGCCTGCAATTCTGTGAATTGCACTCAATTTGCACTCAATTCTGTGAATTGCTCCTTAGAGTGATCCCCATGGAATGAAGTGGGACTTACTTCTGAGTAAACATGTTGAGGATTATGTTGTTCGAGATACTTTTCTGCTCATTACATTCTTGGTATGTATTTTACTCTGATTTGCCAGCCTATAATATTCCAATTAAGCTCCACTTTCATGGTTTGTTTTTGTCTGTGGAATATAAATAGCATCATGCAAAAGTGTTTGTGCTAATTCTGTGCCTGTCCTTGTTCATGTAGCTTTCGCTTTGGTTTTGATGAGCTGGGTCATACCAAATGTCAGTGAGGTGACCACTTGAAAGGAAGCGTTGGTGGTAACTGAGTCCCCTGGAAGGCTATGCACAGGAAATGACAGCAGCAGAGAGAAGTATCTCCAGGCTCAATCACTGGAGCACTGTTAGTACTCTTAAATCTCTTCCAATAAAATGTATGATAACAGACTTACAGTACAATCTTAAGCATGTCTAATCAAAAGTAAGTCCCATTGTGTTCTGTAGTACTTACGTCTAGGAAAGTGTGGTTAGGATTGCAGCCAGAGGTTGTCATATTCTAAATGTTACCGTAATTCATTGTTCAATTTCCTAGTGCTATTAAAATCTTCCACTGGGAAAATGGTGGACCATGAAGACTTCCTATCCCTGATGATCCCCCTCTGATGAAGAGTTGGAGTTTGTAACAGGAGATGTACCTGAGCCTGCAGAGAAACCATCTACTCAAGTATCTTCCCCAGAAAGGGAATATCATCCCTCTAATTTTCCCGATTTATTATCATATTGCTGATAATCTAGCGAGACTATGTATTGTGTAGGCGCGGAGCGCCTGTATTGTTAAGGTGAGAGATTTGAAAATGGAAAGTGATTGAGCTGCCATCTTATTTAGCACTCTGAAAATTATTTGCAGGACATTCAAGATTGCAGTCTGGGAGTGTGGAGAGGGGGAGGGAATGAATGGACTGAGCAACTGCAAACCTGAATAGGCCCAGCTCCGTTTCTTAAGCTCAGCAAGGTTCAGATCACATACTGTACTTTTCATTAGAAAGATCCAAGTCATCATTCCCCCCTCGACATATCAGTTTAAAAGGAAGTACAGTGATACTTCACTTAACAAAGCAGGCCTCCGTCAGTCTTGAAAGACTATGGTATCGTGCTTGGCGCTGCATACGCTGCATGTGAAGCACGAAAGCCTGGATTGGATTGTTATGGAAATAGGCTGTTACCCAAGCAGCAAATGCCACTGAATTAGTCCAATGGAAAGGCAGAACTGATACGATTGGATCCAGCTGGTGTCGCAGAGCTGGGCTAAGGACAGGAGCTCACCCTGTCTTGTGGGGCCGACCCGGGTCTTGAACCCTGACCTGCTGGTTAACAGGCACAGCGTCTTAACTGTTTGCGCCACCCACAGCCCTCACTTAACAATTGCCTCGGTTAACAAGTGATCCACATAACAAGCAAAAATTACTCTAGGATTTTGCCTCACATAACAGATGTTGCTTCACTTAACAAGCACACTGATTGGCAGCTGGGGCAGATGCGCTTTTAAAAAGCATCAGGGCTGCCTAGCATGCCTGCCCATAGCAAAAGCAACATTTCCACGCTGTTCCTCCTGTGGCCAGGCGTCTGCTGGGCAGAGGGAGAGAACAGCAGTGGAGAAGAGGAAAGTAGCTATGGGCTAACCAGAAGGAAGCAGGGGAGAGAGGGGCTCAGGATGAAGAGAAGGAGGCACTCTGAAGGTGTCTTGGATTGCAGCCTCCTAATCATGTCTACACCCAGAAAAGTATCTTGGATTGCAGCCTAAGTAGACTTCATAGGATCATGCACATTGAATGCATGTTCTGAATTCAATTCCAGTGTTTTGTGATCATTTTTACATCCAGATAATATTTTTATATGAATACTTTTTGGGTTCTGGAACCAGTTTTCTGAGTTTCCATTATTTCCTATGGGAAAATCCACTTCACATAAAGAATGTTTCACATAACAAGCATGCTTCCAGAATGAATTAAACTTGTTATGTGAGGCACCACTGTATTTATAATGAGCTGAGAGAGCTCCCCCTTCTCAGAGCCCTTGTAAACCACTACCATTAAGAATGAATACTACTGGGTTAGCTGGTTAGTGGTCAGATTCAAGCTGTTTCACATTCTTCAGTAAAGGAGTTGGCTTCTCTGGCTGGCTTTTAACCACTGTAAAAGGCAAGGGATGGATCCAGCTCTTTACATGCCATCGGCACTTCTTCTGTTGTCAAAGACTGATTCTGATTTTGAGTAGGATGAGACTAAACACCTGCAAAGAATAATCTCCAAGTTGGACTAGTGGCTGCTGATCTAGTTGAATGTAAGCATTGGTGGCTGCCAGTGCAGTGGCAAACTCATCACAGAAGACAGGCGGTGACTCAGGGCCTGGGTAAAGGCAGGCCAGTTCTCTTTGTGAGTTGCCAGAGAATGACTCAAGCTGTGGGTAAAGGCAGCTTGGTTCACTTCTTGGGACTGCTTCACTTTATAGCACTTTGTAAATGCACTGACACTACAGAAGAAAAGGAAAAAATGATCTCTTTTGGCGAAAAAGTCAAAGCAGGAAACTCATAAAACACTGCCCTGCATAAAGAGTGTGCTAAAAGACTACCTTTTTCATTTTTCTGTAAAGATTCCTAAATTTTAAGTTAAAACTAGTGAAAACGTATCCGCATTGCGGAAGTAAAATTCCCCTCGTATGCCATCCCCTCACTGCCCATCAACCCCCATGCACATCAACCCCCATGTGCATTCTCCCCAATATGCAATTAACCCCAAGTGCAATGTCCCCCATGCACAACAACCCCATGCATGCTCATAAACCCCCATGCTCACCATCCCCTATTCGCACCATATGCAACACCCCTATGTGATAATCCCCCATATTCAGAACCCCCCTGTGCATTGTTCCCCATGTGCAGTACCCCGCACAACACCCCCAATACACACCGTCCCCATGTGCACTGTCCCCCCATTTGCACCGTCCCCATGCATATCATCCCCTTGCACATCAACTCCATGCGTATCAACCCCTCGCACATCAACCCCATGCACATCAGCCCCTTGCACATCAACCCCATGCATATCATCCCCTCACACATCAACCCCATGCGTATCAACCCCATGCGTATCAACCCCCTTGTGCAATACCACCCATGCACACCATCCACTCATGGGATCCATCTACCCATGCTCACCATATGCAACACCCCCATGTGTTTTATCCCCCCATGTGCAACACCCCTGTACAACATCCCCCCATGCGCACCCTCTCCATAAGCACCATCTCCCTATGTGCATCATATGCAACACCCCATGTGCATCATCCCCCCTGTGCAACATCCCCCATGTGCAACAACCTCCATGTGCAATACCTCATACAACATCCCCCATGCACACTATCCACCCATGTGCACCATCCCCCCCATAGGCAACACCCCTATGCACATTTTTCCCCCATGTGCACCATCCACCCATGAAATTCGTCCACCCATGCGTAGTCCATGGGTGGTACTGTCCATGGTACTGTCCATGGACAGTAGTCCACCCATGTGCACCATATGCAACACCTCCCATGAGCATCATCCCCCCCGTGCACCATCCCCCATATATACCATCCACCCACACTCACCATCACCCCCTGTGCACCGTCCCTCCCAGTGCATCAGCTGAATGTTGATCAGTCCATCTTCAATGTTAAGTATAGGACAAAAACATGAGGGGTTTTCAGCCCCTTAAGGGTTAAATTTCTCAACATCAGTTCATGGTGGGTGTTGATGTCACAAAAGGAACACCCTCCCAAAATTTCATGCTTCTAGGTCCAGGGGTTGGGGCAGGGCCTTGATCAGTCAGGGATTCTTCAATGTATAGGGAGGGAAACGTGTTATGCCTCTTTTAACCCCCTTCTGGTTGGAATTTCCAGAAACCAGTTCTTAATGGGTGCCTCCATCATGGAAGGAACACCTTCCCCAAATTTCATGCTTCTAGGCCCAGTGGTTTTGGCTGGCTGTTTATGAGTGAGTGAGTCAAGTCCAGTCAGTCAGTGACTTTTCAGTTTTATACGCATCTGTGTACATATAGATGCACATACTTTCTGCAGGTTTCTTCAAGTAGGAGTTAGGAGGTAGTTTCTTTCTGGTTTGTGACTGGCTATATTGCAGGAAATGTGCCGAGTTCATCCTTGCAGGAAGGTCTGGCAAACGATCCTTTGTAACTTGCCCCAGCTCAGAACAGTCTATTTTAGAAGTAAGCACCTTTTCACTTCAGTGGCAATCTCCAGTCTTGTTATTGTTTCCACGCTGTCTTCACTTCTCCAAGCAATATGAAATTTTAGGTGCAGTTTTTTACACTGTTTTTGAGGGAAGAACTGGAAAAGTATTGTTTATTTGTATTACCTTGTTATTTACAAGTTAAGTAAAGGGGGAGGGACATAGACAAAATCCTTGCTTTTCAGGCACTATTAGTTCCCCCAAAACAGCAGCATATAGAGTAAAACCTTGGATTTGGAATAACTTGAATTGAGAGTGTTTTGCAAGACAAGCAAATAATTCTAATAAATTTTAACTTGATATACAAGTGATGTTTTAATAAACAAGCAAAAAATAGTCCTGGCTAGTCCTGGGATATGGCCCATTTCAGTGCTCACCAGAACCTCCTCAGCCTCTCCTGAAAGACCAGCCTATGCATGTCTGCTCTGAAGTAAGTCTTTTTCAGTCAATGAGGCTCACTCCTATGTAAGGGGGGCAGTGGAAAGGAGCCATAGGCTGCAATCCTAAAGATACTTTCCTGGGAATAAGACCCACTGAACACAAATGGCTTACATTTGAGTAGACGTGGTTAGTATTTTGCTCTGAGAAACCTAGGCTGCAATCCTAAAGAAACTTTCTTGGGAGTAAGACTAATTGAACACAAATGGGGCTTATGTTTGAGTAGACATGGTTAGGATTGTGCTCCGAGCCTTGCATGTCTACTCTAAAGTAAGCCCTATTATAATCTGTGGGGCTTACTCCCGTGAAAGGGAGGCAAATGCAGCCTGAGAGACCAAGTGCAGGTTAATTTGTTTATATACCTATGATCAATTAGTATCAGAACTGGTGCCATACTAAAGGAGCTAAAATACGCAGAGTGAAGCCACTTGGCACAGATTGACCTTGCCCCCAACCGTGGATACACATTAAGTTTTAACAGCCTAGCTCACTTCCTCTTTTTACAATAGTGCTTGGAAGTAACCTGTGTAGCATGAGGTCATTGCATTGATCATGGCAGAGAATCTGCATCAAATTTTGCCAAAAGCTTGGTGATAGCTGTGCAGAGACCTAAGCAAAGTTGCAGAAGGTGTATGGAGAGGAGTGTATGACCACACAGAAGTGTACAAGTGGTTCAGATGTTTCTAAGATGCCTGACAAAATGTTGATAGTGACAAACGTTCTGGGAGACCCACAACCAGCAGAACTGAGAAAAACATTGCAGATGTGCGTGCACCTGTGAGGAGAAATCATAGAATCACCATTCGTGAATTATTGGAGGATGTGCAGATTAGTTATGGTTCAGTTCAGTCCGTTCTCACTGATGATTTGGGTGTGAGATGTGTGTCTGCCAAGTTTGTGCCAAAACTGCTTTCAGCTCACCAAAAAGAAACTTGGGTTTCAGTTGTGCAAAATCTCCTTGATTGTGTCAAGAACAATGAAAACTTTTTGAAAACAGTCCCGAAACCAAGGCTCAGTCTTTGCAGTGGAAGACCCCAACCTCTCAGAAACCGAAGAAAGCACTAATGAGTCGAAGCAATGTGAAGACACTGTTGACCGTTTTCTTCGACTACAAGGGGATTGTTCATCATGAGTATGCTCCATGTGGTCAGACGTAAACAAGGAGTACTACTGTGACATGTTGGGGCATTTGCAGGATGCTATTCATCAGAAAAGGCCAGAATTTCATGCATCCGGTGAGTGGCATTTGCACCAGTTTTTGGCCAAGCACAACATCCTCCAGATCCGACAGCCACCATATTCACCAGATCTTCCCCCTTTTGACTTTTTCCAAAAAACTAACCCCACTTGAAAGGACAAAGATTTCAGGACGTTGAGGAAATCCAAGTGAATGCAACGAGGAAGCAGCTGCTGATTATCCCAGAAAATGAGTTCCAGGAATGCTTCTATCCCTGGAAACTGGATTAAGTGTGTGGCTTCCAAAGGGGACTACTTTGAAGGAGATTAAATGCCAAATTGTTACGTGCTGTAGTTTTCTTTATATTGCACAAGTCCTGATTCTTATTGATCACACCTCATTTTGTATTATATTATAGTATTATAATCATTTTTATAAGAATATTTTTGGGTTGTGGAACAAATCGTCTGAGTTTCCATTATTTCTTATGGGAAAATTTGCTTTGATATACAAATGTTTGGATTACAAGCATTACAATTATGCACATAAACCAAGGTGCCACTGTACTCAGAAACCCATAAGGCTCATTTTACCAGCCAGCTGCAAAACAAAGATTGAAGGCACTAAACAAGTTTAGGCCAATGCAACTCACCCATCTCTAAAATCCTGTGGTAGGATGGAGAGCCTGGCACACATCTGTGCACCAGCTCATCAAACCTGTAAGTGGCACAGAAATGCCTAGCAGCTCTTTTGTGACACCCCCAGACCAGTACAAGGGATTTGTGCCAGCATGAGTCTGGATTGCATATAAGAACACATTCCTGTGCTTGTCTATACAGAAGTAAGACCTATTGTCTTCAATGGGGCTTACTCACAGGAAAGTGTGCATAGGATTGCAGCCTAAATCTCTGCCTGCATTTAGTGCCAAACCATTTCCAATAGATTCCACCCAATAAAATGTCTGTTTCTGTTGGAATATTGGACAATATTTCTGTCTAGCTATTGAACAGCCCAATCCAGAGCAACTAATCTGTCCACATAAGAGCCCTTAGGTTGCCCTATCTAACACTAGGTTGGAGCAACTGCAAGATGCTCCAGCCCAGTTACTCCGAAGGAGGCTTAGGGCAGACCAAGGCAAGATAGGTTGCCCTAAGAGAGGTGGACCTGCTCTGCCCTAACTGGGGCAGCCTAAGCAGCTCAGGAGAGGCAAGTTGAGGGCATGTTGAGCATTGCCTAGGGCAGAGCAGTTACTCTGTATCCAAAGCCTGTTTCCAAGGCAGAAATGCCCTCTTCCAGCCCTCAGAGTTATACCACCTCAGGAGCAGGTATAGTAATGAGTAGACCCATAGGGGTCCATGATAAGGCCCGAGTAAGAATGGCAGTGCTGACCAAAAATCTGAGTTCTTGGCCAGCCTAGCTGCAACCCCTTCCTCTCAACCTCAGGATATGGAACAAACTACGGCTGCCCACAAACCTCAGGATACAGCAGGCCACTCCAAGAAGCCCCTTGTATTCACTGTAGGATGTACTGGCATCTCATCAGGGACTCCTTATAAGGCAGGCACCCAGTGGTGTCACCAGACTGGTGCGGCTGGTGTGGGCTGCATTGGGGATGCGCTCCGTATGGGGTGATGTGCCGGAGGAGTTTGACTGTCCTTTGGCAGGCCCCGGGCGTCAGCACACCCATTCAGGCCTGCCCCAAGGCAGAGAATCAGCCAGAAGCTGCCACTTGTCTGAGGAGCTGGCCTGAACGGCCATCTGAGGTGCACTGCGCAGAAACGCACTGAGCATGCCGAACAGCTTCAGAGGAGGCTTCCTTAGAGCAGAGAAAGTCCGCGCCTCTGCACAGCCATTCGGCCTCACTCAGGAGGCGGAGCGGCAGCCGAATGGCTTCAGAAAGAGTACTGCATAGGCACCAACTCTGACGCCTGCACAGTCTCCCCCGAAGCCAAAAGGCTTCAGAAAAGTACTGCGCAGGTGTCAGAGATGGTGCCTGCGAAGTACTCTTTCTGAAGCCAGTTGGCTTCAGAAACAACTGCGCAGGCGCCAACTTCGGTGACTGTGCAGTCCAGGTGGGGGGGGGGGCGCATCCCAGGGATGACACACAGACTTCCGCACCAGGTGATGTGCAGAGTCATGTCACCACTGTAGGCACCACAGCTGTTCCTTGTTCAGTGTGATCTGAGGGGTGTCTCCTCAGGAGCAAGTCTTCCCCTTGTGTCAATTACTTAGCATGCTCTGGAGCAGTTAGGGCAGCCCAGGCTTCCTGACTCTCTGGATTCAGCATAACTTTCTGCTCTGGATACAGAATAGTTAGGAGAGTGCAGTTAGGTCAGAGCAGGCTGAATTTGCTCTGGATTGCAGCCGAAGTCTATCAGTGCCTAGCTATCAAATTAGCTTAGTTATTAACTATAAAAACATATAAAGGCCTTGAGAGAAAGTCATTTTAAATTTTGAATTAACATTCTTGCAACCAAAGGCAAGCATGGGTGCATGTCACCTGTTGTGGGGCTGAGAACGTAATTCCTGGGATGCACTTCACTCCCGTCAGATGCACAGCTGGTGCCCAGTGCACGTGCCTGGAAGTCCGAGCATGTGCAGTGGGCTCAGTGCACTCCTGGCCCACTGCACATTCCAGGCATGTATGCTGGGCAGTGGTGTGCTCATGGTGCCAGCGCACATGTACAGTGGTATGGGCATGTGCGCTGGGCTCAGAGTGCACTGAGACAAGCGCACATGCCTGGAGTTTCAGGCATGCTTGCTCATCTGGGAGTGCTGTAGCTGCCAGAAGAGTGTCAGACTCCTCTGGTGCATCGTATGGATGGGGCGCGTCACCTGATGCGGCCTGCACCAGCCACACTATCGTACTTCAAACAATGTATTTAGGAGAGTGCTTGACATTTTATTTTCAGGGACTTTATTCTGGAATTTCCATAAGACACAGCCCAACATTAACCAAGGCAGCCATGCCAAGGGGTAGGGGCAGGGTGAAGTCATGAAGGCCTTCTCAGGGAAAGGAACAAATGATCCATTACCTTAGGGCTGCATCAGAGCTTGAGGCTGGCCTGTATGCATTTTCCTGGGAGTAAGTCTCATTGAACACATTTTTGAAAATTTTAAGTCCTGTTCTATATGGGGACACTGTATTGCAAATGAATTTTGGATTTATGACAGTGACAGAAAGGACAAAAATACAAGACACAAGTATTTGTATACTGCCTTTCTGGCCATTGGATTTCTCCTCTGACTTCATTCAAGTTGTTTTACATGGCAGGCTCTCTAATGTGAGAGAGTTTTATAATTAACAGAGATAGCCTATCTTTCAAGAACTGCTTCAGTCTTAGATTGATCCATTTTTTCATCTTGGTCAACTTCCTGGCCATTTTTTTTTGCCTTGAGAATGAGACTCAGTTGCTAGCTGGCACCTTATCTCTCACTCTGCAGCTTCAGGGTCTCCAGGTGTTCTCAAACTGTCAACCTTCATTTCTTTGGACTTAATGGTTTTACCAATGGTTCTACCCTTTGGACCAGACCTTCTGCCTTGTGATGCGTAATCCTTGTGATTATGCATTATGAGAACCAGGATGGTGTAGTGGTTAGGGAGTTGGACTGAGAGCAGGAAGAGCCAGGTTCAAGTCCCTCCATGCAATGAAATTTCTTGGGTGACCTTGAGCCAGTCACTCACACTCAGACTAGAGTTGCAATATGTCCCAGAAAACTGAGCCTGTCCTAGATTTCAGGGATTACATTCATTTGCTGGGAAGTTTGACATGGGGTACTGGAAGAGAATTATTCCATCAGCTAAGCTCAGCTGATTCAGACTTACTCTGGCAGGGAGGGCCATGAACAGGAAGGGCCATGTACTGGGACATGCATGATCCAAGTTCTGTTTAGAATTGTGCCCCAAGTCTGTGAAATCTCTACTGTATTTATGATTTATGAAACAGTAAAGGAAAGGTGGCATGGCATACTTTTAATCTGTGTTGATGTGAAGTTGTGCAGAATTTGAATTTGCACAGAACAGTGTGATTAAAAAGTTCAATAGGACTGAAAGCCTATTCTCTTCTACAAGAAGCTGACCCAGAAAAAGACATCAGTATCTATTTTGTATTCCTTTAATTGTTTTTCATACATCTACTAATGTAGGTAAGTCATTAAAATATTGCTTTGTAAAGAGGTGCATACCCCACTCTGCTGTTCATTAATCTACTTCAAAGTGAGAGATTATGAATACTGAATCAAATGTTCACCATTATTCCAGATGAACTGCAGCAAAGTCAAAAGATGGAACATTGTATATGTATTTGATTATCTCCAAGTTGCTTTGTGGAGGTCACAATAGCGTACATAATTCCCACCCCAAACTATCAATCTCACAACTGCATGCAAGAAAGTTTAGGCTGAGATCAAGATTGCCCAGTGGTACTCAAGACTGGGGAATTGGCCATAGATAGTCCTAGTTTTTTATATTGCACAGTATCAAAATATTGTAATGTAGCATTGTAACATTGTAATGTAGGCTTGCCATATGTCCTGAAAAACAGGGACAATCCTGATTTGGGGGGGATTGTGTTCATATACTGGCAAAGGGAGAGAGGGTTCTGTCCCACTTTTGTGGAATTATGGCAACCCTATTGTAATGCAAAGATTGAAATATATTTTTTTACTTGGAGAAACAAACACCAGTCTCTTTTTAAATGTTTAACTGAAATTGTAGTTCAACTAAGCATATTTATTAGTCTCTAAGAAAAATTAGAAATTTACTGTGCCTTGTATTTTTTTAAACCGTGATTTAGAGAATTACCATCCTCTTGGGAATTTAGGCATGTGGAATACAAATTAAAACTGGATGTTCTCGCTTCTATTTTTGTCAGGGCTTGTCTCTAACATTAGAATCCTAACCACAGCTTAATTTGGAAATATAGTGCATCTAATCTGAATCAGTGCCTTTTACTTCCAAGAAAGTAAAGAGGATTGGACTACCACTTTCCAGTGCTTTTGAATCAAGCTTGTGATGTGTGAAAAAGTTTTATAATATTATAAATGCTTTATATTTATAAGCATTATAATACATAATGTTATTATTATATAAATTTATATATGAATATATAAATGTTTATAAACATTATGTTTTCCCAACATTGTTTTGTAATTGGAACTGAAATAATACTGTCAAAGTAAACTCCACTTGCATTGGGGGGGTGGGGGAATACAGGTTGTCCCTTTGTATCCAGTAGGATCAAAGACCCCCCTCCCTTGGAGTGCATTCATGTGGTTAATTTAAACATTATATTATTTATTATTAAATTTAAAATTATTATATATAATTTATTGTTTACAAGAAGGCTACCTGCTGAATGCTCACAAAGAATTGGAGAACAAAGAAGTTTTTTTTCCCCATGGACCCAAGTCTAAGAAAGAGGACATGTCCTGGAAAAACAGATGGTCACCCTGAGAGGTGGGGGGGAGGCAGTCTTCTTTCCCGGAGGCTCCAGACAGCTGTCCAGGCTGCAGCAGACTTTGGAGAGCAAACTTTCCTGGGTCTTTCTATTGGCTGAGGCCGGGCCAATCGCGAGTGCCGTTGGCGAACAATGCAACTTTCCCCCTTCCCGGTGCGGGTTCCTTTCTTGGAGTCAGTCGGTGGCCTTTCCTTACTGCTGTTGCGCTGCTCTGCTCTGCTCAGCTCTGCTCGCGGACTCCTCCCTGCTGCTCTCCTCTGCTCGCGATTGAGGGGTGTGGAGCGAGCAGGACGCAGCGCAGGTGGAGCCGCCTGGAGAGCGACGTCCGTGGCTGCTGCTGCTTCTGCTTCCCAGGGATGGAGCAGGCGGGGGTCGCTGAGTTGCCTCGCTGAGCTCCCCCTCTGCCTGCCCATGGCTCCGACGGCAGCAGCAGCGAGCGGCTCTCCTCTGCCTCCTCCGCTCCCTCCACCTGGGCTGCTGTGAGCTCCGCAGCACCCGGAGGACCCCTCCATGCCAGGACTGCACCCCTCACTGGGCGCCTCCAGCACCGCTCACGACTCCGATTCTCTTCTCTCCGCAGATGGAGTTCCGGGGCCAGCCGCAGAGCGGGAGGAGGGCCTGAGCCCCTCTGCAGAGAGCGGCCTCTCCAGCCAAGGTAAGCTCCCCGGTGGAGTGGCGTAGCGGGAGGGGAGCAGATGTCACCACCACCAAAAATAGGACAAGCGCCCCTCAAAATGTAGGGCACCCAAGGAAAGTGTTGTATATAATTAATAGCGATTGACTGAATTTGCATCCTGTATTTCTCCCCCAAAGGGGACCCAAGGCGACTAGCAGCAGTAAAATACACAATAAAGGATATAAGAACATTAAAAAACATTTAAGTACCCAGATTGGCATAAACTAGAATCATTAATTTAGACAAGACGTTTGTTACTATTAAATGTAAACTGCTGCATATATAGGTCTAACCTTGTTATATACTTTTTTAATACACGGATTTGAATCAAACTGAATTAAAAAAAAAATCTCGAGTTTTTCTAACTGTGATTTGGCCACTTGCAAATCAAATTATTAAAAACTGCTTTTGTACCATTGTAAAGAGGCAGTCATGCAAGCATCATTCCATTCTTCATGCCCAGAATCAAACCTTGTCTGTCTGTCTATCGCTTTTCAACTAAAAAAATTCACAAAGCTGCTTACAAAGAGAATAAAAAATTAACGTCTAAGGGTCCATGCATATTCTTATTTCTTTAGGTGCAATGGAACCGGAAAGTGGGTCTTTCAATCTATTTTTCTGTTTATTTATTTTTGGGGAGTTATCCACTAATTTTTTTTTTTAATCCAAGGGAGGTTCCAGAAAGGAACCCTAGTGGATAACGAGGGACACCTGTAATTTATTACATCTATGAATTACAAGAAGGCTACATGCTGCCTGCTCATTAGGAAAAGGAGGACAATGAGAATTTTTTTCCAGGAGACAAAAGGACATATCCTGAAAAAAAGAGGACACAGGACTTTAAAAAGACATGGCTTGGAAAAGAGGACATGTAGTTACCCTGGGAGGGAGGCGTGCAAGGGACCCCTTGGAGCCATTCAGTCCTTCTCCCTCCTCTGTCTGTATGGCTCCAAAGGGGAGGATCCCTGGCAGGCTCCCTCCCAGACAAACTGCTCTGCCCCCTCCAGCTACGCCACTGCCCTTGTGGGAAGCGGGAGCAGGAAGGGTAGGGGAGGGATGGACTGACTGCGGGGGGCTGCGGCTTCGGAAGGCAAATGAAGAGAAAGGAGAGGCTGAGCGGGGCTGTCTGCTGCATCCTTCTCACCGCGTGACTCCGGGAGGGAGCGGAGGCCAGGCTAGATTGCCTGCCCTGGGGGGAAGGAGCAGAGGGGGTGGGGTTTCTCTGGCCTTTCCTTGGTTGGAGGCGCAGGTATGGTGACCCTATGTCCTCTTTTTCCAGGACATGTCTTCTGTTTTATCTTTGCATCCCGGAAAAAAAAATCTTCATTGTCCTCCTTTTCCTTGTGAGCAAGCAGCATGTAGCCTTCTTGTAATTCATACATTAAATGTAATAGTTTTAAATTTAATAAGTAATATAGAGTTTAAATTAACTACATGAAAAGCAGTATATAGCTTTTATTTTGTCATGTACTACATTTTTCTTGGGTGTTCTACATTTTTTGGGGGGAGATGGGGGTTGTCCTTTATTTGTGATTATATGGTCACCTTGGGCTGGAGGAAGAGGGCAAAAGGCCTGGTTGAGCTATCAGGGTCTGGAAGACTGGATCAGGGACTGGAGGAGCAGGAACTGCAGTCAGTGAGTTGTCTTTACTTTATGGTTTAATTATCACCGTGTATAGATTTTGAAGCTTCCCATGCTCTGGAGTACCTTGCTTTGCATTGAATTAGATGATTTGGCTCACTGGCTTGACACACCTGAAGTGTTGTTGCTTTTGCCCTTGCAACAACTAAATGTCTACAGGTGTAGAGAGGTGGCGACTATAATGCTTTAGAACTGTCAAAGTAATTTTACATAAATTACCTGTTGGTGATTATTCTTCTTCATACCCATGCATTTGGATTATGATTTCAGAGAGAAAGAGAGCCTGTCTTCCCATAAAGGAAGTTGGAGTGGATAATAATCTGGATGTACAATTGTTTATTTGGATGCTTAAATCTGTTCCTCCTCTTTTTGAAGTCACCATGTTCATACCAGTTAATATCATGAGATAGGCATCACCATTACCTGGATCGTTAGGAGATCTTGAAGAGATGATAAGTTCTTATGCCTGAGCTATTATTGTCTATTTAAAATGGAAACATCATGAGAGCATGTTACCTGCTGCACTCCTTACTTTGCCCTCCTTTTTTTGGTGCTTGGATAAAAAGCTGGACTTAATTTTGCCTTTTTGGAAATGATGAATTGATGAGGCAGGAAAAACAACTGGACCTTCTCTTCAGTTCTGAAAAAGACTCAGACCATCTGTGGCTGAAAGACCTGGTGTCCTGAGTCCTAGCTATTTGAGAGATAAATGCTCTTTTAGTTGCAACCCTGTGTGGGATTAGCTGACCTTCAGTGATTTCCATCAGCTTGCTCCATTGACTTAAGGTTTATCTTTAAAGCCCATCTGAAGTAGAAATGTCTTGAAAGATCCTGGAAGAATTAGCTATTCTGGGACTTGGGAAGAAACTCAAAAAGTGAAGAGATAATTCATACTGTGCTGGATTGATAGACAAGTGTTCCTCATCTGTTGTGTTTTTATGGGAATCTACTCTAGAACATCATCTAGCACAATTTTCAATTTTTTGTCAGGGTGGTGTGTAACTTGGCCTGGTACCTAATTTTATGACTGAGTGCCTAATTTTATGAGTGAGTGCTGTGGAAAAGCTAATAAGCTTCAGGTTTCCATAGGTAATAGGCACACACTTAGAAGATAAATATATTTCTTTGTTAGGTTGCCATGGGTTCTCTAGTAGGCTCTGCTTGAATTCTTTAAATGGTGTAGAATAAGGGTTCTTATGGTGCAAGGAGGACTTTTCTGTGTTGACTTGAGAGTTTAAGAGCCCTTGGCATACATTCAGTGTGATTTAGTAGAGGTGAGGGATGACTTGTTCCTTTCTGTATATTGTATTAGGAGACATTGCAGTCTGTATTGTGAAAAGGATGAAAACATCACTCAATAGCAGTGTGTGCTGTTTCCAAAGAATTGTTGGTTGAATCCCTAGTACCTTCAGTTGAAAAGTACAGCAGAAGGCCTCGGCCTGAAATCTTGGAAACTTTCACAAGAGAGCCTACAGCAAGCTATCTTGGTCTTATCTAAAGACTAACAAATTAATTGAAGCATAAGCTTTGATACACATGTAGTGTGCTAAATAACATATTTACTCAAATCTAATGCGCCATCAAATGTAATGCACACCCTATACTTATAATCAAACACCATATTTACTTGAATCTTTTCTATCAAATCTAATGCACACACTGATTTTGGCGACTATTTGGCTGGAAAAGGTGAGCATTAGATTTGAGTAAATACAGTACATCTTTGCAGCCGTTGGTGATAGCGGATTATTTTTAAGCAAGCTAATATTCCGCTTTATCACAAAAAATTCCCAAAGCAGTTTATGTAGGTGGAAAAGGAATGAGAAGATGTTTCCTTCTCCCAAAAGAGCTTAAAGAAATGGCAAAATAGACATGCCATGATGGTATGAGTAGGAGCTACTGATCTCCCCCTTTTGAGAGGACCACACTTTAAAAGTGCCTAGTTAGCAGGTGTATACTAGTGAAACACTTTTGGAAACATGTTTTTCCCCTCGGTTCTTCCATCATTTATAAATTTGGTGTCTCAGGGTTTATATAGTGCCTTCTAAAATCTAAACAGCTCTGCCTCTTCCCGCACAAACAAATCCAGAAGTATTGTGTCCTAGTTCTTAAGAGTCCATTTCTGCAATAGAACAGCCTTTTAAAAAGACTCCAAAGCTGGCATGATCATAATTTTCTACAGGTAGATAGAAATCTCTGGCTCACTTCTTATTCAACAGTTGTCCGTTGAATGCGATATGCTGGGGTGGCCAAAGTTGCTTAATGTAAGAGCCGCGTAATAGTCAACTTCAGATGTCTGAGATCTACAATATTTAAGATTCATTTGCATTCTCTCCATGACCATTAAACCAGTGGTGGGCTCCAGCAGGTTCGCACCTACTCTATAGAGATAGAACATATAAAGTTTAAAAATAGCCATTTAAAAGTGGCTGCCAGTTGGTCATATAACCAATTGTTAATTTCTTTGAATGCCATCACTGCACTAAACCTACGTACTGAGTGGACTCTCAGTTTATACACTATAAATAATGGCAAAGCTTGAATTTTTTAAATTTATAATTACTGTATGATGGAAAAAGGCATTTAACCAATATATTTCCGAGGGCAACACATTATAGGGCAAAGAGCCACATGTGGCTTGTGATTTGTAGTTTGACCACCTTTGCTATTTGCAAGACTTCTTTCTGATGTTCCTATCAAAGAAGTAGCATTGTCCAAAAATGCTTCCGTGGTCTGGTGGCCAGCATGACGATATGCCAAGTCTGTTACGGAACGCTGTTATCTTCCAACTGAGATGGTACCTATTTAGCTACTTGCATTTACATGCTTTTGAAGCAAGGTTGGCAGGAGCTGGGCAAGGAATGGGAACTCAGCCCATCTTGTAACACCTGATTCTCAAACTCCATCCTGCCGGTTGTTAGGCACTGTGTCTTAACTGCTGAGCCTCTACAGCCCATTCATCTCTAGTATAGCTGGGCTTTTATTTTAATTTTTTGTAGGACTTCAGGGAGCCTACCTATCTTTATTCCTGGTTTTGTATTGATCTTTGCTCTGGAAACTTCAAAGGGATAGGAGATGCCCACCTTTTCCAAGTGAAAGCTGTATTTCTTGAATATTGTAGGGTTTCCACCTAAAAAAAGTTGGGGGATATGAAGGTGAAACTAGAAATGAGATGTATCTGCTGGACATGTACCTATGTTTCCAGCTGTATTTGAGACTTATGTCTCAGTAGCCAGATTTAGTTTTTGCATGACTTTGGTTCTCAGAGGTTAGTTTATATTTATATTTAGTGTAGATTTATTTACATTTTAAGAGCTGATTTGCCTCTGATTTGCCTTATTTACATTTTAAGTTTTGATTTATTTACATTTTAAGAGCTTTGATTTTGCAATAGATTCAACAAGAATGCTCTCAGTCTTGTATGTTTAAGGGTTTCAGAGATTTCCAGCAGGTTGCTGCCTCCTCTGTCTTGGCAGCAGTATGGTGGGAAATCCACACCAGGTGAAATTCTTTTTAATTTGTACCCCCTTAAAGATTTTGAAGTCATTTCCCACTCTTCTTCCCAAAGAAGGTTTATGACTGCTCTGTTTGGGGACCTGTCTTGTCTTGGTCTGCTGGCTTCCTGTCAATCTTTCCCATGTCTATTTTGGTTGAGGTAGCTAGATCGAGTTTGTGGCTTTTTGTCTCAGTGTCTTGGGACATGCCGTCAGCATAAGTGAATGAGTCTGTTTGAATTTCTATGCTGTTTCTTGCCTCATTTTCTGGTCACCACGGCATTGTGACCAATCCTCCTCCTTTTTCAGCAAGGCTTGGGACTGTCCTTGGCAGAGTCAATCACCAAGAGTAGAAGTGCATTGTGAAAGATGCATGAAATCCAGTGGCACCTACAGCAGTGTATTGGTGGAGAGGATGACCTCCTCCCCAATCACTAAAGACTAAAGAAGAAGAAGCCTGTGTGCAGGCGCTCAGTGAAGCACAGAAGTATATGACTAATTAAAGTGAACCCATGCAAAGAACACAGATCCTGAACCTTTCCATGTGGCTCAGTAGAAATCTTTCCACTAGTTTTATTTTCAGTGATGATGGTGTGAGGCAGCTGCATTATCTCTATAGAAGTGGTATGAGTCCCTATTCCTGAAAGTTTGCAACAGCCTTGCATATTATTCTACTTCATTGTGTTTTGAAATCCAAGCTGCCACAAGTTCTTTGTATGTTGGAGACAAGAGTGTACAATTGTGACGTTTTGGGTGAAGTTTTGGGTATGAGAAGAGTGCTTAACCTTCCTCTGCTTGTTGGTGCCCCCTTGCAGCTGTCCTTACTTCCTTCCATCCTATGCTCCAGCCCCTCATTTCTATTGCAAGCATAAATCTAAAACCTGGGAATTGGGGGTGGGGGACCTGAAAAGCAGCTAGTTGAAGGAAAGCTGGTGGAAGAGTTAAGCATCCTCTTCCTAGCCAAAGCTGCTATTCTGGAAACTGTGTCCTTCTTATGCTGAATAGAATAGGAGCTTTAAAGCATCCAGAGTTTAAAGACAAAAAGATTAGGTGGATCGTGTAATTTCACTTTCATGAAAATTACTAACCTTCACTTTTACAAGCCTGCCTATCAACACTGTTATTTGTTAATCATACATTTGTCTTTGTCCCAGAGCATGGTCTCCAGCACATGATGTAGCCATCCTGCTAAAGTTAAACAGACTTGGTCTGATGCCAGGAAGGAAGACTTCCTGGGAATCCTCTGCATACCATTTTGAGTTCTCTGGTAGAAGAAAACGAGCTAAAAATGCTATTAATATGAAAGTTTATGGACCTAATTAATCAACTTTTGTAAAGTTCTGTGTCTGCTTGCCTCTTAATGTTAATGTGGTTCTTAACTTATGGCTTTTGACTAGTAAAGTTGTCTATTTATAAGCCAGGCTTACTGACATCAAGACAAGAATAGGGGACAGAGGTCAGGGACTGACAATGAGTCACTGGGTGGGGAGAGTTGTGGCAGTTTAGAGAGCCTGAGCATGGAGCCATCTGGGTCCTTGAGTCTGGTTTGCATGGCAAGTGGGGTGATAGCAGAGTCAGTGCAAAGGAGTACTTGTCTGTGTTGGTCTGAGAGCACAATCCTAACCATGTCTACTCAAAAGTAAGCCCCATTGTGTTCAATGGGTCTTACTCCCAGGAAAGTGTCTTTAAGATTGCAGCCTAAGTTGCTACCATGCTCCTTCTATGCTTGATTTCTAGTGAAATGCTCACATATGCTGCAATCCTAAAGATACTTTCCTAGGAGTAAGATCCATAGAACACAATGGGACTTTCTTTTGAGTAGACATGGTTAGGATTGTGCCCTCAGCCTCTGTCTTGATGGTAAAGGTCTGAATTGGGAGTGTGCACATTGTATCTGATTTTATGTGTTGCTGGAGGTGATTTTTAGCTGCAGAGACATTGGGGAATTACATTGTTATGGTGATTCCATGAGGAAAATGTGTCAGAAGCTCCAGATCAATGTTGTGTCTGGTGTCTACAACAGCCTTGTGGGACATCTGTTGCAAGAAGTCTCAGATCTTGGCTTGGTTCATTTTTGCAGGGAGCCTGTTTGGGATCCAAAGAGACCTCTGAAAGTTTGATTGCTTTTCCATGCCACGAGACATGTGTTTGCTGAACTCTGCAAAAGCAACACCAAGAACGGGTGAAGAGTGGAAAACTCTCTTTCCACTTTCCTTATTGTAATCATTTTATTCAGTGCTGATATTAATAGCCAGGGATGTGTAGGCTGTGTAATCTGTGAGAGTGGGGAACCTATCATGCAATGAAAGTGGGGAATCTGTCATGCAAATGGCTTCCACACCTTCTGCTTTCACCATAGGGTCCATGGGGGGAACAATATGTTGCAATTGCTCAGATAACATTTACTGAAATAAAGAGGGTAGTATTGGGATTAGGGAGTGGAGCCATTGTCCTTTCAAACATAAATTCACTCTGATTTTGTGTGCAGCATGAGTTCACCATATTAGTGCTTTCTATCTGCATCATTTGATAGAAGGCTTGTGCCTTTCTAAGGAGGCACTGGACATACACTGGAAGTTACCCCTAATGGTTGCTTCCCATTATGCATGTTATCTTTTCCATTAAATTGATCCAGTCCATCAAGACGGACTCTGATTTTTTTTTATTTTATCAAACTGATATCCCACTGTTTCTGCATGGTGAAATCAAGGTGTTAATTAATTCATGGAATTTCCAAAACATTGATCAGATGCAAATTTTCCTTATCTTCAGTAATACTGCTATATAATGTGTCCCCAGATTATCCAATACCACTGAGTACCCCTGGGAACTGTTGTTTGAACTGTCAACATTCGGCTTTCTCTACCTAGGTGGCTGTGGCCTTGATTGCACCAACAGCAGTTCCTAGGCCACTTCAGACTGCAAGGGAAGGCATTGCATGGTTTTCCCAAGTATAATATATATTTAAAGAATGGTAAGAGCTAGATGACCCTGACATGTGAGTGTTTTACACATGGTGTGTTCCACCTCCTCAAAATGAAGCTATTTAAACTGTTCAATTCCCCCACCTTCATTCTGAAATGACACATTATTTCCATTTCAGATGCTGCCTAGTGTCAGTTTTGCCCTATCCCATTCCCCCCCCCCAGTTTGTTTTCTGAGCAGAAAAAGAGAATTAAAGGTATCTTTGCATCATTTTTTCCTCCTCCAGTGCTGTACAGTACAAAAAAACTGAAAATGTAACTGTTTTCTGTCCTACACGGTGAGTTTGCAGATACATACACATAAGTTATTGCCTCCCCTTCCACCAAAACTTCCCTGCTCATGAACACTGAATCTGGGGGATGGGGGAATCCATTTTCATCTGATTTTTTCAAACAAGGTTCCAAACAGCTTACTGGCATGGAGATGAACCTTATTCTTCTCAGGCCGCTAGGTGAGTAACTGTTGAGATGCCTATATAAAACTTTAAGCCAACTATCCCATTTATATCCCTTCTTTTGTAAGACAGATGTGGTAAGCAACCTCTACTGAAGTGGTTTTCAGATAGTTTTCTGGGAAACCCTGGGGGTTCATGGAAGAGAATCTGGTTAATGGCAGAGATTAATGTTCCAGGAGGCAGCTTACAAGTAAACCTTCCTTGTAGCAGAAAGAGGGCAGGTTGTTATGGAGAGAAGGAGGCACCCCCAGAGGCGAAGTCTGGATCCCTTCTTGTTTACCGCTCTGGGGCACAGCTTACCAAAACAAAAGGAGAAAGCAGCCAAAGAGAGGGGTAGTACTGAAGGAATGGGGGGGGGGGGGGTGAGTGAGAGAGAGAGAGAGAGAGAGAGCCTAAAGAGGAGGGAATAGGGAAATGATGGCCATCTGTGTTTTGGATGTGCATCCATGCTCTTGCTTCTTTCCTATTTATACCAAAGCTGGAACCCTATTGTTTCATTTACTAAGCAGTTTGTTGCTTTCAGAGTTTAAGGGTTAACATATAACTGGTTTGTGCTATCCCTTCAAGGTGCACTTGGGAATTTTCCAAGCACCATTAGCAGATGGGCATCTAGGTTCCAGCAGCTATTTATAGCCTGGATAATAGATCAGAAAGCCACCTGAGCATGCCAGCTGCCATTTGCTGAGCTGCATTTGAATATTCTTCAGAGGCAGCAGAGTGCGTAATAAACAGTTGCTCCAAAAAACTGTGGCAGTTCCCAGTAGACCAAAGATAAGAGTGGCAAATGGACACACATGCTGAGGAAATGGTTTGGGAGACAGCTGAGAGGCTGCTTTCCTGAGGGCCTCCTAGAGATGTTGATTTTCTGAGGCTTGGTGCTTATTTGCTCTTTCCATGCAAATGGAAAGAGCTCCAAGCACTGAGGAGGAAAATGTGTTCAAATCTTAGAAATAGGTTGGAATATTTGCAGAATTTGTGGACAACCCATACTAGGTTTATGGTCAAAGTTTCTTTTTCCTCAGCATAAATTTGTGCATTAATCATCCTGAATTAATCAGATTTGAATTAATCAGATCTCTAAATTGAAGCACAACACTTCTGGAAATGCTTAAGTACATTTTCTTGTTTTTGTATTTTTGGGAGGTGGGGGAAGAGCAGATGTATTGTGAGAAACATCAAACAACTATTCTGTCTAAATTGTCCAAATACAACTAGATGTAAAACCTGTAAGACCTAACTGGTTGTTTTGAATACTGGTTGTTTCTAGTGGGGATGGTGGAAGGAGATCAGAGCACAGAATGGCTAGGTATAAGGGGAGGAAATGGAACCATTTCCAGAACCACAGTCTTGGTCACTGACAAACCATGGTTAGTGCCTTACACTTAAAGTACAGTTTGAACTGAGTTTGCAAATAATAGTTTGTGGGCAAGTTGTTGGCTAAACTTAGCTGCCTTTTTATGTCATGGCAAACTCTGGTAAAAGAAAACTAGAAAGTGTAGGAGGAAAGATCTATGTGAGGAAAACATATTAGTGATAACATTTTATTGTTTCTTCACGTTTAACTCTGTTTTATTGTACTGATTTGCAGAAAGAGAGAAGAGTTTTTTTAAATGATCTTCTGAGATACATATTTTTCCTTGGGTCTAGATTGTTTTACCCAATTCAAGAATGACTTGGTACAGTGGAACCTTTTCAATTAAAAGGTTCACAAAGTGGTTTACAAATGAAAAAATAATGAAAAAAATAATGGCTAATGGGTCCCTGTCCCAAAAGGGCTCACAAACTAAAATTCAAAAAAGGACACCAGCAGAAGCCACTTGAACAGACATTGCTGGGGTGAGGACGTCCAGTTACTCTTCCCATGCTTAAAAAAAGGAGGAACACCCATTTGAAAGAGTGCCTCTTCCTCAGGGGAAGTATATAAACTTAAAATTTATTAGAAATTTTTGCTTGTCTTGCAAAACACTCTCAATCCAATGTTTTACTGTACTATATTACTGGGCTGGCTCAGAATCAAGGAAGGTGAGGAATTTTTGGGGAGAACACACTGAGAGTACACAGTATGCAAAGTAACTTTTTTCAGTCAGCATTTGTAAATGGGGATGAATTTAATAGGGATTAACTAGCTCAATTTACTTGATTAACCTTTATTGAGAAAGGTTGCAAAGGAGAGTTGTAGGTTGCCCTGTTGTTACAGAGGATCTAGACACTTGGATAAGAGTCAGGTCAGGACAGGACAAACTGAGGTTTATGCGTAAATGTAGCATTTAATCTTATTGTAATGGACTTTCAGATGTGGCCTAAAAGGTGTCTAGGCAAAAAATTCAACCGTCACCTTCCTTTCCATGATGGGAAAAATATCATCATATAGTGACCATTTTCTCTCTTATTATTTCAAATGCCTTTGGCTCAGCTTGAAGTATGTACTCAGACTCAGAAACTAAAGCAATTCTTTTGCAAATATGGAAACGCATTTGATTTCGATTAGTCTGACCTATTTTAAGGTAAGTGTAATCATTATATATTGCCTAAACTCACTTGCTAGAAACAGAACTCAAGAGGGCTTCTGTATCTTTAAGATGTGCATAGAAGGGAAAATATCACTATGGCCTATATCCTAAAGTGAAATTAGGGATTGCTAATTGGAACTGCTTGGGAGCAGTTAAGATGACTTTCCATAACACTAGAGGGTGCCGTAACTGCATAGACCCGTAACTACTATGGATTTTGCCTTATGTATTGTATTCAACTCAACACAGTGCTCAACTAACTCTTGTAGATCTGTCCCTCAAATACAATTTTTTAAAATGCAGCTGCCCTTTTAGCTTAGAAGCTGATAGTCTTGAGATTAGCCTTTAGGTTGTAAGTCCCTCAAGCAGGGACCTGTTCTCTCATGCTTAGTAAAGTGTCAAGTAGTCAAGTACTTAGGTAGTGCTATATAGATGCAAGTCTGTCTAAGGACATCCTTGTAGCTGGAGATTACTATGAGGAAACTTAATTCTTATCTATACTCCTCTCTCCAGCCCCATGGTTTTCTACATAACAAAAACACCAGTGAAATGGTTCCTTTTATTTGGCAGCTCCTGTTGATTTTTCAAAAAAGCCTTTTAAAAAACACTAAGGACTTATTAAAATGTGAAATGTGGCAGAACAGCCTAATGATATTCTGAAATATTCAAATCTATGCTTAGTGCCCAATCAGTGGCAACTGATGGTGTCTACAAAACTGGGAAACGGGCAGCTGTGTAGCTGGTAAAGGGCCCACAATTCTATATTTCATGGAGAGTTGTTGTTAAGTCATTAAGTCATGTCCCACTGTTTGTGACCCCATGTACTGCAGCACCCCAGGTCATACTATGAATGCAAAATGGAAAAAATTTAGACCCACAGTGATCAAGCGTTGCTCATAAAAACATGCAAATTTCACATCCCCAAAAGTGACTCTCAGCAATTATGTGTCATGCTCCCCTTCAAAAAAAAAAAAATCTCAGGAGCATTTGAAAGTTAATCATGGGGGGAGGGGAGGAACCAAAGGTGAAAAGAAGTGACTCCTGTATGTAGCAAGCTTTGCTAATTCTTATCTAGGTGGAGATCACCTGCTGTCAAAAAGAGTTGGGGTACCTGTTAACTCTCCCCTCTTGTAGTTCTCCAGGTCTGCATAAGACAGGCAGAGCTGTATGCATGTTGCTGATTCACTGCAACCTGGGTTGATAGGGACTGTGCTGTATTGGCACAAATTTCACTGGTCCATATGGACTGCTGAATTGGTTTGCAAGCCCTCCCTCTTAGTTTTGTGTAGCATGTTCTGTTTTATGGACATAGGAATAATTATTAATGTATTCCATCAATGTGTGTAGTGCTCCACATAGAATGAAAAGACAAGTCCCTCCCTTGGGGGACTTGCAGGTTAGAATAGATCATACAACAAGGAGGACAGCAAAGAGGGAAGAGGGATGGAGGCACAAGCAAGGGGGGAATTGTTTTAGTTTTACATATGCAGCTTACTTACAGGAGGAAAGAGGACTATGCATATAATCCACGGCAGCTGTCTCCAGATTTTTTGGCCAAATGGTCACATCAAATATCTGGCACATTTTTGAGGGCCAAAAAAAATTAAATATAAAATTTCAATAAAAACATTAGAGATGGAACTTTGATTAACCCTTAGATGACCAACCAGATCCGATGACCAGCAATTATAATTTATGCAAATTAGGCTATTTTTAGATGGTCATCTAAGGTTAATGAATGATGTTCCTCACAGGTTGTACTGCTAGACGTGATTGACTGTAGGGGCAGAGCACATCCCCATTTCTAAACCAAAGAGCCAAAGATGTTTCCGTGTTTGTGTGGCCAGCATGACTATGCACCAAGGCACATGGAATGCTGTTATCTTCTCACCAAGGTGGTACTGATTTACCTACTTTTATTTGCATGCTTTTGAACTGCTAGGTTGGTAGGAGCAGGGCAAGGGATGGGAGTTCATTCTGTCTTGTAGCACCTGGGTCTCAAACCCCAGTTGTCCAGTTGACAAGCATGGTATTCTAACTGCTGAGACACTACAGCTCTTAAGATTAATGAATAAATGGGCTCAAATTTCCAGGATTTCAGCAAGCACCAACACACAGCACCCACTTAAAAGGACCCCCATTTCCCTACCTTGTCATCACAACTTCAGTCATGTTTGTTTAACTTCGTCAGATGTTCTCAAGGGACCAGATACTGGCTGCAGGCCATTTAGAGACTCTCTGTGAGCCATATCTGGCTTCTGGGCCAGAGTTTGAAGCCCCTTGTTCCTGGGTGATGTCAAATATAGAATGTAGCATTGTATATATGGATTTCTTTAGTCTGTTCAAAGGTGGGGCAACACTTTTCATATCTGACTTTCAAGATTGCACAGTCTGTTACATCTTACATGACGTGGCATGTGTACTATAAAGGCTTTCTCAAGAGCCCCCCCCCCCCCAAGTGATGGTGTTCCAGGCTTTCTGAGATGCATGTTACACACAGCTTCCTCCCCACATCCTGTTACGGCATTCCTCTTTTACTCTCCAAGCAAGCCAGGACCGGATATGTGTGATTTCATGGACGGCATCTATTCTTAGATCACCAGTTAGTTGAGCAAGTCACGTTGCCCAACAACAGTCATGAGTTCAAGAATTTGGAGGAGAGGAGAGATAAGAATAACAGCTGTAAACAGAGTGAAGGGGGAGATAAATATGCCTAATTCCAGTCCAGATGTTTTAAGTTTGTGATCATTTAGCTCATTTGACTGGAGAGCTATAAATTATGGGGTTGTCTCTCTTACTAGGTCTTCTGGGCCCTATTTGAGTGCCACAGACTTTATAGAGTGTTCTTTCTTCTATGGTTCTCATTTCCTGCTCTGACTATGGGTACTTCAAAACTGGATTTTGAAGACCCATATTAGAACCTTGCAAAATAGTGCCAAGTAGTGCTTTAGGTTTGTGACTTACATCCACTTCAACCATTGTTCTTCCTTATTGGCCTTATAGATGGATTTATTTCACCCTGTAACAGTTTGAGGTGTCTCATTTAGCTGCCTTGGCTGTTTTTAATAAAACCTGAGTGGGATTTTAAAAAATTGTAAACTCCCTTGTTTTTAACTAATCACAGCAGTACCTGTAGTTATTGTAGTAACCTCACATACTGTGCTTGGGTTCCCTGGTATGTCATGAGGAAAAAATGAGTGAATTAAAAGCTAGTGTGAGTTCAGAGCACCCATCCACAAAGGGGAGGATTTTTGATATTGCTCTGCATGAGTCACAGTCTGGTGTTGTAGCCATCCTCGATAGTGGGCAATTCTGCTAGTCTTGCCTTGGATGTTATCAGATCCTTTAAATCAGGAGTGTCAAACTAATTTCATATAGTGGGCCAAACAATATTCATGACACTTAACTGAGGGCAGCAAGTGACATCATTTAGCAGATGTTGGCCAGAAATAAGCACTTGGTTCTCCTATAGAAACATATTAGCTGCAAATAATAGAAAAGAAAATGAGCCAATCTTGTATATAATTTAAAGATAGGAAAAAGCTGGCAAAGCCCAATAATAATGGGACCAGAGAAGTAGTTTTTGAGGGTAGCATTCAGTCCAAGGGCTTTGACATACCTGCTTTAGATGATTCTCGCTGTTAGCAAAAATGCCCACATATACCTGTCTTGCTTGACCTGCTGTGTGAGCTTTGCTTTCTTCAGTCAGAAGGTATGCCCAGATCAGAATATTTGACAAAAAATGAAAGGAACAGCTCCTGTGCAGGAGGGTAAATTTAAAAGTCATTTTGGGCTGTTACATTGAATTGTGCCTCCAATTTAATTTGGGGATGAAATGCATATACAAATATTTATAAGTTACTTAGAGCAGTGGTTCTCAAACTGTGGGTTGGGACCTAACTGTGGTCCCAAATAGGTAGGTATTTTTATAAAATTGATAAGTTCAAAGCTAAAGAAAATGCATTTAGTAAAAATACAATATGGGAACTAAAAGGAGCAGCACATGCATGTTTACTTGTGAGGAAGTGGTCCTGTTTTGTTCCACTTTGAAGGGCAGGCCAAAGGGGATACAGTGCCACTAGAATTGTTACAATATGATGAACATAGGCTCCAACAAACTCTTGAGAAGGAAGTCTTCCTCCCTAAATTGACAAGAAAATGTTGAGCTCTGTGGAAAGCGAAACTGAGCCACTTGTGTATTTGTGAGACCTAATAGTTTTATTTTAAAAAGTAAGTCCTCATGTTAAAAAGTTTGAGAATCATTCAATTGGAGCTTTCTAAGGAGGCAGCATGTAAATCAAGTAAACCTAATCTATGCTAACATCACAGAAATCTAAGATAAACATTTTTTTGTGTTGTATTAGCCTTTTCAAAAGGCAGCCATTCTATGGCTTAAAGACTTTCTAACCCTACAATCCTGAGTAACTACGGGTGCACGTAAGAGTCTTTACGTGCAACCGTAGTTACTGCACCATCTAGTGAAAACCTATGAGAAATTCATATTGCAATCCAGAGTAATTTGTTCTTACACCGGAGGAAGGACTCCCCGTAGTTACTCTGGATTGCACCCTAAGTCTTAAAGGTCACAACACAGTATACTGTAGCTGATGAAGACACAAACATTTCCACCCCAACTGCAGTATTTGACTGGGGAAATCTTTTTTTTTTCCTCACTGAAGGCTTGGAATATGAATAATTCCCCCCCTCCCAGCCCTTGGATCTTTTTTATTTTAGCCATTATGGTGACATACCAACAAGCACTATATATAACTTTTTGTCAATTGCCCATGCGAGTGAGAGTATCTTGTTAGAAACAGTGAGACCCGAGTCAAATCTTGAAGCTCCTGGGCACCCCTTATTTTACTCTAGGTGGAGAGTTGTGCCTGGCTACCTCAGAGGGTTGTTATGAGGATAAAAGAAATGGGGTAAAACTTGGATGGTAGCTCCTAACTAACTTTCCAACACTGGCATAGTTGTGCCAATGGGGCATGTGTTGCAGCCTGCAGTTGGGGACAGTCACTGAGGCCTCCTTAAGATAAGGCAGTGTTTGTTCTTTTACATTGGAGTTGCATTGCCCTTATACTTTTGTCACCTGTAAAAAGAGGGCTCCTTGCGGCCCAATCATATGCAACATTCCAGCCGCAGTGCGACCACAATGCAGCCATGAAATAGGGAAATAAATGTTCTCATACCTCAATGACTGCCTCCAGTACAAAATTCAGAACATGCCCCAATAAACACTGCTGCACTGGCACTAAAAAAATTGATAAGATTGTGCCCTTTGTACATGTGGTGGGGAAAACAGCCACCATATGAACATTCTTGTTAGATGATAGGCTCATCTTCTAGTCCAGTGGTGACAAACCTATGGCATGTGTGGGCACTCAGAGCTCTGGGCATGCATGCTTGTCAGAGTGCTCATCTGGGGCAAGTTGACCATATAAAATGGAGGACAGAGTGCCTCTATCTTTAATCAGGGAATTAAGGCAGGTTTAGTTCATTACAGAAGTGATTAAATAATAGCACCTGCCTAAATTCTCTCTTCTATGCAATGGTTAAAAGTAGAGGTAGAGCTGTTCACTGGTACTGTCACTCAGGACATTTACATTGGGCCAGGAGCACACTGAGCTCAGTGTACATGCCCAGAGTTCCAGGCATGTGTGCTAGGCACAAATGTGCTTTGCTCCAAAGAGGAGCTCTGCCCATAGGAGCAGTGCATGCTGGTGTCCATGTCAAACTCCAGGCACAATAGGCTCAGGGCGCTTCTTACCCAATGAGCATGGCCAGAGTTCTGGCACTCACATTGGGCACCAGTGCTTTTGGTTGGCACTCAGTGTCAAAAAGGTTAGCCGTTACTGTTCTGGTCCAGCATCCTCCTTGTTGACTACTTGAACATGAACAGATTCTTTTGTTTTGAATAAGAATTCATTTTTAACTGAATAATTTGAATGTCTTTCCATTCAAAGGGAGCTCATCAACTTTAACACCAGAGTAGTAAATTGATGATAAATATTGTCAGTGGGGTTGCCTGAATGATTTTGCTCTCAGATAACTCCTTCTTTTTACTTCCGCCCCCATAACTGATCTCTAGACAGCATTGCGTAATACTTGCACACCCCTGGCAGGCCACAAGAAGTATTGCAAATGCCAAGAAAACCAGGTGAGCATTATGAGGCCTCTTGCTTTTCCAAATGGCAAATTCCTTTTATCCCAGTGGAGGCAGGAATCTTGATGAGAAAGAGATAAGGATGCTGTGAACAGATCTCTCCTTTGCAGCAATGGGATGAGAGGAGTGATAATTGATTGTCTTGTGGAGGAGGAAGGACAGGTTCCCTAGGGTGGAACCTGGTAAATACTATCTGCTAACTCCCTTCTGCCCATGGCAGGACCTTCACCAACTGCAGTGATCTCCTCCCACAGTTGCAACTAGTCTGTGCATGGAAACTGCTTCTCCTGGATTTACTTTGGATCTGTTGTTGGCATTGTGTCTTAGCCAGCTTCACTCACCCCCATTTTATTTTTCAAGAAGATGGTGCAAAGGGTCATAAATACATATCTGACTCCATGCATTATGTGCATGTTCTGACCCCTCCCCATACTTTTTAATTTCTGTAGCTACATGGGGATTGGGTTCATTCAAACATGCTGCCAACGATGCTTATGTTTGGGCCACATGGAGGGGCCAGTACTGGTAAATGGGAAGGAAGGAGAGTGCTAGAACATTCTCTTGTGCTGATTAACATGTGCCTATGATCATATAGAGCCAGATGGGAAATCCACCATCCAAGCTGGCCCAATATAAACATGACTATTCTTATTGTGACATTGTAGAAATCGCAGGTTTCCCAATAGATTCATTTGTATATGGTTGAATGTATTTTATATGATATGCCCTGGGGCAAGACTTCTTTCTCAACCAGGTGTCTCCAAACCTTTCAGCTGGAGGGCCACATCAAATATCTGGCATAGTGCCAAGGGTCAGGAAATACCATATAATTTTTAAATATAACTTTCTCCAAGCACCAACATATATCACAGAATAAATCACGCATTGAAATGGACCCTCCATGATCCCCCCTACCCAGTAGCTTTCTTAAAAATACAGGTGTAAATGCATCAGAATCAGCATATCATAGGAAACAGCCAGAGGTTAAGGGAGGCTTTCCCAACACTCAGAAAGCCTTCCAAGTCCTTCAGAGGGCAAAAAACCTTTTTTTCCAGAAAACCAGGAAGTAATGTTTTTAGACATTTATAAGGGGTCCAAAGGAGGCAGTTCACAGATGTAAATCCTCCAGTCATGTTTGATTGAGTGGGCCAGAGGCTCTTGGAATCAGAGGCTAGCTGCAGGTCTGCCATGGGCCACATTTGGCTCCTAGGCCACTGTTTGGAGATCCCTGCTATACATTGAATAGATCTACACTGAATAGATCTTTGCTTAAGGTAAGTGTAGCCTCTTTCCTCAGCCTTTCCTTCTATGATCCCCAAGAGCCCTCTTCTATGTGGATTTTATTTTTTTGTACAGGCTGCAGTGGCTCAGTGATTGAAACACTAGGGTTTGAACACTGCTTGACTAAAATTTGTATCAGCAGGTCAGCAGTTCAAGACCTGGGTACTGCAAGCCAGGGTGAGCTCCTGGCCTTAGCCCAGCTCCTACCAACCTAGCAGTTCAAAAGCATGTAAATGCGGGTAAATAGACACAGGGTGATTCAAAATGAATGGGACAAAAAGTATACAGGTATGTTTTCTTTTTGTCCCATTCATTTTGAATCACACTATGTATCACCTTGGTAGGAAGTTAACAGCATTCCTTGAGCTCCAGTGTATAGTCATGCTGGCCACATAAGCGTCTTTGGACAGTGCTGGTTCTTCGGCCTAGAATGGAGATGAGCATTGCACCCCAGAGTGCAATGCTGGTGGTTGAGTGCCTGGCTGCTGAAGATAGCTAAACAGGGAAGGACCTGGGCAGCTCCTGGATGGGAGACTACAAGCTGATAAAGCTGTCAAGAGTCATAAGAGCCAGAAGATGTCACCATTTATACCTTGGCTGACCTGAAAACTGCTTGGAAGACATTTCCTGATACCAGATGTGATGACCATGCCATGAAGCATTCCAACTGGGAGAGTTCTGTGAGCTGCCCATAGAACAATTACTTTGTTGTGGGGACAAAAATGGGAGGTAGATGGAAGGAGCCTCAAAGACTACTGTGGAAATGACATTCCCAGCATTCGAGCCTAATCCAGGCAACACTGGAAACTCCACCATTGCCTAAATCCTTCTACCACCAGAAAAACTCTGTACTCAGTAAATAGTTTATGTATGCAGTCTGGCTCTTCTCCTTATTAACCCTGTAAATCTTCCTAATTGAGGGGGGTTTCACTTGAATCCTATGTTAATAAATCTAGATTTCAGATAGTATAAAGGAGCAATTTGGATAAACTGTGCCCCCTCCCCCCGGCCACAATTAAGAAGACACAGGAGGAAAGTAGAGGAAACAATGGGAGAGTCAGCAGAATCAAGTGCGCAATTAAACTCGTAGTGTCAGTCAGGCAAGGCAAGTATCCTCTGAATTTGTCCAGAATTTTTTTAAATTGCATTGGTTGAAATGGGAATGAATTTAAGCAGGTGCTTGAGTTCTCTTGTAGAAACTGGTAGGTGATTTCAATACTTTGTCCAGATTTGCCCAACTGTTTATAATTCATATTTCCTATTTGATTATATGATTTAAAGGGGGGGGGGGAACCTTAGATGAGTACATGGTCTGTGAAAGAGCAAATATGATAATCAGGCAATAGGGTTTGTCTCTTGGTTTTGTTTTGTTTTTGTTGAATTTGTGCCCAACTGCAGTAATGCCAGATCCTGGAAACTGATTACAAGATGTTCATTTCCTGGTGGGAACTCTGATGTGCACATTACAGTTATGCATCCACGTCACACTCTGTTCTCTGAATGCCAGCTCCTATGCCACAGGTTCTATCTTGTTTGTTCTCCAGCCATGCTGGCAAGTTCATGAGAGAAACTGAGTGAGAGACTTGATTATTTCCATGTAAACTTTATGATTTTCTAGTGGTATTCAGCAGTTAAGATTTGAGGGTATTTGAGGGTTCAGCTGTGTAGCATCCTAAAAAAAGACTATGTGTGATCTGCTGTCGAAATCCAGAAAAAGTACTTAATTTTGAACTCAGTGCACAATTTTGGTTCTTGAGAGTCTTGATTTTAAAAAAAATGCAAGTTGCTAGTCCTTGGTGGCACAAACAATATTCCTTCGCATGTGTGAGCAATGCCTGTGGAAATCTTCAAGAGATAATTGAAGGTGGCTGAATAGGATTTCCAGGAGTCAGGATTTTACTTAGCTCCTTCCATCACTAATCAAACCAGAATCAGATGAATATGGTAAAAATTGAATTTATTATGCAACATGCGAGATTAGGCAAATCTGTCTTTTTTGGCATACAAATTTTGGCACAGAATTATAATTTTTTGTTTTTAGAGCAGATGCTGTCTGGACAATGACAATGACTTGTAGTTATAATCAATTTGTGGCTGTAGTCAACTGCAGACTTTTAATAGATTGATTGTGATTAATCAACTGAAGTCTTTAAAGTGCAAAATTTGGCCCTGAATAATTGACATTCCTGGCACAAAAGAGATTTATATCTCCTGAAGGACTTTCTTGGCCACCACATGCCACATGAATACAAAAAACATGTATTCTCAGTTTGTATCCAGTGGTAGCAGATGTGTGTGCTTTTCAGTCAAGCCTCTGTGGTTATCCTTTTAACAATGAAAAGCAGGATTTCAACTGGAATTAATACATCTTGGAAAAAGTTCTACAATACTGATGGATCATGAGCTTGTTTTATATTTGGAAATATTGTGCTGGTTCTATCATTGGCTGCACGAGCATTTTAGGCTTGATTTGATTGATCAGAATGCTTTATTTATTGATGGGGAGAAATGGATTTAGCCAAAAGTACAAGGATGATTAAGGTTCTAAAAGAGGAAAAGTTGAGCATTTCTTGAGAAAGACCTGAAAGATGTCAGGTTCCAAAATACATAAGAAATACCAGTATTTACTCAAATATAATGCACCATTGAATCTAATGCACACCCCAATTTTTAGGAGATTAAATTCAGCTTAAAAAGGTGAGCATTAGATTCGAGTAAATATGATTAGTCCTCCAAGAATAGAAAAAATTAAGCTATTACATTACAACAAAACAGGGTTAGGGTAAACATAAAGGAGAAAGGGGTGAGAGAGAAGACATGACTATATAAATGGGGTTTAGTAGTTCAGTAAACTCCCCAAAGTGGATGAGGAATTGCCTCACTTGGGGTGCATTAAGTTAAGGCAAGAAGGTGTAGCATGGTCTGTTCTCTGGCGTGGAGAGTGTTAATTAGAACAGATCAAAGCTGCCCAAATTTGTGTTAAGTCAAAGATTGCATTAAGTCACTTCAAGCTCTTCAGTTAAAGAACATATGTAGAACTAGGGAAGACCCTGAGAGTAGCTGCTTATCAGACTATATTATGCAGGAGCTTGAGGAATCCCTGGTTTTGCTTGGTATATATACTGCCAGTCCAGGCAAATACATTGCTATGTACAAACAGCTGATTTCAGCCAAGGCCAGAAGATCCCGAGAGTAGCATCCTATGTTGTTCAGAGCAGCATCAGGCACTCTGCTTTTTGCTTGAGGTCAGGGCCCCTTGTCCTTGGCAGCTTCTCCTTCATTATCTCAATTCTAGTCCTGAATGAAGCATCATTAACTCCCCTCTGCCTGTTCTTGGGCCAGTGGACTGGGGCCCCAGTGCTGGCAGGACAGTAGGTTCGCTTTCTGAGTAGGAGTTGTCCAAGAACATATCTGCACGATCAAGTCCAGGTGGGGCATCTTCAGGGGAAGTTCAGCCATCAGTTTGCATTTGGCTGGCTGCTCTGCTGTTCATTTTGCTGATCTGTTCCAGTAGCAAAAAAGGCATAGCTTTTGACAACTCAAGACATTTCTAATCCTCTTTTCTTTCTCACTCTCCCCATTCATGGACTGGTACAGCTTCCCCTATCCCCGTACACTTTTCTTTTCCTGGCAAGCAGTGCTGCAGTTTTCAGGGCACTTCTCACAATAATGGTTTTCTTAATTTCAAATTGTGATTCTCTTTTCAAGAGTGATTTCAAAATTTCAAGAGTAATTCTCTTTTGGTGTGGAGTAACCTTGGTTCACAGATGGAGCACTGATGCACTCAGCTCACTGATGGAGCTGGTACATTGTTTTTAATTTTTTCAAATATTTATCACGCATAGGAGTAGGGCAAAACTTAGAAGCTGCTACAGAGGGATAGTAATCGGACAACCAGCACAAAATGAAACAGAAAAGTTTTGAGCCATCGCTGAACTCCATGAGGGAGGGAGTAGATATTGTTTCCCCTTGTAGGGAGTTCTATAACTGTGGTGCCATGCTGAGAAGACAGACATACTTTAGACCAGGGGTCCTCAAACTACGGCCCGCAGGCCAGATACGGCCCCCAGGGTCCTCAATCCGGCCCGCCGGCACTGGGGGGTGGTGTTTTGGGGGAACTGGGGGCACTTTAAGGCTGCCGCAGTAAAGATCTCCCAGCCGTGGCAGTCCTTTCCAAAGGGAAGACTGTGCGCATGTGCACACAGTCTTCCTTACACTTTAAGTTCCACCGGAGAGCAGCAGGGCTTTTCCATGGGTGGAGCAGACTATCCTCGGCTGACCCCAGGAAGTGAACGTGACTTCCTGGGGTCAGCTGAGGATAGACTGCTCCACCTATGGAGAAGCCCTGCAGCTCTCTGGCGGAGCTCAAATAGGGAGACTGTGCATGCATTTGCATAGTCTTCCCTTTGCAAAGGGCTGCCTGCGGCTGGGAGATCTTTGCCGCGGCAACCTTAAAGTGCCCCTCCAGTTCCCCCCAAAACACCCCCAGTGCCCCCAAAACACTCCCCAGTGCCCTCAGAGTTCCCCCCAGCCCTCTGCCCAGTGCTGCCCTGTCTGCCTGCCTTGCTCTGCCTGGCACACTTTCTTGCCACACTTACCTAGGAGTAAGCCCATTGACTATCATGGGACTTACGTCTGTGTATGAATGCTTAGGATGGGGCTCTGAGGCTGCAATCCTGCCACACTTTCCTGGGAGTAACTATCATGGGATTATCAGGTAAGAACACCCCATGAAGCTCCTGTGATATGTTGAAGTAACGTGTTGCTGCGAATTGCTTTGAGGGCATCTTACATGTCTGGGTGAGAATCAGGCATGTTAAAAGGTTTTCAATTTTTAAAGTGTTGAAATTAAGTACAGGAAAGCAATACAAGTATTTTTGCTTCATTTTAACATGTCCTACATTTTGTCCTACTTTTTGGGGTGTCCTACAATTTTTTTTAGTCTGGCCACCAATGGTGTCTGAGGGACAGTAAACCAGCTCCCTGTTTAAAAAGTCTTTAAACCTGCTTTAGACCATGGAGTGTCCAAACCGTGGCCTAGGGGCTGGATGTGACCTTTGGCAAGCCTCCATGCGACCCTCAGCAAGACCTTACATCTGGCTCTGTGGCAAGTCTGTAATCCTCCAGAGGCAAAGGAAGCTTTTCTCCCCATAACTCCAGAGGGTATTCTGAGGGTTGGGAAGGCTGCACTCACTTCCTCTACTCTGTGTATGAAACTGCTTATGAACTAGTTTGAACATCACCCCCTCTCTGTGTTAGAAGGTGTTTATCAACTGATTTGAATTCCTGAGGGCCATATGGAGGCTTGTTGATGGCTGCATTTGGCCCCAGGACCAGGATTTGGACACCCCTGCTTTAGATTAATGTGCTTGGCTTCACTAGCCCACATGATCATCTGAGCCTCTGCTTGGCTGTCTTTACCTCATTCCAAGCCTCGTCATTCCTTTTCTGGATTTGGTTCTGGGAGAAGTGTCAAGCACTCACAGACATGGTATCCTATATTGTTGAGCACATCTGTGAGAGGCAAACTTGGGCTCATGCCACTGCTGGCATGCCTGACACAAATTAGTCACCACATCCCTATAGGCTCCTATAAATGCCAAGCTATGTGGTTTTAATGGTGATTGTGCAGCAGTTATTCTCTCCCCCCCAACCCCGTAAAACGTTGTCTAATCCATGATGCACATAGTCTAATCTACTCAATTAGTTTCATGAAGGACCCAAAAGTGGGCCATGACCAACTGGTGGATACAAAGTCCAAAGTTTTAGAACTGCTGGGCTCATTCACATAGGGAAATGTTACGAACAGCTGTTTACTGTTATACGTGATGGGTCTCTTCATATTCTGAAGCAGTGTATCATGAAGAAGATGATGCCAGGAACAAACTGCTGCAGGGAGCTGTCCTCCACACCTACTTCATGAGCTTCTTGAGAATAGTCTCTGTTGGAGAGAGAAAGCTGAATTGAATCTTGGCCTAATTGGGCCAATGTGCTTTTACCTTTTGTTATGTGGCAGCTGTATTAGATTTATGTTCTGTACATGTCTACATAGAAGTAGGACCAATTGTACTTTAGGGCTTACTCCCAGTTAAGGATGTATAAATCTACAACTTTAGATTCTTGTCTTTGTGCAGAATTCTGTCATTTATTATTGTATGGAATGATGTGCTCAATGTGAATATGGGTAGAGCAAGTGTATGGTCAGAGCATGTGCGCCAAAAACTGCCTTTCAGTATAATCTCTGAAAGCTTTCCAATGTTGCATTTTTATCTTCTCCTCCTTCTAATGAGCTTGAATGGTATACACACCCTTCTATTTTTAGTCACCCAGCAACTCTGTGAGGTAGGTTAGGTTGTATGCTGTGAGCAGGCAGTTGGACTAGACAGTGTCTAAGATCCCTTCCAGCTCTGACATTCTGTGCAAGCATGTGGTTGGTGAAGTCCATACTGTAAGCTTTGTGGCTAAGCAGACACTTAATAATAATAGTAATAATAATACCATCCAGTTATGAAAAGTAGCACGCCTGGGAACTTCACACATATTGAGATGATACCTTTGTGATTCCTAGTTTCTTGGATAGGAACAGAATTACAATAGAGCCAATTCCAGTCAAACACCTGGTGACTGTGAAATATTATTATTATTATTATTATTATTATTATTATTATTATTATTATTATTATTATTATTATTATTATTATTATTTCTGCCGCTTTTGTGGTTGTTCATTTGATGGTGTTCCCTGATCCAGTAGCCCACTTGTTGATGGATGTCCAGGATCATCAACATCCAACACGGTCCTTTTTATCCTGGGCGAAAACCGAGTCAGGATAGATTTCATATTCTTTTCTTTCTCCATATTGATTTATGGGTATGGGTGCAGCAGTGGATATTCTTTCTCAGTGGCTCCCTCTGGCTCCCACACCACTCCCCGAGCTGACCAGTAGAGATGAGGGTGGAGCCCGCAGCTCCCAGGCACAGAGCGGGGCCGCCCACAGGCTTAGCCTTCCTTCCCTACCTGCCTTCTTCGCCGCCTGAGATGATGTTGTCTGAATGGCTCCCCTGAGCTGGGTTCAGCTAGAATTATATGCCGCTACATCACACAGTCGTAGACTCTTGGGAAGAATCCGACTGGTGAAGTGAATGAAACCAGCACGAAATTGTTTGCTGTGCATTTATAATAATAATAATAATAATAATAATAATAATAATAATAATAATAATAATAATAATAATAATAATAATAATAATAATGGGACATTGTCAACACTTGCAAGATTTCCCTGTTGATAAAGGTGGAGGTTGGAACTCTCAGGCAGCTTAAAGAGGCAGTGTGGGATAGTTGAAAGGGTAAGTTTTATTATTTAGTTTGTCTCCCAAAGCCTTTCATCCCCCCCACCCCTGCTTGAATTTGTTATTTAGAAAGTATGTTGATGCCCATCCTAACTCTTCCACAGTGACACAAGTATCAATAAAAGGAAACACTTGAATTTGAGAAAATTATTCTTCTCTGTGCAGGATGATCAGAAAGTTTGTATATTCTCTGGAGCTCATGTATAAAATACAGAGTTGATCTCACCTACAGTATCAGAAGTTTTCAAAATCAGATATCATGAGTTGGGACACAATCCTAACCAATTTAGGCCGGCACAATTCATCCATTCCCACAGTAGTGTGGGAAGCCTAGCACATACATGTCTCTGCGCTGGCCTAACACCTTTACAAATGGGACAGACACTCCCAGGCTGGCCTAACGGGGTTAGGATTGCACTCTCAGTAATTTGTGAACCTTGTGCAGCAAGATGACTTGTAGTACACAGTGAGAAAAGAATACCAGCAATTTCCATGCCTGTATAATTAAATGACTAAAGACTGTTATGAATCAGAATTCCCATCTCCAGATAGGAGGAGGTTGTCTGCTGCAGCTCTGTGTGAATTGTGGTATGTTTCTCTTGCCTCACTCAAGTCAGTATTTGGGTCATTAAAAGGGTAATTCTGCTTTATCTCTGCAGTGTGTATTATCACAGTACTGTATTCAGTCTTGATTCAGAAGGGTAACACAATGATACTTTCACTGAGGATGTTGGTTGAATGAATTGATGTCGGTTTGAGTTTGACTGATCAGGAATCTTCAAAATAGCCATTCATTCATTTGGAAGCACAGTGCACGAGCTTTTCCCTTTTAATTTGTTAATTAAAATTCTAACCCTTGCTTTTATTCGAAATGTTTTGGTGTACGAAAAAAATCTGCTGTTTTATATTGCGGGAAAAAATTGCCTCTGCTTCTTTGGGAAACTTAAGCAACAATAGAAGGTTTTTGTGCATGTTATCAGCTGAAAAGAGTGCACTGAGTAAGTTCTTCTGCAGTCAGGTTTGTTTCAGTGCCTTTCTCTTGTTACAAGGAAAACAGAGCACGTTATGCAAAAACAAACAAACAAAAAACCAGTTACCAGGAAATTACCATAGGTTGAGCAAGTGATTCCAGTTGTAGAAATTGGCTTCTCTTAGCACAGGTCAGGGAGAAAACAGGATCTGCTGCAACCCTCACCCATGCAATCTGTGTATGTAGATAGTTCTTAGATTCCAGATATTGGGGGGCAGTCATCTATGAGCATAGAAGTCTCTGTCTTATGTCCTTATATGACTATGGTTGCAATCCTAATGATACTTTCTTGGGTGTAAGCCCCACTGAACACAATTGGGCTTACTTTTGATTCGACATGGTTAGGATTGTGCTCTATGTCTTAGCATTAAGCTTAATAAGGAAGGTGGTGGAGGTGATATCCAAAGAAATAGTAGCTTTTCTCCTATGTCAACCAACCTGTAATCTTAAAGTGGAGGATGAAATAGCTCTGTGGGGATTTGCTAGCTTTACAGCTGCCAGTCTCTGCAGTGTGGGTAGGCTTAGTATGGGTTGGAAAAGTCTCAGTTCCAAGTGCTTAAATGCATGATGCTTTAGCATAGGGTTTTTAAAAATTATTATTAAAGGAGTCACAAATGGAGAATCAGAGAAAAATCAGTAGAATCAGAGAGAATCAGTAAAATTGGAGAATGGAGTCATAAATAAGTGGAATTGGTAAATTGTAAAGTGGTGTTCATCTTAATAGTATCAGTAAAATGCATATCACAGATTTCAGGCCACATACATTCAGCATTGTCAGATTAGAGTCCGAACAATGTTGTTGACATCTTTATTTTGTGTATTAATATTAATCATTATTAAATCACCATTGCCTTCACGTGGTAGAAAGGTGGCTTGGAAATTTATCTGAGCAAATTTAGACTCTTCTGTTGTCTCCTGAAGTGCTCTAGGGATTTGGCAGGCAAGAGGATGTTATGCAGACAAATTTGCTGCCTTGATTAATTAGGAGCAATATTCTGATTGATCACAAGGGTTTTAATTGATTACTTGACTAAGTGTTTGGACCTTAGTTGTTAAGCAATTAAATGAGCTAATGGCCTGAATATGATGCCAAAGGCTTCCATCCATTTGCTTTAACTCCACTATTTCACAATCTACTCATGGTTACATTTCTCTCACCCCTCTACCTTCTGATTACAATTTTTTTAAAAAATGTAGACTTCAGAAGCAGAAGGACATTGTAAAAATAAGTGTGAGACCCTATCCCTGGCAATCCTTATGCAGACCGTAGTTGTGCTTGAATGGGGGGTTACATTTAATGAACCCTGTCTCCCTGGGTTGAGTTAATGGGTCTCCTGACTACCTGTTTTGGGAGAGCACCATTTCAGTTGGGCATCACAACAAGGACCATCTGCCCACAATAACTGAAAGAGCCAGGATCCTGGGTAAACGTTGGAAGAGGGGTGGGAGTGAAAGAGAAGCACCCAAACCACTTCCTGCCAGACTCCCCAAAGAGACATTCCTTTTCTTGCATCGTTTAGACAAGTTGAAAAACAAATGTCAGGAGGGGGACTTGGGGGAGGTGATGCTGCGGGCAACAGAAGGAATGAGTTTGCCAGATGGGCTTAGGGGTAGTATTCTCAGCTGTGACTTCTCTGACTGTGTTTGTTCATTTACCTAAGCATTAAGGCTTCAAAAACCTCTTTCTGCTTGGAATATGCTACTAGTTGTAGAATTGGCAGGGGAGTAGATAACGTTGAGAATTTGATGCAGAGCCAAGTTATTTGATTCATGGCAATGAGGGCCTGGAAATCCTGGGTACAGAGTGAGAAAGATGGCCTTAACTGGACTTGCCAGTATAGTTTGTGTAGTGTGTTTCAAAGCGCCCCCCTTCCCCCCCCCCCCCCCGAAAAATTCTGTGTTTAATGTGGTGTCTTTCCCTGTTTTTGGAACGAACTGTTATTGTGCATCTGTGTTATATATAAAAAAATAATTTATTCCGAAAAGGAAAGAGAAGATATGAATCTCAGAATAAATCAATGAAACCTGCACTTTCCCTGTGCAGGGGTCAGCAACCTCTAGCAGAGGTGTCATGGACGGCACCCACCTGGTTTTCAGTGGCAATTGAAGACCTCGGTGAGCAACAGGGGAGCCTCAGTGGTGCCCACTCCAGCTGCAGGGGAAAAAAAGAAGCCGCATCACTTTCCTGGGCTGGAGCACTCCGCAGAAGCTTCCATACTGCCCATCCAGGTCCTGGAATGAGTGGGGAGGTTGGGGGCAGAAGCAGCACAGGTGCGTCAGTGTCGTTAGAGCTTGGTGCCTGCTGATGGCTATCGGTGCCCACCACAGACCTCTATAGCTAGGTCAGTGGCTAAAACACTGTGCCTGTTAACCAGCAGGCCAGGGTTCGAGACCTGGGTCGGCCCCACAAGACAGGGTGAGCTCCTGTCCTTAGCCCAGCTCTGCAACACCAGCTGGATCCAATCGTATTGGCTCTACCTTTCCATTGGACTAATTCAGTGGCGTGGAGAGGGGGGATTTGCTGCTTGGGTAACAGCCTATCCTCCATAACAATCCAACCCAGGCTTTCGTGCTTTGTATGCAGTGTATGCAGCGCTGAGCACGATACCATAGTCTTCCAAGTCTGACAGAAGCCTGCTGGCACTCAGGGCCTATAAATTTTTTTACTCCTATATGACAAAATTATTTATTATCATTATAAATTACCTAATTAAATATTAATATTTTCATATTTAAACCACTCTTTTATACCACCACTTGGGGTGGTGTATATAGTTCCTCCCCTTTTTTACCCTTACAACAACCCTGTGAGGTAGGTGAGGCTGAGAGATAGTAATGATAGACATGAAATTATTATTATTATTAATAATAAATAAATCATAGAATCATAGAATCATAGAGTTGGAAGGGACCTAGTAGGTCATCTAGTCCAACCCCCTGCCTGCAGCAGGAAATCCCCCTAGAGGATCCCCAACAGGTGCTCGTCGAGCCTCTGCTTGAAGATACCTAGTGAGGGAGAGTCCACCACCTCCCTTGGCAATCTGTTCCACTGCTGAACCACCCTCACCATCAGGAATTTTTTCTGGATATCCAACCGGTCAATAAATAAATAAATTGAATAGAATTGCAGTGAATCTGGTATAAGCCAGTGCAGGTGGTTCCAGTGATAATTGGCATGCGAGGTGCAGTGCCGAAAGACCTTGGCAGGCACTTGAAAACTATTAACTCTGACAAAGTATCATAGAATCATAGAATCCTAGAGTTGGAAGGGACCTAATAGGTCATCTAGGTCATCAATCTGTCAACTGCAAAAAGCTCTTCTAGGCTCAGCACGTATTATACGCCGCTACATCACACAGTCCTAGACACTTGGGAAGGGTCCAACTGGTGATGTTATAGAAACCAGCATGGAATTGTTCGCTATTACTATTGATTTTGAATAATGATGATGGCTGGAAAATATATGCAGTGAATATTTCCTCACAAGCAGAGGGTCAATGTCAGTCCCTACTCCTGTGCAGATAGTACTCAGTGATATACTGCCCCAGCATGTAGAGCCTAGGTCTTCTGGCTAAAAAAGAGGACATGTCCTGGGAAAAAAGGACATGTGGTCACCTTCCACCCAATGAACAACACCCCCTACAAATACAAAAAATCGATAAGAAGCTTTTCAGCCCTCCCTTTACCACTCAAGCCTTTTTGAGGAGGTGGGAGCAGAGATGAGGCTACATTCTGAAGTACTGGCTGAGCTCCACCTTTGCTGAATCAGGACTATCCTAGGGGACTTGCATTCCTCTGAGACTGACATGAACTGGAGGCCAGGCACGGTTACTTACGGCTGTGCAGTTTACTTCCACTTTCCATAGAGCTCAATGCAGTGGAGCCTAGAGCAGGGATTTCCTTCTGGGGTGAATGGTGGTGCTGCATTCATTGGATCAGGACCTGCTTCCTCTTAGCCTGATTTAAGGCAAGTTGGGCTACTCACAAGTAAAGGCACAATATGGCTGCATTTCAATTTATATAGGGTCAATGCAATTAAAAGGGATATTTTCTGGTATGATTTTGGGGGCTGCATTAACCATTCTGGTGTCCTTGTTTTCCTCTCAGTTTGCCCTTTCTGTCGAACTTTGGCATATTCACCTACTTGCATTGACCAGTAGTATCACCTACTGGGGGTAAAACTATTCACCTACTTGCAGGTAAAACTGCAATATGGGTCACTTTCATTTCCCATAGAGCTCAATGCATATTTTTTATTTTTAGGTTTTTGACAATAACTTTTGATGGGAAGGAGATATTCAAAAACAGATGTTTGCATTGGATTCTGCTCTTCAATATGAATCCAACGATATATGACAGTATGGGATATGATATGATGTTGGTCACCCCCCAGAATGTCACCCCTCAGGGACCACCCTGGGGCGTACCTGGAGCATAGTGCCCCCTCCACCCTTCTCTAGCTACACCACTGAATGTCGGCACATAGAATCGTGTCAGCACATGGAATAACATTGAAACATAGGTTTGGCACAACACTACTAAAAAGATTGCTGATCTGCAGATTGAATCAGATCTTTTTCACATCTCTCTGATCAGAATCCCCTTTCTGGACAAGATGAAGTCTGCCGTTTGTAACAGTGGTACAATGGAATGGAGGCAGGAGTTGTGCCAAGTGGTTAGATCTTGCTTGTTGAGTACAAATCTCAGAGAAGGAGTCTGGGCTATTTTCCTGTTTGAAAGTGCAAAAGTCAGCAGTTGTTCAGATCTGTCTCGAGTAACTATTGTACTTAATGTGATTGTGTACTGGGGGAATGCAGGGTAAAGATAATTTCATAAGCTTGGTGGGCAGTTGTCACTCCTCTTTCATCTATATCATACTTGCACTTTCTACTAGGTGTCTGTGATACCTGCTCAACCACATTCCATTTCAGATTTGCAATAGAAAGCTTCCTAATGCCAAGTCAAATCACTAAACCATCTGGCTCAGTACCGTAAATGCAGACTAGTCCAGTGGCTCTCTAGGATTTCAGGACAGGAATTTTTTTTGTCCTACCTGGACCTGTTAGGGGTTGAACCTGGGACATTCTGCATGCAAAATGGGTACTTTGCCATTGTGTTACAGCGCTGTCCTAATTAGAAGGGATTATATTGTCCCAGTAGGAAAAGAATTTTGAGGAAATGCCATTTTCATGCAGTGGAAGAGCTTCAAATAGTGTTGATTTGGGGGAGGAACAGCAGCATTTAAAAAAAAATTTACACCAGCAGCATTTAAAAAAAAATTTACACCATTGATATTTGTGAACTCACATTCTCCTCAGGACCAACAGTAATATGATCATGCAGTACTACTGTAATAGCTATTATCTTGTTTTCCCAGGTATATAGCAGATTATAGTGCTTGTATACTTGGCATCCATCAGTCTTGAAAAACTATGGTATCGTGCTCAGTGCTGCATATGCTGCATGCGAAGCACGAAGGCCTGGGTTAGATTGATATGGAGGATAGGCTGTTACCCAAGCAGCAAATCTCTCCTCTCCATGCCACTGAAATAGTCCAGTGGAAAGGCAGAGCCGATACAATTGGTTCCAGCTGCACTGCAAAGCTGGGCTAAGAACAGGAGCTCACCCTGTTTTGTGGGGACCCGGGTCTCGAACCCTGGCCTGGTTAACAGGCACAGTGTCTTAAAGAGTCTTAGTGTCTTAAACAGGCAAAAAAAAAACAAAAACAGGCAAACTGTATTAAAGTTAAAGAGAACTGGCCCAAAATAACCACTTGCACCACCTGAACACTAGGTAAATACAAATATCCCTGCTAAAGAAGTGCAATCTTGAGAGAGGGTGGAAAGAAGGCACGCAAATTTATTGCACAATAATCTGGTTGCATACAGAGGCCCTGAAGAAAATCTTCCAAAGTAATATGCAGATCAGTTCTGTGATTCTTAACTTGAAAGACCCACTGCATCCAGTTATGCGTACACGCAGGTACATGGAATTTCAGCTTAGGCCTTGAGCAGATGGTGGTAAGATTTTTTTCTGTTTTGATTGGTCAGCAATTTCTAAAGCACTTTACTTTTTAACAAGGCTACTTGGCTGTAAATGTCCAGTGTGTAGGCGGTTAGGAGCTGGATTCAGAAGAGCAAAGGGCATGGCCCAGCCACATCTCTCCCCTGAATTTCCCAGAATAGTTCTGGCACATGGAATTAATCACAGAACTCCTCAAGCATTCCTCCTCTGTCAAAGATGTGCTTCAAGCTGGCAGCAGTCTTGGAGATGAAGCTGATGAATTGTGAAGTCACATATGCACAGTCACAGAGAAATACAGTAGTAGCTTGTAAGACAAATAACTTTTAAGACAAATGTTTTGTTAGTCAAACTAAAATTTCTAAGGAAATCTGCCTTGTAAGACAGTTTTACAATAAAAATTTGTTGTAAAACAAATAAATAGATGGATCTGCTCCATGAGCATTAGGAAGAGGTTATGGAGAGGAGGAGGAGAATTAGGAGGAATCCCTCACATCAAATTAGATTAAGGACATTTGTAAACATTGGGAAATACAGTGGTGCCTCACATAAAGAGCTTAATTCGTTCCGGAGGGATGCTCTTTAACTGAAACAGATTTCTCCATAGGAAATAATGGAAACTCAGACAGTTGGTTCCACAACCCCCAAAATATTCATATAAAAATATTAACTGGATGTAAAAATTATGACCAAACACTGGAATTGAATTCAAAACATGCATTCAATGTGCATGATCCTATGAAGTCTACTTAGGCTGCAATCCTAAAGACACTTTCCTGTGGGTAAGCACCATTGAACACAATGGGGCTTACTTCTGGATAGACATGGTTGAGAGGCTGCAATGAAAGACACTTTCCTGGGAGTAAGCCCCATTTAACACAGTTAGACATAGTTAGGAGACTGCAATCGAAGACACTTTCCTGGGAGGCTTACCGGGGCTGCTACTGCTGGAGGTTCAAAGTGGTCAGTGAGGGCACTTGGGGGCAGTTAGGGGCAGCTGCCTCTGGCACCCATTGGGCGCAGTTAGAGGCAGCAGCGCTGGCCAGCAGCACTTTTAAACAGCTTCCATGCGGAGCATCAGGGCTGCATAGCACGCGCGCCCATAATTAAGTGAAGTGGAACTTGTTATGTAAAGCAAGATTTCTTGGAAATTTTTGCTTGTTATGTGAAGAAAATGCTTGTTAAGCGAGGCGCTTGTTAAGGGAGGTACCACTGTAGTGCAATATTTTGTAGAAAAGCAATGAATCTGTTTAATGACAATGCAATGTCACTTTTCCATGAAAACCTCAAAAGGAGAGAAAAGCAAGGGTCATTAGATAGGTTCCTTGTTCAAGTTGCTTAAATAGACACCAGTGACTCTTTTAGTGAAAATTAGTCATCCTTGGCCATAAAGGTTTTTCTTTTCTGTTTTACTATACAGTATATTACAGTGTTTTTTATTAATATTACAGTAATTGTGTTCTGTATTAGTGTTTTGCCATGTCAAGTTAAGTTTCTGTTACCATTACTAAATTCAAAAATACAAAATTCTTACAAGGAAATGTGCGATCCTAAGCATAAAGCCTATGTGATATGCACTCTTTGCACTTGGCAATTTATTACATATGCATGTGCTTGGAAGTTTCATATCTTGTTAAAATAAAATCAAGAATACTCAGAATACATACTTTATGTACAGGTTAAGCCTATCTATCTGCAGATGTTGCTCAATGCAGGTCTGAGGCCCCCCAAATCTGTAGTGAGCCGTACTTGACCCAGTTTGCTCTAGTTTGGCTGCATCTTCTTTAAAGTGAGGTGCCCAGAACTGAACACAGTACTTAAGGTGAGGTCTGACCAATGCTGAATAAAGAGGAACTAGAACTTCTCACGACTTGGAAGCTACAGTCCTCTTAATGCAGCCTAAAATGACATTTGCCTTCTTTGCAGACACATCACACTGCTGACTCATGTTCAGCTTGTGATCCATGGCGACTCCAAGATCCCGCTCACATGTTGTGCTGCCAAGCCAAGTATCTCCCATTTTATACCTGTATTTTTGGTTTTTATTGCCTAAGTGCAGAACCTTGCACTTCTCCCTGTTGAAATTCATTCTATTTGTTACAGCCCAGTATTCTAGTTTATCCAGATCCTCCTGGAGGTTTCTCCTGTGTTTGCTACTCCTCCGAGCTTGGTGTCATCCGCAAATTTGATCATCCCTTCCTCCAAGTCATTAATGAAAATGTTAAAGAGAACTGGGCCCAAGACAGAGTCTTGGGGTACCCCACTTGAAACTGACCTCCAGGTTGACACAGAACCCTTTGTGTGCGGTCGTTGAGCCAGTTGCAGATCCACCTTACAACTGCCCCGTCTAGTCCATATTTTTCTGACTTCCCAATTAAAAGGTCATATGGGACCTTGTCAAATGCTTTGCTGAAGTCAAGATAAATGACATCCACAGCATTGCCACTGTCCAGTAAGCTTGTAACCCGATCAAAAAAGGAGATCAGATTTGTCTGGCAAGATTTATTCTTGGTAAATCCATGCTGGGTTGTTTTGATCACCGAGTACTTGTCTAGATGTGCACAAATTGTGCGTTTTATGATTTGCTCTAATATCTTGCCCGGGATTGAAGTCAAACTGACTGGACTATAATTTCCCGGGTCTTCTTTTTTCCCCTTCTTAAAGGTTGGGACTACATTAGCCCTCTTCCCGTTCAGTGGCACTTCTCCACTCCTCAAGGATTTCTCAGAGATGATTGACAGAGGCTCTGCAAGGACATCTGCGAGTTCCTTAAGAACTCAAGGATGCAGCTCATCAGGTCCAAATGACTTGAATTCATTTAGGCCAGTTAAGTGGTTTCGAACCAGTTCTCTATCAATCTTAATCTGTTGTTCTGCACCATCCATGTTTTTATTACCTCTTTGGGGATGCGAGCACATCCCCGCATCAGCCAACGATCCCATACCCCCATTTGCACAGCCCTCCTTCCGAGAATAGACGGATGCAAAGTAGGAGTTGAGCAGCTCTGCCTTCTCCTGGTTTCCACCTGCTGTCCATCTTTGTCCAGGAGCAGCCCCACCCCCTTGTCTCTCCACCTGTTCCTTTGGAAGCTCTTTCTGTTATCCTTGACTCCCCTGGCCAGCCTCAGCTCATACTGAGCTTTAGCATTCCTGACCCCCTCCCTACAAGACCGGGCTATCTGCCTGTACTCCTCCCTGGTGATCTTTCCAGTCTTCCACTCCCTATACTTCTCTTTCTTTAACTTCAGCTGATCCCCAAGTTGCTTGTGGAGCTAACCTGGTTTTTTCAGGTTTTTTTCCCCTTTTTCATTGGAATTGTTTCTGACTGTGCTTGTAGAAGCTGCCTCTTAAGGAGCTTCCACCCATCTTGAGCCCCTTTCCCCATTAGATCATCAACCCATGGGATTCCACCTATGACTCCTCTAAGCCTGTTGAAATTAGCTTTCCTGAAATCCAATGTATGTTTCACTCAGCACTCTTTTTATTTCCCACATTATTCTAAATTCCAGCAGCTCATGATCGCTTTTCCCTAAAGTTCCCGCCACGTTGACCCGGTCAATCAGTTCATCACAATTAGTTAGGATCAAGTCAAGGATGGCCCTTCCCCTTGTTTCCTCCACCTTCCAGGTTTCCTGCTCCTCTATTGCACCTCATTGAATATGGGAAATGCCTCAATATTTGTAGGGGTTTTATTCTGAGACTAAAAAATGGAACAATTGCTTGCATGACTGCAACAGTCGAAAAACAGTTTTTAAACTGTAACTTACAGTGGCCATTTGTGTTGAGTGAAATTGGTGTATTAAAAAATCAGTGTAAGAAAAGGTTGGACCTGTACTGTGCAGGGTGCCCCGTAAGTCCCTACCCATCCTTATATCTTATGTATCCAGTGTATGGATGGGTAGGGACTTATGGGCCATTCTGTATACTGGATCTTAACAGGTTAGGGCAGTGGTTTTCAAACAGTTTACCACTGTGACTCACTTTGTAGTTGGATTGTGTCTTAGCCTACTTTGCAGCTCGTGGTTTATGCCCTAAAAGGCAAATTCCACAAAGGCATTCCGAGGTGCATTGTGGCCAATGAACTTGGTCATGTGCTGGCAGTATCCAGAAGCTGTGGAAAGGCATTCTGTAGTGTAACACAGTCCAGAATGCTTAGCATCTACCTTCCAGGTTGCACTGGTCCCACAACCCACCAGAAATTGGATCGTGACCCACTTCCGAGGTTACAAACCATTGTTTGATTACAAGCACAATCCTAACCATGTCTACTCAAAAGTAAGCCCCATTTTGTTCAGTGGGTCTTACTCCCACGAAAGTGTCTTTAGGATTGCAGCCTATATCTCCTTTTGGAAGCAAGTGTGGCTATATCCTCTGCCATCTTGCAAGCAATACTGGGACAGGGAGAGAAGTGCATTTTAAAAAATATGTAGTGCATTTTTAAAAAAAAAATTATAGATCAGTGCCATTTTACTGCATACTGCGATTTTAATATTGAACTTATTTATTTGTGTAGTGTTCAATTTTATTAGCATTGCTAGTACAATGGTACCTTGGTTTATGAGTATAATTCGTTCTGGAAGCCTGCTTATAATCCAAAATGCTTGTATATCAAAGCAAATTTTCCCATAAGAAAGAATAATTTAGATGATTTGTTCCACAACCCCAAAATGTTCGCATAAAAATGATTACAATACTGTAATATAATACAAAATAATAAAAAATACAAAATATAAAGAAAAATAAAACAAATTAACCTGCACTTAGGCTGCAATCTATCCCCCTTACACATGAGTGAGCCCCACTAATTATAATAGGACTTACTTTAGAATAGACATGTGTAGGCCGCTCTCAGGAGAGGCTGAGCAGGTGCTGGCGGAGCACTAAAACCAGTCATATTTTGGCCAGGATTATTTTTTCCACTTGTTTATCAAGATATCACTTGTATTGCAAGACAAAATATATTAGAAATGTTTGCTTGTCTTGCAAAATTGTCTCAATCCAAGGATTGTTTCTTTTATAGTATTGTATGTTCTTTAAACTTTTAAGATTGTTTAGTATGGTGTTTATAGGAAAGCAGGATTGAAATTTTAAAAATGGCATGGGATGGTACAACATATAAATTGCGGAGACTGAAATGATTACAAGGGGAGGGGAATAGGTACAGAATATCTTCAGCAACTGATCATATTTCTGGAAGAAGCTTTCTCTTTCCCTATCTTGAATTTAACAACTAAAATATTTCTGAGATCCAGGGATAAATTTTATCAGGGCTCTTGTAGTGTTCTGGATTCACAAGTATGTGAGTGTTTCAAATTGAGAAAGTTGGAGAGGGTTCAGCAAAGCTGGAAGTGACTCAAGGTCTGGGTGGGAAGTATGTTTGCCCAGAACTTTATCTGTATGAAAATTGACACTAAAGGAATGACTTTGGATTTAGTAATGCATTCCACTAATTATTGCATTGCAACTCTTAGCTATTATATCAGACAAGCAATGAATCTTTGGTACAGTGGCACCTCATGTAAAGTATGTTTCACATAACAAACAAAAATTTCTCTAGGATTCTGCTTCACGTAACAAACTGTGCATCATGAAAAGAACACATTCGTTGGCAGTTGGGACAGACGCGCTGGCCGGCAGCCTGTTTAAAAAGCGTCAGGGCTGCCTGGCGCATATATATAGCACCCCAAACATACATTAGGATTGCACTGTCAGTCACTTAGTCCAGGATTGTAACAGCCCATAGTGAAAGCAACACTTCCATGCTGTACCTCCTGTGGCCTTTCGTCTGCTGGGCAGAGGGAGAGAACAGCAGTGGAGAAGAGGGAAGCAGCTCAAGGCTAGCCAGAAGGGAGCAGAGGGGAGAGAGGCTCAGGATGAAGGAGAAAGTGGGGAGACACTTTGAAGGTGTCTTAGATTGCAGCCTCCTAACCATGTCTACCCAGAAGTAAGCCCCATTGTGTTAAATGGGTCTTACTCCCAGGAAAGTGTCTTTAGGACGGCAGCCTAAGTAGACTTTATAAGATCGTGCACATTGAATGAATTAAATCCCAGTGTTGTCATCATTTTTACATCCAGTTAATATTTTTATATGAATATTTTTGGGGTTGTGGAACCAATCATCAGAGTTTCCATTATTTCCTATGGGAAAATCCGCTTCACGTAAAGAACGTTTCACGTAACAAACATGCCTCCAGAACGAACTAAATTTGTAACGTGAGGCATCACTGTACTTCCAGTGATAGAGCACTTTGAGGATTGGGCTAAACATATGTGTGTGTGTGCCATGGTCTGTGAGTATCTTCTGGTTGTAAATGGTTGTTCAGCTCTGACAGCTCATTGTGGCATCATTGGCTTTGCTGTTTTGATGTCACAGAAGACTTGGCAGTCTTGACACCAGGTCAGAACTTGGCCTTAGTGGGAGTATGTTTGATGTAACAGAAAACTTGGCAGCAGTCTAAGGTCAATGAGTTGCTTTTGTATTGCCTAAATCGGTGCAAACATAAATTACTTGTGGTGATTCAGTTGAAGAAGGAAAGGTAACTGTTAGATGGTAACTCTTTTCCATGTTAGATGTTTGGACCATGAATCAAATGAATTTTTTCACCCACATTCATAGCAGTTCACAAATACCTGTTGCCTGATGAAAGCTACTGTGCTGTAGGTAACAGAGAGGGCATTGAACCAGCTTCAAATACATGCTTAAGGAGGCCTCCATCAGTCTTGAAAGACTATGGTATCGTGCTCTGCGCTGCATACGCTGCATGTGAAGCACGAAAGCCTGGGTTGGATTGTTACAGAGGACAGGCTGTTACCCAAGCAGCAGATCCCCCCTCTCCACACCACTGAATTAGTCCAATGGAAAGGCAGAGCCAATATGATTGGATCCAGCTGGCGTTGCAGAGCTGGGCTAAGGACAGGAGCTCACCCTGTCTTGTGGTGCCAACCCAGGTCTCGAACCCTGGCCTGCTGGTTAACAGGCACAGCGTCTTAACTGTATTTATTATTTATGTTTTTAATTGTGTTTTATGTTTCTGCTGCCTTGAGTCGGGCTAGACAGCCTGAGAAAGGCGGGATACAAATTTTTAAAATAAATTAAAATAAATAAACTGTAACTGCAGCTAATGGTGGTTTGGGACACCATCTTTCTACATAGCCCATCTTTCTGTCTGAGAGCCCAACATTTTTTAAAAGGCTGTAGTGAATCATCACAGCTTAAAAAGTGTTGCTGTGGGGGCGAAAACTGCATATGTTATGTTTTGAATTGAACATGATGATTTGATTGACCCCACTACTTCATGAATGTTGTGTCCGTTTTATCCGTACTGCAGCCTTGCAGATTTAGCAAGCACAGATTACTAGTCCAATTGCTCATATGTTTCATTTACTATTGTTGAAATTGTTATTGAGAATATATACAGTGGTACCTTGGTTTAAGAATGACTTGGATTATGACTATTTTGGAGTAAGAGCAAAAGTTTCTCAGAAATTTTGACTTGGTTTTAGAGCACTATCTTGGAGCACTTCTGTGGAAGTTTGGAACATGCTTCTAAGTTTGGAACAGGGAACTCACAGGGGGATCTGGGGGGAGCAGCCTGGGCCAAGTGTACGTGTGGAATCTGTGTGTGACAGTATGGAAGGTGTGTCTTATCAATGTTCCAATGCTGCTCCCCATCAGCAGCAGGGGAATGTTGAACCTGCACAAAAAAACAAAGATTCAATTGAGCCATTGGATAGCAGTGACTCTGTTAGTGGTAGTGAAAGTCATCCTGCATAATAACCCTCCTTTCTCTTGTCTTCCTCACACCAAACATGAAGGTTTTCAAGGATACAGTACAATTCAGTACTGTACAGTATTTTCTTATTACAGTGTTTTGTATTATATTTGTATCATTTTTATAAACAGTAAATATTTTTGTATAAATATTTTTGGACTGTGGAACCAGTAATCTGAGTTTCCATTATTTCCTAATGGAAATTTTGCTTTGGATTACAAGCATGCGTCCGGAACAAATTATGCTCATAAACCAAGGCACCACTGTATTTACCACTTTTCAGTCCTAAAAGTTCACAAAGCAGTGTTCAGTGAAAATAGTTTTCAGCACTTTGCTCCTGACTTTCAATGAGATTTTTCAATCATTTACTTTTTAGGGACTGTTAATATTTATTTTTTATATTGTATTTTATCATTTTAATTGACTTTTTGTTAGCTGCTTTCAGTCCTCACATGGAAAATTACAGGTGCAATCCAGAGCACCGTTTCACCCAGCCAGTTGAAGAATAACATGAAAGTGCTGCAAAGCACTTTTGTGCCACTCACAAGTGAGAGAATCAGATGCATAGATGTGCACTGCCCTCCCCACACCACTGTGGACACTGGGGAACAGTAAGCTTGTGAAGGCTAGTCTCACTGAAAGTGGGATATAAACTAGTACATAAACACTACTCCCTGACCAAAAAGGGCTCATAATCGAAAAAGAAGCAGATCGCTTGCAAAAAGCTACTAAAACATGCATCTTTTCCCATGTAGCATACAACTAAGGCTGCAATCCTAGCTCCAGTTAGGCCAGCATAATCCCCAGCATAAGTCCTGTGCTGGCCTGGGAGTGTCACAAAAGTGCTATAATGCCCTTCTGTGCCACTCTTGGAGGAGGGTTAGGTCAGTGCATAGACATGCACTTGCCTCCCTTCATCACCGTGGACCGATGAATTGTGCTGGCTTATGTTAGGATTGCACCCTTAGGCTATAATCCTAACCAGATTTCCAGTACTGGCATAGCTGTGCCAGTGGGGCATATGCATCCTGCAATTGCGGAGAGATGACACTGAGGCCTTCTCAAGGTAAGGCAATGTTTATTCCTATAACTGGGGGTTGCATTGCCCTTACTTCAGTGCTGGAAAATTGTTTAGGATTGTGCCCTAAATTACTGAGAATGATACCTTTAGTACCACTTTTAACATGGTAAGAACTGTTGGTACATTTATATTTTGAAAGGGAATGGAGGGGAGAAGAGCCAACTTTGTCACAGTTGATTGCTGCGAGGCTATGGCTAGTCACTGCAGGTGAGGAGGTGAGTGACTGTTTACAAGTTTGATCTAATGGGAACTCTGACATTGCCCTTCAGATGAGAGACAAATAACTTTCCATTGAATTTGAACATTGAAGGCAAAAATGGAAATTCCAGGATGTTGCTAAGCCTGGAGGTAAGCCTTTTGATAACATCTCAGAATTTGTAAAGAGAAGGGAAGCTGGTTAAATCTGAGGTCACTGCAGTTGAGAGATTGGTTGAGTCCCGTGGTCCATTTTCAATTGGTTTTGTTCTCCAGCATTTAACAGGGCAATGCCTCTCTGAATCTTAATTGGAAGAATTCATTTCATTCCAATTTTTAGACAGTTTTTAAAGGAAAGGACTCCTGGACCATAAATAAGAGGGCAGCAGGGTTAATGTCAAAACTGGAGCTTTCCTGTGCTTGGAAGATGACTGCTATCATTCATAGTCCAGGAAAAAGGGGGGTAGAGACAGCACCACAGTTGCCACAGAATGCCAGCTGGGAAGGGGCCACATATCAGGGTGGGATCAACCGACATGCTAAACGGGTGTAAAAAAGTGTGCATTTTCCATAGCATTGCACAGCTTCCAAGAATTCATGCCAAGCAGAAGAATCTGTAGCAGACTATGCAGGAGGAGAAAGTGCTTCTCAGAGGACCCCTCTCGGAGGATTCTTTGGCTGGGGCACTGGGAATGTGAAGTGGAAAAGGCTGCCATTGTAGCCTTTCTATCTTGCAAGAGGTGGGATTTGGCCCTATGAAGTAGGGGCAGCAACAGAACAAAGGAGGAGGTCATCCTGGGAATCATTTGGAATAATTGTGAGGGAGGTAAATAAAATGAGCCAGGTTGGTATAGGGTTAGATGTTGTGTTAGATGAGGCTGTAGAAAAGCTGTGTTCAGGGGTGTCACTAGGGTTTGCATCACCCAGTGTGGGAGGCCAGCGCGTCATCCCCAGGCAGTGAGCGGGGCAACAACCTGGGTGGTGGGCGTGGTTATGTGCCATTGCTCTGCCTTTGTTTGTGTTTTCTATTATTGATTTTAAAAGAATAAATATATTTTCCATTACATCCTGCTGTAAATTATGCATCTAGTGGTATGTAACATGATGGGATTGTTCCTTAAAACCATGATTTTTAGCCATTTTGTTGTAGGGTGTCACCTTTCTAACAACTTATTGCAGGGTCTCAAACCTTCTATCATGGAACCCACTTTTTGGAGGGACAAACTATCCAGGATGCACCAGAAATTATGTCATGGCTGGAAGTGACACCTGCTGCAATCCAGAGTAACTACAAGACCTTTTACACTGATGTAGTTATGGTGCCACTTGTGGGAAGCCTATGGGAAATGCATAGAGCAATCCAGAGTAAGTGCCTCTTACATCTTTCCGTAGTTACTCTGGATTGTAGGGTTCATCAAGCAAATTAAAACAGATAAATGTAAATATATTAAAGTAAATCAAGAGAATAACTTCAACCCCCACCCCCTAAAAATAATTTGGTAAGATTTTGACCATATGTTATGACAATATGTCATAACTGGAGAGAGGAGAAGGCCCCCCCCCATGTAGGACACCCAAGAAAAGTGTAGAGAATAACAAAATAAAAGTTCAAAACCCTCATGTATTTTGCTTCTAGGTGCTTAAAGACTAACAATGCAATCCTAAGCATATTTACTAAGTCCCATTGAGTTCAATAATATTTACTCCCAGGATTGTGTGGTTAGGATTGCAATCTAAATTACTGAATATTACTTTAAAAATATTTTATATAATTTACTATAGGCTCTAGGCAGATTGACCATATGTCATAACCAAAAAAGACATGTCACCTCCAAAATACCAGGGGCGTCACAAGCGTTCACATGTGAGTTAAAAACACATACATACATACATATGTACTTATATACATACATATATCTTTCAAGAGGTTGATATAAACACTTAATTGATTGTTGTTAAATTTAAAAATACAGTGGTGCCTTGAGTAAAGAGTGGCTTGAATAAAGAGCATTTTGTATAAAGAGCAAAATTTTCTCAGAAATGTTGACTTGTGTAAAGAGCACTGTCTTGAGTAAAGAGCACTTCTGAGGAAGTTTGGAACAGGCTTCCATGGCAAGGGAACTCACAGGCGGGACGAGGGGACTAGTTTGAGATACAGTGGGACCCTGGGCAAAGTTTGGAATAGGCTTCCATGGCCAGGGAACTCATGGAGGGTCTGGGGAGAACAGCCTGAGCCAAGTTTGTATGTGGGATCAGTGTGTGGCAGCGTGGAAGGTGTGCCTTATCAATGTTCTAGTGCTGCTCTCCATCAGCAGCCTCAGAATGTTAAAGTTGCACAAAAAGAAAAAGATTCCTTTGAGTCAATGGATAGCAGTGACTCCATTAGTGATAGTGAAAGTATAGTATTACCCAACTTTACAAATAATCATTTTTTCATTCCTATTACTTGCTGAGCCAGTGGGATAAGGCCATTCTGGAAGCCTTGAACCCCATGGAGTGACCTTCCACACCAGCCAGAACGTTTGCTTACTTGTGAGTAAACACAGCTGTGCATTTTCATTTCAATGGGCTTCAATGCAGAGGGTAAGGTTGGGGGTGGAAACTTCATCCTGGGGTGTTTGTGAGGGCTGTAGTTCTTGGATCAGGACCACTCTCATGTCCTTGGCTTCCTTTCAGCCGCCCCTTTACAGCAGACTCAGGCATGTTATGCAAATTAATCACAATATGCAAATTTTGGGGTTTCTGGGGCTTTTTTGTTTTTTGGACATAACTTTGGCTAGGAATATGCTAGCTCAAAATGGATTTTTGTGTTGGACTCTTGCTCTCCAAGACAAATCCAACACCATATGACTCAAGGGGGTAGTGTGCATCATCACGACTTGGTTTTTGGGGGTCCCATAGGCCCCCCAGTGCACATCACCCAGTGTGGATGCACCCTCCTGGTGACGCCACTTGCTGGGTTCAGTTTCGACTCAGTTATGAATGTTAGTGGGAGGCTCATCGTTGTCAATCAACAGTATTTATATACAGTTCTTCAAAGAAAAGTTCACAAAGCAGTTTACAGAGAAAATGAAATACCTAATGGCTAGTGGTTCCCTTTTCCAAACAGCTCACAATCTGAGCATATGCAAAAGAACACTAGCAGAAGCCATTATAAAAGATTATGCTGAGGTGTGGAGGGCTAGTTACTCTTCCCCTGGCTAAATAAGAGGAACACCCACTTGAAAGAGTGCTTATCAGGGGACCAAGTGGGCAAGAACTTGTCCACCTATTTGCCTCAACAGCTTCTCCTCCCTGGATTTGAAAAAGGAAGTATGGTATAGGGAGGAAAAGAAAATGCAGAGGGGAGGAGACAAGAGTGCATTGGATAAGAAAGGGCTAGCATTTGGCATGCCATCCAAGTGTTTGGAGGTCTTGGGCAGACCCTGGAAAGAATTAAAAATTAAAGAATTAAAAAAGAATTAAAAAAAAGCTTTCCTGCCTGGTGGTTACCTATTTGCTTCAGACCATGTGGTTGGGATTGTTATTGACATGTCTCTGGTAGGCACAGGAAGAAATGAAAGATGTACCGGTACTTTTCTGGGTTGCAGCTGTTCTGTCTCTCTTCATATTGGCATCATTTTTATACCTTTCTTGCCCTCCTTGGGTACTGATGCACCCTTTGCCCACCAAGCCTTCTATAACTTATGCTCTTCGCCTTTGTAGGGGCCAAGCCACCACTTGTCCCACACACAGTTTCTACTTAGCATATAGCTCTTGAGAGTATTAAAAGCTCTTGAGATCAGTTAAAAGGATTATCCCAGTAATAAAGCTTTTAACTCTTGAGAGCAGTTAAAAGGAGTACCCAAGTAAAAGGATTATCCCAGTAAGGCATTATTATTGAAATCATGCATTATTATCAAAACCACTATCTTCATGTTGTAAATTGAGTTGCTGAGGCTGAAAGAGAATGCCTGGTTTAAGGACAACCAGCATCGAATCCCATCCAATTTTCCAAAGTTGGTGCAGTCACAGTTGTAGCCCCAAGGTAAGGAGAAAAATTCCCTTACCTTAGGGAGGTCTTCATAAATCAGTGATTTTCAACCAGTGTGCCACAGATAGTCCTCAGGAGTATGTTCAGCCTAGAGAAGAGAAGGCTGAGAGGAGACATGAACACACTCTTCAGATAACTGAAAGGCTGTCATATGGAGGAATCATACAATCATAGAATCCTAGAGTTGGAAGGGACCTAGTAGGTCACCTAGTCCAACCCCCTGCCTGTAGCAGGAAACCCTCCTAGAGCATCTCCGACAGGTGCTCGTTGCGCCTCTGCTTGAAGATCCCTAGTGAGGGAGAGTCCACCACCTCCCTTGGCAATCTGTTCCACTGCCGAACTGCCCTCACTGTTAGGAATTTTTTCCAGATATCCAACCACAATCTCCTTTCTTTCAAGTTTGTACCCATTGGTTCTAGTTCTGCTTTCAGAGGCAGCTAAGAACAAATGAGCCCCTTCTTCTCTATGACAGCCCTTCAGGTATCATTCAGGGCAATCATGTCTCCCCTCAGCCTCCTCTTCTCCAGGCTAAACACCCCGAGTTTCCCCAACCTTTCCTCGTAGGTCTTTCCTTCCATCCCACAGATCATTCTTGTCGCGGAAGGGGCCCATTCGTTCTTAGGTGCCTCTGAAATCAGAACTAGAACCAATGGATACAAACTGCAAGAATGGAGACTCCAGTTGGATATCAGGAAACAATTCCTGATGGTGAGGGCAGTTCGGCAGTGGAACAGATTTCCTCATTGGGGATCTTCAAGCAGAGGCTCGACGAGCATTTGTTGGAGATACTCTAGGAGGATTTCCTGCTATAGGCAGGGGATTGGACTAGATGACCTACTGGGTCCCTTCCAACTCTATGACTCTAGGTGTGCCATGGGAATTTGGGGAGGGACCTTTATTAACAGGAAAACAGTATGGTGTTCCTTGTAAATGGTAAAAACAACTGATGGTGTGGCATGAAAAGAAAAAGGTTGAAAATCACTGCCATAAATACTCTCCCCACAGAATGATACACATGCCCTGTTGGCACAGTTGTTTCAATGCCAGAAAGCTGGATAGGATTGGGCCTTAATCTGTTCATAATAGATAAACAAGGGACTTGGTTCATAGCTCTCCTTCTCTTACACTGTATTTTGCTGCCTCTTTATTTCAGTGTTTGCTAGATTTTATTTGGTTTAACATTTACGTTGAGTGTACCAGTTGCAAGATAGCTAAGATTAGTACAGCAAAGAGAAGTGACACGATCTTCCACTATAATATTTTATTGTAAATCTGTATTAGTCCCAAGTGCTTAAAATGGCTTCGCATACACCTGCTCTTACAATACCCCTGTAAAGTAGGCTAGTATTGGTTTCTGCATTAGAGTGAGGCTTTAGCAGTGAGAGAGTGACTGATTGAAGGCCACCCACTAAGTTTATTGCTCTGGTGAGTTTCGAAGGTATTGGTGGTTGTGCAACAGCTTATAGATAGAACATGCTTTTCAGCAGTTCAGTGTACTAACTCTCTTGGTTTTTCTCTTTTACTTCTCCCTAATTCTTTTCTCCTTAATTCCAGATAGAATTACCTGGAAGTAGAGAGGGGTTAAAGGTACCAGTTGCAGTATGTAGTGGTGGGAGAAAAGAACCTCTCGCATATTCAGTGGTGCACTGTTTATTTGTCCTTATTAAAATTGGAAATTGGCTTAACTGTAGTTCCATCCACGCACAAATTACGGTAAGTCGTGGCCAGAGATATTCCCCCACCCTTCCAAATTTACTGGCTGTAAAATTCAGGAATCTCTGCAGCAGCCACTGCTGCCTCTGTGTGGCCTTCCCTCTGACGTGAGCAGCACGTCTGTCCAGACCCAGCTGCTGGGTCCAGAGCTTGGGCTGTGAGGTCCCTGCGGTGCACTTGGTTGCGTTCACGTTGGGAGGGATATGAGCTAATTCAGCAAAAACTTGCCCATCCATTTGGGGAACTGTTTCCAGTGCTGAGAATACATACATTTGTTCCTGAAAGCAGTCATCCATGTGCGATTGCAACACACTGGCTGTGTTTCCAATTAATCTGCCTGATCCTTCCTGGGAGCTTCGAAAATGTTTTTTGCGTTAGCAGGGGGATGTGCTTGTGCAAGGTTGGTTTTTGGAATGCCAATTGAAGTGCGCATAGGGCTGGCAGAGTGGGACAACACAGTCTCGACATGTTGGATCAGCACAGCCTAATAACTTTTATTTTCTCCCAGGATGTGCGTCACTGAAGCACCCTTTGGCAAGGGGCATGGCAGGGCTAGTAGTGCCAATGCAACATGTGCTGACAGCAGATTTGGCATTATCCACCTGCCTGCCATGGGAAATGCTGAAACCCTGGATGTGCATTGTAAATAGATGCAAGCTTTTTGCTTGAAAACATGTAGACACTGAACTTGGCTGAGCTTCATTGAAGCTGGAATGTGGATTTTCATTAAGGGCTACTACACACCATACTGTTGACAAGGCTCTGAAGACCTGTGTTATACTTAGCATCAGTGAGTGGAGGAGTGATGTGTTACCAAAACAGGCTGAGGTCTCCTCTCCCTAGCCTTAGTGCAAATCAACAAGCACATCCTTATATCATTACAGTGTAGTATGCCAGCATTCAATCTTGCTGAAGATACTATATAGAACAATATAGAATAGAATCTGGCTGAAGGTACTATATAGAACAATCCCAAATCATAAATCCATATCCTCTCTTTCCAAGGTATGTCTTCCAGGGTATGCCATGTGTCCTGGAAAAATCTTCATTGTTCTCCTTTTCCTTGTGAGCAGGCAGCACATAACTTTTTTGTAATTAATAAATTATTAAATTTAAAACAATTACTTATAAGTAATATAGTACTTAAATGAATTACATGAAAGCAGTATATCTGAGAGTGTTTAGCTTTTTTCATGTCCTATACTTTTTGGGTGGCCTACATTTGCAGGGGCCTTTTCCTATTTTGCAGTGATAGCGGGTCAGCCTGCATTTAGCTGGTTTACCCACAAGAGCAAAGGTGTGGGATTTTTTCATAGTAGTAGTTCCCAGTAGTCCTGGATGTTCCTGATATCCCTAAATTCATGCTTCCCCTCCAAGTCTTTGATGTGCCAAAAATTTGATGTTATTCATTCAATAATGCATTGTGCCCTGTTGTCTGCTATGTTATGCTCTGCCAAGGTAAAGACCATCCTTCCACCAATAAATGCTGGCAGTGGTTCTTGAGCATTTCAGCTCGGGAGCCCCTTCTGAGAGTGACAATCTATCCAGGACCCCCAGCAATGATGTCATCAACCGGGAAATGTTGACTTGATCAGAAGTGTTCAATAAGACTTACTCCCAGGAGAGTACATATTGTAGCCTGAGTGCTCTTGTGCCAGATTACAAGATGGTGGCAACCAGCTTTTCACAACCTCCCTGAAATGAAAGTCACATACCCCATGGGGTCCTGACCCCTTACTTTGAGAATCAATGGCTTATAATGTATACGCAAGACACCAACATGGCTAGCTCTCTCCTTTTTTCCATGTAAAAGCTCATCTGATACCTTTACCGGAGAAGTTGGATAAGTGTGAAATAAAAGGAAGAGACAAAGATTCAATCTGTAAATTTACTGTAGTATAGAAATACTGTTGGCTGACTGAGTAAGGCAGCAACCCAATCAGTAGGGAGGGAATATTCTCTACTAAGCCAAACAAACTCTCTCTCCCCCCCCCCCACAACTTTGCAGCTGGTCTGTTTTTTGCAGGTCCATCTGCCAAGAAACAGCAATTGCTGGCAACTCTCTTGTCATTTTATGGACAGGGAGGGGGCTTCCCTAACCCCAATCAGTGTGGGAATAAATATTCAATTTATAACATAGGATACAAAGCAGAGTAGGAAGGTCATGTTGTACTTAATCTCTCTCTCTCTCTTTCTCTCTCTCTGGCTGTGGAAGCCCTTCCTGCCCCAGAGGGCTAAGGATTGCAAAAACTAGTTTGAGCGCCTAAAGCTGGACATTCCATTTATCTCCGTGCTATGTCCTAAGCAAACAAGAGCTGAAATTGGATCTAGTGTGTCTCTTGTGGGTGGGGAGCATTTCCACAGTGCCAGAGTAAAAGGCAAAGGCTCTCATGGAGACGTCACTCTTTCCTAGTGTGTGAGCTTTGCCTTGAATTGCAGGGGGTGAAGGAGAGAGTGGCCCTGGCTGAGGTGGAAGTCTAGCAGAGTTGTTTTGGGAGGTATTGCCCTTGATGTGATTATTTACTTTATTTATACTGTGCCTTTCTCTATAAAGGCACAAAGCAGCTTGACTGATTGTAGTCAAGGTGGTGATTCCAGGTATTATGCAGAATTGGAATCCCATTCCCAATGCCAAATGTCAGGCTGCAGGTTATGGTGGAAGAACAGGTGTCTGTTTGGGGCTATAGGTAGGGCTGTCTCATCTTCAAAAGATGTCTCATCTTCTCTTTCTGTTTTCTCAGTGTAGGGCTATGCGCAGCCTAAATTGGTTGGTCCTTGTTTAAGGTTGGCACTTGTTTCGGCCTTCCTTTCTCACATCAGCCCTGCATTTTTGTTTGTCCGTTAGTCTGTTCATCCTTACATACATACCTGTTTTTCCTTTGCCAAAAGCCAATGCCTAAGGAAGCTTACAAAGCTTAAGTTCCTCCCGTCCTGCTGTCCTCACAACAACCGCATGAGGCTGAGAAAGTTTCATGAGATTTGAACCTGGATCTTCTAGATCTCAGTTCAATTCCCCTAACCTCTACACCACCCTGACTCTCAAAGCAGGTTTTGAACAGCACATTTTTTAACAAGGTGAAAAATTTTTCAAAAGTTTTCCCTGTCCATCTCAAGGAATGGTAGGATTGTTGGATCCAGAGACTCTAGCTGTGTTGCCGTAGGAGCAAAAGCAAAGATCACCTCTCAGAAAATAATCCTGCACCACTATTTGAAAGCACATCTATAAAGAGCCTTGGAGACAGCGTGTAGAAAAATTACGTTGAATAATTAGTATCTATTAACTCACAACCTCCCTCTACTGTAAAAGAAGATGGTGACAGAATGTGTTCAAGGCCATTCAGTGATCTGTTTAGCTAACAAAGAAATAAAGTCTGGGTTTCCTGTATATCAAGCTTGAGTAACTGGGGCTACAGTCCTAATATCCAGTTAGGCCAGCATAAACCCCAGCATGAATCCTGGACTGACCTGTGCCATAAGACACTTCTGCCCCACTCCTGGCATATGCCAACTTCCCCACACTGTCACGGGAAGATATGCCAGGTGAGTTACACTGGCCTTAAATGGTTTAGAATTGTGCCCTTGGTGAGCTAGTGTAGTGCAGCTATAGGTTGCTGGGCTGAGAGCAGGAGACAAGGGTTCAAATCCCCACCTGGCCAGGAAGTTTATTGGGTGTCTCTGGCCAGTTTGCCTCTCTAGCTAAAACTATCTAGCAAGATAGTTGAGAATGGAGTTGGGAAGAGAACCTGAACTCATTGGGAATGAGTTGAGAATGGAGTTGGGAAGAGAACCTGAACAAGGAGTTCATTGGGGGAGAAAGGGCAGGATATAAATGTGGCACGTATTAACAAATTATTTAAGCTTCTCCAACTACAGGTAAAACTTAATCAGTAGCAGATTTTTCAGCCACTGTTTTCTCTCAGTGCAAATGAGGTTGGCCTTTTAAATTAAAAGATATGTGCCTCAGGCAATGGGCATTGGCTTAAATATAGATAGCTTTCCATGGAAGGAAATCAGTCTGTATAATCACAAAATTTTGTGGCCAGGAGTAGTCCCATCATTTAATATGGATGAAATGACTATGTTGATTTACAGTCTATGTTAAAAAGGCCCAACATTTTGTTCTATAATTTTCCGAACTTCACAGGGAAAACAAGCCCAGGCGGGACATGTTGCTAGAGAAGTCCAGAAACAGCAGTTCTTCTCTAATAGGTCTTCTCTAGCAACATGCTCCACCTGGGCTCATTTTCCCTGTGAAGTTCGGAAAATTATAGAACAAAATGTTGGGCCTTTTTAACTACACGGATTGTAAATAGTGGTATTCAGGACCCCACTGGGGGTGTTGGCTTCATCTTAGGGGGCTTGCAAAAAGCTGGGTGCATCCATCTTGGAATCTGGCACTGGGTACCTTTAATGTTACTTACAGCCATGACATCACTTCCAGGAGGTCCCAGGCTGAAATGCTTGAGTACCACTGTTGTAAATCACTGTGATCATTTCACCCAGATATATTAAATAGTTTAATCAATCACTCTCTATTTCTCCAGGACATAGAACAGCTTAGTTTCAACTGGGTGGCAGACTTCTGACTTCCCCCTGTAGCAAGGAAAGAATGCAAAGCAATTCAAAAGTTGTCATATTGCATTCTTTCACTACTCCAGGTGAAAGGGAGGGGGTCTACAGTACCTCCCAGCTGAATCTAAGCCAAGCGCTAGAAAGAGAGACAAATTAATTGCCTGTCTGCCACATTACCAGGCTATTTTTAAACTGCTTCCTGAAGGAACATTTTTAAACTGCTTCCTGAAGGCTGTGGGTGGCGCAAGTGGCTAAGACTCTGTGCCTGTTAACCAGCAGGCCAGGGTTCAAAACCTGGGTCGGCCCCACAAGACAGGGTGAGCTCCTGTCCTTAGCCCATCTCTGCGACGCCAGCGATTGGATCCAATCATATTGGCTCTGCCTTTCCATTGGACTAATTCAGTGGCATGGAGAGAGGGGATTTGCTGCTTGGATAACAGCCTATCCTCCATAACAATCCAACCCAGGCTTTCATGCTTCGCATGCAGCGTATGCAGCGCCAAGCACGATACCATAGCCTTCCAAGACTGAAGGAGGTCTGCTTGCTTGAAGGAACATTTACCTTTTAATTCCTGTTGTTTAAGGAATTCCTTTTGTTTCAGGAATTCTTTTTCTTTAATTCCTTTTGTTTATGGAGATTCCTTGAATAGTGTCCTTAGGAATGCCCTTGATAAATAAATCAGTATACAACGCATCTTCATCTGCATATGATATTAGAGGAATAGGTCTTGTAAAGTGGTCTCTGGGATAAAGAAATTTGATAAGCATGTCCCTGTTTTCTAAAATGCTGGAGGACTTTGCATTCATGAAGATTAGAAACCAAATGCCAGAATGTGCTGCGTCCAAGTGAACATGTTAAACAGAAAGAGGCATAACTACTTTGAGTCTGACCCAGACCCCATGCCAGCCTATTTCATGATACCTTTTAAGGCCTTGAAGATTTCAAAGTCTTTTGGCCTTGCTGAATCTGAACCCCTTTTAAATAACTTTATAACAACAACAACCCACAGCGTGTTATGGATTCTCCAGTAACTTTTAAAGGATAGTTGCATTTGCTCATTTGGTTTTCCTGTCAATCTTTATTACTTGCATGGGGTGTTTCTCGGCAGGGCAATTCTAACTTTTCAAATGCATCAGCAAAGGCATACAGAGATCTCTATTTTTCCCTCCCCTTCTTTCTTTTGACAAGGTCGCATTGATGTTCAGAAAACTGCTGTCGTCACTAGCTCTGTCCTGAAATGGCATCTCCCCAAAAGGGGGCCCTCCTGCCAAGGACTCCACTAACCACTAAAGAAGCCTCCCAGAGCTTCAAAAGAGGAAATAATAGAAGCAAAGGGAAATGAATCTGGTCCAGCCACTTTTCTGATCAGTTCTGAGATTAGCGTTCATTAACAAATATCTCATTTGCCTGTGAACAACTTGGTAACAAAGGGAAGTGACTATAAATATAGGATTGTGGGGAGCCTCTTTCTCTTGCGCTTTCAAAATTTCAGTGGTTTTCAAAGTGCTTTTTTAGAGACCCTGAAATTCTTCAGTGAGGGTCATGCTATGTAACTGTCTCCTATTTTTTAAAAAATAAAAGCAGCTGCAGGAACTGAGATTCTGTGGGGTAGGGGTGAAGAAAAGGGCTGATTAACTCTTCTCCCTCTTGCTTTTCTATTCAAATTATCTCCACAGCTGCTGCTTCCCTCCTCTCTCCCTAACAATGACACTGCTGAGGAGGAGAACTTATTGGTACGGAAAAACAATACAATGGTGTCTCACATAACAAGCGCCTCATGTAAAGTATGTTCCATGTAACAAACAAAAATTACTCTAGGATTCTGCTTCACATAACAAACATACTCGGCAGTTGGGGCAGGCATGCCGGCCAGCAGCAGGGTGACCAGATGCCAAACCCAAAATTCTCTGAACTCCAAGGCCAATATTCCTACCCCCAGCCAAAATTCCTAGCCGCTTAAAAAAATTGGCAAAAAATGTATTTTTTTGTTTTTATATTTTTGTTTTTTGGCCATAATGTTTGACAGGAAGGAGATATCTCAAAACTGATTTTTGCATTGGATTCTGCTTTTCAATATGAATCCTGACATGATGGGCTACTGGGCACCATCGCAAAGTTAAAAAATGAAGCCAAAATGTAGGACAATGAAGCAAAATGTAGGACACCCAGACAGGAGGCTAAAAATCCAGACAAATCTGGGTTTTTCTGGTCATATGGTCACCCTGGGCCAGCAGCCCTTTTAAAAAGTGTCAGGGCTGCCTAGTGTGCCTGCTCATAGCAAAAGCAACATATCTGCGCTGTTCCTCCTGTGGCCGAGCGTCTGCTGGGCAGAGGGAGAGAAGAGCAGTGGAGAAGAAGGAAGCAGCTCAGGGCTAGCCAGAAGGGAGCAGGGGAGAGAGAAGCTCAGGATGAAGAGAAGGAGAAAGCAGGGAGACACTTTGAAAGTGTTTTGGATTACAGAAGAAAGTGTCTTTGATTGCAGTCTCCTAAGTCTACCCAGAAGTAAGCCCCATTGTGTTAGATGGAGCTTACTCCCAGGAAAGTGTCTTTACGATTGCAGCCTAAGTAGATTTCATAGGATCATGTGCATTGTATGCATGTTTAGAATTCAATTCCAGTGTTTTGTCATCATTTTTACATCCAATTGTCTGTCTGTCTGTCTGTCTGTCTGTCGTATTTATATACCGCTTTTCAACTAAGAAGTTCACAAAGTGGTTTACAAAGAAAATGGAAAATATAATGTATGGAAATTATATTTCCGTACCAAAATATAATATTTTTATATGAATATTTTTTGGGTTGTGGAACCAATCGTCTGAGTTTCCATTATTTCCTATGGGAAAATCCCTTTCACATAAAGAACGTTTCATGTAACAAACATGCCTACAGAATGAATTAAATTTGTTACATGAGGCGCCACTGTATACTTTTCAAAAAGCAGGGGCAAAATAATGATCAGAGGGTTGCATTGGCCCTCTGCTTTTTCTGTTCATTCCTGGGAGAGAGTCTTCAGCCTTCTTAGGGATTCTAAAACAAGCAGAGTAGGGAACTCAAAACACTCATGTTCCTCCATAGAGTTACATGTGGACAAGTCAGGGCCAGCCCATCTGTGTCACCAAATGTAGCAATGATCTCCCCCTTGGGATCTGTTGCTACCCTCACTTCTTCCCCAGCCTTAAAGGGAACTGGGAACCTTTACATGAACTGCGGGGGAGGTCATAGTCACCCAGTTTGAGTACCACCTCATAGTGATGGTTGGTACCAGATGATTGGTCTGTGTACCACTGTCCTCAACCCCTAATAAGCCCCTCAGGCTAACTTCAGGGATGAGCCCAAAATCTTGAATTGCATAGCAGCTTAGCAATTTCCTGAATGTGCAACTTAAATATACATGAGTATATAGATTGTATCCTCAATGCTAGATTTTCAGGTTTGCCTGCATAAGACTTGTGTGTGCATTTTTAAAATCTCCCCCACTTCCCAAAGCCAAATGGGTTGTGCTGTTTGGCTGGGTTGTGTTGTTTCCAGCTGTTTGGCTGGCTGGCTGCTTATGTGGATATGGAGCAGGAAGGAAAAAAGTATATGGGAAGGGGTGGAGAGAAGCTCCAGGGCACAAACAAATCGTCCCTAAGACATAGAGCAACTTGATACCCACCCTGGCTACAATCCATTTGTTATGGTGCCATAAGGCTCTTTGTGATGTTTGCATTGCTTTAAAATAATGGTTATGTCATCTCCAAGTATGTGTGTGTGTGTGGAGGGGGTGTTACAGGCTTGTGGTTAACAGGGAACAGCATTTTGCCTGCAGAATTTTATAAGAGGCTCCTTCTGTTTGTCCAAGGAGTGGCCAGCTTCATCCATCCAGGTAGCCAAGCTTCTTGACCTTGAGCTGGGAGCTCCTTGAGGATTACCTTTCTCCATAGTACATTGGAAAACTGAGGAGCCTCTAGGTCCTGGCTCTTCTCAAGAGTAGCGTTTTTCCTGCTTTCAGCCCTGTGGGTTACCTCAGGTGCTTGCAGGGTAGGATTTTTGCTGCAGTTTCATTGCCATGTGAAGCAGGGTGTGATTCTTCCTGAACACTCCCAGGCAGTTTTCAGCAACAGAGTAAAGGAACTGTTAGTACTTTGAGCAGGAACAGTTTCAAATGCCTCTGCCATCTTTCGCAGAAAATACAGTGGCACCTCACGTCACAAATTTAATTTGTTCTGTAGGCATGTTTGTTACATGAAACGGTCTTTATGTGAAGCAGATTTTCCCATAGGAAATAATGGAAACTCAGACAATTGGTTCCAAAACCCACAAAATATTCATATGAAAATATTAACTGGATGTAAAAATGACAAAAAAACACTGGAATTGAATTCTAAACATGCATTCAATGTTCATGATCTTATGAAACTTATGATCTTATGATCTTATCCTCTTCTCCACTGCTCTTCTCTGCCCAGCAGACGCCCAGCCACAGGAGGAACAGCACGAAAGTGTTGCTTTCACTATGGGCAGGTGTGCTACGCAGCCTTATGCTTTTTAAAAGGGCTGCCAGCCAGCACATCTGCCCCAACTGCCAACGAGTGTGTTTGTTACATGAAGCACAGTTTGTTACGTGAAGCAGAATCCTAGAGAAATTTCTGTTTGTTACATGAAACATATTTTATGTGAGGCATTTGTTATGTGAGGCACCACTGTATTTGTAATTCTCTAGTGAGATTTATTATCACACTAGCAAAAGCAATGCGGGAGTAAAATTTTCCGTACGCCATCCCCCCACTGCGCATCAACCCTTTCATGCACATCAACCCCCCATGCACATCCATCCTATGCGCATCAACCCCTCCTATGCATCAGTCCCCCCTGTACATTAGTCCCCACGGCACATCAAACCCCAATATGCAACATCCCCCTGTGCACAACCACCCCCCATGCGCATCATCCAACCATGCGCATTATCCAACCATGTGCATCATCTCCCCCATGCACAACATCCCCCATGAGCATGAACCCCCCATGAGCATTATCTCCCCATGTCCCATACCCCTCATGCGCAACCCCCCATGAGCAGCATCCTCCCCATCCTACCCTCCTTCCGAACAACATCCACTGCACTGGGCACCAAGCACCGAGCACCAAATTGGCTGGATGTTGGTAAGTGTTAAGTATAGGACAAAAACACATTGCACCCCTTTTCAGCCTGTAAGGCTTAAATTTCTCCATATCGGTTCTTGGTGGGTGTTCATGAGGAACACCCTCCCCGAATTTCATGCTTCTAGATCTGGAGCATCCCTCAGTCACCGATTCTTCAATACAAAGTATAGGGAGGAAAATGCATTGCGCCCCTTCCTGTTGGAATTTCCAAAAACTGGTTCTTAGTGACTCCCTCCATAATGGAACACCCACCCCAGATTTCACGTTTCTAGGCCTGGCGGTTTTGGCAGGGCGTTGATGAGTCAGTCAGTGAGTCAAGTCAGTCAGTGACTTTTCATTTATATAGATAGATTGATTGATTAGTGAAATGTACCCATGTTGTGGGAGTAAAATACCCCCTATTGCACATCAACCTCCCACCCATTGCACCATCCCCCCCACAACCGGGGACTAGGTCCAGGATTTTGGGCTGGGTGTTGATCAGCATAGGCCAAAATGTGTTGCATCCCTTTTCACCTCCTCAAGGGCTATATTTCTCAACATCTGTTCATGGTGGTTGCTCAGATTACCCTCCCTGAATTTCATGCTTCTAGGTCTGGGGAATGGGCAGAGCGTCCATCAGTCAGAGATTCTTTAATGTAAAGTATAGGGAGGAAAACCCATTGCACCCCTTTTTACCACCTTCCAGTTGGAATTTCCAGAAACTTGTACTTAGTGGGTGCCTCCAGCATGGAAGGAACACCCTCCCGAAATTTCACACTTTTAGGTCTAGCGGTTTTGGCTGGGCGTTGATGAGTGAGTGAGTTAGTTAAGTCAGTGACTTTTCAGTTTTATGTACAGGGTGATTGAAAAGTAACACTCTATATTGTAATTTGTAAGTACTTTAAAATAGGGAGTTACTTTTCAATCATCCTGTACAGTGGTGCTTCAGTAACAAATGTAATTCGTTCCGGAGGCAGGTTCTTTATTTGAAACATTCTTTACGTGAAGCTGTTTTACCCATAGAAAATAATGGAAACTCAGACGATTGGTTCCAAAACCCACAAAATATTCATATAAAAATATTAACTGGATGTAAAAATGATGACAGAACACTGGGATTGAATTCAAAACATGCATTCAATGTACATGATCTTATGAAGTCTACTTAGGCTGCTGTCCTAAAGACACTTTCCTGGGAACACAATGGGGCTTACTTCTGGGTAGACATGGTTAGGAGGCTGCAATCCAAGACACCTTCAAAGTGTCTCCCCACTTTCTCTTCCTCTCCATCCTGAGCCTCCTCAGCCTGAGCCTCATGTGCATGATCCTATGAAGTCTACTTAGGCTGCAATCCAAGATACTTTTCTGGGAGTAGACATGGTTAGGAGGCTGCAATCCAAGACACCTTCAAAGTGTCTCCTTCTCTTCATCCTGAGCCTCTCGCTCCCCTGCTCCCTTCTGTCTAGCCCTGAGCTGCTTCCCTCTTCTCCACTGCTCTTCTCTCTCTCTGCCCAGTGGACACCTGACCACAGGAGGAACAGCATGGAAGTGTTGCTTTCACTATGGGCAGGTGTGCTAGGCAGCCCTGACGCTTTTTAAACAGGCTGCCGGCCAGCGCATCTGCCCCAACTGCCAACGAATTTCTTCTTTACATGAAGCATGTTCTTTACATGAAGCAGAATCCTAGAGAAATTTTTGTTTGTTACGTGAAACATGCTTTACGTGAGGCATTCATTACGTGAGGCGCCACTGTAGCTGGAACCTGTCTAATGACACTTGCTTTTGTCTACTTTTGAGGTTGCCATGGAAATGTGACATAGCATTGTCATTAAACAGGTTCGCTGTTCGCACTGCTAAAGACACTTTCCTAGGAGTAGGACCCATTTAACACAATAGGGCTTACTTCTGAGTAGACATGGGGGATCCCCTGCAAAGGAGAGGGTGATCTGCATGATGCATAAAGTCTACTTAGGCTGCAATCCTAAAGACACTTTCCTAGGAGTAGGACCCATTGATCACAGTGGGGCTTACTTCTGAGTAAGCAGCAGCAGCGTCGCTGCGTTGTCCCAGGCAGCAAAGGGAGCCGCTTTGCCGGCACTGCAGAGCCTCTGCCTGGTCTGGCTCCCCCCCTCCTCCTCCTCCTCCACCACCACCACCAGTGAGCCCAGCAGCCTGACTTTCTGAGGCTCTCTGCAGGAGGAAACAGAGGAGCGAGGTCCTCCCTGTTCTTTCTGAATGCCACAAGGTGAAGGAAAAGCTTCCTCACTCGTGTGTGTGCGTGTGCTAGCTTTCATTACCCACAGCCATCTCGCTTCCGGAGACAAAGACAGAGGTACCCAGAGATTTCGTTACCCGGAAATTCCTGTATGTGGGGCATTCGTTACAGGAGGTACCACTGTACACAGGTTACTATTTACAACCTTTCAGACTCATGGCTCACCATCAGTCTTTTGACAATTGACAAGTCTGGCAGGGGACTTACATTACCAAATTGTCCTAATAATAAATGATCATCTCCCCAAACTCTGTGGCACAGCTGCAGACCATTCAAGGCACATCAGTTTGTCACAGGACAGAGGTTGAAAATGGCTGCAATAGATCAATTTTTCTTCTCCTGAGAGTCTTCAAAAGAAAACCTTCCTGATTGAGAATTCTGCATGCCACTTGATGTGGCTGTTAATCCTTTCTTCTCTGTGGTTTTTTGCTACCTAATTTGTTTCCTAATTCTGTCAAACAAAAATAAATATAGAAATTTAACTCCTGTTACACTCACGCAACAGTTGTTACTAACATATGTTTATTGCTGGATGGAATTCCGTACTGTGTTAGTAACACAATTACAGGCCCAGGTCTCTTCCCATCTCATGGCTACTTTTCCACAGCCACAGGAAATAGGTTTTTTTCTTTTCTCTTTCAGCAGTAGCTATATGAGCGAGGCTTCAGAAAGGGGCCATAAATAATTCATTTTTCCTCATCTTTTATTTTACTCTCTCTGGTGCCTGGGAAAGACTTTTTGGTAATGCCCTCTGTCCCCCCTATGACATGTAAAAAGAGTTGTCTGACTTTTTCAGGATATTTAGGATGTTTGCTGATGTGGTCACTGATTTTTTTCTTAATTTTTTTTGTTATAGACATTTGTATTTTAAATGTTATAGTTAGCCACCTCAAATACTTTTCGGAATGAGGCAGGATAAAAATTCCTTTAAATAAACAATTACACTCTTGCTTTGGAATTATTGTCAAAGCTTTAAGGAGGCATCATTCCATAACAGGACTGTATATTGGGGGGGGGGGCACTGGGCAGGAAGGTCAGTTGCACAATGTCAAAAAGTTATTTGGGGGGCTTGGCTACTTGTTAGCTGAACAGTTTGATCCCTTTCCCAAGTTTCAAGTGGCAGGGTGGACTTAAAAGTCAAACAAAAAAAAATAAATAAATAAATCTTGGTACACCAGCAGAAGATGGTCCAACAATAGAGAGTTCCTGTACTCTTTGATATGTCTTGTTCTTAACAGCTGTGGTTTCCAAACGCGTGGAAGGGGGAATGCAATAGCATGATCCCCAGGACTGCACCACTTTCAAGGGACATGGAGGTTGTCCTTTACTCACAGAAGGCAGCTGCAGACTCCCAGGGTATGGAGAGTTCTGTGCAAGCCTCAGCCCTGCTGCACAAGCTGCAGAAAATGTCAAAATAATGCTTGTGATCCACTTTTGTTTTGTGATAATTTCCCCAACTGTAAAAATAGCATTTGAAACCCACTTCGCAAAGAGGGTTTCAATTGCTATTTTTACAAATGCTGCAGCTTGGGGAGCCCTGCAGAGGCTCTCATAGGGCTCTCTAAAACCCACTGTTGGAAACCCACTGCTGCCTTCAGTATCACTGTACACCACTGTACTGGAAACAGGACAAGGGTGACCCTCACTACTTTAGGCTTGTGGCACATTAGCCATAAAGGTTGACCATCACTGATTATATATAATTAATATAATATTAATTATATTAAATAATTAATATTATGAGGCAGCAAGTTAAGGTGTTCCAAATAGGGATCCATAGCTGTGGGACTCACTCAGCTTGGAAAGGGGGTTCAGCCCGGAAAAGGCACAGTGTTGTGAGCCATCTTCCCCCAAGAGACAAAACAGCTCCCATATTGCAAGTTTTTTCCTCAAACTGATCCAAAATCGTTTATAACAAAAAATAAAATAGATAATTTAAAAGACATTTATAATACCATCCTTCTTCCAAGGAGCTCATGGTTCCTTCTATTATTTTGCTTTCACAACAATGCTTTGAGGTGAAGCTGAGCATGAGTCGCTGTACCAAGCTCACTCCAAAACTTCATTCATGAGCATTCGAATATGTAGCAGGTGTAAGTCTAGCTTCCAAACCAGTACATTATCCTGGACCAATCTCTGTTTTGGTTTACTTTTTTAAAGAGATAAAAAGCATGGTCATTAAAATCAGAAATGATCTTATCTCTGATTTTGGTGCTGTTACCATCGCATTTATTTGCTCTGGCTGTATTTTCTAAGCAACTCATTGTTCTTGCTACTGCATTTGATTAATGTTCCTGTATCATATGTTGTGTCTCATGTACCTTGTTGCCTTTTTGAGAAGAGGAGCAAAGAATGAAACAATTCCCTGCAATCTACCAGGTAGAAACTTGTCGCACTTGCCTTCTACTCTTCACCTATTCCTTCCCCATTTCATTCCTTCATTTGTCTTGTGAGTTTTGAAATGCAGGTGCTACCAGTAGTTTTCTGGAGATAACTAATGAAATAAGAAAAAGTCCACAAACGCACAAAAAAAAATTGTGGCTTTAATTTATTTAATCTAAAAATATGACTGTTGAAATGGGTTCAGAGCAGTTTAACAAAGCAGGAAACAGCAGCAATTAAAATATTATCATCCCCACCCTGCTCCAGTTGCTTGCTGCAATGCAAGGTGTAGATCATTTTCTTAAGTGCTAGCCAGCATCCTGTTGGAATATGATTGAGTGATGGAGAGAGCTGTTCAACTTCAGGCAGGTGTTTCCCACCCCAACCCCCCCCCCACTATCTCTGCCAGCAGTTTCATCTCAAGAGAAGATCCAAATGGATCTTCCTGCCCAAAAAGGCATGATCAAATGTGGCAGGATCCCTTGGTCACCCAGCACTACCTTGTGAGTTTTACCCTGACAGATAGGATGCCTATAGAAACATCATACCCTCAACTCCCAAGCAAGCCAGGCCATCTAGAAGGGCAGATGGTGAGTACAGGAGCTGAGAGATTCAGAAGAATCACTAAGATTTTCCTGTATCAAAATATTTCTCTTAGCTTAGGTTATCCACATTGGCAGTCACGGCAGTTTCAGTTCCAAAACCGAACCCAAAACCATGTGGCTTGATTGTCAGTTTCATCCAGATGGAGCAGTCTGCACGTGCGCGCGTGTGCACACACACACACACTGATTCATGGCAATGAATGTTATTATCAAGAATATGTTTTCGACAAAAATACATTTTTAATAAATACATTTAGTATATTATGAGCTAACTAGGAATTATTCAGATCCAAAGACTCAATATCTTTTTAAAGGAAGAAATAAAGTCTCACAATTTCCTTTCAGACACACATGTGCATATAAGCATCATTGATCCATCTTAGACCAAGTGACCCAGATAATTAAATCCAGCCAGAACAGGTGAAGGTTCAGTAGTAGTTGGTCTGGCCTTGCTGAAGAGCTGGCTTTGAGTCATATGAATATATGAGGCAGCCTTATCCTGTAAGACAACAGTACTCAGGCATTTCAGCCTGAGACCACCTTCTGAGAATGACTGTCAAGGGACGCATTCCTCCTCCTAGAAGTGATGTCACTGCTGTAAGTGGCATTAAAGATGTCAATGCCAGATTCCAAGATGGTCTACCCAGCTTATTGCAACCCCAACTTTGAATACCACTGCTGTAAGGGATACCATTGAGTACACCAATTAACTCAGGATTGTCAGTTTACATTAACAGTACAGGGCGGCTTATGTCTACCTAGAGATGCTAAGGATCTTTCATATGCACATCAGCCCCTCTGTCACAATCACAGACCAGTGGTCCTTTCCTGGGTCATAAAATCTGAAAATCTTTCATGAAAACGCAACCAGTCAAACCCACAGGTGCCCCTGACAATTGGCTTTAGCTTTTGTTCAATGGTTTTTCCCTCCTCCTTCCAGTAAATAGCAATGTTTACATTATGGTCATGAGTTAACTAACATTTTGCCATGTTTATATTTTTTTAAAATTAGTACAGCATAGGCATGCTCAGCACATTTTCAACAAAAAAACTTTTACCAATGATAGCTAACTTGAAATGCCAAACTTGTGATCTACCAGGCTGCATGGGACCTACCAAATGGATCGTGTTCCTGACCAAGTACTTGAACATCTCACCCTTCTTGCTGTTTGCTATCACCAACAGGCATTGCAAATAGAGAGTCTATTGAGCCACTGGTGGTCTTCCGCATGTAACTGATGAATTTGGACTTGGTGGATCATAAGTAGTGCAAGTGTAATCTCAGTCTAAGACTGTCCTAGCATTGCCAGTTATTCTGGCCTTTATCAGCAACTGCAGAAAATATAGTATGCAAAAATTAGCAGATTCTGTTTTTGGAAGGGGGCATGGGGTAAATTTTGGTTACTAGTACAATACCTGTAGATGAGGCAGCTAAGGTACATGCATCAGCTAAGAGCTTGTCAGTCTTAAAGGGTTGCCTAAGTCAGTTGCCTAGCTTATGATAGCCTTTTGATATGGATTTTCCTACCCTTGATTGTAAAAACCTTCCCACTTGTTCTGCGGTAGCAGATCATCTTATACTCCTGGCCGTGTGACATTGGCTTTTTTCCCCATACTATACCAGTTAAACTGGAATGGCTGGAGCAGTCTGAGATGCACCTACAAGTACCTTTTGGGTGTGATGAAAATCAGCTGGCCTTCCTGCCAGCCCTTGGATAGACTACAGGGAACCTTGCCAGTATCTCTGTTCCTTCTTAGAGGATAAACACTGTTGGCTTTGATCCTTCACACGCAAATTCTGGCCAACAAATGTATGTGTGCATGTGTGTGATTTTTTTCCTTACTTTAGTTGCTTCTGGAAGGTTTGTCCAATGACCAGAAAAGAGCAAACAGGCAACTTTCTCCTGTAGATAGCAATAGCTGTCTACACAATAGCTTCATATGAAGAAAGCAGCAGGTGAATCTTTTCATGGCATGGGGAAGATAAAGCATTAATTGCTTGCAAGTGTCTGCAGATGTCCCAATTAAGGTAACTGGGTGTTTTCTTCCCCTCTCCCCACCTGCACAGTTCCTGTGTGTTTTTTCCACCCCAACAGGTACAGTTTATTATGGAAACCTCTGGAGGGATATAGTTGGGAGTATGCCTCTTATCTCTGTCTGCTGGTTGGCTATAGTCACATATAGTCAGCTCATTGGGTGTCCTTTTGGTGCATGGAGTCCTATGTTGGTGCATGAAGTCCTATGACCTGCCTCTCTCTGGGTCCTGATTCTGCACAATTCCTTATCCTGAGCAATTGCAGCCATTTATATGTTATAAACCTTTTCAATAGAACGAAGAATTTCACGGAAATAAACGTAATTCTGTGAAGTTATACCGTGAAAACACAATATCAATTTCCTATAAAAGGATATATTCTATAAGGCACATTTTTTGCAAAATATCATTTTTGAGTGACATAAAATTTTTAACCTGATTAGACCAATTCAATAAAACATGGAGATACAATATTTCTTATTAAAGTGATTATAAACTTATTGTTCCATATATATTCCATGTGATTCCAAAGTTTCAAGTGAGAAAGGTACTTCTTGAAGAAAGGACCGACTCCTGCTTACTCCTGCTTAACTTCTTGCCGGCTTAAATCAAGTTTCGCACAAGCTTCCTCAAAAGCAGAGAGATAAGAATCATTAGAGATTTTCTGGATGCTTCATAATTTCTCCATAGTGCAGTTGCAAGTTATGTGAGACATCTGTTGTTGTCAACAATAATGTTTTCCCCACCAAGGGCCTGTTCCTGTACCTTTAAGAACAGCCTGATAAATAAATTAACAAATTAAGCTTTTTTTCTGGTAGAGTGGAATAAAGTTTTACCTGCCTAATTTTTGTGCCTCAAGCAGAAACAGGAAACTGCTTTTATTTTTAAAGTTGTAACTTATGGATAAATTCTGCAAGCCATGTTTGCCAGTATTGGCCTGTTTTGCATAATTGACATTTCAAGCCTAATGTTGCTGCCCAAAATGAATTATTGAAAAATGAAGATCATCTGGTTGCTCAATGCCCAGTATCAGATTCTGCGTAGTGCGTGGATTGCACATGCACACACACTTGCACTCAGGCACATTAACCCCTTTCTTTGTGTTTTTTTTTAAAGGTGAATCATTTTACAAATGGAACAGCTTTCTTTCTGAAGCTAACAGTAAAAGCAACCCACCTAACAACAAAGTGAAGTTATGATTGAGTGGCAGTTCTGGGTAACAGTATAACTGTTACTTGGTGATGTAAAGCTGGCGAATCATGACAGTATGTATGAGAGGGTGATTCCAGGGTGCTTACTGCTCATGCTGCATGTCTCTCTCATGGTGAAGCTGGTGCAAGGTGTGAACAGGCTGCCTCCCTCCATCTAGCCTGGAATGAACTTCCAGCCCAACCAGTTCAGGAGATCCTCCCCTGCTTATGCAAAGGGGTGTTAATTGGACAGAGGTGCTCCTTTGCGTTTGATCTTTATTCTGCTTCCCTTGGCACCAGTGCTGCATCCTCCCTGTGCTGATGTAATCAGCCTGTAGTCGGAACCCAGTGCATCCTGCAGGGGAAGTGCTGTCTCCCTTTCCCTTCCCAAGGTGCCTGGCTGTTTGCTTCATGAGCTAACTAGCACATCAAGGCTAGGGCATAAGCAGGAGCCTCCCTTGTTGCAAGGCTTGCCAAGACTTTGGGCTGGGTTTTGACAGCAGCCCTGCCGTTTTGCTGCTGTTGGAGCTTGAATGCCAGGCCTCTTTTGTGTGCAAAAACATATGCGACTTTCTTCTGAACACACAGATCTGCATCAAAAATGAGCTGAAGAACGTGCATTTTTATTTCAATGGTTGATTTTGGGGGGGATGACGACACACAGATGATACTTCAAAGTCTAGCAAGACTGCTTATCCAAATGCTCCCTCTGTTTGTTAGAGTAGGGAGAGGCAATGCTTTATCTCTTTGTCTTTTTTCCTCCTCATGTTCCCATAATGTTGCTGTGAATTTAGTACAAAACCAGTCATTATGAAATGTGGGATTTGCACAGAGGAAAGGTCTGGGTATAACAGCCAATGCAATGTGTCATTATCTTGGCTGCATGTGCCCTGGCCAACCTATGGGGTCCCTGTATGGTATCTTTCTTAGTCTAATTTGCTCCATGTATAGGCTACCTTTCTGCCAATATCATTCACAGCTTTACCATGGTTTACAGTGTCATGGTTCTGATACAGAAGGTACAGAAAGGAAGGGAAAAATAAGTAAATCCAGGCTCACTGGCAATTGCGTCAGACAGTCCTGGTAAGGGAAGATTCCAATAGCTTTTGTGCAGCTGAGCCTGTGGAGGAAGTCCTGGTGTCTCGCTTCTCCCCTTTGAGGAAGCCACGTGGAATGGGAAATATTTGTATGAGAGAATGCAGAGGGGTTGCACCCATGAACACCAGCATATGCTTAACAGATGGAAGGCACACCCTCCTGCATAAACTCCTACAGAAGTACCAAGCTCTACTCGTAGCCAGGAAAACAGGTGGGAGATGAATTTGGTTTCCCAAACTATTAGGCAGCCAAACCCAGCCCTTTTCTGTAGTCTGGCTTTGTCCCCAGACACTGGTTGACACATTTCCATGCACATAAGGCCTAGAAACATTTTGTTTTGGAAACACCAAAGCTGAAATTTCCCAATATTCAATTCCATGGGTTTCCCATAATCCCACAGATACCCATGCAGCTCTTCATTTCGAGTAGGAAGAAATGAGGCCTCTAATATAGACAGAGTGACTAGATTCAGTGGAGGATAGAGTACCTTATATCTTTAATCATTGTATAGAAGAGGGAATTTGGGGAACGTGGAGCATATAAGCAGTTGGTTATCCTAACCCCCCAAAAGAACACAGACAACAAGGGCCAAAAATGAACTTCCATGAATGTAACTTGCTTCCAAATTATATATACAATACCTGATTGCCAGCCCTTGGCCCCGGGCAACAGCTGTTGGGAGAATCTGCAAGAGAGATATAATGCCTCATTAAACCACCCACACTAACTTTCAGTTTGGAAAAATAGATCCAAATGCTGGAATAAAGAAGCCGTCTCTGTAACTAACACACACTGAATGGGAGAGAGCTAGAGATGGACATTTTCAGCTCCTATACTTTTTTTGGCCATGTTTCTCTTCACTCCTCAAACTGTTGATTTTAAACATCACGTAAACTGGCCCTCACTATTTGACGTTTGGCAAATGGTAAAAGCTTTTTTTGGATCATGATGCTTCAGGGAAGTGTATGTGGGGAAAAAGGCAGGGATGCATCAGTATAACCATCCAGGGATGGTTGGACAGTATGTATATTCTGTAATTCAAAAAAACTCCCCACATATTGAAAGCTACCATAATAAGAAGATGGGATTGCATTAAGGAGGTGGTCTGGATACTATTATACATTCTGGGTGACTAAACTTTTTTTATAAAAATGTCTCAGAACTGCAGATCTCCCACCTGTAGGACAGCAATATGAAGTACACTTACAAGATGACAATTTCCACTGAACTTGGCAGAAACTTTATTTTCAGTAAGCATAGGATTTCAATGCGTATATAGTGATGATTCACGTAACAAATTTAAGTCATTCCTGAGGCATGTTTGTTATGTGAAACCCCCCATACGCATCACCCAGCATGTGCATCATCTCCCCATCCACATACCCCACGCGCAGCATCATAACCAGTTTAACCTCTTCCTCCGAACAACATCCCCCCCTAGTGCAGCAGGCACCGAGCACCAAATTGGCTGGATGTTGGTCAGTCTTCCATGTTAAGTATAGGACAAAAACATGTTGCACCCCTTCTCAGTCCCTTAAGGCTTAAATTTCTCCATATCGGTTCTTGGTGGGTGTTCATGTGACAGAAGGAACACCCTCCCCGAATTTCATGCTTCTAGGTCTGGGGGTTGGGGCAGAACAGTCACCGATTCTTCAATGCAAAGAATAGGGAGGATAACACGTTGCACCCCATTTTACCCCTTTCCAGTTGGAATTTCTGAAAACCATTTCTTAGCGCACCCCTGAGTCACCCATCCCAATTTTCACACTTCTAGATTTTAGCAGGGTGTTGGTTAGTGAGTCAGTGCGTGAATGAGTCAGTGACTTTTCTCTTTTATATACAGTTGTGCCTCACGTAACAAGTTTAATTCGTTCCGGGGGCATGGTTGTTATGTGAAATGCTCTTTACTTGAAGCGGATTTTCCCATAGGAAATTAATGGAAACTCAGATGATTGGTTCCAAAACCCAAAAAAAATTCATATAAAAATATAAACTGTTTATAAAAATGATTACAAAACACTGCAATATAACACAGTACAAAACACTGTAATATACATTAACACACAACTCTGCAATAAAGAAAATACTGTACAGTACTGAACTGTACTGTACTTTTGAAAACCTTCATGGCTGGTGTGAGGGTTACAGAGAGGGGGATGACTTTCACAATCACTAATGGAATCACTGCTATCCATTGGCTGAATGGAGTCTGTCTTTTTGTGCAACTATAACATTCCCAAGCTGCTAATGGAGAGCAGCACTAGAACGTTGATAGGGGACATCTTCCACGCTGCCACACACAGATCCCACATACGGACCTGACTCAGGCTGCTCCCCTTGGACCCGCTATGAGTTCCCTGGCCATGGAATCCTGCTCCAAACTTTGCCCAGGGCCCCACTGTAGCACAAGCTAGTCCCCTTGTCCTGCCTGTGAGTTCCCTTGCCATGGAAGCCTGTTCCAAACTTCCTCAAAAGTGCTCTTTACTCAAGACACTGCTCTGTACGCAAGTCAACATTTCTGAGAAAATTTGCTCTCTATACAAAACGCTCTTTATTCAAGTCACTCTTTACTCAAAGTACCACTGTATATAGATTGGTGTTTTCCAAAGGCAAAAGTAAAGAAAGCATTATGTTGTTCAAAATTTGCATTAGAATTATAAATTATAATTTTATTAAAATTATACTGTATTGCAGGGGTGTCTAAACCCCAGCCTAGGGGCCAAGATATGTTCTGCTGTGCTTCCTCACCTCCAGAGGATATTTGGCGGGTTTGTGAGGGTTGCACACACTTCTTGTCTTGGTGTAAGAAACTGCTTATGGACTGGTTTGAAGATCACCTCTTCTCTCTGTTTTAGAAAGTGTTTAAGAACTTATTTGAATTCATTCATAAGTTCTGTCTGTAATATATTAATTTATGTAAATTTATTCAAATTTAAAATGTAAATAGATTGTTTTTTTTTTCCTTCTGGTCTCCGACACTGTCAGATAGATGATGGGGTCCTATGTGGTAAACTGTCTGCAATAAAACCATAGTCATTATCCAAGTAGCCCTCCCATTAAATAATAAAAACGAAATAATTTATTTGTTTTTACAGATTTCAGGTTTTTTAATTTGTTTTACAAAACTGAGAAGTGCAGAAAGTTATGTTATGTGTTTTTATCTCATAATCACTATTTTCTCCCACCTCTAACTAAAGGAGGAAATAGATGTGGATTGGCCAGAAAACCCTGCTTCATTGTCAGTCACTGCAGTTCAGGTTAAAGAGCATTGGAATCAGAATTAAAAGAAGAACACAAATACTCAGTTGTACTCTGTTGGCTCTTGGAAAGCCTTCTACCAAGTCTTAACAAGTCTTGGAGTGGCAAGACCACAAATGGTAAGCCATTAATAGGAAGTGGCACAGGGCACTATTAATCTGCAAATGTCACAAAGCTCTCAGTGAGCTGGGATAATGAGACCCTAGAAGAGGGTTTACAAGTAAACAGACTAGCAACCTAGAAGCATTTGGACCAAGCTGAGTCCAGGCAGCGTTTGAAATAATGAGCAATTACAACCTTTCCCAGGAAAGGCAGCCCTGCTGACTGTGCAGACTATCTACCAATCCACCTCCCCTCATAGTCTAAATCTTTGAGAGGATTATCAACTGCCACATCTGCAGTGTTGTCCAACACAAGATGAACCAAGCAGTGTTTGTGGCACAATAGATGCAGTGCATGCTTCCCACCTTCTATTCAAGAAGCAGAAAGAGAAGCAAAAGCCATAGCATGTTGCCTTCATTGATCTTGAAAAAGCATTTGACCATTTGCTGCATGATTTCATTTGATTTGTACCGAGGAGTGCCAGAATAGCTATTTTGATGGGTGAAACTCTTGTAAAGGGACCCAGAGAGCTGTGTACAGGTTGCTGCTGGATGTAAAAAAATTTCCACATTACCGTCACTATATACCGTCGGTATAACACAGTCAGTGTTCACCGAGGCTCAGCACTCTCTCCTCTGCTGTTCGTCACAGTGATAGACATCATCACCTGTGAACTTCAAAGGTCAGTGCCATGGACCACAGTGAGTCTGGGCCAATCTGTATAAATGGTGTTAACCTGCCATGTGCTGAGACTTTCAGTACCTCAGCTTGACAATTGTGGCTGATGGCAGCCTTAATCATGAGACCACCGCATTAATAAATGCAGGTTGGGCAAAGTGGGCACAATTCCTGCTGTCCTATGTGACGGGAAAATCTGTGACCATCTTTAAGAACTTAAAGAGTTAATGGACAGTCATATAGCTGGTTGCACTTACAGAGCCAAATGCTGGCCAGTGACAAAAGAAACTTAATATCTCCTTAGTATCATGGAGACAGAGATGCTTTGCTTGATCAGGGGTATCACTTGCTTTGACCACATCCACAGTTATGACGTCCGCCAGTGATAGGGTATTGCTTCAATCATTGACAATCTGAGATAAGCTCCAGTGGTACAGCCACATTCTTCATGCCAATGACAACACAATAGCATAGAGGGGCCTGCAGTTGGAATTCTTCAAATCACCAAAGGGTTGACCAAAACAACACTGGCTTGACACACTGCATGAAAACCATGAAAACTGTATATGAAGGGCAATGTGTGTTGTGTGTGAGTGAGAACATATGTGTGTGAATATATGTGGATCAGGTTTCAGCAGTTTTCATTGCCATCCCCACCAGGCATGTCACTAAGGTTTTGTGGGTGGTGCAGTCCACACCAGGTGACCCACCCAGGGCTGGTGACGTGCACTGGGGGACCTAAAAATTGTAACTTCATGATGGTGTGTCAAACCCCATCATGTCATTTACCATTGGATTCATGTTGACAAGAGTATCCCTGCTGACTTCCACATTTAGGCTTCAGGAGTCAAGCAATACTGTACATGAGAGTACTCCCCCTCAGGTGATTTGCAGGCTCCCATAAGAACATAACATCCAACCCAAATATGCAGCTGGTAGCCAAAAACACTCTGCCTAGTGTTGATCTTCATTATAAGTTCTGAATGAGAACCAAACCTTTGGTGCATACACTTAACACTTTTCATTTGCACTGCTGTGAACCTGGTCTTGTAAAAAGGTGTATTTTTGAAAGTGTGACATTTTAAGAGAAGGAAATTCATGCACAGTGAGAACAGGCTTCCCATGTTCTGTCTGTGCCTGATTTTGACAAAAGGCACATGAAGCAGATTGGTGAAGTTATGCAGGGCTGGCTGGTTAGTTCCTCTCAGGTTCTCCTTGTTACCTTGATTATCATGATAATGTGTGTTGTGTGAAAAGAACAGAATAGAAAAGAAGCAAGATTATATCTATCTATCTATCTATCTATCTATCTATCTATCTATCTATCTATCTATCTATCTATCTATCTATCTATCTATCTATATATATATATAAAAGAAAAGTCACTCACTGACTGACTCACTGTCTTATCACCGCCCTGCCAAAACCGCCGGCCCTAGAAGCGTGAAATTTGGGGAGGGTGTTCCTTACGAGACCGAGGGGTGCACTAAGAACTGGTTTTCAAAAATTCCAACCGGGAGGGGGTGAAAAGGGGCGCAACGCGTTTTCCTCCCTATACTTTGCATTGAGAATTGCTGACTCAGCAACATTCCTCCCCAACTGCTGGGCCTGAAGCATGGAATTCTGGGAGGGATCCTTCTGTCACCTGAACACCCTAAAGAACCCCTGTAGAGAAATATAACCCTTCAGAGGCTGAAGAGGGGGCATCGTGTTTTTGTCCTATACTTAACACGGGAGACTGACCAACATCCAGCCAATTTGGTGCTCTGTGCCTGGTGCACAAGGAGGGTGTTGTTCAGAGGAAGAGGTTGCACTGGTGAGGATGTTGCACATGGGGGAAGGTTGCACATGGAGAAGGTTGCGCATGGGGGGGCTGATGCGCATGGGTGTTGATGTGCATGGGGTTGATGTGCATGGGGGGAAGTTAGGCCTGGGGAAATTGCGCATGGGAGAAAATTGTGCATGGGGGAAGTGGCGCATGGGGAAAGTTTGCGCATGGGGAAGTTGCGCATGGGGGGATGATGCGCATGCGGGGAAGTTGCGCATGGGGGTTGATGTGCATGGGGGAAGTGGCGCATGGGGAAAGTTTGCGTATGGGGGGATGATGCACATGGGGAAGTGGCGCATGGGGGTTGATGCATGTAGGGGGAAGTGGTGCATGGGGTGTTTATGCACCGTGGGGGGATGGCATATGGGGAAATGTTACTCCTGCAACGCGGGTACGCTTTTCGCTAGTAAATAGTAAAACTGATGTTTATTAAAAGATGTTTATTAGCCTTTCCTAGACTTTCTAGGCATCCTAGAAGGCATGCTCGCCCACCTTCTTCCATATGTAGCTGAAGATGAATTTCACTCTTAAAACCTGAAAATGTTTGGTCTAGCACTAAAAAGAAATCCTTATTCAAAGGGACCCAACACCATGAGCCCTTCCTTCTGACTTGGAGGAAGGAAGCCTTTATCAGGATTCATGCAAAGCAACAAAGGGCACCCTCTGCTGTGGATTTGCTTTGGTTTAACAGGAGTGTTTATTATGTTTTATGGAACAGAGGTACTGCCTGAGCAGAGTATGTGAATGACTTGATAGGTGAAAGTTAATATTGTCTCCTACTTAATCCATGCATAAAACATATGCCCTGATCACGTAATCATTCTTACTTATAATCATGAGTAAATTTTCTCATTGTTTTAAAAGATTATTTTAGAAATATAACACCAATCAAGTTGTCATAGCTTAGCAAAGACATCCTCAAGGCAAACCCACTTTTTGAGCTGAGGCCGTTGCGTTTTTCTTCCTGTGGTTGTATCCTTTCAATTGCCTGTTCATATTGACCTGATTGAATATGGTTGAGGAGGATGAGGGTGACTGGGCAAGAGGGTGGGGGTATACTCTTTGGCTCTTCTCCCAAGGATTGGTTTAGCTCACAAGTGTCAGATTTTATCAGATGCTACAAAAGTGGGCAATTTGCAAGCTGTCAGGGTGGTTTTAGTGGGCTTGTTTATAAGTGTTTGGAGGGAAAGGATGCGATTAGTGGTTTTGCTTTCAGACTGGAATCTTAAACTGGCTTCCCTCGAACGTTAGTTGATAGCTAGCTAGGAATTGTACAAGGAAACACAGTTTAACCAGGGATGAGGATATGTCTCTTATTGCCACCCACAACCTACATTCTGTGCCAATGTGACCCAAATTCTGCCCTGGGTTGTGCAAACAGAATATACGATGAACATTATTTGCATCTTTATAGGTGGAACAGGGAGTTATACGCATCCCTCAAGCCTGCTCAGCCACCTGCTTACTTTGAAGTATGTGCCAATCACACATTTCCTTGTTTATCTCCATGCACATAAGGACAAGACACTTTTTATGAAAAGGGAACTTTAAAAAAAGAAGAAAGGTGAGGTTCCCAGGATGTTACCTGGTATTTAATTGTGTGCTGCATGATATAGTCAAAAATACATTGAATATATACTGTCCCAAATATGGTCCTAGACTCTGGGAGAAAGTTTTTTTAATTGCACCATGGTTCCTCTGAAATCAATGGAGTTTGCTTAATCAGTCTCCTGACAAATGTGACTCCTTGAGTGAGACTAGCTTTCTCTGAATCAGGCCCAGCTCTGTTTGCCCTTGTGATTCTGCTCAGGTTGATTATGCTACAGAAAAAGATTCCTAGCAGTGAATATTATATGTTCTTGGATTAAATGAGAAAATAGTGAGCAAATTTCTAGTCCTTATAGTTGCTAAATTCTGTTTGGGAAAATGTGAAATTAATATAGGTAATATGATTGAGGGAAGCAGAAGGCAGATTAAGACTTTATTGGGTTTATTTTGTTTAGCATATGAGAATTACAATTGCTTGGAAATCCTTTTTCTGAAGTCACCCAGTAGATGTAGACTGTTTAGGCCCATAGTGCAGGCTAGTCCGTGCAGTTCTAAAGGCAACTTGTAGAACTCTTCTTTTTCCAGGTGGAATTTTTCACAGCCTGGTCATAATCACATCTGGCTTCAGGGAATGTGTTCAAGCTTACAGCAAGATTTTTAAGATTAGCCAAGCTGTAAATAGCAACATCTTCTGGCTCTGTTGATTCATGACAGCTTCATCAGCTTTCAGTCTCCTACCCAGGAGATGTCCAGGTCCTTCCCTGCTTAGCTTTTTTTCAGCAGCGCTGCACTCAACCACCAGACCATGCCTGCTGCCCAGATGATTAGTTATACATGAACTTAACAAGGTTCATATGTACTGTAGTGTGGTGTATGAACAAAAGGTATGTACAGATTGTTGGTATATACACAAAAGGTTCATGTTCACTATGAACCTTGTTAAGGTCATTATCTGGGACCCATGCTGTTCAGCACTCAAGCTGATAGCTCGACCTGCGGATAGGCCCTTCCTCACAAACATTCATGAAGACAACATGTTGATTGTATTTTTTTTATTTTTTGCCTCCTTATTCTGCTACTGGGTGCAGTAATTATTTGGTGCACGGCTGCAGGTGTAGCTTTCCTGGCTTAAATGTTTTAATTTATGTAGAATTTATTTGGTGTTTTGATTGTAAACCACCCTGAATAACTTGCAGTAGAAAAGCAGGTGTATATATTTGAAACCAGGGTGTCGAAGCTTTTTGGAAGGAGGGCTGCTTCATCTCTCTGACAGTATGTTGAGGGCTGGAAGAAAAAGAATTTATTTACATATCAAATTTGAATAAATTTACATTCACGGAATCTGTGAATTAATTAATGAATTCATAAATCATAAAAAATTTGTAACAACGAGAATGACCTTCAAACCAATTTGTAAGTACAGTGGTATCTCACATAACAGAATTAATTCGTTCTGGAGGCAGTTTCTTTACATGAAACTTTCTTTACGTGAAGCGGATTTTCCCATAGGAAATAATGGAAACGCAGATGATTGGTTCCACAACTCCAAAAATATTTATATAAATATATTAACTGGATGTAAAAATGATGACAAAACACTGTAATTGAATTCAAAACATGCATTCAATGGGCGTGATCCTATGAAGTCTACTGAGGCTGCAATCCTAAAGACACTTTCCTGGGAGTAGGACCCATTTAACACAATAAGGTAGACTTCTGCGTAGACATGGGTAGGAGGCTGCAATCAAAGACACTTTCTTCTGTAATCCAAGACACTTTCCAAGTGTCTCCCCACTTTCTCCTTCTCTTCATCCTGAGCCTCTCTCTCTCTCTGCTCCCTTCTGGCTGGCCCTGAGCTGCTTCCCTCTTCTCCACTGCTCTTCTCTCCCTCTGCCCAGCCACAGGAGGAACAGCATGGAAGTGTTGCTTTCACTATGGGCAGGTGCGCTAGGCAGCCCTGACACTTTTTAAACAGGTTGCTGGCCAGCGCGTCTGCCCAAATTGCCAACGAATGTTTTCTTTACGTGAAGCACTTTCTTTACGTGAAGCAGAATCCTAGAGAAATTTTTTTTTGTTACATGAAACTTACTTTACGTGAGGCGTTCTTTACGTGAGGCGTCACTGTATGTTCATACAGAGAGAAGAGGTGCGTGCCACCACTTTTAATCACCATGCTGTGCCCATATCAGCGGTGCCCACTGTCTGATGAAAATATGGTTCCCATTCAGACTGCAACTTTTTGTTCTGCTTGCACATAGCTGCTCTTTTGTGTAGAGTTGGGTGTTAGGATGCTTTGGGCAAGTCGTGTCTGTTTCTCGGGGTCCCGGAAGGCTTGCAACAGAACAGCTGGGCAGAGATGACTGCTCAAAGCATCCTGGTTCCCAGATCCAAATAGAAGAGAACAAAAAGGCAGATGGATCTGCCAAACCCCCAGACCAATCTTCGGGATGTACACAGGTCTGGATATTACAGCCAATGTAATAGCTGTTAATTACATTGCCACATGGAAAGGTGATTTTGGGTAGGGAGACACCAATATGTGGATGATACCCAGCTGGTTTTTTACTTTTCACCTGACTCAAAGGGGTTGATTGAGGTCCAGGTGGAGGCAGTTAAGAATTGGATGCGAATGAAAAAGCTGAATTTAGATCTTGACAAGATTGAGGTTCTCCTGCTCCTGGATTCCCAGGTAGTGAGTGTGATAAGGAGAAGTTTTGTTTCTCTTTGGCTGATCTAACAGCTGTGATCATACCTGAACTGCTAAGACCTAGCCATGGTGACCTATGCCCAAGTAACATCTACACTAGACTACTGCAGCATGCTTTGTATGGGGCTGAGGACAGCTGTCCAAAAACTGCAATTAATGCTGAATGCACTGTTGCATCATTGGGTTGACTACGTCAGACCACCACTTTTTGGCTACACTGGGAACCAGTTAACCAGTCTAGCCATAGTGGCAGTCATAATTAATTTTGATGTTTGAAGCCATAAAAGATCCCAAGGGATGGCCTTCTTCCATATAATATAGTCCTGTTAAGTCATCAGAAGGGGTTGGCAGTGAGGAACAAGGCCTTCTCTGTGACACTGGTTCTGGAATTCCCAGGAATTAGGAACAGCTGCCTCCTTAGATACCTTTTGACATTACCTTAAGACCCTTTCAAATTTAAGATGGTGTTTGATAGGTGACATGATGGACTCAGTGGCTAACCCTACAATCCAGAGTAACTATGGGAAGATGTTAAGAGGCACTTACTCTGGATTGTTCTATGCATTTCCCATAGGTTTCCCATAGGTGGCACTGTAATTACGTCGGTATAAAAAGTCCTGTAGTTACTCTGGATTGTAGCCAGAGCTAATGATTATGTAGCCCAGTGCTGAGCTCAAAATGATGCCTTGGAAGGCATTTTAAAAAGTGAAAATATGGTAAAAGCTCCCCTCCAGCTCACTTGACAACTTGGCTCTGCCACCTCCTCATAGGACTCCTCCATTAACATCTTATTGGTTCCCTGCTGTAGAAGACCTAATAGGCTCTCAGAACAATCAATCCCATTGGTCAGTTTTGAATAAGTTTTGAAAATCTGGTTTTTCTTACATAATGCAGTTTTTTTAGTTTGTGGATAATGGTCTATGACCTTTGATACAATAGAAATATTTTGATATTGTTTGCTTCATTGCATTCTGAATTAAATTCTGCATTGAATACTATGTTTCATGATAATATTATTTGAAAGTACCAAGGTTAAATTTTGGCCACCAGTGTCAAGCTTAGCCTAATGCAGTTGCTATCCCTGCCACCAGTGTATAACTTTATCCAGTATATCCAGTAGCTATCCCACTGGATAAGCTGGTGTATAGTCAATGTAATTTAATTATTTTTATCCAATCTGTTGGGGTTTGTCTTTAATTCTGTAAGCTGCCTTGATCAACCTTACCAGGAAAAAGGACAGACATAAATTATTTAATGAATAAATAAATAAATAACACGGGCTATTTGGCCTCGTTTCAATGAATCTCCTGTGTGATTTATTGGTGGTAGGGTCCAGTGTTTCCAGAAAGTGGCCAGCTTCTGACCAATAGTTCCTTGTGTTTTCAACAGCTGCTGTGAAGCTCTGCGTCTCCTTGCGGGTTCCTCAGACCATCCCCATGGACCTGCGGATTGGACAGCGGCTTGCCAAACCCGGCCCTGACACTGCCTTGCTCGCCTTGAAGCAGACACAGCAACTGCAACACCAACTATTCTTGGCTAGTTTGCATCAGCAGCAAGTGGAACAGCTTACCAACCAGCACCTGCGGGTTAGTATGTTGCCCTTCCTGGGGTTGGCTGAGGCAAAGGAGTCACAATGTAACATATAATTCTGGAGCAGCCCATCTTGTGTCAGCTTTGTCTTAATTCTTATACTGAAATGGCACACACATGCAGGGCTTTATTTTCTGGGGGTATTCATTGGTACTCAGTACCAACACCTTTTTCCACTTGCCCTCCCCCAGCATCTAATAAATAATGAGTCATATGAAGTTGATCTGTGGTGAGGACCAGCACCTTTTCCCTCCCAGAAAAAGCACTGTACATACCGTATGTAACAATTTGACAGAAGTTTGGTGTGTGCTGGCATGGTTCTTAAGCTTGAAATGCATGTGGACATTATGACATTATGCATGTGGACATTATGCTGTCTTCCCACACAGACAAGGCATTAAAGCTGATTCCTTTTGGCTACCGCCCAATAGATCTCTACTCAGCATTTCTCAGGGTTTCTCTGGAGTCTTCCAATGATCTTGAACAGGCAACCTTCACATGAATTATCTTCAGGCATGACAGCAGCTCTACGGTCTAGACCAGACCTCATGTCCTAACTCCTGCCAGACCTAACTTAAAAATAAGTTATTTATCAAACAACATGTTTAATATTTTGGAGCACTTCATGTGGCTGTCTACAGAATCTGTCACAGCACCAATATTGACAGTGGATTCGCAGGAAAATCTGGTGCAGTAGTTGACCCCACACATTGCTTACAGGTCCTGGTTCTCAAACTGAGATTCATGGAACTCTAGGACATCAAGGAAGCCACCCAAGCCTATACATTATATAGGCTTGTAGTCCAAATAGAGAGCTGCAGCCAGTGGCCCAGTGGGTCAAGGGAACCACTAGTCAAATGAGTTTGGGAACCATTTCTCTGAGGTAATACATCCAGTGACAAGATAATTAGAAATGTACTGAAGAAATTTGATATAGTCTCCACCTTCAAATTTCTCCTTTTCCAGTTTCTGAATGGATAAGCACTGGCTCTGTTTCAAAGCCTAAGTGCAAATTCTGTTGCATTTGCCATCTTGTCTTTGCTTCAATGGAGCAAATACACTTATGTCTGAATACTCACATTTTTATTCATGGCTGGTGCTTTTTAGAGCCTTATGGGGTCACTTCCAAAGCTCAGTAGATGGTAGAAACCTCTTAGCCTAGGTTGTCAGGAGGAACCCTATGCCTCTCACGTTCTCCTAGAACTCCTTCAGACATGACCTCAGCAACACGGAAGCCACCACAGCAGTTGTTCCTCTTACGCAGCTTTAGTAACATTGGAAGATCTGGGTCACACATAAGGAAGAGCCCAGCCCACAACTCCTTCCTGTGCCATTGACACTTCACCAGAATATGAAACAGCAATGGTATGGGAAGGATCTGTAGCAGGGATTTCTCCCATTTGGACACAGATGTTCCCCTCATCTATGGCGCTAAAGGGGATGGATTTATATTAAGTTATAGAAACTGCTGCTGTTCTAGAAATTAACTCTGTAGAAACCACAACTGTTTATTCTCCCTTCTTGCTCCCTTTTCCTTATTCTACTTCTGTTTGCTTGATGCCACAGAAAAGAAATACAGTTTCCTCAACCAAATTTCCTCAGAGCAAATATATGTAGAAGTCTAAAAGGGAGCAGCTGACTACCATCTGACTCCATTAACTAGGTGATTGGCTAAGGTGATATGGAGTATTCATAAACATTCTTCATCACATGGGGCTGAGGTGCTGACAGTAGAACACTAGCATATGGTTCAACTTATATGAAGAAACTAAGCTGCCAGGCTAGAGAAAAAATATTTCACAGGAAGATTAATGTATCCCATTTGCAGATTTGGCTAAGGCAACAATGGCAGTTGAGCTGAAAAGGACAGTGGCAAACCAAAGACTGGCAATAGAACAAGAGGAATTGATGGAAGTAGGGGACTTGCAGGGGACTTGCAGAGTTCAATAGTGGAATAGCCGAGGGACTCTTCAACAGCAGAGTCTCAACAAACACCTCTCAGAGATGTTCTAGGAGGATTTCTGCTGCAAGCAGGGGATTGGATTAGATGTCCTATTAGAACCCTTCCAACTTGAAAAGTAGTATGCTGAGAATGAGAGTTCTAGATGGATTAGGCAGTTTCTATGGATGGCAAGGGTGAAACAGGTGAACATGGATGCTGGAAAATAGGCAAAGCACTTCAAACTTCTTCTGTACCCTGTAGTGTTTTCTTTTTAACCAGTGGTATTTAAACAAAACAAAAAATAAAAAATCTCTATCAGTAAGTTACAGCAATAGAAGAGTCTTAAAGTCCTTACCTTGCAGTATTTTTGAGTTGATGTTGGGGCTTTATTATGGTGAAGTACCTTACTGTGTCATCTGCAGTCTCCAGAGATAGATTTGTCAGTGATACTGTCAGAGTATACAGATTTACAGAGTATACTGTCAGAGTATACTGATAATTGGCATGTGTTACCTTCATGTTCCAGCATCTGGAATAGGATTCCTTTCTGGTTGAAGTGATTTACCATATTTTATTATGTTGGTACAATCTGTTTGCTCTCTTTTTCCAGATGTCAATGGAGCCACCACCCCAAGAATGCCCTGTCCCTGGGAAGCAGGAACAGGAACTGCGGCTACTCTTGAATAAGGACAAAAGCAAGCGCAGTAAGTGTTGCAATGCCTGCCTGTCCCCTTGGTGTCCCAGTGATGGTCTAGGACAGTGGTTCTCAAAGTAGGGGGGGTCCAGAACCTTTTGGATGGTTACAAGAAGCTGGGCACTGCCATCTTGGAACTGGGACTCATGCTGTTTTCCTGAGAGTTAGTCTTATTGAATATAATGGGATTTACATCCAAGTAGACATGGAAGAGCTCTGTTATCACAGTAATGGCACTTCTGTTACAGCCATAGCATCATTTCCTGGGGAGGCCAGGACAAATTTTCATTCTCAGAAGAGGGTCCCAAATTGAAATGCTTGAGAACAACTAGTCTAGGAAACAGCTTCTGACTATCTTCACAGTCTGTTTTCTCCTAACCTGGGGTTTCAAATGGAGAGTTCTTTTGCTCCCATAGAGTGTAGTATTTTGGGTAATTCTACAGGACTGTTGTATGTGGCAATTAAAACAAGATCAACCATGGTTTCAAATAGCCCTGATTGAACTGTATTTGGAATTATATTTTAATGTCTATTTTAATGACTATGTATTCCTTGCTTTGCTATGGCATTTTTGCTAATGCAAATAAAATTCGAATTTGGAGGACAGGGCTATTGTGGTTTAGCAGTTAAGAGGCCATGCCTGTTAACTGATAGGCTGGGGTTTGAGACCCAGGTTCTACAAGGCGGAGTGAGCTTCCTTCCCTTGCTCAGCTCCTGCCAACCTAGCAGCTCAAAAGCATGGAAATGTAAGGAGATAAATAGGTTCCACTTCAGAGGGAAAGTAACAGTGTTTGGCATTTGGTCATGCCAGCCACAAGACTACAGAAGCATCTTTGGACAGTGCTCTTCGGCTTAGAAATGGGGATGAGCACTGCAGCTGATCATGACTAGCAGGGCAACCTACACAGGACACCTTTACCTGTATCTTGGGTGAGATTAATAGATCCCTAAACAAGAAGTTTTTTAAAAAAAAATCTGTACTCTTGAAAAAAATGAAAGAAGGCTTTTTAATTAAAAGCAGGAAAAGAACAAAATAAACACAAAGTATCAACTTTTGACTGTGGGTACTTGTTTTGGTTTTAAGAATCTGGTTTTAGGAAATATAGATACAGATATATTTGCAACATCTGATTTTTTTTGTTTCTGATGAGAAAATTGCCTATCCTAGATAAATGATAGCACTTTGAAAATATATTAGACTAAGCACTTTGAAAATATATTAGATTAGCTTAATGAACCAACAGTTGCATGAGTAAAATTTCCAGGATTTTGTGGGCTCCAGTCTTGGCTTTGCACCAGCAGGCACTGATGGGCATTGGCACCGGGCTTCAGGCACCAGCAGGCAACGGGCACTGATGAGCACCAACAGGCACTGGACACTGAAGGGAGTACAAGGGTGCAGTACTGGGAACAATGGGCAGTGAGTGGGCACCAACAGGCACCACTGTGCAGTGGGTAATGGGCAGGAGTGGGCACCGCCAGGTACTATCAGGCAGCAGTCACCAGTGAGCACTGGGCATCCCTAACAGGCACCACCATGCAGAGGGCACCTAACAGGACTCACTGGGCCCCACTGTATAGTGGCAGCCGCCACCTACGCCCATTACGAAATGAATACTCTTGAGTTTCCATTATTTCTGATGGGAAAATTTCACTTTGATATATGAGTATTTTGGATTACAAGTATGTTTCTGGAACAGGTTATGCTCATAAACCAAGGCACCACTGTAGTTACTTTCAAGCACTTATTGTAGTTACTGCAAGCACTCTGCAGGATTTCCCAGGCGACCTAAACCCTGGCAGTACCTCTGTAATGTTTAGAAATACCCCAAATTCCCTGTCAGGGGCCCTAGCCTCTCCCCCATAAATATATACTTAAGGAGTAAAGCTTAAAAACCACCAGTGTATGGTACTAGAGGGGCTGCCTCAGTGATAGTTCCTGAGGGGTCTGACACACCCATAAAATGTTACTTACCTTCAATTTAAAACTAATAGGAGGCATGAGTTTAGAACCAGGATTATTACCTCCTTTACTGCTACATGTAAAGATGCTATAGTTTCTCTTATGTTAGGGGTCATCAACTCTTAGACATTTAGATGTTCAGCGTTTCATTCTCTCCTGATTTAATGGGACTGGCTCAATTGCCCTTTTAGTGAAACTCATGTGTGGGAGACACCATAGAACAATTAACCCCACCCTCTTTGAAAAAGGTCCATGAAGTGTGAAGTGGCAGAGTTTTGGGGGTAGGGGCAGATTTTTTCCCTGAATAATCTTGACCTGTGAGTCCAGATGCATAAGAGGGTTAGCAGCAAATGGAAGAAAAATGAAAACAAGCAAACCAACCTCCTTTCTTCCAGTGTTGTATTTCTCAGACTCTCATATCACTAATTCTGCCTCTTCCTATCTGGCTGGCTTGCAGGCATTGTGATAAAACTCTGTGCCTCCTGAACAGTGAATAGCTGGAATAGTGAATAGTGAATAGTGTGTCTCTGTCTGTTTCTCTCTGTGTTGCACATATATACATGCTTTTTAACATATGGACATTGTAACCTTGCAAAAATCCCACAAGTGTTGAGAAACTTATAAACTGAGGGCTGGTTTGCGTTTGTAATAGTTGTTTGCTCCCTGCAGCAGTGATGTGAGGTAGATAGAGCTCTCATCTGTTGTGCCCACATCATTGCAGAACTTGTCTGGGAATGCATGAGGTGTGTCAGTGCAGTTCAAACTGTATGTTCAGGTCTGGATGATAAGAGCAAGTATAAGGTAAGCTGATATTCAAGATAGCCAGCCATGGGTCAGAGACTACTTTGATGGACTTCAGGCTCTTGCTGTGTTATTGAAATATAAGGGAATCAATGAGCACTGAATGAATGAACATCATCATCGTCAATTATGATAGTGGCTATATCACATAAAGATGCTTTTGTGATGTGAAAGTTTTCCTTAAGTTGGGGCTCATGTAAACCCCTTGTTTTTCCTGTGTTGCCCTGGGACAGGATATCCTGTGTTCATGTCTGCCCAACCTTTTTATCAAAATACCTAGCAAAGGAATTCCAGAACTTCCCTGTGCTATTGTAAGCCATGGCTGGGCTGCTCTTTAGTTGACTGTTCATAGACTATAGCAACAGAGTGCCTCTGTATGGCTTGTGCCTCTGTATGGCTTAATAGCTGCCACATTAGTAAGACTGATGCCAGACTAAACGAAACCATGAGGATCATAAGCTGTTGTATAAAATCAACTCCTACTTTCTGGCTCCCCGTTTTTTGAGCCACATAGCACCACTACCTCTGCAAAGACAAGATGCTTTAGTGAAAGAAAATAATAAAATTACAAGCAACTCTTCTTCTACCTGTGTAAACTGATGTTCCTCATCTATCAATTGGCAGGTTTAAATCCAAGAAGCCCTCTCTGGCACTTGCACAACAGTTATCTAACAACTTTAATATCAACGCACAACGGAAAACTGAATGGGCTGCTAAATGCCCTGATACAGGCAGTTGCATAGATGACCTTTACAACAAAAGGTGCCAGGTTTTGACCTTCCTCTCCAGCATTGCTGAACTCTGAACAGAATCCATACCCAACACAGTGTCTGCCAAGACTCACTGTTTAAATGGGAACTAGTGTGACTGTAATGCTGCTCAATAAAATATTCATCACATTTTGTCTGAGTGTCCATCAAGAGCTTATACCAGCCCAGTGCCTGATTTTTAAAAAAAATAAAACTCTGACTTTGGATGGCTAGGTGGACTGGACATTAACATCTGATTTACCTTGTATTTGCCATACACTAAATAAATAAATAAATAATATCTATCTATCTATCTATCTAAAAGAGAAAAGTCACTGACTCACTCATTGATTCATCAACGCCCTGCCAAAACCAGTGGGCCTGGCAGTGTGAAATTTGGGGTGGGTGTTCTTTCCATGATGGAAGGGTGCACTAAGAACCAGTTTTTGTTAGTGAAAAGGGGGTGAAAAGGGGCACAACGCATTTTCCTCCCTACACTTTGCATTGAAGAATTGATGACTCATTAATATTCTGCACCAACCCCCAGACCTAGAAACATGAAATTCAGAGAGGGAGTTTCTTCTGTCACATGAACAACCACCAAGAACCAATGTGGAGAAATTTAACCCTTAAAGGGCTGAAAAGGGGTGCAATGTGTTTTTGTCCTATACTTAACATGGAAGACTGACCAACCTCCAGCTAATTTAGTGCTCGGTGCCTGGTGCATGGGAGACTAATGCGCGTGGGGGGCTGATGCGCGTGGGGGGCTGATGCGCGTGGGGGGATGTTGTGCATGACTGATGTGCATTGGCAGTGTTGCACATGGGGGTTGATGCGCATGGGGGTTAATGCGCATGGGAGTTGATGCGCATGGTGGGTTGATGCGCATGGGGGGATGTTGCACATGGGGGATGAACATGGGGAATGTTGTCAATGGGGGATTTGTGCATGGGGGGTTGATGAGCATGGGGGTTTGATGTGCATAGGAGAGATGATGTGCATGGGGTGGATGAACATTTTATTTAATTTATTATATTTAAGTAATTTTTATCCCGCCTTTCTTCCCCCACAGGGGGGAACTCAAGGCGGCCAAACAATTAAAAAACAATAAAACACCACTAAAATTACACATGATAATAAATAGAGATAAAAACACATTAAAATGTAATTAAAATACAATTAGATTAAAGCTAAAAACGTAGACTAAAAACGATAAAACAGAAAAGATAAAAAAGATAAAAGCCCCCCAACCTCTGCCCCCATTTAAAAAGCTTTTTTAAAATAAAAGGTTTTAAGGCTCCGCCTGAAGCTCTGTAGTGAGGGAGCTTTCCTCAGTTCTAAGGGGAGGGAGTTCCAAAGCCGGGGTGCCACCACCGAGAAGGCCCTATCTCTGGCCGCCACACCTCTCACGTCTCTTAGTGGCGGCACAGTCAGAAGGGCCCCCTCAGATGACCTTAGGTGACGGGTCGGATTGTACGGAAGAAGGCGGTCCCTCAGATACCCTGGACTCAAACCGTTTAGGGCTTTAAAGGTCAGGACCAGCACTTTGAATTCAGCCCGGAAACGAATGGGCAGCCAGTGTAGTCGCTGAAGCAGTGGCCCGACAGAGTCGAACCGACGAGCCCCAGCAACCACACGGGCCGCCGCATTCTGTACTAGTTGCAGTTTCCGAACCGTCTTCAGAGGCAGCCCCACGTAGAGCGCGTTGCAATAATCTAGTCTCGATGGGGCATGTTGCACATGGGAATGGATGCGCATGGGGGGTTGATGTGCGTGGGGGGTTGATGCATAGTGGGGGGATGGCGTACAGGGGAATTTTACTCCCGCAAAACGGGTACGCTTTTCGCTAGTAAATAAAGCAGCAGAGTCCTTTGTAACCTACATATATAGGACAACCTTGAAGACATCCTCTTTAGTAGGACATCTGTAAAAGTGGGGTACTACTTCCTCGTTGGATAACCCCTTCCCCGGCTTATCGGAGAAGCAACTGCCTCTCCATTTTGCTCACAAATGATCCTGATAGACAATCCCCTTGCTTTGGGGGACCTGCAGAACTTTCTTGGAAATAAACTGCAGGAAATACGGCTTTGATATGAATGGTTGGTAAGCTGATACACAGAGATGGTGGATAAGATGTTATGGTCTGTGTTGGTAGTAACCGGCCTTTAGCACAGGCCAATTCCTCAAGGCCTCCAGTGCTAGTCCTTCCTGCCATCTAGTGTTCAGTTCAGGATACTGCGCTAGTAGTTTTCTGCAAAATGTCCCCCACCCCAGGTAAAATTGCCATTGTTTGGACGTTCTCCCTCAGTGTCAGCCCACATGGTGCACAGCTTTCAGTTCTGAATGTGCTCTACACAACAGGAAAATCTCCCACCCCACATGTGGCTCTTCAGTCTGCATTTGGGTCTCTTCAGTCTCTTCAAGAGGCTCTTGTGGGGGACATGATAGAGACATACAAAATTATGCAAGGAATGGATAGCGTGGATAGCAAGATGCTCTTTTCTCTTTCACATAACACCAGAACTAAGGGGCATCCACTAAAATTGAATGTTGGGAGGGTTAGGACGGACCAGAGAAAATATTTCTTTACCCCATTGTGTAGTTGGCCTGTGGAACTCCCTGCCACAGAATGTGGTGATGGCATCTAACCTCAATGACTTTAAGAAGGGATTGAACAAATTCCTAGGTGAAAGGACCATCATGGGTTACAGAAGTGAACAACCTCAAAATGTCAAATACAGGGAAGAGAAGGTGCTCCCTGAGGATGTGCTCCCTGCGCATGTGTTCCCTGACTGGTGGGCCGCTGTATGTTACAGGAAGATGGATTAAATGGGCCTTTGGCCTGTTCCAATGGAGGCTTGTCTTATGTTCTTATGTTCTTATATTCAGAAACTGCTGTACTGCTTTTGATAGACAGAGGTACCTCGTATGACCAGCTGTAGTAGCCGAGTGTAATCAGGAGATAGAGCTTGCCAGTTCTGGGAGAGATTCTGGAATCCTAGCATGTGTACAAATGCAGTCATGCTTATGTATGTGAGGGCACCATTTTCAACATGACATCCACCTACATCAACAGACAATGGAATGACTCTCAAAGTTACACCCATCTGTTTTGTTTTTTTTTAAGGCAGGCAATGCTACCTTTGAGATCACTGAGTCACCATAAAATAATGGGATGTGAGGAAATAAATTATGGGCTGGGTCTAGTATTTCTCTTCTTGGCTGAATACCACTCATTCTGTTTCAGGTGAAGAATTGTACATAGGCAATAAAAGCTGCAAAGATCTGGAAATTGACTAGAAGATTCATTACAGTTTGTTAGTCAGTTAACCAGCAACACTGAGCAGCAATTCTGACAGCTTTGAGTCCAGATACCTGACTTTATAATATTGTATAACTAACCAGATTTAATAAGTAATAACCTTTGAAGCCTGTTGGTGGATTGTGTGTGTTCAATAGAAAGAATGATAGAACTTGTCTTTGATGTGAATGAGCTCTGTTATTAAAAAAAAGCTGGCCTCCATCAGTCTTGAAAGATTATGGTATCGTGCTCAGCGCTGCATATGCTGCATGCGAAGCATGAAAGTCTGGGTTAGATTGTTATGGAGGATAGGCAAGCAGCAAATACCCCTTCTCCACGCCACTGAATTAGTCCAATGGAAAGGCAGAGCCAATACGATTGGATTCAGCTGGCGTTGCAGAGCTGGGCTAAGGACAGGAGCTCACCCTGTCTTGTGGGGCCGACCTGGGTCTTGAACCCTAGCCTGCTGGTTAACAGGCACAGCGTCTTAACTGCTTGCACCACCCACAATACTATTGAGAATGTAAAGCTTGTTGATAAAAATTTTCATTTTTAAGAAATCCATGCACACCAAGTACTTTTGCAATATCTTTGCAAGCACTAATATTTCACTTTAAGGATGAGAGAAATTAGTTAATGGGCATTTAAACTGGGTCTCTCAGATCAAAGGTCAGTGTTGCTTCCTTGCTGGTTTTCACTTTATGTTCCATGTTTATTCCAGCTGCAGTATCTAGGCCTGCATTACTTTATCATTTTGACTGTAAAATATGCCCTCAGACCATGCCCTGGGATCACCAGTTGTATGGTTCTGTGATTCTGCCTCATTTAAAATGGCCTTCTTTCTTGCTACAGTGTACCTGTTAACCCTGATCCTGCTAGGCTTATGCTAATTCATTTGTGAACACCCTTGAGCATCCAAGCGGACAGTTCAAAGATCTGTCAAGTGATACTCATCTGGGAATTCCCTGCAGCCACTTCCCACGCCTCTTAGTCCCTTGTAAATATGATTGCGGCAGAAAAGTCCAGCATTCCTCTGCTAATTGGGTAAAGAGGCACCTTTTGGGCAGTGGTTCTTTTATATTTTGCAGAAGTTCAATTGTCATTATTTCATTCATTTGGTAGTGTTTTCTGGCATCTGTTTTAATTCTTTTTATTTAAGAGTCCCTTTGGAGCAGGCAGTCTTTTTTCACCCTTATATCTAAGTTGCTTTGCAAATTTTTTTGGTAAAAGTGGCAGATGCACAAGGGCAAGTGTCTTCACCCAAGTTTCCTTCTTTGAATCTTAGCAGCAGCTGGCCTCCGTCAGTCTTGAAAGACTATGGTATCGTGCTCAGCGCTGCATACGCTGCATGCGACGCATGAAAGCCTGGGTTGGATTGTTATGGAGGGTAGGCTGTTACCAAGCAGCAAATCCTGCCTCTCCACGCCACTGAATTAGTCCAATGGAAAGGCAGAGCCAATACGATTGGATCCAGCTGGTGTTGCAGAGCTGGGCTAAGGACAGGAGCTCACCCTGTCTTGTGGGGCCGACCCAGGTCTCGAACCCTGGCCTGCTGGTTAACAAGCACAGTGTCTTAGCCACTTGCGCCACCCACAGCCCTTTGAATCTTAGAATTCTAAGAAAGCAAAAGCATTTCACATTCCCTCTTGCTATGGATAGTCTGCTACTCCGATCTCATATAGATGGTCTTTTTGATACACATCTCATTGTCAGTCTTGAATAGGTGATATTTAAAGGATTGCTCCTATGTATACCTGCAACCTTTTGCTACGTTGAATTGCTCACAGCTAACTCACAGCTAACTTCCCCTAGACACAAACCCAGGCCTTTGAAAATTGTGATAGCCCAGGTGATAGATAGGGTGGTTCTGAAAAAGTATTGGCTAGATTCATGTTATTCACCATGCTAGATGGAATTTCTAGCAAGGGATTAAGATAAGAAGGGAGAAACATTGGTGCCATATCCTAGTAGAAATGTATGTCTCTTGGCAAGTGTGGGAAGTAGGAGTGCAAATTGTTCAGGTCAGCCCCTAATGCCATTTATGTCATGTTACTTAATGTAAAAGTATACTTGATCTTAATTGAATTTCTGGTTGCATTTCACTATGTCAGTGATAGTTCTTCTGGGTCTGATGTTTTTCTCTGTAGGAAGTGGCCCCTAATCCTGTCAAATACTGATGATGAGTCATGTCTGGAGAGTGTCATTCCACATCAGATAACATGTGTCTTTTTGTTCAATAGGTGCTGTAGCAAGTATGGTCGTGAAGCAGAAGTTAGCAGAGGTCATCCTGAAAAAACAACAGGCAGCCCTGGAGAGGACCAATGCTCCAGTCATGCCATACAGGTGATTTGGTTCTAGATGCACATTTGCACTAGCAGTGGTCTGAGCCAGACTTTCTTTCCAAACTTTTAGGATATGAACAGGAATTTGCCTCCTATTCACATTTGGGATGTGTTGATTTTATAACTTGGATTGGATTGTATTGTCCAGGTGATGATACTCTACCCTTGGGTTCTGGTGTTTTCATACATTTAGATAAATGGGCAGTTGCATAGTGCAGGAACAAAGAACAGGATCCTCACAAGAACACCTCTTGTGAGGATGGCTTCCTGTGCTTTCTCAGCTGACCTGTGTTTGACCCATGAACATCTTATTTGTTTCCAGCTGACTTGGCAATTTTACCCTGTGTTTAGAGGGTTTTTATTTTTTTACCTTGGCCTGTGCACCCCCACTGCTGTAAGAGCCCTCTGTAGCCAATACAGGAGGGCTCCCTCTGTTCTCACACTGAAGCCTCCACCAACTTCAGATTGACTCCAGAAGACTCTGTTCCCATTGAGGCATTGCAGCAGCCATTTTGACTGCCTGAGCACCCAAGCCCCTCCAACCATTGACTGGAGACAAAATGCAAGTAAACAAGCTCGATTGTTGTTCGAAGTTGGTGAACACTACACATGTCACCTAAAACAACATGGTGTGTCACATGTCATAGGTTCACCATCACTGACCTCAAATTTATTTTGTCCTAAAATCAACTTGAAGCTGTAGAGGGAAGTCATCTGAAGGTTTGAGTTGACATGTTATCACTACACTAATAATACCCTGCTCTATTGCACTTTTGAATCATTGATTGGATGCGGTACCATTGAGTAGTGGTTTCATTGAGCCAGAAATAGACTGAAAACTAGCTCCTGGTGAGGTCAAATGTATGGGGCCTACTTATGAAAGAGCACCTTGGCTGGTGCTTGAGCTGTGGATATTGCGGGAAATATGGGGTACAGTGGTACCTCGCTTAACAAGCGCCTCGCTTAACAAGCATTTCACATAACAAGCAAAAATTTTTAAGAAATCTTGCTTCACATAACAAATTCCACTTCATTTAACAAGCAAGCGCACCATGGGCACACGTGCTATGCAGCCCTGATGCTCCACATGGATGCTCTTTAAAAGGGCCAACGGCCAGCACTATTAACTTGGGGGCAGTTGGCTGGAGGTGCCAGAGGCAGCTGCCCCTAACTGCCCCCGACTGCCCCCACCGACCACCTTGAACCTCCAACAGCAACCCAGGTAAGCCATCCATGAAAGTGTCTTTGATTGCAGCCTCTTAACCATGTCTACCCATGCTGTACTGCCAGTAAAGGTTTCTTTGAAGGTGGTTCCAGAGGGCAGGAGGATCTGAGACACAAAGTGATGGGATTGGAGGAATTTTCTCCATCAAATCCTATCCTCTATGTTAGCCCGACACAGGATCTCTCAAGTCTGCTCCAGCAAAATAGCCAGTACAGACTTGAGACACCACATTGTTATAGGACTTTCCCCTGAGAAAGGAAAGAAATGTCCCCTTCTCCTAAGGAGATCTAAGTAGACTTCATAGGATCATGCACATTGAATTCAATTCAATTCTAGTGTTCTGTCATCATTTTTACATATGGTTAATATTTTTATATGGATATTTTTTAGGTTGTGGAACCAATCGTCTGAGTTTCCATTGTTTCCTATGGAAAAATCTGCTTCACTTAAAGAGCGCTTCACTTAAAGAGCATGCCTCTGGAATGAATTAAGCTCTTTATGTGAGGCACCACTGTAGTTGTAATGGGGGACTTTAACTATAATGGGACTATAGTGTAATGTATAATATAATGGGGGACTATAACTTTAATGGGAGAAAAACTTAGCCAAGCATGGAAGCTCCAATAAATTCCTGATGGGCCTGGAACATAACTTCATGGTCCAAAAAGTGGAGGAAATGACAGGGGGAGGGGCCATCCTTGACCTGATCTTAACAAATCGGGAAGAACTGATTGTCAACGTAGCAGGAATGTTAGGAGAAAGCGATCACAAACTGCTGGAATTTAGAATATTGTGGGAAATAAAAAGAGTGCACAGTGAAAGCTTTATATTGGATTTCAGGAAGGCTGATTTCAACAGGCTTGGAGGAGTCATAGGTGGGATCCCATGGGTTGATGAACTAATAGGAAAAGGGGCCCAAGATGGGTGGGAGCTCCTTAAAAGTCAGCTTCTACAAACACAGTCAGAAACAATTCCTATGAAAAAGAAAGGGGGGAGAAATCCTCAAAAAACCAGGTTGGCTCCACGAGCAACTTGTGGATCAGCTGAAGTTAAAGAAAGAGATGTACAGCGGTACCTCACATAAAGAGCTTAATTCGTTCCAGAGGCATGCTCTTTAAGTGAAATGCTCTTTAAGTGAAGTAGATTTTCCCATAGGAAACAATGGAAATTCAGACGATTGGTTCCACAACCCAAAAAATATCCATATAAAAATATTAACCATATGTAAAAATGATGACAAAACACGGGAATTGAATTGAAAATATGCATTCAATGTGCATGATCCTATGAAGTTAACTTAGATCTCCTTAGATCTACTTAGATCTCTGAATTCAAAACACTATGATATAATACAGACCACAATTACTGTAATAAAATACAGTAATATTCTGTACAGTTAAAAAGAAAAGAAAAATCTTTATGGCGCATGGGGGATGTTGAGCATGGGGGATGGATGTGCATGGGGGATGCTGCGCATGGGGGATGTTGCGCATAGGGGGTTGATGCGAATGGGGGGTTGATGCGCATGGGGTTGATGGGACAGATGCGCCTGGGGGAACTTGCACATGGGGGAAGTTGCGCATGGGGGTGTTGCGCATGGGAGGATGATGCGCATGGCTGATGTTGGGCATGGGGGTTGATGCGCATGGGGGGTTGATGTGCAAGGGGACTGATGCGCCTGGAGGGGTTGCGCATGCAGGTTGATGAACATGTGGGGTTGATGCGCATGGGAGGATGTTGCACATGGTGGTTGTTGCGCGTGGGGGGATGATGCGCATGGCCGATGTTGCGCATGGGAGGATGTTGAGCACGGGGATGTTGCGCATAGCGGTTGTTGCGCATCGGGGGATGTTGCACATGGGGATGATGCTCATGGGGGGTTGATGTGCATGGGGGTTATTTAGCAGGGGGAGAGTAACAGGATGAACGTGGGGAATGTTGTGCATGTGGGGTTGTTTTGCATGGGGGATTTGCGCATGGGGGGTTGATGTGCATAGAGGGGTTGATGTGCATGGGGTGGATGCACATGGGGGGTTGATGTGCGTGGGGGATTGATGCGCAGTGGGGGGATGGCGTATGGGGGAATTTTACTCCCACAATGCGGGTACACTTTTTGCTAGTTTTCACTAAAAGAGTCACTGATGTCTTTTGGAGCATCTTTAACAAGGAACATCTCTTGTGTGTGAGATCTATCTATGCAAATTAGATAGGCAGTCTGCAACAGCAAAGGGGCCAGATCCTATGCTGTCTACTCAGAATCAAGCCCCATAAAATCCACTGCGGCTTACTCACGGGAACATGTGTAGGGTTCAGCCTGACTCCAAGTTTGCATGAAGAGCAAGGGCAGAGGGGCCAGATCCAATGCAAATTAGATAGGCGGTCTGCAATAGCAAAGGCCAGATCCTGTGGTGTCTACTCAGAATTAAGCCCCATTGAATCCACTGGGGCTTACTCACAGGAAAGTGCCTAGGATGCAAGCCTGACTCTTTCCATAGGATGCCAGCAGCAGGAGATGGCTTCTGCTTGCATTGAAAAGGGGCCAGATCCTGGGATGTCTCCTCAGAATCAAGTCCCATTGAATCCACTGGGACTTACTCGCAGGAAAGGAAAAGTGCAGGCAGGGAAGTTTTGGGGGGGGAAGATGGTGGTTGTAGTGGGGGGCTTCCTTGGAGAGAAGGGGTTTGTTTTAGGGGGGCTGCAGAGGGGGTGCAGGAGGAGTTTTCCCTCCTACCTGATAGAGGCTGGGTTGACCATGCATGCTGGCTGCAGGAGGCAGCCGTCTTTGTTCCTCTGACTGAAGAGGCTCCTCTGCTCCCTCTGTTGGCCTGTTCCCTGGTACTGCAGGCAGGCGGAGAAAGTCCCGCCTCATTCCTACAGCCCAGCCAATGCAGACAAGAGGAGAGGGAGCCCAGCCAAAGGGCACTCATTATGCGAATCATGCTCGTTAAGAGAGGCAGAAGCCCACATAAATTTTTACTCGTTATGTGGAACACTTGCTATTTGTGGCACTCGTTGTGTGAGGTACCACTGTATAGGCAATGGGAGACTGGAAAAGTTACCAGGGATGAGTACAGGCAGATAGCCCGGTCCTGTAGGGAGGGGGTCAGGAATGCTAAAGCTCAGTATGAGCTGAGGCTGGCCAGGGGAGTCAAGGATAACAAAAAGAGCTTCTTTAGATATGCCCAAAGGAACAGGAGGAAAAACAAGGGGGTGGGGCTGCTCCTGGACAGAGATGGACAATAGGTGTCTGAAGACCAAGAGAAGGCAGAGCTGCTCAACTCCTACTTTGCGTCCGTCTGTTCTCGGAAGGAGGGCTGTGCAAATGGGGGTGCAGGATCGTTGGCTGATGCGGGGATGTGCTCGCATCCCCAAAGAGGTAATAAAAACATGGATGGTGCAGAACAGCAGATTAAGATTGATAGAGAACTGGTTCGAAACCACTTAACTGGCCTAAATGAATTCAAGTCATTTGGACTGGATGAGCTGCATCCTTGAGTTCTTAAGGAACTCGCAGATGTCCTTGCAGAGCCTCTGTCAACCATCTTTGAGAAATCCTTGAGGAGTGGAGAAGTACGTAGCACACAGCAAACTTTTTATTATGCATATATAAAAAAACATTCAGCAATAAAGTCCACTGAATATAGGCATGTAAGTTCAGGTAATAAATTTAGCACTAACAAGTAATAACAGGTTAAGACACTGTGCCTGTTAACCAGCAGGGTTCAAGACCTAAGTCCTCCCAAAAGAGGGTGAGCTCCTGTCCTTAGCCCAGCTCTTCAACGCAGCTGGAACCAATCGTATTAGCTCTGCTATTCCATTGGACTATTTCAGTGGCGTGAAGAGAGGGGATTTGCTGCTTGGGTAACAGCCTATCCTCCATATCAATCTACCCAGGCCTTTGTGCTTTGCATACAGCGCCGAGCACAGTACCATAGTCTTTCAAGACTGATGGATGCCAAGTTTTTACAGTGAATAATAAATAATGTAAAGGGAAAAAAGGTAGACAGAAGCACTCAGGTGTTAGTAAGTTGTCACCGATTTACGTCTGTTCAACACAGTGATTAAAAAGCTACCTAGAATTGCCATGTTATTAGAAGCAAGTAGCCAACAATTTTTTGCATTATCCTGTTCATGCTTTAGATTAGTCAGTAGGGAAGATAAATGTTTAATTCTAATATCGTTGTAAAAGAGGCAATAAATTCAAATATGAATTAGAGTCTCAGTTGTCCCCAATGAACAAGTGCACTTTGCGTGTAGCAGCAACTGTCGGCAAAATCTGATCTTGAGTTCACGGGAGGGAAAGGCATTACAACAGGCCAGGGACAGCATGTGATGATTTTGTGGATCATGGACTAAGGCCAAATAGCTTGGACAGTGACCTAGAGCAAGTGGTAATTGGAAAGTGAGTGGTGAACAAAATTTGGCCACTGCTGCATTGACTGCTTGGCTTTCAATGTCATAAAACCTCTGAGTAATATCTGCCTTGTCACAGACAAATTGTTATTTCCCAAAAGGTGAGGAGAGAACCCGATGGAACAAAGTTTTTCGATAAAGTGTCAGTATCCTAAGGTTTGCCAAGAGTACCTCTTGTAAAAGGGGAGCGTGGCCGGCATTGAAACAAACTTTCAGCCAAAATTTGACAAACTAGCACCATGCAAGATGTTCTAGTCTATACTGTCCACCTCCAAGCATAGGGCTGCATAAGGGACGCAATGAGCCAAACCAAAAATTTTGTATAAGAAAGTGGATTGAATTCTTTCCACGCTCAAGGATTTTATTCATCACTTGGAATTAATAAGATACTACTTTTTGCCCTCCCACTGTGGTTATATGAGACTGTTTTTAACTTTTAAAACCAGAAGGATTCCAGGGCTGCTTCTTCAGGCTGCTGAGAGCCTGAAGGGCAGATTCCAAATTCTAGTGCTGAAAGAGTTTCAAGACTTGCACACCAGGCTCTCTGCATAAACAAAAGCAGATTACTAACCCAGTAAGGCCAAGGTCTAATGCTTATCAGTCTCCAGCTGATATTCAGTCATCAAGCTGACTGATCAATTAACAGGGGAAGAGGACTTGGTTCATCTCCAGGCTAGGCTTAAATTTACTTAAAGGTTTTCCACCAGTCCAGCAGTCTATGGAGCGGAATTGGAAATGGGAAGTAAAACGGACTCTGACTCAACACCCTCTTCTATGAGACACTTGGAGGTCAGTGTTGATGCTTGTTCTACCCTTATGGAGTGGAGAGGTGCCACTGGACTGAAAGAGGGCTAATGTAGTCCAAGGCTTTAAGAAGAGGAAAAAAGAAGATTTAGGAAATTATAGACCAGTAAGTTTAAATTCAATCCCGGGGAAGATATTAGAACAAATTATAAAACACGCAATTTGTGCACATCTAGACAAGTACTCAGTGATCAAAAGAACCCAGCATGGATTTACCAAGAATAAATCTTGCCAGACAAATCTGATCTCCCTTTTTGATTGGTTACGAGTTTACTGGACAGTGACAATGCTGTGGATGTCATTTATCTTGAATCCATAACATCTTAACTGGGAAGTTGGAAAAATATGGGCTGACGCAGTCGTTAGGAGGATCTGTAATTGGCTAGATGGCTGCACTCAAAGGGTTTTAGTAAATGAAGTAAATTTAGTCAACCTGGAGATTGGTTTTGAGTGGGGTGCCCCTGGGATCTGTCTTGGGCCCAGTTCTCTTTAATAGCTTCTTCAATGACTTGGAAGAAGGGATACGGGGGAGCCTGATCAAATTTGCGGATGACACCAAGCTGGGAGGAGTAGCAAACACGACAGAAGACAGTAGAAACCTTCAAGGAGGATCTGGACAAACTGGAATACTGGGCTGTAACATACAGAATGAATTTCAACAGAGAAAAATGTAAGGTTCTGCACTTAGGCAAAAAAAACAACACCAAAGACACAGGTATAAAATGGGGGATACTTAGTGTGGCAGCACAACATGTAACTGGGATCTTGGAGTCGCTGAGCATGAGTCAGCAGTGTGATGTGACTACAACGGCAAATGCCATTTTCGGCTGCATTCAGAGCACTGTAGCTTCCAAGTTGCGAGAAGTTCTAGTTCCTCTTTATTCTGCATTGGTTAGACCTCTGTGTTAGAGTACTGTGTTCAGTTCTGGACACCCCACTTTAAGAAAGATGCAGCCAAACTGGAGCAAGTCCAGAGGAGAGTGACAAGAATGATCAGTGAGATGAAAGAAAAGTCTTACTAGGAAAGGTTGGGGGAACCTGTGATGTTCAGCCTAGAGAAAAGGAGGCTGAGAGAAGACACAATAGCCCTCTTCAGATACCTGAAGGGCTGTCATATGGAGGAAGGGGCTCATTTGTTCATAGCTGCCTCTGAAAGCAGAACTAGAACCAATAGGGACAATTGCAAGAAAGAAGATTCTGGTTGGATATCAATAAAAGCTTCCTGATGGTGAGGGCGGTTCAGCAGTGGAACAGATTGCCAAGGGAGGTAATGGACTCTCCCTCAATGGGGATCTTCAAGCAGAGGCTCAATGAGCACCTGTCTAGGAGGATGCTCTAGGAGGATTTCCTGCTACAGGCAGGGGGTTGGACAAGATGACCTACTGGGTCTGTCCTTGATGCTGAGGCTCTTCTGGATCTTTTCCTACCTTGTTTGATCTCATTCCATTATTTTGGTAGCGGCTGGTTTCCCTGTGCTTTGACTATTTATGAGGATTTTGTTTGCAGAACTCATAACGTTTTGGAAAAAGCTTTTATTCCTGTTAGGAAAGAATTGTATACAAACTTTTTAAAAAATGAATTTGTATTATCTATCTGCAATGGGTGTGCAGAGCCCCATTGCTAGGAACCATGAAATTTCTCATTCTACCTTCTGATCAAGCAGGCGTATCTGAAATAGGAAATGGATGTCATCAGAATTTTGTCTGCTCTTTCAAGGAATAGTCTATTAATTCAGCTCTTGTGCTACCCATTCAGATATAATCACCCTCAGGCTCCATTACTAGGATTGTTAGTAATAGCACCTAATATTGATTAAGGTGATGACAGACTGCAAAGGGAGGGACTTTCTGTGTCTCACATGAAGTGATATTGCCCATTAAATCAGATGTTTTATTGATAATCAAGGATGCATAACTTCATTGTCTGATATGCCCCTTCATCAAACATTCTGAATTGATCTCAAACCAGTGCTGAGACCAGGGATCTCCAAACTTTGACGCTAGTGCCAGATATGGCCCTCATTGAGCCACCATCCATCCCTCATCGAGCCCCTTTCATTCATCTTGGACAAACCCTGTAATCCTCCAGAGGCGAGGGGAGCTCTGCTCTCCACATCTAAGAAGGGTATTTTGAGGGCTGAGGAGGATGCACACACCTTTCTCTGTGTATGAAAGTCCTTTTGAACTTGTTTGAAGATCACCCTCCATGTGTTAGAAAGTGTTTATCAACTGATTTGAATTCATTCATTCCCACTAATCTAATTATTTATGTAAATTTATTCAAATTTGAATTCTAAATAATTTTTTTTCCTGGCCCCCGACACAGTATCAGAAAGACGATTTGGCCCTCCTGCCAAAATGTTTAGAGACCCTGGTCCAGAAGCTGAATAATCAACTAAAGTGGGATTTGAATTGGACTTCTCTGCTCACAGCTCATTCTTTTAACCACTTTGCTATATTGGCCAAAGACACAAATGGCAAACCTTTCTCTTTCCACTGTCCTTTCTTGCAGGTCATTGGAGCCAATGGAACCTGAAGCACCACTGCTCCCCAGTTTCTTTCCTTCCATATCCAACAGTTCCAGAGACTCTCCAGAGCACTTCCCACTAAGGAAAACAGGTGAGGGAGCCAGTTGTACTGGAAAGCTTTTTATAACAACTGACTGGGGGTAAAACTGACATGACCTGTCTAAGGTGCAGAAATCTGCAGATGACCTTTTTCACTAACATCATCATTAACCTCCCTATTATGCAGGTGCAGGTTGACAAATTGGTAACCCTACTAATAACAGTTTCATAGCACCAAAAGTGTGACATAGTATGATCTTGGCCACAGCTACCAGAATTTTGGAGTGCCCAGCAAACTTTGCCTAAGTTGCACGTTCAGTTTCCTCTTTATCCTTTGTATTATGTGGAGGAATGAACAAGCAACCAACAGCAGAGTTCTTAGATATGCAGAGGTGACTGGAGTGCAGAATTCCCTTCATGGAATTGTTCTCATAGGCATGGAAACAATTAGAAATTGATTATCAGATTATGGGCACAATCCAGAGTAACTATGGGAGCACGTAAAAGACATTATGTGTACTGATAGTTACTGCACCACCTACTGAAAACCTGTGGGAAATTCATATTACAATCCAGAGTAACTTGTTCTTACTCCCGAGCAAGGACTCCCCATAGTTTCTTGGATTTCACCCTATGGCTGAAACACTGGAGAGGGGTGGCTTCCATCTTCCTTACATACAGGAAGAGTCCCTGTGGCCCTTCAATTGCCCGTGTGTTTTAAGAATATAAAGTTAAGAGTCATGTTTAATTTGCTATTAAGTGATCTGAAATAGAAGCTCTTGTTTCAAAACTTGATATATGCCTTGCCTTGAGTGATCACGCTAAGGCCCACAAGTAAAGCATTCTTGCAAGACATCCTAACAACCACTGGACACCAAGTATCTTCTGGGCACTGCACCCACAGGACACATTCTACTAATTTGCTTCCTGTTCTAGAGCTGTGCTATGGGGCCATCTCTGATCCCAAATGCTGACCACTGTTGAAAACCCAGTGCTGTATCAGATGGACCTTTTCTCAAACAAGCATGTCAGTTCTCTTTACTGTATGTATGTCAGTTCACATTTAGTGTGATTCCTGTGATGGGACTCAAAAGTTGGTGTGAAGAGCGGGACAATCTTGACAATCTCACATGGAGACACTGGCCAGATCCTGAGCAAGGATCAATAATTCTGAGCAATAATTTGTGCCTTCAAATCACATTCTGGTATTTTATGTTCTAATCTTTATTGCTTCAGCATCTGAACCTAACCTGAAATTGCGCTATAAGGCCAAGAAGGCTGGTGATCGGCGTAAAAATCCTCTGACCCGCAAAGAAAGTGCACCCCCTTCCTTGAAGAGGCGCCCAACAGAAACTATTGGTAAGGGGCAGGTTGTATGTGAATGTCTAGTAGTCCCCACTCCGTCACCAAGAAAATATCCCACTCCATTTTCCTTTGCTTTGCTTGCCATATCCAAGGCCATTGTTTTCTTTTATTCCCTGCAGATTCATCTCCCAGTAGCAGCAGCACCCCAGTGTCAGGGTGCAGTTCGCCCAATGACAGCTTGGTGCCAGAGCATGGGGCTCTGCCACCTGCCCCAGGACTTGCACAAGAGGTATGGGTCCTGTAAGACCATAGATGAGGAAGGCAGTATAATCCCTGTGCTTCAGCCCTGTGGGATCAGAAAACCCACATTATCAGCAGCAACATTCTGCTTGCAAAGAGCCATTCACCTGGCTGCCTGTGGTGAGAAAAACTGCTTGAAGCCACCGGCTTTGGAAAACATTTGCAAAGAAGCATCAGTTAAGAGATAAATAATCTTCCTTCATTCCTTCCTTCAACTGATTTATTAACTTTTATCGTGTTTTTGCATGGGGCTTGCAGAAGTCATCTATCCAAAGAACTGATAAAAAACCAAGTTATCTTCAGCGATGCTGAAACATCACTCTGCTCACTGAGATCCACATTCAGGCTGTTTCAGAAGGGAATGGCATAGTCTGTGTCTAGCATAGGACAGTATGCTCTTGACTTTGGTTTTACTGTGAGCTTAATTTTGTTTATTTATTACATTTAAGATGTCTAGCTACACATGCAAACTTTTTTTTAATCCATGCTATATTTCTCCACATTCCTTCAGGCTAAATCAAGATCATAATCTCATTTTCTCTGCATATAAAATCAAGTTCCAACAGTTCCCTCGCTGTGACCAAGGCACAAACTCCAAGAATGGCTGCCATTCTAACTGGCGCATGTTTGACTTCCATCCAATCTATGAGTTGGAAGTGTATGGATTTCAGTGTGGAAAGTAACTGAGAACAGACTTGCTCTGGGTCCAGAGGTTACCATGATCTGGAAGCCTTTTACCACAGTGGTGTTGCTTAATCCAGTGGTTCTCAAAGTGGGGGTTACAATACCCTTGGGGGGCATGACTGCACTTAAGAGAGGTTGCAAGAAGCTGGACACCACCATCTTGAAATGTGACACTCAGACAACATTTCCTGGGAGTAAGTCATTGACCACACAATGGGACTTACTCCCAAGTAGACATGGAGAAGCTCTAGCATCATAGTGATGTCACCTCTAGTTTGATGTCATTTCTGGCCATTAAATCATTTCCAGGTTGAGGACATCACTTTCAGCGGCCCTGGACTGATTGTCATTCTCAGAAGGGAGTCCTGGGCTGAAATCCTCAAGAACTGAGGCTGAGTAGAGCCATCATGAGTGACCACTGTTGAGTTTGTAGAAATCAACATTGCACTTGGAAACAAAACCTACCCTCTGGCCCCCACTGAAAGATATCCGATAGGTGGGCTTTTTCACAAAGATGTACTGCAGCTGCAGCAATTTTATAATACAAAGGTCCTTCCTTCACACCTTCTTCTGCAAATCACATTTACCTAGTTCTTGGGTTCCATTTTATCATGCTCTAACAGGGTAAGGTAGATATTGGAACTATGGAGATAAATCTTGTTTTATTCTGTTTTTAAATATACAGGTGTCCCTTGTTATCCACTAGGGTTCCATTCCAGAAACTCCCATGGATTAAAAAAATTTTTGTGTATAATGAAAACAATAGAAAAAGAGGTTTAAAGATCCACTTCCATGTATCTTATTCCGCTATTGTGCCTAATGGAATAAGATAGTGCCTCAATATCTGCAGGGGTTTGATTCTGGGACTGAAAAATTGAATGATTGCTTGCATGACTTCCTCTCTACAACAGCACAAAAGCAGTTTTTTAAATTGTGTTTTGCTGTGGCCTTTCGTGTTAAATCAAATCCGTGTATAAAAAATATGTATATAACAAAGTTGCACCTTTATGCTTCACATGTAGGTTTTATTTGGACATCTTTTTTAACAGAGGAAAGGCAGGATATAAATCTTTAAAACAAACAAACCAGGTTTTTGATGGCTCCCATTGATTTCCATAGGATTAAGGCACCAGGCTAGAAAGAGGGACATAGTTGGAAAGAAACTGGTTTCAAGAAAGTGGAATAACTAGTAGGAAGGCCTGTGTCTAGATTTCACCCCTATTCAGATGCACATCATTACTTGCTGCCATTAATTTCTATGGGGAGAAAAAGCTAAACACCCTTCCTGGTGGCAATTCCTGTCTCCCACTGCCAGTCTGAGTTGTTCAAGCCTCTATTTACAAGGAACTCACAAAGTAGTGTTATCATAGTCATTGTCCCCACATACTGCTTTCTTTGACATTTCTTTCATTTGCTTTCTTTCATTGATTGCTTTAATCCGTTAAGAATTGCTCAATTACATCCACACCCTCCCACAAACATATAATTTTCCCCAAATTTCATCATATTTACCCTGTAATTGTGGGCAGCTGACCATAATTCGGTAGGTTTTAAGTACAAGGCAAAAATTGCAAGTTCTTTTTTGTGTGTTTTTTGGTGATCAAACTGATTAAAAGCTAGAGTGGGAAGTTTGAGGAAAATGCCTCTTTCTACATTCAGGTCCAGTTTATATATGCAAAGTCTGAATTGCATTATGTGTTGTCATCATTCCCTTTGCTAATCACTTTTACCTCCTGGAGTAACTTGGCAGAATTCCATTAAAAGGTGGGGTCAAGTAATTCAGTTAATATCTGTATCCATGCATACCATACTTTCTAGCTTCAAGAAAACCTTTGGTATCTGTATTTGTGTCTGGCATAGAGAATTTGCATGTGCTTTCCACTTCTAAGACACATTCAATTCATGCAGAAACTGTGGTCTCACCTGTATGTTCATGTTCCCTGCATGAACTGAACAGCTAATATACCAGAGGCCTCTGTGATATTCAGGGCTTCCACGACATACAGGAAAAGTTTTGACAAATAATGTGAGTGGAAAGAGATCCTTGTATTTCAGTGCTTTCAATCCCTTCAACTATACCAATGTTTTCGACTTTGTTGCAGACACCACTAGCTCAGCGCCTGAGAATGCAGGAGAGTTCACTGGCCCAGTTTGCTCTTCAAACCACTGGCTCCCTCCCAGCTCTCACCCTGGGTCTACCGGCCACCTCTGCAACATCCACGAGGGTAGGTCTTAAGTAGCTTTGGCAAAGTGCAATGGAAAAATGCAAAGCTGTGGTGCTTGAGTGTGCCGGCACAACTCATTGGCTTTCCTGTTCCCATAGTTAACTAGGGAGGCAAGCGCATGTCTGTGCACTAGCCTAATCTTCCCACAGGAGTGGACAAAACTTGTGCCAGTCACCACAGGATGTATATCAGGGCTTAGGATGGTCTAACTGGAGCTTAGGGTTGCAGCCTGAATGTCTTGTTTCACTGTTGAACATAGGGGCTGTAGCTTGCAATAAGTTGCAGTGGTTAGGAGGTATGGGATGGGCTATAACTCAAGATCGGGTACCTGCTTTGCATGCAGGTGGTTCCAGTGCCAATTCTGGCATCTGCAGGTAGGGCAGGGAAAAACACAAGTGTGAAGCCCTGGAGAATGTCAGCCAGTTACTGTAGAAAGCATTAAGTCAGATGGACCAAGGATCTGATTCAGCACAAAGAACTACCAGGATATATATTTTGGCCAAAGGCTCGGGACAGTTCTGTTTTTTAATGTGAAAGTTCCATCTTGAAGCAGCACTAGCTTTTTCCTGTCTAGATTGGCTGAAAAAGCAACCAGAATAGACAGTAAAATTGCAACAACTGGTAAAATGTTAAGCTAAAAACAAAAAATAACTTAAACAGAATGCAGGAAGGTTTATGGGAAGTAACATACACAAACAACACCTACACATTCCCCATTTGGCCCACTGCCACCTCTGGTCACAAAAGTTTGCAAAAAACTACAAGCTCTGCTTATTATAGGCTGAAATGGGATGAGGGGTACATGCCACAAATTGTGATCCTTCTTTCAAATTGTCCTCTGCTCTTTGAAAATAGTTCTCCGCTTCCTTTTACAACACATTCATTGGAACCTTAGTAAATTAGACTAGATCTGCTGATCCCCAAACTGGTGTTGGCTGAGGTAATGGAAATACAAGGTTGAGAGGGGTTTTACTTTGGCAAGCCAGAAGGAGGTGTGCATGACGCTTCATGGAGCTACCAGATCATGGCAAGTCTGCCAGAAGACCTACCATTTCCAGCTCTTAATTCCAATGATTGTTCTCACACATGAAGCAGACTTCACTTTGGGGGCATGTGCAGGAGTGTGTACAAATTTTAAGCAGTAGTGACTACCTTCTGTCCAACAGTGATATGTTGGGAATTCTGGTATTTTGAGCGATAGTTCCTATCTCACTCTTTTTGAAAAATTTTTAATAGAGTATTTCAGTGCCTTATTGATACCTTCCAATTTTTCTCTCTCAGGGGGATGGAGAACACCGGACACTCCCAGGTTTGGCACACAAAGTGCCTGTCCTGACCGGTGCTCATGCACCTGTATTCTTGCCAACTAGCTTGGAACAACACGAGCCTGGGAGCCCACTGTCAACTCGGCTGCAGCCAGTTATCATCCTGGAGCCCTCACTTACCCATGCTCCTCTTGTGACAGGTGTGTACCCAACCCCGTGTGTTGTGGAAACAGAATTAAGAGGCATGTTTAACAAGATTTAGAATTTTGTTCACATGGACAACAGGGAACAGCAGTGGGCACTTAGAAAGGAATTGGTTGAAATACTGAACTTTGAACCAGCTTATCCAGCTTCGAATCCCCCTTTGACATGAGAAGCAAAGGCCATTTAAAAATGGCATTTTCTGCCGGAGTAAAGACAAATGCAGTTGGTGAAGATTATTTCAACATAGCCCAAGAGCTGCACCTGAAAAAAGAATGAGTGCTTGTGCCACAGATTCTCCAACAGGATCATGTGGACATTAAGGAAAATTCTCGTAAAATCACTATACAGGGTGAACCTCCTCCCCATTTGCAACATTTGGTTCCAACAACCTGCATGATTAACTATTTTAATATTATACTAAAGCAATTATATACCATGATGACAAGACATGCAGTGAATCAAGATGAGTCAGGTTCCCTTTCAAGTGGTGCTAACTGCCCTGCAAAGAGCTGAGCTCCTGCAGTTTGCAAGCAGTTTCATCTTAGAGCAGTTCACAAGTGACTTGGGGGAAGGGAGGGGCTCTGCTTCCTAGCGGAACAGTAACAAAACTAATAGTTCATTAACTTTAAGATAAGCTGAATTGCCTGACACATTGCCATGGTAAGCAGACTGCCTTTAAATCATTAACTGCAACATAAGGGATGCTCATCTTTCAATTAGAGCTAACCTCAGTCGCTTTGAGACAAAATCACATATAAATAAATCACATAATTAGGCTACACCTGTATTATCACTTGATTTTATGAAATCTTGATAATCTTATCAATTGATTTAATTAAATGATTTAATTAATTTCATGTACACTAGCGAGTGAATAAGACCATTCTGAAACTTAGGCTGCAATCCAGAGCAAATTCAGCCTGCTCTGACCTAACTGCACTCTCCTAACTATTCTGTATCCAGAGCAGAAAGTTATGCTGAATCCAGAGAGTCAGGAAGCCTGGGCTGCCCTAACTGCTCCAGAGAATGCTAAGTAATTGACACAAGGGGAAGACTTGCTCCTGAGGAGACACCCCTCAGATCACACTGAACAAGGAACAGCTGTGGTGCCTACAGTGGTGACATGACTCTGCACATCACCTGGTGCGGAAGTCTGTGCGTCATCCCTGGGATGCGCGCCCCCCCCCCCCCACCTGGACTGCGCAGTCACCAAAGTTGGCACCTGCGCAGTTGTTTCTGAAGCCAACTGGCTTCAGAAAGAGTACTGCGCAGGCACCATCTCTGACACCTGCGCAGTACTTTTCTGAAGCCTTTTGGCTTCGGGGGAGACTGTGCAGGCGTCAGAGTTGGTGCCTGTGCAGTACTCTTTCTGAAGCCATTCGGCTGCCACTCCGCCTCCTGAGTGAGGCCGAATGGCTGTGCAGAGGCGCGGACTTTCTCTGCTCTAAGGAAGTCTCCTCTGAAGCTGTTCGGCATGCTCAGTGTGTTTCTGCGCAGTGCACCTCAGATGGCCGTTCAGGCCAGCTCCTCAGACAAGTGTCAGCTTCTGGCTGATTCTCCGCCTTGGAGCAGGCCTGAATGGGTGTGCTGACGCCCGGGGCCTGCCAAAGGACAGTCAAACTCCTCCGGCACATCACCCCATACGGAGCACATCCCCAATGCAGCCCACACCAGCCGCACCAGTCTGGTGACGCCACTGGGTGCCTGCCTTATAAGGAGTCCCTGATGAGATGCCAGTACATTCTACAGTGAATACAAGGGGCTTCTTGGAGTGGCCTGCTGTATCCTGAGGTTTGTGGGCAGCCGTAGTTTGTTCCATATCCTGAGGTTGAGAGGAAGGGGTTGCAGCTAGGCTGGCCAAGAACTCAGATTTTTGGTCAGCACTGCCATTCTTACTCGGGCCTTATCATGGACCCCTATGGGTCTACTCATTACTATACCTGCTCCTGAGGTGGTATAACTCTGAAGGCTGGAAGAGGGCATTTCTGCCTTGGAAACAGGCTCTGGATACAGAGTAACTGCTCTGCCCTAGGCAATGCTAAACATGCCCTCAACTTGCCTCTCCTGAGCTGCTTAGGCTGCCCCAGTTAGGGCAGAGCAGGTCTACCTCTCTTAGGGCACCCTATCTTGCCTTGCTCTGCCCTAAGCCTCCTTCAGAGTAACTGGGCTGGAGCATCTTGCAGTTGCTCCAACCTAGTGTTAGATAGGGCAACCTAAGGGCTCTTATGTGGATAGGTTAGTTGCTCTGGATTGGGCTGCCTCTCTGAAAACCTTATTTCCTTCATTAGGTAATACAGTTCTTTTTTCACAGTATCAGATTAGAAGAGACGTTCCCTCCTTATACTGGAAGAGTGGAAAGTCCTCTTCTGAGATGGGATGGCGCAAGGGTCTTCCATATTTATACTAATTTGTATTTAAAAATAAATTCAGTGTATTTGACACTGTGCTGTCCAAGCATAACTTTATAGTACACTGAAAGAATTATAACTGATTAATCTAAGCTAAGAATCCATTGAATATTTAATTCGCATATTAGTTGTATTTGCACAGGTTTTGTGTTTGAATAACTAAGGTTGTTTAGCAACTGCTTTGCTGTTTGGAAAATAATAATAATAATAGTTGACCTTGTCTTTCATGTTTTACACTCCTTCCTGCAATTGTCAGCAGTTTTGAGATGGTGTTTAATTTTTTTCCCTATTTATCGCCCAAGCTTTTCATTCTCACAATAGGGACTTCAAAAAACAAAAGATAAAGAAATTGTAATGGTATGTTTCGAGGGGAGGGGAATTGGAGCAAGCTAGACACAATCCTTGAATAGTTCTAAAGACTGTAATTGTTACAAAATTTATTTTCACAAAGTGCTGCTTAAATCACTTTGTTGTATTTCACTCATCTGTATTGTATACAGTCTGCATTAGCTAGTATGTGCATTTGGTTTGAAAAGTTCCTGTCTTCTCTTTCTGAACAATTCACAGCATTTCACAAGTGACACATTCCAGATTAAAAGGTGTTAGCTTGTGAACACACACTTAAGCTTTTTCAGTTTCCTCATCAGTTTCCCTATTCCTACCTTCACTCTTGTGCTTTCTCCAGTTCCAGGACTGGGCACAGTCCCCTTCCACTTCAGCCAACCATTGATTCCCCCAGAGCGGCTGTCAATGCCTGGGCCTCATAAGCCCTTGGGACGAACACGCTCAGAACCTCTGCCCTCCAGTCCCAGATCTGTACAGCAACAGTTGGCCTACCAGCAGCACCATGCCCTCTTTCTTGAGCGGCTTAAGCAGCAGACTCAGCTGGGCAAGGTAAGTGGTTTGGAGGCCTCCTCTATAAGCTCACCCATATGCTCCTGGCAGCACTCCTGAGGGTGCAGTTACACTAATTTGAAGTTGTGGGATGAGTGAGGAGCAGTGCATCTAGCCATCTAACTGTAAGTTCTTCCAGTGTGATCAGCTCAGTCCTTATTCCATAAGTCTGTTGTGAGTGTTAAACAATGTAGAACCATGCATGCCCCCCTAGGCTCTCTTGGAAAGGGTGGAATAAAAATGTAATTAGTAAAATAAAATAATATAATATAATAATTAGTAAAATAAAATAATAAGCAATACAGCTATGCCTATTCTAAAGGAAAACTGCTAAAGTTTCCCAGATGTTCATTTTCAAGGAATACTTCTCGGAGCCAGGACTGACACAGAACAAAATTTTCACAATATGAAATTCCTTTGCAATTCACGGCAGTCTGCGTAATCTATGAGGATTCCCACCTGTGATTTCTGTTGAGTGCATCCTGTGACTGTTTGAGCTTCCAGATCACTCTATTCTATTTCCCCATACTATTTTCCTTCGATAGCGCATGGCCAAGTCCAGCGAGAAGCCTCGCTTGCAACAGATTCCCTCTTCAGAAGACATGGAGGCTGAAGCAGATCACAATGACCCATCCCAGGGCCAGATGGAGCCTTCCCCAGCAGGGGACAGCACAAAAGAGGCAGAACAGGGCTCCAGGCTGGGTCAGCCACGAGAAGAGCATGTTCTTCAGCAGGTATTGGGGAGAGGGAGAGTTGGAGCCATGGCTATAATAAAATGTTAGGTGTATTATTCCTGAGTACAAAAATCAAATAATTAATATGGTTAATATGGAGGATAGGCTGTTACCCAAGCAGCAAATCCCCCTCTCCACACCACTGAAATAGTGAAATGGAATGGCAGAGCTGGTACATTTGGTTTCAGCTGCATCACAGGAGTTACCAGAACATGATTGTACACAGTCAGGAACTGCTTCCAGGACTCTGGCTCCCGATTTTTCCTCGAGGTTTACTCCTGAAGCCTTTCCCATAGATGGGTATAGCCACAAGGCAATGGAGGTTTGAGGTGGGCGTTTTCCTTCTCCTAGGTATATAACGTACGCAGGTATATAATGTATGCAGTATTTATAACACACACAATACCATTGTCGAGTATATATTGTAAATTGGTAACGATGCACTCCATTCCTGTAGATTCTCTTACCTTCAGGAACAAAAATGTAACTGGGATCATACCATTTGCTATTTGTTATTGGCTATCATTGGCAGCCATTATGAAGCTATTGGCTACTGGCAATGCTGACCAGGTTAGCTATCCCCTCCCCCTAACATCATCATTCCCATAGGCTTAATAATTTGCTATCTGCTGGTCAGGCTCATCTGGGTTTTTCAGGAACCTACCCCAATGAGAACTGACAGTACAAACCAAGGGTCTTTTTGGCAGGAGGACCATATCATCTTTCTGATACTGTGTTGAGGGGTGGAAAAAATTTGATTTGCATTTCAAATTTGAAGAAATCTATCTACAGTAAGTGAATATATTGGTGATGGAATATATTGATGAGCTATTTAGGTTATTCTGTGGTAACCTGGCTGTGTTTTCTGGTTTTCTTTCTCCCACCACCACTTTATGCTTCTGGGCAGCAAAGGGTGATGACTGTGCCATCATGATGCACTGTGCCATCAAGATGCATCGTGATGATGATATGATATTTTCCCTTAGACAGTTGCAGGAGAAATGCAGGGAACAAAGACAGCCACTTTTTGTAGCCTTCATAGATCTTACGAAGGCTTTTGACTTGGTTAGTAGGGACGGTCTTTTTAAAATCCTCCCCAAGATTGGATGCCTACCTCAGCTCATGATGCACTGTGCCATCAAGATGCATCGTGATGATGATATGATATTTTCCCTTAGACAGTTGCAGGAGAAATGCAGGGAACAAAGACAGCCACTTTTTGTAGCCTTCATAGATCTTACGAAGGCTTTTGACTTGGTTAGTAGGGACGGTCTTTTTAAAATCCTCCCCAAGATTGGATGCCTACCTCAGCTCCTCTGGGAAACCCTGACCTTTGATCGTTCAGCGTGGAGGCAAAAGACGCAGCATGGCCTTCTTCAATTCGAAGAGACACTCATTCAGCAGGCTGAGACAGAGAGGCCGTTCCAGAAACAGCAAAATCTGGGGGCTGGGCAGAGAACTGACTGTATCTGCCCTCAGTGTGGAGGGGATTGTCACTTCAAATTGGCCTGTTTAGTCATAAAAGATACTGTTTTAGAACACCCACTTCTGAGCATGTTACCATAGTCTTTCGAGACTGAAGGATGCCAATGAGAGCATGATGGGCAGCAATGAGAGGGCAGCAATGAAGCACTAGAGTGCAGACAGTGCTTTGTCATGGGTGAGAAAATTCTAGGGAGAGAGTTATCACCCAACAGAAATATGGGCCTGAGGAAGGTTCACTGTTCACCCTAGTCACTCCGCCAGCAGGTGCAGTACCTCTGGGAGCAGCAACAACGCTTGCAGCAGCACCAGCTCCTCCGGAGGCAACCTCTCACTGACCAGCTGCTAATCCCGGCTGCTCGAGGAGGCCACCGACCACTTACCAGGACTCAGTCATCACCTGCTGCAGCACCAGCTTCCCTGCCAACGCAGGACTCGTCTTCCAAAGCAGTCCCTTCACCGATGCAGGAGCAGTCCTCCAAGCCCGGCTTCACCACAGGTAGCTTCTTGGGATTCCTCCTTCAAGCCCGCCTGTGACAAACCTTTTGGTGTAAAGCCAACCACAGCTGCCCCATGCAAAGTTTTTCTGTCTCTGTCACACTCCATGTCACACACGCGGCACATTTCCTGCCCAGTGTTCTCAGAACAGGCTGTATGTACTGTGCTTTTCAGAATGGGGAAGGTCCACTTAGGAGAACTGTTTTCATCAGTTAAAATATTACACAATATTTCAATTTCTTTGCAATCACCTGCAATCTGTTTGGCTCCAGATGTGCCCCAAGATTAGTTGCTGCCATTGCTAATGGTGCATGGCCACATGGACGGGTGCAGGGCTTCTTAATCTGGGACGCTCTGAAAAATATGAATATAAGTCCTTGGAATGAAAGGGAATGAAATCAACTGTGTGTTGATGCTATTGCAAGGAGCTCTCATTTATCATGGGTTAAGATAAGTTGGTTTCCTGTCTGTATTCTTTAGCCTCAGCTCATCTACCCCTATATCTAATTCAAACATAATTTAAAAGTTCAGGTATTGCAAGCAAACATTTTTCAAACATTTTTCAGGAGGTCTGTATCTGACACTGAGTAGGGACTCAGGAAAAAAGAATTAATTTACATTTCAAATTTGAATAAATTTACATAAACTAATACATTAGAGACAGAACTTATATGAATGAAGTTTACCAAGCTTATTTATAATATATATGACAACTGTAATGCAGGTATGTAGAACCACATGAGAACTATGAACTATTTGCCACACACCTCTAGCATGCTGAAAACATTCAGGCCAAGCCTGAATGCAGACACATGCAGACATATTTTTCAGTGAAAATTGGGGGTTGGGTAAATAATATCCAGAGAAAAGCAGAAAACACATGGAGATATGAACTGATGAACTTAGGATAATTATGGATATCACAATAAGCAGGTACAGGCTAGCATGGTTTTGAACACTCTCTAACAGGTCAGAGGCTAACTGAAGGTTAGAGGCTCTTCCTGCAGGCCAAATTGTGGGTCCCTGAGGACCACAAATAGCCTGTGGGAAAAGATTAGCCCACCATGTGCTACACAGTACTACTCTAGACTGCATGTGGGTGAGTCATAAGCTCTCTGTACAGAGGGAAGTTACCAGTCAGGTAAACATTAGTCTAAAACACTTCTCCTTAACATGCTAGGTTTTTTAAAAAAAAAAAACATGAAACACTCAAATACAGAATGCATTTCTTCATCAACAGTCCATTGTCCTGGAAGGACCATACCGCATGCTGCTACTTTTGTACTTTTGGATGTTTATTCATCAAGTCCAGAGGGAACTAGAACTTAATGCATGATTTGGGTCCCTACTTGTCTTTTGGTTGCAGGGATTGTATATGACTCTGTCATGCTGAAACACCAGTGCTCGTGTGGGGACAACAGCAATCATCCTGAACATGCAGGCCGTATCCAGAGCATCTGGTCCCGTCTGCAAGAACGTGGTCTACGCAGTCAGTGTGAGGTAGGGGGCAGTACAACCCTAGAATAGAAGGGTTTTCACATACAGTTTTTCTTCATGGCACAGAAAATCTTTGACACTTACACAAGAGAGGGGTAGTTCTGGCACAAAAACAATTTCTGTGTTTTGAATGTATTTCTATAGCTTTTCATAATTTATTCTGCTTTCTTGATATGATTTTAAAACTGAAAATCTTTTGGACTTTGTTGTTGTCTTTTCAGTAAAGCAACAAAATCTAAAGTAGGCAATCTTCAACAACACATGAAAGCTAGAAATTTGGGTTGTTTAAACTTAAAATGTATGACTTCTATAGGCAACCGTTTTGTTACCTCAGTATCTTCATTTTTTGTATAGCTATTAGTCTTCTCTTGAAATTATGGATTAGCCCCCATTTTTCTTTGTAGAAAAAGTAGAGCAGAACCAAAAGTTTTTGAACTGTGGTCTGGGAACCATTACTACTAATGCTTATTGACTTTTGTAGAGGCTTCAGCTAATAGCTAAGGAGAGGGTTTGTTAGGGTTTCGGTTACAAGCCGAATAATTCACTTTTCAATTTACAAAGCCAGCCTAAAGGCAGCTTGCCTCTTCAGCTATCTTAGTGGCTGCAGGTGACACTTTGATTGCATGCATGACTCTTCCAGTGACTTCATATCACTTTGATTTCAACAGACAAAACAAAAGTTTTAAACTTCAATTTGGAAGCCTTCCAACCATTCATTCACACACCAGTTGTAGGAATGAAGATTTTTTTGGACTTCAAAGAAGGAGCAGACTAGGAGAATGGCCCTCAGGTCAGCAAAAGCCATTGTGCACTACTGGTTCTGTGTCAGTTTAACTGGTGCTGCCAGCTTTTTACTGGCCATTGTAGCTGTGCCGATAACTGCATTTTGACATGTGAACATACATGTGAACAGATGTCCACCTATTAAATACGGTGTTTCACCTGTTAAGTACATCTAGGTGCTGTTAAAGCACAGGGTATAGAGCATATAGAGCACTATCCCTTCACATAATTCCTTTTCCCTAAAGAAAATTGCCTATTGTCAAAGCTATTTAAGGCTTTATTAAATATTCTAAGGCTTTCACAGCTGGAATCCATATTAAACTATACACAGTTTTTTGGGTGCTAAGAGCTATGATGTAACTTTTTGTCTCAAAAAATCTAAGCCAATACCCCCAAAAAAGCGGGGGCAGGGGGCCTAACTGCCACCATACTAAAGCCAAAAGTTAAAACTGAGAACTGAAAGCTAAAACTCACTCTAAGAAACTAAACATCAAAACTGAGGATAAAAACAAAAACTGAATCTAAAAATTGAATCATAAGGGTTAAATCGTAAGAACACAGAACTAAAATCAAATCATGGTTAAAACTACAAATAAAATACTAAAAACAAGGATTAAAATGAAAATATTTTTTAAAAACTAGAATAAAACTGTAAGCTATCTATCTATCTACAGTATTTATATACCGCTTTTCAACTGAAAAGTTCACAAAGCGGTTTACAAGAAAATGAAAAAAATTAATAGCTAATTAATAGCTCATGGGTGCCTGTCTCAAAAGGGCTCACAATCTAAAATGCAAAAAGAACACCAGCAGAAGCCACTAGAACAGACATTGCTGGGGTGTGCAGGGCCAGTTACTCTTCCCCTGCTAAATAAAAGAGGAACACCCACTTGAAAGAGTGTCTCTTGCCCAGTTAGCAGGGGTGAAGCTGGGCAGTATGTTTTTGCTTGGACTGGTACTGTGGACTTTTGAAAGTGTGCATTTTCACAGCATATACAGTACTTGTTCTAGCCTCTCATAGTGTGACAAATTTGGGTATGCAGTGGTGCCTCACATAACAAGTTTAATTCTTTCCGGAAGCATGCTTGTTATGTGAAACACTCTTTATGTGAAGCAGATTTTCCCATAGGAAATAATGGAAACTCAGATGATTGGTTCCAGAACCCAAAAAATATTCATATAAAAATATTAACTGTATGTAAAAATGATGACAAAACACTGTAATTAAATTCAAAACATGCATTCAATATGCATGGTCCTATGAAGTCTACTTAGGCTGCAATCCTAAAGACTCTTTCCTGGGAGTAAGCCCCGTTTAACACAATGGGGCTTACTTCTGGGTAGACATGGTTAGGAGGCTGCAATCAAAGACACTTCCTTCAGTAATCAAAGAAACTTCCAAAGCTCCCCACTTTCTCCTCCTCTTCATCCTGAGCCTCTCTCTCCCCTGCTCCCTTCTGGCTAGCCCTGAACTGCTTCCCTCTTCTCCACTGTTTTCTGCCTCTGCCCAGCGGATGCCCAGCCACAGGAGGAACAGTGCGGAAGTGTTGCTTTCACTGTGGGCAGGCGCACTAGGCAGCCCTGATGCTTTTTAAAAGGGCTGCCGGCCAGTGCGTCTGCCCCAATTGCCAAGGAGTGTGCTTGTTAAGTGAAGCAACACTTGTTATGTGAGACAGAATCCTAGAGAAATTTTTGCTTGTTATGTGGATCACTTGTTAATCGAGGCACCACTGTATTTCCAAATTCTTAATGGGGTGGGAGCAGTTCTTCCAAATGGCTGTCCTATATGTTAACGCATATCAACACATGGAGAGGAATGGTCAGGATTAACCCCTCCCTCCCATATGTTTAGGAAAAACTAAGCTGAATTCAGTGTGAGGAGAGGCATCAGGATATGCACTTGAGATATAGATCTTTTATCACATGGGGAGGACAGGCTGAACAAAAATGAATCAGCTCAGAAATTAGCATTTAAAAACGTCTCTTTTGGATGAACTTGACCTAAGATGATAAATGGACAGCCCGCTCTCCACACAGAGGCACTTGTCTGTCCCATGTGCCCTAATTGTGCTTATTTCTAAACCAGCTCTTTGCCCTCTCCTTCATGTCATGTGGATGGCAGCCAGGATGCAGTTTATAACAATGCATTCTTCCACAATCAAATGTTTGTTTCCCAATGTGCACATAAAATTGTTGAGTGTCACAGAACAGCCTTGTTAATTTAAAGGTTGTTGATTTGTTGCACAACTCACATTCCCTTGTCCTGTAAATTCTGCACTATAGGCAACACCACATTTTATGAAGACAACCCTTTTGCAGATGCTGGGCAGATGTGCATTTATTTCACCAAAGTATTCGCACATCTTGAGAAATTTATGTACAGTGATTTTTTCCAAACAATTAGATCCCTATATTAAGTTTGTTCTCTCTCATTCTCTCTCTCCCTCTCTCCCCCTTCCTTCCCTCAAGTTCTGGTCACTGTAAAGCAATTCCCAACATCTTTTCTGTAAATTTGCCAGGTGACATGCTGTTGTGCAATGGACTTTCTTGCCCAACTTGCACACCTATGTCATTTTCCAAGGTGGGGGACTAGACAAGGAGGGGGATGTGGCTGCCTAGCAGCTGTAGTACATGCTTCCCAATCAAACAGAACTGGTTGGTGTGTGTTTTTCTGGCATTGTGTGCAGTGGCACTGGGCTTTGTCCATGTTCTGATGGGGAAAAGTAGTCTGATGGGGAAGTTGGTGGTAGGTGGAGAAAGAAGAGGAAGCAGAGATACAGAAGGACCAGCATTAGGAGGAAGTTGGAGACAGAGACGTGTTGCTCCTCTTGTGCAGTTTCTGCTTCAGAAGAGCTTCTGGAGATGAATTCCCTAGTAGACTACACACTATGAGCCATATTGGTTTCTGTCCCATACTGCTGCTCTAAATTTCACAAAAAAATTTCAGCACAAAAAAATTTCAGCCTGCAGTGGCCACCTTGACTTCCTTCTCCTTGCAGTAGGGCCACTTCTGTGTGAGAGAAACAAGTGTGAGGAAAGCAAGCAGTCACCAAACCACAGAATGATCCCAAGCAATATAGGTGCTTCTGTCACCAAGGATACTCTCCATAATCACACTGCCTTGGGTTTCCTTCTTTAAGGAATATAGGCAGGATATAAATCAAATAAATAATTCTGCTTCTTAAAATAGTCACAGAAGTCTCATTGCACAATATTGAGGTCAAGGGTGATACCATGGTTTGGCTTTCTCTGATTCCTGTGGAATGATTTTGTCTCTTTGCAGTGTCTCCGGGGACGCAAGGCCACTTTGGAAGAACTTCAATCCGTCCACACCGAACGCCATGTGCTGCTGTACGGCACCAACCCCCTCAGCCGCCTGAAGTTGGATAATGGAAAACTAGCAGGTAGGAGGCTGTGCAACATTGTTGCTCACTCACTATCCAAGACTGAGAAGAACTGGAGAGAAACGTGTGTCCTAGCAAATACATTTATGCCTGTACCCAAGTGGGGAGAAGGGGGAATATTTGCAGTTATAAGCACTTATGAATCTAAACACTTACAATGTACTGCACTGATGACTGTCTTCCATGGGTCCAACAGATGGACAGATGTTTGGCTTTCAAGCATTTTGTTGAGTGAATGTAGGGTTCAAAATGTTATCTTGGGAGGAGGCACCCCACAAAATATGCTTTAGGTATCAAGAGGAAAGAATAAACCAGCTTTAAACTGAATTGACTGTCAAATCTTTCCTCTAGGAACCCTGGAAATTGTACTTTTGTGAAGGTTTTGAGAGCTATCTATCCCTGAGAGCACCCCGAGGATGGGGCTGAGTAATAGATAACTATACTCAGTGTTTGTGGGAGTAAGCTTCCACAGTTCACTTGCTTGGCATTCCACAACATGTCACATAATGTGTCCCTCCTGTGAGTTTAGCCATGCCCTTGCTCATTTTCTCCTCCCTCTCTTGCAGGAATCCTGTCCCAACGAATGTTTGTCATGCTGCCCTGTGGTGGAGTTGGGGTAAGCACATTCTTGGGAAGGCTTATTCATGCCACCAGATCAACCAGGGGCCCTTCATTTTAACTCACCCAGAGTGCTGGGGAGGCAGGAAGTGGCAGAAAAATCTGATGAAAATAACCAAGAAAAAGGTTGGAAGGTTTAGGTCACAAATAGAAATGCAATACCTGCAAATTCCATCCCAGCTGGAATTGACGCTAGATTGTGTGCTTTTCAGTTCAGGTAGAATTGGCTGTAAACCAAAAGTGAGTGTGATGGAACAGTCTGTGGGCAGGTAAAGCATTTTCCAAAAAGAGGCAAAAGCCCATGCTGGACTTCACCATATGCAGAGTATCCCAGCATTTTCCAGTGGGTTATTTCCTTGTTTATGCTGCAGTATGTTGGAGGCTTCAGTAAATGTTTGAGACCTGGAAGTCCTTCTAGACCCCACTTTTCAGAGTTATCGGTATTTATTCAGGAATCTCCCCCACCTCCCTCCCCATAACTGCTGTAAAAAAAATACCATAGAATCATAGAGTTGGAAGGGACCTAGTAGGTCATCTAGTTCAACCCCCTGCCTGTAGCAGGAAATCCCCCTAGAGCATCCCCAACAGGTGCTCGTTGAGCCTCTGCTTGAAGATCCCCAGTGAGGGAGAGTCCACCACCTCCCTTGACAATCTGTTCCAAGTAATCTGTACCGGTAATAATTAGCTCAACCAAAATGTTTCTAGATCAGAATAAAGTAATTTGGCCGTTGCAGAGGCCAGTCTCCAAAGTGGCCGTTCCTTTTTTTATCACATTCCCTTTTCCAGATTTCCAAGTTTGACATTCCTGGGGACACCTGTGCTACCCCAGTTTGTAGATAGGGATTTGCTGATGGGAACCGCCTAGGAAAAAAAATTAATCCCCCCATGCAGAAAACTAGCCTGTCAAGCCTAGCTGTTCTAGCCTAGATTCCTGCCATATTTTCCTTAATGTCCTTTACCTCAGGATGATTTGTGAGGTCACTCATCATGTCACTGCACTATCTCCGGGGCTAAGAACAACTTTAGAGTTGTCTCCAGTTTAGGAGAAAGATTTAACTAGGAGACATGTTTCCTTTGGGTCGGAAATAGGGTTAGGTTGGGGGATCTCCCCACTTCCTCCTCCTTTCTGTCTCTTATATCCCTCCCCACTGGGCTCTCTGCCATGTTCACTTTCGTTCATCACCTTCCTGCGTGCCTTTCTCTCTCTCTTTCGCTCTTTTTTCTCACTTTCTTTTCCAGGATGCTGCCTCCCAGCCCATCCCTGTTCTCCTTCTCTTCACCTCTCTCTCTTTCTTCCTCTTGCTCTCTCAATCTTCATCCCTTTATTTTCTCCCCTTGCCCTTTCTGATGGGCCTTGGCACCTCTTTTCCCCTTCCCCTTGCACCCGGAGAGAAAAAGAGGGAGAGCAAGCAAGCGAGTGCGCCTGGAGCAGTAAGGCAGAAGGGGGGCTCTGCTCACACATGGAGTTGATCAGAAGAGAATCTCTGAGGTTTTCCGGCTCTTTCTTTGCCGATGACGTGATCCTGATCAAACCAAGATGTTTGTTTTTGAAAAATCAAATAGAATCAAGAAGGTAAAAAGAATGGGTTCTTCCTGTCCCCACTTATTCCCAGCCCCTATTGCCTAGAGGGGGGACATAACAGGCAAGTTGCCGACAGCACTGCTGTGTCATGGGGTTGATTTTGGTCCTTTGAAGCCCTACAAAACCTGCTCTGTTGGGGGGAAATGCTGCCTTCTGACCATCTTGTCGTCATTTGATTAATTAGCACTTGTTGCATGCAGAGTGCTTTGTGATTCTCCCTCACAGCAATGACGTGAGGGTAAATTTCTATCTGACAAATGGAGAATGGCATCTGAAAGATAACTTGGCTAGGGCCTTCCAGTGAATCCCGGACTGTGTTCTGGGTTGAATTCAGGTTCAATACTCATGCTCTGTCCAGTGCCTTTTTCACTGGCTCTATAAAGTTTTGTCCCCTTCCTTTGTTTGTCTGTGTGCACAAACACACACGTGGGTGATTGTGCATATAAAGTTGGCAATAGGAGCCTCTTTGAAATGCAGTGATGGATAACTCTGGTTTATCTTCTCCTACATCCAGGTTGACAGTGACACCATATGGAATGAGCTGCACTCCAGCAATGCTGCACGTTGGGCTGCTGGCAGTGTTACTGAACTGGCTTTCAAAGTGGCCAGTAGGCAACTCAAGGTAAGAGATGACAGTATAAGGCAAGATTGTTCCATCATTTCAGGGCCTTCAGAGTTGTGGCACTTAGGCTCTGGCATTCCGTCTCCGAGAATCTCATTTGACCCTTTTTTTGTTCATCTCTCAACACATCTTGAAAGTCATTTTTCCTAGCATGCGTTCAATACAGGTTAATGTGCATTCCCACCATTCCCTGTTAATGTTTGATACTGATGTGGTTGATTGGCTACCATTAATTTCTGCTCTACTTTTATGTTACTTAACAAAGGACAAAGTATGTTGGGGGGGTTTAAAAATGTTATGGAGGGATAACATCTGCTGAGACTTTATTCAAAACAAGTATACCTCAAAAATAAATGCATGTTGTTGACTAATTCAGTGTCAAATATGTGTATTATTTGGAACTTTCTAAATAGATGTGAATCATTTAGTTTTTCTGTTTCTTCTGTCTTGCAGAATGGCTTTGCTGTTGTACGGCCGCCAGGGCACCACGCAGATCCCTCAACAGCCATGTAAGGGCAATACTTCTCCTTCCTGGGTCACAGTGTAACTCCCCGGTGGTGCTCTACCTCTGAAAGTTCACCACATTTGTGCTTCTAGTCTGTTTCCTTGTCCAGTTCCAGGCACAGCTTAAGATGATGGTCTCTGGATCTATAAAGTGAACCGCTTGAGTTTTGCATATTTGAAATTCGCATCATGTATTTCCAAGTTCTCTTCTGCAAGATTTCAAAGCCATTTGCAGGGAATGAAGAACAGTCAGGGAGAGAGGGAGAGAAAGCCCACAGGGACAGCGAAGAATTGTTTGCCTTGCTCTGTGACATAGAAGGTAGAGGAAGAAAAGTGGTTGCTGCATTTGGATCCTCTTCTGTGCTCTTAGCAGTTTTTTTGGACAACAACTGGGTCTCATTTACTGTGAGAGCCACTGCCCTCCAGAAAGCCAGATGGGATTCCTCCTTCTGGCTTTGTACCAATATGTGATAAAATTCTAAATAGACAGTACATCTATCAAAATGGAACAGAATTAAATGACTGGGAATATTATGCATCAAAGGTGTATAAAAACACTGGTTATGATATGCTCGCTCAAAGTCTCATTATGCAACATGTGTCCGTTTAATGCAGTGATTTTTTAACCAGTGTGCCATGGCACTATGATGTGCCATGGATAAGTCCTCAGGTGTGCCACAGGAATTTGGGGAGTGACATTTATTAATAGGAAAACTTGGGGACTTGAACACCATGGTGTGCCTTGTCAGTGGTTAAAAACAACTGATGGTGTGCCATGAGATGAATAAGGTTGAAAATCACTGGTTTAATGAGTTAATTGGCACTCATGGAGAAAGCATTGCGTCTGAGCCGATGTGATGGTTCTATTTGTGGTGATTAGATTGCTCATTCACACATTCAAGTCACACTTTGTTGGCTTCGGTTAAGGGGATGTAATGTGCAGATGTTTTTTGAAGGCCCCACAAAACTTGCTCAAATGCAAAGTGATCACAGAGTTTTGAGCTTGACCTTTGGCAAATCATCAGTAGTAGCAGTTCTCTCATTGCATATTTTCATACCTCTGCTGAGACCAAATTAGGTATATCAATAGAATTGTCAAAATGCATTTCATGCATTTTACTAAGATTCAGTCCTGTGTGTTTGTATATGACTTGAGGAATGCCTCCCTTGTGTGCATTTTATGTTTTTGCACAAGGGCAGGAAGACAGTGTATCTTATAGAGACAGCAATACACAAACTCTGTAGCTTAGAGCACAATCCTAACCATGTCTACTCAAACGTAAGCCCCATTGTGTTCAATGGATCTTACTCCCAGGAAAGTGTCTTTAGGATTGCAGCCTTAGTGGCAGAACATGTGTTTTGCATGTTGCAGGCCCATGCTTTAAAGCACCAAACTCCAGATAGGACTAGGAAAGATCCCTGCCCAAACCCTGCAACCAGTCAATGTAGGAAAGGTTGGTTAATGATCTGACTTGGGCAAATGCAGCTTTCAGTGCTGCTATGGAGGGTTTTAATGTCCTGTGTAAATGTGTTTGGTGTAGGGGGAATGGTTGAGGTAATTCTGAGTGCAGCCTGTTCTAGATAATGACCAATTTCCTTTCTTCCCTCCTTGATAGGGGCTTCTGTTTCTTCAATTCAGTGGCTATTGCAGCCAAACAGCTCCAGCAAAAAGGAAAAATCAACAAAATACTCATTGTAGATTGGGTGAGTCCTTTCTCTCTGCCTCATCCTTTGGTCATCATTGAAAGTGGTTTCTCTTGAAAAGGTTTAAGGTATAAATACTCGTATATAGGATAAGGAATCAAACAAGTGGATGGACAAGGTCTTCACACTTTCTAATAGACCTCATGCATTTCCTCACCCTTGCCTTTGTCCTCCTTTCTCAGGATGTTCACCATGGCAATGGAACGCAGCAGGTGTTCTACAGGGATCCAAACATTCTCTATGTTTCCTTGCATCGTCATGATGATGGCAACTTCTTCCCTGGAAGTGGAGCAGCCGCTGAGGTAAAACTCACATTCAGGGAGTAAGTCTCATAGGGAAGAATGAGTAAGAGACAGACAGTGCCTCCAGCCAGAAGGAGATGCAAACCACATCATTTTCTGCCATTACATGCAGTCCTGAGGAGAGTTAGGTTTAAATCCCAGTTTAGCCATTCAGCCACTCACAGCCACTCAGTTGGCTCTAGCCTGGATCTGCCAGTGGTTTGTGTTCTTATGACCAGAAATGGGACTGATAGTGCAAATCATGAACAGGATTTACAGTTTAAGGGTACAATCTTAACTTAAGCTGGCACAACTCATCAGTCTGCCTGTTCCCATGGTGATGTAAGGAGACAAGTGCATGTCTGTGCACATCCTAACCCTAACCCAACCCCAGGCCAGCACGGGACTAACTGGGGGATAGGATTGCAGCCTAAGTCTCTGTTCACTGGAGAAAGAAGAAATGATCATCCATTTGGTCATTCACATAAAATGGGAAAGCCAAATAAGTTGCTCAAACTTATATACCAATTCCCATAGTATGTTGGTCCTCATGGCCTCATTGGAATTGGCAGGACACAGTGCTACAGTACTGGAGCTTCTGTATAGTCTTCACAGCACCTGAAGGTGCGTGATATTCCTTTGGCTTCCTAAAACATAGTCTCTAAGCTTGTTCATATTCCACCTGCCCTCTCCTTGCATTCTTTTTTACCTACTGCCCCCTTGTCATTAACTGTCTTGCATCTGATCTCTAGGGTCCTCTACGTGTTATGACTTTGTTTCCTATCAGGTTTCTAGTCCTCCTCCCATAGGACATCAGGCAGGTTTTAATTCTAATATTTGAACTGCCACTTCCATCATAAGTACAACATTTTATTGATAGTCCTTGTGTTAGGGCGGGGACTGTTGCTGCTTTACATGAAGAAAGTCCTAGTTCAGTCATAGGCATATCTAGAAAGGGCTGGGAAAAGATTCTTGCCAGAAACCCTGGAGAGGGTTACCCAGCTAGATTTACTGACTCAGATGGATCATTGTGATCTGACTCACTGTAACACAGCTTAGGATCTTCACATTTGCAGCTAGCATCCAAATTTCTTAAAATGTCTTTTTCTCGTCTCTATGAATTTCATCAGCTATATTCACAAGTTTTGTTTTTGGGTTTTTAAAGGCACATTAGTGCAAAAATGCCTCCTTTGAATTGCTTGTTAAAGTGCTCTCAGGGCACACTTGTGCCAAAAGTGGAGAACTCCCTGCTCTAATGGGGGATGGGGAGGGTTCCTAGCTGGGAGGGTGGGGAGACAAGGCCAAAGTATTTTGTCATTTCGTATCCATCATGTTTTACAACCTGCTTTCAAAGTGGCTTAGCACTGAGAGTGGCCAGAGCTGGAATTGGCTCCCATCTGGTTTTCATCTTCCACTTCAAGCAGGAGATATCAAAGAGGCTGAGGGGTTGTTTATGATGGTGCATGGATCCGTATGAGAGTGTGGCATATCAATGGAGGCTCTCCCCCTCATTCTTTATGAGCTGTTTCTCCCCACCTCTTCATCTGTCCCACTGTCTATTTTGATGTTGCAACTCTGCCAAAATGAAGAGTTGGTGCAATTTTTTCAGAGCCTCCGGCATAAATCTTTCTTTTGCTCACTCTATATATGTGACATGATCTGCAAGGGCAACATTTAAAAGAGCACCTCCTCCCACCCACCTGAATCTTATTATTTTGTATTGTCAATGTAGAAAAAAATGTAAAATTCTACTCCTTTCCCATATTATCTGTGCCTGCTATCTGCTTTCATATGTGAAGTTGGCTGAATCCCAGGATATATCCAAAAAATAATCACCAGGAAACAGAGGTGACTCTCCATTCCAAAGGCAAGACATTGTCTAGTTTTTATGTCATTCATAGAGCAATCCTAACTCCCAGATAGGCCAGCACAACTCTTGTAACCTGGAGTGTTACAAAGGTACTCTAAGGTATTTCTGTGCCATTCTAGGGGGTGAGGGAGGTTAGGCCAGTGAACAGACATGCACTGTGGGGATTCTTTATGCCACTGTGGGAATGGAGAAATAGGTGAATTGTGCTGGCCTGAATTAATTAGGATTATGACCACAGTCTTAAGTACATGGATCTGAAAGCTTCCATTCTTCTCTCTTTTCTCTGTCTCGTGTGTGTGTTGTGTGTTGTATGTTTGTTTCAAATTAGTTGGAAAATGTGCAAATGGAAGATGCATAAACCATAGATCAGAAGTGCACAAATTTCAAAAATGCAAACAAATGGCACAAACAAATGGGCCAAGTTAGCCAAATGAATCAAAGGCATGGTTTATTAAAAATTAACATAGGCTACGCTTTGGTTTTGCCAAAGGTCGTGTTTGCCTTGCATTAAATGCAACTAAATGCCATGTGTGGGGAATGTGCTTTTTGGATCCAGAGTGTGCTCTGGATCATTAAAACCTACTATGGTATTGGCTACACCATTCAGTGTTAAGCCCTGTTGGATTCTCTTTGCAAGGAGTCATGTATTTGCCATGCTTTGCCATGTATTTGCCATACGCTAAATAAACCAATAGATTCCCATCTGGGTCATACTGATCCAATCTGAAGTTTGTGTTGAGCTTTTTAATGGAATTTATTGTTATTATTTGACAAGACCTGATTACTTTTCCTGTGCTTATTAGACAGTTATAAATCCAAAGGAAGGAAAGTTTTGGAATTACGTTTTTTAAGTAAAATCAAATTTTACTATCATCTCCTGGCATGGGTCTGTCTGACCCATGTTGTCTTCAGTGGGTTCAGTATTTTTTGCTAGCTTAAATTATAATTAAAATTCATAATTTCACAATATTTCACAATTAAAATCAGTATAAAATAGTTATACCAAAACTTGAGGCAACATTTATTCATTATGTGTACAAAACTGCAGTACAGGGTCACTGTGACCCTGGCAGGAATTGGTGATACAAAATTCATGCTTTCGGATGTATAACTGTCCAATTAGCAGTAAAAAAAGTCATGATTTCTTAACATATAATAATAAATTCCATTAAAAAAACACAACACTTACTTCCTACAGGATCCCATACTAAAACTTGATGGAACATTTATTCATTATATGTACCAAACTATAGTATAGGATCACTGTGATCCTGGTGGGAATTGTTGATGCCAAAAAAATTGGGAATTTAGGGGTAAATGTTACCTCTGTAGAAATAGACACAGAATATGTTGTCAAAAAGAAATGGCAAACCCACTGTAAATATTTTTAGCATATCACATCATGCGATTGTATTTCAGAAAGTGCATTACCTATATTGAGTGCCAAAATTTGCTGTTGCTTTCTAAAACATTCTTGTGTATTAATTTGGATTATTATTATTAAGAGCTCCTGGCAACTGTTATAAGGCAAGCTGTATTCCATACAAAATTTCTCCAATCCCTAAGATCTAAGAACAGAAGTGGAGGCCTGTCTCCAGGTTCTACCATTTGGAAAATATTAGTTTTTATGATGATGAGGCTCCCCACAAGGCCCACTGTGTCACCCTGTGAATTAGCTTTAGAAGTTTTATCACAACCTTCCTGCCCCCAATATTTTTTTTGAAATATTGCTGCAGTAGTCTCCTGGATATGCTGTAGTTGCTTACCTTTCCAAGAATGTTATTTTGCATCTTTCTGTCTAAAGTTCACAAAACAGTTTACAAAGAAAATGGAAAAATTAATTATTTTTGGGTCCCTGTCCCAAAAGGGTGCACAGTCTAAAATGCAATGTGATTACCCATTTAGGAATACATAGTAATCTTTAAAATATGTGAATATTCCTCTCATTTTAAAGGCTATTTTCACTAATGATTTTTAAAACATTTTGGCTCATGTGCTGTAAGTTTGAATTGTACCTACAAATATGATTCCATATGCCATAAAAATAGGCTGGAAATAACCATTTTTAAATTGAGCTTAAAAAAATAGCATGCGTGTCTTGTGCTACTGTGTGCATGGAAGGGAGGCAGGAAAAGCTTATATACTGCAAGAACTCAATGGGAGGAAGGGTACAGTACACTGTGGGATACCTGTCAACCATGACCAGGCCACCCACAAGAAGAGTGGAAGTCATATGCTTTATTTCAGTAGTGTCCCCATCTGTAGTTCTTTATTTTTCCCAAGAGGCAGCTGCTGGAGAAAGTAAAGGGGTGACTCAGAGTAATCAGTGAGGTGAAGTCAAACCTTGTCTCAGCCCTTGAGGACTCCCAACTCTTGAGAATCAAGCAGGCTCTTATCTGGCATAAGAAAGAAAGTTGGGAACAGGGCTCTTGAGAGGGATGACACTCTCTTGAAATGTGGCAATTTAATTCCAACAGTCTGGTGGACACATATGGTCTCTTTGTGTGTTTAATATCCTCTGAACAGTTGTGGGATCTTTAAAGACACTAGCAATCTGTTCCTGATCCCCATTCTTGTCACAACAACAAAAAAGTGTCTGGGCTGTCTTCCCGGTTTCTCCCACCATAGGACATTTCTGGAATTGTTGCCTTTCGAAGAATATGAAAATGTTAACATTTGGATATCCCCCACCCAAGTCACTGTGATGCAGTACTGCAGGAGCAAAGGACAGAAAAAGAGATTTAAGGGCAGCAGTTGTTGGTGTTGCTGGTTTCCCATTATTGTAGGCAATCTGTATATCCACTCGTGACAGTGTATTGAATTTTCTAAGTCCTCTGAGAGCATTTTTATCTTGTACCTCTGGAAATTAATCATGGCTACCATGCAAGCATTTCAGTTGTTCTAGTCTAAATATTAAGTAATGTTTGTTGTTCACATTACATCTGCTTTATCCAGCTTGAAGACTGTTCCCTATGTTGTTTTAACTGAAAGTTGCCTTCAAGTACCTGTGTAGGACTAGGAAAACAGAAGGGGAAAAACATTGCCTAAGGAATCCATGTTGTTTCTCTTTCAGGTGGGGTCTGGCACTGGTGAGGGCTTTACTGTCAACATTGCTTGGACAGGTGGCCTCGATCCGCCCATGGGAGACCCAGAGTATTTGACTGCATTTCGGTATGCCTTTCCTCTTGAGCTCTGTCTACAGTGCCTATTTTCTAATGCCAACTGAAATTTCTCCTAATAACCCTTGGCAAGAACCAAGAAATAGAATTTGTGGTATTTGGGATGTTTTTTTCTATTTACACTTCTAGTCTATTTAAATTTTCAGTGGAATATAAAAATTAATCTCAGTAAATCTCCATGGAGTGGTACAAGGAGCTGTAAAGATCCTTTGCTGGCTGGAGATGCTGCCTGCCAGCACATGAACTTCCACAACAATCTAAATAAGAAAGATCTTGGCCCTGAAGAGTTTACAGCAGGGGATGGAGAAAGAGTGAGTCATAACAAGGGAGCAGAGCCTGCTGCAAGCCAGATTTAAAATAAACTTTTCAGGATGTGAACTAATTCTTGTAAGATCTCTGCTCCTGTGCTTGTTCTTTCTGACTGCAGTGGAGTAGATCATAACTTGCCATGTCATATTAGAATATGGAATTCATATTGGTTCCAGCAGTCTGTGATCGCCAGAATTGTAGATTTCTGCCCACACTGGTGTAACCTACATCAAAGATGGTTAGCTCAGAACTGAGAAGTTGAGTAGAACAGAAACTTAAATCTACATTTTAACACTATGTAATACCTTTGTAATATGCATAGCGTTACTGTTTTATGCTGTGAGATTGAGGGTGAGAAAGAGATGAGATACCTAAAGCCATAAGATGGAGCATCTGTAGCTGAATGTGAATCACTCTGAATCCATTCACACTTCCAAATAAACATGGCTAAATGTGGAATTGGGTTCTAAATCTCTCTTCCCTGGATTGCCAAAAGTTGCATGCACGCTTCTGCTGGCAGCTCTGACCATTCCTGGCCATCTTATTGCTGCATCTGGAAACTGCAGAAGCTCAAGGTTCTGTCCAGCTTCTGTTGGCTGAACAGAATCTGAACTACCTAGTTCTGTCTAGTTTCTTCTTTGTGTCATGGGAGCTATCACAGCATGACTCCTTCCCACACTGTGAAGGTAATGACAGAAGCCACAAGTCTGAATTTCCTCTAAAGGGTCTTCACTTTAAACCCCTTTTTTTCACTGATACATAAACACCATTGCTACACTGGCACCAGATGCTTGGTGACATAGTCAACAAACTTTTAAATTGCTCAGCTCCATGCTGCACTGAGCTTGGAGTGGAGCTGCATGATCATGTGGCCACACAGCTTAGAGGGAATACTGATCATGTGGGAAAACCCTGTGCTGCATCCAGAATTCTCCTCATGTCATCACTGCCCCAGTTTCAGAAAGGGCCTGGGACTTCCCACATCATCGTTCTCATTCTTAACATGTACAAAAGTTACAGAAATGCTGTGTTCTGAATACTCTAAATTATTTTTTTTCATATTTCTTACAATAATCCTGCAAGATAGATTTATTATCCACATGTTGCAGATTATGGAAATAGACTGTAACTGATAGTTAAGGCCACATAGTGAATCCATGTCATCTTACCTGGACTGACAGGCAAATCCAGATCCACTGGTGTCAGCAAGAAGGGTCAGCTTTTCTGTTAACATCCCCACTTAGCAACTTTATTCTACCTTCTCTTGGTTAGCTTCACAGAACAGGAAGGAGCAGTACTCCAGTGGTTCTCATGCTGCAGAGTGACTGTGAGAAGGGCTCCTAAGAATTTCATTCTGCCATGTGTCCAGAGCTAATTCCCTGCTCCCCAGCTTGGGCCCCATGAGTAAGGCTGACAGCGCTTGGCACAACCCCAAATTGGAAATCCAAGACATGCCAAGGCTAGGCTTTGGCGAAAGGCCCACCCTTTCACAGCTGCCCCGCACATGTGCTTTGATTGCACTTGAAAGGGCTCTATAAATAGCTTTCCCCCACTGCACACAGAAATGTAGCTCCCAGGCCCTATGGATAGCGTGCCTCTTTGAGTTGCATGCCAAGCATGACCCAGTTGATGGATGGGCTTTTGGAGAAGTCTGGGATTTCTGTCCCACTGGTCATGACTAGGGGAGGACTGTTAGGTTCTGTGCATGAGAACTGGCAGAAGCTTCTGCCAGCTTACCCTTGGTGTTGCTGGGCATGGGTCCAAACCCATTTGCTCCTTTTGAATCCCAGGGGAGTGCTGGAGAATAGCTCCCCCATGGAAATGGAGGTTATGGGTTGCTTTCATCCAGAGGGAGGCCAACAGAGTTTGGAAGTGACTCCCAAAAGCAGGTCAAATGACATAAATCTCAGGAACTGTTTCAGCTGGGGAGGCAAGGAGAGGAGATGGAGGCATCAAAAGTGTCAAAGTATCTGAAAAAAGGAGGGCAGAACAGTGGTTACATACACTGTGTATGCAAAATTATATGAATTCAACATAATAAGATAAAGTAATGTGAGTAAAATTTAACTTACTGAAATTTTTTTTATTTGGAGTTTTGCTTTTGTTTTCTGTTTGTTTTTGTAAAAAGCAGGTGTTTAGCTTTTTTGGCTATGTAGTTATGCTGCCAGGACCATTCAGTGCACAATCCTAATCTAATCCTAATTTAGGCCAGCACAACTCACCCATCTCCCTTTTCCCACAAGCTAGTGCATGTCTGAGCACTGATCTAAACCCCTCAGGAGTGGCAAAGAAATGCCTTATGGGACTTTTTCAACACCCCTAGGCCAGTGCAGGACTTGTGCCTTCCTAATCAGGGGTTAGGATTGCGCTTTCAGTATACTAGCACTGTATCAACAATTCTAACAAGATTGGCTCAGTTCTATTTTCTCCTTTTTGCAGGACAGTTGTGATGCCAATTGCTCACGAGTTCTCGCCAGATGTTGTGCTGGTGTCTGCAGGCTTTGATGCAGCTGATGGTCACCCTCCCCCTTTGGGAGGCTACAAAGTGTCTGCCAAATGTAAGGCATCTTCAGTGACAGAGTGGGGCCAGAAGTTGGGAGGTACTCATTAGTAAGGAAAGCCAGCAACACTACAGACAAGAGCAATGTGAAATACAGTGGTACCTCGCTTAGCGAGTGCCCCTCTTAACAAGGGATTTGCTTAGCAAGGCAAAAATTCCCTGAGAGTCTGCCTTGAGTAGCGAGCATTGACTCCCTTAATGAGCCAGACCCTTAGGGAAATTGATTAAAAAATGCCTCCACTTACCCCTCGCTGCAGGTGGAGGGGGCAGTTGAGGCAGGCTGGGGTGTCCTGGCCGCTTTCGCGGCATTTCTACCACCTCCGGGTGTTCCAGAGGGGCCATGGAGGGCTTCCCCGCAAGTGGGTTCCCTCCACCCTCTGGAGCAGCCGCACTAAGCATTTCCGTGTTTGCAGCCAGCTCAGAGGGCTCCAAATGCAGCAGGGCTTTTTTCCAGGACTTCCTGGTTGGCGAGCACATAGGCTTAAGTCGCCTAGAGTCAACAGTCAAAGATGCAGTGAAGGGACTGGTGACTCTAGGCAATATAAGTCTATGTGCTCGCCAACCAGGAAGTCCCTGGAAAAAAGCCCTGCTGCATTCAGAGCCCTGTGAGCCAGCTGCAAACAAGGAAATGCTTAGCATGGCTGATCCAGAGGGCGGAGGGTACTCCTGTACTTGCGGGGAAGTCCTCCATGGCCTCTCTGGAACCCCTGGAGACAGTAGAGAGGGAAGGGGGAGGGAAAATTTTGGGTTATGGAACCAGTCATCTGAGTTTCCATTATTCCCTATGGGAAAACTCACTTTACATAACGAGCATGGCTCTGGAACCAATTAAACTCGTTATGTGAGGCACCACTGTACACAGCTCCTACTATTACTATTGCATATGTTGGCTTGGAAATGAAACCATGTATTCCAAGATGACTTGAACCATGAATTGGGGGAGTAGATGATTAGGGTGTATTGTAAAATCCTTGATGAGATGGTTTGCAGTCCTGGTAAAGTCCTTGATGAGATGGGTGCTAAATATTGAAGTCTTTTACTATATCCATACTCAGTCTAAATTAACAATAGAAGTCACCAGTGGTTGAAAATAAGCCTGTTGTCATGTGAATCAGCCATATTTGTGGAGAAGGAAGTCTTGGGGGGTCCTGTTCAACAAGGAATGGTAGAAGGGGAAAAGTGAAACCGTCCTGCTTGTATAGGGTGATGTTCTTCTAAGGGCTGTTCCCAACAGTGCTCTGAGCCTCAATGGCTAACAGTCCTGTTTTCCTTGGTTTCTTTCTACAGGCTTCGGCTACATGACTAGGCAGCTGATGAATCTGGCTGGAGGAGCCCTTGTTCTTGCTCTAGAGGGGGGCCATGATCTGACAGCCATCTGCGATGCTTCAGAAGCTTGTGTGTCTGCCCTGCTGGGTAATGAGGTATGGGAAATCTGTGCCTACCAATTTGGGGCTTTACACTTTGTGTGGAACATGTTTTCAGTGCCAGCCCTCATTCTTATGTCCCTTCCCCTGTATCCATGGCAGGATAGTTCCTGCTACCCCTGCAGATATGGAAACCCTACAATATGAAGTTCACAGATATTCTTTCTCCCCCCAACTTTGAGTCCTCTTGCTATAACCTCCATCCCTGTACTGCTGGGAAACAATAACAAGAGGCAAATTTGAGGGCTGAAAAAAATGTAAAACTTAAGCTAAGCATTTTCAGCCCTCCAACCCTGTTAGCTCTTCCTGCTTCCCGTTAACATTTGCAAGCAGCAGAGAGATAGAAGAGACAGCAGCATTAGGACTGCAATCAGACAAATGTAAGTCATTTTGTACTATGAGGATATTTGTCAACCATGGATACAGAAATGGGGGAATAATTGTATTATGCCATCTATGTTTTTAGTACTTTACAAACAAAAGTCAGATCCATGATCCTCATCAAAAACTGACTCAAGGGAAACAGAGGAATGTAGTTTTTTAATGCGGAGTGCTTCTTTAACCCTAATAAGCACTATCAGCCTGCTCTTGTATTCAGAATTTCATGTCTGAATTTAGGGTATATAGAAACAGTAAATCCCTAGAGCAGGGGTTGGGGAACTTTTTTACTGGTTACCCCAAAATAAATTTAGATACCCCAGTATTACCCCCTTGATTTGAAAGGAAGACATATATTAAGTATTTGAATTCAAAATTTTATTGAATCTATTCAAAAATTATAATAAAATAATATAATAATTTATAATTTATTATAAATATAAATTAATTTAAAATTTAGTGAATTTATTCATAATTTCTGTGTGTGGTACAAATTTTGTGCCACACACAGACATACATAGTAATTGTCATCATCATCAATTGCTGCCAGGCTGTGTGAGGTATAGCCATTGATAATGTGATGTCCAGGCAACTATTAGTGTCAGTATCCAGAGATCCAGGGAATCCAGAGCTTTGGATCTCGGGGGGAGGGGGGGGGGGCGGGTGGAGTTGGAAGGAAGGGAGGAATGAAAGGAGTCAGCTGCCTGTCTGAGAGACCCTTTGCAGTGCCATAGATGGGGAGGGTAGAGCTGAGCTAGAGTCAGGCAGGATGGAGAGAGGGTGGTGGATGTGGGGGAATGGCTGCCCAGCCAGCTCTGGATCCTTTGGATCCAGATGGGGTAGGCCTGCCTGGAAGTGCTATAAAGAGATGAGGCTCCCCGTAAGACTGACTGTGTTCCCCCCTCTGGCTGTGCCACTGAAAAGTCCTGCTTCTCCTCCTCAGCACTTTCACGGAGGCAGGCAGGTGGCTGGACTCCATTCCCCCTCCTCCAGCCCCAGTGGTGTTAGGGGCTCCTTCCTTGAGGAGGGTGAGAGGAGCCGATGCTGCAGTGCATCCACACTGTCCTGTGAGTAAGCCCCATTGAGTGCAATGGGACTTATGTGTGAGTAGACCTGCTAAGGGCTGAGCCTGGGAGTCAAGGGACACAGAGAAGCAGGGAAGGAAGGAGGGGCATAGGGGCTGCAGAGAGTGAGGGATGCAAGAGGGGAAGGAAAAGCCTGGAGACCCAAGCCAACCCCATGCTCTTCTTCCCTGCCTCCTCATCCCTCCTCTATCTCCTCAGAGGATCACTGGGGCTGGAGGAGGGGGGAGAGGAGGAAGCTGCAGTGCCTGTGAGTTACCTCTCTTCTCCTCTTCCAGTTGCCCTGTGTTTGTGGCTGTGCTATGTGGGGTCGAGGGAGGCAGGGGAGGAGCCTCCCTGCCTCCAGTTTCCAGCTTTGCTGGGATTGAAGATCCCACGTAAGATTGTTAAGCTTCCCATTACCCCCAGGAATTTCATTTTTACCCCATCCTGGGTAATTTACCCCTGTTCCCCGACCACTGCCCTAGAGATATGGCAGCGGAGTTGAAATAGTCTCCCTCCATGCTGCAGCTAGTTCATACTTGTTGTTCCTCTTGCAATCCACATTTCTCAAGGTTTTTTTGGAAGAGCTTTTGGAGATACTAAGCATAATCCAAAACCAATCCAAAACTGAAAACAAGGAACTTTCAACCAGTTTATAACAATAATAGCAGGAATTATCAACCAGTGTGCTATGGCATAGCAGTGTGCCGCAAATGGTCTACAGGTGTGTTTTGGATGTTTTGGGGAAGGTTCATTTATTATTGAGGCAAATGGGGGTATGAGCCACCAAATGGCAGTGTGAGCCACAATCAGCAGCATGGTGTACCTTGTCAATTACCAAAAATTGATGGTGTACCTTCACAATTTTAGGACCTTTAGGACCGTGTTGTGAGTTGAAAAAGGTTAAAAAATCACTGTTACTGGAATTCACATCTGTCATTTTAAACTTACCTTTCCTCAAAAGATCTTTGAGCACTCTGAATGGGGCTTTCCTTTTATTTTGTTCTTAGAATAACTCTGTGAAAGACTGTGAGTTAGCGATCTCCGTAAGTGACCTTACTTGAACTCGCACCTCCTTAAGTTCTAACCTGATACTCTCCTAATGTATCCCAAACTTTTGATAGGAGAGGCACACATTTTTTCCTCAATTAATTGGGAAGGCATTTTACTACACGCTTGAAAAAATCAACCTTTAGGGTTTAAAAGGGTAAAAATTTCCCACCCTCTGAGATCCTATGTAAGTTGTTCAATATTTGATTGCACAACCATTTCAAGGCTGTGGCTACTAAGACCTCAGCACTGAGAATTTTCCTTTGTAACTTTTTCATGTGCGTGAATACACATGGGCATGCCTTGTCATTCACTTGGGCACCAGGGTGACCAGATGCCAGATCCAAAATTCCTGAACACCAAGGCCAGTTTTCCTACCCCCAAGGCCAGTTTTCCTGTACCCAAGCCAAAATTCCTACCTGCTTAAAAATTGTGGGATGCCCCAGAAATGTAGGACACATGTAGGACATGTTAAAATAAAGCAAAAATAGTCATGTGCTTTCCTGTACATAATTTCAACACTTTAAAATTGAAAACCTTTGTCTCTTGCTTGCATAACACAAGCAAGTGACTCCAACATATGTGGTCCAGACCCAGACAAACACAAGCACGCACTCACACACATGCACACTCACAGACACACATACACACACACACATAAAAGCAGGATATCAAGCAGGGAGAAAGGAGAACATCTCTGCATCAGGGAGGTGGGATCTGGAACCATCAAAAGAAATCAGCAGTGCCCCTGACGGTGTGCAGAGTGCAAAAGCAGATGGTAGGGAGTCAGAAGGACCAGGATGTAAAGGATTGGGAAGGAGGAAGCAGAGTAAAACCAGGCAGAATTTACTTTGTAGGTCTGGAAGTGGAGCAGAGCCTGAATTGTTGGGCTGAGGCAGGCAGAGCAGCTGCTCCTTCCTTGCAATTTCTGCCCAGACCCTGAAAGGGTTAAGAGCTGGAGAACTTGCGAAACCTGAGCTGCTTGCATGGCAGTAAATTCCGGAGGCACTCTGGGTTTTTCCTACTCCCCCGACAGGGTAGGAAAACCCGGAGAAGTTTTGGACACCCTGGACATGTCTGGACACCCTGCTTGGGCACATGACAATGCGTGGATTGCTTTTGAAGGCACAATTCACCTTTAGGGTCTTTGGGCAAATCCATATCGAGTCATAAACATGAATCAGGCTTATCTTGAGGGCCTATGCAAATTTCAGATTGCAAAGAGCATGCCTGGAAGACAACAGTTGCAGGTAACCATTCCTGTTTTATTCCACAGCTGGAACCCTTCCCAGAGGAGACCCTGAAGCAGAAACCCAATGCCAATGCAGTGCGCTCCCTGGAGGCTGTGATCCAGGTGCAGAGTAAGTGAAGAGGAGGCCGCTTGCCCATTCCCCTGCTCCCCCTTGCTATATTGGGTCTAATTCCTAGGAGTGGCTTCCATTTCTTATCTTTTGCTGTGTCATTTGGCATCTTAAAGTTTGTAGAGAAAGCAAAGCATAGCTTTCATGTGATTGGACCCACAGGTTGTCTAGGGCTCTTGTCCTTTTTGTGAAGACAAAAGGATAAAAGCTTTGTGACCTGCTTTGGGCATTTGCTTTGGCATTGGGAAGGTGGGGTATAAATCCGTTAAATAAATAATACTATCAGAACCCCCACAGCAATACAGTGGAGGCTGTGAAAGGGTCTGAAGCAAGAATGGCTTACCAGAAAAAGCCAAAATGGTAAAAGATGAAAGGGTGACTTACACAGAAGGCACATCACACAATAAAATCGGGGCTCAATCACTTCTTCTCTTAAGCCAAGTTTTTTTTTACTTTTATCTTTCATCACACCTGGCTTTCTCTTTTGAGCTGTACTTTGTAGAAGTACAATGTACTTCTCATGCCTGATATTTGGATTCGCTCCCTTTGTCATGATGGCTATGAAGCACCTGGAGCCTTATGGTTTTGTACAAGGATTCTCTCATCCTCTTTTAGTTGTCTCTCTTTCTATCCCATTTGCTATATTTTTGTGGGTAGCAAATAGTATGATTTAATATTTTGTCTTTTAAAAAACACACCAATAAACACTCTATGGCATTGCTAAAAGTCAATAGGCTTAATTCTTAGTGACAAGCTGGTTTTCTGCATGCAGGGATTGTCTCCCCATCCCTAACCCATGACTAATTATACATATAATCTTTCTTCTGTAATCTGAATTGCTACAGTCCAGCTACAGTACTTACTATGTGATCTACTATTTACATAGAATAGATATTTTCTTGAGATGACCAGAATAGCCAGATGGAGATATCACTTGACTATGAGAAGAGATGATAGTCAAAAAGCCTCCAGGTGCTCCATACAGCCTCATTAGCAGTGGTGGGCTCCAGCAGGTTCGCACCTACTCTATAGAACTGGTTGTTAACGAGAGATAGGACATAGAAAGTTTAAAAATAGCCATTTAAAAGTGGCTGCCAGATGGGCAGAGAACCGGTTGTTAATTTGTTTGAAGCCCATCACTGCTCATTAGGCTACGTGTGGCTTACACAGCTGGCAACATCCAGAAGTGGTAGATTTGGAAAACAGGTCCTCACACCTATAAATTTCCCGCCAGACACTTTTCATACCCAGGTTTGCCTCCCTGTTGTGAGTTTGATTCCCTTTGTGATACATCAAGCTTTTGTCTTGCTTCGTTATTCCAGGCCAATACTGGAGCTCTGTGCGGCGCTTTGCTCCCACCTTGGACCATTCGTTCTTGAAAGCACAACATCATGATGCAGAAGAGGTGGAGACTGTGACTGCGCTGGCCTCTCTTTCTGTGATGACAGACAAAAGGTGATTGCGCTTCTTCTCTCCTTAGACTATCCAGGCTACAAAACTACTCAAGTGGCAGGATGATGGCCAAGCTGCCCACTATGGTTGGTTGGAATCATGACATTTCATTTATCAACTAGTGAAATGTCCCCATGTTGCAGAAGTAAAATTTTACTAATATTTGTAGACTTGGGCATGGGTAAGCAGCAGGCAGGGGACACTGCTGGGCACCAAGAGGCACTGGTATTGGATCAGATTGGGCAGTAGCAGGCAGAAGCGAGCACCAGCCATTCCTACTGGGCATCATTGTGCTGCGGTGACTACTGTGCACCACCATGCAGTGGTGATCCCCTAAATCTCCCCTCCCGTTCTGCACAAACCCCCATGCAGCACATCCCCCCGTGGAGCACCTCACAGTGATGTGGTTGTCCCCTAAGTCCCCATGCACCATCCCCCCTGTAGTGTATTCTCCCTGCAACATCCCCCAGTGCAATGCACTCCCTGTGCTTCATCTTCCTGCAGCTATGCACCCCTAACTGGGCAGGTGCCCAGGTGCTTAACTGGGCAGGTGCAGGATTCGGGACTGGGTTTTATGTTCAATGTTAAGTGTTGGATGAAAACGCATTGCATCCATTTTCACCCCTAAGGGGTTAAACTTTAAAAATTCTTAGTGGGTGCTCATGTCCCCTAAGAAATACCCTTCCCAAATTTCATGCTTCTAGGTCCAAGGCATTGATGAGTCAGTGATTCTTCAAAATATAGGCACAAAAAACACATTGTGCCCCTTTTAACCCTCTTTCGGTTTGAATTTCCAAACGGGTACTCATGGGTGTCTCCATCATGGCAGGGACACCCTCCCGAAATTTCACGCTTTTAGATCTGGTGTTTTTGGCTGGGCATTGGTCAGTCAGTCAGTAAGTGATGTTTTATATACATAGAAGAGGAATATTTGATATTGAAACTTATAGGTCAAATAAATCTACACAACATGGATTTGTTGCTGGTCTTTTTGCTGGTGTTTCCTTTTTTTCTTTTTTAGATTGTGAGCCTTGGTTCGACAAGAGACCATTTATTTATTTGATTTTCTCTGTAAACCACTTTGTGAACTTGGTTGAAAGAAGTAGATAAATATGGGGCTGTCTGGCACCTGGTGCCCAGTGGTACCCTGTGTCTGCTGCCCAGTACGGGTGCTGTTGGTGCTCATCAGGGATGCATGTTGCCTTGCATCTGGCAGCCAGTGGTGCCCTGTGCCTGCTGGTGTCTGTTATGCAGTGGTGCCTGTAGGGATGACACATAGGGATACCTGGTGCCCAGTGGTGCCTGCTACCCACTGATGCCCAGTGGTGCCTGCTGAATCCTGCACACTGATAGTGTCCCCTGAAGCCCAATTGTGCCTGGTGCTTGATAGGAATGCTGGGTGGTCAGTAGAGATACCCACAGGTACTTTTGCCTGCCACTGCCCCTTGGTAATACATACGCTCCCTCTTCTAAATATAACAGGAGTACAACTTGAAAAGTATGGGCACTTCCAACCCACTTTAGCCAGAAATTAAGCTGCTGCTGCTACTGCCACATTTGAAACCTTTGAATAGTCTTAAAGAATAGTCCCACTTCAAGTATATTGTGATAGTCAATCCCTGAAGTTCCAGGGTGTGTATAACAGTTGCCAAGTTTCTGATCACCACAACACTTTTAAGCATGTCTTTAAAAGGCTGCTTGGAACAAAGTTTCAGACATCTTAGGGCATACCTCCATTTTCTCCTGTCCAATTTAACTGTCATTATTCCCCACAAAGAATCCTGGAATTTCTAATTTCTTAGTAAGCATAATCCTCCCCACAGAACTACAGCTGCATGGTGAAGGAAATTGCTCTTAAATGCCTGAGAAGTAGGAATGCCTTTAAGCATTCCTTAGATAGAGGAGGGAGAAAATAGTTTTAATTTTTTCAGTGTTTTCCAAAAGTAGAAGTACACAAAGCGGTATTATGGGTTTTTATTCAAATTATATTTTTGTGCTAATTATAATCACTTTTAAAATGTACCAGGTAGTTGGTATAGTGTCACCAAATGCAGCTGCAGTCATTAGCCTTACATCCTTCCCTATTAAATAAAACACAAAAATAAAATAAAATGGTTTTAATTTTTGCAGTTTTCAGCGGGTTGTTTTGTTACAAAAATAACTATAGAAATATAGAGGAGTGTTGTGTCTCCCACCTCTACCTATGGTGCCTGCCAGTATCCCCATAAGGGTTCCCGTATCCCCATATCCCCATATGGGTGCCAGTATCCCCATAAGTGCATTCCTTTTATTTCTCTTCTTTAGGCGGCAGGATGAGCCAATGGAAGAAGAGCCAATGAACCAGTGAAGACCTGTTCCTTCCTCCAACAGGAAAGTGCTTCCTTCGTGGCTTGCCACTCACATCACAGCCCTGGATCCCGCCTGCTCTGCAGTCCTTGTTACCCTGAGCCATGAGACTAGGCAGAAATGTCATAGCATGGGCATATGGCTGATCACTCTGGAGCACTGGAGGGCTGTCCCTTCTTGAGCTCCATCATACAAGGAGCAACTCTCAACCTGTCTTCACTCAGAATAAACTTGAGTCACAAAAGTTCCAGTGCAACCGGGGAACTACACACAGATTGCAAAACTGGAGTGTTTGCTCTGACATTGAACACTGCTTTTTCCCCTTTGGAACCAAAGATATCCCATAGAGATCCTGCTGGGAGGAGCCAGAATATTATTGTTCCTATTTCTCTCTCCCCCCTTTCTCCTAAGCAATGCTCGTCATCTTATTCTAGGACTTCCCCTGATATCATGGGAGCTGGACTTTACAAAGCAAGAACTTTCAGAAGAAAATCTTCGATGGGCAACATCAAAACATACAGCATCTTTGAGGAGTGAGATAGACCAGTACCTACTAACCACTGTCCCAAACCCACTTTTTTTGTGGTCCAGGACCTCCCTGATTTGCACTATATACAGATCCTTCAGACAGACTGTTGGTTTTTCTTAGAACTTGTGGGAACAAATTGTAACTCCTTGTAGACTTAAGCTTCTAACCTGACCATTCCTCCAGCATCGAGGTGCTATGTAAATACACAACTCCATGGTGCTTGTTGCTGGCTGGTTTGCCCTGATCCATAAAAGCAGGAAGCTGCATTCCAAAGACCAAACTTTGGGGGGAGGGGGGAAATAGATGGTCAAATTGTCCTATTATCCCAAGCGAAACTTAGGATTTGGATTCCTGCAAATTTTTCTTCTTTTTATTTTTTATAAAGTTTCCATTCCTCATGCTGTGTTGGAAAATGTGCAAGGGAGAATTCCTATCTTTTGCATAACTGCCTATCACTCTTTTTAAGGCTTATGGAGCAGTAGCAAATTTTCACCACTCAAGGGTTTGCTGTCAGAAGGACAGATCTATAGTAAAATGCACTTGTGTTGGAGTGGGAGAGCATATGGATACCGATTCCCTTGTAGCTCATAATGTGCAGCTTTGCACGTTCCTGTTTTTTGTACGTACATTCAGTCTTCAGGAAAGTCATGAGCAATTGTATCAGTGATAGCCACCTGTGACAACGATCCATGCAAAGATTGAATGCTTTTTCCTACATTGAAGCACTTTCCACATAGGAAGTTTGTCACATTTGAGAGGGTCCTAAATCTCACTGTCTGCAGCCAGATGTGTGGAGGGGAGTGGGCTTCATCACAGTCTGGAGGCCAGGCAACAATGGGAAGAATGTGGCAGTGTACAGACCATGTATAGAAACTGCTGGATCTAAACCAATCAGTAAATTGAGCCTTTGCTGCAGTCCAAGTATGTTGTTTTTTTTATAGCCAAGAACAAGGCTACTCACATATTTTGAAGTCCGCTGCTGTTCCTCAAACGTCAACCACACAATACAGATTCCAAGACTCTTTGCATGGAGTCATTTCATTCAGGGCCTGCCTTGAGTCATCTTGTAATAATTTTGTAAATTTTATAAAATTTACACAGAACCAAGGCAGTTAATTATGACGGAAAAATCCATGACTAAAACAATACCATTCTTCTCAAATCACTATTATACCTTATTTTATTTTATTATTCATATAAAATAGGGGGAATCTACTCTAAGAATGCACAGAATATCTTAGAAGTGAAACATCACTTTATTGATTTTAGATCCTGCATCCACTATCAATGGTGACAGTGGGAAATGGGATGAGAAGTGTGAGCAGATGGTGTCTCAGGATCTTCATTCTTTGATCCTAAATCTTCATTTCTAGCAGCAAATAGCCACATGTCAGTTCCTATTACGTGTGTAAAATCATAGAATCGTAGAGTTGGAATGTGCCCAGTGGATCATCTAGTCCAATCCCCTGCCTGTAGCAGGAAATCCTCGTCTTGTGGAGACCCAGCCCTCCAACCCTGGCCTGCTGGTTAACAGGCAGTATCTTAACCACTTGCGCCACCTTCTTTATGAAGGTTTAGTAAGCTAGAAGATCTGGCAAACCATCCCAGGAAAGGAGTTCCCAAATAATAGTGCAACCACAGAGAAAGCTCTTCTGTACCCCCAGCTATAGCCCAGGCTAACATATCAGAACTGAATTGCCAGATTTATGAAAGACACCACAATGACACACTCAACAAGCAGGAGTATTTCGCCAGCCTCAAACTTTCTGAAGCCAAATGGAGCTCTTTTGCACAAATATGCTAACCCATTGATTCACTAATGATCTGTCTGGAATTGGACTGTTTCAAAAAAGGTCATGAGGTTCGGATGCTGAAATTAGGCAGGGGAATTGCCAGACTGTATTAGGCATCCCTCTGTGGCTAAGTTGGCCTGCAGCCTTCAGAGGCAGGGACCAGCACAATCACAGGAAGTGAGATGAAAAGGAGTTTGGAGACTGTTAATTGCTTCCAGATAATGCATATATAAAGATATGGTTCTGACTCACAGGGCGGTCAGAATTGTTAGGATACCTTGACCCTCGTTAGAAAGCTGGACTTTAATAGATAGAGCGAGCCCAAAAGTCCTCATTACCAAAAGCGACTGAAAGCGGAAACGTTCATACGTTTTGTCATGTAGTTTTTAGTGCCACATGTGGGATTAAACATTGGTTTAGGAGCATTACAGCACCTCTTCACCTACTTATTAGCTTTGGGGAGGATTTGGGATCATGAATTTCATACTTTGGACTGCATGCTGGTACAACAGTCATTATACAGGTGTCCCTCATTATCCACAAACATTCTGTTCTGGAACCTCCTGTGGATTAAAAAAAACCTATGTGTTACAAAAAACAATAGAAAAATAGATTTAAAGACCTACTTACAGGTTTCTTGTTCCTCCATTGCACCTAAAGGAATAAGGTAGTGCCTTAATACCTGCAGGGGTTTGATTCTGGGACTAAAGAATGGAATGATTGCTTGCATGCCTGTACACTGCTTCTCTACAACGTAGGAAATCAATTTTTATAATTGTGATTCGCAGTGGTCATTGGTGTTGAGTCAGATCCATGTATAAAAAATCTGTGCATTTTTTCCATTGTATATTGTCAGCAAGTGCAGTTGATGGCAACTAGACCTGAAACAAAGCCATCCAAGGGTAAGGTGCCAGCTAGTGAGTGGGGAATCCAAACAGTTTGACAAGAACTGAGCATGCTCAGTACATGCTGCCGTGGAATGTCAGAAGAGGCATTTAGGAGAGGGAGAAACAATGGTTAACTGGTCACAATTGGAGGGGGGAACAATGGAGAGGGGTGAAAGAGAAAATTGGCTTGCTTGAACCCTGATTTTGAAGATGCCGCAACTTTTTTCTTTGTTGCAAATCACACAATATCCTATTGCATCATTGTATTTCAGCATGCATTTATCTCCCGTCGCAAAGGGAGTGTACAATCATTGGAAACAATTCCCTATACCAGAATGTTTATACCAGAAGTTACTAAATCCCAAAGGGTTACCTCTTTTATTTTTACTATCTAAAGAAGCTTCTGTTCCTTTAGTATCTGCCTAGATGTCAGAAATATATCTGATGAAAATCTCCCTACGGGGAAAGCTTCCCTGGTTGAGTTTCTGTCATCAACTGTTCAAGGCCCTGAAGTACAGTAGTTTCAAAAGATAGGGTACATGAAGTAATCGCTATCAGAGTGAACTATGTTCACATGAAAATTCACTGGCCTCCATAAATCGTCATTTACATTTTTGATAGAAAGTTGATACCTCTTCCTCTCTTCAAGTGAGCTGTTCCCTATTGGGATCTTTTTTAGGGAGCTGGTGCCTCACATAAAGAACTTAATTCATTCCAGAAGCATCTCTTTAAGTGAAATGCTCTTTAAGTGAAGCAGATTTTCCCATAGGAACTAATGGAAACTCAGACAATTGGTTCCACAACCCAAAAAATATTCATATAAAATTATTAACTGTATGTAAAAATGATAACAAAACACAAACATGCATTCAATATGCATGATCTTATGAAGTCAGGCTGCAATCCTAAAGACTCTTTCCTGGGAGTAAGCCCCCATTAACACAATGGGGCTTCTGTTTAGACATGGTTAGGAGGCTGCAATCAAAGACACTTTCCTGGGAGTCTTATCTGGGCTGCTGCTGGAGGTTTAAGGTGGCCGGTGGGGACACTTGGGGGCAGTTAGGGGCACCTGTCTCTGGCAACCCCAGGCAACTGCTCCTAAGTTGGGGGCAGTTGGAGGCAGCAGTGCTGGCTGGTAGCACTTTTAAACAGCTTCTGCGCAGAGCATCAGGGATGCATAAGTGCTTGTTAAGTGAAGCAGAACTTGTTGTGTGAAGCAAGATTCCTTTGAAATTTAGACTTGTTATGTGGAATGCTTGTTATGTGAGGTGCTTGTTATGAGAGGTACCACTGTATATTCCTCCCATTGACTGACTGTGTCAATGGGACAGCATAAACACCCATGGACAGGTATAGCTTTTAATGTCACATCATATTAGGAAATGTCAGAATTGAGGAATTTCTACAAGCCATGTAGAGTCACAAAAGATACAAAAATATAAATGGTGTTGGCCTGGTCTGCCTGGCAAAATACAGTTTGTCCTGTGGCTGTATTTTGCTGAAGATCAAATGGGAGAGGACTACATGTGACTGAATATCGCATGTAGTTTGCCTTTTGTACTAGGCTGCCTTCTAGTAAAGTGGAGAATGGAAATTCTGGGAGAGAAACTGGACAGTAAAAATAACTATCTATATATATAAAATTGAAAGGTCATTCACGCACTTACTCATCAACACCCAACCAAAACCACTGGGCCTAGAAGCATGAAATTTGGGGCAGGTGTTCCTTCTGTGATGGAGGCAACCAATAAGAACCAATTTTCAGAAATTCCAACCGGAAGAGGGTGAAAAGGAATGTAACACATTTTCCTCCCTGTACTTTCCATTGAAGAATCCCTGACTCATCACTGCCCTGTCCCAACCCCTGGACCTAGAAACATGAAATTTGGGGAGGTTGTTCCTTCTGTGACATCAACACCCACCAAGAACTGATGTTGAGAAATTTAAACCTTAAGGGGGTGAAAAGGGGTGCAACATGTTTATGTCCGAGACTTAACACAGAAGACTGATCAACATCCAGCCAATTTGGTGCTTGATGCACTGGGAGGGAGGGTGCACATGGGGGTAAGGTGTGCATGGGGGGACAATGTGCATGGGGGGTTGCACATGAGGAGATGCTACACATAGGATGTTGATGTGCTTGGGGAATGATGCGTATGGGCATGTTGCACATGGGATGTTGATGCGCATGAGAGACTGCATGGGGTTGATTTGCATGGAGTTCGATGCACATGGGATGGATGCTGCGCATGGGGGGATTATGCAAATGGGGACGTTGCACATGAGGGGATGTTGCGCATGGGGTTGTGCAAGCATTGGGGGGGGTGGCACATGGGGGAATTTTACTCCTGCAGTGCAGGTATGTTTGGGGTTGCGCAAGCATAGGGGGGAAGGCATATGGGGGAATTTTACTCCTGCAATGCAGGTATGTTTTCACTAGTCAATATATAATTGAAAAGTCACTCACCCACCCACTGATCAACGCCCAGTCAAAACCACAGGGCTTGGAAGCATGAAATTTGGGATGGGTGTTCCTTCTGTGGTGGAGGGATCCACTAAGAACTGGTTTTCAGAAATTCCAACTAGAAGGGGGTGAAATGGGGCACAACACGTTTTCCTCACTATACTTTGCATTGAAGAATCACTGATGGATGCTCTGCCACAAGCCCCAGACCTAGAAGCATGAAATTCAGGGAGGGAGTTCCTTTTGTCACATGAACACCCACCAAGAACCGATGTGGATAAATTTAACCCTTAAGGGGTTGAAAAGGGGTGCAGTGTGTTTTTCCCTATACTTAATATGGAAGATGACCAACATCCAGACAATTTGGTTCTTGGTGCTTGGTTCACTGGGGTTGCTGCACTGGGGGGTGTTGCACATCGGGTGGTGATGCACATGGGTATGCACATGGGATTGATGCACATGCGCATGGGGTGGATGTGCATGGGGATAGATGCACATGGGGGTTGTTGCTCATGGGGGTTGTGCATGGAAGTTGATGTGCATGGGGTGTTGATGTGCATGGAGAGATGATGTGCATGGGGGGTTGATGCACCTGGGGGGATGATGTGCATGGGCGGTTGATGCATAGTGGGGGGATGGCGTATGGGGGAGTTTTACTCCTGCAATGCGGATATGTTTTTGCTAGTATAGATATAAAATTGAAAGGAAACTGACTGACACTCATCAATGCTCAGCCAAAACTGCTGTACCTAGAAGTGTGAAATTTGGGGAGGGGCTTCCTTTTATGATGGAGGCACCCACTAAGAACCTGATTTCAGAAATTCAAACCAGAAAGGGGTGAAAAGGGGTGTAACACATTTTAGTCCCTATACGATGAAGAATTGCTGAATGATCAATGCCCAGCCCCAAAATCTGGACCTAGAAGTATGAAATTTGGGAGGGTGTTCCTTCTGTGACATGATCACCCTCTAAGAAGCAATTTTTAGAAATGTAACCCCAAAGGGGGGGGGAAAGGGTGCAAAGTGTTTTCATCCCTATACTTAACGTTGTAGACTGACTTAGAAGTCAGTCTAACTTAGAAGCAGCTGGATCAACAGTAGGTGACCTAGATAAAGCAAAGTCTGGTTTAGAGAATAATGCAGCTATACTATGGGCAGATAGAAGACATGTTTTATGTGCGCTGCCTTCATGCACTAATAGGGCTCTTAGGAATCTCCAGTCTTTCTGAAACTGCTTTCAGAAAACTAAACTAAGGCAGACTTTAAACCGAAATAGCTGAAATTTGGGCTACAAGCTTGATTATCTTTTATCTTCTGTCATATACTGGTGCCTTATGAGCCTCTGAACATCAAACACAGCTACTGTTCAAAATTGTCAACATTATGATAAGACCATATTAATCATGTATCACTTTCATTGGTTGAGTAATCCAACCCATTCCCCTTTTGTTAACCCTGTCCATTTGTCTACATATTTACACACCTTTCTTATACTGATAGAGTTGGAAGGGACCTAATAGGTCATCTAGTAGCAGGAAATCCTCCTACAGCATCTCTGACAGGTACTTATCGAGCCTCTGCTTGAAGATTCCCAGTGAAGAAGAGACCACCACCTCCCTTGGAAAACTCTTTACTGGTGAACTGTTTTCACCATCAGGAATTGCGGTTTGTACCTGTTGGTTCTAGTTCTAATTTCAGAGGCAGATGAGAACAAATGCATCATTCTTCCATAGGATAGCTCTTCAGGTATTGGAAAAGTGCTATCATATCCCCTTTCAGCCTTCATTTCTCTAGGTTGAACATGCTTCACCTCCTGTTCATACTTGGTCATTAAAAAAATTAATTCAAACATCTAATCCAGTGGTGGGCTCTAGCAGTTTCACACCTTCTCTATAGAACAGGTTGTTAACGAGAGATAGGACATATAAAGTTTAAAAATACTGTAGCCATTTAAAAGTGGCTGCCAGATGGGCATAGGACCAGTTGTTAATTTCTTTGAATCCCATCACTGATCTAATCAAACTAGAGGAGCAAATGGGGAAAATTAAAGCACTAAAAAGCCAATGTTCAAGTTTTATTTTGTTAGTTGATCTTTGATGAAAAACAATTTCTTTTTCCATAGAAATTGTATTTCTCTAGGAGGGGAAGAATACCGTTCAATTTAGAAAGCAGAATGAATCAAGGAGGCAGTGATGGATCCCTTCTTAACAGCTTTCTTCTGGTTTCTCTGCATAAATGGTGGGTGTCCTCTGTAACTCATTGTAATTGCTCCCTTTCAATACTTCTTTTCTACCTAGCCATTCATCTGCAAAGCATAAGAAAACCTAGCAGTATCAGAAAACCAGAAATGTGTCTGCTAGTCATATGGTAAGGCTTTCACTAGGGTTCACTATGTACAAGAGGTATGGCTGGTGCTAAGGAAGAGTCACCTGGGAGAAGAACCTGCAGTGGTGACATGGGAATTGAGGGAAGAATGAGTGCTGGTGGGGGGCTTAAAAGGAGTTCCAAATCAAACATCACCACCACCCAAAGGCATGTATGTTGAGTTGTCTACCACATTCTGTTGATAGTATCACTCCAGCAAAAGAATCTTCAAGATTCCAGAAAAGCATTCAGTACAATACCTCATCAGGATATCTTTTCTTTTGAAGATAGAGTAAGCCATTTTTGCTCCAGTTTTATCTGGGGGAAAAGATACCTATTGGATTTCTGTCGCTAGACGTCCAGAATTTCTTGCAACAGCAACATAGTAGCCCACCCCTTAGTAGCAAATGCAGAGTGGGGCAAGGTGAAGAAGGTACAGTATTTGGCAGCATGAGAAAAGTCATGCTGCAAGAGAGAGCTGTAATCTGTTCACTGTGAGGGAGGATAACATCCTGTGAGATGGATCTCATTGGTTCAGTTTCCTCTGACATCACACAATGGTATGGAGTAAAATTACCTACAGAGATACTTAGCAACTTAGAGGAGGAGAAGCCAACATGGGCAGCTAGATCCAAAAGCCCATCAAGATCTCTGCTGCATCATGGTTATCTGAGGCTGCAGTCTTAACCTCCAGTCAGGCCAGCATAAGTCCTGGTACAAGTCCTGTGCCAGACTACACTCCTGGGGGTGGCGGTGGGCACAGGCATGTGCCAGCCTCCCCATGCACCATGAGAAGTTATGCCAGGTGAGTTGTGCTGGCCTAAATTGGTTAAGAATGCACTCTAAGGTAACTTTAAAGACTGAAGTTGCAAAGCTGACTAATACCAGGGCAGGGCCCAACTGCACCAATGTTTTCCTGAGACTGAATTTTGTTGCCTGAGTAAAAGAAGCATAATGCTGGATAATGCTGGATGCTCAGTTGTGGAAAGCTGATAAGCTTTGTATGGGTGTTGCAATGGGCTAAAAGCTGATACTGAAGATGAACCTTCAGGATTTTATATCAGCCAATTTATAAGCCAATTTATACCAGCCTGTTTCCCGATGCACTGGGAGGGAGGGTGTACTGGGGGGATGGTAAGCAAGGGGAGATGGAGCGCATAGGGGGTGTTGCACTGTGGGGATGGTGCACATGGGGGTGATGTACAATGGGGGGATGGCCCACAGGGTGGATTGCGCATGGGATACATTTTGCTAGTACCTCTATATAGTTTTTAATACTCTATTATGTTTTGAGTACATTTGTTGGCTGAAAAGTGATACTGGGGGTCAGTCCATCCATGAGTCCAAATGAAGTGGTCACCTCTTAAGCAGGAAATTGATGGGGAAGAACACCACTCCCATTTGTTAACTTGCCTCCACTGCTCCTCCTTCCACTTCCTTGACTGGAACAGGAAGAAGGGGATGACTTGGTACAGGGATGTGAAGGAAAGAGAGGTGCCAGTCCCCTTCTTCCTTTCTGAGCCAGAATGGCATCCCACCAGGTGAGGAAAAGTAGGATTTGCCATGTTGCCTCAGGTGTCAGGAGCCCATTGGCATCTCTGTGAGGTATCATTACAATTTTATTAATATAAATAATGTTTACTTCCATGCTGTGCAAAAATTCAAACACTGGTTCCTCCTGACCAAGTTGCTGCTCAAATCACAGAAGCAGGCTTTGCTTGTTTGGCTTTTATTTTGTGCTTGTCCTTAAGGATGAATTGCTCTTTAAGCTGCATTCCCATCTGCAAAAGTATGGTATATTGCCACATACATTCCACCAGCTTCTTATACATCATTCCCCAAGTCTTGATGTCTCTGTAGTTCTGCAGGTTGTTTACAAAAGCAGTAAATAAAACAAGGGTTTGGCTAAAGATTTTTTTTTTGTTAACTTCAAATAAAAACCAAGTTACATTTCACTGGACAGCTGCCCTGTATCAGACTGCTGCTGTCCACAAAACAAATGATTGGATATTATCACAATTGTCAAACAACTTGCTTTGTGTGCCAAAATCAACTGTATTCACAGAGGGTGATATCCTATTTAAAAATGACACACACCGGTATTCTTGTACTTTGCCGCCCTAAAATCCCTCAAAGCATTCTCGGGATTGTGGTTTTCTAAAGATGCTTAGAACCTCTGGAGAGAGGTTACAAAACTCCTACACAGAACACAATTCCTGAGGTTCCCTGAGGAGAAGGAATGACCACACTTAAGCCTCCAGAGTTGATACTGTATATCTAAAAAAGAGCATTCTCTCAATCAATGATGATTGATCTTATTTTTTATGCAACCTACACAACCTGGTCTGTCCAATATCCAGGTTGACATGGAATGCTCAATTTATGCATGCAAGGGGCAAAAAATATGTCTGCATTCAGTGGAGCTCAGTGAAGCATAATGTTCTGCATGTAATTTGAGGACTGGATTTGGTCTGAGAGACAACCAGATTACTGCAACTTAAATTTGCTTTACGTGGGGGGAATATGAAATTAGAAATATGATCTGCTCATTGTCAAAAGTTGTGTGTGAGCAGAGCTTTTTTCTGGGGGGGAGCGGGGGGAAGGTGCAGGTCCTCACCACACTGGTGTAGCAAGGTAATCCCCACATGACTAATTATTAATTAGCTGTGAAAAAAGGTTTTGGTGAAAAAAGGTTTTGGTACTGAGTACCTGTGAATATCTCCCCAAAAAAGCTGTGTGCGTGTTGCTTTTTTATTTTGGTTTTTTAAATGTCTGCTTTCTCTTCCTGTAGTTATCATGTAGCAACTGTAAATTGATGCAATAGATGGTGGGCCATGCTATGCCCCACAAGACCCAGAATTGTAACTCTGATTCTTTTGGAATGGTTATAACTGAGAAATGGACTAAGGGTGCAATCCAGAGTAACTACATGGAGTCCTTGCTTCGGTGTAAGAACAATTTCCTCTGGATTGCAATATGAATTTCCCATAGGTTTTCACTAGGTGGTGCAGTAACTACGGGTGCACGTAATGTCTCTTATGTGCTCCCGTAGTTACTCTGGATTGTAGGGTAAGTCTGCAATCCTAACTCCTACTTAGGTTGGCACAAATCCTGGCACAAGTTTCTTGTTAGGCTGGGGGTGTCATGAAAGCAATGGAAAGCATAGACATGTGCCAGCCTCCCCATGCCACCATGGGAAAGGGAAGATGTTAGAACAGGATTGTGCCTTATGTTGAGCTTCCCAACTGGAACAAATGGTAGCTTTGCTTCATTAGCACCATTGCTGGGAGTGGGGGAAGACTGAAGTTTCCCTCCTCTATATTAAGAACTCCTCCCCACTCAACATCCAAGCATGCAATGACCATTGTGTGTTTGTCTAATTTGACCTAGAACAAAGTCTTAATGCTCACAAGGCCCAACTGAAGTTGGTGCTTATGCAAAATGCACATACTCAGATCATATAATTGCTGAATGGTCAGAGAAAGGCCAGAATATGCCCCATCTCTTCTGTCTTTAGGAGACATTAAGCTGTGGCTAGAACAGAGGCAAATGGGCTGTGATGGCTCAAAGGATAAAGACACAGTGCATATCAACAGGAGTGAGCTGATTGTCCATGTTGGGAAGAAAAGAGACAACACGTGTCAGAAGAGGGAATGTGTCAGAAGAGGGAAGTGAACTCTCTGTCTGACTGACCACTCTACCTGTCCCCTTTCAGTTATCTTAGCAGGAGGTGTGGCTTGGACCCTTTTCCTCTTCCTTTCTTTCTCTTCCTCTCTCCTGATGTGTGAGCACATGGCTCTCCATCAGTCCACAAACCCACATGCAAGCAAGGGCAGCATTAGAGCCTTTGAACTGATTCAAGTCTTGGGAAGCTCTGGTCTTCACCAGATGCTGTAAATATGAGCCTTCATGATCTGTAACTAAAGTTTGATTCTGGTCTCAGTCTTGATTTTTTGCATATGCTTAAGCAAACAGCCAGGATGGAGGGAAAGGCTTCTGAACTACAGAAGGGTTTCCTCTGTGTTCAAGACTCTGGTGAATTGATCCGCATCCAACAGTCCATCTCTTGCCACCCTAGCAGTTTGAAAGCATGCACATGCAAGTAGATAGATATTACTTTGGTTGGAGACACCATTCCAATTGCCTTTGGCTGAATGACCACAGTGATGTCTTTGGACAATTCTGGCTCTTCAGCCTTGTAACAGAGATGAGCACCAGCCTTAGAGTCGGTCATGACTAACAGGAGACACCTTTACCTTTCCAGAGCAGAGGTAGGTAGTCCAGGAAGGCTGAAGCTCTCGCATGGTTGGGACTTTTCTGCAGACTTGGCTACCAAGTAATCTTAAAGCTAAACTGAGAGGAAAACCAAAGGCAAAGGGGAAATGTCCATGGAAAATGAAAAGCTATTACAAAAACAAAGCAAAACAAACATGTTATTTTTAACACTGCACATTCACAAATAAATTAGCTCCTCAAAGAGTTCTATAGATATTGGTTGAGATCAGCTTGTTACAAGCAAAGTAGTTGTGCCTGCTGGGGTCACTGCCTTGCTACGTACACAGTTCTTTCCAGAGCAATAATGGAAAGGCTGGAGTCTCTACCCTTGAATCCAAATTGGGCTTTCTTCTCCCATAATGGTGGTAGTGGGCTTGATTTTAAGTTGGTGATGGAGAAGATCATGCCCTGAGGTTCTCTAAGTAGGTGTCTGTTGCTGTTCTTGGCTGAAGTAGAGGCATCATTCAAGTCAGCCTTTTTCACAAGGGTATCTATAGAAAAACATATACACAATATTAAAAATTCATTACTAAATTTTAATTATGTGCAGGATAAATTGAATATGACATGAGAAATAAAGGCATCTACAACTGTGGTACTCAAAGTGGGAATTGGGACCTCCTTGAAATCTACCATCTTGGAATCTGGCACTAGGCTTTCTCGGAAGTAAGTCTCACTGAACACAATGGGACTTACTTCTGGGTAAAGGAGCTCCAGCATCACAGATTCTGACAGATTTTTAAGTTTGAAAGGCACAGGGTGACCAGATGCCCTCAAAAGGAGAACAAGGTCTCAGCCTGGCCTTTCCGGCAGACAATGGTACATTTGCCTGCTCACAAGTAAAGCCGTGATATTGGGAACTTTCACATTCCCATAGAGCTGAAATTTTGAAATATTCACATTTCCTGGGCTGAAATGCCTGAGTACCATCTGGAAGAACTGAGCACACCTTTTGGACTTGGTTACACACTATACCAACCAGCCAACCACCCATACCAAGTACCGTGGACATGGTATATGAAGGGCAAATAGTTTGGCACATGATAAAAATTATACTAAACACGGAGATCTCGTGCTTGAAATAATGGAAATATTATGCTTGAAATATTCCATGGAAATAATATGCTACAAATAGAGAACTGCTATGTCAGGGGAAAGATTAAGATAGAACCCTATCATCTCCCTACAGTGCTAGTTTTCTATAGATAGGGAGGTTTTTTTAAAAAAAAACATACAAAAGGCTATGCCACACAGTATATATGGTAATTCACTAACTGCAATCTGAAATGGCACAGTTCAAATGATTTACCAAAAGATGTACTGCTTGTGAAGATCTTTGGTTCTTCTGGAAACTCTTCAGATTAAAAAATGGCACTTTCTGATTGGCCTGCCTGGCACATATTCAATCAATACTTTTTTTTACCAGTTCCCCTTCTGGGGCAGTTTATATGTTTCCCACAAAGGAAATTAAATGCACATAACCCTCTGAGATGAGAGATCGGCTTCTTTGATTGTATTCCCTTTTGAGTTAAATGAAAGCAGCTGAAATCCTTGTTCTTTTTTAGGGATTATAAACCAGATGATCATGATCACTCAGGAAAGGCTATGTAACTTTACCTTGCTTTAACTATTCTAACTAGTCCTAAGAACCTAAAACATCCTTTTACACTAAAAAAAGCTTGGCTCTCCACATCCTCCTTGTGTTGCTAATAGCATAGAAGGCTATCATCAAAGGCAGACACCACACACATATGCATGCACACACACACACCAATTAAGTAGATGGTTTGGTTACAACTTCTAGGTTGTGTGATAGGGCAGGAGGGTGTCACTTGTGAGTGTGTGTGGTTATTCTAAGCAAATTAACATGTGGCAATCCCTCCTCCTACCTCTGATTTCAGTTAGCCAGATCATATGACATGATTAAGATTCAGGCAAGTTGCTTTTTTAAAAAAACATTATTCTGGTTCAGGCCTGTTGATTCTCCCTTTCCCTGACCCCTATTTGGCTATGCCCCAGGCAGCTGGATTTAACTTTCAAAAGACTTTCAGTCAAGTCCTCTAAAATGCCAGGGATTTGAACCAGTTAACAAGAAGCTATTAGGCTTGTCACATATGCCACATAGGGCCAAATGAGGGATCTAACCTGAATAGGGTTGCCATAATTCTCTTCCACTAAATCAGGACAGGATGGTCTACCAGTATGTGAACACAACCCCTCAAAATTGGGATTGTCCCTGTTTTGGGGGACATATGGCAACCCTAAATCTGAAATCCTTTTTTGTTTATTTTGAAGTACCTTTAGGATGCTGCACATTTGATTAGGGAAGTGAAATTATGACACCTCAGCTGCTCTGATGTAAAGTAAAACACCCTTAACGTGCTTTTGAACCTCCTTTGCACAAACAGACCAGCAGCAGAAAAGACAGAAAATGTATCACTGTATCATAATGACCAATCAAGGATCATGATGGTCATTACAATCACATTTTCATCTTCCCGATTTTAGCACATTGTCAGTTGCCTTCTATGTCCTATGGTGACACTGCTGACACTGCAGAGCTGTGTACAATTTCAGAGTTGTACACAGAGTTGTGTACAATTCCAGAGTTGTGTACAATTACGAATTAATAGCATTCACATCAGTGGTGGGCTCCAGCAGGTTTGCGCCTACTCTATAGAACCAGTTGTTAACGAGAGATAGGACATATAAAGTTTAAAAATAGCCATTTAAAAGTGGCTGCCAGGTGGGCATAGAACCGGTTGTTAATTTCTTTGAATCCCATCACTGATTCACATGTTATCCTCCCTTCAGCTGTAAGATCTCTGGTTGCAAAACTTTGTCAGTGTCACTAATCCTATTATATTCTGTTGCTCGGAATAATAAAGATACACATCTCCATTGGTTTCCCTGTTTGCCTAGTGACTTATGGGCATAATTCAAGATGCTGATGACTGCCCTTGAAACCTGACATGAGTCCCCTATTCTTTAGGACAGTGATTTTCAATCAGTGTGCTGTGGCACACTGGTGTGCCATGGATAATCCTGCAGGAATTTGGAGAATGACATTCATTAATAGGAAAATTGGGGTATTTGAACAGTCTGGTGTGCCTTGTCAATGGTAAAAACAACTGATGGTATTCCTTGACAATTTCAGTGTCTTGTTAAATGTGCCATGAGATGAAAAACACTGTTTTATGGAATGCTTTATCTAGCATTTATGTGTCGTTATGTGTGCCATGAGATGAAAAAAGTTGAAAAACACTGCTTTAGGGAATGCTTTATCTAGCATTTATATCACTAGCTCTCTCCAATGCATTAGTTTCTTGAGAGAATCTCTTTAAGAACACAGAGCACTGGAGTTTCTTTGTTCATGGCGTCAGAGTTCTAGAACCTTATTTGAACACCACCACTCATATACAATGGCATGTAAACTTTTGCAAAATCCACCTCATGCAAGGTTTTTCATGAGAGCTTATGGTCTATATTTGGCTCTGGAGAGAGAAACTAATACAGGGTAAATAAAAGATAATGCAATGCACAATTAAGATGCAATTTTAGTTGAGGGTGAGATAGATTTTGAGGAGGAATTTGGAGGAAGATGAAGAAATGGCATCAGGAGGGCTATAACTCGGTTTTTCAGAGTCTGATTTCATTAGCTTTTCTGTGGGCAGCTTGTAAACCTTTCAATTTAGCATGTATAATTTAGTTTATTTGGAATTATTGTTAATATTATGGTCCTGTTGTTACAGTAGATAGGGTAGCTAATTTTTTAAAATAATCCCTTCCTCCTAAGTGCAGTTAAACAGCAATATGCTCTGCAAAAAGATGATAACAGTTGTCCCTCGTCATAGTTTCAGTTCCGCTTCATGCAGAGAGCAAACCAATTTTTTAATCAAAAAGGTTTCTTTTAATGATGAATTCTCCCTGACATGCCAGTAAATACATGGCTGAGAACAAGATTAGAGAATGAAGCTGCGTTTCCCTCATTTGTTTCCGTTCCCACCTGTCTCTTGTAATGTTTAAGAGGCATGATGCATATTCTGAATGGATTTTCAAGGCAATTTTGAATTATTTATTATTTTAGTTTTACATGCTGACTTTGAAGCGCCACTCTCACATAAGAAAAGGAGCAACCATTATTTTCTTCTTGCCCTGGAAAGTTTTAGCTAGTACAATCCGAAAAAAATTCCTGACAGTTCGGGCGGTTCGGCAGTGGAACAGGCTGCCAAGGGAGGTGGTGGACTCTCTCTCACTGGGGATCTTAAAGCAGAGGCTCGACGAGCACCTGTCGGGGATGCTCTAGGGGGATTTCCTGCTGCAGGCAGGGGGTTGGACTAGATGACCTACTAGGTCCCTTCCAACTCTATGATTCTATGATTCTACCATTCAAACTGATGACAATGCACAAAACTATGGGTGCAGTCCTAACCTACTCTGGCACAACTCATTGGTCTTCCCATTCCCATGATGATATAGAGAGATAAGATCATGACTGTGCACTGACCTAACCCTCCCTCAGGAGTGGCACGGTACTTGTGCTGGGGCTTGAGCCAGCCTAACTGGCCATTCCCTAGTCAGGTCAGAATAAGTTCTGGCGCAACTCCTGTACTGGATTGTGGGTGTTGCAAAAGTGCAGTAAGGCATTTCTGTGTCTCTCCTGGGGGGTTTGAGCCAATGGACAGATAGGAACTGGCCTCCACACACCACCACAGGAATAGGGAAAAGGGTGACTTGAGCTGGCCTAAATTGGTTATGACTGCACACTAGAGCTATTGTTAATGCTATGTTTCTTATTGTGCATGTATGTCTTGTGTGGATTTTTTTAAACCTGCATTTATGCAGCCCTCTGTTCAGTTTCCTAAATATTTTAATCCGACTTGTCTTTTAGTCCAACAGCATTCATAATAATTGGGAAAACCCCAATTATTTAAAACCCCAAATAAGGGAACTTATAAATGTGCATTCTGAGATGGGTTAGGGGAATTTCTTTCATGAATTTCTTTCTTTCAGTTCTTTCATGAATTTCTTTCATGATTCACAGAATTTATTCGGCCATTACACATCATTTTTTTCCCAACAAAAGAAATGCTGGTGAGGGGTGGGGAGTACCATGATTCTAAAACACTAAAACCTTGGGAAAGATGTTTCCTCTTCTCTTTTTGAAAGCCATCTATAAAGTAATGATCATCACCACATCCTGTGGTAACAAATTCCATGTCACTTATGTATCATGTTTAGCATCACTTCCACTTGTTTAGCTCTGAATAGTCAACCTATTGCTTCACTCTCATGCCCTTGTATTCTGGTATTGTAAGGCAGAAATAATTTGATTCATAATTTGAACTACCTCAATTGGATCTTCATTCAGCAGACTGTCCTAGGCCACTCTCAGTGTTTCCCAGTGACTGGAATTTCTCTGGGAAAGGGATCTAGTCCCAGTATGGCCTTCACAAAGTCAGTTGCTGTTGTAGCTCAGAAAGGCAATGTGAAACAGTAGGTCTGTGCTAAATTAGAGCTAGGCATTTAAAGGGACAGTCGGTATGACTGGATAAGGTACGGTTGAATTTTGTTGTATGTTTACTTAGAAGTTTTGCTCACTTTGGTCATTACTGTGTTCCCAAGTAAGTACAGTAATATCATTTGTAAAGTTAGATTAATTAATTATTGGAGTCCTGTGCTTCTGAAGCTGCTACAGATTTTTATGTATAGCATGTGCAAATAAACATTTGATTTTTATGTATAGCATGTGCAAATAAACATTTGATTTTTATGTATAGCATGTGCAAATAAACATTTGCTAGACTCTCCCTAGAACACAGCAAGATGTGTAGTTAGGGACATCCAGACTAGACAAAAGGCTGAAAGTGGGTTCGCACGTAATCTACAGTGCTCCAGAGAAATAAGAAAATGTGGCATTTTAATTTGGGGTTATGAAGATTATATGGAGGTTCCAGCTAATAGTTTTCTTCTGAAAACCAGGCAGGGGGATTTGCAAAGTTTTCTTTCCTTAATATTTCAAATTTTTTTGTAACCCATCCAAAATTGACTTGATCCCAGTTTGGGAAACACTGGTCTATACTGACTAGTAATATATTACTGAGATTTAAAAACAAACAAACAGGTATTTAAACACTCAGTTACAGTTTTCCTGAGCACTGAGCTAGAGGCCTCTAAGCATGTAAAATAATTTTAAAGGTTTTGCTGCAACTTCTGAAGTTGCACACTTTCTCAGGCTTTCTCTTCATTTTGGCAGCAGTTTACTTCTTAATATTTTCATCATGGGAGCACTGAAGCAAAGATTGGCTAGTTTCCGTTTTGTGTGGCCAACACTTCTAAAAATTATTTTTGCTACAATCCCCATCGTCCATTAAAATATTTTAAATTTAGAAAGCCAAGAGTATTGACTCAGGATCACCTAACATTGATAGAATCATGTTGACAAGGAGGTGCCTTCAATTGGCCTGAGTTGGGGTTTGAAACAGAGGACGTGATATTTTTCAATAGGAAAATAGTACAAAAGGAAAGTAACTTCTCTCTTTCTTGTGGGAAGTATGCCTTTTAAGATTTGTTTAGTTTAGTTGAAATATTTGTTTCCCTCTTTATATAACTTTCCCTCTGCAAGAAACCCAAAGAACATTTGAATAATATGTCTCCATATATCAAGTTTAGCTCTGTGCCAAGTGATCTCAAGTCTCCCCTCTTGCTTAAGGATACAGTGGTACCTTGGGTAACGAATGCCCTGGGTAAAGTATGTTCCAGGTAATGAACCTACCACTAGGTGGCGCCTCTGCCTTAGGTAACGAACCTGCTGTGGGTAACAAAAGCTGGCTGGTAGCTCTCTCAAGTTTAAAGAGCTGCCAGCCTGTGCTTGTTACCTGAATTGAATGGATCAGGCAACAGAAGGTCTGACCCTCTTGGGGGTGCTTTGGGGAGGTCTGGGGGGTCTTCTGTGGGGGTGGGAGGGTGTTTGGGGACAGTGGGGGAGGGAGATACAGGCAGCAGATACAGCCTGGCTTTTGAACACGAGGCTCCCAACAGAACTTTTGAAAGAGGCTGGAGAGAGGCAAGGGGATGCTCCTCCCTCCAGCCCGCTCTGCAGGGAGCCTGGAGTTTGAAAGCCAGGCTTTTAAAGTGAGTATCTCCCCTGTATCCCCTGCCTGTATCTCCCCCACTGTCCCCAAACACCCTCACACCCCCAAAGACTCCCCAGTCCTCCCAATGGCCCCAGGAAAGTGTCTAGGATTGCAATTTCTAACCATGCCTACTCTGAAGCAAAGCCCCCTTGTGTTCAATTGGTCTTACTCCCAGGAAAGTGTCTTTAGGATTGCATCCTCCTAAGTGTCTTTAGGATTGTGTCTTTAGAATTGCAGCCTAAGTAGACTTCATAGGATCATGCACACTGAATGCATATTCTGAATTCAATTCGAGTGTTTTGTCATCATTTTTACATACAGTTAATATTTTTATATGAATATTTTTGGGTTGTGTAACCAATTATCTGAGTTTCCATTATCTCCTATGGGAAAATCCGCTTCACGTAAAGAAAGTTTCATATAACAAAACATGCCTCCGGAACGAATTAAATTTGTTACATGAGGCGCCACTGTTTAAGAAATCCTGACTGAGGGCATTAAAAAAAAGCAGGCCTCCGTCAGTCTTGAAAGACTATGGTGTCATGCTGGGTTGGATTGTTATGGAGGATAGGCTGTTACCCAAGCAGCAAATACCCCCTCTCCACGCCACTGAATTAGTCCAGTGGTAAGGCAGAGCCAATACAATTGGATCCAGCTGGTGTCGCAGAGCTGGGCTAAGGACAGGAGCTCACCCTGTCTTGTGGGGCCAACCCAGGTCTTGAACCCTGGCCTGCTGATTAACATGCACAGTACCTTACCACTTGTGCCACCCACATCCCAAGGGCATAATCCTAACTAATTTAGGCCAGCACAACTCACCTGCTCCCCATACCTGTGGTGATGTGGGCCTAACCACATGCACTGGCCTAATCACACCCCTGGAGTGGTGCAGAAGTGCCTTATGGCATTTTTGTGACACCCCCAGGCCAAACAGGGCTTGTGCCGGGACTTGTGCCTGCCTAACTGGGGATTAGGATTGCAGCCTAACCCCAACAATCCAGAGTAACTATGAGAACATATAAGAGACATTACGTGCACCCATAGTTACTGTACCACCTAGTCCTATGGGAAAACCTATGGGAAATTCATATTGCAATCCAGAGTAAATTGTTCTTACACCGGAGCAAGGTCTTCCCATAGTTACTCTGGATTGCAACCTTTTACATTTTACCACTTGAATCATAGAATCCTAGAGTTGGAAGGGACCTAGTAGGTCATCTAGTCCAACCCCCTGCCTGCAGCAGGAAATCTTCCTAGAGCATCCCTGACAGGTGCTCGTCAAGCCTCTGCTTGAAGATCCCCAGTAAGGGAGAGTACACCTCCTCCCTTGGCAACCTGCTCCACTGCCGAACCACCCTCACCGTCAGGAATTTTTTCTGGATATCAAACTGGAATCTCCTTGCAGTTTGTACCCATTGGTTCTAGTTCTGCCTTTAGTGGCACCTATGAACAAATGAGCCCCTTCCTCCCTATGACAGCCCTTCAGGTATCTGAAGAGGGCAATCATCTCTCAGCCTCCTCTTCTCCAGGCTGAACATCCCAAGTTCCCCCAACCTTTCCTTATAGGGCTTCCCTTCCATCCAACTGATCATTCTTGTCATTCTCCTCTGGACTTGCTCCAGTTTGGCTGCATCTTTCTTAAAGTGAGGTGCCCAGAACTGAACACAGTACTCAAGGTGAGGTCTGACCAATGTTGAATTAAGAGGAACTAGAACTTCTCACAACTTGGAAGCTACAGTCTTCTTAATGCAGCCTAAAATGGTATTTGCTTTCTTTGCAGACACATCACACTGCTGACTCATGTTCAGCTTGTGATCCATGGCGACTCCCTGGTTCACATGTTGTGCTGCCAAGCCAAGTATCCCCCGTTTTATACCTGTATTTTTGGTTTTTATTTCCTAAGTGCAGAACCTTGCACTTCTCCCTGTTGAAATTCATTCTATTTGTTACAGCCCAGGATTCCAGTTTATCCAGATCCTCCTGGAGGTTTCTCCTGTCTTCTGATGTGTTTGCAACTCCTCCTAGCTTGGTGTGATCCGCAAATTTGGCTCCCCCGTATCCGTTCCTCCAAGTCATTAATGAAAATGCTAAAGAGAACCGGGCCCAAGACAGTGCCCTGTGGCACCCCACTTGAAACTGATCTCCAGGTTGACACAGAACCATTTACTAAAACCCTTTGAGTGAAGCCGTCTAGGCAATTACAGATCCACCTAACGATTGCCTTGTTTAGCCCATATTTTTCCAACTTCCCAATAAAGATGTCATGTGGTACCTTTTCAAATGTTTTGCTGAAATCAAGATGATATCCACAGCATTGCCATTGTCAAGTAAGCTTATAACCTGATCAAAAAAGGAGATCAGATTTGACTGGCAAGATTTATTCTTGGTAAATCCATGCTGGGTTCTTTTGATCATTGCATACTTGTCTAGATATGCACAAATTGTGTGTTTTATGATACAATTGGTGCACATCTAGACAAGTACTCAGTGATCAAAAGAACTTGGGTAAGTCATACAACTTTTCCAAACGGGAAAAACAACTTGGAGGCCTACATCAAGTTGGAGAAGTCCCTGTGTTCTTAGGCTTCTGTGATGCTTCAAAAACTTGGAATATCTGATTGAGCAGAGCAGGGTAGCAAAAAAAATAACAAAAACAAAACACAACTTTATATTCTTGTAGGGAAACACTGCATGTTTCATTCCACCTTCGCCCTTAAAAGCCATTGTCTGTCTCTAGTCTCTGAATCTAAGAATGAATTTTAATTTTGACATTCAGAAATGCCAAGGTCTTTGAGCCAAACCTAGACATGATGTGGGAGTTTGATGACTGGAACTTCTGACGTCTGTCTTCTGTCTTTTTCCTAAATGCAGCTGTAAGTGGAGGTGGCAGCTATAACACAGCCCAACCAAATTTTTTTTTTGTTTGGTGCCTGGAATGTTAGATCTGATTTGGGTTATATTGAGTGTGCTAGTTCCAAATATGTAAACAGTTTTTCTCTGACAGCTTTACTTTTTGAGATACAGCTGTACTAAATTATTTATAATTTTAGCATTTTAATTAATATGAGTATTAATTAATTTTAGTATTGAGCTTTATTTAGTATTTAAATTTAGTATTGAGCTTTGAGTATTTTAATTAATAAATTAAGTAAGAGTAGGCCCTTCTTCCTACTTCTAGCCTCACCTGGGGGAAGTGAAGCTGTTGAAATGTTTCTTAAGGTATATATGTTGGAATTAAGGTATGGATGCGGGAGGCCATGAGCATGCCCAGGCCGGGGCACATTGCCATCTTGGCCACCATTAGTTTGAGCTTATCATTGCTGAAGTACGGTTGTTTACTTGTAGCATGAGTGTGACAAGGCACACTTTTTCCCCCTCAGTAAATGTGTTAAGTGAAAGTTATCTGTGTATTACTACCACTTTGTACATCTGTCAGCTGATGGTATGGTGAAACAGCCTGATGAAACAGTTTGTGAAGGCTCTTGATCAGGATGGACCATGCTTTGCAAACATAGGACAAAAAATGCCTGGTCTAAGTACAGAAGAACTGAAAGAACTGAAAGCTGGAATTTTTGATGGCCCTCAAATAAGACAGCTCATAAATGTTCCTTGCTTTGTAGATTCCATGAGTGAGAGTGAGCGAAGTGCGAGGACATCATTCGTCCTGGTTGTCAGAAAGGTGGTCCTGGTTTCTGGGAAACCAAAAAGCTTAAAACTATGCTAAGCTAGTAAACAACATGCTCATTCATTTCAGAGACCTTGGATGTTATATGAGCATAAAAGTTCATTACTTACATAGCCACTTGGACTGTTTTCCGGAAAATTTGGGTGATATGAGTGAAGAGTAAAGTGAACAGGTCACCAGGACATTAAAACAATTGAAGATTGCTACCGGGGCAGATGGGATATACATATAATGGCTGATTACTGCTGGAACTTACAAAGCGACTGTCCAAACAAAATCCATTCAAGAATGTCCACAAAAGAAGCTTCCTATACTAATTTTCCTTTCATTTATGGTTTTATTTTATTATTTTGAAGAAAAATTGTTATTTGAGTCACTATAGTGTTACTATAATGTTACTATGTTTTATTCATGTCACTAAAATATTCTAGAAAATAGAATGAGACTATGCTTTTTAATGTTTTGTGTTTTATTATGTCAATCATAGGCCTAATATGACATTGGGTAACAAAAATCAGATTATTTTTATATTTCAAAAACTAGAGCTGTTAGGTGAATATTATTGTTATATTTGAAATCAGCACATCAAATATACATAGAATCAGCTCAAAAAAACTTGGCACCAAAACATGTTGGGCAGTGGGTTTATTTCTGGCCAAATTTGCACTGTACTGGAACCCTGACTTCAGTTGTACCCCCTTATCTTACCCATGGAGAGGAAAATTTCTTGTAAGCTTTTCCCTGACCCCTCTGCAGTACATAGCAACTTGAGGGAATCTCTTTAGCTCAATATCACAGTGTAGGAGGAAATTGGGTAAAGAGCCTTCCACACGCTATAGCCTGTGTGTTACTGAATGCTATAATAATACTTGTAACTTTAGTTACTGTAGTTATTATACTGTATACTGTATACTGTATAGAGTATATTGTATACTCTACTATAGTTCAGTAATTATAGTTACTGAATCTTCTCTCCCCTGGTACTGCTTCTTGAAAGTTCTAGGAGTTCCAGTCATAGCCACACTGGGTTCTCCAACCAGTCAGTTGGCTCAAGCTATCCCCCAAATCCAGAGTAACTTCTGGAGCACATAAGAGACTTTACGTGCACCCGTACTTACTGCACAACTTAGTGAAAACCTATGGAAAATTCAAATTGGAATCCAGAGTAAGTTGTTCTTAACACTGGAGCAAGGACTCCCCGTAGTTACTCTGGATTTTGCCCTTTGTCCCTTCCCTAAGGAAAAATGTGTGAAGTAGTAGTTTATTTCCTCAAAGGTTTTTGTGACTGTGATTTAACCCCTAGAATACTGCCTCCTCAGCAGCTGCCTTTACCACCTAATAGGTTGGACAAACTTTGCTTCAGTGTCATAATGTCACAAAACACTCATTTTTCAGATGACAATCCTTGGAGAAGAGTCAAACCAATAATTTTTTTGTTCCTTTTCTTTATCACATCAATTTTCTGTCTGGATTCTCAAAATATTCTTATTTCAGCAATTGCTTCCAGCATTATAATTGCATCTCACTTTGTGATTGCAGGTGAAAGTAAATACCACCTGCCTCTGTTCTGTTGAACAGTTCTGTTCTGTGGGGAAGGAGGGCAGACCAGCGAGGGCAGGCCAAAAGTGCATCTCCTTCCTTCCTAATAAATATTATTTTATAGGATTAAATAGACCAATACCAAGAACAAAACTTTCAACCTTTTCTTCTAAAAAGTTCAGAACAAAAGATGGATCGAACTTTCCAATGTAGTCTTTTGCCAATCCAAGATGACTTTTGAAAGTAGCTCCAGTTTTTTCCCACAGTTCGCCAAACCACTTCTTCTTTGTTTTCCAACAGACCAATTTTCCCACTTGTTTATTCAAAAATAAGTTTCATTTATTTTGTTATGGCATTTGGGCATACTAGGAATATTCAATTTGTAGAACTTTTGTATAATATTCAATTTGTATAACTTTTTCCTCTAAGCTATTGCCCCAAATGGGCAATACCGTACATATTAACTGTATGTAAAAATGATGACAAAACATTGTAACTGAATTCAAAACATGCATTCAATGTGCATGATCCTATGAAGTCCACTAGGCTGCAATCCTAAAGACACTTTCCTGGGAGTAAGACCCATTGATCACAATGGGACTTACATTAGAGTAGACATGGTTAGGATTGTGCTCTTTGGCTGCAATCCTAAAGACATTTTCCTGGGAATAAGTCACATTTAACACAATGTGACTTACTTCTGGGTAAACATGGTTAGGAGGCTGCAAAGACACTTTCTTCTGCAATCAAAGACACTTTTCTCCCCACTTTCTCCTTCTCTTCATCCTGAGCCTCTCTCTGCTCCCTTCTGGCTAGCCCTGAGCTGCTCCCTCTTCTCCACTGCTCTTCTCTCCCTCTGCCCAGTGGATGCCCAGCCACAGGAGGAACAGCATGGAAGTGTTGCTTTTGCTATGGGCAGGCACACTAGGCAGCCCTGACGCTTTTTAAAAGGGCTGCCGGCCAGCGTGTCTGCCTCAACTGCCACTGAGTGTGTTTGTTATGTGAAGCACAGTTTGTTACGAGAAGCAGAATCCTAGAGAAATTTTTGTTACGTGGAACATACTTTACGTGAGGCACTTGTTACGTGAGGTGCCACTGTATCCTGCATCACATCTGTTTTGATCTTAACACATTTTGAACTTTATATATCGTGAATATATGAACTATTCTAACTCTTATAGTGAAGATGGTGATTATTCTGTGCCATGTTAACCATTTTTTGTGTTTGCATTTGTGTGCGTGTGTGCATGCATGCTTGTATGCTTCACTCTCTCTGTGTGTATATATTAATGAAGATTGCTAAGGCTGCAACCCTAAGCATAGTTACATGGAATAAAGAAATCCAGTGCAATCTTTAGCATGTCTACTCAGAAGAAAGTCCTACTGTATTCGGTGGAGCCTGCCTACTCCCAGGAAGCCTTCTCTTAGGATTGCAGCCTTACTGAATTAGGCGTGACTTAATTCTTAGTTTACATAGTCAGGATTGCTCTGCACAGGAAAGTTAGGATTAATTTAAGCAAGTGAAGAAAAAAATGAAATACTGTAATGCACTTCCAAGATACGAGGGGCCCAATTTGACTCTCAACATTAGCTTATTTAAAAACACAATCACTTTTTCTACTGGTTAAGTTTAGGAAATGTGAACTGCACTGATCAAAATTTATTCACACCAGAAGTTTTTGAACTGAAGTCGGGAAAATTGTGATGTTCATCCAAAGCCCTTTGAAATGGCTGAATGTCTCTTTCGATACAGATCTCTATCTGGAACCTTGAGTTGCATGCAACTAAAATTGGATTGGTTCCAGCATTTTTTGCAGTGCACTGTCACAACACAGTACTCATGTAAACCCCCTCTGAATTGTGTGGATTACATCTTTTTTGTGAATGGGGTATACATCCTTATCAGGGCTATTAGCTACAATACACAACTACAGCCGGAGCGGGCTCAAAGTCATATTAGCCAAAATCTGGAGGAAATGAGTTGTGGGTTGCAGATTTAGTTCTCAGAATCTTAGCCTGGTATTTATTTATTACAGTATTTATACACTGTCCTGTCTTTCTAATATACCCAAAGTGGTTTACATAGTCAGGCTGAGCATATAATTTTAAATCAGATTTTTAGATGTATCTTTCCAAGATACAGTTTTATAGAACCTTTAATTCTTCAGGTGTTTCCTTTCATAGTGCAATTGTCATCATAGCTGCCAGCACTTGCACTTCCCAAGCTCTCAAAGGGAGCTACAAGCCTATCTGTCTGTCTGTCTGTTACTTTTCAACTAAAAGGTTCACAAAGCAGTTTACTGAAAAAATGGCTAATGGGTCCCTGACCCAAAAAGGCTCACAATCTAAAATGCAAAAGAACATCAGCAGAAAACACTTTCACAGACATTGCTGGGGGTGTGTAGGGCCAGTTACTCTTCCCCTACTAAACAAGAGAGGAACACCCACTTGAAAGAGTGCCTCTTGCCCATTTAGCAGGCACACCAGTGGCAAGGCAGTGCTGTACCTAACAATCATGTAACCCATTGCAAATCTCAAAATGTTGCCCCAGAAATGATGTCACACCCTCCCCCTCTGGCATTTAAAAAAAAGAAAATTAGAAAAAATCCAGCCGTCTCCACCTCTGAAATTCACTACCCATTTCCTCTGCTATCGGCATTGCTAAAGCACCTATTTACTATCTGGAGTCACAGATTTTGTTGGCCCCCCTCCTCCCCACAATAAGAAATTCAAATTTAATTAAGTTTTTTTTTTAAAAAATTGTCCCATATTGGTTAGAGAAACTGGGCTGGGGCAAAGAGGAATGGTTGGGTCCTTCTGGGAAAATGGCAGGGTAAAAATAAAACTTATTAGTATGTACTATTTCACAGTCCTTAGGTGTTTTACTGGAACTGGCTCTTTTGTGATTCGGTTCCTATCCAAGGAAATAGGAATCACAAAGATATCGTCTCAATATGTGTGAAATTCCCAGGAGTGCTGCTTTTTGTAGTTGTGATCTTCTGGAGGCCTGTTTAGATGTTCTTGAAGACTTAATGGAATCACTCCAAGAGCACCTATTATTATTGGAATAACAGTGGCTTTCCTTTCCCAGATTCTCTGAATTTCTATCTGTAGTTCCTTATACCACATGATCTTCTCATGTTCTTTCTCTTGAATCCGACGATCTCTGGGTATTGCAATGTCAATTATCCAGATCTGTTTTTCTTCAACCACAGTGATATCTGTTGTATTATGTTCCAAATAGCAGTTGGTTTTTGTTGTTGTTGTTGTTGTTGTTGTTGTTGTTAATAATAATAATAATAATAATAATAATAATAATAATAATAATAATAATAATAAATGCACAGCAAACAATTTCATGCTGGTTTCATTCACTTCACCAGTCGGACCCTTCCCAAGAGTCTAGGACTGTGTGATGTAGCGGCGTATAATTCGTGCTGATCCCAGAAGAGTGGCTTTTTGCAGTTGGCAGAGTGATATTTTGTCAATGCCAATAGTTTTCAGGTGCCTGCCAAGGTCTTTCGGCACTGCACCCAGTGTGCCATTTACCACTGGAACCACCTGCACTGACTTACACCAGATACGCTGTAATTCGATTCTAAGGTCTTGATAGTGGGAGATCTTTTCCAGTTGTTTCTCCTCAATTCTGCTGTCACCTGGTATGGTGATGTCAACAAGCCACACTTTACTGCTTTCTATGATGGTGATATCTGGAGTATTGTGTTCCAAGACCTTGTCCGTCTGTATCCTGAAGTCCCACAGAAGCTTGACCTGCTCATTTGCAACCACTTTTTCAGGCTTGTGGTCCCACCAGTTTTTTGCCACTGGCAGATGATACTTTTGGCATAGATTTCAGTGGAATTTTATCAAATTCCAGTGGAATTTTATCCAGTGGAATATTATTATTATTATTATTATTATTATTATTATTATTATTATTATTATTATTATTATTATTATTATTATTATTATTTCCCTACTAAAGAGGAGCACCACTTAGAAGTGCCTACATTCCCAGATAGCAGGCCTCCATCAGTCTTGAAAGACTATGGTATTCTGCTCGGCGCTGCATACACTGCATGCAAAGCACAAAAGCCTGGGTTGGATTGTTATGGAGGATAGGCTGTTACCCAAGCAGCAAATCCCCCCTCTCCACGCCACTGAATGAGTCCAATGGAAAGGCAGAGCCAATACGATTGGATCCAGCTGGCGTCGCAGAGCTGGGCTAAGGACAGGAGCTCACCCTTTTCTCGTGGGGCTGACCTGGGAATTGAACCCTGGCCTGCTGGTTAACAGGCACAGTGTCTTAACACTTGCGCCACCCACAGCCCATATGCATAGCAAATGAGTGCTGATTCATATTAACACCTTATTAGTACCATACAGTATCAGAATTACCGTACATCTCATTGGCTCTCACAGCAATTAGTACCATGGGAAAGTTTTGAGTTAAGAAAATCCTCTTTTTGTTCCATAGGCTTTTGTGTTTTCATTTTCTGGTTAATTGGCAATATCATTTGATAGAATATAGTTATTCCAATACAATCTGTTTCATTGCCTTCTGAATTAATTTAACTTTTCAGCAATTTATAATATGATGGTATTATCATTCATACATTCCCAGTTCTTAACAATTTTAGCCGCTAGTGTCAAGCTCAGCTTGTTACCTCCCTGAAGCTTGTTGCCCAGTGTAACTGCACCCCCTTGCCTCTGGCTCCTGCACATTCCAAGTGTCTGAGTCCTACCACTTAGCATTCTCTATGCAGAGATGTTTGGAATAATTTTCATGTGTGATTTATGGGCAAACAATGTGTGAGTGTTACTGGCTCACCCTCTGTTCAGGTGGCCTCAAGATAGATGTCAAACTCTCCCACTGCCTACTAACTGCACAACACCTGCCTAAAGTGACCAATCTGACACCCAAATTGTAACATTTAATCTATTGAATCTGTTACCTAGGCTGTGGTTGGCAAAAAAACTACAAGCTCATCTGCCAATTCAGAAAAAATGCCTACATGATTGCAGCCTTAGTTCTGAACAGGCATAAACCATCCATTATGTTGTTGTTTTATCCTCTTGACTTCATCAGGTGCTAATGTTGCTGTCTTCCTCACCAAGTGCTGGATGTTGCCCTTGACATTTCCAATGGAAAGGAATAGAAAGCAGCCACTGCTGCTCCTGCCCTTTCCCTTTCTCTCCTATTTTCTTCCTGCTGTGGTGAGCAGAACATCAGATGCACTGCAGATAAAATAAGGGAGGAAGGTAAACAGCACTTCCACTTCAGATGAAAAGGCTGGCAGCAATCAGTCCCTGGGAGATTGCAGTCCTATCCAATTTGGACTGAAGAAACACTGGTAAACTAATAAACTGAAGTTAGAGATAGTATTAGTGGCAGGTGAAACATCTAGACATGAATATATTCTCTCTCTCTCTCTCTCTCTCTCTGGTTCCTGCACATTCCAAGTGTCTGAGCCCTACCACTTAGCATTCTCTATGCAGAGATGTTTGGAATATTTCTCTCTCTCTCTCTCTCTCTCTCTCTCTCTCTCTCTCTCATACCCATCCATTCTGACTTGCTTCTTAACCTTTAGTTACATCAGGAAGGACAGCAAATGGACGCCAGGATTCTGTATTTCTGCAAGTCAGAACTTCCATCAAACAAAAATCAGTACTCAGAGCAGAATTCCAATTCTAATTGTTTGCTTTCCAAAGAATAAGTGTAAGAAGTGTAAGAATAAGAAGCCAAATTCTGATTCCCTCAGCTCAAACTTCTTAGTGCTATATTACCAAAACTTGAATGTCTGGGGACAGCAGAGGAAAATGTCCAGTGAAATACAATGAGATTATTGTGCATAAATAGTGCTTTTTCTTATTAAATACATCTGGGACTTCACTTCAAAAGAAAGGGTTTTGCTTTCTATCAGATTGCTTTCTTTAGAAATTAGCAACTGTCTACACCACATAATTCTAGGCATACCACGGTTTCTGAAGAGCCAAGCCCAGAACATAGAGTCAATGTTGTCTTGTATGAGAGGCATGTGTATATATCTCATATGTATATGACATCTACATGTCATATATGTAAATACATATACATATCTCATTATAATGAGGTGTTTCAGTGCATGTGTGTGTGTGCACGCACGCATGCATGCTTGCATGCATGCAATATGTATACATCTGGGAATATAGGCATTGGCAGTGTTAGTCTTTAGCTAAAGAACGTCCTAACCCACCAGAGATGCATCGTCCAAGATCTAGATTCAGAGGACATTAGCTCCCAGGACAGAATAGAGGACTTAATAGAGGCATTTGTTTATGATTCAGAAATCCCAAAGGGACAAGCCTGAATAATATGCATGAATAACAAATACCAAAGGGACAAGCATGAATATGGGATATGCATGAATAACAAATACCAAAGGGACAAGCCCAAATAACAAAATGAATAACGGCTTGAATAATTGGCAGTGAGAACTGGAAGGCAAAGCTATATTGTACATATGTGCATTTTTCTCCTGTGTCTGCATATCATGTTTTTGGAAAACAGTTTTGACTGAAGTATTGTCCAAGAGCAGTGTAAGCTTCTTATTAAAACTTATGTAGTTAGCAGATTAATCAACCAAAGCTTTTGGTGATTCTTGTTGAGGACTTATGTTGTTAGCAGATTAATCAACCAAAGCTTTTGGTCATTCTTGTTGAGGACACTTGTTGAGGATTCTTGTAATCAATCACAAACTTTAATCTGATGAGCCACATATTAAAAGCATACTGTACTTTTAGTTTTAATAAGATTCTGTTGTTTTGATTTTTTTTAGGTAATTTTGCGCGTTTTTCACTCTATAGGGAAGGAATAAAAAAACAAGATGACATTGTTTCCTTCAAGCAACAGAAGATATCTTTTGTATATTACACTATAAGCTATCATATTGGAGGAAGGTTATAGTGTTTCTCAAAAAGTCATCTACGATAAAATTCAAGGAATATGCAATGCATTTAAATAAAGCTGATTAAGGGTAAATGAATGAATTAAAATGCAGATTAATAACTGAATAAAAATGATCTAATCCTTGACAGCATATTTGAGCAAGCATGTACATACGCTGCTGACAGCTTTCAATAGTTGCTTTAGTATGGGGCAAACGTGAAGTTTTAATCATGCACAATATTAGCAAAGAAAGTAGTGACTGAGTATGTTGTGCCGAAAGAGGAATATGGTTGCAAAAAAAATTGGATCTAAATAACTGCACATTCCCCAGGGAATGTTTATTCCCCAGGCTAAACATTCTGCTGGGGAACACAGCCATTCAGGACTGGGAATAAGACTGAAGGAGAAAGCTGCAATTTGTTTCCCGTTACCTCGGGGCCTAAAGATATGGGAAAGGATTTTAAGGATGCATCCACTGAGCAATTTTTGACACTGCCAAAGGACCTTTAAGTTACAGTTCCTTTTGCAGGTATGGTATCTGCAGTGGAAATGGAGATCACTCTGAAGATCCATCTTCCCCCCCACCCCACTCCAGTGTGAAAGACTATCACACAAATGCACAGAAGCACCATGAATTTTTTCACAGGTTCACACTGCCACTATACATTTAAAAATCTGGGTTCTTTTTTTGTTGTTATTTTAGTAAGCATGTGTTGCAAGTACAAATTGATCTGATTAACATAAATGAATTAACATAAATGAATTAAACACAACATTGTTTAATCCTGTCCTGGAATGCTTTGCCTTTGGCAACTCATTTATCTTGCCATGTTTTGGAATGATACAAATCATCCTTCTTTATTCTTCATTTATTTGACCAGTGAGAAGGGAATTTGTAGCACTGTTGTTAGTTAACGTTTTCCTGGTTTTATTATTTTTCTTGTAATATTTTATGATTTCATTTAAAAAATGAAAGTTTTGATTCTTTACATACTGCTTTATGTACTTTATGTTTTGAACAGGGCATACAAATTGCAAAACCATAATAAAATATGTTGAAATTGGGACGAATAAGGGTTCCCTCAATCAGCAAGATCCATGTGGTGAGTTATTAACATTGCTTATTAACTTTTAACATTATTAACATTGCTCCAGAGGACAGTATCTGAATGCCAGATGAAGGACTCAGCAGATGATGAATGCTGGTTCTATGTGTAGGAAATGTACAAATCCACTAGAATAGCTGAAATCCGAAGGCACCAGTTGTTGGGGAGTTCTGCTGGACAAGTCACACTGAAAGCTCCTTAATGAGGTCCTGCATGATGTGGTGCCGTTGACTAATGGCAATTCCGTTTGCACTGGATGTGCATAGATAAGTCAGTGCATAGGAAGTCCTGGATGAAATCTACTATCCACTTGAGCTGTTACTATTTACTTTAGTGGGAGGTTGTGCAGGAGAAATTCCCTCTGATTTGTGCTCTTAATGATCCCTGTGATCCAGCCCTTTATTTCAGAATTACAACAAAATAAAAACCTGGGTGAGCTCTCAAATGATGAGATTGTGTGGATATTTCCTTGCCTCATAGTCTGACTTTAGTATGACTGTTTTTATTGCTTTGCACTCATTCTGTCACTTGCAGCTTTGCACACCAACAGTGTAGAGAGTGGTCACATTTGGATCCAAGCTGTGATCAGTTTGCTTAGTTAGGAATATTTTGAAGCGCATGGAACTGGGGGATGAGAATCATGGTTTACAGTCTAGACAAATGATGTTCGACAAGTGTGCCGTAGATATTCCTCAGGTGTGTCACGAGAATTTGGATAGAATCATTAATTAATAGGAAAATAGGGGGAACCTAGTGTGTCTTGTCAATGGTGAAAACAACTGATGATGTGTCTTGACAATTTCAGTGCCTTGTTAGTGTGCCATGAGATGAAAATGTTTGAAAATCACTGGTCTAGACATATCCCAGCCAAAATGAATTACTATAAGTCAATTTACTTCTGTGGGAGAATTAAGTCCATGCAACATGGAAATTAACAGTTAGAGTCCAGCATGTGCTCAACTCTCTCCCTCTAAATCTATGGGATGTCAAACTCAGGCTGTGGAATGCCTGTTAAGTTTTTCTAGATACCAAAACGAAGAAGCAAACTACCTCACATATATCTGCAGAATTCAAATAAAAATTAACTTGTACAAGTTACTATGGCTGTCATTCTATGAACACATATTAGAAGTTCCACGAAATTCAGTAGGACTCACTTCTGTTCATCTTGCTCAGGCTGACCATATATAACCACAAAAAGGGAAAGGTCCTCCTAAAAGGTGGGACATTGAAGAAAAATGTAGAACATGATAAAATAAAAGCTCAAGGTCTCATATATATTGCTTTTATATGGTTAATTTAAACACTATGTGTGCAATCCTGAAGTGCACTTGGGCCAGTCGATCTAACACTGGGCTGGCATAAATTGAGATATGCCAGTCCAGCTGCACCAGAAAAAGCCTGAGCCAGCTTAAGTCAGCTTAAGGAAAAGGAGGTCGATGAAGATTTTCTTCCAGGATGTGGCTAAAAAGAGAACATGCCCTGGAGAAAGAGGTCATATGGTCTCTCTGTTCTTGATGCAGGTTATGCAGGCTGTGAACAGCTCAGCTGGCCAAGCCAAGGCAAGGTTTACCCAGCTACACGTAATCTAACAGCCCAATTGCATCAAGGGTCTAGACCAGGGGGGTCCAAACACTGGCCGAGGGGCCAGATGCAACCTGTAGCAAGCCTCAATGCAGCCCACAGCAACACCCCTCCATGTGGCCCTTGGGCAAGCCATGGAATCCTCTGTATCTAATATAATTATATGTAAATTTATGTATGTTTATTCAAATTTCAAATGTAAATCATTTTTACAGTCCCTGACACAGCCAGAGAAATGATATGGCCCTCCTGCCAAAGGTTTTGGACAACCCTGGTCTACAACAAGGGAATGGGTCCCTGACTGGTTAGGTCTTCATTTTCCCTTTTCCCTGGAGCAGTAGATAGTTCTTCCCGCCCCCCAACATATGGAAACAAGTAATAATGAAATTGCTGCTGTATAATAGGGAGATGAAGAGCATTGGGAAAGACTTTGAGTCTGCCATCTCATGGGAAAAGATAATAGCCATGGGATCAGAGGTCAGGCCAGGTCTGCAATGTTCGCCTCTCTATTTCCGTTCACTGTTTTGCCTTGGAGCAATACAAAAAAGTGGCTACCTTTCCTTCTGCTGAAGCATTGTGTCTTGTGCAATGCCCCTTGCAGGCAATGGGTGCAGTATGTTTTGCAGGAGATCTAATCCAACACATGGCTTTGACCTGAAGTCTCTAAATGTAGTCTTTACCAGGTGCCACCATCAGACGTAAGGTTGATGTTTTAGAGGCGGCTACTTTTTTGTTGCATTTCCTCAGAAGGGAGACCTACCAGAACAGTTCCATCAATGCTTTTAGGAGAGCAGGAAAAAGCTTCATTTTAAATTGAAAATTAGAACAATAATATACTGAGTTTTGACAAAAAATTGTCAAAGTTTTTATAGTGCAAAAGAAGTCAAGAGCAGATTATTGCCTTTTCCAAAGGGGGAACCCGCAGCAAACAGGAGACAGCAACAGCAAGGGACATAGCGGCAAACAACTGGATGCTGGCGTGGGTTGAATAGGGATATTCGGACAACATATTGTAAACCACTTTGGTGGCTTATAGGTAAAAAATGGGGCACAAACTGTAATAAAGTAATAAGGCTTTCTGTCACACTTGTGTATATATGTTTCAGTTGTACAGGATTGCAAAGAAAAGTTACAGAAGATGGCAATGGCTATAGAAATAGGTTTCCTAGAATTTTCCTAGGTTTACTATATAACAATTCCACTGAATTAGTGAAATTGTCTTCCTAGTAAATTGTTTTCCTTTTAATGCAGTTTTCTCATCTTTTTAATTGTGAAAATAAGATATGCTTCTCAAATGTTTCCAGGAGCAGCAGGCTGAGCTTTGGTGTCATGTAATAATTATGTGCACTTCATCATGAGGACTAGCAGAAAGTAAATAGCTTGTATAAAGGAGTAAAAAACTGCTGAGTGAATTTTACAAAATAAAATCATGCACATTTGCAAGGCATATAACATACCCTGTCACTTTGGCAGTCTTGCCAGCCCCAGGAGCACAGAAGTGTCTTTGAACAACACTGGCTCTAAAGGCTTAGAAATGGGAATGAGCACCGCACCCTACAGATGGTTCCAACTAGCAGTATAACCTGCAGGGGACACCTTTACCTTTTAACATACACAAGTTTCAATTTTTATTGAATTGAATTTTTATAGCAGAATTTTGGATACAGTGCTGAAGTTTAGAATTTTTCAGAATAACTGCAGCTCTGTTTAATATGGACCTCTTTTGCTGCCTGTCAAAACCCAATTTGTCACAGGCAAATTTCTGTGCATATTATGCACAGAAGAATTTTCCCAGCTGTAGCTTCCTTCTTCATTAGTGTTATGTTTGTGCATTTTAGGGGGGATCTGATTAAGTAGCATTCTTCCTTCTATGAAACTAGACACAGCAGGGGTCTGAGCCTAGCAATATTGTAAAACTGTCCCTTTATTTCTGCCTTCCTGCAGACTGGCATAATATATTTGGGACAATTTCCCTTATTTTTGCAGTAAAGATTTTGCATCTTGTGTTCTGCATCTTATGTGCATTATTAGCTGCAACAGATGTAACTTTGCATCCTGTTCCTCACACAAAAGCATAGGCAGTTTTCTAAGCAATATAATTCAGTTTTGAATCACTGCTGCACATCACATCTGCAGTGGGCTTCATTGTTTAGAACAGCCTTTCTCAAAGTGGGGGTTGGGACCCCTTTTGGGGGTCGCATAGAGCTTTCCTGGGGGTCGCCTAAAGACCCCTGGTGCAGGGGGCCAGGTCAGGCTTGCAACTGGGGCTGACTGACAGCCTCAGGGCCCAATCCTATGCATGCCTACTCTGAAATAAATCCTGTTGTTTTCAATGTGTGCATAGAACACACATTTAATTTGTAACAATGAAAATACATCCTGCATATCGGATATTTACATTATGATTCATAACAGTAGCAAAATTACAGTTATAAAGTAGCAACGAAAATAATTTTATGGTTGGGGGTCCCCACAACATGAGGAACTTATAAAGGGGTCACGACGTTAGGAAGATTGAGAACCACTGGTCTAGAAGCTTATGCTTCCATATACTGTATTTATTTCCTATTGCAAATCTGATGATCATATTTGCAAACCTGTTTGTGACATTCACAGAAATAAATTATTATTATTTAGAGCAAAAAATTTCCTGGATATTCTTGACATCCTTGGCTAAAAGCATGCTTACAGCAAGAAGTGTGTAGTCTAATAATCCATATCAATGACTATGGAAAAACGAGTGGAACTTATATAATAATGCCAGAACATGGTTTTAGGGAGATCCTTTTGTGTTAAGAGAAGAATAATCTTTTGCATATACTATACTGATGTATTCTTTTTCATATACTGTATTGACAGCCTTTTTCCCAGCTAACACAGGCTGAACCTTGGGAAACTGCAACTAAATAACTAAAAAAAGACATTTGAGATTTTGGAACTTCTTAGCCCTTCCTTTCTAAATCTCCTAATTAGGAATCACGCTACCCTCTCTTATGACAGCACTGAGAAAATCAAAGACGTCAGAGTGTTTGTTCTGAAAACATTTCTACACATTACATTATGAAACACATTTGAAACTGTATCATGCTTTTTTGTCATGTTCAAATACCATTAATGAAGAAGAGAATTTAGAGGGGAAAATGGAGTGTCCATTAGAGCAAATGCGGGTTTTGCATTTCTCTTAGAAGTAATCTACATAATGCTTTTTATGTCCCAATTCCCTGATCATAGTTATAATAGCCATTCAAAAATAGATTAAAGTTGAATGTAGAAACTTTTTTTAAAACTTTGTAGCATGCCATTTGAAGTTAAGTCTAAATAAACTAGAGTTTGTTAAGTTCATTGCAGAGAAGTGTCATTGCTTCTCATTGCAGAGAAGTGTCACCTGTCCAATATGTCCAGACCAAATCTAAGCTGTACCTGGCTTCTGTGGAGTATTTGGTCCTGACATCAAAAACACCTAAACCCAGGGTGACAACACAAGCACATCCACATGGCAAGTGGATTCTGTACATCCTGCAGCATGATTCTGGCAAAAGAGTCTTGCAGAGTTTGAATAAAACATACTCCCAGGTGCAATGAGGTTTGCTATCTTTGTATCCCCCTCCAAAGTCTTAATGATGGGTGAGTTTTTTAAAAGCTGGAGATAGATGATGATGATGATGATGATGATGATGATGATGATATTTTTTCAGAGAAAATGTGTGAGGGAAGCAAAATTTGCACATGTGTACAAATGGAAGGTAGTCAACCCGTTGTCTTCTCTGGGGTTTTCCCACTTTTTATAGTGCTTCCCGAGCCTATTTGACCAGAGCCAACAATAGGACAAAAAACAGTTTCATTTGGGACATTAATATTACTACCTTCTTCATATCACATCCAATTATAGGAAAGTTTCATTGCTTCTTTGCAGTCTAAAATGGCCAGGATTTCAAGACAACTTGGAAATCATGTGTTCTAAGCATACACTTAGGGCACAGTCATAACCAGTTTAGGCTGGCATAAATCACCTGTCTCCATGTTCCCGTGGTGGCATGAGGAAATGCTGTGCACTGGCCTAGACACCCCCCCCCCCGGAGTTGCACAGAACCCCCAGGCCAGCATAGGACTTTTGCCAGGAGGGTAGGATTGCACCCCTAGTTTCAGATGTTGAGCAGCTTGTGATAACACACTAGTAATGGAAAAATATTCTACAATTGACTACTACTCTTCCATTTGTAATAAGTGATTTTCTTGACACTGAAAACATAATCCCTCACCAATCCCCAGTTGAGCCCTGGTTCTCTGATGAAGCCTAATAAGAAGCAAGAACAGTGAGATGGTAAAAGACTGAACCCAAAGCAGGACATACCCTCCATCTGGATCTCAGTGGGATGTTGACATGGACCAGGCCCCTTCCATTCTCCAGACAGAAAAGGCATAGCTGAGCCTCTCATGGGCAAGGTAGTTGCAGCTGGAGATCTTGTGGTCCAGTTCATCACTCTGCAGAACCTGATATAGAAAGTCGATATAACGGGCGGCCAGCTTGAGTGTCTGGATCTTACTGAGCTTGTCGGAGGGCAGTGTGGGAATGATCTTGCGCAGCTCAGCGAAGGCATCGTTCAGTGACTGGGTGCGCTGGCGCTCCCGTACATTGGCAATCACCCGTTGTGTGTGCATGTCCTCAAAGTTCTGTGGCACAGGGCTCCGTTTGCTGCGCTTGCCCTGTGGTGAAGGAGTGCTGCACTCCTGTAGGGACTTGTCCAGCTGGCTCCTCTTGCGAAGGCCCTTCTTGGGCATCCTCTCGGTTTCCTCCTCACTGGTGACCAGGCTGCCGTCCGGTGAGTTCGGGCACATGCTCTCTTCTTTCATCCTTTCCACACTCGTTTCACTTCCCTTTCGGCAGCTACAGGAACTTGGACTGAGCAGGCTGCAGTGCATCTAAACCAGGCAACTGAGGTTCAAGCCGAGCCACCTCAAGAATGGGACTCTTTGAGAGCTGGTGTTCTGAGGGCTACAGGGACTTTCTGAGTTTCTCCAACCTAAAAGGATGTGCTATTCACCCCTTTCCCCCTCCTTTAGGGTTAACAAGAGGAGGGACGTTGTTAAAAGTGTATTAATGCCCTTTATGGGATAGGGCAAGGAGTTCTGAAGGAGGGGCCACACATAGACCAATACAACCATTCAAAAAACATCAAGGAAGCTTATGGGTTCCAGATTGTCTTCCTTTCCTCTCCCCCTTGCATCCTTCCCCCCTCCCCACCAGCCCTTAGGCACAGATGCTACAGCAGCCGCCTGGATGCCAGAGGATGTTTCCCCCATGAAGCAAATTGACAGGGGTCTGCCAGGCTGACCCCTGCCCACAACCCTGTCAATAGTGTTTGCAAAGTGGATCTGATTCCATTCAATACCTTCGTTTTCAGTGAAAGACAACACCGGGGGTGGGTGTTACTTTCTGGTTGGCCTTTTAGATAACTTATTCTGATGCTTTGAGGTTATCATGAGATCTTGAGACCTTGAGAAGGACACAGATGCAGAGAGCCACAGTAGTTGATATCTGGTTCTCAGAGAATGAAAGACACAGAAATAGTAGTTAAGGCATTATCTACTATTTCTGACTTTTATTTGAATAGGAATATTTGGGCTTTGGAGTTACAAAAAATCATTGGGCAAAACAGGTAATACATAGATTATGTACATAGGCATACAGTGGCGCCTCACGTAACAGAATTAATTTGTTCCGAAGGCAGTTTCTTTACGTGAAACTTTCTTTACGTGAAGCAGATTTTCCCATAGGAAACAGTGGAAACTCAGATGATTGGTTCCACAACCCCAAAAATATTCATATAAAAATATTAACTGGATGTAAAAATGATGACAAAACACTGGAATTGAATTCAAAACATGCATTCAATGTGCATGATCTTATGAAGTCTACTTAGGCTGCAGTCCTAAAGACACTTTCCTGGGAGTAAGACCCATTTAACACAATGGGGCTTACTTCTGGGTAGACATGGTTAAGAGACTGCAATCCAAGACACCTTCAAAGTGTCTCCCCACTTTCTCCTTCTCTCCATCCTGTGCCTCTCTCTCCCCTGCTCCCGTCTGGCTAGCCCTGCGCTGCTTCCCTCTTCTCCACTGCTCTTCTCTCTCTCTCTCTCTGCCCAGCAGACACCCAGCCACAGGAGGAACAGCACAGGAGTGTTGCTTTCACTATGGGCAGATGCGCTAGGCAGCCCTGACACTTTTTAAACAGGCTGCCGGCTAGCATGTCTTCCCCAACGGCCAACGAATGTTTTCTTTACGTGAAGCACTTTCTTTACGTGAAGCAGAATCCTAGAGAATTTTTTGTTTGTTACGTGAAACTTACTTTACGTGAGGCGTTCTTTACGTGAGGCGCCACTGTATTTGCTCAGAACTCACTGCTGAGGGAGATTATTCCCAACTGTGTGCACATAGAATTGTGGCAAATAAATAATTTACAGCCCAATCCAGAGCAACTAATCTGTCCACATAAGAGCCCTTAGGTTGCCCTATCTAACACTAGGTTGGAGCAACTCCTAGATGCTCCAGCCCAGTTACTCTGAAGGAGGCTTAGGGCAGAGCAAGGCAAGATAGGGTGCCCTAAGAGAGATGGACCTGCTCTGCCCTAACTGGGGCAGCCTAAGCAGCTCAGGAGAGGCAAGTTGAGGGCATGTTGAGCATTGCCTAGGGCAGAGCAGTTACTCTGTATCCAAAGCCTGTTTCCAAGGCAGAAATGCCCTCTTCCAGCCCTCAGTGTTATACCACCTCAGGAGCAGGTATAGTAATGAGTAGACCCATAGGGGTCCATGATAAGGCCGCAGTAAGAATGGCAGTGCTGACCAAAAATCTGAGTTCTTGGCCAGCCTAGCTGCAACCCCTTCCTCTCAACCTCAGGATATGGAACACCTACGGCTGCCCACAAACCTCAGGATACAGCAGGCCACTCCAAGAAGCCCCTTGTATTCACTGTAGAATGTACTGGCATCTCATCAGGGACTCCTTATAAGGCAGGTACCCAGTGGCGTCACCAGACTGGTGCGGCTGGTGTGGGCTGCATTGGGGATGCGCTCTGTATGGGGTGATGTGCCGGAGGAGTTTGACTGTCCTTTGACAGGCCCCGGGCGTCAGCACACCCATTCAGGCCTGCTCCAAGGCGGAGAATCAGCCAGAAGCTGACACTTGTCTGAGGAGCTGGCCTGAACGGCCATCTGAGATGCACTGCGCAGAAACACACTGAGCATGCCGAACAGCTTCAGAGGAGACTTCCTTAGAGCAGAGAAAGTCCGCGCCTCTGCACAGCCATTCGGCCTGCCGAATGGCTTCAGAAAGAGTACTGCACAGGCACCAACTCTGACGCCTGCATAGTCTCCCCTGAAGCCAAAAGGCTTCAGAAAAGTACTGCGCAGGTGTCAGAGATGGTGCCTGCGCAGTACTCTTTCTGAAGCCAGTTGGCTTCAGAAACAACTGCGCAGGCGCCAACTTTGGTGACTGTGCAGTCCAGGTGGGGGGGGGGGGCGCATTCCAGGGATGACGCACAGACTTCTGCACCAGGTGATGTGCAGAGTCATGTCACCACTGTAGGCACCACAGCTGTTCCTTGTTCAGTGTGATCTGAGGGGTGTCTCCTCAGGAGCAAGTCTTCCCCTTGTGTCAATTACTTAGCATGCTCTGGAGCAGTTAGGGCAGCCCAGGCTTCCTGACTCTCTGGATTCAGCATAACTTTCTGCTCTGGATACAGAATAGTTAGGAGAGTGCAGTTAGGTCAGAGCAGGCTGAATTTGCTCTGGATTGCAGCCTTAGTTGACCCACTGAACCAGTTAAACCAAAGGCCAGTTTAAATGGAGAGGCTGAGTTAAAAGCGTGTTAATTGAGAAGTGGTACTGTAATAAAGAATGGATAAAGGAAAAATGAAGGGAAAAAAAAGGATGACCTTTTCTTTGGACAATGTGTGGTAGCTTTTGAGTACAATATTGGAAAAAAAGATATTTCATTTCCCTCAGGACCTCAAAAATAGCACCAAAATTGAAGGTTTGGAGAATATGCAGATTGACATACAGAGGTGCCTCACATAACAAGTTTAATTTGTTCCGGAAACACTCTTGTTATGTGAAATGCTCTTTATGTGAAGCGGATTTTTCCATAAAAAATAATGGAAACACAGACGATTGGTTCCACAACCCAAAAAATATTCATATAAAAATATTAACTGTATGCTAAAATGATGACAAAACAATGTAATTGAATTCAAAACATGTATTCAACATGCATGATCCTATGAAGTCTATTTAGGCTACAATCCTAAAGATACTTTCCTGGGAGTAAGCCCCATTTAACACAATGGGGCTTACTTCTCAGTAGATATGGTTAGGAGGCTCCATGGAGTATAGGGGGCTTACCTGGGCTGCTGCTGCCTCTGGCACCCCCAGGCAACTGCCCCCAAGTTGGGGGCAGTTAGAGGCAGCAGTGTGCTGGCCGGTAGCCCTTTAAAACAGGCTCAGTGCGGAGAATCGGCACGGAGCAACTTGGGGGCAGTTGCCTGGGGCTTGTTAAGTGCAGCGGGTTTGTTAAGTGCAGCACACTCCCAATGGGAATTTGTGTTTGTTAAGTGAATCACTCTTTATGTGGAGCACTTGTTATGCGAGGTATCACTGTAAATATAGTTTCACCTTCTATGGGTACAATCCTAACCAGTTTAGGTCAGCACAACTCACTCATCTCACAGTTCCATTGGTGGTGTGGGGAGGCCAGCACATGTCTGTGTGCTGTCCTCCCTAGGAGGCCTGTCCTCCCTAGGAGTGGAGCAGAAGTGCTGTCCATCACTTTTGTGACACCCGAGGCCAGCAATGGACTTGTTCTAGCACTTCTGCCAGCCTAACTGTGGGTTAGGATTGCAGCCTGTCTGTTTCAAATAAAAGCTGGGGTTTGCTGGATGAAAAACTCTGCTGACACCATAGTACAGGTAGTGGTGGGATTCAAATAAATTAACAACAGGTTCTATGTCCTAATAACCCAAATTAACAAAATTAGAAAATAACCCAAAGGTTCTATGTCCCATTAGTAACCGATTCTCAGAACCAGGCGCTTGTTAGCAAAGGGTTCTATAGAACCTGTGAGAACCCCCTAATGCCCACCACTGCCCCCCACCACTTTCTGCAGACAGAAAGCTAGCAGGGTGGAAAGCAGGAAGCAGTAGTTCTTGAGATTGGACCATAAAGAAAATCCACAGGACAGGCAATAGAGGACAGCCCTGACAGAACAACCAGTTCTACCAGCTAGGCAGTAATCACATACATTATTTATGGAATGAATGAAAATGGATAGGATCAGCCCCATATCTGCCAATCTCTAGTTATTCCAAAACAAATAAAATGTCTGTGCTCTTACATAACAAAAGAGTACAACCAGAACTACACAGTGCACCATCTTCTTGTGACCCCCACTTTGAGTATATTTAAATTTTGCATCTTTAAGGGAAGTGTGGGTTTTAAAAGTGGTCACCAAAAAAATGATTGCTTCCACTCAAGTCATGGTTTACAGCTATGTTTTGGCAACAGGGGTTTTTAAAAATTGTTCCTGCCAGGAGACAGCTGTGCTGTGGAGCTCTTTGATTCAAATTGGGAAATGCTGTTTACTTTTTAAAAAATGTTTTAAAGATAAGAACAAATAAGAAAGCAATCAATGGGCTGCTCTGGTAGGCAGAATCACTCTGGATCCTGTTAAGGACATTGATTGCAGGGGAGAGAGAGTTTCCAGGTAACTCCCAACATATGGCAAACTGAATATGATTATCAGGAAGCCAACTGCTCACCTAATTGTTTTGTCATATGACTTGACTTCCAACCAGTGGCATAACCAATGATCATGTAGCCTGATGCAAAGCTCAAAATGTTGCCCTGGAAATGATGTCATAACTGGAAGTGATGTCATCTGCTGGTATTTTTAAAAAGAAAATTGGGGTAAATTATTCCTTATTCCTCAGCTGTCCACCACTATTTGCATTACTAAAGCAACTATTTGCTATCTGGAGTTGAAGAAGATTTTTTTGTGTCCCCCCCCCCCCCCCCTGCAACAACAAAATCAAATTTTTTTGAAAAAAATTTCAACCCCATCCAGAACAGGGCAATATTACAATTCCCCAGTCAATGACTTCCAGACCAGGAGAACCTCTGTCTTATCAGGATTTAATTTCAGCTTGTTTGCCTTCATCCAGCTCCCCACCAACACCAGACAACAATTCAGGACCTCAACTGCTTCCTCGAACTCAGGAGGAAAGGAGAGATAGAGCTTGGTGGCATCAGTTTACTGCATCTTGGCTGCATCTTTCTTAAAGTGAGGTGCCCAGAATTGGACACAGTAATCCAGGTGAGGTCTAACCTATTCTAATGCAGAATAAAGAGGAACTATAATTTCTCAAGACTTGGAAGCTGCAGCCTAAAATTGCATTTGTCCTCTTCACAGATGCATCACATTGCTGGCTTGTGTTCAGCTTGTGAGCCACAGCGACACCAAGATCTTGCTTACCTGTTGTGCTGCCAAGTCATGTATCTCCCATTTTTGGTTATTTTTGTCTTTGGTTATTTTTGCCTCAGTGCAGAACCTTGCATTTCTCCCTGTTAAACTTCATCCTATTAGTTTCAGCCCAGTATTCCAATTTGTCCAGATTTTCCTGAAAGTTTTTCCTGTCTTCTGTTGTGTTTCCTAGTCCTCCCAGCTTGGTTTTATCTGGAAATTTGATGAGGCTCCCTCATATTCCTTCATCCAAGTCATTGATGAAGATAACAAAGAAAACTGGACCTATGACAGAGCCCTGGAGCACCCCACTTGAAAGTGACATCCAGGTTGATGCTGACCCATTTACAAATGCTCTTTGAGAGAGGCCGTCCAGCCAGTTTCAGATGCATTTAACAATTGTATTGTCTAGTGACTCTGGTCCATACTTTACCAACTTGCTGATTAAGATGTCATGTGGGACGTTATCAAATGCTTTGCTGAAGTTGAGATAAATTACAACCACAGCATTTCCATTGTCCAGTAAGCTCATCAGTTGGGCTGACCCTCCTCCAAAATGTTATGGGATTTGAAATACAGTGGTCGGAAGTGATGGAGCAGGGCTAACCTGATTTTTCTGAAATGGTAGACATGTAGTGAAATGGTAGACATGTAGCTGCCAAGTGCCAATAACATTATTAACAACATGGAGGGCTTAGGATTCAGTGTTCAGAGTTTACTTTACAATCAAAATGAACAGCTCTGCAAGAACTGAACTGATTGGGAAAAGCTGATGAGAAGGCAGCACAATGGAAAGTTCACACAGCAGGAAGCAGCAGCAGTTATTCTATCAGCATGCAGTGCTCTCAGCAGCACAGATTGCTTGAATTAGGTCAGCCTGCAAAACTGAGACAGCTACCTAAAACTCACCCACCGCAGGACAAAAGTTATGGCAGTAGAGAGGTGACAGCCATTTGCAACATTTGCAAGAGGTTCAGCATCCTTTTCTCGAAGTCATAGCTAAATTCCACTCTGTACATCACTGAAGTCTTGGATTCCTAACTTTATCTGCAGCAAATAATCCTTAAATACATTCTCATGGCTACATTTGTGGGCTCCCCAAGTCTCTCAATGTAGAGCAGAGTATCAAGCTTTCTGGTTTTGCTTTCTGACAAATGACAGCTTTAAATTGAAAACAACCAGGAATCTAGTCCATATGGTTAAAATATTAAAATATGCTTTGCAGGCACAACAGGGAGTAATATATCACAATATCATTTTAATGCCAGTGTCTTAGTAAAGAGATCTTTACAGTCAGTGGTGCGCTTTTAACTTTATGGGTCTTAGAACGCAGTAGCTCTGACATCTTTGGTAGTGGCAACTGCCTATCTTGAAGAATGGGGGGGGGGGCAGTTCTAAGTTCTCCCCCCAAAAAACTGAATGAAAGAGGAAGGTGGGTTAGATTTGAAAATTCATTTCATAACCCCCCCTCCCCAAGAGTATTTTTTGAGTATGCTTAAGAATATGTTCTTAGGGCAAGGGTCTCTAAACCCCAGCTCAAGGGCCATATGCGACCAGCTGCAAGTTTCTATCTGTCCCATGCAAATCTTTGATCCCCTGAGATCCTCTGGTTAATTCAATCAAACATGATCAGAGTTGTTCTCTGGTTGTGTCCAGCAGGTGTTCTGAGGGCCTTGGGCCACAGCCTCAGCCTCTCTCTTTAAAAGAACAACTTTTAAAGGCCTAAAAACATCACTTCTTGGCAGACGTGTGGCCAGGGCTTAAAGTGTCCATGGCATAGGTGACTTCATTACACCATGCTGCATCATAATGTCATGTGCATTCACACTCCACCAGCTACTTTCCTGAAGGGAAGCCAGTGAGGCACCCTGCAGCATGCCGGGCAGTGTCACTCAGCCCATTGCAGTGTCACATGCATGTCCTGCAGACATCCCACAGTTGGGAAGCTGCTGGCACACAAGTGCTCTCCACAGTCAGCCAGGCAGGATTGCCAGTGGATGGCGTATGTACGCTCCACAAACATCCCTACTGAGGAAGCCATTGGATTGAGATGGTGCACTCACACCTACCCTTCCATTTGAACCCATGGCACAAGCAGGGTGACCAGATGCTGAACCCAAAATTCCCTGCCAAACTCCTCAAAATTCCTGTTCCCCACACCAAAATTCCTACCTAGTTAAAAAATGTAGGACACCCCAAAATGTAGGACAAATGTAGGACATGTTAAAATAAAGCAAAAATACTCATATTGGTTTCCTGTACTTAATCTCAACACTTTAAAAATTGAAAACCTTTTAAGATGCATGATTTTGACCCAGACATGTAAGATGTTGTCAAAGCAGTTTACAGCAACACAACCCACACAAGTGACTTCAACATGTATGATTGTGACACATACATGTAAGGGCACAATCCAGAGTAAGGGCAGTGATGAGAGCCCTAGCTGGGCTGCTCCTATAGCCAGAGCAGAAATGCTGCATCCAGAAAATTAGGAAGCCTGGGCTGCCCTAACTGCTCCAGAGAATGCTCAGTTGGCATCAGTTAAGTGACAACTGGGGAGGGCTTGCTCTCAAGGAGACCCTCTCAGATCATACTGAACAAGGAACAGTGGTGCCTACCTTATAAGAGAGCCCAGAAGTTCCTGACAACCAGTTACAGGTGCAGTACCTCTAGTGCACCTCCTCTGGTGCACCTAGTGCATTCTAGTGAATGCTTGGAATGGTCTGCTTTATCCCCAGGTTGGTGGGCTGCCATAGTTGTTCCATATCCTGAGGTTGAGAGGCAAGGGTTGCAGCTAGGATGGCCAAGAACTCACGCCCGGTTAGCGGGGGGCACAACTAACAACCGGTTTGTGCAATCCAGCCCGAACCGGTTACTGCCCACCACTGATTCTTACTCAGGCCTTATCATGGACCCCATTACTATACCTGCTCCTAGGGTGGTATAACTCTAAGCAGGAAGTGGGAATTTCTGCTTTGGAAACAGGCTCTGGATACAGAGTAACTGCTCTGCCTTAGGCAATGCTAAACATAGACTCATAGAGTTGGAAGGGACCTAATAGGTCATCTAGTTCAACTCCCTGCCTGCAGCAGGAAATCCTGCTAGAGCATCCCTGACAGGTGCTCGTCAAGCCTCTGCTTGAAGATCCCCAGCCTCTCTTGAACTGCCCAGGCTGCCCCAGTTAGGGCAGCCCAGGTTCAACAACTGTCTTGGGGCAGCCTATGTTGCCTTAGGCTGCCCATAAGCCTTTTCCAGAGTAACTAGAAATAAATAGGGCAACCCAAGTACTACTCTGGATTGGGCTGCTAGACTACCTCAAAGCAGTTTGCAGCAACACAACCCATGCATGGGGAAGGGAGGTGGGATAGGTAAGTAGGGAAGGGGATGGGGGTGGGAGAGGTAAGTAGGGAAGGGGATGGGAAGTTTGATCCCAAGTTATCCAATCAAGTCCCATCTCTAATGAATTTATTTAAACTTTATATTTAATTTTTTTCCCCAACTCTCAACCCTGTACCTGATCTTTGATGTTGCCCTCTGGCCAAACAATTTGGAGAACACTATAGACTATAGGGTAGTGATTTTCAATCTTTTTCATCTCATGGCACACTTAACAAGGCACTGAAATTATCAAGGCACACCATCAATTGTTTTTACCATTGACAAGGCAACCAGACTGTTCAAATCCCCCCAATTTTCCTTTTAATGAATATCAATCCCCAAATTCCCATGGCACGCCTGAGGACTATTTGCAGCACACCAGTGTGCCATGGCACACTGGTTGAAAATCACTGCTGGAGAACATGGCCCCCAGATTAGCATAGTAGGTAATACAGAATAATTATAGTAGCTTTAATACTAGCAATAGTTTTGAGGACCATAAAAAACTTCTCTCATTCCTGTAAATACTCTGGAATTTTGGAAAAAATTCAGTTTTGGGAAGTCTGAAGAAAATATATGCTTCTTGTGAAATACACTATCACTTGACAAGGCTAAAACACACTTTGGGGGTATAGTTCCAAAATGCTCTTCAAGTTTAGATATTTGGTCATAATATCTTCAAAACATTTGTCCATATATTTAACAGAATGGTTTTTCCCATTTTTATTTTTTTACAGAACAGCCAAGTTTTATCACACAAAACTTAATTCTTTCCCATAGTGAGAGATGAGATATAGGGGAGATACAGTTTCTTGCTCTAGATGAGTGAATTACTTGTGTTCTTTCCAGTCCCTTTTTGCTAGGAGCAAATGTCTTCTAGTTGTGGGTACCCCATAACAATGGGCACTGCCAAAAGGAACAATGCTGCCATTTGTTGTGTGCTACAAATCTAGCACCTGATTACCTGATCTAGCACTTGTTGAGAAGCCCAATTAGGAAGCATAAGCACGCATCAATCAGGGCCTCCAAGAGAAATATTTTAAGGCGGTACATTTGGGTACCATTTGGGGCCCCTAAGACTTGCAAAATTATTTTGAAATAAAAAAAATTGAGGCTAATTAATGTGCATCAAACTTCAACAAGTGCTCATTTATTGATCATATAAAACATTATGTTAAAACATACCGGTATTCAAGTAATGTGACAATATAAAATACTAAAATCTTATCAAGGAAAAATAATTATCAAATGGTCCTTCAGTCATGGGCCCCTCTGTAGCTCTTGGGCCCTGGACCAATGTACCTGCTGGACACCCCCCTCATAGGCCCTGTATACATAAATCAAGTATGTACTGTATGTGTGGCTACTATTACAACAGGACAAAGAACATTTATGTTTATTATTAATATATTTTTAATTTATGTTATTAAACACTGACATTTTTTAATGTACATTTTCATCTGTTCAAGTCACCTGAATATTTGTAGCAAAAATGACGGTGACAAGTAATTAATTTCCTTTGACTAGCAAGGAATTTATTGTACCAAAAATAAGCACTTTTGAGACTCTTATTTGCATGGAAGAGATATCAGCAAATATTTCAACCACATCATAATAGCTCTGGAATTTCAGAATGCTGAATAATCACTTAATCAAGCTTGAACTTTGCAAAGTTAATATTTTGGGAATGCAAGTGGCCTCCAAAAGTAACACAGATCTGCACACATTTTGCCATAAAATTTACATCTCTTCTTGGCTATATATGAATTCAAAAATGGCATGGTTTTGCCTAAATATGCCTAAATACCTTGTATGCTGATTCGAGTAGATTCCATGGGAGATGGCCATGGCTTTTTGTTTCTCCATGCAGAAGCTGCTTGAATCTGCAATTAATATGGATTTGCCATGCCCCTAAAGCTAGAGTTAGTTGAGCAAAACCAAAACAAATTTTTTGATTCAGCACCCCAAAAATATCCTAATTTTTTTTCAAACAACCTTGGCAACTAAAAAATGTTTTTGATTTGTGTTTTTTTTTTGCAAGTTGGTTTTTTTGGGCCATATCCTATTTAATTTGGAACTTCCATGCATTTTTCTAACAAAATGGAACTCAATGTATAGTTCATGACACTGACCCTATCAAAAAATTTAGTACATCATTTTCGTCAATATACCAGTATATCAATAAATTAAATGTTGAAATAAGCCATCAGAACAAACACAAAAACAGTAAGGGCAGTATATAAACATAATTCCTTGGTACTTTCTAAGTAGTGATTTCTACAAGGATTCTCTGGTTCTCCTGGCTGAATTCTGGGGCTCCCTAGTTGGGGAGAAGAGGAGTGGGAGTCTTTCCCCCACTGCTTTTGGGAAAACTGATGCTGCTTTCGTCATGATGCTGCAGCATCATGTGTTGGCTGTATTCTTGCACCTCTTTTTTGCACATACATTCTGTATGGCTTATATTCTTGCACTCCAAGCTCCACATTCTTACTTATACTCAAATGGTACATAATTTTCCAATAAGTTGCCATTGCAAAAAAAAATAACCCCAAACCATACATATTTCATCCTCACAAGAAAACCAGTCTTATTGTCTGCTTCTGAACTTCCTGCCACTCACTGAAATGTGGAACTATGAAAGGATACTATTTCTGACAGCTGAAATTGTTAAAAGGGTTTTTGTTTTTTTGGTAAGGATCTGGAAATTTTCTGGAACATTCATAGAAGTACAGCTATATGACAGATCTGAAAAACATGTCACATCTCAGCAGGACACAGAAAAATTGGTTAGAATTTCAAAACACTTCAAGCAGCTGTATGACTGTTGGGCAACATCAGGACACATGAGCAAGGCTCATAACCCTGAAATAACTTTATGAGGTTGATAATAGGGAATTAATGGCTGCCTCTTGGGAGCAGAATGGAGAGGAAGCTTTGGCTTACGAAGTTGCAGAGTGATGGGTCTATGCTGTGGAGGAAAACATGGGGTAGGAAGGACCAGGCTTTGAATTAGTTCCTATTCAGATCCAATCATGAAGTTTCAGAGAAAAATCATTTTTGGCCACTCCTTTACCTGATGCTTCCAAATGCCTGAGACCATCAAAGCTCCTTCATCATTTTGATTCACTTTTGCTTTAGTGCTCATCACAAAAACCACAATTTTCAATATGCTTTGTTCTCAGTTCACTTGTCTTGCTTCAGAGCAGCCTTGGAAGTAGCTCTTTTCCTTGCTGTCTTTTGCCCATCTCTGTTGAAATTGTCATCCACAGTAAAGTACTATCAGCTGAGTTGTATTAGCCAAATGTGGAGGTGGGGAAAGAACTATTTTCCTCAAGCAGAAACATGTCTAGGCCATAGGCTGCCAAGCTCTTTAGCATCTGGACCCACTTTTAAAAAAAGTTTCACTCTACCGCCTACTCAAGCCTCCATGGCTATAGTGGTGTTTGCGCAGCAGTCCTCCCTCCACTTCAGTAGCAGGTGATTCTTGAACATAGACCAATCCATCCTAACAATTTTATGAACCAAAAAAAGCTGGATTGTGCCACATTGGTAGGCCATGGACCCCCAATCTGGGAACTGTACAGAACTTAGTTTTAATCCAGATGTAACAGAGAGAGAGAGAGAGAGAGAGAGAGAGAGAGAGAGAGAGAGAGTCTGATTGGTCAACTCTCATTATCATTGTGACATGGTGGGTCTGTCTGTGCTGAAGTAACCAGTTTCATTTTGGGAGGACTTTGGGCAGGTTTTTTGTTGGAATACAGGGCAAGGCAAATAGGAATACAGGGCAAGGCAAAAGAGTGGCAGTTCGCTACATGAGAGTGGACTTCAGAATCTCCTCTTCCTTAGCAGCTATTTGTTGCACACCTGAACCCAGGTAGAGGACCTATGAGCCAAGATACAGCATAGCGTTAGGTGGGAATCACTCCTGCTTCCTTCTCCTGTATCATGTTTCTGCCTGTTCGACAGAACAGGCCAGAGAAGTGGTTTTCAAACTAAGGTTCAGGGAGCCATGGGTATTTTCAAAAACTGATTGAGAACTGTGGGCTGTGGGTGGCGCAAGTGATTAACACACTGCGCCTGTTAACCAGTAGGCCAGGGTTTGAGACCCGGGTCCCCACAAGACAGAGTGAGCTCCTGTCCTTAGCCCAGCTCTGCAACGCAGCAACTCTGTTGTTCCATTGGACAATTTCAGTGGCGTGGAGAAGGGGGATTTGCTGCTTGGGTAACAGCCTCGCCTCCATATCAATCTACCCGGCCTTTGTGCTTCGCTGCCCACTTTCTCCCAAATCACCTGCAGTATGAAGATACAGGGGAGTGTTGGTTGGTGGTGTGTATTCAACATTTCAGCCAGATAACAAGGAGAACCAATAGAGATAGTAACCCAGAGGAACTAAGTAGGATATCTTCAGTACATGCATCAATTTCCTTCCCCCACCCACTAAGTACTACAGATGAGTCAGTGTGGAAAAGGTGAAAGTTTGGGAACCATTGGCCTAGGAGGAGGGCAAAAAAGGCAATTACTTCAGTATTTGTACCATAAGGTAACGGTGTCCGCTTGTGGATTGGAGTGTCATCCAATCCACAATGGATGCAGCTTGAGGAAACCTAGCCAGCATGTCACAGGGTCCTGTCGCCAGGATGTTGCTTTTCCCTCCAAAGGATGTTGCTTTTCCCACTGAAGTAGTCCCTATTTATCTACTTGAATTTGCCTACTTTTGAACTGCTAGGTTGGCAGGAGCTGGGCCAAGGAAGGGAGCTCACCCCATCTGGTCTTGAATTGGTGGCCTGCTGAGTGGAATTCTGGTCAAGCAGTGTTCTAACTCCAGCATTCTAACCACTGAGCCACCTCAGCCCTAAAACAATACCTGGAGTACACATTTATATGTAGGACACACCAATCTGGCCCTATTTTATATATTGGACTTGACCTGTGTATTGGACTTGACCATAATCTTGCCCATAAAGATCATATTCTTGGTTCTAAGGAATGTTAATAAGTACACACATTATCAACTCAGGATATGTAGCTTTCCAGAAAGAGATTTATGATGTTATGAATAAAACCAGAGCATTTCACAACACCTGAAATGCTAGAACACCTGAAATGTAGGAAATTGTATCTAAATGACCAAACTGGCTTAATCATCTTGTGTGAGAACACAAAGAAGCCAGAAATAACTGCTGATCTTGTGTATGGGAGGTAAGTGTGTATGTTGGGGAGGGGTGGGGAGAGCAGATTTGGGTTCACAGGTTTTTCTTATTATTTCTTTCCTAGAGTGGAAACATGTGTGGTGTGAATAAAAATGCAAAGCATCCGATGGAGCGTGCTGTTGCTTCGGTAACCCTGGGGAAAATGGGCATACAGGATCCCAGAGAGGCAAGCTGTAAATGGGAACTTGAGCATGCAGCAGTCCTTTGATCTTAGCGCCTGCAGCTCTGATCAATGATGGCCACACCATTCATTTCCTTGTCACTGTGACATCACTTTCTTGGAACCCCCCCCCCCCAAAATGGATGGAAATTTGGACAATGCTTGCTTGCCCCCCCTTTAGTAAGATGCAAAAGCTGGAGTGCATCTGGAAGCCTTGGAGAGCAGCTTGATCTTGAAGGGCCCATATGTTGGCTGGAGGTAGAAGGAGTCTTTACGCAGCCCTTCTCAAGACCCCGCCCATCCGACCCTTGGGCAAGTTTGTAATCCTTCAGTGGTGAGGGGAATTTTGTTCCCCAGCCTAAATTCGTTAGAATTGCACCCTTTATGTTAGTTCTTTTTTTCTGGCCCCCAACACAATATCAGAGAGCTGATGTGGCCCTTCTCCCAAAACGTGTGGACATCCCTGGTGTAGAGCAATGATTTTCAACCTTTTTTATAGTACGGCACACTTATAAGACACTAAAATTAGCAAGGTACACCATCACTTTTTTGACCATTAAAAATGTGTGCTGCTGGTAGGGGGCTCAAATCCCCCAATTGCCATACTAATAAATGATCCTCCCCAAAGCCTTGCGGCACACCTGCTGACCATCCGCAGCACACCTGTGTGCCTCAGCACAGTGGCTGAAAACCAGGATAAATAAGGACTTTTTTCTTGCTAACTTTAGCAGGCTCTGTACCAACACAAAGACAGTGGTGCTTGCAATTTATTTATTTAGGCACCTTAAAAGGCACCTAGCAGCTGGTTGTCCTTTTCTAACTTCTGTCACTGGTTCTGAATTATCTCTTACCACAGGACTTTTTTTAAGAAAGATCAACTCCCTGATTAACTGCCTCAAGGAAAAAAGAAAAAAGTATTCAAATGACTTATTAAGTATGGAAATTCCATGTCTGTTCCAAGTATGGAAACTGTGGTACTTCAGTTAACAAGTAGTTTAGATTGCAAGTATTTTACAAAATGAGCAAAGATTTCTATGAAATCTCCTTGGCTTACAAGCGATGACTTGCTTAATTAGCACAAGATCAAGGGTGTGGGTCTGGCACCTTGATTTGTTGCAGGTCTGCATCAGCACCCAGGATGATAATGCAGATGGCCACCCCCAGCCCTGGGGGTACAGATCTCTATCAGACCTTCAGGGTTGCAAAATGAATCATCTGAGTTTCCATTATTCCTTATAGGAATATTCACTTTGCTGTACAAGCATTTTGGATTTTGAGAATGTTTCTGGAACAGATTATGCTCATAAACCAAGCTACCGCTGTATCTTGTTTCTTAAAACCCAATAGCATGTTTTCTGAGTCTTTGTGTTGGAACACACAGACAAAAAAAGATGACCAAAAAGACTTCTAACCCTACTATCCAGAGTAGCTATGGGAGCACATAAGAGACATTACATGCACCCGTAGTTACTGCACCGCATAGTGAAAACCATAGTGAAAAATTCAAATTGCAGTCCAGAGTAAATTGTTCTTACACTTGTTCAAGGATTCCCCATAATTACTCTGGATTGCACCCTTAGTTGCTTCTTGGGTTTCCCCTTTTGATGGAGTCTCCTAACTCAGGAACTTAAAAATAGACTCTAAGGTCAGAAGGCTATTTTTAGCTCAGGGACCTGTCTAAAGAGGATGGCTGAGGATTCCTACCTCTGATTCAGGGACAAGGTATTTTTCGTTATAAAAAGTAGCAGGTGGGGTTTCATGTTTGAATTTAATGTGTTGTTCAGGCCCAAATCACCTGACCAAGCAGGTACAGTGGCACCTCATGTAACAAACACCTCACATAAAGTATATTCCACATAACAAACAAAAATTTCTCTAGGAATCTGCTTCACGTAACAAACTATGCTTCACGTAACAAACTGTGCTTCACATAATAAGCACATTCATTGGCAGCTGGGACAGACGCACTGGCTGGCCGCCCTTGTAAAAAGCGTCATGGCTGACTAGCGCACCTGCCCATAGCAAAAGCAGCACTTTCGCACTGTTCCTCCTGTGGCAGGGTGTCTGCTGGGCAGAGGAAGAGAACAGCAATGGTGAAGAGGGAAGCAGATCACGGCTAGCCAGAGAGAGAGGCTCATGATGAAGAGAAGGAGAAAGTGGGGAGACACTTTGAAAGTGTCTTTGATTACAGAAGAAAGTGTCTTTGATTGCAGCTTCCCAGAAGATTGCATGTCTTCTGGGTAGACTGCATGTCTACCCAGAAGTAAGCCCCATTGTGTTAAGTGGGGCTTACTCCCAGGAAATTGTTCACAGATGCTTCACATATATGCTTCACATATAATGGGGTATTGTATTAAATGGGGCCTACTCCCAGGAAAGTGTCTTTAGGATTTCAGCCTAAGTAGACTTCATAGGATCATGCACATTGAATGCATGTTTTGAATTCAATTCCAGTGTTTTGTCATCATTTCTACATCCAGTTAAGATTTTTATATGAATATTTTTTGGGTTATGGAACCAATCATCTGACTTTCTATCATTTCCTATGGGAAAATCTGCTTCACGTAAAGAATGTTTCACATAACAAACATGCCTCTGGAATGAATTAAGTTTATGTGAGGCACCACTGTATTCTTGTCAGCGGATCAATCTCAACTTACTTAGATTTCAGTTCCTTCTCCTGAATTCCACACAAATACACTGAGCCTACCTTTAAAACCATGACTAACAAATAGAAAAATATGAGATATATTAAAGTCAATTACTAAAAGATCCAATTAAAAACAAGGCCCAATTTAAAAGAGGCTAATAAATGAGTCTTCTGAGGAATAGATCAAAGAGCATTTAAAATGTTATTTAAAATGTTTCTATATGTGTTCCAACACAAATGTTCACAACACAGTTTTGGACTATTATACATCATACAATGCGGAAGATTTTAAAAATAAATATAGAGAAAGATCCTGAACTTTTTTTGTTAAGTATGAATTTAGAAAAGTTCCAACCTATCGATAGAACACTGATTTGGTATATGACTGCATCAGCAAGGATGATGTATGCACAAAAATGGAAACAAGAAGAGATTCCAGAATTAAATGAATGGTTGTATAAAATGATCCATTGGTGTGAAATGGATATATTATCGAAGAAATTAAGGAATCAAGATATAACGATACTTCAACTACAATGGGTTAAACTTAAGGATTATTTTGAAAAAGAATATAATATGAAAGAAAAATGTTTGTTCTTGAATATCTAGGCCAATAAGAAGTATAGTACTGTTCGTACCTTTATTGAATTATTGAATTATGTAGAATTTACAAAAGAGAATTTTGTAGTAAGAAATAATAATCAAATTGGAATTAGATTGGTTTTTGTAGGGAGGGAAGTCATGGGGTGGTCTTTGGGGGATGAAATTTACATAACTGAGTTATTATGATGAATGTAATTGGAATTTTCACTATGTAAAATTTAATAAAATTAATTAAAAAAAACACAGTTGTGCTTTTTTTCAATGGTTACCTGCCCAGGCAGCAAGATAATCTGAAAAAAGACACAGTGGCACAAGTGACTTCCAAAAACAACTACAGGGAAATACGTAAATGTGCCAGGATATTGCGTAGGAACTATTGTTCTCTTCCTAATAAATATGAGAAAACCACCACGTTTTAGAAGGTGCCCCTTTACCCAGTTAATGAAGGAATGCAAGCTTATCCTGCACTCAGTGATGGCAACATCCAGGGTTGGCATATATGTGAAGCATCTGTGAACGTATATGTTTCTTTTCCTTCCCAGCACGTTTGGTCTTTATGACTGAATTGTGTGTTGGCGGTGAGAACTAGTTACTTCATCTCAACATTACTTTAAGTGTAAAAGGAGCATGTGTGCTTACTGAGTGCACATAGCACAAATGTACAAAGGAGGATCATTCAGTATGTATAGTCTGTACTAGCTATGAGGTGTTACTCATTGGTTGGAGAGCCAATTTGGATGTGAATGTTTAGCCTATTCTGGAAGGGGTAGTACTCCCCTCCCCAAAGGATTGGGGACCTGCTTCTAGGTCACCTGACTGTCTGAAATGACATACCCTCTCCTCCACCTCCATCTGAAACAAATCATGGGCGTGCAAGGTGCATTCCAATACAGCAGGCTTGTCCAACACGCGGCCCACAGGCCACATGTGGGCCAGTTCAGCTGCAAATGCGGCCCAGTAAACAATGGGCCGTGTGTTGAACAGCCCCATGGGTGCTGCCATCTTTAAATGGCATATGTACAGCTCTGGTCTTCCCAGAGCGCTTTGAGGCAGGCCAGGAACTCATCCCCCCACAGGGCTCTGGGGCATCCTGGGGATCTCCTTGCCACTAGAGGGGACCTACCCTCAGGCTGCCTTCCTAGCAACACTTTCCTGGGAGTAAAGCCCCCATTTAACCTTGTTGGAGTGAGCTCTGGAGCATCCTGAGGATCTCCCTGCCACTTGAGGGGACCTGCCCTCAGGCTGCCCTCCTAGCCACACTTTCCTGGGAGTAAAGCCCCCATTTAACCTTGTTGGAGTGGGCTCTGGAGCATCCTGGGGATTTCCCTGCCACTGGAGGGGACCTGCCCTCAGGCTGCCCTCCTAGCCACACTTTCCTGGGAGTAAAACCCCCACTTAACCTTGTTGGAGCGGGCTCTGGAGCATCCTGGGGATCTGGGGTGCATTGGTGGTTCAGAAACTATGTCAAACATTTCACTAACTTCGACTACAATATGTTCACTATGTTTTCTATGGTTTTTTGGATGATCAGCTATTGTTGGTGTTTATGTGCAGCCCAAATCAACTTGTCTTCTTCCAGTTGGGCCCAGGGAAGCTAACAGGTTGGTCACCCCTGCAATACAGCATCCTCATCAACTGCCACTTCTGCCTCCTCTGCACAGAGCACACAAATGATTACATGTGTGGAGGCGCTCTTTCACATAATCTGGAGCATGTGCAAACAAGGTGTGAAGTCACAGGTTGGACCAGCAGGTGTGATTCCACCCCTTCTGTCTATGTGTGAACTATTCTCATATGTCAAGTAAAAAACACGTGTGTATCTCAGCTTAGGAACACACATGCCCCTTCTCTACTCATGTCAGTTGCTGCTTCTTAGAATGAGTATATTTTTCTTTAGCAGGAACAGAAAGGAGCAGCTTGGAAGCAGCACAAAGTACATTGTTGGGTTACCTATTGCTGGTTTACACTTAACTTCACATCACTGGTCACTTAACTTCACATCACTGATATACAGTGGAGTTTATCTTAGACTGAGGAGTTGGCAGTTGTCCTTATTGAATCAACAGAGCTCTTTCTACTGGCTCTTTCCTGGTATTATCCTTCAATTCCTCGTTTATTACGAGTCAATTTTGAACAGGAAACCATCTTGCAAGTTGTTTTGCTATGGATGCTGCTATCCTATATACACTTTTGTGGGAATAATTAAAACTCATTGGACACAAGGGTCAAGTGGACCTAAGCCTGGGTAGATATTCATAGGACTGAACTTTTAGAAAGCATGCTGTTGAAAGTGGTACATAAGTAATTCTAAGTGCAATGTGTGAATAACTGTTTTAACATGCAACCAGCCCTGGTCTGTGTGGGTGTGCATGTATGGCATGTATGCATGCAAAATATCATTATTTGACCCTTGTTCCTGAAGACTGTCCAATGCACTTCAGTCTCCAGATCAGGAGAGCTGCTGCCTGGCTGCAGGAGTAAACAACACATTTTACTTATTTTTGCTGGAGGAAATTCTCATTCAATTACTCCCTGTTTGATGTGGAAGAACGGGGATGGAGCAGGGTGGGGGAAAAAATCTTTTTCTGCAGTTGCTGGGCTCTGGCTTTTTATTGAAGAAATAGATCAGACAGCAAGAAAGAAAAGCAGGACAGCTGGAATGATTTGATCTGGAGATGGTTTTAGTGGCTTTCCTGGAAGGGAAGGCAGTGCAGAGGAGACTGACAGGAAGCCTTCCTTCCCTGCTCATAAGCAGGCACAGCACATATGTCCCTTTGATATCTGGACCTTATGGCATTTAAAGAGATTTATGCATGCATTTTTGGTTCAGACTTCTTCAGACTGATCAGCAACGCATAACATTCTAGCTCCAAGTGAGCCTCTCATACTTTGTGACTCACCTCATCGCCACCAAACACCCATCCTTTGACTCATGTGGAGTTTGACTCATGTAGAGCAGAATGCCACAATGCCAGGCATTCTGAGACGCACCTCGTGCTGCTATAACTTGGGATAGTGATTTTGTGCCTATTCAGACAAATGAATTCCTGTTGCCTTAAGCAGACCAAAGGCTCACTGCAGACATGAGTATTACACAGGCAAACAGATGTAAATTAAGGAAGTGTTTAAGCTTAGTCTTAGGGCACAATCCAGAGTAACTACAGGGAGTCCTTGCTTCGGTGTAAGAACAACTTATTCTGGATTCCAACATGAATTTCCCATAGGTTTTCACTAGGTAGTGCAGTAACTATGGGTGCACGTAAAGTCTCTTACGTGCTTCCATAGTTACTCTGGATTTAGTAACTGGTTGTTAGTCTAAATTGGGTTCTTTGGTAAGGTTCTTTGGTATACATTACAATTAGACAGTATTCTTAAAGAAGAATAAGACACTATGTTTAGAATGGTAATTGGGATGAAAAGTGAGTGAGTGAGTAAACCCTTCCCCACTGCAGTGATCCCAGTCTTGATCTCATCCCAGTCCCGCTGGCTACTATTAAGACTTTTAAAGAAAATTCTAGGGAGGCTCTGAAAGGCATCATCTGTTTGTCCACCAGTCTCTATGCACTGTTAGTTTTTACTACACAAGCAATAGCTTGTGACCTTCTGCATGCTGTGGGCTTTTACAGATAAGCTAGATTGCTGAAGTGTAATGACAAGACCTCTGCCCCTTTACCTTCAGAGTTGTGTATGTAAGGACTTTGGGGGTACTGAGGGGCACAGGGGACAATGGCAAGACAAACCAGCTAAAAATAGTGCAGAAGAATTTCTCAGAAAAATACTCTACCAATATACTGAGCCAACACTTTCCTGGCATGCCAGTCTGGTGTTAACTTTTCAGTCCAGTGTTAACTTTTCTGGTTTTAAAGTCCTGGGAAAAAGACAGGATGAGGAACTGGAAGGAGATTGAAAGTGGAATGTGGTAATTGATGGGGATCTAGTATAGTGTATGTTGCCTTACTAGGGGATGAGGAGTGGGAAAGAGAAAAAGCCCAATAGCACTGTTTCTCAAACTGTGGGTCAGAACCCAGTAGTTAAGTCACAAGCTAAGTTCAGGTAGTCTCCATTCATTTCAATATTTTATCTTTAGTATATAAGATTTAATGTCAGCATGATATGTGACTGCATTTGGGGAGATCTTGTACTTTTTACAAGCTATAATCATGCATATGTTTTTAAGAATGATACTCACTGAGGCTTACTCTCAAGTAAGTTTGATAGGATTGCAGCCTAAGAGCACAATCCTAACCATGTCTACTCAAAAGTAAGCCCCACTGTGTTCATTGGGTCTTACTCCCAGGAAAGTGTTTTTAGGATTGCAGCCTAAGTTTCTTAACAGTTTTTCCTGTTTGATCATGGCTGCAATCCTAAAGACACTTTCCTGGGAGTAAGATCCATTGAACACAATGGGGCTAACTTCTGAGTAAACATGGTTAAGGATTGTGACCCATGTCACTTTCTGCCATTTCATCTGTTCCAGTTTTAAAATATTACTTCTGTGAATCTTAACATTTTGTTTTTCTAAAAAATGTGTTCTGGGCTGAAAGGTTTGAGAATCACTGCTCAAAAGGACAACCTACTGTATTTACAGTCCTAGGCAGGGTGACCATACCAAATGGAGGACAGAGTGCCTTTACCTTTAAGCATTGCATAGACAAGAGAATTTAGGTAGGTGTTAAACCCTTCTATAATGAGCTAAACCTGCCTCAATTCCCTCTTTATTGCAATGGTTAAAGGTATAGGCACTCTGTCCTCCATTCAGTATGGTCACCCTGGTCCTAGGACAATTGGAAAAATAACATGGTGCATTCTTCTCGGGACTATATCATTTTAGAATACTTAGGGAAGGAGGGTTCTATGTTTCAATGAGTCAACGAAGCCTAGCCATTTCCATGGCATGTTTGTTTTCAGTGTGCAGAGTTTTGTATTTTTGTTTCTTTTTAATGTGGTTTTTATTTATTTACCAAGTCCAGAACATCTTACATTAAAAATTTTTAAAGAATAATTTAAAAAATTAATTAAAAAATTAAAAATTGAGGTGAAATCTAAGCAATACATTTCAAGACTATAACAAGTTTGGATTTCACACAGAAACACTTACTGGTATATTCCATTTGAATTCCAGAAAATAACGGTCTGAATGACTTTTTCATTGGCCTGGAACAAATCCTCCATCATGCATGGACCATTCAGAGTACAGCATGTCAACAGTTCTGCAGTTCCCCACATTCACATTTTCCATCTCCTGTAATGTAGCCCAAGGTAAATTTTTTTACATCATGACAGACACCCATTCTTAATCTGTACAGTGTTTTCCATGTTTCATATGGAAGATGGTACCCTGGCATAGGTACCTAGCATGGACCCTGAAGTTGTTCCAGCTTTCATTGTGATGCAGGCTGCACCATAATTCCACTCAGTGAGTTTCTGGAGTTGATGGGATTGGTTCTGTCAAATGTAGGAACACTTTCTTGATTTCAGTCACGGGGATGGGGCTTGTGCCCATACATAGGCGCAATCTTTTTACTCTTTATATCTTTTTCTGCTGCCACTTGTCTCCTCACATTTGGGGGTGCAATACCGAAAATTTGATAAAGTTGGCGTTGGTTTTAAACATGCTTTTGCGTTGTTTCATTAGGAGCAGTATTGACATGTTTGACATGAGAAGAGTTCCATCTGACTGGTGCTGGGTATTCTGCTGCAGGGAAACTTAAGGCAAGAGGTGAGGTCCATAGGATTTCGGGATGTGATCCCCACGTGGTGATGGTCAGTTTCCTAATGATGTTATTCCTTGTACATTCTTTCAGTTTTGTATCTTGGCAGTGGGCCTTGAAAGCGAGTGTTCAGTATAATTTCACCCCCCAGATATTTAGGATTGTCACAGTGTTGTATTGGTTGCTCTTTCCATATAATTTTCAGTTTCTTCCCTGCATCCCTGTTTCTTAAATGGAAAGCGCAGGTTTGTGTTTTCCCAGAGTTAGGTTTCAGATAGTTGTTGTCATAGTAATTACCCATTTCATTTAGAGCAGTCATGGTTGTCTTCTCTATTTCCTAGAAAGTGTAGCCTTGAGCAGCAATTGCAGTGTCATCTGCATTTATGAAGGTTCTAGTATTTGGGTTAATTGGCTGATCATTTGTATAAATCAGTGATTCCCAAAGTGGGCGCCACCGCCCCCTGGTGGGTGCTGCAGCAATCCATGATGGCCACAGGTGCATTTGGGGGAGATGAATAACTGTAAGGGGGCAGTGAAAGCATAAAAGAAAGAAGAGAAGATTTAGAAAAATTGATTTATGTATTCCGCTCATAACACTTAATTTTTCTTTGAACAACATATTGGACGTTGGCTCAGTTCCCGCATACTCCCTCACTTGCATTGAAGTATGTGCAGTCGCGCACTGCTACTGTTCATGTGGTGCCACTGAATTGCCATTCCAAAACACATGATCACTACGAGCAATTCTGGCTGCAAAAGGAGATCCCCACGGCTTATCCTGAAATATGGGCTGTAATTCAAAAGTTCTTAATTACATTTCCTTCATCATATGTAGTGGAACATGGATTCAGTGCGGTAACCAATTTATTAACAAAAAACGAAACCAATTGCAAATAGTCAATCACGGTGATTTAAGATTACTGCTGATGAAAACAGAGCCAAGGATTGCTAAACTGGAAGCAGCACTCCAGGTTCATCCTACTCATTAAGATGATTTTGAATGTTTTAATGTTTTTTGTATTACCTTTCTATTCTGAGTTCAATAAATAGTTTCATAATTTCAAAGTTCAATGTTTCTAATTTACACCTTTCTTTACTATATTTTACGTAAAAGGTAGAAACATTAATACATATATCTTTCTGTTTAATTGCTATTAAAAAATTTTAAAAAATTAATTTCCAGGGGGCGCTAAGTAATATTTTTTTTGGAAAGGGGGCAGTAGGCCATATAAGTTTGGGAACCACTGGTATAGATATAATAAAGTTGTGGGGTAAAGACACTTCCTTGTACGAGCCCATTTTTTAAATTCTCCAGCTGCTTTTTTTGTTCTGGAGGGTAACAAAGAAGCGTCTGTTTTGGAGTAGGTAACATGTGGTGAAGTTTTAATGTGGTGAAGTGTTCAGATTTATCTACAATCTGAAGTGGTACAATTCCTAGGAAAAGGACTATACTATGTAGTTTATTTTCTCTGTGCGTAGACAGAACCCCTTACTACACCTAACCAAATGTTATAAGGGGTTAGAAATGTAGAAAACACATTTTTGGTAGTTTAAATTCTCAAGGCAATTTATATCAGTCTTATAACTAAGTCTACAAAATTTAATAGCCCATAACAAATTTTAACTAGCCTGTACTTGTACATATAGAATCTGTACACTTCCCCTCCCCACAAAATTCTTTTAACGTTGGAGCCTTAGAAAGCATTGTGAAAGACACAGCTGTCCTGGGTTTAGAAAACTATCCTTAAAAAGGAAAAACCAAAGGGGGAAAAATACTTGACATTTTAGTGAAACCAAATTTCATTTTATGACAAATAACAATCCAAACTTTTTTTTAACTGAAGAGGACCATTCTTCTTCTCTGCAACATTGACCTCTGAGCTTGCTGGAACTTAGCAGAACCCGTCTAGAAACAGAAGTTTCTCAAAACCTAGAAACAAATTCCTACAAATGTTGTTCCATTTCTGATTTTAAAGAATAGATTCCAACCATTTTTAAAAATAAATGCCTAACTACTAAAGTTCAGTGCTTCATTTCAAACAGGTCCTCAACTCAATACAGACATGTCAAAGCATTGTTAATACAGATTTAGCATAAAGTCTGAATGAACAAAACCTAAATATAGTAAGTCTATCTCAGCTGGAATCCATATTGAAGTATACACGGTTTTTCGGGCTGAGTGCTATGGTCTGATTTTTTTGTCTAAAGAACCTAAGTCAATTAATTACGAAAAAGGGGTGACACAAATTGCTAAAACTAAAAAAACCTAAACCTAAAACTTTTAAAAAAACAACTAAAAACTAAGCGTAAAACTGGACAATGGCATCACCAGGGGATGAGGCCTGCACCGGGTGATGCACCCAGGGGGGTGATGCGCAGCAAGGGCTATGGGACCCCCAAAAAGGAAGTTCACAAAGGTGCATGGTACCCCCCCCCCCCCACATGCCGTACGTTGTTGGATTTGTATTAAAGAGCAGAGTCAAACACAACAATCCGTTTTGAGATAGTGCCTACGTAGCCAAAGTTACGGCAAAAACCTTAAAAAGCCCCAGAAACAGTAGTTTCTAAGACAGCTAAGTTTCTAACAGCTTAGTTTCTAACAGCTAAGACTGGTTCAGGCCGGATTGCCCAAACCAGTTGTTGATTCTGACCCCCCGCTATTGATCCGGTAGCAGGGGGGCAGAAAACCGGACGCACCAGTTTGGCGCGCCCCGGGAAGCCCTACACTGCACGTGTGTCAAGCTTAGCTTAGATTAGCTTGATGCACACGCAGTGCATCTCCTGAAGCAAGCTTGGCACACGCGCAGTGCGCTGGGGTTGGGGCCCGTCCCTCGCCCCGCCCTATCCACCCGCACCCGCAGCATGCTGGGGTGGGTGGAGTGACTTCCCCAGCCCTGCCCCTGACCCTCCCCGCCCCCTGACCCCTGACCCCTCACACGTGGCCAAAATGGCTAAAAATCATGGTTTTTAGGAATGATCCCATCATGTTACATACCATTGGATCAGTGATGGGCAGGCCTGGCCCTAACAACCGGTTCTCTGGAAGTGGGCGGGGCCAGGCCAGGTCAGGGGGTGGGTCTGAGGTCAGGGGGCGGGGCCAGGGGCAGGGCCAGCAAGAATTTTTTAAAAATTAAAAATATTCAAAAAAAATTAAGCATGTGGCTTACCTCTGAGTAGACCTGCATAGGATGTTGCTCTGAGGCTGCTGTCCTTTCCACACTGTCCTGGGAGTAAGCCCGATTGACTGGCATGAGGCTTACTTCTGAGCAGACCTGCATAGGATGTTGCTCTGAGGCTGCTGTCCTTTCCACACTGTCCTGGGAGTAAGCCCCATTGACTGGCATGAGGCTTACTTCTGAGCAGACCTGCATAAGATGTGCTCTGAGGCTACTGTCCTTTCCACACTGTCCTGGGAGTAAGCCCCATTGACTGGCATGAGGCTTACTTCTGAGCAGACCTGCATAGGATGTGCTCTGAGGCTGCTATCCTTTCCACTCCACCCTGGAAGTAAGCCCCATTGACTATCATGGGACTTACTTCTGAGTAGTCAGGTTGGGCTCTCAGGCTGCAGTTCCAGACTCTTTCCTGGGAGTAAGTCCCATTGACTATCATGGGTTTCAGCATCCTCAGAGCCCAGACCTGTGCAGGTCTACTCAGAAGTAAGCCCTATTATAGCCAATGGGGCTTACTCCAAGGAAGTGTGGATAGGATTTCAGCATCCCAGAGCCCAGACCTGTGCAGGTCTACTCAGAAGTAAGCCCTATTATAGCCAATGGAGCTTACTACAAGGAAAGTGTGGATAGGATTTCAGCATCCCAGAGCCCAGACCTGTGCAGGTCTACTCAGAAGTAAGCCCTATTATAGCCAATATGCTTACCCCCAGGAAAGTGTGAATAGGTTTGCAGCAACCATCGTTTCTTTTCCCTGGCTTCTGGGGCTTACCGGCTGCAATTAGAGCAAACTTAAAAGTGCCCGATCAGCCTCTTTAACTGACTCCAGCTGCTGAAGGAGCATCTCTTCCCCCATCTAAGGAGCCCTTTGTAAAGCTCTCCATGCCTCATTTGCATATGAGAATCCCATAATTCTTTGCAAACTGCACAAGGATGTAACTTCTGAAAATATTGCTACTGAAAACTTGCAGAAAATAAGGTTTATAATCAAAATAAGATGTTTAGCAAAGACAGGATTCCTGAATAGCTTCAGATAAAGGTTTGGGGCATGAAGAATTTTTTCACTCTAACTTAAAAATATTATATTTGAAGAGACATATATAATACTCCAGACCCTTCCCATCTTAGCTGTGAGTGTTTGATATGCTCTGGAATGACTGCAGTGCTTTGTCTGAATGAGGTTAATGGGAACAGACTGTTTGTATTTTAAAATTAAAAGATAACCTAGGGAAGGGGGGGAGGGAGCCCTGCTCAGAAGGGGAGGGAGTGAGCCCTGCTCAGAAGGGGAGGGAGTGGAGCTGAACCTCTGGGAAAACAGACCCAGAGGCCCTTTAAGAGAAATTCAAACACACTTGCATGCAATTCAAAGATGATGGCCCCCAATTAACAACTGGTTCGCTAACGTCAGCCCCCAATTAACAACCGGATCTACAGAACCGGCCAGAACCGGCATCAGCCCACCTGTGCATTGGATGCGTAATTTACAGCAGAGTGTAATGGAACAAACCACTTTGAAATTTCCTGCTATAGGCAGGGGGTTGGACCAGTGGTGGGCTTCAGGGGGTTCTCACAGGTTCTATAGAACCCTTTGCTAATGAGCGCCTAGTTCTGAGAACTGGTTGGACGTAGAACCTGTTGTTAATTTAGGTTATTAGGACATAAACCTGTTTTTAATTTATTTGAATCCCACCACTGGGTTGGACTAGATGACCTACTAGATCCCTTCCAACTCTATGATTCTATATATATATATATATTCTATTAAAATGTGTGGCCAAAAACAAATTTTTTAATAGCTATATCTTTCTGTGGTAGTGTGAGTGGCAGGCCCCGTTCTGGTTTTAGATTTAGAGCCCAATTCTGAGGACACACCACTGGGGCACAGTGGCAGCTGAGTGTTGAAAACAAGCCACAAGGCACCTCTGCAAGCCCCACCTCTCTGAGCAGTGCAGGAGCTAGCCCAGTGCTGACTAATGCTGCACCTGCACTGCCCAAGCACCAGTTCTCTGTAGCTCAGCAGTTCACATGCACCAGCAGTTCACATGCTCAGCAGTTCATATGCACTACCAAGCAGCTGGGAGCTGAGCAGGGGAAATGGGGTAAACCAGGGAAGAGGTATTCTGAGAGGGAGGAGATGGGGAGAGAGTGGGGATGTAGGGGAGAGAGGGAGTGAAGGAGGAGAGACCAGCGAAGCTTAGACCCACCAGATTCGGGCAAGGCTTTTTACCCTTATGTGGAAACTTTTATTCTTCATCAGCTTTTATTCTGCACTTTTGTGGACAGGAGGTCTGATCTGGTGTTGCTGGCATGCTTGAATATGATTCATCTGAAGGTCACCTGTTCAAGCTCTCTGGAAGACTTCAAGTGGCAAGCTTGACAAGCTAAGCAGAGAGATTTAGGGTAGCAGCCAAGAAGAGTCAACCAAGAAGTGGCAACTGTGAAGCCTGTCTGTATAGGAGCACAGCAAGCCATACTGTGTCAAGATAAATGAAAGATGCACTTTATATGAAGCTAGTTCTTGAGAGAAAGAACTCTTTGTTAATTGTAAAACCTTCTTTGATACTTAGAAAAATCTGTCCATGTAAACTGGGTTGAATAAAGCCCAAGGTGCAATCCAAAGACAAAGGGGGTATATAAACTCCTGGTATGATTTTTTAATGATTGTGTGAAGTCAGGTAGATATTGTGGAGTAGTTTGTTTTATTTGGACATTGCCTCCTTGCCAAGGACCTGGGATGCCTGGTTTTTATTCTATTTTGATTTCATAAATATCATAACAAGATGTAAGCTGCTACTACTACTACTACTACTACTACTACTACTATGCTTGGTGGGGATGAATGTCCACTTCCCCAAGGAAAGATTGTGGTTTGTTGCAGCAGCCTACTGGCCTGCAGAATACCATGACAGCCATTTTGGAATACCATGACATTTTGGAATACCAGAATACCATGACAGCATGATGCCTGGCAGGTCTTGATTGAACTGCCCTTTTTAGATTGAGTTTTAGCTTTAATTCTCAGTTTTAACTTTTAGTGACAGTTTTTTTGTTAGACCCCCCTCTCCCACCCCAGAAAAGATTGCCTTAGGTTCTTTTAGACAAAAAAGTTAGACCATGGCACTCAACCTGAAAAAAACTGTGTATAGTTGAATGTGAACAAACCCTTGTTTCAATCATCCCAAAAAGGAGAAGGTGGCCTAGGAAACCCTGAACTGGGGAAACACAGACTTGGTATGACTTCTAAATATAGTCCAGTGATCTGGAAGGTCATGTAAAGTGCAATATACTATAGATATTCTAATAAGAATTCAATACTAACCTCCAGTTGCCAGTTTAAGCCCTAGCATAAGCCTGTGCTGACCTGGGGTGTCATGAAAATGCCATAAGTCACTTCTACCCCACAAGTGGGGGGTGGTGGTTGTTAGGCTTGCCCCGACAGGCTGGAAGTCTCAATTAGGAAGTCTCAATTAGGCAAGAATGGGAAACTAAAACAGCAGTTTGGCACTGGACCAAAGAAGCTGAAACACTGAGAAGAAAGACCCCCTGAAAACATGCATCAAGTAGCTGTTAACGTAAGAATTTCTGAGCAATCCTTTGGTCTGTGCTGTCAACCATTCTCATTTTTCATCCTTACACTTTGGACTAGGGGAAACAGGACTTTGTGAACATTTTGTAGAAACACAATATATAAATACAGTGATCCCTCACATAACAAATTTAATTCATTCCAGAGGCATGTTTGTTATGTGAAACATTCTTTACGTGAAGCAGATTTTCCCATAGGAAATGATAGAAATTCAGACAATTGGTTCCACAACCCAAAAAATATTCATATAAAAATCTTAACTGGATGTAGAAATGATGACAAAACATTGGAAATTAAACACAAAACATGCATTCAATGTGCATGATCCTATGAAGTCTACTTAGGCTGCAATCCTAAAGACACTTTCCTGGGAGTAAGCCCCAATTAACACAATGGGGCTTACATCTGGGTAGACAATGTTAGGAGGCTGCAATCAAAGACACTTTCAAAATGTCTCCCCACTTTCTCCTTCTCTTCATCATGAGCCTCTCTCTCCCCTGCTCCCTTCTGGCTAGCCCTGAGCTGCTTCCCTCTTCTCCACTGCTGTTCTCTCCCTCTGCTCAGCAGACACCCAGCCACAGGAGGAAGTTGCTTTCGCTATGGGCAGGCGCGCTAGGCAGCCCTTACGCTTTTTAAAAGGGCTGCCAGCCAGTGCATCTGCCCCAACTGCCGAGTGTGCTTGTTAAGTGAAGCAACACTTGTTATGTGAGGTGGAATCCTAGAAAAAATTTTGTTTTTTATGTGGATCACTTGTTAAGCGAGGCACCACTGTACTGTTGATTGATCTGATAGGATGGACTAGATGAGCTCTTTTATATTCTTCTGTTATGAAAGTTGGAACACAAATATATACATCACAAATATATTCAATCACTTGAGTGCCTGAAACTCAAAATGTCCACTGTACAGACGGTGTACACTATATGTCCACTGAATGTCCACTGTACATTCCTGACGGTGTGGGTGGTTCAACAGTGCAACAGACTGCCAAGGGACGTGGTGGACTCTCCCTCACTGGGGATCTTCAAGCAGAGGCTCAACGAGCACCTGTCGGGGATGCTCTAGGAGAATTTCCTGCTGCAGGCAGGGGGTTGGACTAGATGACCTACTAGGTCCCGTCCAACTCTATGATTCTATGATTCTATTTCATCCCTATCAGGATCCCCATCCCTTTCCATTTTAGAAGCAATAGCAAAGCATTATAGTGGGCTCTCCCTTTCTCCATTTTTCTTTCTTCCCCACCAGGTTGGCCTTGCTGGCATGTGGACTGGGGGAAGGGAATGATGTGTGTAAGTGCCTGGGGCTTCAGGGGGGCAATTCCCTTTGTCTTGACAGAAAAAATAAGGTTCCATTTATTATGTGTGAGAGAAAGAGAGAAAAAGAAACATCAAAGAGAGAGACTTCAAAGGCAGCGTCTCCTTCCTTTTTAACGTGTTCCACATTGCATTTGTGTGCTCGGTCCAGGCGCACACACCCCTTGAGGAGCACAACCTGCAACAGTGCCCCCTTCTGGAGCCTCAGGCATGATTCTCAGTCTAGGAAGAATGTCAGGGTGTGTCTATTGAGCCCCTGGTAAAGCCACTATGGTTCCCAGTTACCAGTGAGCCACCATGGAGAGGGACATTTCTGGTCTTTGGGGAGAAAGAAGGTTAGAGACATGAACTGATACAGAATTTGGATTCAGCTGGGAAAGGTTTCTCCTCTTTCAAGACACTGACAATGTGGTTGTTACATGACTGTAAATTCCACCATCATATCTAGGCTTGACATCAAAAGAAATGTGCTGAGTTCAAATGTCTACAGCAGTGATTTTCAACCAGTGTGCCATGGTACACTGGTGCGCCTTGAATAGTCCTCAGGTGTGCCACGGGAATTTAGGGAGAGTCATTAATTAATAGGAAAACTGAGGGATTTGAACAGCCTACAACTGGGAGGAATAAAGTTAAAAATCACTGGTCTACAGTATTGAGGTTTCTGGCTTTTGAGATGCCTATTAAGATGCCTATATTAAGATCCAATCTTTGACCAGGCTGTGACCCTGTTATCTTTGCCCAACTTTTAAAAGCATGTTAAATTGTATTTGTAGTCCTTTTCAAATGCACGCGCAGCTTCTACTCTTTCGGAAGCAAAGCTTCTTCTGCTACTGGCTGGCATGGGCGGAGCACCTGCTCCTGGGACATGCGTCTTCATTCTCACTCTCACCGGAGGCGAGGTCCAAGGCCAGGTCTGGCAAGAGTGAGAGTGGAGGTGTGTGTGGGCGAGGTCCCAAGAGCAGATCCTCCACTCATGCCAGCTCGTGCCATAGGGAGTTTTGCTTCCTTCCAAAAGAGGAGAAGATGTGCACGCATGTGCAGTCTAATACTTTTAAAAATGGCTGCCATGACAGCTGGAATTAAGCCAAGCCACACTGGGGCAACCACAAAAGTACAGAAACACCAGCATCATTGCCACATGGTGGCAGGTGGAAGTCCTCCCCCACCCCTTCCATGATGGGACCACAGGTGGGCAGTAGGGGGTTCGCTCCTGATTGCCAGTGGCTGTTCTTGGAACTTGGCGGCGCTGGTGATCCGGCTGTGAAGTGGGGGAGCGAAAACAGGGGGGACCGGTACGGAAGGGTTTCCTGGGGGAAGTAGGGGCTCTTGAGAGGCAGTTCCGGGGGGTGGGAGAGTGACTGGGGGCACTGGGGGGTTCCTAGGATCAGCAGCGGCTAGCCAGCTAGCCGCTGTAAAATATATTGAAAAAATCAGTGCGCATGACAACACAGCTAATTAGTTGCCTGGGAGAGTCCTAGAGGTCTCCCAGGCAACTAATTAGCTGCGTTGTCATGCGCACTGATTTTTTCAATATATTCAAGCAGCAGCTGGCTAGCCGCTGCTGATCCTAGGAACCCCCCAGTGCCCCCAGTCACTCTGCATCCTTCGGAACTGCCTTTCAAGAGCCCCCACTTCCCCCAAGTGCTCCCAGTCACTTGTGCCCGCCACTAGCTGTGCTACCACCTCCTCCCTTCCAAGCCCCCTGCTCCCCCTCACCACTCCCTGCTGCTCCTGTGCCCCCTCTTGCTATGTTACCACCTCCTCCCTTCCAAGCCCCCTGCTCCCCCTCACCACTCCCTGCTGCTCCTGTGCCCCCTCTAGCTATGCTACCACCTCCTCCCTTCCAAGCCCCCTGCTCCCCTCACCACTCCCTGCTGCTCCTGTGCCCCCTCTTGCTATGCTACCACCTCCTCCCTTCCAAGCCCCCTGCTCCCCCTCACTACTCACTGCTGCTCCTGTGCTCCCTCTAGCTATGCTACCACCTCCTCCCTTCTGCCATTCTGAGTAGGCTGTCCCTCAGGGCTCTTCAGTCACCCATCCTAATCATGACTACTCAGAAGTAAGTCCCATGATAGTCAATGGGACTTACTCCCAGGAAAGTGGCTGGCACTGCAGCCTCAGAGCCCGACCTGACTACTCAGAAGTAAGTCCCATGATAGTCAATGGGACTTACTCCCAGGAAAGTGGCTGGCACTGCAGTCTCAGAGCCCAACCTGACTTCTCAGAGGTAAGTCCCATGAGTCAATTTTAATTTTTAAAAATTTTTTAAAATTTTTAATTAAATTTTTCCCCGGCCCCTCCCCCTGACCCTGACTCCAGCCCCGCCCCTGACCCAGCCTGGCCCCACCCACTTCCAGGGAACTGGTTCTTGCGCCAGGCTGGGCCCATCACTGGATGGGACCAATACTTTTTTAACTTCATAAGTGATTTGGAGTTAGTAACAAGGTCAAATCTCTGGATTAGTCAGAACAGAAGGAAAGGAATCCAAGGTGTCTAGCTCAATATAAACTTTGTACAAACTCAGTATAAACTGGGTACAAACTGCAAGAAAGGAGATTCCGGCTGGAAATCCGGAAAAAATTCCTGACGGTGAGGGCGGTTCAGCAGTGGAACAGATTGCCAAGGGAGGTGGTGGACTCTCCCTCACTGGGGATCTTCAAGCAGAGGCTCGATGAGCACCTGTTGGAGATGCTCTAGGGGGGATTCCTGCTGCAGGCAGGGGTTGGACTATTAGGTCCCTTCCAACTCTATGATTCTATGATTCTATGTACTGACAAGTACTCCCCAGACAAGATAAGTCCCAGTCCTACCAATGTCTACTCAGAAATAAGCCCATTAAATCAATAGAGCTTACTCCTGAGTCAGAGGGCAATTTAAACACGCCCTACATTTTTAAAAAAGTCCAAATTTTCAGTTGAAAATCCAAATTTTGGGGGGACCTTGTCCTACATTTTGGCTTCTAGCATCTGGTCACCCTGAGAGATGGGCATAGTGCTTCTTCCCTGCAACTATCTTTTTAGCTACTGGCCAAAGCCGAATTGCTTAGCTGGGTACATGGACTCACTCTGACTGCCATGACTGATATTTTGAAATGCCACTTTTATTTATAGCTGACTCAAGATCTGAATCCAGAATATCCCAGTTCATACCCCTGTACTCACACTACATTTGCTGTTTTTATCTTTCTCTCTCTCTCTCTCTCTCTCTCTCTCTCTCTCAATATATGGCATTTTACGTTTTCCTCTACTTTGTAAACAGGTTCTCTTTAACATTTTCATTAATGACTTAGAGGAAGGAATACAGGGGAGCCTGATCAAATTTGCGGATGACACCAAGCTGGGAGGAGTAGCAAACACATTAGAAGACAGGAGAAACCTCCAGGAGGATCTGGATAAACTAGAATTCTGGGCTGTAACAAATAGAATGAATTTCAACTGGGAGAAGTGCAAGATTCTGCACTTAGGAAATAAAAACCAAAAATACATGTATAAAATGGGGGATACTTGGCTTGGCAGCACAACATGTGAGCGGGATCTTGGAGTAGCCGTGGATCACAAGCTGAACATGAGTCAGCAGTGTGATGTGTCTGCAAAGAAGGCAAATGCCATTTTAGGCTGCATTAAGAAGACTGTAGCTTCCAAGTCGCGAGAAGTTCTGGTTCCTCTTTATTCAGCATTGGTCAGACCTCACCTTGAGTACTGTGTTCAGTTCTGGGCACCTCACTTTAAGAAAGATGCAGCCAAACTGGAGCAAGTCCAGAGGAGAGCGACAAGAATGATCAGTGGGATGGAAGGGAAACCCTACAAGGAAAGGTTGGGGGAACTTGGGATGTTCAGCCTGGAGAAGAGGAGGCTGAGAGAAGACATGATTGCCCTCTTCAGATACCTGAAGGGCTGTCATAGGGAGGAAGAGGCTCATTTGTTCATAGCTGCTTCTGAAAGCAGAACTAGAACCAATGGGTACAAACTGCAAGAAAGGAGATTCCGGTTGGATATCCAGAAAAAATTCCTGACGGTTCGGGCAGTTCGGCAGTGGAACAGACTGCCAAGGGAGGTGGTGGACTCTCCCTCACTGGGGATCTTCAAGCAGAGGCTTGACGAGCACCTGTTGGAGATGCTCTAGGGGGAATTCCTGCTGCAGGCAGGGGTTGGACTAGATGACCTACTAGGTCCCTTCCAACTCTATGATTCTATGATTCTAGGTGCTTGCAGATGTTTTCGGCTTTCATTTACAATTTAGTCTCATTTTTATACTAATGAATGTTTATGTGTGCTTGTGACATACTTAAAAACATTATTGTCAGTGAAAGAAAACATGTTCAGGGAACAGGTTTCCATTTGACTTTACAGCATTCATGACAATCTCATTTAGATTTCTCTTTTTCACTGAGTAGTTTCCACTAGGCATGCTCAGAGCTGGGAGAATGGGCTTGAGGTTAAGCAGTATGCAACCCCCTTCCTGATGATGGAGTTGCTGATAGACAGCATGGGAAAGGAATTCTAGGGCTACAATCCTAAACTCCAGTTAGGCCAGCATAAGCCCTGGCATAAGTCCAGTGCTGGCCTTGGGTAGTTACAAAAGTGTCATAAGGCACTTCTGCCCCACGCCTGGGGAGGAGGTTAGGCCAGTGTGCAGGTATACGTTGACCTGAAGATATGCCAGCTGAGTTAGGCTGGCCTAAATAGTTTAGGATTGTGCCCTAGGACAGCCTCATCAGACCTTGTAGGAGCCTAATCCCAGCTGAGCTGTGTTCCTGAGTATTTTTGACCCATCTGGAAGTGCAAAGAACAGCATGAAATTGTGAACATTTTCCACCATTCCCAGTTCCCATGTGTTTCACAGTACCTTATCTTCACTGACAGGTGCTGGCAAGCGGTAATGTTTATCTTGATACCCTGAAAAGCTTCCCCTGGTGATTTCTAGAGGCTGCTGCTGTTAAGATTATAGGAGCATGCCAGGCCAGTCTTTCTGGTCAGTTGGCAAATTCATTATTGGTTTTCACTCCCAAGCTATACAGTATCTTTTTCCTGAGATCCACCCACCCAAATATAAACTCAAGCACTTGTAACAGATTTTTTACAAGTAATTTTATCTGAGCACAAAATATATTGTATGATATCTTTTATTGTATGATATCTTACATCTAATTTATGAACTACAGTAATGCTGATTTAATAGTTTGCCTTCTTGAAGAGGAACTCAAAACTAGTTTCATGAAGACATTTAGAGTTGACAGTCCCATCAGTTCTCTTTGGGGAACTCTCAAACTCTCTGCTCTTGTCTATTTAACAGAGCAAGATTCAGGACATAAATGCAATTATGCAAATGAAGTATTTATTGCAAAGAATAAAAAAATTGAAGAGGCCATTCTGGCAAGAAAAGCACATTTGCACAAGGAAATGCACCAAGAACAAAAGAAACAAAGGTGGTTGGCAAAAGCTGCTAATTTGGATACCTGCAGACATTTTCAGCTTAGACATTACTTTTATGGAGCTGCTTCCTATATTTCATTCTATTGTCTACCACATTTCCTAGTTCATCAGCATAACTTTATCCTGCTGTTTCTTTTGCTAGTAATACTAGACAATGTTATGCATGTCAGCTCAGTTTTACTGGGCACCCTAGAAAAACATATGTTGTGGTAGTTTTTACCACCACCACCCCCATATAAGCACTTAAGGCTGCAATCCTAAACTCAAGTCCTGTGCTGACTTGGGAGTGTTACAAAGGGAGTAAGGAGGAGGATTAGGTCAGTGCATAGAGATACACTTGTCTCTCTCACATCACCAAGAGAATGGGAAGACCAATGAATTGTGTTGGCCTAAGTTAGAATTGCACCCTAAGTCTTTTTGTTCCATTTTGGATCATCTCACCATTCCAAATTAAATGCAGACCTCAGCTATGGGCTGAACAGAAGAAAGGAACTGCATCCCTCACCTATCATTTCCTTCCTGCATGGCAATATCCTATGAGTTCTGCTCCACATCTTAGGGTCCTTACAAGAACATTTAGTGTTCAAATTCAGTCATTTCAACTTTGCCCCATAAAAACACCAGATGTCTGCTGTACAATTTTCTCCATGCCTGTGAAAAGTACTGTAGTTTTGCCTTTCCCTGTACATATACTCAGACTTTTACTAAGAAGTCTTTTACTCAGAAGTCTACTTTTACCCATTGTGTTCAATGAGACATACTCCCAGGGAAATACAGATACAGGGAAATTGCAGCATGACAGTGCAGTGCTGTCCCCAGTTCAGTCAGCACAAGTCTTGGTACAAGTTCCATGCTAGTCTGAGGATGTCTCAAAAGTCCCATAAGGCACTTCTGCACCACTTGGGGGGAGATAGGCTGGCACAGACATGTGCCGGCCTCCCCATAATGCCATGTGAATGGGGAAATGAGTGATTTGTGCTGGCCTAAATTGGTTAGGATTGCACCCAAGTCTTCAGTGTGTGCCAGTAAAATAGCTAGTGCAGACTAAAAAAGCCCCATTACAGGACTTTTCGCTTCATCAAGGAGACTCCCTGCACCCTCTCAGTACAGTAATACTTTTGTGCTGGGACTTCCATCAAGCACAGAAAGCTCAGGATTGAGCTGCCCAGCAGGTATGAGGTGCAAGGAATGTCACATTAACTAGCCTGACACACTGCTAGCCTGACACATTGCTAGATATTTTCTCTTTGCACAAGTGTTGATCAGTGATGTGATTCAAAGAAATAAACAACTGGTTCTATGCCCATCTGGCAGCCACTTTTAAATGGCTTTTTAAAAATTTTATATGTCCTATTTCTCATTAACAACCGGTTCTATAGAGTCTGTGCAAACCTGCTGGAGCCCACCACTGGGATTGTGGATTGAGCTTCAAAGCTCTTTCAAAGAGGGTGATTCTCTTCAGATCTTCTTGTAGTGCCTGCCCTCTTCTGGATGAACATGTACTTTCCACCTTGAGCTTCAGGGAATTCATAGAAAGGAATACGTTCACAAAAATTCCTCTTTCTTCTGTCCCATCAGTCCTAGAGATTCAACATGTGACAGACACTGATCAATTTAGAGAGAACAAGGCTAGCAATGCCTACTTGTCATAATGGCAGTAAACCTCTGAATAGCCAGCATTATCCAACATGTGGTTCACATGAGCATGGAATGCTGTTACCTTTCCAACAAAGTGGTACCTATTTATCTACTTGCATTTGCATGCTTTCAAACTGCTGTGTTGACAAGAGCTGGGCAAAGGATGGGAGCTCACCCTGTCTTGTAGGACCCGGGTCTTAAACTCTTGCCTGATGATTAACAGGCACAGTGTCTTAACCACTTATACCACCCTGGTATATATGCATATTCAAATGTGACATTGAACCATTGTTTAATATAGGGTCCTAAACTATGGCTGCCAGTCATATCTAGCTTACCAACATATTTTGATGAGCCCACGAAGCCCACTGGAATTAAAAGTACTGTAAAACCTTAAATTGAGAGCATTTTGATTGAGAGCATTTTGCAAGACAAGCAAACATTTCTAATAAATTCTGTTTTGCAATACAGTACAACCAATGTCTTGCAATACAAGTGAAAAAATAGTTCTGGCCAGGATACGGCCAGTTTCAGCACTCCTTCAGCACCTGCTTACACTCTCATGACCTAATCCTCCTCCTTACTCCCTTTGTAACATGAGAGACCATATGCATGTCTACTCTGAAGTAAGCCTATTACAATGGGGCTCACTCCTTTGTAAGGAGGGCAATGGAAAGGAGCCTGAAAGACCTAGCCTTGCATAAAATCATAGAGTTGGAAGGGATCCAGAAGTCATTTAGTCCAAACCCCTGAACTCATGTTCGGCTTGTGATCCATGCTGAATCCAAGATCCTGCTCACATGTTGGACTGCCAAGCCAAGTATCACCCATTTTATACCTGTGTCTTTGGTTTTATTGCCTAAGTGCAAGTCTAAAATTAGAACTATTATAATCAGTGGAGCTTACTCCTGTTTAAGGGGAGCAATGTAAAGGACCCTGAGAGACCTGGCCTTGCATGTCTATTCTAAAGTAAGACCTATTATAATCAGTGGGGCTCACTCCTGTGTAAGGTGAGGGAGCAGATTGGAGCCTGAGAGATCTGAGAGGCTAAGTGCAGGTCAATTTGTTTCATATTTCTTTATATTTTGCATTTTCTTTATAATTTTGTATTCTTTTACAGCATTATAATAATTTTGTATTAATATTTTTTGGTTTTTGGAATAAATCATCTGAGTTTCCATTATTTCTAGTGGGAAAATTTGCTTTGATTTACAAGCATTTGGGGTTACAAGCATGCTTCCGTAACTAATTATGCTTGAAACTGTATCATTATATGTGCAGTCTTCTTGCATCACCCCTGCTCTAACTTTCTGCCAGACTTTCTTTCTCCTGCTTGATGAAGCTAAAGTTGGATTGGATGGAAGACAGGTTTTCTGTTTCTTCATATGTGTGTACCGTGTGTGTGTACATGGTGTAGGAAATAAAAACCAAAAATACAGGTATAAAATGGGGGATTCTTGGCTTGGCAGCACAACATGTGAGCGACATCTTGGAGTCACCATGGATCACAAGCTGAACATGAGTCACCAATGAGATGTGTCTGCAAAGAAGGCAAATGCCATTTTAGGCTGCATTAAGAGGACTGTAGCTTCCAAGTTGCGAGAAGTTCTAGTTCCTCTTTATTCAGCATTGGTCAGACCTCACCTTGAGTACTGTGTTCAGTTCTGGGCACCTCACTTTAAGAAAGATGCAGCCAAGCTGGAGCAAGTCCAGAGGAGAGCGACAAGAATGATCAGTGGGATGGAAGGGAAGCCCTACAAGGAAAGGTTGGGGGAACTTGGGATGTTCAGCCTGGAGAAGAGAAGGCTGAGAGGAGACATGATTGCCCTCTTCAGATGCCTGAAGGGCTGTCATAGGGAGGAAGGGGCTCATTTGTTCACAGCTGCTTCTGAAAGCAGAACTAGAACCAATGGGTACAAACTGCAAGAGAGGAGATTCCGGTTGGATATCTGGAAAAAATTCCTAACGGTTCGGGTGGTTTGGCAGTGGAACAGATTGCCGAGGGAGGTGGTGGATTCTCCCTCACTGGGGATCTTCAATCAGAGGCTCGATGAGCATCTGTCGGGGATGCTCTAGGGGGATTTCCTGTTGCAGGCAGGGGGTGGGACTAGATGACCTACTAGGTCACTTCCATCTCTATGATTCTATGATTCTGTGATATGGAGAAACAAAATCAGAACAGTGAGATCAACTTTTTGTTTATTTGTAAACCTCTTGTCAGGTAACCAATCAAAATTCTTTTGCTTTTCAAAGCAAAAATCATGCTCATTTAATCATGTAATTCATGTAAATTCATGTAAAATTCATGTAAATTCATTTAATCATGTAATTCATGTAAAAATCATGTAATTTAAAAAAAGTACAATAAATTTTTACAAGAATGGCAACAGATAGAAAATGGCAGATGAAAATGAATAGTCATTGTAAACGTATTACACATAAATGGTCCTGCTGTCTTTTTGACATGTAGGTATATTGATAATTGGAGAAAAGGGGTGTCAGTTATTGAAATGAAAGGATCCCTAGGTACAGCTTGGAATCCTCTGGGGTAGATCCTAGCTCAGATGTAAGGGTGGAAACAGGGATTGGTGCTACTAACCATGCTTTTAACAATGAATGGAGTTTATTCCCATGTAGATGTGGATAGGATTGTAACCTGAGGAATTTTTTTACAAAAATCAGCAACAGCTAGGGATGCTAGCTCTGGTCGGTTGGTCGGTCTGTCGGTCTGTCTGTCTATCTATCTATAATTGAAAAATCACTGACTGACCGACCGACCAACCGACTTATGTGACATGAGCACCTACCAAGAACCAATATTGAGAAATTTAACCCTTAAGGAAGTGAAAGTGGGTGCAATACGTGTCTGTCCTTTATTTAACATTGAAGACTGACTGATCAACATCCACCCAATTTGATGCTCAGTGCCTGATGAACAGAGAGGGATGGTATGCACAGGGTGGTGCTGGTGCATATGAGGTGTGTGTGCACATTACTTCTCGATGCGTGGTGTGTGCACATTACTTCTCGACAGACTGTCATTCTAAAAAGTGGGTCCTCCTACAAAAGGCTTGAGAATTGCTGCAGTACAGTACTGTAATCATCATGTAATACAAAGTACAGACAATGGCAAAGAATTGGAGAATATTGCAGTGAATGACCCCTGCTAATCAATGTCATAATAATAATAATAATAATTCTTTTATTGTCATTATATACATTGACATTGAGTATTGACAAATATATAGTAAAATTTTTAGGTGCACTTCTTCAGGTTGCAGACTCAACCAATCACTGAGTGCTGAGCTGCTGCATGTAAATGCACTGCCACAGACGATCCTCACAGCAACCCTGTGAGACAGGTAGTTTTCTACGGGCAGCTTATAGAACTCTTATCTCCTTCATGGTGTAGTCTTCACATCTGGTATCAGGAACTGCCTTCCAAGCTTCCAGCAGGAGTTTTTCAGGTCAACCAAGCTGTAAAAGGCAATACCTTCCAGCTCTCTCATGACAGCTTTATCAGCAAGCAGTCTTTCATTCAGGAGCTGTCCCGGGCCTTCCCTACTTAGCTATCTTCAGCAGTTCTGTACTTAACCATCAGATCACACCTTGCATTACATGTGTACAAAATGGTAACAGATTTGTGGTCAGCATGTCGTTGTCTACTGAACCAACAGTGGGTTGTCTACTGTAGTAATGGATTCTGGGAGATGGGGGACAGTTTGTTCATAACTAACAAATTTAGCCTACAGACTTTGTAAGCTCCAATTACTCATAAAAACCACAACTATTCTTCATATCAAATATTTGGTTCAAATTAAGAGCTTAGGATCCAATCATATCCAACTTTCCAGTACTGTTGCAGCTGCATCTATGGGGTCTCCACTGCATTCTGTGTTAAGGGGCTAATGATTGATGCCGCCTCATAGAATCATAGAGTTAGGAGGGACCCAGTAGGTCATCTACTCCAACCCCCTGCCTGTAGTAGGAAATCCTCCTAGAGCAGGGATCCTCAAAGTACTGCCCATGGGCTGGATCTGGGCCGCCAGAGCCCTCAATCCAGCCCACAGCCTGGTGGGGGTGCTCTGTCCTCAGCTGTGGAGAAGGTGGAGAACCAGGGCGCGTGGCATCTTTGTGCGCCCAGAGGCTCCACCTTGCCGGGGGGGGGGCTCAGGAGCGCCCACATGGCACCACTGCGCTGCAACAGCCTCACCCCGGCCGGCAGGGGGGCTCAGGGGCACCTGTGCGGCACCACCGCACTGCAATAGCCTCTCCGTGGCCACCCGGGGGTCCCACACTGGTCCTCCGTGCCTCTGCAGCCTCCCCCCAAGCCAGCGGGGGGGGGGGGGTTTAGAGACACCAGAGGCTCCAACAGACCCCAAAGGTAAGCCCCCAAGGAGTGTTTTCAAAATGTAGGACATCCTACATCCTGTTTTAAAAATGAAGGGCAAGATCCTCCAAAAGTCTGGATTATACTCTGGGCCCCAACAGTGTCTGAGGGACAGTGAACCAGCCCCATGTTTAAAAAGTTTGAGGACCCCTGTCCTAGAGCATCTCCAAGAAAACTGGTTCCCTTACCCCGACACAAGGAAACATTGGTTCCCTTACCCTGAGTGATATTGAGGTTACATGGGTGCTAGAAATTTAAAATTGGGCCCTGACATTGCAATCCTAACCAAAATTACCAGAGAGTAAGCCCCATTGACTATAACAGGGTTTAATTCTGAGTAGGCACGGATTGGATTAGACTTTTAGTTGTGTTTCTAAACATCCAACATGCCACAGATTTCAGTCCTCTCCACACTTTTCTGGACATAAGCCCCATTAACTCTACTGGGACTTCTGAGTAGATATGTATAGGATTGGGCTGTCAGTGGATTAACAGAGGTGTTTGTTTCCATGAGTAAAATAACATATAGCCTACGTTTTACTGAAAACAGTAGGCTTACTGCTGAGTAATAACCATTTTCAAACACTTCTGATTAATAAGGGTTAATAAAAAATCAAGGCTTGCGCCACGCAAGCGATTATAAGACGCTGTGCCTGTTAACCAGCAGGCCAGGGTTTGAGACCCAGGTCGGCCCCACAAGACAGGCCCAGCTCTGTGACGCCAGCTGGATCCAATCGTATCGGCTCTGCCTTTCCATTGGACTAATTCAGTGGCATGGAGAGGGGGGATTTGTGCTTGGATAACAGCCTATCCTCCATAACAATCCAACCCAATATATATAGTGTATATATTGTATATATAGTGTATATAGTGTATATATAGTGTATATATTCGCATATAGTGTATGCAGCGCTGAGCACGATACCATAGTCTTTCAAGACTGATGGAGGCCTGCTTTTTTATTAAAGACCCAGGGGTATGCAACAAAGAGTGAAATTGCAGTGTGTTAAGAAAGTACTGTATTTTTTAACAGCAAGGGGTGTGCACATGCAATCACAGACTCACAGAATTATAGAATTTGAAGGGACCATAGGTAATCTAATCCAACCCCCTGCCTATATCAGGAAATCCTCCTAGAGTATCTCTGTCAGGAGCTTGTTGAGCATCTTTCCCCTATGAGGCAGTGTCCACCACATCCCTTGGCAATCTATTCCACTGCCAAATGGCCCTCACCATCAGTAATCCACCATCAGGAATTTTTTCCTAATGTCCAGCCGGAATCTGTCCTCATCAGTTCTAGTTCTGCTTTCAGAGGCTGTTGAGAACAAATGTGTCCCTTCTTCCATTTGACAGCCCTTCAGGTATCTGAACAGTGCTCTCATAACTCCTTTTAGCTTTCGCTTCTCCAGGCATGTTCCCTCAATCTTTCTTCATAGGGCTTGTCTTCATAGGGATGTCTCTGATCATTGTTGTCACTCTCCTCTGGACTTGCTCTAATTTGGCTGCATCTTTCTTAAAGTAAGGGGTCCAGAACTAGACACAGTACTGCAGGTGAGGTCTAACCAATTCAAAGATGAACTATAATTTCTGGTGACTTAGAAGCTGTAGTTCTCTCTAAATGCAGGCTAAAATTTCATTTGCCTTATTTGGAGACTCATAACACCGGTGGCTCATCCTCAACTTGTGATTCACAGCAACTCCAAGATCCCGCTCACATGTTGTGCTGGCAACCCAGATATCTCCCATTTTATAGGAGATTTTTGCCTAAGTGCAGAATCTTGCATTTCTCCCTGTAGAACTTCATCCTATCAGTTTCAACCCTGTAATCCTGTTTGTCCAGATTCTGCTGAAGGTGTTTTTCTGTCTTCTGATGTGTTTGCTACTCCTCCCAACTTGGTGTCATCTGCAACTTTGATGATGCTCCCTTGTATCCCTTCATCCAAGTCACTGATGAAAACCGGACCTAAGACATTTATTTATAAGCTCAGCCCCCTCTCTTCCTCCCTCCTTCACAGGAGGGGAAGCCCCTTTGGGTTAGTCTCCACCGCAAAGCCCCAAGATTCCAGTTTGACAGCCTAGATCAGGACCTTCACCAAAGACAGGTGGTTTGCATAGGCAACACATGCTTATACAGCTCTCTGTTCCTTCACACTCCTAGGCTGTTGAATCCTCTAATCCCTCCCACCTCCAAAACACACCTTTTATGCAACACCTTCTTTTCTGATCACTGTTCTCCAAGTTTGGGGGCTTCTTTGGAGGCATTTTGGCAGGCTGGCCTAGGGGTGAGTAACTTTAACCTAACAACTCCCCTCCCTACAAGAGAAGACAGATGTTCATGGGAGGGGGATTTTGCAGAGGTCTTCCAAATTTACTCCAGTTGTAATTGGCTCCAGAAGGCAGCTGGCTGCTGCAGAAACACAGGACTGGGGTGTTTAACCGCAGGGCTACAGAGCTTTGGCACGTGTCCTGCTCCAGGAACTCCATCAAAGCAGAGAGGCCGCCCTAGCCCTTTGGATCCAAATGCATCCCAAATGTTCCAATTATGAGGCCTCCCACCAGCATCTTGGCTTCTTGGCTTGGTGACAAAAATCCATAGATGAAGAGAAACAAGCATCCACGCCTACCCCTGTCAAACTCAGAGGCCAGGGCCCTGGAAGCCTGACTGGAAACAGACCCTGGCAGTGTCTTCTAAACAAATGCTGTCCTGATGCCTCAGTCCAGGCTTGGCAGAGTTGAGCCTGAAGGTTCCCAGACTGGAATATAGGAGAAGGAGCCAGGATTGTCAAGTTGTTTCTTCCAATTTATAGCCAGAGTCCTGGTGCCAATGGCCCATTTACAGGTAGAAACGCCCAGCCTCCTTTGTTTTCATGAGGCTCCTAGCAGTTTTAGGAGGCTGGAGGAGGACATAATTTGGCTAAATTGTGGGAGGAGATTCAGGTGATTGATCATCCTATCTCTCATCCCAACATCCAAACCTTTGTTGAGTCTACTTCAGGCATATTCCACCTGGCTCTCTAAATTTTGCTTTTCCTTCTTGAAACCTCCTGAGGTTTCCCCTATGGATAACTCAATTGGGGAGCAATGCTGGATGACGTTTGGTATTCTAGTGAAAGGTAGCTGTGCTCACAGGCTGGCCTGATGCAGCTTAGACATGCATACATCAGTGGTCAATCGCCTTTTCGCTTCACTCCTGCTCAACTGGTTGTGCATATGACTTTGCTGTATAACAGGTTGTGCACATGGCATGCAACATAGCTGCTGTTTTACACATACCTTGTACTCACTTTTTGACCACAAAAGCATGAGGCCACAATCCTCCACACCCACAGAAATAAGTGTTCAGTGTTGCTTCCCTCCATTCTTTTTCCTGTGAAGACCTAAGGACACACCCTGTGATGACCTAAGGCTTACAGCCTCTGCAATGCTTACAGCCTCTGCAGAGATTTTGCAGTTTTTTAATATGTCTATATTCACTTTTAAATTGTCAATTGTTTTTTTAAACTTCTGATCTGATTTAGTAATTAGAGCTGATGCCTTAAAACTATGGTATTAAGAAATTGTCAGTTAATATTTGTGAGGCCATTCTGACAAATTGTTCAGTCTAACAAGTTAAAAGTTGCTGGTCTGATCAGAAGGCCAGGGTAATTGCCTTCTAGCTGGTTCCAAAGGTAAGAGAGGCCTAAGAAGGGAATAAGAACCCAAAAAGCTGTTGTGTTAGGAGTTGCTGGCCTTGCTGTATCAAAAGCCCCTCCACTCTGGTTATTAGACAGATATCACCCTTCCGAAGGGTGAGGGGGTGGAGGACCAAGAACACGAGCCAGAGGGTGGAGGCCCCCCATCCCTTGCCATAGACAGAATGTGATGGTTATTAAACAGTGTCTGCCTATTGTACTCCTGTATTGTAAAGGTATAAAAAGACTTGCTTTTTGAGTAACACCTCATGTATGCTTTGAGGAATGATCCTGTATACCTTTGCTTTGGACCAAGCAAATAAACCAGCTGTGTTCTGCCAAACCTTCCTGGTGTCCGCTATAATTGGATGCATCTGGCACGCCCCACCCTGCCTCTATTTTTTTAGGGGCAATATAGCTTATCCTTCTTATACCATAGAATTTAGGATAGGCATACATGGGACTTTTTACAGAGCTGTGAAAGACTCAAGACAAACATGATAATCTCTCTCAGTAAGATTTGTACAGAAAAGCCCTAATGAGGGAGAATTTAGATTAACATTCTTCCATCTCATGCAATTTCCCCAATCAATATTTCCCCCACAACTATTTCCCCTGTTTAGGGATGTGTAAAATATACTTTTAACTTTTAACTTAACTTCCCTAAACTTTTCCCTAAAAGATCTCAGGAGCTATATGCATGATTTTTCTAAAGAAATTACAGAGAGACAAATTGCAAGAGATGAGGGAATTACAGGCTAGGGTTTGAGACCTGGGTCCCCACAAGACGAGAATTTCCTGCTACAGGCAGGGGGTTGGACTAGATCAGGGGTCAGGGAACTTTTTTACCTTTTACCCCAAAATATATTTAGATATGCTGATGTTACCCCCTTGATTTTAAAGGAAGGAAATGGTCACCCAAAAGTCCAGATTTTCAACTGGACTTTAAAAAAATGTAGGACAAATTGTAGGACACCCTACATTAAGTTCTACATTTTTAAAATCAGGCATAAACATAAAGTGATTTACTTCTGAGTAAACATAAAGTGGGTTACTTTGGCTGGGGAGGGTGTTTGGGGACGCTGGGGGGCAGTTTCAGGCTGCTGCAGCTTGGTGTAGCTAAGTTGGTGTGGCCAGCCACAGCAACCATTTTAAAAAACATTACTGTGCATGTGCGCGCACACTCTTCCCCTTCTGAAAGCTCCAACGGAGAGCGCTAGCGCTTCTCCGTGACAGAAGTGGTAGCGCTCTCCGTTGGAGCTTTCAGAAGGGGAAGAGTGTGAGCACTAGTGCGTCTGTCCATTACTCTCAGGAATTTCATTTTTAACCCATCTGAGGTAATTTAACGCTGTTCCCAGACCACTGAACTAGATGATCCACTGGGTCCCTTCCAACCCTATGATTCTATAATCACAGATCTCCCAAGTCTCATTGGAGGATGGCTCTTTGCTTTAAGCAATGCTAGTGGATCATGTGGGATTCTGTTCATTACAATTCTTAACACACACACACACACACACACACACACACACACACTTTTAGAGTGACTGAGGACTTTTATGGATGCTAGCTGCACTGGAAGGAAAAAATAGGCTAAGAAAGAAAATAGCATTTTTTATTTCACTGTTAAGTTCGCACAAATTTCTGGCAGCTAATGGATATTTCTTCCTGAACAAGAGATAACAATGCAAATGCATAAAACTCTCTCACCCATCCCCTAGATGCCTATCATCTATCCAATTTCAGGGGTTTAGATTAAGCAGCCAGTTTTTTTGTTTTTGTTTTTTTTTGAGAGGCAATGCTTGCAGGGCAAGAAGCCAGACAATAAAGTAAGTTACATATGCAGAGTTCTCTTCCCCCAAACACCTATGCACACCACCCTCCTGCACCCACTTACAGTGATCTGATCTCCACCCAACAATAGGGCTGGCCTTCAACTAGAACCACTCTGACATCAAAGTGCCTTCACAATTAGTCTTCTTGTCTGTGAGCTTTGCCTCCCAGCTTGTGGACCGCTCCCTGCAAAAAATTCAAAATTACACACATTTGCATTTTCCCCCTTTATTTTTAAGGAAAGTAGGAGGTGAGAGCAGCCATCTCTTACTGAGACATTTTGTGCATCAACCCCAACTATTGTGCACGGAGAGGAGAGAGCAACATTTGAAAAAGTTACACTGTCCAGGGGCTGAGCAAAACAAGGGCGGAAGAAAGATTAAAAGCAGCTTATGAATGTAGTGCAAAAACATCAGGGGGCATCACTGACCCCAGTCCTCTGCTGAGCTGAATGCCATGGCTTCCATGGAGAACAAAGAAGACAGAAATGGATGGGTTCCATCTTTCCCTGTCTGTTTCAGCATGATAGTTATACTTCCCAACACAAGCCAATCATCTTCAAGCTCATGGACATACTTCTCTGTTCCACTGAACAGACCACGAATTCATGGTCCGTGAACCAATCTGATTAGGTTTTGGCTTTTCATATATCTGCCACCTTGGAGGACCTTCCCCAGAAATGTCAAAAGAAGCCTCCCACCCTCCAAAATGCTTCTGTTCCTAGGACAGAACATTGGGTTCATGGGAGAAGGTCAATATGTCAGTCTTCCAATCACTCCAGGATTACAGCAGATGAGTTGAGTCTATTGGTTGGCAAATAGTTGCTAAGAGGCACAAGAGTTATTTGAAGGGTGAATGCCTATTCACTAGAAGTCAATGGCCATCCTCCTTGTACCCAGCCTTTTTGAATTGGCAAGTTTTCACCTAGTCTGCTTTAGAGTAGTGTTAAGCCAGGATCCTAGGTTGATCACTTCTACAGCCACAAACAAACTATTGGATTCCTGTTATTTAGCCCACATAGAGACTAGAAGGCTTAGCCCCATCTGATAAATGTTCATAGATTGATACACTGGGAAGCACCATGTGTCTTCCCAGGCTCACACATCCAGGACATAAGGTGAGATATATAAACAAACCTCTTTAGATTTCCCTGTTTAAAGTTTTACCAATAAATCCTGTCTGTGCATTGAGTGGCATCAGCCCACAAGGGATCGTTGCTTGAATGGAACCAGTTATCTAGGCTGCTATACCAAGGAGATCCTAACAGCTTTTATCTTAAGATTAGCACAGTTTTAGAAAGGAAGCATAGGCAATCAATATTACAAGTACTAAGTCCAGTGTGGGGGGAGTTGGGAGAATACCATAGACCCCAGACATACACACACACAGCAGTATTATTGAACGTTTCTGGGCATATTTGCATTAACAAGCTACACAGAGATTCAGATCCAATGACAGTGTATCTAAGCACCCAATACTTCTGACACATTGCAATGGTCTAGCTCTGATTCCAACCAAATTTGATCTAAGTGCTCTGATTAAAATTAAAAAGTTAAACACATACACACAAGCAACATTAACACAGCTAAATTGGTTTACACACACCACATTGCAAAAAGCTAGAATGTGCCTGTGGTGCCATTTAATAAAGTTACCAGCAGCTGACCAAAATCCTCTACACAAAGGTCCATTCTGACCTGACTTTTTCCTACATGGAGAGGTGCCCCCTGCCCAAAGGTATATTACATATACAGTAATGCAGGTACTGCTCCAGGAAGTTACAAACTTTGGTCCAAAGACTGAATTGGTGAGATGTAGAAGTGAAACCAGCTCCCTGTTGCAGGAACTGGTAGTCTTAAGCATTCAGATGGCAACGAACATGGGTAAGCTCTTCTCATCTCAGAACAAAACTTAGTGTCAGACATGACATCTGAATATGATGAGGAGATGCTGGCAATCAACCCTTAAAAATGAATGCTCTGCAAAGCACTTCAGGGTCCTTCACGTTCCGTGGATCAGTGTCACCGCAGCTTATTTGCACTGTCTAAATCTCATCTAAAAACATCAAACCCATTTAAAAGTGCCATGTGAATATGCAGGGCTGGGGACACATTTTTGTGCACAAAAACCAACAGCGTCCTTTTTCCCAAAAGCTGTAAACAGCCTCCGTCAAAAAATAAATATTTTTAAAAGAGGCAGGGAAGAATTGTTGTTAAAATAGTCTTCTCTTAAAATGAATTCTTATCTTGCTCTATGAAAATACATCTGTATTAAAGTAGTACAAACCAATCTTCCCTTCACATCTTTGGGCCTTTACTGAGCACAGGCAGCCTAAATAGTCAACAAAAAGGCTATGAATGTCACCTCAGAGGTGCATTTACCAATTCCTTCAACATTATGAGCTATAACCTATGGCTTCACACACATGGAGTGAGGGGGAAGCAAATAATACAGTCCCGCCTAGGAGAAGTTCCTTGGCATCTGTATCCACAAGTAGTCAGAACACTTTGTACAATTTCTCTAAAAACAAAAAAGACAACACTCTTGTGAAAGGCATCAAAACACACAACTGACAGGGCTAGCTGAACAGCAAGCATTGCAAAAAAAAACTACTGAGGCCAGGAGGAAAAAAGGCAGAGGTGGAATGGATTCTTGCTGTTGTTGGCCCTCTGATGGCACCCTTCTAGCCAGAACGTTGCTCTGAGAGCCTGCTCAAGTGTCCAGTTTCCCCTCTCTTAGCCATGCCCAATCCTTGGCAGGATGAAAATCTAGTTCAGAAGTCACTGAGAATGCTGATGTCTGCAAACTCATTTCTGTACCGATGCGAGTATAAGCTGAGGAGAAAGGCCCACTTGAAAGAGATGAACGTCCAGACGCATGACAGGTAGTAGCTCTTTGGATCTAGCAGGGCTGGCAGAGGGAACAAACACAGACAGGTACTTTAGTAAATGAGCACAAATTCTTTTGCCTCATGCTACCAGGTAGAAACAGAGAACTGCAAGCTTGTGGAGGCCTAACTATCAGTGTGGTTAGGACCCAGTAGCAGAGAAGTGGGGCACAGCTCTATGTTTTGTAGGAGCTTCATTGATCCAGAATGGCTTTGAAGGGAAGCAGTTGCTTATACCGTGTATTGAGGCACTGGCAAAACATAGCACTGTGCCCCACCTCTGAAAATGCTACTGTATGTCCATGCATTTGGACCCTTTGATTAAAAACTTTACCCTTCCATCAAGAACTATGTCATCTGGCAGTAACAGACAGGACAGCAAGGCTTCTTCCAGTTGTCTGTGTGACATGGCCACTAAGCCTAAGGTTGAAAGACATCTTTTTCTGCCACATCTTTTTCCCTGGCTTCTACTTCCTTTCCCACCACTTCCCTACTATCATCATTGTGTCTCTTTTTAGACAGAAACCCTTTTTGGGATCCATCCACTTGCCTTCTGCTTTGCAAATTTCTTAGAGACATTTTTGTTCAATAACAATTTATTAATAATACTAGCGGAATGAACCCCCATTGTGGGAGTAAAATTTCAAGAATATTCGTAAACACTGGGAATGGCTGGTTCCTGCCAATGGAACTGGGTGTAGGGCACTGGAGGGCAGTGGCACTGCTGGGCAACAACAGGCACCAGGCACTGGAGGGTACCAGGGGACAGTGGTGGGCAGCAGCAGGCACCAGCAGGCATCTCTACCAGGCACCGGACATCCTTACTGGGAACCAGGCACTCGGGTACCAGCAGGCACCAGGTACCAGCAAGCAACACCATTGGGCAACACCAAATCAGTTTTTAGTGTGTCCTTACATCACAGAAGGAATACACTCCCCAAACTCCATGCTTCTAGGTGCAAGGATTGGAGCTGGGTGGTGCTCAGTCAGTCTTCATTGTTTAGTATTGGATGAAAACATGTTGCACCCCTTAAAGGATTAAATTTCTCAAAATATGTTCTTAGTGGATGTTCACATCACGTAAGGAATACCCATACCAAATTTCACACTTCTAGGTTCAGAAGGTCCCATCAATGGCTGGGCATTTATGAGTCAGTCAGTGACTTTTCAATCTTATATATTAAACAAGCAGTATATAGATATACAGATACAGTGGTACCTTGCAAGACTGAATGCCCTGTAAGACGAATGTTCTGAAAGATGAACTAAAATTTCTATGAGATTCTGCCCTATAAGTCAAAAGGGCTTTGTAAGATGAACGCCCATTGGCTGAGCTCCCTTTCTCCTGCCTGCAGTACCCACATCCAGCCAGCAGAGGGAAACACAGGCAGTAGCATTCTCTGAGTCCCCAGCAAGCATTTCTGGGCCTGGAGCCCTTCCCCTTCCTTGCCTTCCTTGCCTGGACCCCACTGCAACTACCCCTCTTCCCCCTCCACCCACCACCTTCCCTGCCTGGACTCCACTCCACCCCACATTTGCATCCAGGTAGAAGCATTTGCTCCTGCTGCTCCTGCTTCTGTTCCTGCTGCAAACTTGGAAAGAGTCAGGCTGGCATCCTATACACTTTCCTGTGAGTAAGCCCCAGTGGATTCCATGGGTCTTGAGTCTATGTAGACAGCATAGGATCTTGCCCCTTTTGCATCAAGACAGAAGCTTCTGCTGCTCCTCCTGCTGAAATTGACTATCTGGTTTGCATAGATAGATCTCACACACAGGGTTCCTTGTTAAAGATGCTCAAAAAGACACCAGTGACTCTTGTAGTGAAAATTAGTCATTCTTGGCCATAATGGTTTTTCTTTTCTGTTTTACTGTACTGCTTGGGTAACAGCCTATCCTCCATAACAATCCAACCCAGGCTTTCGTGCTTCGCATGCAGCGTATGCAGCGCTGAGCACGATACCATAGTCTTTCAAGACTGATGGAGGCCTGCTTTTTACTGTTTTTACTGTTCTGTTTTACTTTACACAACTATTACAGTAGTTGTGTTCTGTATTATATTACAGTGTTTTGAGTTTGATTACAGTGTTTTGTCATCATGTTTACATAATAATTAAAATTTATATATGAATATTTTTGGGTTGTGGAACCAATCGTCTGAGTTTCCATTATTTCCTATGGGAAAATCAACTTTGTAAGAATAACGCTTTGTAAGACTAATATGCTTCCGGAATGAATTAAGTTGGTCTAACCAAGCACCACTGTATTTAGATACTGTTTGTTTTTAATATAGGTATATTATATAGATATATATAGCTATATAGATATTATATACCGTATATACTCGTGTATAAGCTGACCTGCGTATAAGCCGAGGCACCTAATTTCACCACAAATACTGGGAAAACTTATTGACCCAAGTATAAGCCAAGGGTGGGAAATGCAGCAACAGCAGGAAAGTGTGGCTGGCCTTGTAGCCTCAGGGCCCAATCCTGAGCATGTCTACTCAGAAGTAAGGCCCACAAAGAAGTACCTGAGTCTCAGGAAGGCCTTGGCTTCAGTGGGCTCCATGTCTTGCTGCCGCAAGCCTCCTCCGCAGCCCGGAGGGCCAGCGCCAGCAGCTGGAGAGGCTGCAGAACCTCTGAAGGCGCGTGCTGGAGGTCGCACCCGCCATTTTTCTTAATTTTTTAACTGACCCATGTATAAGCTGAGGTGGATTTTTGGGCTCATTTTTTGGGCCCAAAAAACTAGGCTTATACGCGAGTATATATAGTACAAGTATATAGATAAACAGTAAAAACCACTTGCAGATATACAGGTAACTAAAAGCGTGCCCAAGATACTAGAAGCCAGGGATTCTGACAGAAAAAAATAAAAGAAGGCAAGAGAATGTAGAAAAGTTAGAGAATGTTGGTATGTGGCCCTAAGCTGATGTTGGTATGTGTATTCTGTTTTTTCAAGGTACCAGAACACAAAGCAACACTTACACTGGTGTTCTGTGATGGCCAAGGCCAGGAATGTGCAGAATGCCACAACAGAGAGGACACAAAAGAGAACACCAACGCAGAGGAAGAACTTCAAGCCTTTCAACCAGGTCCTCCAGTAATCTTGCACATACATCACATGTGTGATTAGTGCCCAAAGTGCCAGCACACCTGTTTCAGGAAAGAGGAGAGAAAAAACAGAGTCAGGAACACATGAGAAGTAACCTTGCTCAGTTGATCAGCAGCCTTGGGCTTCAGGTTTTTAGAATGCAAGTCTCTCAGAATTTTGCCCAACACACTGCAGAAAGCATAGGACTAGCTCTCACATACAGTGGCACCTCACGTAACAGAATTCGTTCTAAGAATGAATTTTTTTTACGTGAAACTTTCTTTACGTGAAGCAGATTTTCCCATAGGAAATAAAGGGAACTCAGACAATTGGTTCCACAACCCCAAAAATATTCATATAAAAATATTAACTGGATGTAAAAATGATGACAGAACACTGGGATTGAATTCAAAACATGCATTCAACGTGCATGATCTTATGAAGTCTACTTAGGCTGCAGTCCTAAAGACACTTTCCTGAGAGTAAGACCCATTTAACACAATGGGGCTTACTTCTGCGTAGACATAGTTAAGAGGCTGCAATCCAAGACACCTTCAAAGTGTCTCCTTCTCACTTTCTCCTTCTCTCCATTCTGAGCCTCTCCCTCCCCTGCTCCCTTCTGGCTGGCCCTGAGCTGCTTCCCTCTTCTCCACTGCTCTTCTCTCCCTCTGCCCAGTGGACATCTGGCCACAGGAGGAACAGTGTGGAAGTGTTGCTTTCACTATGGGCAGGTGCGCTAGGCAGCCCTGACGCTTTTTAAACAGATTGCTGGCCAGCGCATCTGCCGCAACTGCCAACGAATGTGTTCTTTATGTGAAGCACTTTCTTTATGTGAAGCAGAATCCTAGAGAAATTTTTGTTTGTTACGTGAAACTTACTTTATGTGAGGCGCCACTGTATATTAAAAAATACTCCACTGCTTCAGATTGCAAGTTGAAGGGGCAGCCCTTCATAAGGTAAAAATAAGGCCTTCATAAGGTAAAAAACACAAAACACTATTGTCTCGGAGCAAGCAAATCTAGAATTCTTCCGAACATGCTACTTTTCTATAAGCAGAGTACCGTATATCTTGTAAGCTGGAAAAGGTTTACTTTACAACATCAGGACCACAAGGTATACCAGTAATCAAGACTGCTACTTTCTACACATAATTTGTTTTCTTGATACTGCGGAAAAAATTACCGTATACACTGTATTTCCCGGCTTATTACACGCAATGGACCATAAGACACACACCAAAGTTCAGAGGAGCAAAACAAGAAAAAAATATTCTGAACCAAGTGGTGTACTAATATAGTTAATAAAATATAGCAGAATAATATTTCAACCATGTAAAGTCAACAGTGGTATTAAGAACCATTATCACTGTCATTAACAAATGAGGAAAGACTTTAAGCTTCAAGCACTCTTCTAATTTTCTGAAAATCCCAAAACCTCATCATCTCTAGTTTTAGTTATTTTTGAGTTTTGCACAAATCTCATTACAAATGATCAGACACCAACATTTTGCACAAATCTCATTGCAAATGGTTCAGGAAGGCAGGTAAGTTGGGGGGGGGTTCTTTTGGTGGTGGAGGGATCCAGGTAGGTAGGGAAAGATGAGGGGATCTAGATAGATAGGGAAGAGTGAGGGATGCACAGGCATGGAACAGCAGGGACCAGGTCTTGTGCATGTTGACTCTGGAGCAAGTCTCCAGACAGAGAAGGCTGCTTAGGATTGTAACTGTGCATGTCTACTTTGGAACAAATCCAGGGAGGGATGCAGAGGCATGCAGAAGTAGGAACCAGGTCTTGTGCAAATCTACTTTGGAGCAAGTCTCCAAGCCAGGGAAGGCTGCTTAGGATTGCAACTGTGCCAGGGTGACCAGATGCCAAACCCAAAATTCCTGAACCCCAAGGCCAAAATTCCTATCCCTCCCAAGCCAAAATTCCTACCCACTTTAAAAAAATTGCCAAAAAATATATTTTTTTATTTTTATATTTTTGTTTTTTGGTTGTTTGGCCATAACTTTTGATAGGAATGAGATATCTCAAAACTAATTTTTGCATTGGATTTTGCTCATCAATACGAATCCAACGACATATGACATGATGGGGTACGTCGCTCTAGAATTGGCCCTATCACTCTATAAGTCGCACAGACATTTCCCCCCCCCCCTTTGGGGAGAAAAAAGTGCATCTTATAAGCCAGTAAATACGGTAATTGAGTATAAGCCTAGTTTTTCCGCACATTTTTTAAGCTGAAAAAGACCTCAGCTTATACTCGGGTCGGCTTATACTCGAATATATAGGTATTTCCATCATCTTGTCATAGGATGGGCAAAGAAGTGGATTTCTGCACAAGCAGCTTAGCTTAGGTCAGCCTTTTTAAAAAGTAGGAAAGGCTGCTTTGCTTCCTTCTTTAAAAAAAAAACCAAGTCAGCAGATCACTCTCCTCCCTGCCTGTAGGAGCTTGATGGCTCACCACATTGGCTGTTTTCTCCTCATTAAAACTGCAGTAGCTGCTGCATTTCCCACCCCAGGCTTATACTCAAGTCAATAAGTTGTCCCAGTTTTTTGTAGTAAAATTAGGTGCCTCTGATTGTCTTCTACTCGAGTATATCTGGGTACATATATACTTCTACTCGAGTATATATGGGTACTTCCCAACCCAGTCAATTCAGGTTTTCGTAACTGTTTACAATAATATAAATCTACAGTATAAAATCTTACAAGCTAGGCTTCAGCAGCATGTGAACTAAGAACTTCTGGCATGCTGCAATCCAATGGGTCATGAAGGATTGGACACAATTTAACAACTGAGCAACAAAATGCAATATTTCAATCAATACCCAACCACTGCCCAACACGTGTTTTGGTGCCGAGGTTTTTTGAGCTGATTCTATGTATTTTTGGTGTGCTGATTTCAATATAACATTTTCGCCTATCAGCTCAAGTTTTTGAGATATAAACATCATGGCACCCTATGGCAAATTAGACTTTTGATTAGACAGACACATAGACACTCATTAGCTCTGTATCTCAAAAAGTTTAGCTGATAGGGAAAAACTGTTTATATATTTGGAATTAGCACACCCAATATAATCAGTTCTAACATTCCAGTCACCAAACAAAAAAAAATTTTGTTGTTGGCCTGTGATATAGAGGGGAGGAGCACTCAATTCTGTGATCTGAATGGTCATCAGCTCTGCACAAGAGGCTTATCCTCCTTAGCAGGAGAATTTCCTGCTAACAGGCAGGGGCTTGGTCTAGATGACCTACTAGGTCCCTTCCAACTCTAGGATTCTATGATTCTATCTCACACCACCATCTGTTTGCTAACAAGAATGGGCTGAAGGTACCGTATTTCCCGGCTTATTACACGCACCGGACCATGAGATGTACCAAAGTTTAGAGGAGCAAAACAAGAAAAAAATATTCTGAACCAAATGGTGTACTAATATATTTAATAAAATATAGCAGAATAATATTTCAACCATGTAAAGTCAACAGTGGTATTAAGAACCATTATCACTGTCATTAACAAATGAGGAAAAACTTTAAGCTTCAAGCACTATTTTAATTTTCTGGTAACCCCAAAAACTCATCATCGCTAGTGTCAGTGATTTGCGACTTTTTGCAACTTCTGTACTTCATATAGAAATGCTAAGAAATGCTTTCAATGGAAATGCTAAGAACTGAAAAAGGGCTCTGTTGGCACAATCCTAACTTGTGCTGGAACAGGCACTCTGACATGTCTGCACTTTATCCAGTACAAGTTATAGAGGCTGCTGCTGGGGAAGGAAGTTTTCTCCCCTCCCCTAAGGCTGCAGCAGTCTCAATAGGTCTACTTGGATTTAGGCCACCTCTGGTGGTGGCCTAAGTCTGAGCAGAGAGAATCAGCAACCCCAGTGCAGTAGGCTGCAGTAGTATCGATAGGTCTGGTTCAATTTAGGCTATCTCTGGAGGTGTCTCGGTCTGAGCAGAGAGAAGTGGCAATGCGCTGCTCAAATCTGCCCTTGAGGTAGGATCAGGATCTGACATTAGATCCTAAAGGGAAGGGGAGTGGCATACAAATTGCTTGTCCTTGCTTATTTAGTGCTTCATAAGAACTGGAGGGAAACAGAGGCTGCCACTACTGACTTGTAAGTTCAAGATTATCAGGGTACCCAGAAAAGCCTCATCCATTAGCACCCCCTCCAACGTTGCCACTTTGTGTGATCCATTCATACTGTTGCACAGCAACCCCTTTCAGAGCTGGGAAGTACCCTATTATGCTGTGATAAAAGTATCAGAGCAGCAAGATGTCACTGCAACAATAAACAAGAGTATCCTTGTTTTCATCTGCAAAGCTGTGAAAGGAAGAATGAGCAAAACAAGGTTAGGACTTTGGGACTGGACAGCTTTCAGTAAAGTTTGTTAAACTGCGCAGCAGAACCAGAGAGAAGGGGAACTTTCCAGAATGCAGACATAAGTTTCCAGAGAAAGACAACAGAAACACAGATTTCTGGGTTTATCTATATGTATAAAAGAGAAATGTCACTGACTGACTGACTGACTGACTGACTGACTGACTCATCACCGCCCTGCCAAAACCGGTGGGCCTAGAAGCGTGGAATTTGGGGTGGGTGTTCCTTCCGTGACTGAGGGGTGCACTAAGAACCAGTTTTTGGAAATTCCAACCGGATGGGGGATGCGCATGGGGGAAGATGCGCATGGGAGATGATGCACATGGGGGTTGATGTGCATGGAGGGAACTTGCGCCTGGGGGAAGTTGCGCATGGGGGGAAGTTGCGCATCGGGTGTTGATGCACTGTGGGGGAATGGCATATGGGGAAATGTTACTCAAGCAATGCGGGTGCGCTTTTCGCTAGTGTGTGTGTGTGTGTGTGTGTGTATATAAAAAAAGTCACTCACTCAACGCCCAGCCAAAACCACTGGGCCAAGAAAAGTGAAATTCAGGGTGGGTGTTCCTTCTGTGACGGAGGCACCCATTAAGAACCAGTTTTTGGAAATTCCAACCGGAAGAGGGTGAAAAGGGGTGCAACCCATTTTCCTCCCTATACTTTGCATTGAAGAATCCCTGATTGATGAATTCTTTGACCTAGACCCTGGACCTAGAACCGATGTTGAGAAATTTAACCCTTAAGGGGGTGAAAAGGGGTGTTTTTGTCCAATACTGTGGTGCCTTGTAAGAACATAATTCATTCCAGAAACGTTTTTGTCTTACAAAGCGTTCTTCTTACAAAGCGGATTTTCCCATAGGAAATCATGGAAACTCAGACAATTTATTCCACAATCCAAAAATATTCATATAATAATATTAACCGTATGTAAAAATGATGACAAAACACTGTAATTGAATTCAAAACACTGTAAAACAATACAGAACACAATTACTGTAATATTAATTGAAACACTGTAATATACTGTACAGTAAAACAGAAAAGAAAAACCTTTATGGTTTTTCACAGGTTTTGAGCAACTTTCACAAGGAACCTTCTAATGACACTTGCTTTCGTCTCCTTTTGAGGATTTCACAGAAATGTGACATTGCATTGTCATTAAAAAGATTCATCACTCGTACTGCTACAGCCTTATTTGGGGTGGTGCCTTTCTACAAAATTTTGCACAATTTCCCAATGTTTACAAATGTCCTTAATCTCATTTGATGTGAGGGATTCCTCCTTATTCTCCTCCTCCTCCTCTGAAGATGAGATCTCCTCCATAACCTCTTGCTGTTGCTCTTAATGCAAATCCATCAATTTGTTCGTTTTACAACAAATTTTCCTTGTAAAACTATTTGTCAAACTCTGCCAAAACTGTTTGTCTTACAAAGCAGAATTCCTTAGAAATTTTAGTTTGTCTTACAAAGCGTACTTCTTACAAAGCATTTGTCTAACAAGGTACCACTGTACTTAACACTGAAGCACTGAAGCATTAACATCCAGCGATTTGATGCATGATGCACTGGGAAGGACGGGGCACTGCAGGGGGATGGTGCACATGATGCACATAGAGGATGGTGCACATGTGGGAATGGTACATATGAGAGGATGGGAGATGTTGTGCATGAGAGGGTGTTGCACATGGGGGCTTGATGCGCATGGGGGCTTGATGCTCATGGGGGATGTTGCGCATGAGAGAATGTTGCGCGTGGGGGATTGGTGCACATGGTATGGTGTTGATGCACATGGGAGTGTGTTGATGAGCATAGGAGGGTGTTGCGCAACGGGTGTATGGTGTACAGAAGGTACTGTGCTCCCGCAATGCAGGTACGAAATATTAAAATGCTAAATGCTAGTTAAAAATATTTTGGCTGTTTGGGAAGAAAAATAAAAGCAAAGCCAAATCACCCTTTCATTCTTCAACTACTCTTAGCAGGAAATGCCTAATCAGTAGTATTTATGTCAGAATATGATTCAGCACATGAGGAAAGCACCTTGTGATACGGGGGGACATCTGACGCTGCACTTTCCAAAAACAATGACTTAGTAAGATTGGGAAGCTGAGGAAATGAAATATTTGAAATGACTCAGCCAAAAACAACCCTGGGCAACACACAGAATTATGTTCAATCTCCACAGAAGTACTTTAATAGTGCAAAACTAGGCATGCAAGTCAAGTTAAGCAAGTCAAGGTAAGCACCACTGGGTTTAATGGCATTTACTTCCAGATAAATTCATACAAAACTGCACTAGGTGAACTTAGCATTCACAGCAACATGCAATTAAAAAAATCACTGCATAAGTTATAATTACATTCATCCTAATTTGGGGGGGGGATAGAAGTGGTGGCATAATGGGGACCACTTGACAGTGGTCAAGTGGAAAAGTTTAGGAATCACTGAATTACGTTTTCAGTTGCAGGCAAAGCTTTTACAGTTTTTATGGCATAATACACTTTCTAGATGCTGGACTAGTTTTAGTCAGGTTTCTCTCTCCTGCACTTTGAGAGGATGGCTGGAAATTCTGGGACACGCTTAGGGTAAGGTAAATTAACACAAAGATCTGATCACACTTCATGGTCAGACCCATCCTTTATTATCCCTTTTTTACTTTCAGGCAGTGATATGTGGTGAAGTGAATGGCTGGGACGGCACCAGCACAAGAATTTCTGGGAGCTACCAGAAAGCCCCACCTTAAAAACACCATTCCATGTGCAAAGATCTCTTTGGGCTCAGACACTCAATATGTCTTCAGTGCCAGAATAAAAACCCTGAGAGATTAGCATTGCCTGAGAATTTGGATGGTTCATTCTCAGAATTACTCATATTTTGCCCACATAGGACAAAACAGAAGGTGTGTGATATAAAGAGAGTAGGTTGTTGAGGTTCAGACATTTATGCTTTATGCATTCCCTGCACCCCGCCAGCCCTGTACTCAAAGACATCCTAAAAAGCAGGCCTCCGTCAGTCTTGAGAGACTATGGTATCGTGCTCAGCGCTGCATACACTGCATGTGAAGCATGAAAGCCTGGGTTGGATTGTTACGGAGGATAAGCTGTTACCCAAGCAGCAAATCCCCCCTCTCCACGCCACTGAATTAGTCCAATGGAAAGGCAGAGCCAATACGAATGGATCCAGCTGGCGTTGCAGAGCTGGGCTAAGGATAGGAGCTCACCCTGTCTTGTGGGGCCGACCCGGGTCTCGAACCCTGGCCTGCTGGTTAACAGGCACAACATCTTAACTGCTTGCGCCACCCACAGCCCATAAAAAACATCCTAACGCCTCTGTTTATCTAGTGGATAAAGCCATGTCCTCTTTTCGTGCTGCCCCATCCCTTTCTGCAGGGTGAAAACAAGCAATGGTAAGAAGGCCATACAGCAGAGCATGATCTCTTTGGTTTGAATCCAGCACAAACAAACTCATGGCCAATTCAGCCGGCTTTGCTCCACAATACAGCTTGTTTTCAACAACACATTCCCGTTTTCCCACTTGTTCTTCAAGCTGGAATGAGATAAGTGACATCCCCAAACACTTGATGGGTTGAGAAGATGTTCAAGGGGAGGATGCATTTTACAACTTTGTGTTGCTTCCACTTAAGACATGGAATCTTCTGGCTCACACCCACCCAAGTCTGCATCTGAGCTTGGAGAGAGCCCTGGATGATGTTCCAGCTCAAGAGCAATGTACGAAAGCAGTTTCAAGGCTATAGCTCAGGGTAGCACTGGAAATCAGGTTAAGAATTTCAACACTCCGCATTCTCTCTTCAAGAACCATCATGACTCCTGAAACAAATAAATCCCCAACTTTCAGAACCAGCCCTCAGCTGAGCCTCTATAACTTTTGCTGTGAGTTTCACTGGCAACTGCAGGCAGACAAACCATGCTGCTTCCCAACAGCTTTGGATTGCTTCAAAGCATCCTTCCCTTGCCAGCAAATGCACAATTTCTGAGAAGTATATCCTTGTTGGCGGAACAAACAATAACAGCTGATTTCACATAGGTCTTTCCTAGCAACATCAAGTTGTTCAAGAAGTTCCTTGAAGTGGCTAGTTGCAACCAGCCCCAGACACAAGCCAAGTAAGCAGTCTCTTGGTCTCGTAAGGAGCCGTGTAAATTCCCAGCCACTTGGAACAGCCACAGTGAAGCACTTTTAAAATATTACATCTCAAGGTACCCAATTCAATTGCATCCAGAACCAAACACAGATTGGTTTTTTCCCCTCAATAACTGCAGGGATTTGAAGAATACAAACAGAACGATGACCATCTCTCCCCATTCATGCAATTTCCTGGGAGACATTGGCTAACCAGTGTCACAGATGGGTTTTCACATGCAATTTCCTTTATATGTTAGCCACAGTTCATAACACACAAAGTACATAAAGAAAAGGAACCAGACACTGGGAAATATCAGAAGGCAAGAGGCATATTAACTGTTGGATACAAATGCAAGCTGATCCACCTAAGCAACTGTTCCAATAAAAGTAGAGACAATAAGAACATTCAGACTAACTGTGGGCTGCACAATATCGCAGCACCTTCAAGACAAATGCCTTCATTCAGCACAAGCTTCTCTGAACTACATTCCGCTTCCACCAGATCCACAGGTGACCCTCGTTATGCACTAGGGTTCCATTCTGGAACTTCCCATAGATTTTTTTTTTAAAGTTGAAAAATACATTTAAAGACCCACTTCTAGGTTTCTTGATTCTCCTTTGCTCCTAAGGGAATAAGGTTGTGCCTCAATATATCCAAGGGTTTGATCCTGGGACTCCCTAATGACACCAAAAATATGTTAAATAAAAGCAATTTTTTTAAAAAATTAAAATTTGTGTTCCTGTAGAAGCAGCTTTTCTTACTATTGTAGAGAAGAAATGCAAAGGATGACTTGCCTTCGCTTGGCACAGCTGAAGAATGAAATGATTGCCTGTACGAGTGCCTCTCTACAACAGTAGAAAACACTATGTGCTGCCAGAGGGAATTATAACACAGCTACTGGCAATGAAAGAAATTTTTTTTACTAAGGGCTAGCTTGAAATGCTGCTTCAGGATCATGACATTCCTACATGGATCAGTAAGTATCTCACTCATGTATCTCACTCACTGCATATACATGCACTTGGAAACCATATTCAGTTTACACATAGGATTCTCACAATTTCCTTTCCTGGGAGTAAGACCCTTTGAACACAATAGGCTTATTTTTGAGTAGATATGGTTGGGATTGTGCTCCTAATCCATTTGGTGATGGTTACAAAAGAAACAAAGATTTGCTATCAGCATGGATTAGTTTTTAGGCACTCTTACCCCATCAACAATGCAACAATGCAACCCCCACTTTTCATAAAAGGCTAGGATAATCATTCATTTCTTTCATCTTTCACACCCACTTGACAAAAGGATAAAAATTTAATCTGTAAAGTTGGCACACCATTTCCTCAAGAGAAAATTTAATTCAAAGATTTGCTTTATCCAACAGAGTCTACATGGTTTAAATACAGCCAAAAGTCTCATAGGAAGAATGTAACCCTCACACAAGTTCATTCTCAAGAACCATTCTCAAGAAGCTTTCCTTCTCAGAATAAGGAGGGTTGCTTCCATGCTCCTAGTCCCCAATGTCTACTTAAGTGGGGCATGCCCATGAGAACTGCGGGGGAGTAGCTATGTGAAAAACACTATGTGCCACAGAGTGCTAAACATATACTATACAGACATTAAGTGCAAGCACTAATACAATGGACCAAAATTACTCTGCTGTCAATGCTGTTGGAACAGAGATTTCCCCATTATGATTCATTCATTCATTCAAATTCAATATGATTCAAATTCATACAATTTCCAATACAAAGGACTTTGGCTACTAATTTTTCACAGACTGCTACTGAAGAAGGTAGCTAATCCCACGAGTATATCCAGGTCACCAAGGCTACCTTCACCTTAAAAATATATTTTACTGTAAAAAATGATTTGGAAAGCAACCAAATATAAAAGAAAGTGAGGAACATTTAGAACAGGGGCGTCCAACACGCAGCCTGGGGGCCACATGCAGCCCAAGACGAGGGTGGATGCAGCCCTCCTGCAAAGCTGACCACCACCATTGGAAAAACCGGCTTTGTGGCAGTAGCCATTTTCAAATTTCGTGTGCTTCTCTGTGCACTACCCTGGGCGGCCACCACAAAGCTGGTGTGGGCTGCCTGCCTCCTTCCCCTACCTGTCTCCTGGCACTCAGAGTGCTTCAGGCCCCTGCAGACTTTGCAGCGCTTGCCCACCCACATCCTCCAAAAGCAGCCTCAGCTTCTTATCCCAGCTGCTGCATGCTGCCCTTGAGACCAACTCAGAAGTAAGCCCTCAGAAGTAAGTAAGTCAATTAGGCTTACTCCCAAGTTGCAGTCTAAGAGCCCAATAGGATAGGCTGTGATCCTCTCCAAGCTTACCCCTGGAGATATGCTGCAACCCTAACCATGTCTACTTAGGCCCATTGTACCCAGTGGGTATTACTCCCAAGAAAGTCTGTTCAGAATTGCAGCATATCTCCAAGGTTAAGCTTGGAGAGGATCACATTTTCTATGTAGCATGCCTCCTCAGAAGTAAGCCCCACTAAAGTCAATGAGGCTTATTCCCAAGTTGCAGTCTGAGAGCCCAATCCTATGCATGGCTATTCAGCAGAAAACACCAAGTCTCATCAATGAGACTTACTCCAAGGTTTAGCTTGGAGAGGATCGCTGCCCATCCTATGCATCATGCCTACTCAGAAGTAAGCCCCATTAAATGAGATTTACACCAAGGTTTAAAAAATGTAGGACAAAATATAGGACATCCTACATTTTAAAAAAAAGTTGTTAGTGTTTACGTGTGGCCCAAACAAACTCGTCTTCTTCCAATGCGGCCCAGGGAAGCTAAAAGGTTGGACACCCCTGATTTAGAAGATGCTGGCTTACATCTCTCACAGAGCCACCAAGTCTGAAGCAGCAAAGCACAAGCCAAATTCATAGATGCAACCAAATGAAGGATGAAGGAGATGCATCTGGTGCATGGCAAGATATACATGCCTTTATCACACTTATATTGCAGTATTTCCATTTTGCACTAGAAATATTGATGCTGAACTGCACAAAGCAGATGTGATGTTTGGGGAGCAGATATAAGGAGTGTCTTAAATGTTCAGATGCATCAGCTTGATATGGTCAACAGATATCTGGACTGCACCACTCCAGAGGACTTCCATAATGGAATGTTCTCCAAGAGACATTTTTACCTACTTTATAGGAAATCAGGGTAAAATAACATTCCCCTCCCAATTCTTATTTTTCTAAGGAAAGGAATTGTTTTGTAGGATGAAACATTTAATTCTATTAGATCTCACATGCAATAGATCACCTATTAGATCTCTTGTACAATCAAGACACGGGTTTATCTATCCTAAAGATCAATCCAAACCAGACAGAACAAGCAGGCACATTGATGCTAAAGTTCCATAAAACTTGTTGCAACCACAAAGGCTTGTGGTGCCAACTGCAAAGCCTGTGCCAGTCTGTTGGCACCAGTGGTGGACCCGGCCTGGCCCAACAACCGGTTCCCCAGAAGTGGGCGGAGCCAGGCCTGGGTCAGGGGTCGGGGAGGGTCAGGGTCGGGGAGGGTCAGGGCATGCACACCACCCACCCCAGCACGCTGTGGGTGCGGGTGGGCGGGGCAAGCCCAACCCGGGCGCCCTGTGCCTGCGCTGACGCTCAAGCAAGCGCAGTGGTGCATGCGCAGTCCCCGGGCTACCGAACCAGTACGCCCTGTTCTCCGCCCCCCCCCCCCTTGGAGCTAGCAGATCGCTAGCAGGGGGAGCCAAAGTTACATCTGGTTCAGGCGATCTGGCCCGAACCAGTTACAGCCCATCCCTGGTTGGCACCAGCTGAAGACCTGTACTTGCCAGGTTTTCAGGACTTCCAGAGGATGGAGAGCAAGTTAACAGTGTGAAAGGAGGCTCATGAGGGAAGCAGGAATAGTGGCAATGGCTATCCTATCACATTTCCCATGCCTTATTTCCTGACAAGGGGCTGCTCATATCCGCACCAGTGATTTTGCTGGCACAAGCCTGAGAAGCCTCCTAGTGGCTGCTGGGTCTTCCCTCAGGGGAAGAGGACAAATGTTCCCTTTCCCTCAGGGAGACCTCCAACAGCTTCTGTTCCCATGCTGGATACAGCAGAGGCCATTTTGGCATCACAGAGTAGCAGTGTGACTGTCAATAGGATTATGCTGTCCATAGGTTTGTTACAGCATGAACAGTTACACATTTCATCAACAAATGCAGCATCCAATACATCTACACACAAAGTTACATTGCAATATTATCAAGTTTTTTTTTCTTTCTGCCAGATCTTACATGTACACAGCAATAACAACCTGATCCTTGCACTAGCTGTTCTCACTCTCCATGGGAGAAAAAGGCTGCAATCCTAAAGATACTTTCCTATTTCCTTACACTTGGGAGTAAGAACACAATGGGGATTACTTTTGAGTAGACATGGTTAGAACCATAATCAAAATGAAGTATGGCTGATTGCTGAATTAGGAATGCCCTTGTTGATCTCAGTCACTGGTAATTATCAAGTCTGAGGTGCTAAATAGTCTGCTTCTAAGTTCTGATCTTGATTATGGTACCACCGGAGAACTGGGATTTCAGTTTTTACAGAAAGTTGATTGAACAAGAGGGATGCTGCAACAAAATGTTACGGTGTGTACATGGGAGTATGTTCTATTGGGGGTATGTTCAATACTATCCAATTTTCTAGCATTTGGTGCAGATTACCAATCCTGCAGTGGAGGAGAAGGGTTCTCCTGGGTTCTCCTCAAAAGTATGGGCATTTGTTCTTTTATGTTGAGACTGCATTGGTGCTGGAAAATTGGGTAAATTGAGCCCTTACTGGGTATATCTTCAGAATGAGCATACTCTAGATCAGGAGTGTCAACATAAAGTCTGCAAGGTGGAATTAGTCCCTGAAAACAATTTATAATTGCCCTCCCATTATAATTGGGCTCTTTCATATCTTGGAAATATGAACATGGCTTTCACATTCTCTCTCTCCTCTATAATTTGCAGCTAATGAGTTTCTATGTGAGAAAAAATGCTTTCTCTGGTCATCTGCTTACTGATGTCACTTCATTGCTTGATTATATAATTTTTGGCCCTCAGCAGGCATAATTAATGCTTTCCCCCACTATAGGAAATGAATTTGATGCCCCTGACCTAGGTCATACTAGGTTGTGGAGTGGGATAGAAGTTTTTGCAAGGTTGCCAACTGGAACTTCAGCATGAACTCAAAGGAACAGGAGCTCTTTCCTTCCTGACTCCTAACTCCTCAGTACTGATGACATTGTCCAATGCACCACTGAGGCACCACCGACAGCCTAAGGCTGCAATCCTAAAGACACTTTCCTGGGAGTAAGACCCATTGAACACAATGGAGCTTACTTTTGAGTAGATATGATTAGGATTGTGCTCTAAGTTGCCTTCTCCTAACATGAGAATCTCATATTGGAGAGATTCTCCCACCAACATGACACACTCAGCTACATGGAAAAGCTAGTTTTACCCCACTCTGTCTTTCCAGTTTTGTGAGTACATCATGCATTTGAAATCTTTGTCTTTCCCAGAATTGCTGTTAATTTTTGCTGTTCTTTCTCTCACCTAGTCCCACCACCCGGCAGTGTGACCAGGAACGTGACACAAAAAACAGTGGTAGGAGGCTCTTGGTTCAGTGGACAGAGTTCCAAAGCACATTTTTCAAAGCCTTCCTGTCCACTCTTGACACCTTTTATAGGTGTTTGTTGTGTCGCATTTAGCCTCTCAACCACAGAACTAAATGGTGATGATGTCATCAGTTACTTTTGTTGATACTTCAAATTGGTGGACCATGTGAAATGTGAACAACAATAAATGTAAACAACAACCTTGAGAAATATGGACATAGAGACTCCAGGTAGCAAATGTTTTAGGAATTTTATTTTATCCTGATTGTTTTTTTCAAAAATGCAAGCCTCTGGTTTTAAGTACCCAGAATTTCCATCTCCTTTGTGGGTGGTTTCACTTGGAGGTGCTTAGAAACAGATGGAGAAATAAAATAATAGCAGCCTAGTAACACAGTACTTTTTAACACATAAAGTCACAAGTTCAGCCCCAAGAACCTGCAGGAAAACATATATTAACCACATATGGGTCGTACAGAACTCTAGAAACATGTCTGCGAAAATACTGAAGTAATTTTACAGCCTAGAGTGTTATATTCAACAGGTGCACAAAGAGTGAAGTGAGACCAAAACCAATCTTATTTAAAATTTAAAAGAGCTTTTGCATCCCTTCTGTATGGATACCTGCATCAAAAATAATAATAGCTCTTTTGGCCAGGGGCAGGTAAGAGGACAAAACCGTTTCTTCTAAAAATCCACGTTCAATGCAAAGATTCAGGATCCCTGTTGCCCCTTAGCATCTCAGCAACATAATCATGTTAGCGTTATTCCAGGCTTGGAGGGTCAGTGACTGACTGACTCTGTTACTTATCAACACCCAGTCAAAACTACTGGATTTACTGGATTTAGTAACTACTGGATTTAGAAGCATGAAATTTGGGGACCATAATCCTTCTCCAATGTAAAGACCCACTAAGAACCAATTTGGTGTCCAGTGGTGCCCTGTATTGCCTGGTGCATGCTAGTGCCCAGTACTGGTATGGATGCCCAGTGATGCATGGTATCTAGTAGTGCTTGCTAGAGGTGCCCAGGGTCCAGTAGTGCCTGCTGCCTGCAGCTGCCCATGAATACCAGCTACCAACTGTGAATGTCCAGTGGTGTCCATGCCATCTGGTGCTCGCTGACATGCAGTAGTGCCTACTGGAGCCCACAAATATTACTCAAGTTTGCTCCTACAATCACAGGTAAATTCAGCTAGTCTATACTATTAATAGCTGTTATATTTATGTGATTTTTTTACAGGGATCCCCCACATATTGGATGGGTAATGGACTGGAGCAATACTTTTTTAGCTAGCAAATTGCAAAAGTTATCTTGCAAATTCCTGCTACCATATAAAGATTTCTGCAAATGAATTTTCATTTATTCTTTCAGGAATGGGATTAGACTAGGAGCTACAACATGGGGGTGGCAATTTTGGCCTTTAGAACAGTAGAGGGGTTGAAAGAGCAGAACTTGTTGAATTAGTTCTGAGTATAATTGAAAGGTGTTGAAAGAGTGGATCATCAAAAACAAACCATCAAAAAGTGGGTGACACCTGTATTTGGATATTATTACATTTTTTAAATTTTATGAAGCAAGCAATTTAAAATGCTGGAGAAGGTGCTAAGTAATTATTTTCATGATCAATAAATGCAAAAGATTTGAAAACTCCCAGATGCTGGGATGCTCACTCTGCTAAAAATTAAAAAATGCTCATCAAGACATTATTATTTTTAAACCAGTACAAACAGTGATGGGATTCAAAGAAATTAAGAACCGGTTCTAGGCCCACTTGGCAGCCACTTTTAAATGCTATTTTTAAACTTTATATGTCCTATCTCTCGTTAACAACTGGTTCTATAGAGCAGGTTCAAACTTGCTAGAGCCCACCACTGAGTATGAATGGATGAATGGAAAGAAACAGCATTCACAGCTTCCTAAAAAGCTTCCTAAAAGTTTGATTCCCACTCTAGTAATAGTTACCAGATAATAGTTACCAGACTGCAATTACTCTGCAGAATGTGTCCCTTAATACAGATCATAGACTGCTAGCCAGACTATAAATCACCACTTAATTCTCATAATTTAGATAGTTTACAAGTGTTGCTCATAACTACCAAAATACCATAGTGCTATTTTAACAGCATAATTTTTTTAAAGCTGGCTTTCAGAACCCACAGATAAAATGTTAGCAATCTTGAGTTTTGGTCAATGTGTTACAATAATGATTTTCAACTGCTGTGATACAAATAGTCTGCAGGTGTACCAAGGAACTTTGGGGAAGGTCAGTTATTTGTAAAGCAATTGGGAAATTTGAGCCTCCTGTTAGCATCATGGTGTGCCTTGACAATGGTAAAAACACTGATGGCATGCATCAAAAATTTTTAGTGTGCAGTGAGATGAAAAGGGTTGAAAATCATTGTGTTAGTATCTCACATTTTAATACTATGCTATTACAGTAAAACCTTAGCTTGAGTGTTTTGCAAGACAGCTCAATGGAAGTGTCCCCCCAATGTGCAGGAGGAGTGAAGAAGGCATATTCTATGATTGGGGTCATTAGAAAAGGGATTGAGAATAAAATGGCAAAAATTATAATACCATTGTACAAATTGAAGCTGAGGCCACATTTGAAGTACTGTGTCCAGTTCTGATTGTCACATCACAAAAAGGATAAAGAGGAAATGGAGATGGTTCAGAGGAGAGCAAGTAAAACGACTGATGGTCTCGGCTTCCGTCTAGAGAAGAGGCGCTTGAGGGGAGACATGACTGAGACGTATAAAATTATGCAAGGGATGGACAGAGATGTTCTTTTCCGTTTCATATAACACCAGAACTAAGAGACATCCACTAAAACTGAATGTTGGGCAAGTCAGGACTAAAGAAAATATACACTGTTGTTTAGTTATTCCTTTTGGTGGCACTGTCAAATGCAAAAAACTTATGTATACAGGAAATCAGAGTTTCTGTTTAGATCTAGTGACAGTTCGGAATTGTCAGTTGAGTGACATGGCTGCTACTGCTTTTCTTAAAGAGATATAGAAATCAAAATGAAGTTCCTTTCTTCCCACCATGAAGATTTATGCTATTTTCTGAAACCTTAAGGATCCTAGGCATCCTTTGTCACATCCAGGAGTGTATCACATACCGTGCAGCTGTAACAAGCTTATATAGGTACCAGTAAACAGTCAGTTGTTACTAGAACTAAGGAATGTGAAAGAAATTTCCATATGTTACAACTTGAAAAGCAGCTTTAGCTGAGCACATAATCAAAACTGGACAAAAAATGCAGTTTGAATGTACAGAGCTACTGTCCACTGCAGTTTAATACCATCAAAGACTCCAGTTAGAGACAAATTAAATTTATAAACATTAGCATAACATCAATCAAAAAGAAGAGGCTGTAGCACTGAATGGCTGTTGGTACCCATTGCTTCAAAGAACTTCTGTTAAGAAACAGATTGCATAGGAAAGGACTGATAGTTTACCCCTGCTTACTGGGCAAGAGACACTCTTTCAAGTGGGTGTTCCTCTTTTATTTAGCAGGGGCAGAGTAACTGGCCCAACACACCCCAGCAATGTCTGTTCTGGTGGCTTCTGCTGGTGTTCTTTTTGCACTTTAGATTGTGAGCCCTTTTGGGACAGGCACCCATTAACTATTAATTAGCTATTAATTTTTTCATTTTCTTGTAAACTGCTTTGTGAACTTTTCAGTTGAAAAGCGGTATATAAATATTGTAGACAGATAGACAGTGCACAGGAGGGGAAGTCTTCACTATGATTTCGATGGCTGCAATCCCAAGGTGCACTTGGAATAGCCTATCTATCACTGGGGTGGCCCAATTCCAAGATGAGCAAGTCCAGTTACACCATAAAGGCTTGGGCCAGCATAGCTGTGCCAGCCTAGGAAGTTCAGGTGAGGCATGTTGAGGGCATATTCAGCATGGCTAGAACAGTGCAGTTAGGCTGTATCCAGACCATGTTTCCAGGGCAGAAATGCCATCTTCCAGCTCCTCAAAGTTATACCACTTCAGGAGAAGGAATAAATCTGAGTCAACCCATAGGAGTCCATGATAACCCAGAGTAAAAATGAAAGTGCTGGCAAAAATATTGAGTCCTTGGCCACCCTGACTGCCACCCTTCCGTCTCAACTTCAGTATACAAGACAACTACAACAGCTCACTAACCTCTGGATACAGTAGGCCACTCCAACAATCCCGTTGCATCCACCCCGTGCCCACTGTGCATGCCCAAAATTCCAGGCATGCACACTGGACCACCTGTGGGGTCTGCTCCAAAGAGGAGCAGCATGCTCCTCTTCAGAGCAGACCACGCTTGTGCTCTACGTGCATGCCCAGAACTCTGCACAATGAGTACCGGCAAACTTAGTTCGGCTCTGCTTCAGAAGAGAGCTGAACTGAGGGCGCCAGTGCCCAGAGCACATGCCCAGAGCTCTGTGCATGCGCAGAAGACTCAGAGGGGTCCTGGACTGCTGAGCCCGCTCAGTCCACTCTGGGTGGGAATAGACACCCCTGCTTACTGCCAGAAGCCAGGCAGTAAGCAGGGGGAGTGCCCAGCTGGCATACACCCCAACTGTCTGTGGGCATGTGGCCGCCAGCCTATAGCCATGTTTCAGCAGAGAGGGCTCTGAGTGCCCGCTGCTGCACATGTGCCATCGCTTCACCACCACAGCTATAACCATGTTTATATGTGTTTAATTATTTACATGTATATCTCTTAAGACACTTTCACAATAGGGGCCAAATCAAAAGCCAATTTGTAAATACCTTTTCTGTGATAAGACTTACTTAGAATCCTAGAAACCTAGAATTGGAAGCGACCCAGTAGGTCAAATACTCCTAGATAGGGGCATCACTAGGGTGGTGTGATAAGCATCGGGTGACACACAGGGGGGTGATGTGCACTGGATGACCTGAAAATTGCAACTTTGTGATGGGTTGTCAAACCCCATCATGTCATATACCGTTGGATTTGTACTGAAGAGCATAATCTAATGCAACAATCCATTCTGAAATAGCACCTTCCTATCAAAGGTTATGGCCAAAAAACTAAAGATAAAATATGCATTGAACACTACAGAAAGTGAAAGCGACCCATATCACAAATTTACTTGTGAGTAGGAATACATGCCATAGTTCATTGGAAAGGGCAAGCTGAGAGGAATTTAAGGACATCAGAATTTTTCTAATCCAATGAACAAAGCCCCCACAAATCACCCCAGAATGGGTCCCTGATGATTCCGTTGAAATGCACTGAAAATGAAATGTATTTGTTTACTAGTAAGTTTACTTGTCTGGTGTAGAAGGTCACTTCAGGGGTGTGCAAGGCTCCCAAAATGGTCCTGATCAGGGATATCACTAGGTTGTTAGAAAGGAGACGTCCGTAGTGACCAAAATGGTTAAAATCATGGTTTGTAAAAATAATCCCATCATGTTATATACCACTGGATGCATAATTTGCAGCAGAATGCAGTGAAATATCAGATAAATTTGATATTATTTCAAATAACTTATTTCAAATAACTTTGAAATATCTTTATTCTATTAAAATGTGTGGCTAACAAAACCAGTGGAGATGGGGCAATGGCAAATGACCACACCCACTATCCAGGTGTAGTCCTGCCCACCACATGCGGGTGACACGCTGGCTTCTGCACAGGGTGACATGAGCCCTAGTGACACTTCTGCTCCGACAGCATCTCCGACAGGTGCTCGTCGAGCCACTGCTTGAAGATTCCCAGTGAGGGATAGTCCACCACCTCCCTTGGCAATCTTTTCCACTGCCGAACCGCCCGAACCATCAGGAATTTTTTTCGGATATCCAACCAGAATCTCCTTTCTTGCAGTTTGTACCCATTGGTTCTAGTTCTGCTTTCAGAGGCAGCTAAGAACAAATGAGCCCCTTCCTCCATATGACAGCCCTTCAGATATCTGAAGAGGGCAATCATGTCTCCTCTCAGCTTCCTCTTCTCCAAGCTGAACATCCCAAGTTCCCCCAACTTTTCTTCTTAGGGTTTCCCTTCCATCCCACTGAACATTCTTGTCGCTCTCCTCTGGACTTGCTCCAGTTTGGCTGCATCTTTCTTAAAGTGAGGTGCCCAGAACTGAACACAGTACTCCAGGTGAGGTCTCACCAATGCAGAATAAAGAGGAACTAGAACTTCTCGCGAATTGGAAGCTAATGCAGCCTAAAATGGCATTTGCCTTCTTTGCAGACACATCACACTGCTGACTCATGTTCAGCTTGTGATCCACGGCGACCAAGATCCCGCTCACATGTTGTGCTGCCAAACCAAGTATCTCCCATTTTATACCTGTTTTTGGTTTTTATTGTCTAAGTGCAGTACTTGCACTTTTCCCTGTTGAAGTTCATTCTATTTGTTACAGCCCAGTACTCTAGTATATCCAGATCCTCCTGGAGGTTTCTCCTGTCTTCTGATGTGTTTGCAACTCCTCCTAGCTTGGTGTGATCGGCAAATTTGGCTCCCCCGTATCCCTTCCTCCAAGTCATTGATGAAGATATTAAAGAAGTCCAGACAAAGAAGCATTTGTCAGCTGGTAGATGCTATCCTGAGCACACTGTTGATACACCACACGCAATTAACATCACATGCAACTTAGTTGTCTGCTTTTTAAAGAAACATTGTGGACAAACTCTTTCCTTCTGAACACTTATTTGCAAGGCTCCCTTCAAAAACATATGCTGAGTATTTTCCAATGTCTGTTCGCTGCCATACCTCTTTACAAGATACACCTATTCAAGGCAGGGGGGTTATTTCATTGGAAAGATGGAATGGGAGCATGGGAAGAATTCTGAGTATGGAAAAAATGTTTTGGAGCCTCCTGCTGTTTTTTGTGACATGTTCCTGGTGTCGCTGCCAGGCAGAAGTCCAGGAATCCCACAAGTACCACCATACACTATCTTAAGTACTGTTCCACTGGTGCTGCCTATACCAATGGTTGAGAAGCACTGACATATACTGCATTTACAAAGGGAATGGGAGAAAAATATCTCCCATGTTGGGGGAGATGTCAATAAGTATTTATGAGTGCCAAGAACCAGAGTGAGGCAGTTAAACCAGAATAAAGTGGCACAATCTTAGGTGGCACAGAGGCACATGTGCTGTGCATGAGAACCGCACACCCAAGAGTGGTGGTGTGCTAGGTGAGGTGGAGGGAACCGTGCAAGGAAACTTCCCCTTCTGAGCCATTCCAGGAGGGCAGCAAAATGGATCCATACAGCCCTCTGTAGCTATGCCACTTCCTAGGACAGCCCCACCTAGACTGTGACCATATGCCACAGCTGAAAAAGAGGACAAGACCCCCAAAATGTAGGACATTACCAAATTCTGCTTCCAAACCTATGGGCACAATGCAAACCAATTTTCCCACACATAGCTACGCCAGTGGGATACGTGTGGCATCCTGCAGATGGGGGGCAGTCACTGAGGCCCCTTAAATTAAGGCCCCTTAAATTAATGACCCTTAAATTAATCCCTTACCTTGGGGTTGAGTTGTCCTTATGCAAGTGCTGGAGGGTTGGTTAGGACTGCACCCTATATGACTTACTATTAAATTTACATCTATTATATATCATTTATTACACATAATTTATGAAAGACAGGAAGGCTCACTGATGCCTCCTCGCAAGGGAGGGAGAACAATTGAGACTGCTCGTTCCAGGACCCAAGGCTAGAACAGAGGACACGTCCTGGAAAAGAGGACAGGAGGTCATCCTGCACCTCCAGGCACCGTCGCCTGCCTGCCTGCCTGCCTCCCACCCTTGGCTTGGACGGAGAGGACGGGGACCTGCGGGGAGGGTCTGCGCCCCACCCCCCACCCCCCACCCCCCACCCCCCACGCCCAGGCCTCTCCCCGGCCGCTCCCTCCCTCCCTCCACCCGGAGCGGAGCCTCACCGGAGAGCCCGCCAGCAGCGGCGGTGCATGGCTGTCGCAGGCTGGGCGCCAGATTCCAGACGAGGAAGACCGACAGCCCAGACAGAGCCCCCGCCACCGCGTAGGCCAAGCGGATCGCCAGCTTCCGAGTCACCGCCATCCCCAGGCCGCCTCCGCCGCTCGCCCTCCTCCGAGCCCCGCCGCAGCCGCCACTGGAGGCTCCGCCGTCGCCTTCGGCACTCGCTCCGCCCCGACTCCGCCTCCCCTTCCCTCCCCCCCGCACAGCGACGCAGCGGCACCTCCCGGCGGCATGGAGGACTCAGCACAGGTCCCGCCTCAGACACGCAGGAAGGCAGGCAGCGGAGAGACAGACAAGACACAGCACCACGAAGGCCGCACGTCCTCTTCTTCCAGGACACGCCCCGCCCCTGAGCCTCCCCTCGCCCTGGAAATAGTCTTCCTTGTGACTCAACCGCTGCAACACCCTCGAGCCTCCACTCCCTCCTTCTGCACACCCCGCCTTTCCTCTCCCCAGCCACATAAAAGCCTGAACTTGTGTGTGTGTTTGTTTTGTGTGTGTTTTTCTGTGTTTGTGTGTGTTGTGTGTTTTCGTGTGTGTTTTGTATTTGTGTTTTGTGTCTTTGTGTGTTTTTGTGTTTTGTGTTTTATGTGTGTGTGTGTTTTGTATTTGTGTGTTTTGTCTTTGTGTGTGTTGTGTGTGTGTTTGTGTGCGTTTTGTGTTTGTGTGTGTGTCTGTCCCACGTTCTGGCCAACGTGTGTGTCTGTTCTGGCCAACGTTCCATTTCCACTGCCATTTTCAAGTGCCTCAGAGAAAAGGCTCCATCATGCTGAGGCGGGGAAGGTAGTTCACTGTGTGGGAGCAGCACACACAGGTTTCTGTACTATTCCCCTGGGCTATTCTAGCTAATTAAAACAGGTCTACCCATTTAATGGGAAAATATTTTTTCACTGATGAATGTTGTTTTTGAGCACCATCTTGAGACCCATTGAACACAATGAAGCTTACTTTTGAACTGACATGGTTAGGATTGTGCTTGAAGAGACAGCACTTATGTAGCTTATCCTAACCTTTCTAGGCTGGCCTAAATACAGTATGTCCTTATCATATATCATACCAATAGGATATGAATTTACATAAATCCCTATCATCTCGTCACAGGGAGAGGCTGTCACTGGGACCTAGTCCAGGGTGTCCAGATCCTCCAATGGTGTTAGCACTCCTGGTATATTTCTGTAATTATATATATGAGAATTGGAGTGTTACAACTGTATCCCTATTTTTTGTCTCAGAGTGGTATGTACTGATGTGCTAGAATTTTCTTATTAGTGCAGCATGTTGCTAGAATGACAGCTTTATGCAGCCAAACTGGAAATATCCTCTAAATCATACAAACTTTTCAAGATCTTTCCAAGATATCAGCCCATTTGTTGCTTGGTTTATTTTCTGTTTGCTTACTTTCATTCTTTGACTGTGTTTTCATATCTGTGGTTTAAAACCATCTTGCTAGTCTATTCCCACATCTTCACCAGAAGACAGGGTTTTGGCACAGAACCAGCCATGAAAGGAAAATGTGTCCCTTAAGTATTACCCATCAAAAGTGTGCCATTCCACTCATGAGAAAGCTTGGCATGGAGCTATAAAAATATAATCTACTTCCACATATTTCAAATATTTGAAGTGTGAAAGCTTTGGTTTTCCCACAGAAGCTGGGACTGGGCCGAGGTTTATCTTGATACTGATTTATGAACATGTCCAAAAGAAAATGAAAGTGTTGTGATGTTATTTTTGGAGTGGGAGAGGCAAATTAGTGAATGGGGGTTGGAAATGCAGAGATTTTATTTCTTTTTCATAGGTACAGCTGCTTGGACAAAATCTAATGTGGGAGATTTGCCACACCGAATTTGAATTACTGCTGCTTAATATAGGGCTCTTTCCAAGTTTTGTGTGGGAAAATGGTGATCACTCATAATGTGGACTGTCATGATAGCTTAGGCCAGGCTGAGCTCCACCAGAACCTATACACCTCCCATACCAGCTCCAAAATGCTGTTTCCCAGTGCCTACCAAAATCAAAAAGAAGAACCGGTGAGGCGGTTCGGCAGTGGAACAGATTGCCAAGGAAGGTGGTGGACTCTCCCTCACTGGGGATCTTCAAGCAGAGGCTCGACGAGCACCTGTCGGGGATGCTCTAGGGCAGCATTTCTCAAAGTGGGGGTTGGGACCCCTTTGGGGGTCACCTAGAGATTTCCTGGGGGGTCGCCTAAAGACCCCTGGTTCAGGGGGCCAGGTCAGACTTGCCAGACCTCCTGCTGTAGCTGCACGCACACTGGGGCTGACTGACAGCTTCAGGGCCCAATCCTATGCATGCCTACTCTGAAATAAATCCCATTATAGTTAGGGGGGCCTTTACTCCCATGTAAATGTGGATAGGATTACAGCCTCAGGGCCCAATCCTATGCATGCCTACTCTGAAATAAATCCCATCGTGTTCAATGTGTGCACAGAACACACATTTAATTTGTAACAATGAAAATACATCCTGCATATCGGATATTTACATTACGATTCATAACAGTAGCAAAATTACAGTTATAAAGTAGCAACAAAAATAATTTTATGGTTGGGGGTCCCCACAACATGAGGAACTTATAAAGGGTTCACGGCGTTAGGAAGATTGAGAACCACTGCTCTAGGGGGATTTCCTGCTGCAGGCAGGGGGTTGGACTAGATGACCTACTAGGTCCCTTCCAACTCTATGATTCTATTATTCTAACCTCATTGAGCACTTTTCTCATTTTGTGCCAGGAGTCTAGCAAAACCAAACAAAAAACCCTGTTCTGAACTTTCTGCTGTAACTGCACAAACAGCTATCAAGACTTCGTATTTGGGGGGTGGGGGTGTGAATTGGTGAAGAAATGAAACTGTTGGGTTACAGAGGAAGAGACAGTTAAGTTACAGTACAATCCTAACTCCAAGTTGGGATAACAGAACTGTCATGTTGGCCTGGGGGTATCACGAAACTGCCATTCCGGGATGGGGACGAGGGTGTTAGGCCAGTGCGCAGAAATGTGTTGGCTTCTGCATGTGACCATGGGAATAGACAGGTGTGTTGCGCTGGCCTAAATTGGTTAGGATTGCACCCATAATTGATACACTACTTCTGTGGTACTTGAGCATTTCAGCCCAGCCAGGACCCCCTTTCAAACTTAAAATCTGTCTGAGACTCACTGTCAAATTTACTGGGATGGGACATCATTGTGATACCAGAGATCATCCATGTCTATTTGAAAGTAAGTCCCACTGTGTTCAATGAGACTTACTCCCAAGAAAGCCCAATGCCAGATTCCAAGATGACAGATCCCACCCTCTTGTAATCCCCCCTGACCTGATGTCATGACCCCCACTTTGAGTACCACTGCCTTACTTTATCCTGACTTCAGCAATCCAGTTGAACCTCCAGAAGGAGGAAAGGCTCAGGCAAGATGAGCTTTTGGGATGTTGAATTGACTGTCCACAAAGGTGACAGTGAAAGTGTGTGTATCAAAATTGCACATCCAGGAAGCAGAAAAGGAATGAGAGAAGCAGGGAGATATTACCAACATGCTAAGGCTTTCCTGGTTGGATGAGCTTAGAACATAATTTAATACAGTGGTGTAGCTAATTATCATGTAGCCCGGTACAAAGCTCAAAATGTTGCCCCAGAAGGGATGTCAAAATCAGAAGTGATGTCATCTTGGGGTGTTTTTTTAAATTTTTTAATTTTCTCCTGCAAAAACAAAATCAAATTTAATTAAGTAAAAAAAATGAAGATTGTGCCCCTTATTGGTTAGGGAAACTATGCTGCGGCAAAGAGGAATGGTTATTTTGCCCTGCTAAATATAAGAGGAGCTCCACTTAGAAATGCCTGTATACCCACTTAGCATGTGGTAACCGTATTATGATATATGTATATGAAAATGAGGCTGGATTCATATTAACACCTTATTTGTTCCATACAGTATCAGAATTGCATCTCATTGCCTCTCAGAGCAATCAGTATCATGGGAACATTTGAGTTTAAAAAATCCACTTTTGTTCCATAGGCTTTTGTGTTTTCATTTTCTAGTTAATTGGCCATAACATTTGATAGAATATAGATATTCCAGTGCACAATCTTCCAGTGCACAATCTGCAGCACAGTGCAGTTTGTTTCATTGAATTCTGCATAAAATTACCTTTCTAACAATATAGAACATGACAATATTATCATTCAAGCATAGCCCATTTTACACAATTTTAGCAACTAGTGTCAAGCTCGGCTTGTTGCGCCCCCCTAAAGCTTGTACCTGGTGCAACTGAACCCCCGTACCCCCTCTAGCTATGCCACTGATTTGATATATTTCTCAAGTTATTAACCCATGGATTAAAGTAAATTGTATGATTTCCAGGGGTCCTCAAACTTTTTAAACAGGGGCCTGGTTCACTGTCCCACAGACACTGTCGGGGGCCAGACTATAATCCAGGCTTTTCGAGGACCTTGTCCTACATTTTTAAAAACACTCCCTGGGGCTTACCTTTGGGGTCCGTTGGAGCCTCTGGTATCTGTAAACCCCCCCAGCCAGCTGGGGGGAGGCTGCAGTGGTGCGGAGGACCAGCGCGGGTGGCTTTAAACCCCCCCAGCCAGCCGGGGAGAGACTGCTGCACTGCAGTGGTGCCGCACGGGCACCCCTGAGCTCCCCCGGCTGGCCGGGGAGAGGCTGTTGCAGTACGGTGGTGCCGTGCGGGTGCCCCTGAGCCCCCCTGGCCGGCTGGGGAGAGGCTGTGCAGCACGGTGGTGCCGTGCGGGCACCCCTGAGCCCCCCCAGCCAGCCGGGGAGAGGAGCCTCTGGGTGCGCAAAGACACAGCACGCCCTTGTTGTCCAGCAGGGGGCGGGACAGGAACAGGAAGAGGCTCCTGTATCCACCTCGCTGCAGCGAGGAAGAGCCTCTGGGTGTGCAAAGATGCCCCGTGCCCTGGTTCTCTGCCTCCCACACAGCTGAAGGCAGAGCACCCCCGCCAGGCTGTGGGGATGCCGCAGACTGGATCCGGCCCGCGGGCCATACTTTGAGGATCCTCATCATTTTGTTTTCAGCTGTGGAAAGTATCTTCAGGGGTTACAAATGTAGCTTCTCATTTGATAGTGGGGATCAACATCCACCTAGCAGGAAAGTAATGAGAGAAGCATGGAGACATTATTAAAAATAGTTACTTTTTGAGAAAAAGAAAAGCAGGAAAAACAAGTGGAGGGGCAGTTGGAAAAGAATGCTGGGGAAACAGATTCTCTAAGGCAAACTGCTGGTCTGATGCTTTGGTAGGAGCTGAGGTAAATGAAGATCATCTCAAAAGTACCACTGAGGAGCAAACCTACCGGAAAATATACTTTCATCTTTTGTGAGCTTGGCTCACTGTTACAAAGCATCTAATAAAATTTTTGAAAGCACTCTTACTGTGTTTTCTTACTAACCTGAAAAATCCAGTTATAGAAATTGGTCGTGGCAACATTATCAAGCAAAATGGGATTTCACCACCCCTTTTGCATTATACCAGGCAATGCTTCTCTCCTTCAAATCATTTCAAACAGGGTCCCAGCAAGTGAAGGGTCTGCATCCAAAGCAACCAAAAGCAGAAGGCCATAATGATGGTGGATCACAAATTGTGGGGGTCATGCCCAAGGGTGGCCCACAGATGACACAAACTGAAGATCCTGTGCTGAGTGGTGGAAGCCACATCAGGATGTGGCAAAATGAGGAATGCATCACACATCTTCCTGCCACTCACTGGCAGGAACTCTCTGAATTTTAAGACAACTATGTTCAGTAGAGTACTAGTCAAATTCAGTCCCTGTCAAACTCAATAGTTTACATGTTTTTCTCCTTTAAAAATGTTACATATTTAGTAACCCACAAAAACTTTCTAATTTTAACAAAAAACGTTATAATATTAGGTGCATATCAGCTTAGGAATTAGAAGAATCAGCTTGCAATTTGTGTTTCCCTTATTTCTACACCTTACATCAGCTATAGAAATCATTGGGTAATACGGTTTTCTGCTGCTGGCCTGGGCAGTTAAGGGAATTGCTGCCAACCAACAGTGATCAAATGTGAACAATCATGTGAGCACCCCTGATTAGCCATGGCAGAGGAGGAAATGTAATTGCTGAACAAGCCTGCCATTTGTCTGGACTGACCTAGGGATTTGGAGATAAGAAGAACCAAAACTGCAAGTGGCTTGCTAATTTTCTCTCAACATTGAAAAAAAATATATGTTCAGAAAAGAGCTGTTGTTAGCAAGGGTTATATGCGTGCTGAAGCCAAAATGAATATTCACATGTTTGAAATTTGCCACCATTTCAAAAGCTGTTTCTTTTTCCTTTTCCAGAGTCAAGCAACACTCAGCTATGCCAGTGGAAGCCATGTGTTTATTGAGCCATTGAGATAATCTGATTAAATAACTGGGGTATGAACCATTGTATGAACCTTCTCTTCTCATACTCTAGATTAGAATAAATCAGTGATGGGCCTAGGCCAGTTCGGGCTGGATCGCACAAACCTGTTCCTAATTTTGGCCCGCCGCTAGTGATCCACTTGCTAGCCCATCACTGCGCCGGCGTCTACATTGACGCAGGCGGAGTCGCATAATGAAGAGGATGCGACTGCACTTGCATCAATATTGACAGCACTTGCGTCAACCTCTTTAGGACACAGCTGCGCCTGCGCCAACCTTGGCGCACGCGCAGTATGCCAGGATTGGGCCCTGCCCCTCGCCCCGCCCACCCACAGCGTAGCACAGCCCCTGGCCCCGCCCCTACCCTCCCCGGCCCCGCCCCTGGCCTGGCCCGCCCACTTCTGGGGAACTGGTTGTTGGGCCAAGCCGGGCCCACCTCTGAATATGATATCTAAGAAAAAGAAATTCAAATTTTGCTGATATTTAAATATTGAAGGAAAATTTTAGTTTGAAATCTGAAACATTCCTGTAGTATTTGCTATCAGCATTTGGCACTCAGATACAGTGGTGCCTCGCGTAAAGTATGTTTCACGTAACAAACTGTGCTTCACAAAAAGAACACATTTGTTGGCAGTTGGGGCTGATGCACTGACCAGCAGCCTGTTTAAAAAGCGTCAGGGCTGCCTAGCGCACCTGCCCATAGTGAAAGTAACACTTCCATGCTGTTTCTCCTGTGGCTGGGTGTCCGCTAGGCAGAGGGAGAGAAGCACAGTAGAGAAGAGGGAAGCAGCTCATGGCTAGCCAGAAGGGAGCAGGGGAGAAAGAGGCTCAAGATGGAGATAAGGAGAAAGTGTGGAGACAATTTGAAGGTGACTTGGATTGCAGCCTCCTAACCATGTCTACCCAGAAGTAAGCCCCATTGTGTCTTTAGGACTGCAGCCTTTCATAGGATCATGCACACTGAATGCATATTTTTAATTCAATCCCAGTGTTCTGTCATTATTTTTACATCCAGTTAATATTTTTATATGAATATTTTGGGGGTTGTGGAACCAATCGTTTGAGTTTCCGTTATTTCCTATGGGAAAATCTGCTTCACATAAAGAATGTTTCACGTAACAAACATGTGTCCAGAACGAATTAAATTTGTTACGCGAGGCATCACTGAATTGGTTTCTATCTAGCTACAGTCTTTATATACCATTTTTCAACGGAAAAGTTCACAAAGCGGTTTACACAAAAATGAAAAAATTAATAGTTAATTAATAGCTAATGTTTTCTCTTGATTGTTTTATGTGAACAGACACCAGCATTGCAGTTGGTGCCATCAAATATTAAAAACTCACAGCATGCCAGTTGTCAAGTCATCACAAGCTGAACATGAGTCAGCAGTGTGATGTGTCTGCAAAGAAGGCAAATGCCATTTTAGGCTGCATTAAGAGGACTGTAGCTTCCAAGTTGCGAGTTCTAGTTCCTCTTTATTCTGCATTGGTTAGACCTCTGTGTTAGAGCACTGTGTTCAGTTCTGGGCACCTCATGTTAAGAAAGATGCAGCCAAACTGGAGCAAGTCCAGAGGAGAGTGACAAGAATGATCAGTGAGATGAATAGAATAGAATTTATTATTACAGTCCAAGACCAGCATTAATTAAACCAAACATTAAAAACATAAAAACATTAAAAATATGTAAAAACATAAAACAATCAATGTACATCTTTCCCATCAGCCACATTCTGTTATTAAAATTATTTGAGGTTATTTAAAACTGCCCCTATTTTACTACATTTTTATATCGGACAGCAATAGCTTTCGAGCAAAACTTTGCAACATTGTACGTTACTTCCTCATTGCTATCTTCAAGCAGCCATTCCAGTAACCGAGATGCTGAAGTTTCTGGGAACCTTCTAATTAAGGGCTCTAGACGGTCTTTCCTTAAATCCTCATAAAATTGGCAGTATAGAAGTATATGTCCTGTTGTTTCGATCTCCTCGTCGTCACAAGGGCACAATCTATTTAAATATGGTGTTTTATTATAACAACCTTCGAGGACATTGGAGCGTCCTCCTCAGTGATGGGCACTTACCGGTACGGGCCTACGTGCCCGTACCGGTTCTTCCCGTTTCCCTGCCGCTAGCATACTGCCAGCGACAGGGAAATGCAAAACATAGCAGACCGGTACGGTCCGCCATGTTTTGCGTCCACCGCTGCCTGCCTAGAAGCGGGCAGTCCGCTTCTAGGCAGGCTCTGCCCCTCGCCCCGCCCACACCCCCTGACCCCGGCTGGCCCCTCCCACTTCCAGCATACCGGATCTTGGGATGGGGCCAGCCCATCTCTGGTCCTTCTTATACCCTTACCTGTGCCGTCAAGGAAGACAAGCACTCACCTGGATGTGCAACTGATTTGGAAATCTCATCAGGCTTTAAAAATGTTGGTTATACATCCACAGGAGATAAGGTTGCAGCACTTATACAGAGAATATCTTCTAAAAAGTTACACCCAGAGAGGGAGGTAGAAAAGGAACACTCTCCCATTAGTTTGGATAATTCTTCTCTATCGTTAGAGGAATCTTTTTCTCAGAAATTACAGCATCCCCATGTGGATATTTTAAAGCTACATGACGTGGAGATGACTCCTAACATGACTACTGTCATGAGTGCCCCGGAGTCCAAAGTAACAGAACCCATGCAGCTGTCCAGCCCTTTGACGGTTATTCATGGAACTCAAGGTACAAAGATACAACAGCTCAATGTCAAAGTTCATCATCTTCCGGACTTGAAACCCCGGGTGACAAAGCATGATGAGGAAGAACCAGATCTGAGACCAGGAGCTCTCTTCCTAAATGATCCGCACTTTGATGGAATAACGAATCAGTGAGATGAAAGAAAAGTCTTACGAGGAAAGGTTGGGGGAACCTGTGATGTTCAGCCTGGAGAAAAGGAGGCTGAGGGAAGACATGATTGCCCTCTTCAGATACCTGAAAGGGCTGTCATATGGAGGAAGGGGCTCATTACAAACTGCAAGAAAGGAGATTCCAGTTGGATATCCGAAAAAAATTCCTGTCGGTGAGGGTGGTTCAGCAGTGGAACAGATTGCCAAAAGAGGTGGTGGACTCCCCCTCACTGGAGATCTTCAAGCAGAGGCTCGATGAACACCTGTCAGAGTTGCTCTAGGAGGATTTCCTGCTGCAGGCAGAGGGTTGAACTAGGTGACCTACTAGGTCCCTTCCAACTCTATGATTCTATGATTCTATGTCCACTATCAGATATTATTACAGGAGGGTAGCAGTAGCTGGTACCGAGGTTATCAAATTCAAGGCTAACACACCCCAAAAATCTATCTACATTAAAGCCTGGACCTGTGTGCAGGGTGTCCACACATTCTGTGTCAATCAAGCAGGTGAGGGTTCCATTCCCATGTGTCTATATGGCAGAGAATTAGAGGAGAAAAACTGTCAACATTCAATTCACATTTCAACTGCCATATCTCTCTCTGGGACAGATAACAGGCCAGACTGAGAATAGGCTTGAGAGCCATTGAGAAGTGAAGTAACAAAAGGGCAATTAGGGAAATAGTTGAAGAGAGCCATTGATGAAAGAAGAGGGCAGTGTCATCAGCTGTGAGCTGTTTTATACTTGTCTTTTTGTAGACAAAAGAATGCAGGCACAATCCTAACCAATTTAGGCCAGCACAACTCACTTGTTTCCCCATTCCTATGGTGGTGTGGGTGGGCTGGCACTTTTCTGTGCATTGGCCTAATGCGCACTCCCCCAAGAGTGGCTCAGAAGTTCCATAACAGCACTTTTGTGACACACCTAGGCCAGCTTTTGTGACACACCTAGGCCAGCACAAGTAGGGCTGTGAGTGGCACAAGCAGTTAAGACGATGTGCCTGTTAACCAGCAGGCCAGGGTTCGAGACCCGGGTTGGCCCCACAAGACAGGGTGAGCTCCTGTCCTTAGCCCAGCTCTGCGACGCCAGCTGGATCCAATCATATTGGCTCTGCCTTTCCATTGGACTAATTCAGTGGAGTAGAGAGGGGGGATTTGCTGCTTGGGTAGCAGCCTATCCTCCATAACAATCCAACCCAGGCTTTTGTGCTTCACATGCAGCATATGCAGTGCCAAGCACGATAACATAGTTTTTCAAGACTGACGGAGGCCTGTTGCTGCTGCTGCTAGGCCTGCACAGGACTAATAGGGGGTTAGAATTGCAGCCACAGGACACAATCCTAATAATATTTTCAGCACTGGCATAGTTGTGCTAGTGCGGCATGTGATGCATCCTGTAGTTGCGGGGGGCAATCGTGGAGGCCTCTTCAAGGTAAGGCAATGATTGTTCCCTTATCTCAGAGTTGCATTGTCCTTACCCTGGTGCTGAAAAGTTGGTCATAATATTATGGAAGCCTTGTATCTGGGTTTCTTTGCACATGTTCTTTTTGGCCCATCTTTTAACCCTTTTCCATCAGACCCCTGGTCCCTGTAAGCTTACATCATCCCTTTACTCTGATCTTGACCAGGGTCAAGTTGTTTTCTTACAGTTGTTTTCTTTCTTTGCCACCATTCAATGGTCATACATTGGAGCATAACTTATTACGGTATATTGTCTCCCCTGTTCTTGTTAAATTGTTTTATATGTCATCAGAATGTTTATGACACTTCACATTATAGTACCAGATGCTTCTTGTCCATTGATGTTCATTTGTCAAGGAGCCAAAGGGACAACTGAGTACAAAAGGACTATGTTCCAGGCCTCCATCTTCTATGTAGCTTGAAAAATTTGCATTGTCAGAAATTCTTAGTCTGTTTTCTGTCATAATGTTTGGTCACAAATATACAAACACGCAGCAATACCATATCCATCAAAGAGCTATTCAAAGTCCAATTGTCCCATTACTGGATGTCAAATATAGATATTAAATACCGGTATGTCAAGAGCAGTTCGATTAGCACTGTACATACTAATGTACTCTACTTGTAAATCTCTGGATCATTTTCAGTATATGAATATTCAATCGGTCAATCATCCTGGCTATCATGGTTTTCTAAAAGGAAATAGACCTTATAGGGAAAAGGAGACCTTCCTTCTTTTGAATTCTCAGCCTAAAGGTACATGAACTGTTTTGTCTGAAGATCCTGAGTAGCCCTAAGACTCAGTAAACCTGACAGCCCATTCCTAGGCATGTCCAGTCAGAAGTAAACCACACTTAGTTTAACTAGGGTACAATCCTAACCAGCTTAGGCCATCACAACTCACCTATCTCTCTGTCCCCACAATGGTGTGTGGCAGCAGCAAATGTCTATACTGGTCTAATCATCCTGTGAGTGGTACCTTACAGCACTTTTGTAACACTGCCAGACTAGCACAGGACTTGTGCTGGACTAACCAGAGGTTAGGATTGCACTATGAGACTTACTCCCAGGTGAACAAATATAGGACTGCAAAAATCATTAACATTCTTGGAAGTGAGTCCTATTGAATGTATTGAAATTTACTTCTTGAATGAGATAAAAGCTTTTAAGCCATCTTGGGCATTTTCTTTAGCATGGGAAAGGCAGGGTATAAATCCTGTAAGTGTACCCCCCCCCCAAATGCATTTTCCTCTTATAATTTATATAATTGCATCAAGATAATGGTAGTTCCACAGTGTTCCCACAAGGGGACCTTGCTGACTGGCCTTAACAATCCTAGAGCTTCTCTTATCCATTTGCAGTGTCATGGAAGCTTACGGCCTGAACAACTCATTCAGTCACAAATGCTGTATTTTGCTTTCGTCTTTTTAAAATAGCAGCCATGGGAGATCTGATCATGATCAAAACCACTATAAGGCCATGTGGATATTTATTCTTTTACCCCTGCATCGATTCCCTGACTTAAAATTCCATCTCTGAAGCAACAGTTACTGTATTTACTTGAAAATAATGCTCACAATTTTTCAGCCAAATTTATAGTCTCCAAAACCAAGGTGTGCATTAGATTAAATGGTTAATTAGATTTGAGTAAATGTGGTATTTTTATTATAAGTATAGGGTGCACATTAGATTCAATGGCAGATAAGTTTCAAGTAGATGTGATAGTTATGGAGAGGAAAATAAACGTGCACAAAACTGTGCCAAGGTTCCCCTTGGCTAAAGAAAGCTTGATAAGAGCAGTTTGGATTGGGGCGATGATGTGTACCATAAAAGATTACCCTCCATACTGTGACTCAGATCTTGTTCCTCCCCTCTCATTAAGATGCTTTTTGAGAAAGAAAATGAAATTGGGAATTCCAAAAACTGAACTCCTACATTGTGTTTAGTTGGGCTCCCAGGTGGGTGCCCAGAGCTGTCGTCAGTATCTTTACAGCAGTATAATAGACAGGGTTTTTTTGTTTGTTTGCTTTGTTTTGTTCCCCCAGCCTCCAATATCCCCAAATGCCCAATGTTGAGTTTCTTGTGGTGATTGTTCTACATCTCAGGATATCTGCTTCTCAGGATACCTCAGGATAGTTCTTAGGATATTTCGTTTCTGTGTGTGTTTGCAAAAGAACTTTTGTTGCATTGCATTATTGTGAAAATAGGATCTTCAGGACAACAGCGCAGAATACCCACCCTACCTCTTTAAAGCTACTATGAAAGATTAAAGCGGAGTAAAGAGTAAAGAATAAATAATGTGACTACCTTATTACATTATTTGGTTGCTTTGATGTTATTTTGTTTTGCTTTGGCTGTGTTGTGATTTGAACTAATGGTTAGCAGGGGTAGGCTTCACCATTTTGAAGAGGCAAAACAGGATTAAATTTTTTTAAAATTGAATGTATCTTTTTTAAAAAATTGAGTGAATCTACAAACTAACTTTTGTAGATTTGCCTGTGGGCAAAGGGTCTTTACTTTTGTCTTTTACTTCTGTCTCATGCTTAGACATTTTTAAGCTCAATCAGTCCATCAATCCATTGTATCTCAGTTCCTTGGTGGAATATGGGATACAAATAGGATCAATAAATAATGCAGGGTTTGTTCCCCAGTCTGTTCCTGCTGCCCTGGTCTGTTCCTCCAACTGTTCCTCCAACCAAATCCTATCTGATGTGTAGCAGCTCAGTATGACTCTTTGCCAAGGATTCTGTAGCTTGCCTGGGTTGAACTTGCAGCACAAAAAAAGCATCCTCTGTCCTCTTGGGAGACTGTAATTCAGTATTCATTTTTCGAGGACTACCTCTGTTATCATCAATACCCCCTGCCCTGGCCTCACAAGCCTGCGTCACTATCTTTATCTCTCGCATCTGCTAAGAACAGGAAGCGTGGAATATGAAACAGGTCACGCCTGTCCCAGGGGAATGAGATTAAGTAGACAGATGTATTTTGTAGATGGTGGGGGTAGACCTAGGAGATGGGATAAATGTGGCTTTTTGACTCTGTTGTTCATCTGAGAATATATACAAATATATTCTGTTTGGCTGGATTGCAATGGGCTTCATATTGGTAGGGTGACCACTTGCCCTTGGGGTCCTTGTGGTATATCATTCATACTGCTCCCTGAACCCTTCAGATGGCCTTGGAATGGCTAGGGTTAGTCAAATGATCCCAAAACAATGGGCAATCATTTTGGATCAGCAGAAATACGTTCTGACACAGAACAGTCTTTCAGAGGAGCATGTGAGCATTTGATTGAATGCAATATTGCTGTTTCTAGTCTTTTCCCCTGACACAGATTGCAGTTTAATTTGGAAACTGCATTCTTCATCCAGGTCATCTAGTAGGAAATATTTTCTTACCTATCCTGCATTTTTGGAACAAGCCTGACAGCAATTCCATCAAGTTCTGCCTTCTTATCAGGGTAACATTCAGACAGAATTGCATCTCTCTGTTTCTGCTGCTCTGTTTATGGTGCATAAAAAAACAGAAAATTTTGCTAAAAATCATAAAGATTATGCTATTGGAATTGATTAGGTTGCTTCTGTCTACCTTTAAGAAAGAAGGCCTGCCCTGCTCACATATTTTTTAATACGCAAAAGTATTTTCATGGCATGGAGATTCTAATTCCAGTACCTAAATCTGTGGATAAATCCAAAGCAGAGGAGCAGCAGCTGATTAAAGAAGCTGTCAACCCTAAATTGTGGACCAATGTAGCAATTGTCAGGCCACTTTGCAAAGTTTAGCTTATCAAACCTTAATTTGCTTTTAAGTTATAATATGGGGCTAGGCACAGCACATCCATGCATTTGTACACACATACGCATCAATACATATATGAGAATGAGATGATAGCAGCAAGCTTGTCACAGGCCTGGCCCAGGTCTCTAGAAGTTTAATGATTACTCTAGCATAGGTAACAATGGCAAGTTAAATAACCTGATAGCTGTGAGATAGAGCAGAACAGAACAGTGCTCTGCACTCGAATTGGCATGGTGGCGGAGGTAAAATTGCTGCTTAATGGGGCAGTGATAGAAAAACAGGGCTGCTGATCACATTCCTTTTTCCAAACTTTTGAAGTTTCTCTTCTGGGTTAGATTTGCAATTGCAACCAAGGCAAGGTGACCATATAGAATGGAGGACAGAATAGAAGCATTGCATAGAGGAGGGAATTTAGGTAGGTGCTGCTTTTTAAACCCTTCTACACATGCCTAAATTTCCTCTTCTATGCAATGCTTCTACTTCGTCCTCCATTCTGTATGGTCACCTTGACATAGGGTAAACACAACAGCCCAGCCCTAGTCAAATCTTGCTTCAGATATTACAACAGAAAAACCTATTGAGCACTGTTCTTATGTTTTAGCAGCACTTGATCTACAGAAATTATCAGGTGGCAGATTTGACAGCATGAGACAAACATTTTTCATGTGCCTGTGCAGATATATACATACCAGTTGACATATGTATATCAAACAGCTGTTAAAGGCATAGCTACAGTAACACAACCCAATATTTAAACGTCTTTCACACCAACAGTATAGGCACTTTGCACATAACATAGAAGCAGTCTGTGGTCCCTAGGTAGAAAACTAATACAGTGGTGCCTCACGTAACAAATTTAATTTGTTCCGGAAGCAGTTTCTTTACGTGAAGCAGATTTTCCCATAGGAAATAATGGAAACTCAGACAATTGGTTCCACAACCCCAAAAATATCATATAAAAATATTAACTGGATGTAAAAATGATGACAGAACACTGGGATTGAATTCAAAACATGCATTCAACGTGCATGATCTTATGAAGTCTACTTAGGCTGCAGTCCTAAAGACACTTTCCTGAGAGTAAGACCCATTTAACACAATGGGGCTTACTTCTGGGTAGACATGGTTAAGAGGCTGCAATCCAAGACACCTTCAAAGTGTCTCCCCACTTTCTCCTTCTCTCCATCCTGAGCCTCTCTCTCCCCTGCTCCCTTCTGGCCAGCCCTGAGCTGCTTCCCTCTTCTCCGCTGCTCTTCTCTCCCTCTGCCCAGCAGACACCCGGCCACAGGAGGAACAGCATGGAAGTGTTGCTTTCACTATGGACAGGTGCGCTAGGCAGCCCTGACGCTTTTTAAATAGGCTGCCGGCCAGCGCATCTGCCCCAACTGCCAACGAATATGTTCTTTACGTGAAGCATTTTCTTTACGTGAAGCAGAATCCTAGATAAATTTTTGTTTGTTACATGAAACATACTTTATGTGAGGCATTCTTTACATGAGGTGTCACTGTACTTGGTCAGTGGGGAAATTATAGGAATCTCCAAAGAACTAAGGAAAAAAGGGGGACGATCAAAGCAGGGTGACCAGATCCTAAAGCCAAAATGTAGGACATGGTCATCCAAAAGTCCAGATTTCCGACACCCTACATTTTGTCCTACATTTCTTAAAAATCAGGAGTAAGCTCCATTGAATTAATTGGCTTACTTCTGAGTAGACATCTACATACCTTGGCTGGGAAGGCTGCTGAGGAGGCCTAGGCAGCAGCTGAGGACAGTTAGGCTGAGACTGAGTTCAGCTGTCTGAGTACTGCAGGCATCCATTTTGAAAAAAATTACTGTGCGCATGCACACGCAGTCTTCCCCTGCCTCCTTGCCTAAAGGTTCTGCCAGAAAGGCTTCTCCCAAGGGCGGAGTATCCTGTCCTTACTCACCGGCACTTTCAGTTTCCTAATTGGAGGCGTGTGCCAGCGAGGTCAGGAGTGGATACTCCACCCATGTTGAAGCCTCTCTGTTGAAACCTTTGGGTAGGGAGACAGGGAAAGACTGCGTGCACATGCGCATAGTAATTTTTTTCAAAATGGATGCCCGCAGTGCCCGGACCTAGCTGCGCCAAACCGCGACTAACTCTATCTGCCCCCCAGTACCCCCAAACACTCTCCCATCTCCCCCAGAATCCTGGATGGGCCCAGGAGTTTTCCTATTCTGCCAGACGGGGTAAAAAACCCAGACAAGTCCAGGGAAAGCTGGACACCCTGGTCCAGGGAAAGTCTGGACACCCTGGATCAAAGGACAGTGGAGATATTAGTAAACAGAGACTATAGTGGCATAAGTCTTATTTTGGATCTTGATGCATTATTTTAAAGGAAGAGTGAGTGGTTTGATGAACAGAGAAGGTGAGCTTCATCCATGTAAGGGAAAGAGTGTGACAAAAAGTGTGAAAATGAGGGTTACCAATTTTACAAAAGAGAAACCTTACCAGATTGAACAAATACGGTACTCCATCTAGCCTAGCATCTTGTTTCCCACCAATCACATGCTTCTGATTATCTTACAAGCATGCCATGAAGACCACACCTTTTTCTTGGTCAGCACCTGTTGTTCTTAGGTATCTCAACATGAATATTTTATGAGAACTTAAAGCTACTGATCCGTTTTTCCCCCTCCCAAAATTCCTGCAACAATTTCTAAGCAATTCTGCCTTGAATAACGAGCAACACCTTGGAACATTTGGTTTCAAGAAACTGATTACTGTATTAATTACAATGGTAACAAGGCAGACAAAGAGCTCCTGCAGGAGCTGACCTTCTCAAAAAAAAGGGTTTTGCACCTTTTCCAAAGGCTGACTTTCTGACCTTTTTTGCAGATCCTCTTTTTCAGGAGCAAGGTCTTGGAACATTTGGTTCCAACAAACTGATTAAATAAGGCAATTACTTACCATAGTAACAAGGCAGACAAGGAGCTGACCTTCTGCAGAAGGAGCTAATTGCTCCTAAGTGCTAATTGCTTTTTTAGCTAATTGCTTGTTCCTACTGACCTCTTTTGCAGAGACTGACCTGTTTTGCAACACACACACAAGGACCCCAACTTTTTTATTATTATTTTGTATTGTATTATAGTATTGTAATCATTTTCATATGAATATTTTTGGGTTGTGGAACAAATCTTCTGAGTTTCCATTATTTCCTATGGGATAATCCGCTTTGTATAAAGAGCGCTTTGAATGACAAGCATGCTTCTGGAAAGAATTATGCTCGTAATTCCAGGCAGCGCTGTATATGTAAGGCCCTCTGCACTTGCCTAGAGAACTACAGTACTGTCTTTTTCACATCTCACCAGGGTATATATCTGGTGTATATCTGGTGGTTGAGCAATGAGTCAGATTAAGCTTTGGTTGTACTTTTCCTTTCCTTAGCAGTATGAAGGGGTTTATTGTAGGATAGCCTGGATAGCATATAACCCATCCCTCCAAAGGACAGCAAACAATAGATGCGAACATATTTCCTGTCCCCTATTTGTTTTACTATTGCTTCTAAGCATTCTCAGAGCATCTCCTTCTCAGTTCAGTTTGTCATAGAGAATGGGTCTCCAGACCCTGGATCAGGAGCCAGATGTGTTATGGCCCTGGGCAAAGCCTCTATCCAGCCCACAGCCAGCCACTGAACACCTACATGCTTCTGGCCCACCTGACCAAACACAACTCTGGTTAGGTCTGGAGGATGGTGTGAGGGCCAAAAAAATCACTTCCTGGTTTTCCCAGAAGTAGGCTCCTGGGAGGGGAGAATACATGGAAGAAGGTGTCTTGTGAACTCTCTGAAGCATCTGGTGAGCCACTGTGAGATACAGGAAGCTGGACTATATGGGCCTTTGGAGGCTGTTCTTATGTAATTTTTATTATCTCTGAAGGCCTTGGAAGGTGTTTAGGAGGTTGGGGAATGGAAGTCCATTTCAACAAGCTCAAAGAAGTCATAGGTAGGATCTCATGGGTTGATGAACTTACAGGAAAAGGGGCCCAAGATGGGTGGGAGCTCCTTAAGGACAGTTAGAAACAATTCCTATGAAAAAGAAAGATGAGAAAAACCTCAAAAAACCAGGATGGCGCCCAAGCAAGTGGGTGATGTGCTGAAGATACAAAAGACATACAGTGGTGCCTCACGTAACAGAATTAATTCATTCCGGAAGCAGTTTCTTTACGTGAAACTTTCTTTATGTGAAGCGGATTTTCCCATAGGAAATAATGGAAACTCAGATGATTGGTTCCACAACCCCAAAAATATTCATATTAAAATATTAACTGGATGTAAAAATGATGACAAAACACTGGAATTGAATTCAAAACATGCATTCAATGTGCATGATCTTATGAAGTCTACTTAGGCTGCAGTCCTAAAGACACTTTCCCTCTTCTCCACTGCTCTTCTCTCCCTCTGCTCAGCAGGCACCCGGCCACAGGAGGAACAACGCAGAAGTGTTGCTTTCGCTATGGGGAGGTGCGCAAGGCAGCCCTGATGCTTTTTAAACAGGCTGCTGGCCAGCATGTCTGCCCCAACTGCCAACAAATGTTTTCTTTACGTGAAGCGTTTTCTTTACATGAAGCAGAATCCTGGAGAAATTTTTGTTTGTTACGTGAAACATACTTTACGTGAGGCATTCTTTACTTGAGGCGCCACTGTATACTGTATATGCAATGGAAGAATGGTAAGCTTACCAAGTAGCAGTATGGACAGATAGCCTAGTCATGTAAGGAGGGGAGTCAGTAATATTAAAGCTCGGTATGAGCTGAGGCTGTCCAGGGATGTCAATAATAACAAAAATAACTTCTTTAGATATGCTCTAAGAAAGAGGAAGAGAAATGAGTGGGTGGGGCTGCTCCTGGACAATGATGGACAACTGGTGTCCTGGACAACTCCTACTTTGTGACTGTCTACTCTCATAAAGTTGGAAGGGACCCAGTAGGTCATCTAGTCCAAACCCCTGCCTGAAGCAGGAAATCCTCCTAGAGCATCTCCAATAGGTGCTAATTGAGCCTCTGCTTGAAGATCCCCAGTGAGGGAGAGTCCATCACCTCCCTTGGCAATCTGTTCCACTGCCAAACAGTCCTCACTGTCAGGAATTTTTTCCTGATATCCAACCGGAATTTCCTTTCTTGCAGTTTGTACCCATTGGTTCTAGTTCTGCCTTCAGTGGCAGCTAAGAACAAATAAGCCCCTTCCTCCCTATGATAGCCCTTCAGGTATCTGAAGAGGGCAATCATGTCTCCTCTCAGGCTGAACATACCAAGTTCCCCCAACCTTTGGGGATTGTACAAATGTGGGTGCTGGATCCACTTGCATCCTCAAAGAGTGTATGAAAACATGGGTGGCAAAGATTTGCAGATTCTGATCAACACAGAACCACTTTTCTAAATGTAATAAAGTCATTTGAACAGGATGAACTGCATCCTAGAGTTCTAAAGAAACTTGCAGATGTACTTGCAAAGTCTCTGTCAATTGTCTTTGAGAATTGTCTGTCTGTCTGTCTATGTATCTATTTATTTATATACTGCTTTTCAACTAAAAAGTTCACAAAGCGGTTTAGAAGAAAATGGAAAAAATTAATCTATATACTCATATAAAAGAGAAAAGTCACTGACTGACTCACTGACTCACTGACACACTCATCACCGCCCTGCCAAAAACCGCTGGGCCTAGAAGCGTGAAATTTGAGGTGGGTGTTCCTTCTGTGACGGAGGGGTGCACTAAGAACCGGTTTTTGGAAATTCCAAACGGAAAGGGAAGAAAAGGGGCGCAATGCATTTTCCTCCCTATACTTCGCATTGGAGAATTGATGACTCATCAACATTCCGCCACAACTGCTGGGCCTAGAAGCATGGAATTCTGGGAGTTCCTTCTGTCACCTGAACACCCCCCAAGAACCCACCTGGAGAAATTTAACCCTTCAGAGGCTGAAAAGGGGTCAACATGTTTTTGTCCTATACTTAACATGGGAGACTGAATAACATCAAGCCAATTCGGTGCTCAGTACCTGGTGCACTGGGAATGCTGTTCGGAGGAAGAGATTGCACTGGCGAGGATGCTGCGCATGGGAGGAAGTTGCGCATGGGAGGAAGTTGCGCATGGGGGGAAGTTGCGCATGGGGAAGTTGCGCATGGGGGAAGTTGCACATGGAGGAAAGTTGTGCATGGGGGAAGTTGCGCAAGGGGGGATGATGCACATGGGGAATTTGCGCATGGGGAAGTTGCGCATGGGGGAAGTTGCGCATGGAGGGATGATGCGCAGGGGGATGATGCGCATTGGAGGAAGTTGCGCATGGGGGAAAGTTGCGAATGGGGGGGATGATGCGCATGGGGGGATGATGCGCATGGGAAAAGTTGTGCATAGGACAAGTTGCGCATGGGGGATGATGCGCATGGGGGAAGTTGCTCATGGGGGAAGTTGAGCATGGGAAAAGTTGTGCATGGGGAAAGTTGCGCATGGGAGATGATGCGCATGGAGAAGTTGTGCATGGGGTTTGATGCGCATGGGGGGAAGTTGCGCATGGGGAAGTTGCGCATGGAGGAAAGTTGCGCATGGGGGAAAGTTGCACAAGGGGGAAGTTGCGCATGGGGGGAATTTGCGCATGGGGTGTTGATGCGCATGGGGTGTTGATGCGCCATGGGGGATGTTGTATGGGGGGATGTCGTATGGGGAAATGTTACTCCCGCAATGCGGGTACACTTTTTGCTAGTAGCTAATAAATAGCTATTGGGCTCCTGTCCCAAAAGGGCTCACAATCTAAAATGCAAAAAGAACATCAGCAGAAGCCATTTGAACAGAAAGGGTGTTTAGGGCCAGTTACTCTCCCCCTGCAAATAAAGGAGGAACACCCACTTGAAAGAGTGCCTCTTTCAAGTGGGTGTTCCTCCTTTATCAGTCCGTTCACTGATCAAGGAACACGCTATACAACAGTATTTGGAGGGGGTTGGGCCACATTGAAATAAGCAGACAACAAACAGGCTGAAACCCAGAAGCTGCATAAAGCAAGGCACTAGAGTAGCAAAGGCCCCAGGAACAAGCCTGGGCCACTGGGCCAACAAGGACTGACTCTGGGCCTAACCCCTATGATTTGGGGTCTATCCTGTCACTGTCCACCCCACGTGGGAGCCAGGTGCAGCCATAGAGCAGAAGGAAGAGCAAATAAGGAGAACACAATATTTAACCTTCAGATAAAGAATTATGAATTAAATAAACCATAAAGAGGTGCTTTACTAGCCCTGCCTAAAATCGAAATCAGAATTTGAGACAGCTTCCAACTCTGTTTTCAGTGCCAAACATTAGCCAAAAAATATAGAAGTCCATGAGTGCTGTGGTCTGAGAAAGTTTATGCAACAATTGGTCCATAAGGTGTTCCAGGATTATTTTATTCAAAAAGGATTCATGCTTCTAATTGAAGATTTTCATCCACAAAGCTACATCAATCTGCCCCAAAAGGGCCATAATACACCCTCTAGAATTTCCCAAAAATACTAACACATCTGACCCTTGAAAAAAAGACAATTTTGCACATATGCAAAATACTGGCACTACATTCATCACCACTCTACTGTATCTCCTGGACTGTAGGCATGGCTTCTATAGTCCTGAAAACACAAAAAACAGAGTGAACCAATTAAGCTCAATGGGACTATCTGAATAAGCATGCATAAGATTCTATTGTAAACCGTTAGGTGTGACTGAGTCATTTAACCCTCTTCCTTTAAACATTAACCAGTGCTCAGTTCTGATCTTTCCCTTTTGTGAAATGTTTCTTGAAGACCTGCTACCTCAAATCCCTTTTTTTGCCTACCCACTTGACCTTTCCCAAAAGAGAGCAGATCTGAGTAGGACTGGTGTTATTGCATCTCTTCCTGAGAACAGCAAACATGTCTTTCCCTTGGATCATTGTTTTGTACAGAAGGGTGTTCTGATTGAAATACACTGTATTTTAATTTACAGGTAACTCTAAGCTCTACTCCTTCCTCCCCAATTACTTACTTTTTTTGTATTACAGTACAGTTAGTGATATCACAGGAAAGTCTTAAAGCCTTCAAGGTTATTCACCAGGTCCAGATTTAGGTTTGATGAGGCCCTAAGCAATTGAAGGTAAAGGGGCCCTTTATATGTCCAGCTGTCCTTCGTCAACAATGAATTGTTGCTGTTTTTTGTGTTGAATATATGCTATGTGGTAATTTATTGACCTAATTTATGCACTTACACAACACAAAACACTGTTGCTATATATTGGTTTTATTTTATTAGTTTTTTATCTAATATTTTGGAAATATATATTAGCATTTATACATATTGCCCCTAAGTGGGGTCCCTAACCTATAGCTTATATAGCTTATACGTAAATCTGGCACTGTTATTCACTAAAGGTATTTAGCAGTGTTCACAGTTCTGTTCTTCATATTGCTTTAATTACACATTATGCCTCTTAGTTGTAAATTGATCAGAAAAGAAGACAGCATGGATGTTGAAAGAACTTTATGTTTTCAGAGAGTCAGAAAGTCAAGAAATGTTTCAACTTTCCTGTCTGTGGGTATCTTCTGAAAGATAATTGGTATGACTCTGCCACCAGGCTCACTCTCGGCCTGTGATTCTCAGTTTGTCTTTCAGTGTACCGCTTCACATGGTCCACCTGTTCAAAGTACCACTGGTGGTACCTGTACCACTTGTTGATAAATACTACTCTTTAAGGTGCAATCCTAAGTATGTCTACTCAGAAGTAAGCCCAATTATGTTCTATGGTACTCTCAGGAAAGTGTTCCTTGGCCATCCAGGAACCAGAGCTTGGAATTTCATAGGTTGAGGATGTTGTATTTGTGCCACTGTTGCTGCAGTATGTGTCACTTACCTCCTGCTTCAGAGGGATTGCCAGGCAATTGTTCCATTTGTTTGGTAAATGGGATGGACTAATGTTCCAATGATGCCTTTGCACAGCCAGAAATATAGATAAGTGAAGGGTCTTGATAATGGGACAATGCTGATTGTATATTTCAGTGAGAGTTGCCAACTAATCACAAATAGCAACCTAACCATTGTGCTTTTGTTTTTCTGATCCTGAAAACCTCAGAGACTTTCCCCTTCCTCTTTCAAACAAACAAAACTGTACTCCTTAAAATGGATAGCCTGCTTTTATGCTAGGTTCTGCCCTTGAACCCACTAAAGCCACTGGGTCCCAAAGCCTGACTTCATTTGATCTTAAGAATTTTCTTGTTTTAAAAACAAGCCATCCTATTTCAATATTGCATATTGTGGTTGATAAGTATGCTTCTTTATACCAGTTTACCTAAAATGGTCTGCTTTTCTCTCCTGCTTCTTGTTTTCCCTGAGATAGTAGGAAGGCTACAAAGGGGAAGGATGAGGTGGATCTGGATGGACCTTACAACTGAAGCAGCAGGGTTTTAATTTATCATGTTCTTATGGAATAATGTACTTCTTTTCAACAAGAAAAGTTCTTCAAGCGGATGACCACTTCAAATGGTTGACCGATGGTGAGGGCAGTTCAGCAGTGTGGGGATCTTCAAGCAGAGGCTCAACAAGCTTCAGAGATTCTGTAGGATTTCCTGCATTAGACATTAGGACTATTGCAGAATGAGAGCCCACATGTGGTTTGTCTTGACAATTGACAAAGAACTGAAGATAACCAGTTTTGCATTTGACTAGATGACAGGAGTGTCCAACCATTTCGCTTCCCTGGGCTGCATTGGAAGAAGACGAGTTGGTTTGGGCCGTACATAAACATGAACAACTTAAAAAAAAATGTAGGACGAAATGTAGGACCACCAGTTTCATACCTGCTCCATAGAACCGGTTGTTGACAAGAGACTTCATTAGGACATATAAAGTTTTAATATAGCCATTTAAAAGTGGTTGCCAGATGGGCATAGAACCGGCTGTTAATTTCTTTGAATCAAATACAAATGTAACAGAGGATTCCTTCTTCTCAAAACTTGGTATGGGGAAGTCTTCTTTTGAATTCCTGATGTAGTTTTAAAATTCCCTGGAATTCCTGTATCCTTCTTCTTGTCCAACTCTTGAGTATGTCAGGGTGGTTAAGCAAATCAAAATATGGTAAGGACCTTTTTCTGGTATGGATTGTACATTGTGCATCATATTAATGGGGCCCCAGTTTTTGCTAATGGCCTCCTATCCTTACATGCAGCTTCCCTGTGCTATGAATCAATCTACTGTATCTTTCTTTCCTAGCATGTATACTGTATAGGCAGAGAGTCCACAAAATCAACTGACCAATCAAGCAATCAGTGTTTATATACTAATTTTCAGTGGAAAGTTTACAAAGTGGTTTGCATAAAAAATTAAACAACCAATGGGTTGTGAAATGGGTTGTGAAAATGAAATAACTATTCAAGTAGACTGTGCTGATGTCTGGTAAGCTTTGGCCCAGGTTCCGTAGCTGAGCTGCTGGAGTTCAGATTTTCTCCATCCAGGCAAGTTCAGAACTGGGTGCTGAACAATCCAATAATGGCTTTAAAGCAGAATAGAAAATTAATGAGCATGTGTGTGCATGTGCACTCACTCACTCACACACACTTTAATAACAAATGCATCTTCTAATGAAGGAAATGCAAACAGAAGCATCCTGTATGGAAAACCCCCTGAATAGTCTCTCCCCATATTCAGTAGGCCTATTTTAAAAATCTTGCTCTCTCAGAGCTGTTTCCTGTGGAGAAGCTGCAGAGCGTAGCCGGCTGCTTTTAACTCCTCCAGACTTGCTCTACCAGAAAGGTAGCAGCCTGTCCTGTCAGTTGCCCAGCTCCTGGGGGTGTGGTGCTCCCAGCCTCTGATGAGAGGCTTTTCCAACTGAGAGCTTCTGGGCAGGAGGCCAAGTGCTCTCCTGGTTGCAGCCTTAGTGGCGCTTTTCCTGCTGCTGCTCCCAGAATCTTCAGAAGAGGGAAGGTGCCAGAGAAGAAGCACACACACAGTCTCTCCTTGGGACTGTGTGTCAGACCAGGAAGCCGGAGAGCAAGATCCTGGTGGCTCCTGCTCAATGCCTGTGGGGGTGTGTGTTTGCAAAGAAATGGCTTTGCTCAGAGCACACACTGGATCTGAACTTCAGCCCAAATGGGATCACTGTGTGTGCCCTAGGATTTCTGCTTGATGATTTTTCAGCTCAGGAGCATCCCAGCCAAAGTCTGCATGCTCCTGTCTACACGTGCTCCTCCATGTGGACCAGGCACAGGACATGGTGAGTGTGGATCCAGTCAAGGCTACCTATTGAGAGACAGGATTCATGTACACAAAACTGCGTGCAAAATGCTGGCTATGTACTGTGGTCTCTTGTTATTGCTGTCCAGGTAGTTGCGTTAATCTGCCTTTGCAGAAGTGATGAAAAGCCTTGTGACACTGTAAAAAGGTGCCAAGGTTATAATAGCAGAAGCTTTAACACCAGAAACTTGCTTTGTCAGATGCACCAAGTTGCCTCTTGAATTTTCAAGTGTGTAGAGGAGGAATGAGATGGGTAATGAGAAAAGCTAATGGGTAATGAGAAAACACATCATTGCAAAGAAGTGAGCCAGGAAACCCCCAGCTAAGATTTCATCTAACATATTCCAGAAGGACAGCCTTGTTAGTCTTCAGCAGTAAAAAGAAAGAGTTTTGGAGACACCTTAAAGACCAATGAATGTTTTGAAGCATAAACTTTGGTGGATTAGAGTCCACTTTATTAGCTCCCTGTAAAGCTATCTTTGTTTGGTATTTCACAAGATGGAGGGTGGATGTGAGTAAAGATATGGCCAAAACATGCAAGAAATCAGTTTTTCTTAATAAATGGATAAATGTTGAAAGAAGTGGTAGAATGTAGGTGGTAAAAGAATTACCCTAAAATTTCCATCAGTGGTCTTAGGCAAGCCAGTTACGTGCCCTGCATGACTCTTGGAAGTTAATAATCTGCCTTACAGGGCTGTTGTAAGGATCACTGTGATAATATACACATAGTGATCTGTACACTCTCAAGCACTGTACAAATGCTGCAGTTATTATATTGTTTTTTCAGTCTCCTATAAAAGCAGAATATTTATTTATTTATTTTAAATATTTATATCCCGCCTTTCCTCTCCTATAAGAGGGAGCCCAAGGCGGCTAACAACAGGATAAAACACCATTAAAATTGAATTATAAATATAAATTAAAACATAATTAAAAACAATTAAAATACTATTAAATTTAAAAGGCTCAACAATAAAAACAGACTAAAAACAGTTAAAAACAGAACAATAAAATGATAAAACAATAAAACTGCTCCCCTACCTATGCCCCATTTAAAATGCTTTTTTAAAATAAAAGGTCTTAAGGCTCCGCCTGAAGCTCTGTATAGAGGGAGCTCTCCTCAGTTCTAAGGGGAGGGAGTTCCAGAGCTGGGGTGCCACCACAGAGAAGAATACAGGTGGCTCTCCAAGTGGTAAAAGAATATCGAACAAGAGGAGGGTTCTAGCATACTTTCTTAAAGGTGGCCTGGAGTGGGCAGGGAATATGGAATGCTGGGTTTCCCTTTGGTGATGTCTCTGGTTTGCTGCCATTTCCTTTGAGGTTCACAAACCCCATCCCTGAAAGAAAACTGTTCTTTGGGATTTGGAGAAAGATGCACTTGTTTCGCAGTTTCAGCTATCGGATCCAGGTGGAAGGGCAGGTGGGCAACACCCCAAGGATCCAGGGTATCCGATGGGTAAGTACTGATGCTCTCTATGACTTCAAGATAACCAAACAGCTTTTTAATGTGTGGATATTGTCATGATTGTGTGGGCAGCCAGATTCTAAAGGGAGGCAGAATTCGCTTGACCTCAGGAAATCGGCTAGGGCAAGCAAAATTTTGTTGTTGTGCCCAGAGTTGGTTCTGCATGCCCTTCTGAGTCAACTTGATAACAAGTGGGGCTGGAGATCAGCCTGTACTTGGCTACAGAGAGGAGAGAAAGCAATTTTCCACAGAGTCTGTGTTTGCATGTAGATTTAAAAAAAATTGAAGCACACAATGCTAACAAACACACAATGCTGCAATTCCCATTCCAGGGCTGATGATATCTGGTCCACTTTTCTTGTTGGGCTTCTTTTCACTGCAGTTTCTTAAAGAAATTATCAGCTCTGGTTCTGCTTTGTTTTCCCCCTAATCCAGGTAATTCAACTTGTGATTAGAGCTGTTAAGGTGCATATTTATCTTCTTACCTATCAAATTTTTGTTCCATGTTCATCAAATGACCTTAGGAGAGACACTGTGATGTAGTAGATGGAGTACTGAACAGGAAAGACTGGATTCACATCCCCATCTGGCTCAAAATGCACTTGGATGCAGATGTCTTGTGTGCTCCATGAGGCTTCTGGTGGGCTGCAGTGAGATACAGGAATCTGGACTAAATGGGCCTTCGGCCTGATCCAGCAGAGGCTTATGAAGTGTACTAGATGACATTGGCCAGTGGCATCTCAGTTTAATGGTGGATGTAAGCATAAAGTGGACAGAAAGAGATAAGTAATGCTTACTTAGGGCACACTCCTGAAGTGTGCTTGGGTTACCCTATCTCTCACTGGTGGACCTAGGCTGGCCTAACTGGGGCAGCCTAGGTAGTTCAGGAGAGGCATGTTGAGGGCATATTTAGCATTGCCTAGCGCAGAGCAGTTACTTTGTATCCAGAGCCTGTTTCCAGGGCAGAATTTCCAGCTCCTCAGAGTTATACCACCTCAGGAGCAGGTATAGTAATGAGTAGACCCATAAGGGTCCATGATAACCCAGAGTAAGAATGGCAATGTTGACAAAAAAATCTGACTTCTTGGCTAGCCTTTCTGCAATCCCTGCCTCTCAACCTCAGGATATGGAACAACTATGGCACCCCACTAACCTGGGGATACAGTAGGGCACTCCAAACATTCACCCTCCACTAGAGATACTGCTGTATTGCATTCTCATGCTGCAGCTGTTACAGGTTGTCAGGAACTTCTGGGCTTCCTTATAAGGCAGGCACCACAGCTGTTCCTTGTTCAGTGTGATCTGAAGGGGGGGGGGTCTCCTCAGGAGCAAGCCCTCCCCAGGTGTCACTTATTTGATGCCTACTTAGCATTCTCAAGAGCAGCTAGGACATCCCAGGCTTCCTGACTCTCTGGACCCAGCATGACTCTCTGCTCTGGATACAGAATAGTTGGGGCAGTCCAGCTAGGGCTCTCCTCACTGTCCTTACTTTGGTTTGTGCCCTCTTTGAACTTCATAGCTGCACAGGAGTTTGAACCCAGGACTATAATCTACTGTGCATTACAAAATTTGTACATGAAAACCTTTAAGTAACAATATTTTAGTGTGCAAAACATTTCATTTATCATCTCGGTGGTCCTTTAGAACAAACTTGTAAGGTAGTTCAGTATGAATTACTATCCTCAAGATGCACTTTGTAAGAAATAACATGTTTATTTCTCACAGATAGGAATTACTGTAGGTTGTGATCACTATTAAACATTCTGTGGATTGGAGAATTCTGCCAGAGGCATGAGAATTCCCCACACCCTCTGGGAGATTAGTGCTAGTAAGTTGTTTTTAACTGTCCCTGGCAGTGGTGCATTCCTGATGACTGCATTGTTGCCTTTTCCCCTTCCCCAGAAAGACTTACGGTACAATGTTCCTAATGTCCAGAGAGGACTGGTAAACTCATTCTTTTTGAGCCAAACATTCAGATCAAGGCAATTTATTCTTCTCTTATATGATCATAGAATCATAAAGTTGGAAGGTACCCAGTGGATCATCTAGTACAACCCCCTGCCTGTAGCAGGAAATCCTTGCCTTATGGGGACCCAGGTCTCAAAACCTGGCCTGCTGGTTAACAGGCACAGAGTCTTAACCACTTGTGCCACAAAAGTAACTTTGTGAGTAATTAAAGAATCTAAAGTCTGTTGCAAAATGTAGATTTTTTAGAAAGCTTTCACTTTTTGTTAGTTAAAAGTTTCCGGCCCTCATGTCAGTGATAATCTCACAGTCAGCTGTGACTGTGCCTGACGTGCCTGATCCAACAAGGGCAACCAGGCATGTTTTTGAAAAGTGTGAATCCAACTTTTGTGACTCTCAAATTACAGATTTGGTCAACTGAGCTGTGGCTTTTTATCTCACCCTCTTGCGGGTGTTTGGTGCTATAAGAATTGACGGCATCAGCCATCAGTTTTTCAAAACCAGTATCTGCTGACTGGGACTGGTGTCAAGCCCACTCTCCACATAGCTCAAAATGTAATAGGGTGATAGGGTGGACTGATGCAGTGATAGGGTGGATTGTCCCATGGACTGCAGGTTGGGGATTGCATTTTTTTACATCCTGTGTTGAAAAAGAAAAAAAAGTCTTCCATTGTGGCATTCTTGCTGTTTTTGTTTTTAATTGCAGGGAGGAAAATTTAGCCTATCCACTCCCAGCCTTTCTACTTGCAGGGAATGTTTTGTTTTGTTAAATTTAGGGGAATGTTCAAAATGTTGTGAGAGGCAGAATATACAGAGCTGGTGCAAGTCGCTAAGATACTATGCCTGTTAACCAGCAGGCCAGGGTTCAAGACCCGGGTCAGCCCCACAAGACAGGGTGAGCTCCTGTCCTTAGCCCAGCTCTGCGACGCCAGCTGGATCCAATCGTATCGGCTCTGCCTTTCTATTGGACTAATTCAGTGGCATGGAGAGGGGGGATTTGCTGCTTGGGTAACAGCCTATCCTCCATAACAATCCAACCCAGGCTTTCGTGCTTCGCATGCAGTGTATGCAGCGCCGAGCACAATACAATAGTCTTTCAAGACTTACAGAGGCCTGCTTATATGTGGGACATTTGCTAGAAGTCCAATAGAACCCTTGCTGTCAAGATTAGCAAAATTAGTTGTGTGCAGATAGTGATGGATTCACTAGGAAGATCCAGAATTACACTTCTTCCCGGCCACTGAGGAACTGAGGTCCTGCCAGATTAATTCACATCCTGTTTAATCCTCACAACAACCCTGTGAGGTGCATTGGGTTTGTGGAAATTTGTGACTTGCCCAAGATAGAAAACCAGTTTAATAAGGGGGCTGGGATTTGAACCTTCATCTCCTTGGTTCAAGGTTGCTGCTTTAACTGCTATACCTTTTCTTCTCTTGGTTTTTCTCATCAACTCAGGGGTCCTCATAAGCTGTTGTGTAAGTTTCTAGATGTGAGTCACATGAAATAATTGCCTAGTGACTATATTCTATTCCCATTCATATTATAACCCATCCCTCCAAACTAGGATTGTGCAAGTGATTTATCTGTTAGAGCAGCTGGTGGTCTCTTTCAGCTTGTGGTTTTATTTCAGTCCCCCTTCCCCATACTCCTCACAGTAACTCACTGCTGTTTTTTGTTTGTTTTGCTTTTGGTCCTTTAGAGAGAATGGATAAAAGTGTAGAAAAACTGGGAGGACATTCTTGTCAACTGGCCTCTCCTTTGTAGGAATATCCTTTGTCTTAACCAAGTTTCACAGCACTGTCATGACATGAAACTGGTTATTTCACCTCCAATCCACCCTTTGGTGGAAGGATAGTATACCACCATCAAAAAAAATAAATGAAATGAAATCAAGCCATTGACTTATTTTACTCTGGTATGACCTCTCGAGTTTGTCTAGAAGCTCTGATATTTGACAGGTGAGGAGGCAGCCTGCAGTTATAGAGTCAAAGAATGTCAATATCGGCAGGACTTTGGAAGTCATCTAATTCACTTGTTACAGGCTCAGTATTTGCTACACCATCTGACTGGTGACCATCCAAGCCTCTGTTTGTAAATCTTGAATGATAGGCTTCAGCTAACCAAGAGAGTGCTGCTTTTATAGTTGAGAAATTCTTTATTCTTTCTGTCCTAAATGTCCTTTGTTTAAAACTGCATGTTAAACTAGGATTTCAGCTGCAGGGTAGATCAGGGTGACCATATGCTGCACCTCAAATGTAGGACAAGGGTCCCCAAAAGTCTGGATTTTCAGGCTTTTACATGCGCACAGCCTCTGCTTGTAAAAAAAACATTGCGGACAGGGATAGAGAGGCTGTGCGCATGTGCACAGCCTCTCTCTCCTAAGATGCCTGCTCGGATGGCCGTTGTAGGCATGCGACAGTCCGAGCAACATTTTTAGTGGTCGCAAAGTACAACACACGGCCCCCATCCCCGGACAAGGCCCCCCATGCCTGGACAGGCCAGACCTATCCTCAAATTCTGGACCTGTCCGGGCATTTCTGGGTGTATTGTCAGCCTGGAGTAGATGCCTTGCACACAGCTGCCTTGCACACAGGCGCTACAGAGAGAAAATGTTTCCCTTCTTCTGTGTGACAGCCTTTTGAATACTTATAGAGAACTGTCCTATGTCCTGTTCTCTTCTCCAGGCTAAGCTCTTAGCCATTTCTTGCAGGACATGATGTAGGATCTAAGGGCAGGATCTCATGATCCTAATGTAAAATCTTCTAGGACAGTTTCCAGATTCCACACTGAGATTCTTTTAAGTCAGGCTGCTGCCAAGTCAGGTCTCTCCCATCCTGTACTTGTGTCATGGATTGTTTTTGTGTCCCTGAATGCAGAACTTTACATTTGTTTCCACTGAACTTTCTATAATTAACTAGCAGAATTAACTCGTTGCAGAAGTAAAATTTCAATAATATTTGTGGGCCCTGGGCATGGCTGGGCACCTGTGAGCAGTAGTGGCACTAGATGGCATGCCCTTGGCAAGGGGCACCAGTGGGCACTGGGCATTGGCAGGCACTGGGCACTAGATCATAACAGGCACCAGGTATCCCTACCAGGCACCATAAGACAGTGGACACCACCATGCAGTGGGCATCCCTACCAAGCACCAGGTATCATCAGGGAGTGGACGCCACCAGTCAGCAAGCACCAGCAGTTAGTGGACATCACCAGGCACTGCGCATCCCTACTGGGCACCAGTCAGTACCTGGTAGCAACCCATGGGGCAGTGGACACCAGGCATCCCTACCAAGTACCCAGCTGGGCACCAGACACCAAGTACCAAATTGTTTCTTAGTGGGTCTTTATATCACGAAACAAATACATTCCCCAAACTTCATGCCTCTAGGTCCAGGTTTGGGGCTTTGTGTTGATCAGTCTTCAGTATAGGGACAAAAACATGTTGCACCCGTTTTCACCCCCTTAGAGATTAAATTTCTAAAAATCAGTTTTTAGTGGGTGCTCGCATCATGGAAGGAAATCGCTTCCCGAATTTCATGCTTCTGGGTCGAGGTGTTTGGGCTGGGGGCTAATGAGTCAGTAAGTTAATGGATCAGTGTGTCAATCAGTGACTCTTCGATTTTATTTGTATAGACCAAGGGTGCAACGGGCCTGGTCCATGGGCCAGATGTGGCACGCAGGTGAACCTCAATGTAGCCGGTGGGAAAACTTCCTATTCAGCCCATGGGCAAGCCTTGTAATCCTCTGGATCTATCTCTAACACACTCTTATGTGTAAATTTATTCAAATTTGAAATGCAAATATATTTTCTAGCCCCTGAAACAGTGTTACAGAGGTGATGTGGCCTGTCTGCCAAAATGTTTGGACACCCCTGATATACATAGATACAGGCCCTCTGATATACATAGATACATCAACCCTCTGAATATAATTTTGAATCTTGTGTTGGTCTTCCACAACGTTGGCTATCTTCCTCTCCCCAGATCTTATATCATCAAATTTGATGACCATGAAGCTGAAGAACTTTATATGAACTTAGAGGCACACTTTTTAATTGTTGTTTTACTGTGGCCCCAAGTCCAGCCCAGTATTTAAGGAAATAACCTGTTTCAAAACTGAGCCATAGTTCAAATTAAAACCTGCACACATCCAAAGGTGCTTTTAAGTCTCTGTGGTCCAGAAAGTAGTTTGAAGGATTATGTGTGCCTCTGTCTTTAGCCTCCACTGCAATCCTCCTTATTCAAAAATTCCAGAGGATGAAGGCTCCCTTGGGAGCTGCCAGCTGTTCCTTTTGGTCTAAGGAAGGGCGATGGCTGTTGGGAACTGGAGTCACCAGGAAGAAAATGGCAGGCCCCAGGTTTGTTTGGCTAGCTGCCCACATAGGCCGGATTTCTGGCGACAGGCAGACTCTCTTGTCCCTTGGAGCCAGAGGCAGGAAAAGAGGGAAGTGACAACCCCCCTCAGGAATCCCTTTGAGCTCTTACAGCTTGAGCTGGAAGGGACAGAGCAAGGCAGCTGCCCTGATTACTGTGGCTGGAATGGGTTAATGAGGGGACATAAACAAAAAGATGTTTAAGGACAGACCTGAAGGTGATGCGATGCTACTTTATTTTATTTTGCTGGTCCTGTATAAGGAAGTCAGAGCTTGTAACAAGAACTAACATGGCAGAGGACTGAGACTTACAGCCCAATCCAGAGCAACTAATCTGTCCACATAAGAGCCCTTAGGTTGCCCTATCTAACACTAGGTTGGAGCAACTGCAAGATGCTCCAGCCCAGTTACTCTGAAGGAGGCTTAGGGCAGAGCAAGGCAAGATAGGGTGCCCTAAGAGAGGTGGACCTGCTCTGCCCTAACTGGGGCAGCCTAAGCAGCTCAGGAGAGGCAAGTTGAGGGCATGTTGAGCATTGCCTAGGGCAGAGCAGTTACTCTGTATCCAAAGCCTGTTTCCAAGGCAGAAATGCCCTCTTCCAGCCCTCAGAGTTATACCACCTCAGGAGCAGGTATAGTAATGAGTAGACCCATAGGGGTCCATGATAAGGCCCGAGTAAGAACGACAGTGCTGACCAAAAATCTGAGTTCTTGGCCATCCTAGCTGCAACCCCTTCCTCTCAACCTCAGGATATGGAACAAACTACGGCTGCCCACAAACCTCAGGATACAGCAGGCCACTCCAAGAAGCCCCTTGTATTCACTGCAGAATGTACTGGCATCTCATCAGGGACTCCTTATAAGGCAGGCACCCAGTGGTGTCACCAGACTGGTGCGGCTGGTGTGGGCTGTATTGGGGATGCGCTCCGTATGGGGTGATGTGCCGGAGGAGTTTGACTGTCCTTTGGCAGGCCCCGGGCGTCAGCACACCCATTCAGGCCTGCTCCAAGGCGGAGAATCAGCCAGAAGCTGACACTTGTCTGAGGAGCTGGCCTGAACGGCCATCTGAGATGCACTGCGCAGAAACACACTGAGCATGCCGAACAGCTTCAGAGGAGACTTCCTTAGAGCAGAGAAAGTCCGCGCCTCTGCACTGCCATTCGGCCTCACTCAGGAGGCGGAGCGGCAGCCGAATGGCTTCAGAAAAAGTACTGCAGAGGCACCAATTCTGATGCCTGCACAGTCTCCCCCGAAGCCAAAAGGCTTCAGAAAAGTACTGCGCAGGTGTCAGAGATGGTGCCTGCGCAGTACTCTTTCTGAAGCCAGTTGGCTTCAGAAACAACTGCGCAGGCGCCAACTTTGGTGACTGTGCAGTCCAGGTGGGGGGGGCGCATTCCAGGGATGACGCACAAACTTCCGCACCAGGTGATGTGCAGAGTCATGTCACCACTGTAGGCACCACAGCTGTTCCTTGTTCAGTGTGATCTGAGGGGTGTCTCCTCAGGAGCAAGTCTTCCCCTTGTGTCAATTACTTAGCATGCTCTGGAGCAGTTAGGGCAGCCCAGGCTTCCTGACTCTCCGGATTCAGCATAACTTTCTGCTCTGGATACAGAATAGTTAGGAGAGTGCAGTTAGGTCAGAGCAGGCTGAATTTGCTCTGGATTGCAGCCTTAGGTTGTTGCCTTTTTCACATGACATGGATAGGGAGTCCAACTATTGGATGACCAATATCATCCTAGCTGTCTGAGAGCATTGTTTTCATACCATCACCTAGATTTGAAGAATGGGTCAGAGCCACAAGGGTTAAAATGGCTTTGTAAAAATGGTTTAAAGTGCAGTGGCACACCGCTGGAAAAAGTGAGCAAGGCTGGTGTGGTGGCTGAGGGACTGAATTCAAATCTTTTCTTCTGGTTTGGTAGGTGTCTCAAAATCTAAAATTTATTCAATTTTATAGATGATAGGTCAGTCCTTGGAAGTTTTCTTTGCCGTTGTAGACAAAAGGGGAGACAGATCAGCCATAAGAACATAAAAGCAGCGCTGCTGTGTCACACCAAAGATTAATCTAGCATTCGGTATCCAAGTACAACATGGGCACAACCATTCTCTTCTGTTGTTTATGCCAAGTTTCTTTGTTCAAAGCTATACTGCCTCTCATCATGGCGGAGAGCCATAGCATGAAATTTTCACTCCTGCTTTTTAAAACCATAGGATCTAGTGGGAACCGTTAGTGTACATAGCAGGCACCCGTTAGTCTTGAGAGACTGACAGGACAATCCAGAGCAACTAATCTGTCCACATAAGAGCCCTTAGGTTGCCCTATCTAACACTAGGTTGGAGCAACTGCAAGATGCTCCAGCCCAGTTACTCTGAAGGAGGCTTAGGGCAGAGCAAGGCAAGATAGGGTGCCCTAAGAGAGGTGGACCTGCTCTGTCCTAACTGGGGCAGCCTAAGCAGCTCAGGAGAGGCAAGTTGAGGGCATGTTTAGCATTGCCTAGGGCAGAGCAGTTACTCTGTATCCAGAGCCTGTTTCCAAGGCAGAAATGCCCTCTTCCAGCCCTCAGGAGCAGGTATAGTAATGAGTAGACCCATAGGGGTCCATGATAAGGCCCGAGTAAGAATGGCAGTGTTGACCAAAAATCTGAGTTCTTGGCCATCCTAGGTGCAACCCCTGCCTCTCAACCTCAGGATATGGAACAAACTACGGCTGCCCACAAACCTCAGGATACAGCAGGCCACTCCAAGAAGCCCCTTGTATTCACTGTAGAATGTACTGGCATCTCATCAGGGACTCCTTATAAGGCAGGCATCCAGTGGCGTCACCAGACTGGTGCGGCTGGTGTGGGCTGCATTGGGTGATGCGCTCCGTATGGGGTGATGTGCCGGAGAAGTTTGACTGTCCTTTGGCAGGCCCCGGGCGTCAGCACCCCCATTCAGGCCTGCTCCAAGGCGGAGCAGCAGCCAGAAGCTGCCACTTGTCTGAGGAGCTGGCCTGAATGGCCATCTGAGGTGCACTGCGCAGAAACACACTGAGCATGCCGAACAGCTTCAGAGGAGACTTCCTTAGAGCAGAGAAAGTCCGCGCCTCTGCACAGCCATTCGGCCTCACGCAGGAGGCGGAGCGGCAGCCGAATGGCTTCGGAGGGAGTGCTGCACGGGCACCAACTCTGATGCCTGCACAGTCTCCCCCGAAGCCAAAAGTCTTTGGAGAAGTACTGCGCGGGTGTCAGAAATGGTGCCTGCACGGTGCTCTTTCTGAAGCCAGTTGGCTTCAGAAACAACTGTGCAGGCGCCAACTTTGGTGACTGTGCAGTCCAGGTAGGGGGGGCGTGCATCCCAGGGATGACGCACAGACTTCTGCACCAGGTGATGTGCAGAGTCATGTCACCACTGTAGGCACCACAGCTGTTCCTTGTTCAGTGTGATCTGAGGGGTGTCTCCTCAGGAGCAAGTCTTCCCCTTGTGTCAATTACTTAGCATGCTCTGGAGCAGTTAGGGCAGCCCAGGCTTCCTGACTCTCTGGATTCAGCATAACTTTCTGCTCTGGATACAGGATAGTTAGGAGAGTGCAGTTAGGTCAGAGCAGGCTGAATTTGCTCTGGATTGTGTCCTATGGTATTGTGCTCGCTGCATATGCTGCATGTGAAGCACGAAAGCCTGGGTTAGATAGATATGGAGGAGTTGCATTTGAAGGGGAGGCTCAGATGACCGCAAGGATAAGGTGTTTCACATGGGAGAAGGTAGTTTCTCAGATACTCAGTCCTAAGCTGTCAGGGGCTTTAAAGGTCAAAATTAGTACCTTGAATTGTGGCAAGAAATGAAGTCAATATATGGTGTCTTGCAGCAATAGTTGTGTCTTTGCACTGTTCATATGGCAAATTGCATGTGGTATGTTGAATGATGTGATATGTTACAATATGTGTGATTAGATACACTGAATGTGTATCTAGGCATGAGGGTGTATGCCTTTCTGGGCCATGCAGGGTGTAAGATTCTGAGTTTATCATGCATAAAAAAGCAGGCCTCCGTCAGTCTTGAAAGACTATGGTATCGTGCTCGGCGCTGCATACGCTGCATGCGAAGCACGAAAGCCTGGGTTAGATTGATATGGAGGATATGCTGTTACCCAAGTAGCAAATCCCCCCTCTCCATGCCACTGAAATAGTCCAATGGAAAGGCAGAGCCAATATGGTAGGTTCCAGCTGCGTCGCAGAGCTGGGCTTAGGACAGGAGCTCACCCTGTCTTGAGGGGACCGACCCGGGTCTCGAACCCTGGCCTGTTGGTTAACAAGCACAGTGTCTTAACCACTTGCGCCACCCATAGCCACAGTGTACATAGATAAAGCGAATATTTACATTACCATTATGCAGTGGTAGGCAATTCCATAAATTAATTATGCATTATGTGAAGTTACTGGGCGGTGGGTGGCACAAGCAGCTAAGACGCTGTGCCTGTTAATCAGCAGGCCAGGGTTCAAGACCCGGGTCGGCCCCACAAGACAGGGTGAGCTCCTGTCTTTAGCCCAGCTCTGCGACGCCAGCTGGATCCAATCGTATTGGCTCTGCCTTTCCATTGGACTAATTCAGTGGCGTGGAGAGGGGGGATTTGCTGTTTGGGTAACAGCCTATCCTCCATAACAATCCAACCCAGGCTTTCGTGCTTTGCATGTAGCGTATGCAGCGCCAAGCACGATACCATAGTCTTTCAAGACTGACGGAGGCCTGCTTATGTGAAGTTACAATGCATTAGGAAGGAGTCATCTCTGACTGACTTTCCTTGTCCATTAACTATTTCAGCTTCGATCTCTCAGTAGTAACTCCTTTTTCTTAGGACTTGGGAAGGGAGGACCAGGGGCTAGCTGGTCCTGCAATAGTGAGAAAGAAAGAAGTTCCAGATGTCCAGTGGCAGTTACAGATGTCTTTGCATGTTTTACTGGTACCCCTTTCTCTGCAGTTGCCCCGTTGGCTCATGCACTGTGTCTTGCTCAGACCATATATGACTGGGGGGACTGTTGCATGCATTGAATTAGCGGGTCACAATTTACCAGTTGGGAGATATGAAACTACTTTATACAGAAAGTCTACCAGTCTTGCAGTCTTTTTCAGCCCTCTTACCCCAAAATCATTTTGACCAGCCAGTGAGACGTGAGATATTGACACTGAGACCTTATCTCTGCAAAGCATCTGTTCTAGAGCTGACAGAGCAATTCTAGGTTAGGTCAGCACAAGTCCCTGGTAGAAATGTTGTTAAGGCACTTCTATGCCATCCTCTGCAGTTAGGACAGCACATGTCCCTCAGCAATCCTTTCTGCACTGCTCAAAGGAAGCTCAAAAACTTTCTGAGAGCAGGCCCCCTTTCAAAATGTAGGCCACCCAAGAAAAGTGTAGTAGAACATAATAAAATAAAGCTCAAAACCCTTGTGTATATTGCTTTCATGTGCTTAATTTAAACACTATATTACTGAAACTTACATTTAAAATTATTACATATACAATTTATTACATATAATTTATTAATTTCCAAGCAGGCTATAGGCTGCCTGCTCACAAGGAAAAGGAGGACAATAAAGATTTTTATCCTGGATCCATGGATAAAAAGAGGAGGTGTTCTGGTGTTGTCAGACCTTATCCTCAGGCAAATTACTGTGGCTCAACCCTCTAGACCAGACCTTCTGCCCAGACCTTCTATGACAGGATAGTGCACACCATCACAAAGTTGATTTTGGGGGGTCTCTAGGACCAAGATGGTGGTCCCTCAGCCTTTGCAACCCCTCTGTGGGGGTCCACGACCCCCACTTTGAAGACTATTGCCTTAGTCCTTTGGAAATGGTAGGCTGAGAGGAGTCCAATGGCAGCATAATAGTCCTGATCTAATGGACACAGCACCCCAAAAAACAACTGAGAAGAAGTCCCCCTAGTTGACAAAATTATTGAATCCTAAGGAAAATGAAAAAAAATTACATGTTTGCATTTACTTATGTGATATTACTCAGCCTTATATTCAGGTTCCAGGGCTGGGGGTGGCACAAGTGGTTAAGACACTGTGCCTGTTAACCAGAAGGCCAGGGTTTGAGACCCGGGACACAACAAGACAGGATGAGCTCCTGTCCTTAGCCCAGCTGTGTGATGCAGCTGGAATCAATCATATCGGCTCTGCTGTTCCATTGGACTATTTCATTGGCGTGAAGAGGGGGGATTTGCTGTTTGGGTAACAGCCTATCCTCCATAACAATCTACCCAGGCCTTTGTACTTCGCATACAGCATTGAGCACGATACCATAGTCTTTCGAGACTGATGGATGCCAATACTTATTCAGGTCTGGCAAAGAGGACTGCAAGGTCACCAGAATGGCCTCAATCCAATGAAAGTGGATCACAACAAATGCTCCAGAAGGCAGCCTCTCCCCCCTCCCCCTCCAAAAAAAGAAGAAAACAGAAGCTTGGCTGAAAACAAAAAACTATGGGTGAGGTCAATAGTACTTCTCCATACCCTCCACTGAGTTGTTGCCTTACTCACTTGCATAGGAAAAGGTCAATAATGTGGTTGATGCACTGGACTCCCACACCTAATGGCATGAACCCCACTGCTCTTCACATGTCAGGCCAGCACATGTCTGTTTGCCAGTCAACAGTGGCACAGTCTTCAACAGTGGCACAACCAAAAGTTGCCTCTGGATTATCTTTTGAGTTACAGAGCTTCCTTTGATTTTGCTGGTAATGCAGCAAAGTTAAATCCCAATGTTACCCTGAACTCTCCTGTTTGTGTGGAGAAGCTCATAGATTTCTTCGCTCCTTTCGTGCTATAGGTGTGAAGGTAGAAATGCAGTTTAAAGGTGCTTGCAACAGGATCAGATTTTCAATTTGGTGACCCATAATAATGGATTTACAACCTCATCATTGTCTCTCTTAGATGCATTCTGAAAGACATTTTTTTAACTTCCACGCCCAATTCCTTCTATTATTGTCCATATTTGGGAATGGCCTTTCATATTTCAACATCTCCTTGGTGTATGAAAGAATTTCTATGAATGCTACTGACATATGCAGCATAGGTTCTTTTCAATTCCTCTTCCTTTTCCTTGACCAGGTTAGAGAGGAGTATCTGCTACATTGTTATTTCCTCTTCACATCTACCTCTGCTTAAACTGTCTCTATGCATGCCTACACAGAAAGTCATACCTCCTCCCAGTTATTTATGTGTAGAATTGCAGTCTCAGATATTGTCATTTATACTTACTGGGTTGTTGTTGTTTAAATAAAGGTTGTGAAAGTGCCTGCCTTGATGCATACACATGCTTCTTTGGAAGAAAAAAACAACAAACCCCACGTCTGAAACTGGCAAGGTGTTTCCTTAATGTGAGTTTTATCAGAGCACATTAAGTGATAGAAGTGGCACTCAGACAAACCAGTTAAGGGGGTATGTGTATGTTTGTGTTACACACTGTTGCCAACCATTTCGTGTAGTGATTGCAGCAGAGACGAATTTTTGTATGGACAACTGGCATACAAGTAGGCATGTTTGAGGGTATTTTCAAGTGCACTAGTTCACTGTTTTCAGGAAAAGCACAAATTGTGACAAATTTACGTAACAAACATTAGGGAAAGACCTTGCCAATTTCAGAAGTATTTTGCTTTCTTTCTTCCAAGGAAACATGTGCATCAGGGGTGGGCACTTACTGGTTCAGGCCTACTCACCCGAACTGGATCGGTTCGCACTGGCCGCCATAATTTTTTAAATGCGCACTGCGCAAGCGCCAACATTGACGCTTGCGCAGTGCCTGCTCTGAAGCTGGCCGTTGGCGGAAATGCCAACGTTGGCGCAAGCGCAGTGCCTTTACTGAAGCTGGCCTGCCAGCTTCATTACAGGCACTGCGCAGGCGGCAATCTTGCCCCGCCCCTGACCCTCCCCAGCCCCACCCCCTGACCCCAACCCCACCCCTGACCTTGGCCCCACCCCCTGACCCCGGCCTGGCCCCTCCCACTTCCGGCGAACCGGATCTTGGGCCAGGCCGGGCCCACCCCTGATGTGCAGGTATACACAACAATCTTTATTGAATTGTGAATTGTGATAATATACAAATACTGAAGTGGAAGATAATTTCTGTATCATTTAGAATGCGTTTTGTTATTTCAATTTTAGCTGGATCCATGATGAAGTCAAATGGATACTGGTATTTTTCATCACACTAGAAGACAGCAAAGGGAGAAGGGATTTTCTGGGAGAAAAGGGGTTGGTGGTTGCTTACTGCTGATAGCCATTCTACTACCCTGTCCTTGGCATGCACCTAGATGGGGGCTATCTTATGTTAGCTCCCCCCCCCCTTCTTAGCTAGTGCCTGATATGAAGCGAAGAGTCTGTGATGGATTGTTGAAGATCAGTTGAGTTGCTTTGAGGGTTTAATAGAAGCAACATAATAGGAGCAACAAAATAGAGGCAACATTCAGGAGATAGGAAGGAGTATGTACTATTGGGGGGAGGAACATGAGGAACAAACAAAACTGTTTTATACAATTGAGAATCCAATCCTATGTATATCCATTTATTTTATGGATTTATACCCTGCCTTTCCCATGCTAAAGCAAAATCCCAAGGCAGTTTACATAGCTTTTTATCCTTTTTGTTCCAACAACAACCCTCTGAGGTAGGTAATTGTTCTACTGGCAGCTTGTAGAACTCTTCTCTTCCAGGTGGAATCCTTTTCAAGGCATGATCATCACATTTGGTGTCAAGGAATGCCTTTCAAGTCTCCAGCAGGAGCAGTTTCAGGTGAGCAAAGCTGTAAAGAGTGACTCCTACTAGTTTTGATGACACATGATTTTGAGCACAATCCTAACCATGTCTACTCAGAAATATGCCCCATTGTGTTCACTGGGTCTTACTCCCAGGAAAGTGTCTTTAGGATTGCAGACTCAGTCTTTACCCTGCTTAGATACCTTCTGGCAGCCATTTGCTATCCCCATATAGTCAGTAGGGTCCTGCTAGTATGGCCTCGTTATAGTCAGTAGGGCACACACTTCCAGATAAGTGTGGATTGGATTGCAGCCTGATTTGCTAAGCTTAGTAATGTATATTTTGAATTCCCACAAGTTCTCTATGACTTTCCAGCATCATTTGCTGATATCATTGAACTTGGGAGACGAGGGTTTAAATGTGCAACTTTCTACCTGCACAATATCCCCTATCATTGAACTATGGGCCAGGAAATCAAGATGTCAGAAGTGGGGTGAAGGGACAGGGAGAAACTCCAGCAGGTGCATGTTCTGAATTTATTTAAAGTGCATGCTGAGTGGCAAGGAAAACTCAAGTTTGCATATTTTAAGTGAGTCATGGCTACAAAATGGTATGTAATGATTCTCAATCAGCTGTTTAGCAAACATGTCTCCTGGTTGGGGACAGTGCTGAATGAGTTAACTTATTAACAGCCTGGCTAAAAAACAGGTCAGACTGGTCCCCTTCAGGCCATGGTTTTCCCCTAGGACATTTTCTATACCTGACTGCAGATTAAATGCTATCAGTCCAGGATGTGGCAGCGAAGATGCACCTCTGCAGCTTCCAAAATAACAAAGCAGCCCACATTGTCTCTTCTGGAGTCTGAATCAGCATCTGCAGCTCCAGTGGCTTTAATGGGTATTCTGTTGCCTCATAGCAAGGTAAAAACGATGGGATTCTGATGGCTCTTTTTGGAACCTTCTCTATATAGTAAGGGGCATTTTTTTTTGAAAGATAGAGAGATTGCCAGTTAGTCTGACCTTTTGAAATGACAGCTGGTAAGTGAGTTACTGCTTGGACATGGATAATAGTAGATAGGTCACATCTCCTAGTAGTGGTCTGGGATTAAATAGCTGCTAATGGCCCCTGGGTCTTTGATGGTGACAAGTGGAGTGAAGTGCTACTTCCATCCGCTTCATGTATGCAGGCAGCAATTTCTAGTAGAGAAACTATACTAATCTGTAGCAGCAAAAATAGCAAGAGCTTGTAGCACCTTAAAGACAAATGTTTGTCTTTCATGCAAATAAATCTGTGCAGCTGATGAAATGTATCATAGTAAATGTGCCAGTCTCATGGTTCTTTAAAGATTTCTTTGTTATACATGGATAGAGTGCCTTATAAAGAATTGCCTTTACTTAATGCAAAGGAATATGGGATAGATGCTGATTTTTCTTTCCAGGTGAAGAGCAAAACAGCAATTAGATTTCCAATGAACAGAGTTAATAAGCATATCACTTAACATACTGAATCCCTTAAAAAAGTATCACTCTTGTATTGTGATACAAAAGTATCATTCTTGTACACAATAGTGAGCCATACAATAGTGAAATGCTTCTTAATGTAGGATGAGACTGCTGCTGTTTGGAAAAAATAGATGAATGTGAGGATGTGAGTTTGAATTGTGGTTGATGGCATGGTAGGGAGGATGGCCTGGACTTCATTCAATTTGGCTTGAATAATGTTATTTGGGCAGGACTTTCAGCACTTCCCTCCCCCAGAGTAGCTTTCTTAAGCCAATGGGTCTGAGGTTTTCCAGACAACCAAAAGCAGATCAACGTTTCTGTGATTGTAATATGGCAATCCTGGCTGGAAGCAGGTAACAAAAAAAATTAATGAAGAGTTTGAGTGTGAATGGGTTCACATTGTCTTCTTGTCTTCAGCTTGATCTTCGTGTTTATCAACTGGTCCAACTGCACATTAGCTGGGAAGTTGTCACAGTATTGTGTCTGGTCTGATCCACTTACCTTTTCAGCATTAATCTTGCTATACAGAAGGTGGCACAGGCACCTGGATGAATGCCTGCCCAGCTGACTTGGTAGTTTCCAAGATTGCAAATTAGGCATGTTTCTTTACCACAGTCAACAGTTTACCACAGTCAGCCAACCTTGGAAGATCTCAGAGCCATTTCATTACTTGTAGTGTGACCCACATCTGATTGTTTGCCATATCTATCTTCCTTAGCATGCTCTGGGACCTTTGTTGACAGCTAACTTTTTAACATCATCTCAACTGAGCAAGGGCTATGCATAATTTCTCTTCCAAATGGATTGCAACCTTGCCAAGACACATAGAATCATAGAATCCTAGAGTTGGAAGGGACCCAGTGGGTCATCTAGTCCAATGCCCTGCCTAAAGCAGGAAATTCTCTGAAAGCATCTCCAACAGGTGAAGATCCCCAGTGAGGGAGGGTCCTCCTTGGCAATCTGTTCCACTGCCGAAACGCCCTCACCATCAGGAATTTTTTACAGATATTCAACCAGAATCTCATTTCTTGCAATTTGTACCCATTGGATCTAGTTCTGCTTTCCGAGGCAGCTATGAACAAATGAGTCCCTTCCTCATTATGAAAGCCCTTCAGGTATCTGCAGAGGGTGATCAGGTCTCCTCTCAGCCTTCTCTTCTCCAGGTTGAACATCCCAAGTTCCCCCAACCTTTCCTTGTAGGGCTTCCCTTCTATTCCACTGATCATTCTTGTTGCTCTCCTCTGGAATTGCACCAGTTTGGCTGCATCTTTTTTAAACTGAGGTGCACAGAACTGAACACAGGACTCAAGGTGAGGTATAACCAATGCAGAATAAAGAGGAACTATAACTTCTTGTGACTTAGAAGCTACATTCCTCTTAATGCAGCCTAAAATGGCATTTGCCTTCTTCGCAGATGCATTGCACTGCTGACTCATGTTCAGCTTGTGATCCACAGCGACTCCAAGATCCAAGCTCACGTGTTGTGCTGCCAAGCTAAGAATCCCCATTTTATACCTGTGTTTTTGGTTTTTATTGCCCAAGTGCAGAACCTTGCACTTCTCCCTGTTGAAATTCATTCTATTTGTTACATCCCATTATTCCAGTTTGTCCAGATTCTCCTAGAGGTTTCTCCTGTCTTCTGTTGTGTTTGCTACTCCTCCCAGCTTGGTGTCGTCCGCAATTTTGATCAGGCTCCCCGTATTCCTTCCTCCAAGCCATTGATGAAGATATTAAAGAGAACCAGGCTCAAGACAGAGCCCTGGGGCACCCCACTCAAAACCAACCCCCAGTTTGATGCAGAACCATTTACTAAAACCCTTTTGAGTGTGACTGTCGAGCCAACTGCATATCCACCTAACAATTGCCTTGTCTAGTCCATATTTTTCCAATTTCCTGATTAAGATGTCATGCTGGACCTTGTCAAACGTTTTGCTGAAGTCAAGATAAATGACACAATAATCCTTAAACAGCACCTCCTCTTGCAATGTGAATCATGTGAAAAGCTTTGGAAAATTTAATTGTCTCACTCTTTAATAGTCTCAGTTTCATACCACCTTTCCTCCATGGAGCTCAGAGTTGCATTCAAGGTTTCCTCTCTCCTTTTATTCTCACAAAAAATCTTGTGACTCTGAGACATAGTGACTGGCCCAAGAAACTTCATGGCTAAATACGTATTTGAATGTGGATCTTCCAGGTCTAAGTCAAACGTCAGAATACTGTGCCACTCTGGGCCTTGCTATAAGCTTTACATGTTATTTGCTCACAGCTTCCATTCTCCTGTGTACACGAGTACAGATGTGTGCAATGTAAGTATGTAGTGAGCATTCCAGTGCCCTCTGCCAACTGTGTTCCAGGTGAACGAATGAGGGCAGAGGAGGAGAACCTGTGTTTCCAAAAACTGAGATTGCATCATGCCTAGATTTAGTGGCATCTTCAGGGTGGTACAGCTGGTGTGGGCTGCACCAGGTGATGCACCACTGGGGGGTGATGTGCCAGAGGAGTTTGGCACTCCTCCTGCACATCCGTGCCTCAGCGCACCCATTCGGGCCTGCTCCGAGACAGGGCTTTTTTCTCCCTGTCTTTGCCTGTTGCTTAAAAATTGTGTAGTGGGCAGCTGGGCTCAATGAGAGGAAAGGGCATCAGTTGCTTATCCTCTTCTTTGGTTCACAACTTTTTCACAACAGTGGTGCCTTGGTTTACAAGCATAATTTATTTCAGAAGCATGCTTGTAATCCAAAACACTTGAGTTTCAAAGCAAATGTTCACATAAGAATTAATGGAAACTCAGATGATTCATTCCATGACCCAAAAATGTTCATATAAAAATGATTACAATACTGTTAATATAATAAAAAATAATCAAGAAAATACAAAATAAAAATAAAACAAATTAACCTGCACTTAGTTTCTCAGGACTCTCAGGCTGCCATCTGCTCCTTTACACAGGAGCAAGCCCCACTGATTATAGTAGGGCTGACTTTAGAGTAGACATGCAAGGCTAGGGCTGCAATCCTAAAGACACTTTCCTGTGAGTAAAACCCATTTAACACAGTGGGGCTTGCTTTTGACTAGACATGGTTAGAATTGTGCTCAGAGTATCTCAGTTCCCTTTCCATTGCCCCCTTACATAGGAATGAGCCCCATTGACTGTAGTAGATTTATTTCAGGTTAGGCATGCATAGGCTGGTTTCTCAGGAGAGGCTGAGCAGGTGCTGGTGGAACACCAAAACCAGCTGTATCCTGGCTGGGATTATCTTTTTTGCTTGAATTGCAAGATAAAATTTATTAGAAATGCTTGCTTGTCTTGCAAAACGCTTTCAATCCAAAACGCTCTCAATCCAAGGTTTTACTGTAGTTGTTAAGGATTTGTTGAAAACAAATGTAGAAGAAAACGGTCATGTAGAAGAAAACGGAATTAAGTAGCCTATCTGAAAACTGATCTGCCTTATCACTGGCATGATTTGCTTCAGGGAGATGCTGTGAATACTTCCTTCCTGGGAATGCTAGCTGCCTACACTGGCACTTTTCAACCAAGGAGGTTGGTGGGGCAGGGAGGTGTTTTTGTTACACAATTGGGGAAATGAAGAGCTTTGGCAAGGAGTTTTGGAAGAGTGTCCTGAAATCCATGAAAATAGTAATAGCTGTCTGTTACCTTATATAATTTGTATGGATCAAAATAAAGAAGCAAAGGTGGATCTTGGTTACAGCCGTGACCAGCTAAGTCTTCAGTCATTTTGGTGCCTGGGCTAAAGCCTAAAATAAATAAAATGAAAGTAAAAAGGGTGCCATTGTATCTTAGGTTGTACTGACAGCAGTATGTTGCTAGCAACAACTGGATTTTCTCCTCGTACTTCTGAGGCAATTGCAAAAGCTCAGCAGGATGTGAGTGAGAAATGATTGCTAGAAGACCTGGGCACTCTTTCTCTCCACACCCAATGATGTGCATCATTGTGCATATCATATATATGTGATATATGTATACTAGTGAAAAGATATATATAACTAGTGAAAAGCATACTCGTGTTGCAGGAGTAAAATTACCCAGTATGCCAACCCCCCACTGCGCATCAATTCCCTACACACATCAACCCCCCATGCACATCCACTCCAATGTACAACATCCCCCATGTTCATCCACCCCATGGGCATCATCCCCCATGCGCACCAGACCCCCATGCTCACCAGACCCCCATACACACCATACCCCCATGCGCACCAGACCCCACATGTGCACCTTTCCCCCTGCACATCAATGTCCCATGTGCAACATCCCCCATGCGCATCAACCCCATGCACACCATTCCCTCATGTGCATCATTCCCTCATGCGCTTCAACCCCAGTTGCAACATCCCCATGTGCATCATTTCCCCATGCGCATCAACACCCCATGCGCATCTTCCCATGCACAACCCCCACATGTGCAACATCCTCCCCAGAGGAACCTCTTCCTCTGAACAATATCCCCCCAGTGGACCAGGCCCCGATCACCAAATTGGCTGGATGTTGGTCAGTCTTCCATGTTAAGTATAGGACAAAAACACGTTGCACCCATTTTCAGCCCCTTAAGGGTAAAATTTCTCCACATCGGTTCTTGATGGGTGTTCACATGACAGAAGGAACACCCTCCCCAAATTTCATGCTTCTAGGTCCGGGGGTTGGGGTGGAATGTTGATGAGTCATCAATTCTTCAAAGCAAAGTATAAGGAGGAAAACATGTTGCGCCCCATTTCACCCCCTTCTGGTTGGAATTTCCAAAAACCAGTTCTTAGTGCACCCCTCAGTCACGGATGGAACACCCACCCCCAATTTAATGCTTCTAGGCCCTTTGGTTTTGGCAAGATGTTGATGTGTGAGTGAGTGAGTGTGTCAGTCAGTGACTTTTCTCTTTTATATATATAGATAGGTCCAAATCCTCTGGACCTAGGAGCATGAAATTTGGGGAGGATATTCCTTTTATGATGGGAGCAACCACTAAGAACCAGTTTTTAGAAATGTAACCCCTGAGCCAGACAGCCAGTTTATATACATAGATTAATCAGTGGGTCAGGCTCAGACATACCATACCACAACACCCACCCAAGGTCACAAGTGCATGAATGGACGCACTAGTCACCTGAAGCTGCATATTCGTGTATGTGTTTGTTTGTGGAAGGACGGCACTTGTACTCTTCCTTTTGATTGTCTGCTGAATAGAATAGTCAGCTCTGCAGGACTGTCCTAGAGTCTTCATGAATTAGCATTAGTTTCCACAATACTATTGAAAACAATCCTGGAATTTTTAAAACCCTTGGCACCGCTAAGCTGTTATTGCTCCCCTCTCTGTGCCAAGGTGGCGCAGAGGCCTGTGCCTCTTAGTACCTTCCTATCTCTAGGTGCTGTTCAAAATCCTCTTATTCAGTTTTCCCGCAGCCTAAATGGGGTGCAATAGTGACCCTCCTGATCTCTCAGGCACATAGTGCCTGAAGTCTTCTGACATTTGGAAGTTTCTTATTTCCTTTTATATTCATCACCATTGTTTCCACAATTCCACACTTGTTTATTTAGCTCATTTTATGAATGGAAATTACCAAGTTATTGGATATTTTGCAGAAATATGTGGGTCTGTCTGGCCAGGGTTGTCTATCAGGTACACTGCAACCAAACCTTTACTTACGTTCAACTTCCATAAAGGAAGTTAATAAATGAGGGTTTTTTGAAACATATTTCGAATAGTCTCTCTTTGTATGTCCTAATGAAGATCACTGATCACTTAAAAAAAAAGCAGGCCTCTGTCAGTCTTGGAAGACTATGGTATCGTGCTCAGCGCTGCATACGCTGCATACGAAGCACGAAAGCATGGGTTAGATTGTTATGGAGGATAGGCTGTTACCCAAGCAGCAAATCCCCCCTCTCCACGCCACTGAATTAGTCCAATGGAAAGGCAGAGCTGATACGATTGGATCCAGCTGGCATCGCAGAGCTGGGCTAAGGACAGGAGCTCACCCTGTCTTGTAGGGCCAACCCGGATCTCAAACCCTGGCCTGCTGGTTAACAGGCACAGCGTCTTAGCCACTTGCACCACCCACAGTTTTAGTTACTGCACCACCTAGTGAAAACCTAAGGGAAATTCACATTGCAATCCAGAGTTACTTGTTCTTACTCCGGAGCAAGGATTCCCTGTAGTTACTCTGGATTTCACCCATTGGCTAATGACATTCCATTATGTGGGGTGGGACCTTTAGAAATAGTTTCAGTCAGAGATGGCAATCTTGCTGATGACTGGTGCTGCAGAATAGTATCAACTAAACTGGCACAATGATTTTGCAGAACTAGAGAAGATCCCATTATATCGCAGCGTGTGCTTTCTTTATAAAGGCATTCTCTCCTATCTGTAAGGGAAGGGGAAATGTATCTTTTGAAACGATGCCTCCAATGCAAGGTTTTATATGATTTTTATTTTTAAAATGAACTATATATAAAAAATTGCAATTTGCAGCCTTTTTAATCAGGGCACCTTTTTTAGTTGATCAATTAGTTTTTAATGAGCCTGTTTGTTGCAACTCTACCTGAACCACATATTGTGAGACACTTGTGATGTGGTCTATCAGCCAACTGTGTAGTTAATTAGCCTTATTTGACTGTTTCATCTCCATTATGGGATTGCCATGAAAATCAAATGCTATAGGAATATGAGTCAGATGTTCTAAAAATTTTTAGCATCAAGACCCACCTAAAAAAAGTTTTGCTTTACTGGCCACTCAAGCCTTTGTGCTCCCCACAAGTAGGAGTTTATTAAGCCTTAATGCACATTTTCTGACAGTTACAGAAACCCTTTTTATTTCATTCATTGTTATTTATTGGATAGATACCCTGCCTTTCCTTTGCCAAAGCAAATGCCCAAAGTGACTTATCAAAGCATTTTATTCTTCCGCCCTCCCATCAACTGTGTGAAGTAGTTAAGGCCAAGAGTGAGTGACTGACCCAAAGTCATCCAGAAAGCTTCATGGGTAAGGGTGGATTTGAACCTGGATCTTAATCTTGGCTCAACACTGAGGATGTTTGTCTGCTTGTGTTTCAAGAAACTGTTGTCTACTTTGCAAACTGAGACTACTCTTAGTGAAGCACTCAAAAGTTGAAATATTTTCTCTTGCAATAACACTCAGCATTCCAGTCAACGAAATGCTTATCATTACTGAACTGGAGAGTGTGTGTAGCTTGCGGGGCAGGGGGGAACCCATTTAGATTGCTGCACCCCTTTCTAACCTGTCACCCATGATAAAATCCACCACTTCAAGTGGCTGGTTCTTGTTATACAGAGTAAGGCTTAGCTATGTGCATAAACCAAACAGAAGTACAGTGGTGATTTTAAGATGAACATAATTCGTTTTGGAAGCTTGTTTGTCTTACAAAGCATTCTTTATACAAAATGGACTTTCCTCTAGGACAGCGTTTCTCAAAGTGGGGGTTGGGACCCCTTTGGGGGTCGCCTAGAGCTTTCCTGGGGGTCGCCGAAAGACCCCTGGTGCAGGGGACCAGGTCAGGCTTGCCAGACCTCCAGCTGTAGCTGTACACGCACAGGGGCTGACTGACAGCCTCATTGATAGGATTGCAGCCTCAGGGCCCAATCCTATGCATGCCTACTTTGAAATAAATCCCATTGTGTTCAGTGTGTGCATAGAACACACATTTCATTTGTAACAATGAAAATACATCCTGCGTATCGGATATTTACATTACAATTCATAACAGTAGCAAAATTACACTTATAAAGTAGCAACAAAAATAATTTTATGGTTGGGGGTCCCCACAACATGAGGAACTTATAAAGGGTTCACGGCGTTAGGAAGATTGAGAACCACTGCTCTAGGAGATAATAGAAACTCAGATGATTGGTTTCACAACCAAAAATATTCATATATATTTTTACTGTATGTAAAAATTATGACTGAACACTGTAAACGCATTCAAAACACTGTACTACAATACAGAACACAATTACCATAATATTAATTAAAAACACTGTAATATACTTACAATAAAACAGAAAAGAAAAACCTTTATATCCAAGGATGACTAATTTTTAATAAAAGAGTCTTTTTACGAAAAGGTGCCTTTTTGAGGAACTTAACAAGGAACCTGTCTATTGTCTCCTTTTGAGGATTTCATGGAAATGGGACTTTGCATTGTCAATAAACAGATTCATCACTTGCACTGCTACAGCCTTATTTGGGTGATGCTTTCCTTCAAAATTTTGCACAATTTCCCAGTCTTTACAATTGTCCTTAATGTCATTTGATGTGAGGTATTTCTCTTCCTTATTCTCCTTCTCCTCTGCAGATGAGATTTCCTCCACAATCTCTTGCTGTTGCTCACAATGCAGATCCATCAATTTGTTTCACAACATGAGACAGATACAGTTTGGCCCCATATATACAAAAGAAACAGTTTGGCCCCATATATACAAACTTGCACAGTGGCATAGGTAAGAGATCTGGAACCTGGGGCGCAAAATATTTAACACCCTTAGGGGGTAGATGGCCAGATCACCTATCGTGGGAATGACCAGGAAGTGTTCGGAACCATGGAGAGGCCTTGTGTGGCCTCACTACACACCAGAATTCCTTCCATTTGGCATCCCCAAGGCATGGTATCAGGGGCAAGGTACTACCTGCCCCAGCTTAATGCCACTGTTACCACAAGCATTCCTTGATGAGTTTTTTCAAAAGCAGACACATATTTAATGAGTATAAGGATCACTGTAACATGATGGGGAAAAGTGTGGAATGGCTCTGAAGTGGAGGAGCCCCTTGCTCACCATGGTAGGTCTCCCCCAAGCCTGACTGCTCCACCCCTCCTAGCTTTGCTATTGCTGGGGAATAACTCCAGTGGCCCCTCTGATGGCCCTTCAAGTCCCAACTATTCACAGCTCATGAGCAGACCATTCACAGCGTGCAGTGGCGGAATGGCATATTGTGGGGGGTGCAGAACTCAGGGGGTGCCAGAGGGCCAGGAGCGCCTGAGGACATCACTATCTCACTCCTCTGGCACCCCCCAAGCAACAGCCTCCAAGTTGGGGTCACTTACGGGCAGCTGTGGCTGAGTTTTTGCCAGCCGCCACACCCATTTAAAAAAGTTTGAGACTGCGCATGTGGGAAGAACATTCAGCTGCCCACAGCTAACAGCAGAGGAAAACACTTGGTGGCTGAACTTTCTGCTGCTCTTTAAGTGGCTTGTTGTCTTGCTTGGTTACAAAATCCTGAACCTACTCTCAGTGCTGATCAAGAGCACTTTTTCTTTGTCAATGTTGGAAAATATTGAGTGTGGCACTGGTCTTATGAAATATGCTAGGGGCATATATTTTGTGAGTATACCTGCTCATTCACCCTGTCTCTAGGTGGTGAGTGTAAATCTCCAGAGTTTGCAGAAGGTCATTTCACAAGAAAATCTCCTTTCCAAAGGAATGCCACCTGCTATGCTGTGCAAGACAACCACAGAATCATAGAATCATAGAGTTGAAGGGACCTAGTAGGTCATCTAGTCCAACGCCCTCCCTGTTGAAGTTCATTCTATTTGTTCATTCTATTCATTCTATTCAATAGAAATTCATTCTATTTGTTACAGCCCAGTATTCTAGTTTATCCAGATCCTCCTGGAGGTTTCTCCTGTCTTCTGTTGTGTTTGCTACTCCTCCCAGCTTGGTGTCGTCCGCAAATTTGATCAGGCTCCCCTGTATCCCTTTCTCCAAGTCATTAAGGAAAATGTTAAAGAGAACCGGGCCCAAGACAGAGCCTTGGGGTACCCCACTTGAAACCGACCTCCAGGTTGACATAGAACCGTTTACTAAAACCCTTTGTGTGCGGTCGTTGAGCCAGTTGCGGATCCACCTAACAATTGCCTCGTCTAGCCCATATTTTTCCAGTTTCCCAATTAAAATGTCATGTGGGACCTTGTCAAATGCTTTGCTGAAGTCAAGATAAATGACATCCACAGCATTGCCACTGTCCAGTAAGCTCGTAACCCGATCCAAACAGGAGATCAGATTTGTCTGGCAAGATTTATTCTTGGTAAATCCATGCTGGGTTGTTTTGATCACCGAGTACTTATCTAGATGTGCACAAATTGTGTGTTTTATGATTTGTTCTAATATCTTCCCCGGGATTGAAGTCAAACTGACTGGTCTATATTTTCCCGGGTCTTCTTTTTTCCCCTTCTTAAAGATTGGGACTACATTCGTCCTCTTCCAGTCCAGTGGCACTTCACTCCTGAAGGATTTCTCAAAGATGATTGACAGAGGCTCTGCAAGGACATCTGCGAGTTCCTTAAGAACTCGAGGATGCAGCTCATCTGGTCCAAATGACTTGAATTCATTTAGATGGTTTCAAACCAGTTCTCCGTCAATCTTAATCTGCTGTTCTGCACCATCCATGTTTTCATTACCTCTTTGGGGATGCAAGCACATCCCCACATCAGCCAATGATCCTGCACCCCCATTTGCACAGCCCTCCTTCCAAGAACAGATGGACGCAAAGTAGGAGTTGAGCAGCTCTGCCTTCTTCTGGTTTCCAGACACCTGTTGTCCATCTATGGCCAGGAGCAGCCCCACCCCCTCGTCTCTCCCCCTGTTCCTTTGGGCATATCTAAAGAAGCTCTTTTTGTTATCCTTGACTCCCCTGGCCAGCCTCAGCTCATACTGAGCTTTAGCATTCCTGACCCCCTCCTGACCCATATGACCGGGCTATCTGCCTGTACTCCTCCCTGGTGATCTTACCAGTCTTCCACTCCCTATACTTCTCTTTCTTTAACTTCATCTGATCCCCAAGTTGCTTGTGGAGCCAACCTGGTTTTTTCAGGTTTTTCCCCCTTTCTTTTTCATGGGAATTGTTTTTGACTGTGCTTGTAGAAGCTGCCTCTTAAGCAGTGGTGGGCTCTAGCAGGTTCGCACCTACTCTATAGAACAGGTTGTTAACAAGAGATAGGACATATAAAGTTTAAAAATAGCCATTTAAAAGTGGCTGCCAGATGGGCAGAGAACCGGTTGTTAATTTCTTTGAATCCCATCACTGCTCTTAAGGAGCTCTCACCCATCTTGGGCCCCTTTCTCCATTAGATCATCAGTCCATGGGATTCCACATATGACTCCTCTAAGTCTGTTGAAATCAGCTTTCCTGAAATTCAATGTATAAGTTTCGCTCTGCACTCTTTTTATTTCCCACATTATTTTAAATTCCAGCAGCTCATGAATGTAACATACAGTTTCTTCCTCACTTTCTAAACCAACTATGGAAATGTCCTTGATCTTTTCTTTGCTTTTGTTTCTAGACTCCTTTACCAGAGAGCGAATCAGAGTTGGTGCCCAGCCACAGCCTGAAGCAGGTAAATATCATTTGAAGTTCTTTCATGAAGTGAAAAAACACCAAAAACAGGGCAAAAGTGGAAGTGACCTTCAGCAAACAGTTTTTTTCCCTTTATAGTAACATGAGTTTTTACACAGGTTTATCACCCTATGTGGATACTCACTGAGGAATGTGGGGCTGGGAAATACAAGAATATGCTGGCAAACTCTGCCCCCACTGGTCACCTTGATGGTGACTCTACTGTTGGGAGGGGGTAGGTAGTATGATCTGCCCTTGTTTTTGTGCAAAGATCTGCCAATTACGGGGCTTGGGTCTGGCAGCCTCAGGCTGCTCTGTCCGATTATGTCCATTGGGGCTACTACTGGATAGTACTGCAGGGATGGGCTTCCCTTTCCCATGATAGCATGGCAACAGTCCCAATAATTGCACTGGATTCAACGCAGGCTAGGGCAGCTTATCCAGCACAAGTTAGGATTACACAGACTATAAAGTTCAGTTTTAAATTGGTCATATAATTTAGGGTGCCAGTTTGCAACACATATCTTGATTGGGGAATATAAGCTGTCATGGTAGAATAAGCTTGCAAAACGGTAATGTTTCTTGATGCCACAATATGAATGCAACAGTATGCATTATGCAACAATATGCAGCAATAATATGAATGGAAGATAGAGGAAATAGGAGTGGCTGCATCTGTGAGAATGGGGCTAGCCTTAGGGCAGTTTGACCAATTGGGCCAAAGTGGGCCTCACACCTGGAGGGGCTCAATGCAGGGGGAGTGAGTAGATTGCCACAGCTAGCACCTCATCCTATAGCCAACATGGAATCTTCCTTGCCAAGATGGGTTTGAAATTGCCATCACAGTAGTTGGTGTGCAGCTCTGCTGAGTTCCTTGCGACTGTTGCTCATCCTAGTGTGTAGGGGGCCAATATTTTTTGTATTGGGGCCCACAGTTCCTAAGCCCTGTGTGTTCCTGCTTTGGTTTCATGTGGTGTGCTGCAGCATACCTGTGTGGTTTGTTCCTGCATGTGTTTGTATAAGATTGTAAATGTAAATGTATCCTTGTTCAGTAATGACATAATGCATGGCTTTTGGTGTGGCATGTGAATTTTGTATGGCACATGAATTTTTATGTGACATGCACCTGACATGGTATCCAGCACAGCCATTTACGAACCACAATAAAACACAACGATAAATGTTAACAACAATAAAAGACAAAACAGAATCCAGTGTTCCACAGTAATATAAAATCATATATAATTAAATGCATAAAAACAATATAAAGTGCAGGTGCAGATTATAATTACAAAAGTATTTGAAAAGTCTTTAAGGCCTGCCAAATGCCCTCCAGGGAGGTAAATGCATCTGGGTGGGAGTTCCATATTTTTGCCACTGCTGCAGAAGAGCTCTACCCCTTATTACAACCCCAAGTTAGGAGTTGCATTTGAAGGGGAGGCTCAGATGACCTCAAGGATGAGCTGTTTCACATGGGAGAAGGTAGTTTCTCAGATACTCAGTCCTAAGCTGTCAGGGGCTTTAAAGGTCAAAATTAGTACCTTGAATTGTGGCAAGAAATGAAGTCAATATATGGTGTCTTGCAGCAATAGTTGTGTCTTTGCACTGTTCATATGGCAGATTGCATGTGGTATGTTGAATGATGTGATATGTTACAATATGTGTGATTAGATACACTGAATGTGTATCTTGGCATGAGGGTGTATGCCTTTCTGGGCCATGCAGGGTGTAAGATTCTAGGTTTATCATGCATAAAAAAGCAGGCCTCCGTCAGTCTTGAAAGACTATGGTATCGTGCTCGGCGCTGCATACGCTGCATGCGAAGCACGAAAGCCTGGGTTGGATTGTTATGGAGGATAGGCTGTTACCCAAGTAGCAAATCCCCCCTCTCCTCACCACTGAATTACTCCAGTGGAAAGGCAGAGCCAATACGATTGGCTCCAGCTGGCGTTGCAGAGCTGGGCTAAGGACAGGAGCTCACCCTGTCTTGTGGGGCCGACCCAGGTCTCGAACCCTGGCCTGCTGGTTAACAGGCACAGCATCTTAACCGCTTGCGCCACCCACAGCCTCATGCATAATGCCAGGATTAATGTGTGATATTGACCTAGGGCGCAATCCAGAGTAACTACGGGAAGTCCTTGCTCTGGTGTAAGAACAATTTGCTCTGGATTGTAATATGAATTTCTCATAGGTTTTCACTAGGTGGTGCAGTTACTATAGGTACACGTAATGTTTCTTACATACTCCCATAGTTACTCTGGATTAGGCAGGCTACTTAATGGAAGGATATGTGTCATGGTTTAGTGATTCTGGACATGCCTGTTTGTATATGAGTGTACAATTCTAACCAATTTAGGCAATCACAACTCCCCTGTCTCCCCATTTCTATGGTGGAGTGGGGAGGTTGGTGCATGTCTGTGCACTAGCACATGTCTGAAGTGCCTTACGTCACTTCTGCAATACCCCCAGACTAGCATAGAACTTGTGCCAGGACTTGTTAGGTTTATCACCTGAGTAGTTTTATATGTGTGTTCACTCATGCTGACAGTCGTAGTTGGTGCCCAGCCACAGCATGAATCAGGTAAATATCATTTGATGTTCTTGCATGAAGTGAAAAAGGGCAAAAGTGGAAGTGGTAAGCAGGACCTTTAGGTCTAACATAGTATTTTTCTTTATACTAACATGAGTTTTTACACAGGTTTATCTAACACCCTGTGTGGATATTGAGGAATGAGGGGCTGGAAACATCAAGAGTATGTTGGCAAGCTCTGCCTCCACTGGTCATCTTAATGGTGACTATACTGTTGGAAGGGACTAGGTTATATCAGTATGCTTTCCTTCCTGCACTTGTTCTTGTGCATAGATGAAGAACATCTGCAAGGTGGGGTTTCAATCTGGCAGCCTCAGGCTGCTCTTGTCTGCTCAGACTTAACTGTTAACTGAGATTAACACTGCATTGATGTGCCTTGTGTGTGTTATAGTATGTGGCTTTGGGGAGGGAAGAAACCCTGTGCCTTGTAGAGATGCATCAGACAGAACTTCATTAAGTTCATATCTAGCAAGAGTGATAAGCTTCCATGTTGGATTTTTTGCCTGACAGAACATTGAAAGCACATTAAACAGAAGGTTTTTAATGTTTGGATACTGAACCAGAGATATCCCATTGCCTTGAACCAGTAAAGTTATTGTAATTCTTCTTTCACAGGCCTCATCAAATAAAATTCAGAAAGCAGGAAAGCTCCTCTGTGCGCACTTAGTATTTGTGTACCCAGAACTAATCCGTGATCACAAATACCACCTCCGGCTTTACAGGTGTGTATTTATGTCTTTCCCCTTTTAAAAGAATGAACAGTATTTGTAGGCAATGGTGTAGCAAGTGAGGTGCAAGGGATGCAGTTGCACCAGGCTACAACCTTTAGGGGGGCTACAAGCTGAGCTTGACACCAGTGACTAAGGGCGCAATCCTGAGTAACTACGGGGAGTCCTTGCTCCGGTGTAAGAACAATTTGCTCTGGATTCCAATATGAATTTCCCATAGGTTTTCACTAGGTGGTGCAGTAAAGTCTCTTATGTGCTCCCGTAGTTACTCTGGATTGTAGGGTATAAGTGTGAAAAATGGGTTATGTATAATAATAATAATAATACCATCAAGTTATATATTGTTGGAAAGGTAATTTTATGCAGAATGCAATGAAACAAACTGCATTGGAATATCCATATTCTTTCAAAAGTTATGGCCAGTTAACCAGAAAATGAAAATACAAAAGCATATGGCGCAAAAGTGGATTTTCTTAACTCAAAATTTCCCATGTTATTGATGGCTCTGAGAGCCAATGAGATGTAATTCTGATACTGTATGGTACTAATAAGGTGTTAATATGAATTAGCTTTCACTACGTATATATAGTACATATCATAAAACAGTTATCCCATGCTAACTGGGTATACCGGTTAGTGGTGCTTCTCTTCTATTTAGTAGGGAAAGAATAACCATTCCTCTTTGTCCCTAACCAACAGGGGACACAATTTTCATTTTTTTGCTTATTCAGATTTGATTTTGTTGTTGCAGGGGGCAACAAAATGTTCTTTGACTACAGATAACAAATAGGTGCTTTAGCTGCTGGCAGAGCAAAAGGGTGGTTAGATACACTGGTCAAAGGTGAGGAGTAGGAGGCAGGTGTTTTCCCAATTTTCCTTTTAAAAATATCCGAGGATGACATCACTTCCGGTTATGACATCACTTCTGGGGCTACATTTTGAGCTTTGCACTTGGCTATGTGATCATTAGCTACTGTTTGTAGGTGTTCCCGGGGGTTGCGAGAATGGATTGCCACCATAACTTTACCCAAAATTGAAATATGAACTATGAAAATGAAGCAAATGAACAGGTTCCTCTAGTCAAAACATCCAGGGATTTTCAAGATTTTTCAGCAATAGTTGCCTATACCTAGAGATGATGCTTGATTATTTTATTTATCTTAAAATACCATATAAGGATGATTATCAAGGCAACTTGCAATTAGTAAAACTATATTAGAACATCTTCAATGAACAATTAAAACAACTAACAACCAGAAACAATCAGGAGTGAAAACAAAAGTTTCAGATTTTTGAAATGTGGTATTTGCAAATTTGACTATTGAATAAGAAATGTCACTCATTTTGTAGCTGCTAGTACTCTGAAAGATCCTGACAATCACATGAAACATTCTTTGCACATTTTTGTTCCTTTTTCATGGAGGGAGGCTGTGGAATAATGGACTTGTGTACTTCATGAGAGCATTTGGTGTGTTAAAGTACAGACATTAAAGTTTTTATATAGTAGTTTTAAAAAAAATCTAAAACAAAGGCCTCTCAGAATCTGAGCAGTGAGATTCAAAGCCAAATAAAATAGCTGTTAGATCCATGACTCATGCATAGATTTCATCTGTATTGTACCTGTATGGGTTTTTCTCCTATATAGCTAATAGGCGGATCCAGAGCAGGGTCAGGAGATGCAATCTGTGGGAGAGGCCTGATCAAATGGGGAGGAGGGCACAGATGTTTTTATGCAAAAACAAAATGTTAGAGATCTAGGGTGCAATCCTATCCAATTTAGGTCAGCACAACTCACCTGTGCCCTGTATCTTTGGTGGTTTGAGGAGGCCAGCAGATGTCTGTATATTGGCCTAACTCCCTCAGGAGCGACACTGAAGTGCCTTACAGGACTTGTACAGGGACATGTCCAGGCCTAACTGGTGGCTAGGATTATAGGCCTAATCATGCAATTTGTCCTGAGCTTGGAACAACACTTTCTGAGAAAAATATGGGGTTCCCATCCATGTGTTTCCTATAAGACAAATCTGAGCCTAGGAAAAAAGGAAAATGAAATGAAGGAGTTCTTAACAGACCTCATCTTCTTATTCTTCTCTGCCAGTAGCTCCCATGGACTGTCATTTTTTTATATTTCTCAAGGCTTCGAAATTATAAATAAACCCAGCTTCGCGAAGGGGACACACAACCTTGTATAACCCATTTCAGGGAACAGTTGTTTGTGCAGGAAAGGTTAAGCATTTCACTTTCTATTAGGGTTGCGAACCCTCCAGGATTTGACAAGAATCTCTCAGAATCTGCATTAACCTCCAGAAGAAGCTGGGAGGGGATCCTAAAAGTTTAAACAGGACCTCCAGGAATTTATAACATGGCATTAGGCTGGTGCATGGTGGGATAAAAACATCCCCAGCATCAAGTCAGAGCTGGCAACCTTGCGTTTCATCCGTCAGTTTTCCCCCACAAATGCCAAGCTCTGCAATCACATTCTCAACAAACCATTTTTGGAACATGTTAGTGTTGTTAGTTAGTGTTGTTTCACCCACAAGACAAAAGCAAGTTAGTGTTGTTTCACCCAGAAGATATTACCAAAATTCATCCCAAAAGCAACTTAGCTTTGTATGTTGGGGGTTGGGTGAAGGAGAGATAAGATATTCCTCATTAATTCATTTGTTTCCTTGGATCTCTGCCACTGATTGCAATCTTCTTTTCAGGCAATGCTGTTCAGGGAAGGAGCTAGTGGATGCACTACTAAGTGCGGGGCTTTCTGTGCAGACCCGCAGCCAAGCCCTTGGACTTTGCCAGGTGCTGATGGATGAAGGTGTTTTGGCTCATGGTGAGAACCTATGTGAAGTTTTGTGATGATGTACTTTTGCAGGGTGCTCTGATACTTGCACCCTGTAGCTCTCTAGACTTCAGAATGTGGTTTGAAGGGACATTATGAAGGAAATTACTGGTGCTTAAGAGGTCTGAATCTTGCTGTTGCCTCAGTGGGAGTCTGCAGTTTCATCACCATGTATGCTGTTTCACTATGATGAAATGTAATGAAATAATTGGAAAATTGAGACTACAAGGGCAACCTGCATAAAAAAGCAAGTGTGGCCATGCATGAATAAGTTGCCTGGCTGTGAGGTCACAAAATGCTGCTTACACATTTCTTGATGACAAATTACATCTCTTTTTCTGCTGAACCATCAGGCCAACGATGGTTTCTTCTGCTCTGGTTGAAGGAACTTCTTTGCGACAGTATGATGAGGTGGGCCGCTATTGGTTCCTTTCACACATGGGGAATAAAGTCATCTGGGCATCTGCAGAATGAGTCCTCCATCCATTTAATTCCTCCCCCTCCCCCCAAAATATGAAACATATCCATCTGATACGTTTCCTAGCCCAGAGTTGCTTCATCTTTCATTCTAGTAGTTCATGACTGTTTTTAAAAATTTGGGCGGTTTTTATGAGGTTGGGTAGTGCAATGCTCTCTCAGTCCTTTGCTCCAGAGCCACATTCCCTTCTCTTGGTTAACCCTTTCATATGGTGGCAGCTGCTGAGAGAAAGAGAGAACGCGCTTTGGTAGCTGCTCTTTATATTACCCTTCCTGTTCCTGTTTCCCTTCCACTCTGATTCCAGAATCCTGCTTTTTCCTATCTTTTCCCCTTACAGTACGACAGGAAAGCTATTTCCAGGATCGGGATGCCCAGTTCTTCCGCTTTGTGGCCCTGGAACCAAGTTCTGAAGTCCAGGACAGCGAGGAGCTATTGGAGGCACTGGCACTGCTCACCCAGTTGGGCCCTACAGCATTGCTCACTACTGTTCTACGCAAACCGTGAGTGTGAGGATTGAGCAGTGGATTGGGTAGGCAGGTAAAAAATAATAGGGAGACCTGCTTAAAGTTATTGCTGGGGTGGGGGAAGGCAGGGCTGATTATGATGAGGTAGGTTAACCAAATAAGAAGCCCTGCTCTGGTCACTCTTGATCAATTTGAGCTACCTATGTGGTTTGTATAAGCTGTTTGTAGCTATGTGGTTTGCTACCTATGTGGTTTGTATAAGCTGATGTATAAGGCATCACTGCTGAAAATCCAATCTCTTAATATCCACAGTAGATCATCAGGAATAGAAGATCATCAGGGATAAAATATCTGAGAAGTAAATTATCAAAAAGTCTTGTCCACATTGAGTCTTTGGAGGCTAGAGAATTAAAGGAAAATTGACTGAAGGAATTAGGTCTGTCTGTATTATATTTTTTCCACATTTTTAAGATAGTACAATGAACTCTGTCCTTCAGAGAGGGTGGGAAGGGCCAAAAGGCGAGTCAAAAATTTATTTTTAAAAAGAGTGGACTTTTCCCTTCCCCATATCTCCGCCCCATACAAAATATGAGGAATAACCTTGCTTGTAAAAAGTCTCAAGGCAGGTTCAATAAGGTAACCATCCTTTGTGTGGTAGAACCAAAGGATGGAACCAACCAACCTTGAGACTGAAGCTCTAATGGAGGTGATATGTACATTCCAGCATAATTTCTCTGTGAATGTAATTCCTAAATTAAACTGGCCAATTGAATTACCTAGAATATTCCAGTAAGATATTTGAGTCCTTTTCTTGAAGACCATCACTTTAGTTTTCTTGAGATTTATATTTACAGTATAGACCGAGTTGCTTCAGCAATATCCTCATCCCAATTTTAGTACAGGAAATCAGAGCCATGTCATCAGCATACAATATAATAGAGATCTTTTTTCCACCAAGAGTGGGGGGAAAGAATTGTGGCCCGATAACTTATCAACAATATTATTGATAGATTGAATAAAAGAGGGGCCAACACACACCCTGGCTTCACCCCCTTACAGATTGGAATTTTATTGGTAAGGGATCTAGCCAGACCTACTCTGATTTGTGCAAAAATGTCTGTGTGTAACTTGCGTAGTAGAAATAGTAAACACTGATCCAATTTATCCAACTTATCAGGATATCCAATTTTTGCCATAAATGGTTTCTATCTATAGAGTCAAATGCTGTAGTTAAATCCACATAGGCCACAAAAAAGTGATTTAGTAGGGCTATTTATTTCTGCAGAAGCCAAGTGGTATAGGGTTAAGCAAGGATTAGTTGTGCTAAGCCCTTGCCTAAAACCAGCCTGGTTATAATGAATTATTTGTCTGTCAGTAATCCAATCCTCAAGTTTAAACAAAAAGTATTTGCTGTATATCTTGGCTGCTATATCTAGCAAGCTAATTGGCCTATAGTTTTGAGGATCTAGTTTGTCTCCTTTTTTGAATATAGGAACAATTATGCTTAACTTCCAGCCAGCAGACATTACTTCAGCTTCGTTGATTCGTGAAAAGACAGTGGCTAGAACAGGGGACCACCATGTAGCAAATGTTTTATATAGATCTGAGGGAAGCTGATCTTCCCCTGGAGTTTTTCCTAGGGGCCATAGAATTAACTATGTTTTCAACTTCTTTAACAGAGACAGGGGGCCACTTACATAAAACATCAATGTCCAAATCAGGAGAGAGGGAAGCTTGCATCTTAGATGAATCCTCAGAGAACCCAAAGACCTTGCTATAGTGTTGTACCCAGACTTTGGGCAAGATACGCGTGCCAACCTACCTGGAAACATTGTTTAAACCACTAGAGACAATTTCCCAAAAAAATACAGTAGTGCCTTGCTTAGCAAGTGTCCCTCATAATGAGGGATTTGCTTAGCAAGGTAAAATTTCCCTTAGAGCCTGTCTCACCCAATGAGAGTTGCTCCACTTAACAAGCATACTCATCGGGGGGTAGATTCTAAGGGAATTTTTTTTTAGGCTACACTTACCCCTGGCTGCGGCTGGAGGGGGAAGTTGGGGCAGGCTGGACTGCCCTGGCCCCCCCTCATGGCACTTCCACCACCTCCTGGGGTTCCACAGTGGCCATGAGGGTTGTTCAGGGTTTCCCCTCTGACTGCTATAGCTTTAAAACAGAACCACTCGAGGGATCTCTATGACCTTACCGGAACCACTCTAGGGAATCCTCTATGCTTGCACCAGAAAGGAAGTCCCTGGTGCAAGCCCGTGGGAGTTTGATGTGCATGGAATATTGATGTGCATAGGATGTTGATGTGCATGGGGGACATTACGAATGGGGGGGTTGTTGCACATGGGGGTTTGATGCGCATGGGGGATGTTGAGCACAGGATGTTGATGTGCATGGGGGGATGCACATGGCTTGATGCACATTATCAGAGAGAGTCAAGCACACTTTACAAGTATGCAACTGTAGCAAATATTGCTGTGGTCCAGTCTGAGGCTGCAGATGCTTCTCTTTTTTTTAGATTGTCCTCAGAACAGTTGATATTAAAATTTCTGGTATCATGTGCCTGGTCCTTCTTGCCAGAAGGTCTAGTAGGAACATTGGAATTGTTCAGGCAAGTCTTCAAAAATAGTTCAATTTTTTGTACAATGCCATTTAGGGCGCAATCCAGAGTAACTACGGGGAGTCCTTGCTCCGGTGTAAGAACAATTTACTCTGGATTGCAATATGAATTTCCCATAGGTTTTCACTAGTTGGTGCCATAACTACGGGTGCACGTAATGTCTCTTACGTGCTCCTGTAGTTACTCTGGATTGTAGGGTAAACCTCATTAAAATAAAATCAAGAGTTTTGGCAGTCATTTAAATAAAGTCCATTAGAGTGGTAACCATATCCTTTGGATCCATCTTGCATTATATTGGTACCCATATATTCCATAGCCCCATTCACTTTATCTTCTGAATTGAGGTGAGTATTGGAAACGTCCCTGTCCCCTTCCCCATCCAAACAAATATCAGGCTCTCTATCTGCCAATGGGGCAAACTGACCTAAGGTAAAAAAATCCTCTAATTTTGACTGTTTATGCAGTGGGGTGGAGCTGGAATCTTTCAGGTTGCGAACTCTTTTATGACCTCTTTTATGACCCACTGATAATCAAACCAACTTTTTCTTCTTTATATTTTAAAGAGATTGTTGAATTTACAAGGATCTTTAATCTATATATATAAAAAAGAGAAAAGTCACTGACTCACTCACTCACTGACTCACTCATCACCGCCCTGCCAAAACCGCTGGGCCTAGAAGCGTGAAATTTGGGGTGGGTGTTCCTTCCGTGACTGAGGGGTGCACTAAGAACCGGTTTACTGAAATTCCAACCAGAAGGGGGTGGAAAGGGGCACAACGTGTTTTCCTCCCTATACTTTGCATTGGAGAATTGCTGACTCATCAACATTCCGCCCCAACTGCAGGGCCTAGAAGCATGGAATTCTGGGAAGGATCCCTTCTGTTACCTGAACACACACCAAGAACCCATGTGGAGAAAATTAACCCTTCAGGGGCTGAAAACGGGTGTAATGAGTTTTGTCCTTGACTTAACATGGTAGACTGACCAACAGCCAGCCAATTTGGTGCTCGGTGCCTGGTGCACTGGGGGATGTTGTTCGGAGGAAGAGGTTGCACTGGCAAGGATGCTGTGCATGGGAAGAGTTGCGCAGGGGGGATGATGCGCATGGAGAAGTTGTGCATGAGGGACTGATGCACAAGAGGGGAAGTTACGCATGGGGAAAAGTTGCGCATGGGGGAAAGTTGCGCATGAGGGACTGATGCGCATGGGGGGAAGATGCGCATGGGGGGAAGTTGCGCATGGGGAAGTTGTGCCTGGGGGGGAAGTTGCGCATGGGGGAAGTTGCGCATGGGGTGTTGATGCGCCGTGGGGGGATGGCGTATGGGAAAATGTTACTCCCGCAATGCAGGTACGCTTTTCGCTATATAAAAGAGAAACTGACTCACTCACTCACTAATCAACGCCCTGGCAAAACCAAAGGGCCTAGAAGCGTTAAATTGGGGGTGGGTGTTCCTTCCATGCCTGAGAGGTGCACTAAGAACCGGTTTTTGGAAATTCCAGCCAGAAGGGGGTAAATGGGGCGCAACACATTTTCCTCCCTATACTTTACATTGAAGAACTGATGACTCATCAACATTCTGCCCCAACCGCTGGGCCTAGAAGCATGAAATTTGAGGAGGGTGTTCCTTCTGTCACATGAACACCCACCAAGAACTGATGTGGAGAAATTTAACCCTTAAAGGGCTGAAAAGGAATGCAATGTGTTTTTGTCCTATACTTAACATGGAAGACTGACTAACATCCAGCCAATTCGGTGCTTGGTGCCTGGTGCACTGGGGGGATGTAGTTTGGAGAGAGGGGTTGCACTGGGGAGGATGCTGCACATGGGCGGGTTGCGCATGGGGGATTGATGCGCATGGGGGTTGGTGTGCATGGGGGAATGATGTGCATGGGAGGTTGGTGCGCATGGGGGAATGATGCACATGGGCGATGCTGCGTATGGGGATGTTGCACATGGGGGATGTTGCGCATGGGGTTGATATGCATAGGGGGATGCGCATGGTGGGTTGATGCACATGGTGGTTGGTGTGCAGGGATAATGATGTGCATGGGAGGTTGGTGTGCATGGGGAATGATGCGCATGGGTGATGCTGTGCATGGGGGTTGATGCGCATGGGGGTTGGTGTGCATGGGGGAATGATGTGCATGGGAGGTTGGTGCGCATGGGGGAATGATGCACATGGGCGATGCTGCGTATGGGGATGTTGCACATGAGGGATGTTGCGCATGGGGTTGATATGCATAGGGGGATGCGCATGGTGGGTTGATGCACATGGTGGGTTGGTGTGCAGGGATAATGATGTGCATGGGAGGTTGGTGTGCATGGGTGATGCTGTGCATGGGGGTTGATGCGCATGGGGATGTTGTCCATGGGGGATGTTGTGCATGGGGGATGTTGTGCATGGGGGTTGATGCACATGGGGGTTGATTCGCATGGGGGTTGATGCGCATGGGGGGATGTTGCACATGGAGGGATGTTGCACATGGGGGATGTTGCACATGGGGGACTGATGCACATGGGGATGTTGTGCATAGGGGATGTTGCGCATGGGGGTTGATGCGCATGGGGGACTGATGCGCATGGGGGACTGATGCGCATGGGGAGATGTTGCGCAAAAGGGATGTTGCGCATGGAGGGATGTTGCGCAATAGGGATGTAATGCATGGGGGATGTGGCGCATGGGGGATGTGGCGCATGGTGGTTTGATGTGCATGGGGGATGTTGCGCATGGGGAGGTGTTGCGCATGGGGGGATGTTGAGCATGGGGGAATGATGCTCATGGGGGTTGATGCGCAAGAGGGTTGATGCACATGGGGTGATGCACATGGGGGATGAACATGGGGAATGTTGCACATGGGGGTTGTTGTGCATGGGGGATTTGCGCATGGGGTGTTGATGAGCATGGGGGTTGATGTGCATAGGGGGGATGATGTGCATGGGGTGGATGAACATGGCACATGGGTGAGGATGCACATGGGGGTTGATGTGTGTGGGGAATTGGTGCGCAGTGGGGGGATGGCGTACGGGGAAAATTTACTCCTGCAACACGGGGACGCTTTTCGCTAGTCTGCTATAAAAACGGTTAAAAGGCAGCCTTTAAAAGTCCTTAAAAATCAGCCTGTAATAAATCTTCCTCCTCTTGCAGATAATAAACAATACTCTTATTAGGTAAAATTTGAAAAGTCACTATCAGCGGGTTATCACATTCTCTAGCAGCAGAAAAAGAAAATATTTATCTTAAAAGCTCAAAACTGCAATTAAAGCAAACCACTCCCATCTATTTTTTCACCGAAGCAGATATGACACAATTCGAAGCAGGAATAAAGCTGTGTTTTTAAGCCTCCAGAGTATAGCATTGAATAGCAAAACCAGGGTGATCATATGACCGGAAAATTCCAGATTTGTCCTCTTTTTTTAGTCTCTTGTCTGGGTGTCCTCCAAAATGGCTTCGTTCTCTGGTGCTACCATCCATGGTGGGGCCAGCCATTACTTGGGGAAGCACTCCCTTCCGGAAGGCAGGGTCACTTGAAAGGCTTCCTGGAGGGAGTGCACCCTCAGGTCCTCAGACTGGCCTTAACCTTTCAGCATGGAAAATTGGAAATGGTCAGCTTTGCTGACTTCCATCCTTCAAGAGTGGTATTGAGGTCTTTTACTGCTGTCTTCTCCCTACCTCTGGGAGACCAGGGGGACACCCAGAAAAGTTGCCACTCCTCTGAGTGGCTGCCTGTCAAGTGCCCTGGAGGGCTTGCAGCCTGCTGGCGCCCCAGCAGCATCATCAGTGCCCAAATCCTTCCCTGCAGGGAGGATAGTGGGCATCTGGGAGCCCACCTGCGCCACAGGGTGGCTGCAGGTGGGCTTCCCGCTTCTCTAGTGGCGCTCTTGTGCCTGGGCAGCCTGAGCCTTCCCCATATTGGGGACATGGGTGGCTGCCTGGGAAAGCCCGCCCGACGTGAGCGCTGCTGCATGCCCTCCTCAGTGGATGGGCTTCCCACTCTGTCAGGTTTGGCACTCACCTGCAGGCGCACCTCCATGGCCTGAGAAGCCCACCCGGGCACTAGTGCTGCTGCTCTCTCTCCTGGTTGAGCGGGCTTCCTGCCCTCTCAAGGCTTCATTGTGCACATCTGGCACACCTCCAGCACTTGGCCCTGCATTCCCCTCCCCCTCCTCCTTCCCCTTCAACCCCATCAGCCATTTTAGAGACTCCTTTCTCTGGGTACCCACTGCCTTGGAGCCAGATCCTGCTGTCTTGTTCCTACCCAGTGATAGGGTGAGCAGGTTCCTGGTTTCTTCTGATGCTGATGACAGAGGGTTTGTTCAGCATGTCTGCCCCTGAGGGTTCTGCTTCTGCCACTTCTCCCTCCCCCCTCCCCCGCTAAGGGGGTGCACCCTACCACTGCTATGGTGGCCAGGATCGAGTCTTCCATCACTGTGGGCCTCTCTGCCGCCCTGGCCTTTGTCCATAACTCACTGGCATTTCTCCAGTGGCCTGCCCAGCCTCTTCCCAACCCAGCTATGGCCTTCCCATTGCCCCTGCAGAGGAGACCCCTAGGACTCCTGCTGTAGCGCTAGGCCTTCGAGTTCTGATCCCCCTCTGCCAGTGGAGGACCAGGAGGACTCTGATGAGGAGGGGGAAATGGAGGATGAGGCTTCTCACGAGCAGGAGGAGGAAGAGCACCCCAGTAAAGGGGGCGAGCGCCCTCCTTTTGGTCCTCGCCTCATGCTCATGGACCAGTTCCCACAGGTCTTCACCGACATCCTGCACATCCTCGAGTACCAGATGGGTCTGACCTTCAGGAGTGAAACCCTCTTGGGGCATGGCTGCGTTCCCGCCAGAAGAGAGGGCCATCCAAGTGTTCCCTATGCACCCATTCTTCCAGAGTATCATCGACAAGGAATGGGCGTCCCTGGCTAGATATAAGGAACCAGGCAGACCTTCATCCAAGCTCTATGCCCTTGTTCTGAGTCATGGAGCGCTTCAAGACTCCCCTGGTGGATGCCCCTGTGGCCACCTTGCTGGCGGATAGCGATGCCCTCCCCAAAGATTCCAAGGATCACAGGATTGAAGTCTTCACCAAGTGTGCCTTCCAAGCATCTCTGGAGGCTCTCTAGGCCTCCATTGCCACCTCTCTCAGCTCCAGAGCCTTGATGATTTGGACCAAACAGTTCTCTGACATGTATGAACTGCCACAGGAGGCCACTGAGGAGCTCGACCGCATGTTTGCCATGGTGGCCTTTGCTGCGGACGCTGTCCAGTTTGATGCCAGGGCCATGGCCACTGATGAGAACCACTTGGCTCAGGAATTGGGATGTGGACTCCTCGGCTTACTCGGTCATCATGGGCCTGCCCTTCAAATGGCTCAACTGCTGGTTGACCAAGCACAGGTTCAAGATGGAGACCTGAACTACCTGTCCTCAATGGACATTCAGGATGCCTGCCTTCATATTGCTATCTCACAGGTGCTATCTCCACTTTTGTTACATGGACTCTCATCAATTTTGATCACTACTGTTCGGCCTTTTGTCTGCACTGAGAGTTTTCACCAAGGTACTGATTGGCCTTATAGCTCACCTCCGCCTTCAGGGCATCACAGTCTACCCGTACCTTGATGACCTGCTTCTGAGGGCCCTGTCCTTCATGCTGAAACAGGAACATCTTCTAGAGACTTCCAGGGTTCTCCAGCAATGGGGGTGTGGGATCACTGGCTGATTTGGGAATGTACTTGTATCCCCAAAGTGGTAATGAAAACATGGATGGTGCAAAACAGCAGATTAAGATTGATAGAGAACTGGTTCGAAACCACTTAACTGGCCTAAATGAATTCAAGTCATTTGGACTGGATGAGCTGCATCTTCGGATTCTTAAGAAACTCGTAGATGTCCTTGCAGAGCCTCTGTGGGTCATCTTTGAGAAATCCTTGAGGAGTGGAGAAGTGCCACTGGACTGGACTAATGTAGTCCCCATCTTTAATCTACTAATGTAGTCCCAATCTTTAAGAAGGGGGAAAAAAGAAGATGCGGGAAATTATATACCAGTCAGTTTGACTTCAATCCTGGGCAAGATATTAGAACAAATCATAAAACACACAATGTGTGCACATCTAGACAAGTACTCGGTGATCAAAACAACCCAGCATGAATTTACCAAAAATAAGGACACAATTCAGAGTAACTACAGGGAGTTCTTGCTCCAGTGTAAGAACAATTTACTCTGGATTGCAATATGAATTTCCCATAGGTTTTCACTAGGTGGTGCCATAACTATGGGTGCACGTAATGTCTCTTATGTGTTCCCATAGTTACTCTGGACTGTAGGGTTAGTCTTGCCAGACAGTTCTGATCTCCATTTTTGATTGTGTTATGAGCTTACTGGACAGTGGCAATGCTGTGGATGTAATTTATCTTGACTTCAGCAAAGCCTTTGACAAGGTCCCACAAGACATCTTAATTGGGAAGTTGGAAAAATATGGGCTAGACAAGGCAGTTGTTAGGTGGATCTGTAATTGGCTCAATGACCACACTCAAAGGGTTTTAGTAAGTGGTTCTGTGTCAACCTGGAGGTCGGTTTCAAGTGGGGTGCCCCAGAGCTCTGTCTTGGGCCCGGTTTCTTTAACATTTTCATCAATGACTTGGAGGAAGGGATACGATCAAATTTGCAGATGACACCTGCAAGCTGGGAGGAGTAGCAAACACAACAGAAGACAGGAGAAACCTCCAGGAGGATCTGGATAAACTGGAATACTGGGCTGTAACAAATAGAATGAATTTCCCCAGGGAGAAGTGCAAGGTTCTGCACTTAGGCAATAAAAACCAAAAACACAGGTATAAAATGGGGGATACTTGGCTTGGCAGCACAACATGTGAGAGGGATCCTGGAGTCACAAGCTATGGATCAGAAGCTGAACATGAGTCAGCAGTGCGATGCGTCTGCAAAGAAGGCAAATGCCATTTTAGGCTACATTAAGAGGACTGTAGCTACCAAGTCATGTAAAGTTATAGTTCCTCTTTATTCTGTATTGGTTGGACCTCACCTTGAGTACTGTGTTCAGTCCTGGGCACCTCACTTTAAGAAAGATGCATCCAAACTGGAGCAAGTCCAGAGGAGAGCAACAAGAATGATCAGTGGGATGGAAGGGAAGCTCTACGAGCAGTGATGGGATTCAAAGTAATTAACAACCGATTCTATGCTCATCTGGCAGCCACTTTAAAATGGCATTTTTTAAACTTTCTATGTCCCATCTCTTGTTAACGACCAGTTCTATAGAGTAGGTGCAAATCTGCTTGAGCCCACCACTGCCTATGAGGAAAGGTTGGGGAACTTGGGATGTTCAGTCTGGAGAAGAGAAGGCTGAAAGGAGACATGATTGCCCTCTTCAGAAACCTGAAGGGCTGTCATATGGAGGATGGGGTTCATTTGTTCATAGCTGCTTCTGAAAGCAGAACTAGAACCAATGGGTACAAACTGCAAGAAAGGAGATTCCCGTTGGATATCCGGAAAAATTCCTGACAGTGAGGGCAGTTCGGCAGTGGAACAGTTTGCCAAGGGAGGTGGTGGGCTCTTCTTCACTGGGGATCTTCAATCAGAGGCTCAACAAGCACCTGTCAGGGATGCTCTAGGAGAATTTCCTGATGCAGGCAGGGGGTTGGACTAGATGACCTACTAGGTTCCTTCCAACTCTAGGGTTCTATGATTCTAGGTGAGTGCGGAGCATCCAGTCAATACGCACGCTTCTCTAGTCTCTCTCTGTCTTGCCTGACATGGCCTTGAGGTCAAGTCGGGTGAGACAGAGAGAGACTAGAGAGGCGTGCATGGTGACCGGATGCTCTGCCCACGCCAGCATGCACTCTGTAGGAAGGTTGGCTTTCGAAGGAGGCACACCTCCAGAGCTTGAGAAGCTGTCAGCAGTCTGGACAAGGTGGCTAAGATCGGAGGCTGCCTGATCTGACTGGTGGGTCCCTCACTGGCTGCACCTCAGGTGCAGCCAGCAGAGGAACTGATAAGGTGCCCAGGCAGCAGGCAAAGGCAGGTGGGCAGTGGCAGCTTCCAATCTCAGCCACCTTGTCTGAACTGCCAGTGGCTTCTCAGGCCCTGGAGGTGCACACCTGTCTGGGGAGCAGATGCTCCTCCCACGACTGGCACGTGCCTCTCTCTAAGGACCTCTTAAAGATGGCTGCCGGCTGCGCTGCCATGAGTGTCACCACGCCTTTAGGCAGCCATAGTGCCCCCCAGAAGCACCCTCCCACCTACAGCACCAGCAGCAGTCTGTCTAGGTAAGTCTACCCCAACTCCCTGTCTACTCAGAAATAAGCCCATTGAGTCAGTGGGCTAACTCCTGAATAAAGGGTGACCATATCCTGGCACCTAAAAAGGAGGACAGGGTCCTCCAAAAATTTTTTAAAAGGGGACCCTGTCTTACTTTTTGGGGACCCTATCCTACTTTTTAGGTGCCAGCATATGGTCCCCCTCCCCTACCTTCCAGAAGGGAGTGCTTCCCTGAGTAATAGCTGACCCCACCACGGACATACTATCGAGAAGGGGGCTTACACGTTAAGACCAAATCTTCCCATTTTGGCTTTATTTTGGAACTTTGCAGTGGTGTGCAGTACCCCATCATGTCATATGTCCTTGGATTTGTATTGACGAGCAGAATCTAAGGAAAATATCAGTTTTGAAATATCAAAGGTATGGCCTTCCTATCAAAAGGTATGGCCAATAAACTAAAAATCAAAAATATGCATTGAGCTCTATGGGAAAGTGAAAGTGCCCAATATCGCAGCTTTACTTGTGAGTATGCAAATGTGCCATTGTCCACCGGAAAGGCCAGGCTGAACATAATCCAAGACCTTGTCCTCCTTTTGAGGTTTGGGCATCTGGTCACCCTGAGGAAAACTGAGCAAATCTGGCAGTCATAAAACAGTTTTTTCCCTAAGCAAAAACGGAAGTGGGAGAGCCTCAACATCAAGATTCTGCTGCTGTCGCCAACTTGGGTGGGTCTGCAGCTTAACACTGAATTGTGAAAATAAATCATTAGAAAGCTCCAAACCAACCTTGCATCAGCTAGTCTTCTAGTCAGTGGCAGAAGTGAAGATGTGCTTCTCTTTAGGGCCACAGTTCTTTGACCACTGGCAGTTGGAGCAAAGCAGAGTATTGTTTGATGACAGCTTCTGAAAGAGGCAAAAAATATGTGGAAAGTTTCATGATTCAGAATTCATGTACCGGTAATTGCAGTTAGGCAGGTTCTTATAAAGCCCTGGAATTAAGGTGTAGAGGGGAGCCTGCCTGGTGTCTGAAAAAATTAGGGTGAGTGAGGTTTATCTGCATTATGTGTTTATCTGCATGCTTTACTTCTCCTACCCCACCAGCCCTGGCCAGCGCTCAGAGGAGGAACTTATGCTGATTTTTGAGGAGCTGCTGCACATCAAAGCTGTCGCCCACCTCTCCAGCTCAGTGAGTTGCAAATTCATACCACCACAACCTTTTGGATGACTCCTATCTCTTACTGTTCCTCACCTAGCTCTGCCTTACCAACTCCTATTAGTTTCCCTCATTTATTGGTCCAATCTACCTGCCAGACGCAGCAACCCCAAGCTGCTTGGCATTTGGTACATTTCCGGCATAGGTATAGGGAAGGATCATAAATATCCTATCCTCAGCAATAAGACTTCATATATGAAAAATGATGCGAGAATCTGTTTTGCCAGATTTACTCTTGATACGGGGGTCTCAATCCCCTTGTTTTAACATTAACATGTTCATCCCACCCTTTTTAAGGAGGTCGGAATAGCCTATCTTGTAAGCTAGTGCTGTCACAGTGTGCACTGACAGGTTGTCTCCTGTTCAATGCAGGTGAAGAGAGAACTCGCCTCCGTGCTACTATTTGAGTCCCATGTGAAGGCTGGAACTGTGTGTGAGTTATTGTCAAATACTTGAGGCCTTTTACTTCTTGCACACATGCCCACGGTGAAACATTTTTTTCTCCTATGTGTTGGCTTCTTTGAAATGGTGACTGAATTGTATATGCATCATCACCCCATCAACTTGTGTCTGGTAGTGTAAGTGGGAACAAACATGGCTCAGAACAGTCCATTTGGGCAATTTAATAAAAATTAAAAAAAACAATAGCAGTAAGCTGTAAAGCAAAAAACAGAGCAAGAAAGAGCCAAAGAAGGAGAAAACACTGTGTCAACCACAACTTCCAGAAGGAAGTCAGTATTTGCCACTTAATCCCTCCCCCCACAAAATAATAAGATGCCCAAAGGGACCATATTACACAATAATTTTAATTAAGTCCAAATTCTTTAGTTCTAATGTTGTTTTCAACTGCTCCTAAGAAATTATATTTCAAAGTACCAGTACATATCTGTCCTACAGCAGTTCATTGTCCACAGATTCTGCAGCATCTTTGTTTTGTGATTGTCTTTGATTTCATCCTAATTTTATCTTGTCAGTTCAGTTTTGCTTTGTAAATTATAAATTCTCTCCGCTAATTGCTTCAAAATGTAAAATAAAGTTTGGGGAGGGCTTGACCTTGCATCTGATACCAGGAAATGAGCAATGGTTCACCCCTCCAATGTCTTCGACTTCATCAGCCTTTGGACAGCCATGATGCTGGCCATGAGCTAATTTAGGCTGCAATCTAGAGCAAATTCAGCCTGCTCTGACCTAACTGCACTCTCCTAACTATTCTGTATCCAGAGCAGAAAGTTATGCTGGATCCAGAGAGTCAGGAAGCCTGGGCTGCCCTAACTGCTCCAGAGCATGCTAAGTAATTGACACAAGGGGAAGACTTGCTCCTGAGGAGACACCCCTCAGATCACACTGAACAAGGAACAGCTGTGGTGCCTACAGTGGTGACATGACTCTGCACATCACCTGGTGCGGAAGTCTGTGCGTCATCCCTGGGATGCGCGCCCCCCTCCACCTGGACTGCACAGTCACCAAAGTTGGCGCCTGCGCAGTTGTTTCTGAAGCCAACTGGCATCAGAAAGAGTACTGCGCAGGCACCATCTCTGACACCTGCGCAGTACTTTTCTGAAGCCTTTTGGCTTCGAGGGAGACTGTGCAGGCGTCAGAGTTGGTGCCTGTGCAGTACTCTTTCTGAAGCCATTCGGCTGCCGCTCCGCCTCCTGAGTGAGGCCGAATGGCTGTGCAGAGGCGCGGACTTTCTCTGCTCTAAGGAAGTCTCCTCTGAAGCTGTTCGGCATGCTCAGTGTGTTTCTGCGCAGTGCACCTCAGATGGCCGTTCAGGCCAGCTCCTCAGACAAGTGTCAGCTTCTGGCTGATTCTCCGCCTTGGAGCAGGCCTGAATGGGTGTGCTGACGCCCGGGGCCTGCCAAAGGACAGTCAAACTCCTCCGGCACATCACCCCATACAGAGCGCATCCCCAATACAGCCCACACCAGCCGCACCAGTCTGGTGACGCCACTGGGTGCCTGCCTTATAAGGAGTCCCTGATGAGATGCCAGTACATTCTACAGTGAATACAAGGGACTTCTTGGAGTGGCCTGCTGTATCCTGAGGTTTGTGGGCAGTCGTAGTTTGTTCCATATCCTGAGGTTGAGAGGAAGGGGTTGCAGCTAGGATGGCCAAGAAGTCAGAGTTTTGGTCAGCACTGCCATTCTTACTCGGACCTTATCATGGACCCCTATGGGTCTACTCATTACTATACCTGCTTCTGAGGTGGTATAACTCTGAGGGCTGGAAGAGGGCATTTCTGCCTTGGAAACAGGCTTTGGATACAGAGTAACTGCTCTGCCCTAGGCAATGCTCAACATGCCCTCAACTTGCCTCTCCTGAGCTGCTTAGGCTGCCCCAGTTAGGGCAGAGCAGGTCCACCTCTCTTAGGGCACCCTATCTTGCCTTGCTCTGCCCTAAGCCTCCTTCAGAGTAACTGGGCTGGAGCATCTTGCAGTTGCTCCAACCTAGTGTTAGATAGGGCAACCTAAGGGCTCTTATGTGGACAGATTAGTTGCTCTGGATTGGGCTGCCTGTCTTCTTGGAGAAATGTGGGTGTTCAGAGTCTGCTTTTGGATCTAGGGGACTTAAAATTTCTCCTGGTTTGTCCCTAATCAGAACTCCTTGGTGAGGAGCTCTAGATCAGAGCTGTAAGTCGGCCATTTCCCCAAGCTCCACCTATTCTGAGGGCGGTTCAGCAGTGGAACAGACTGTCAGGGGAGATGGTGGACTCTCCCTCATTGGGGTTCTTCAAGCAGAGGCTCGATGAGCACCTGTCGGGGATGCTCTAGGGGGATTTCCTGCTGCAAGCAGGGGGTTGGACTAGATGACCTACTAGGTCCCTTCCAACTCTATGATTCTATGATTCTACTCTCTTACTGCTATTGTTGAAGCCCCTTCAACTATTCATTACTATATCTGTGATAATGTTCACTGGTTATGTATTTATCTCCATTTGTATGAATTGTTTGCATACTTCAAAGCAGATAAGAATTCTTTTGAAACTTTTTTGTGATATCTGTACATAGAATTGTCATTGAATTTATATTTATGGTTTTAACGTTAATATTTATGGTTTTACTTCATCCATGTGCATTGGATATGTTTTTGTGTCTTATGTTATTTTTTCATCATCCTGACATTGTACTATAATCAATTTCTGGTTTTTTGGTTTCCTTACGAAAGAAACCCAGAAAATGTTCCCACTCAGTGGCATAGGTAAAAGGAGTGCAGCGGGTGCAATTGCACTGGGCTACAGGCCTTGGGGGCAACAAAAAGGGGGCAGCAACTTGCATGGGGCTGCTGAAGTCCTGCTGACATGCAGGAGCCTGGGAAGGTGACAATCTATTATCATCACCTGCCATGGATCCTCCCCCAACTTTCCCCCCCTTCCATGGACCCGCCCCAAGAATGCTCAACCCAACATTGCAGAGGCGCAGGAAAAGTCCCACCAGGAAAGTCTCAAGCAGGAAAGTCCCACCACCTATGGCTGGCTTCCTTGGATGAGACTCTTGCCCCATCCCCTGCTACCTATGGGAGGCTCAACCAGCCTCTCCTCTTTCCTTGTACTACAGCCGGCACGGCATGGCAGGCACTCCTCTCTTGGAGGGAGAATCTCCCCTTTGGAGCCATTCCAAGCATGGAGAGCAAAATGGAGGCAGGGATGGCTCCGAAGGGAAGATGCTCCCTCCAAGGCTCGCTGCTCTAGCTATGCCACTGTGACACACATACAAGAAAGGGAGGTGGGTTTCACTCTCCTCCAGCAGCTTGGGACTTGACTTCAGCTGCTGGAGGATCCTCTCCTGTGTCTCTCCCCCACCCCTGCCCACCCCCATTGTCAGCAATGACTCCTCTGCAAACTAAGTTACTCACAGGCTGCAAAAGAATGCATTGAGTAACTAGAAGGGAGTTTACGCCTGAGTAGATATGCACAGGATTGAGGTCAAGCACTCTTCCTTCCCACTTCTCACACAGGAACCTTAGACTGCAATCCTTTCCATGCTTTCCTGGGAATAAACCCTATTCACTATCATAAGTCTTACTTCTAAGTAGGCAGGCACATAATTAGGTTCTCAGATGGCTGCCTGTGATGGGTTGCCTGTGTGCAGGATTATTTGCTTAGCTAAATTTGACTTTCTTTGGGAGGTGTACAAAATTTTCTCCAACCCCAGATAGCAGATAGATGCCTTAGCTATGCCACTAGCTGGGGCGGGGAGGGGGGGGCAGCAGAGCAAATGGGTGTCAAGCTCATGGGGGGGAGGATGTGGGTTTTCCCACAAATTTTAAAAGCCCTAGGATGATGTCACTTCTGGTTGTGATGTCACTTCTAGTTGTGACATCATTTCCATCATTAGCTACGCCACTGTTCTCCCCTGAGAAACTGCCTAGTTCTGTTGCTCGTGTTTCCTCTCTGACCAAGCTTTAGCCTACCAATTCTAAGTGCTTCCCTCTACCAAGCTGTCTCTTCTAGTTGACACAGATTTTATGTATGCCTAACATGTAAGTCCATGGCATTGATCATAAATTTTGTTTGCAGTGTTCAGCCAAGGAGATAAGGGAACCTCCTGGTACATCATCTGGAAGGGATCAGTCAATGTTGTCACACATGACAAGGTATGTATTTGAACTCCCCAGATTCCACATTGATAGAGATAGTTTAAGGTTAAATCTAGGCAATGTGACTTCTGATCACACTTGGGGAAATGTATGTAGATGATTCCAATGGTAGGGTAAGAACATAAGAAGAGCTCCTGCTGGATCATACCAAAGATCCATCTAGTCCAGCTTCCTGTATCTCACAGTGGCCTACCTGATACTTCAGGGAGCACCCAAGACAAAAAGAAACCTGCATCCAGGTGCCCTCCCTGCATCTAGCATTTTGAGGTTGCCTATATCTATCTACACACAGACACAGACACAGACACAGACACAGACACAGACACACACACACACACACACACACACACACACACACACACAGAAGCCTCTGTGGCTTGGGGGCCAGGGGTGAACAGGCATCAGAGACAGTCAGTGTATATAAAGGCCATTGCTGATCAGAACATCATTAAGCAACTTTCAGCTGTGTTGTATATAACCCATTCATCCCTATCATGCCACACTTAAAATATTGCTTTTTAAAAATACCCCAGTCCATCACTATTCTAAAAATAGTATGTTAGGGTTAGGGTATCACCACCAAATTACGTATGGCAAATAGAGGTTGATGCATAAAAATAAGCATTTCTTCATATCTTTGGGGCTTTGTCTATCTTGTCTTTATGACTGTGATCTGAAAGATGAAACATAGTCTCTGCTTTGGACTCTAGCAGAGAAACTGACAGCTCCAAATCTATATACAGTGGCGCCTCACGTAACAGAATTAATTTGTTCCGAAGGCAGTTTCTTTATGTGAAACTTTCTTTACGTGAAGCGGATTTTCCCATAGGAAATAGTGGAAACTCAGATGATTGGTTCCACAACCCCCAAAATATTCATATAAAAATATTAACTGGATGTAAAAATGATGACAAAACACTGGAATTGAATTCAAAACATGCATTCAATGTGCATGATCTTATGAAGTCTACTTAGGCTGCAGTCTTAAAGACACTTTCCTGGGAGTAAGACCCATTTAACACAATGGGGCTTACTTCTGGGTAGACATGGTTAAGAGATTGCAATCCAAGACACCTTCAAAGTGTCTCCCCACTTTCTCCTTCTCTCCATCCTGTGCCTCTCTCTCCCCTGCTCCCGTCTGGCTAGCCCTGCGCTGCTTCCCTCTTCTCTGCTGCTCTTCTCTCTCTCTCTCTCTCTCCCCAGCAGACACCCGGCCACAGGAGGAACAGTGCAGAAGTGTTGCTTTCACTATGGGAAGGGCAGGTGCACTAGGCAGCCCTGACATTTTTTAAACAGGCTGCCGGCTAGCATGTCTTCCCCAACGGCCAACGAATGTTTTCTTTACGTGAAGCACTTTCTTTACGTGAAGCAGAATCCTAGAGAATTTTTTGTTTGTTACGTGAAACTTACTTTACGTGAGGCATTCTTTACGTGAGGCGCCACTGTATATAAAAGAGAAAAGTCACTGACTGACTGACTGACTGACTGACTCACTCACTCACTCACTCACTCACTCACTCACTCACTCATCACCGCCCTGCCAAAACTGCTGGGCCTAGAAGCGTGAAATTTGGGGTGGGTGTTCCTTCTGTGATGGAGGGGTGCACTAAGAACCGCTTTTCGGAAATTCCAACCGGAAGGGGGTGAAAAGGGGCGCAACGTGTTTTCCTCCCTATACTTTGCATTGGAGAATTGATGACAACATCAACTGCTGGGCCTAAAAACATGGAATTCTGGGAGAGAGTTCCTTCTGTTACCTGAACACCCACTGAGAACCCATCTGGAGAAATTTAACCCTTACGGGGCTGAAAAGGGGTGCAGTGTGTTTTTGTCCTATACTTAACATTGGGAGAGTGAATAACATCCAGCCAATTTGATGCTCGGTGCCTGGTGCACTGGGGGATGTTGTTCGGTGGAAGAGGTTGCACTGACGAGGATGCTGCGCATGGGGAAGTTGTGCATGGGGGAAGTTGCGCATGGGAGAACGCGCATGGGGGAGTTGCGCATGGGGTGAGTTGCGCATGGGGATTATGCACATGGTTGGAAGTTGCACATGGGGGAAGTTGCGCATGGGGGATCTGATGTGCATGGAAGGAAGTTGCGCATGGGAAAAGTAGGGCATGGGGTGTTGATGCGCATGGGGATGTTGTGCATGGGAAAGTTGCACATGGTGGAAGTTGTGCATGGGGGAAGTTGCGTATGGGAGAAAGTTGCGCATGGGAGAAAGTTGCGCATGGGGTGAGTTGCGCATGGGGATTATGCGCATGGTTGGAAGTTGCATATGGGGGAAGTTGCGCATGGGGATCTGATGCGCATGGGAGAAGTTGGGCATGGAGGAAGTTGCGCATGGGGGAACTGATGCGCATGGGGGGATGATGCGCATGGGCTGTTAATGCGCATGGGGGGAAGTAGGGCATGGGGTGTTGATGCGTATGGGGAAATTGTGCATGGGGAAGTTGCACATGGGGGAAGTTGCGCATGGGGGAATTGCACATGGTGGACTTATGCGCATGGACGGATGTTGCGCATGGGGGAAGTAGAGCACGGGGTGTTTATGCGCATGGGGTGTTGCGCATGGGGATGTTATGCATGGGGGATGTTGCGCATGGGGATGTTGCACATGGGGGACTGATGAGCAAAGGGGGAAGTAGCCCATGGGGGAATTTTGCACATGGGGGAATGTTGCGCATGGGAGAAGTTGCGCATGGGGGAATTGCACATGGTGGACTTATGCGCATGGACGGATGTTGCGCATGGGGGAAGTAGAGCACGGGGTGTTTATGCGCATAGGGTGTTGCGCATGGGGATGTTATGCATGGGGGATGTTGCGCATGGGGATGTTGCACATGGGGGACTGATGCGCAAGGGGGAAGTAGCCCATGGGGGAATTTTGCACATGGGGGAATGTTGCGCATGGAGGAATGTTGCGCATGGGGGAAGTTGTGCATGGGGGATATTGCTCATGGGGTGTTGTTGCGCATGGGGGGAAGTTGCGCATGGGGGACTGATGCGCATGGGGTTTGATGCGCACGGGGGAATGTTGTGCATGGGGAAATTTGCGCATGGGGGACTGATGCGCATGGGGTGTTGATGTTCATGGAGTGTTGATGAGCCGTGAGGGGTGGCGTATGGGGAAATGTTACTCCCGCAATGAGGGTATGCTTTTTGCTAGTTTCGTAATAACTTTACAAAAAGTATAAATATGAAGCATTTCATGGAGTTGTGTCCAATCTGCATATACAATATTTATATTTCACTAAATAAATGGAAATGTTTGGCTATATCACTTAAAGAACTACAAAGTGTTTAGCGATTCTCAACTTCCTGATCAGCACTGTTTTGCTTAGGTCAGCATGGGTGCGCTCATAAAGATGCCCATGCATGCAAGCAGAAAATCAAGATTCTGTGTCTTCCTGATTTGCTCACATCTCTTGTATATTTTAATAGCTGATTATAATACCGTAACAGAATATAAAAGAAGCATAAGAAAAAGTTAATGCCACAGAAGGTACCATAGCACTGTACAGTACTGCATGTTATGATAAGTCAAATACCAAATCTTTATTTGGGGCATAATTTTGCAATATAGAACAGAAGGGGAAGGGGTTGTTTAATTCTTTTTCCCCATTATTCCCCAATCCCCTCTATCCCAGTTAACTTCACCTCTTTTGATCTCCAGCCAAACTTTGAGACCAGAAATAAAATAAGGTAAAGGGGACAGAATTGAGGGAGAGGGGTATCAAGGAGACTTGATAGGTTGTTCCCATATTTCTAGTAACTTGGTAACCTGCATGTTTGCCATGATTTTGTGTTTTCTCCCAACTGTTGACCAAACCTGGACTTCTGCATTCACTTTTCAGGGCTTAGTGTCAACCTTGCATGAAGGTGATGACTTTGGAGAGTTGGCGCTGGTGAACGATGCCCCCCGTGCAGCCACCATCATCCTACGTGAAGACAACTGCCACTTCTTACGAGTGGACAAAAGGGACTTCAATCGCATCCTCAAGGTGGGCATGGAAATGGGTTGCAGCTTCCCCCCCCCTTTTTTTGCTGCCCTGTGCAATTCACCAAAGATGTTGGTGAATCAGCATACCTCAAAGTGAAAAGAGCATTGAGTAGAGGGGAGGAGAGAAGGAGGCAGGAAGATTTACCTCATGTATGTTTCCTCGTTTAGGGATAATGCAAAAGAATTTCCTTCAGTACCAGGCTGTTGGGGGGGGGGGAGTACTGCAGTGGCCCTTCACAATTCTTCTTCCTGCTTCTTTATACTGCAGTATACAGGGTATCACCACTGCCCCAGTACTACAGGTCCAAGAGTTTGTCTCTAGATGAGCCTTCTGATGGGCATGGAGCCTTCTGCCAGAGCTCAACTTAACTTACCCTGTCATACCTGTACTTTTTTTTTGCTTCCAAGACTCCAATTATGTGCTTGAACACTACTTTTATTCTCATTGATAATCTTCCTCCCTTCTTTATCACATCCTTTCAGAACAAGCCTAACCTTCCCTTAGCTACAGCTCCCCTGCCCTCTGACTCTTCTTTTACTCAGATTCATGTGTCCATATTTCTCACTGGTTTCTAGGTTGTAATATTGAAGTTTACAAAAAGCAGCCCAAATAGTACGCTTCTATTTTTGATCAACTCTTGCTGCACAGCTTCAGCAGTCTCATCTTATGCAATCCTTTTACTAGCATTTGTGTTCCTTCCTAGGACGTTGAAGCAAACACCTTGCGGCTGAAAGAACATGGAAAAGTGGTGCTTGTTTTAGAGAAGAATTCACAAGGCAGTAGCTCCAATCACCTTCCTGGGACTCCAGGGAGCAGTAGGTACAGTGGTTTGTCCCCATTCTTGCACTGGTTGTTCCTAGCAGCTGATCTAAGCCTCTCTAGGTAGGCACAAGCCTGAGTTCCTTGCTTCTTCCTTTCACTTAATAATATAGAATAGGACACCAAGAACTTGTTAAAAGTATATTACAAAGTTCTATAGTAACTTTTTCCAGAGATACTCATTGCTACTTATGAAATGCAATTTAGGGTGCTGGGGTATTGAGGTTCTGCAGAAGTCAAATATTGTTTCAGAATTGCAGGAAGGTTGTTTTAGTTCTTATTGTTTTAATTCTTATTGTTTTAGTTCTTTGGTAAGACCAATGGTCCAGTCTTTAAATGGTCCAGTCCAGTTCCAATACAAAAATAGTTGTATTTTTGTCATTTGCACTTTGTCTATTCTTCCATGATTATTATAGCATCATTATAGCATGTAAGGTGTACAATGGCACTCTATAGAAATTGAAAGATCAAGTCCTTGGCCCAAAAGGCTTACAGAATAGATCAGGGGTCTCCAAACCCCGGCCCGGGGGCCAGATGTGGACCCCAGCAACTCTCAAAGTGGCCCCCATCTTTTCCCCATCTCCCCTTCAATCAGGCCTGTGCCCCCCCAACAGATGCTTCAGGGACGAAAGGCTCTCTGCTGATCTTCCACGGCTGGTTGGAGCTCTTCTTATCAGTCAGGCAACAGCAGCAACACTGGAGAGGCAGAGGGGGAGAGGCACAGGCCAGGCTCTGCAGGAGTTTTGAATGTCTTTTGGGGTACAGGAGGACAGGCTGGGGAATAGGCAGAGCTTCTGCATTGGAGGGAGGGGAAAGCAGGCTGAATGGGGGTGCCTGCAGGAGGGAGGCTGAAGATCCTGGGCCTTTGGAAAAGAAGGAAGAGGAATGTGGGAACCTGCAGGAGAGAGGTGGAGAAAAGCTGTGAATGCTGCTGGTGTGAGGAGGGTTCTTTATTTGGGGTGGGGGAGGTAGCTCATGATGAGAAGAAAATCATTTGGATGTCCTTTGCAAACCAGGGGGAATGTGGAAAGAGGTTTAGCTGAGAGGTGCAAAGATCAGGGGTTTGAGGATAGGGCAGGGTAACCATAAGCCCCCTTTCTTCAGGACATGTCTTGGATTTTAGCCTTCTGTCCTGGAAAAACTTCAGTGTCCTCCTTTTCCTTCTGAGTCGGCAGCATGTAGCCAGCTTGTAATTCATAAATTATGTATATAAGTTTTAAATTCAATAATAATAAAGTGTTTAAATTAAGCAATTGAAATATATACGAAGTATGATCAATAAGTATCAGGACTGTGCTATAAAAAGAAAACAACAACACGTAACAATTTAGCATTTAATTTCCTTTAAAGTAGTCCCTTTTGGAAGCCACACATTTAATCCAGCGCTGTTTCCATTGATGGAAGCATTCCTGGAACTTGTTTTCTGAGATTATCAGCAGCTACCTTGTCACATTCACTTGGATTTCCTTAGTGTCCTGAAATCTTCATCCTTTCAAGTGGGATTTGGTTTTTGGAAAGAGGAAAAAGTCACAAGGGGCGAGATCTGGGGAATATGGTGGCTGTCGGGCCTGGGGATGTTGTGCTTGGCCAAAAACTACTGCACAATCTGCACTGAACGGGCAGGTGCATTATCATGGTGTAATTGCCACTCACCAGATGTATGCAATTCTGGCCTTTTCAGAAGAACAGCATCCTGCAAATGCCATAACGTCACAGTAGTACTCCTTGTTTACTGTCTGATCACGTGGAGCATACTCATGATGAACAATCCCTTTGTAGTTGAAGAAAACGGTCAACAGTGTCTTCACATTGCTTCGACTCATTCGTGCTTTCTTCGGTCTCAGAGACGTTGGGGTCTTCCACTGCAAAGACTGAGCCTTGGTTTTGGGGTCATAGCCATAGACCCACGATTTATACTCTTTATGACCATTTTCAAAGTTTTCACTGTTCTCGACACAATCAAGATTATCTTGCGCAACTGAAACCCAAGTTTCTTTTTGGTCAGCTGAAAGCAGTTTTGGCACAAACTTGGCAGACACGCATCTCATATCCAAATCTTCAGAGAGAATGGACTGAACTGCACCGTAACTAATCTTCATATCCTCTGATAACTCACGGATGGTGATTCGACTATTTCCCCTCACAGCTACATGCACATCTGCAATGTTTTCCTTAGTTCTGTTGGTTGAAGATCTTCCAGAATGTTTGTCACTGTTGACATTTTGTCGGCCATCTTGGAAATGTCTGAACCACTCATACACTCTCTCCATACACTTTCTGCAACTTTGTGTAGGTCTCTGCCAAGCTTTTGGCAAAATTTGATGCAGATTCTCTGCTCAACTTTGTCATGGTGAATTCAATGACTACATGCTACACATGTTCTTTCCAAGCTTTCCAAGAGAGGAAGCGAGCTAGGACATTAAAACAGTTGGGGTCAAGGTCAATATGGGTTTGCTAAGTGGTTTCACTCTGCGTATTTTAGCTCCTTTACTATGGCACCAGTCCTGATACTTATTGATCACACCTCGTATGAGCAAGTCCTATATTTTTCCTGGGTGTCCTACATTTTAGGGGACCTTGTCCTCTTTTTTTGGTTCTGGCACATGGTCAACCTAGGTAAAGGGTGCAAAGGAGAGAAGATCCTGCAAACAGGGTGATGGTGTCATAACCAGAAAAAAAGACAAGATCCCCAACAATGTAGGACACTCCTATATATTGCTTTCATGTGATTAATTTAAATTCTATATTTCTTATTAATAAATTAAAAACTATTACAGTGGTACCTCACGTAACAAATTTAATTCGTTCTGGAGGCATGTTTGTTATTTGAAATGTTCTTTACGTGAAGTGGATTTTCCCATAGGAAATAATGAAAACTCAGACGATTGGTTCCACTACCCAAAAAATATTCATATAAAAATATTAACTGGATGTAAAAATGATGACAAAACACTGGAATTGAATTCAAAACATGATCTTCATGATCCTATGAAGTCTACTTAGGCTGCAATCCTAAAGACACTTTCCTGGGAGTAAGCCACACTTAATACATGGAGTAAGCCCGATTTAACATGGGAGTTAAACATTTAAACATTTAACATGGGAGTTAAACATGGGAGTAAGCCGCATTTAACATGGTTAGGGGGCTGGAATCAAAGACACTTTCAAAGTGTCTCCCCACTTTCTCCTTCTCTTCATCCTGAGCCTCTCTCTCCCCTGCTCCCTTCTGGCTAGCCCTGAGCTGCTTCCCTCTTCTCCACTGCTGTTCTCTCCCTCTGCCCAGTGGACGCCCAGACACAGGAGGAACAGCGTGGAAGTGTTGCTTTCGCTATGTGCAGGCACACTAGGCAGCCCTGACGCTTTTTAAAAGGGCTGCCCACCAGTGCATCTGCCCCAACTGCCAATGAGTTTGTTTGTTACGTGAAGCAGAATCCTAGAGAAATTTTTGTTTGTTGTGTGAAACTTTACGTGAGGCGTTTGTTACATGAGGTGCCACTTAATTATAAGGCTACGTGCTCAGGGTGACCATATGACCAGAAATTTCCAGAGTTGTCCTCTTTTTTAGGCTCCTGTCTGGGTGTCCTCCAAAAGAGCTTCATTGTCCTTTTGTTTCTTTTTTGTTCCTTGGCAAAATGTGTGCTTCAGGGCACATCCTGCCCCCTGGTGTCTGAGCAGTTCTGTCTATGGAACTGAAATCCTATGCACACTTTCCTCAGAGTATTCCCCATTGACTATAATGAGATTTAATTCAGAGTAGACATGCATAGGATTGGGCTCTGAGCATTCAGGAGCATAATTGTGCCTCAGAGTCAGAAAACTTATGTCTCCAAGCCTTTTCTGGTTTTATCTGTATGCTTTAGTCCTAGCCTAGACATAGGTAGGTTAATAATTCTCACATGTTTTGCTTGCATTATAGTTTTCATGTACAGTAAGTTTGTATTATAAATAGTATTTTTATTATGAACTAGCAAAAACGTACCCACGTTGCAGGAGTAAAATTCCCCATACGCCATCCCCCCCACTGTGCATCCACCCCCATGCACAACATCTCCCATGTCCATCCACCCCAGGCACCCCTGTGCATGTTCATCCACTCCATGCATCACACATCCACCCCATGCATCATCTCCCTATGCGCATCATCCCCCCATGAGCATCATCCCCCTTTGCCCAACATCCCCCCATGTTCAGCAACCCCCCATGCAGCATCCTCCCCAATGCAACCCCTTCCTCCGATCAACATCCCCCAGTGCATCAGCACTGAGCACCAAATTGGCTGGATGTTGGTCAGTGTTTCATGCTAAGTATAGGACAAAAAAAGTTGCACCCCTTTTCAGCTCCTTAAGGGTTAAATTTCTCCACATTGTTCTTGGTGAGTGTTCATGTGACAAAAGGAACACCCTCCCCAAATTTCATGCTTCTTGGTCCAGGGGTTGGGGCAGAGCATCCCTCAGTCACCAATTCTTCAATGCAAAGTATAGGGAGGAAATTGAAATGCCTAAGACAGAACTATTCTAATTGCTCACCTAGTGACCTCTTTTGGATGTTTCACATTCCCAAATGCTGTCAGTCAAAAGCAGATACTTATACAAGGGTGGGCTCAAAAATGTGCCCAGGAACAGTGGCATAGCTAATGATCATGTAGCCTGGTGCAAAGCTCAAAATTTTGCCCCAAAAGTGGTGTCACAACCGGAGGTGATGTCATCCCAGGGTATTTTTTAAAATAAAATTTAAAAAATTTTCCCCTGCAACAACAAAATCAAATTTAGTGAAGTAAAAAAAAAAAGAAAATTGTGCCCTTTATTGGTTAGGGAAACTGTACTGAGGCAAAGAGGAAGTGTTAATCTTTCCCTGCTAAATATAAGAGGAGCACCATTTAGAAGTGCATGTACACCCAGTTAGCATGGATTAACTGTATTATATGTAGATGGAAATGAGAGCAGATTCATATTGACACTTTATTTGTTCCATACAGTATCAGAATTGCATCTCATTTGCTCTCAAAGCCATCAGTATCATGGAAACATTTGAGTTAAAAAAAATCCACTTTTTATTCCATAGGCTTTTGCGTTTTCATTTTCTGGATAATTGGCCATATTTTTTGCATTCTGCATTAAATTACCTTTCCGACAATGATGGTTTTCTCATTCATATATAGCCCGTTTTTCACAGTTTTAGCCACTAGTGTCAAGCTCAGCTTGTAGCCCCCCTAAAGGTTGTAGCCAGGTTGTAGCCTGCTCTCCGTGCACTTCCCTAGCTACTCCACTGCCCAGGAGATGCAGTTTATATTTGTTCCTCAGGCCTGCCCTCTACCTATTACACTATCTAAAATAGTGCTGTGCTTTGTTCTTTCCTTCAGATACACAGTGATGGCTGGGACCCCTGAAAAGATTCTGGATTATCTACTAGAAACCATGCGTCCTGACTCCATGCTTTCTGATCCTATAGGTAAGCAGAGAATTCCAGAGAATTCCTTGAATTGCTGGGTTAGCATGCAGGAGAACAGCCAGTAGTTGATCACTTGATTCTGGCTGTACTCACGAGCTTAAGAACTAGACTAGCAAGCTTGTCTGAGAAGGTAATCTACATACAGCAACAGTTTCAGTGACAATTGCATTATCATTACAAAACAGTATGTTTTGCAACAGTATTTAAGCAAAGGACCTACCCTAAGCTCCACAAGAAAAACATTCCATAAAATTGGCCCCACCACTGGAAAGACCCTGCTCTTAACAGATGATCTTACCTCTGATGGCAGAGACATTTATATACCTAAATATTTATATATTTAGTTGCCCTTCTCCTTGAAATGAATGAGGTAGTCAATACTAGCCATTAATTTTTTCATTTTCTTTGTAAACCGGTAACCTTTTCATTGAAAAGTGGTATATAAATACTGAAGACAGATGGATATGTGCTTGTGTATTGATGTATGCATAGAATTCTGTATGGGAGCAGGCATTCCTTTGCTTACCATATGTTGATTAAGATGTTGAAAAGTGTAACCTACTCTGTTACTTGTGTTTCACAACATCTTCTCGATCTTTCTATAGACACCTTCCTTGGAGATTTTCTCCTGACGCACAACGTGTTCATGCCATCACCACAGCTGTGTAGAATTCTGCTCCAACAATATCCTTCATATGTATATCTCTTTGGGATTCTGGCCTGAGAATCAGTCTGTTAGGAAGCTGTAATGGTTAATAGACTGCAAATAAATGCCATGACAACTCACTCTATGGATCCCTCTGCATCTTCCCCCATCTTTCTCCAACTGTTTTCCATTCCTCCAAAACTGTAATATCTGCATCTAAAAGCACAAAATTACATAACGTTACGTCCAATATTTTAGCATTAGTCAAAGAAAAATGCTTACCTTTTAAAAGCGTGTAGGGAAATGTGAAGTCTCTGTTCTTTAGTTTATCTACATGGGCTATGCAGTCACCCAGTGCTTCCTTGACAAACTGTCACTTTCCATGCAGAGCCTTCAGAGGGCAAGGAACAGGACAAAGCTACATATATCCTGAACAAAAGACAGAAGATCTTGTGGTTAGTGGATCACTGGGTGTCGTTTTATGGGCGCCTGTTGCAATCTGAATCCAGTACCATGACCTTCTTGCAGGTAAGGGGATGGAGGCCAGGAAATAAAGATATGCAGAAGTGCAGCAAATATGTATATATTTATGATGAATGGCCCAAGAAAATGAGGCCAAGAATAGAAGTAGGCTTTCTTTTTCATCAACGAGAATTTCTTTCATTTAGGATTATAAACTTGATCCTCACTGGAGCATATGCTATTATATAAATTTATTAAATCTAGATCCAAGATTCCACAAAATTTGGAACAATACTAATAGTATTGTAGTAGTAGACACCAGCTGAATCCAATGATTGCTTCAGGATGCTGAGTTCCTAGGTAGATAACATGGAAGTGGTGGCCCAATAGTGACTGTCCATGTTCACAGAGACATTCAGGGAATAAGTCCATCTTGAGAACCATTACCAGCATTTACAGAGCCAGCAGAACCCTGGTATTGCTGGGAGTCGGTGGGGATAAAGCGCTTGACTGTTGCCTAACAACTGTTTTGGCTCACAGCTTGGGAATCATAGACGTATTCTGAAATGCATTTAGTATTTCCTCCCACCTTCCTTGGAAACAAAAATGCAATTGGCAATACAATTAGCTGTTTGCCAAAATGCCTGAAATAGAACTTTGTTCTTTGAGCAGAACTAGATGCCAGGGAGCTGCCTCTGCAACTGTGAGCTTCTGTTCCTGTTTCCATGAAATGGAACATGTGATATGATGTCACTATGCTAAGAGTTCCTTTGCTCTATTCCGTGTCATTTGAGAATGGTGCTGGTGGAAATGGCCACATTTTCCACATGAAGTCATGTTCATGATGGTAGGGTTCAATCAAATTCAGCTTTCTATTGTGACTAAAGATTTTATTGTGGTACCTAAAAATGGCTTTTCAAAGATGTAAAAATAAAGTTAAAAGAAGCTAATTGGTCCAGCCTACCTAAAAAGAGAGAAAGGAGACCCAATGGAGTGGGAAGATGGACCACCCAGGGAGAATTGGGGTTGGAGTTGGGTTTTTCAATAAAATTTTAAAGGCGGAAGGGGTGGAAGTGTGGACAAGAAGGGGGACCACAAGTTCAGAGCTATCACTTCAGATAAAATAAAAGAAAGAAACATGGGAGTTTTCAACAAATTTTTCTTGTTTCTTAATGATGGGGCTGGCTCTAAAATTCAAAATAAATTTGCTGAGCCGTTTCATAGAGAAAGGTTTTGAACTTGAATTGAACTCAGTGGTTGCCGCGTCTTCTATAAATGTTTTGTTATAAAGGTTAGTCTTGGATTGGAGAGTGTATTGTTGGTGTACAATATCAACTTCATTACTTCCTGCCAGATAGGCTGTTTCTAATGGCTTGTCTCTTCCTCTTGCAGATTGTTTCTGATTTTATAGCCCAGGATGTTCGCTTAAGCTCCCTGCTTAGGGAACAGATGCAGAATCGACGAAGAAACAGATTGTGAGTCACTTTAGTACATGTGCATGTAGAACAATAATCTGGATATGAGTGGGGAGATATTTATACCATTCTTTTCAACAGGGCAGGTTCCCAAAGTGGCTTACAAGTTAATATAGTAACAATATTACTAGGTAGGAACTTAGAAAGCAAAAGAGCTGCAGGTGGACACAACAACTCGCTGCTGTTAAACCTGCCAGCCCACAAAGCAGACCCAACACTATTCTACCAAGTATTCTGGGCTCTGTCAGTTGATGATGTCATTGTCCAGAATTCCAGATTCCCACCTCTGGGAAGAACCACAGGTAGACATGGCTGGTTGATGTTAGGCATGCCAGCTATTGGAAGAGCCCCTCATCTATTATATCTGGTCTGAAAGCACCTTAGTGTAGTGTGCTATATTCTGTTTTATTCTAATTTTGAGCAAAATATAGTGTATGTCAGCTGGGCTTAGCTCTGTCAGAATGGTGGAATTTGACTCTTCTGAGTCAAGAAAATTTGGGGACAGGGCTTTTTCCTTGACACAATTTTTTGTGATGTCCCTTGCCCAAACAATTTGCCCAGAAAACTCCAACATCAGTGGCTGAAGAATCTGAAGACAGCCCTGCTTTTGAAAATTTTCCTCCTGTCAGGTAATAAGTAGCACATGACCCTCATACACTAATTTTGACCTGTCTAATGTGACTTACTAGAATTTGTCATTGACCCAGGCCAGAACTGATGTGTAGAAGGCCTACGTATATGGAAGGTTCCTGTCCTGTTTAGGAAATGAATAACTGCTCTAAAGACCCTGTAATGATTATATGAAGGCACAACAGAGTGACAGTAGCAACCAAGTGGTGCTTCTCACTTTCATCCTGGCATGGGGAGAGGAGCCAGATGAAATCTTGACAGGAGCTAGTTGTAATGTAGAGGCGACCCTATTATCATCCCTGTTCTAGATCAGGAGTCTCCAAACCCTTGCCCAGGGGCCAGATGCGGCCTTCGGCAGGTCTCAATGTGGCCCCCGGCAAGACCTCTCTATCCGGCCCTTGGGCAAGCCTTGTAATCCACTCCAATGCATTCTGATATGTAAATCTATTCAAATTTAAAATGTAAATTAGTTTTCTGGCCCCTGACACAGTGTCAGAGAGATGCTGTGGCCCTCCTGCCAAAAACTTTGGAAGCCCCTGTTCTAGATAATGTGAATTAAGTTACAGGAACCTAATGTGTAGAAGATCGGAGGACAGGTTTGCTCTCTTTCAGCTCTGTGATTTTTGTGATTGCCATTTTGTTTCTGTTCATGTTTCTTGTACAGCATGTATGTACATGCTGCAAATCCTGATCCAGCTTGAATTCACCACCTGAAGTAGGCTGATGCTAACTTAACTTTTGTGTGTTTTCCTCTTGGACAGATTAGAAAATGGCAGTAGCTGCCCAACTCCAAAACTTCAGGTAAACAGAGTTCTTATACAAACTGCAATTTTGAACAAATCCTTACTTATAAAATTTTACTTTTGCCATAAATTACACCAAACATTAATACATTCTTAATTTTGAATGATTAGTTGAATTCAAAAAAAGCCTCCTTCCTGAAATAATTGTGCACAGTTAAAATAGTTTGATGGAAAAGGTGGGATATCTATATAAATAAATGGCAAATACTGTCTGTCCGTCTATGTGACTGAAACCCTTCTAACTGGGGCCACACATGCTCTATTTAGACATATTATAACTTACTGGAATCGGCATGATCCTGGGATTGAAAATCTGTCCTTCATCTGCAGCTTGAACAGCCAGCATCAAACTACTTGAGCCAGATATTTGAATTGTTTGACCTGCTCCAGCTGGTGAACCAAAGTCATTACTTTGGTTTTGTCAGCATTGATTTTCAGGCCATATGAGTATACTACCATTGCAGTTCTCCGTACAATGTCAGTTGCTTCTCTTTGCATATCAGCAAATATGGCACTGTCATCAGCTTACATTAGATCTGTTATGAACCCTTTCTTACCATATTGCACTCCTTTTTCCCTTCAAAAACTCTACTTGTGACTGCATTGAATAAGAGTTGTGAGACCATGAATCCTTGGTGGACACCAGATTCTACAGGAAAGTCTTTGACAGGTCATTTCCAATATGGACACAACTGAACTGGCTGGCATAAATCTGCTGCAAACAGCATTGTCTGACACAAGTTCTCTTTATTGGACTTTCTATATCAATGGTCTTCAAAGTGGGGGTTGGGACCTTCTTGGGGGGGGCATGACTTCATTTTGGGGGTGTCACGAAAGCTGGATGCAGCCAACTTGGAATCTGGCACTGGTCACCTTTAATAACACTTCCTCTCATGACATCACTTCTAAGAGGCACTGGACAGAAGGGGGTCTTGGGCTGAAATGTTTTAATTCTACTGTTCTATAAAAGGTCCAAAAGATGGTAAAGGTCATTTAAAAGGGCTCAAGCTGATATAAGAGCATCAGATTTTTTGCTGTAGAATATAAAGCTTAAAAAACTCATAACATTCACAATTATGAAGATTCTAGATATTTCCCATTATAAAAGGTCTGCCATTTGCTTATTCACCATTCTCTTTGTAAACAGATGTGAACCAGACAGTTGGAAAATCCATAGCCCCCAAAGATGAGCCATCTGGTTTCACCAAGGCTATATGACACCCCCGCCCTACACCAAAGCAACCCGAACTTTGCCTCAAGCAATAGAATTCAGGAACCTGAATGATTAAAACTAAGGAAGAATCTGTACCTGCCTTTCTAAATCAAAAACTGAGCACAATCCCAACCATGTCTAGTCAAAAGTAATCCCAGGAAAGTGTCTTTAGGATTTCAGCTTTGATAAATTATGTACCGGGGACCAATTTTTGAGCTTAGGGAGCACTGTTGTGCAATTGTATGACATACTTCAGACTGCATTGCTAGGTTTTATAGATTAAATGCTGAGGCTATAGCCAAACTTTGATCCTGGATGCTATGCCAAGATGCTGAAGGCCCCCAAGGGGTATATTGCTGTCCTCTGCCATTGCATCTTTGAGGGCCTTCTGAGAGCTGACGGAGAACGCATGTGGATGATATGCTGCCTGGGGCTTTTGTAACCCTTGCACCTTCTCCAGGTACACCAGTGAACTGAAATAACATTAGAAAGCTAATTCCTTCTTCTTCTACTCTTGTTCCCAGATGCGACATGTTGTGGATTGGTTCGCCAACCCGGAGGAGCCATTTCTATACAACAGCTACACCATCCATGCCAAAGACAAAGGTAATTATCACAGTGATATGGAAGATGTTCCTTTAGGCATCCTAGAATCATGTCATGTAGGGCTATATAAATCGCTAGTGAAAATGTATGGAAGTCCTTCTTGGGTAGCCATTATAGACCTCCAAGTCTCCATTTTGAATTTTTGCTTTACCAGGAACTGATTCAGCCATTTCAAATCCAAGAATGTTCACATGCCTCCATTCTTTTTGGGGACAAGGAAAAATTGAAAGTAGACTCCCTTGCCCCTCTGGACCTGGGGAACTTTATCACTAGTATGTCAAGCAGCTGTTGAATGATCTGGAACGTTAATGTTTCTGCAGATCCTTGGATATTGGCACCTGCCATAATTGATATCTAGGCTACCTGGAGAATTTGAGAGGATAGACATGAAAAACAGTCTTGATGACTCAAGCATCTGAGATAGACCTATGCTAGGATGCTGCCAATTCAAGGAAGCATTGTCTATGCAGATGCTCTGAGTCACAATCTGCTGGATTTCTAATCATCTGGGGTCTTTCCACTGGCACCTTTCTACTGGCACCACAGTGCTTCCAAGGCAGATCCAAACATCTTACTGCTCTCAAAATGGATGCCAACCAACTCTGGCATCCCAGGGAATTTTCTTCAGGGAATCCCTGACCCTCTTTGGGAGATCCTCTTCAGACTTCTCCAGCTCCTCAGCCTATACAAAGGCAGCCATTACCATAACTGAATTAGCAGAAGCAGCTCTAAATGCAAAGGAGGTGGATTCAAAATTGTATTGGAATCTGCTTTTCAAAAAATAGGAATCTACTTTTTTATCACGAGTGTCTTTAGGACCACGATCTCCCTCCAGTGACAGTTCTGCAGAAGAGGAAAGGGCTGCAATACACCAGGGGAATTTTAAGAGCCTGAATGTTTTTGTCAGCTGGGGAGTAGAACTTATCTGCCAACTGGGAATTGGGCTTTTGCTGAATGTAACAATTCCATTTCTGATCCAGGACCCCCTGAAATGAGTTAGGAAAAGGGAACATGATAAGCTTGGATGCACTCTGGGGAAAACATGTGGCTTAGGCTGCAATCCAGAGCAAATTCAGCCTGCTCTGACCTAACTGCACTCTCCTAACTATTCTGTATCCAGAGCAGAAAGTTATGCTGAATCCAGAGAGTCAGGAAGCCTGGGCTGCCCTAACTGCTCCAGAGCATGCTAAGTAATTGACACAAGGGGAAGACTTGCTCCTGAGGAGACACCCCTCGGATCACACAGAACAAGGAACAGCTGTGGTGCCTACAGTGGTGACATGACTCTGCACATCACCTGGTGCGGAAGTCTGTGCGTCATCCCTGGGATGCGCCCCCCCCCACCTGGACTGCACAGTCACCAAAGTTGGCGCCTGCACAGTTGTTTCCGAAGCCAACTGGCTTCAGAAAGAGTACTGCGCAGACACCATCTCTGACACCTGCGCAATACTTTTCTGAAGACTTTTGGCTTTGGGGGAGACTGTGCAGGCGTCAGAGTTGGTGCCTGTGCAGTACTCTTTCTGAAGCCATTCGGCTGCCGCTCCGCCTCCTGAGTGAGGCCGAATGGCTGTGCAGAGGCGCGGACTTTCTCTGCTCTAAGGAAGTCTCCTCTGAAGCTGTTTGGTATGCTCAGTGTGTTTCTGCGCAGTGCACCTCAGATGGCCGTTCAGGCCAGCTCCTCAGACAAGTGGCAGCTTCTGGCTGATTCTCCGCCTTGGAGCAGGCCTGAATGGGTGTGCTGACGCCCAGGGCCTGCCAAAGGACAGTCAAACTCCTCCGGCACATCACCCCATACGGAGCGCATCCCCAATGCAGCCCACACCAGCCGCACCAGTCTGGTGACGCCACTGGGTGCCTGCCTTATAAGGAGTCCCTGATGAGATGCCAGTACATTCTACAGTGAATACAAGGGGCTTCTTGGAGTGGCCTGCTGTATCCTGAGGTTTGTGGGCAGCCGTAGTTTGTTCCATATCCTGAGATTGAGAGGAAGGGGTTGCACGTAGGATGGCCAAGAACTCAGATTTTTGGTCAGCACTGCCATTCTTACTCGGGCCTTATCATGGACCCCTATGGGTCTACTCATTACTATACCTGCTCCTGAGGTGGTATAACTCTGAGGGCTGGAAGAGGGCATTTCTGCCTTGGAAACAGGCTTTGGATACAGAGTAACTGCTCTGCCCTAGGCAATGCTCAACTTGCCCCTCCTGAGCTGCTTAGGCTGCCCCAGTTAGGGCAGAGCAGGTCCACCTCTCTTAGGGCACCCTATCTTGCCTTGCTCTGCCCTAAGCCTCCTTCAGAGTAACTGGGCTGGAGCATCTTGCAGTTGCTCCAACCTAGTGTTAGATAGGGCAACCTAAGGGCTCTTATGTGGACAGATTAGTTGCTCTGGATTGGGCTGTTAGGTTACAATCCAGAGTAACTATGGGATCTTTTACACCAATGTAGTTACGATGTCACCTATGGGAAACCTATGGGAAATGCATACAGCAAACCAAAGTAAGTGCCTCGTACATCTTCCCGTAGTTACTCTGGATTGGAGGGTTAGGCTTCCATCCTAACCTTCACTTAGGCCAGCCTAAACCCTCTCATAAGTCCTGTGCTGAGCAGGGGATGTCATAAAAGTCCCATAAGGCACTTCTGCCCCACTTCTGGAGAGTTAAGCCAGTGCTCAGGGATACACCAACCTTCCCGCACCATCACAGAAAGATAGGCCAGGTGAGTTAGGCTGTCCTAAATCTCTTTGGATTTTACCCTTTGCCTGATCAGAATTAGAATCCACTTCCTAGGCATTTTTTTAGGTGAAGTGATAAGGCAGCCTTGCCAATCATTCTATAAAAGAAATCATTCAGGAATAGCCTACCTTTTGCGACACCTCTCCTTGCTACTGTCATCACTGGACAGCTCGCCTTCCTCTTTCTCTGAGCTCTAAGAAGATGAGGAAGAACTAGAGCTAGAACTGGATCAATGATAGGGACTTAAGGGACTTATTGGAATGCTTGGAGGACGTTGCCTTCTATTTTCCCTTGTGGCCCTTGGACTTATGGTGACACCTGCATGGCCATGATGCCTCACTAGACTGCTCAGAAGAAGATGCCAGGAGACTAGGAGCTTGAGACCACTTGTATATAGTTTTAGATGCTTCCTTCATCACTTGTCTGATCTGCAGAGGCATCTGCACCCTCATAGCCCCATCTGCAGCCTCTTTGACCAAGTTAACTATGAGCTGGGTGGGCTGATCTGAGCTAGTAATAAACCCAGAAGAGGGACAAGGCAATTGAATTGCAGCATTAGTGTCTATAACTGCCTCCCCTTCGGAAGATTCCCCTTGCTGTCTTGATTCCATATCAGCCCGTCCCTGCCTCCTTGACAGCACTAAGGCTAGCGAGCCACTGCAGCAGAGGATGGAGCTTCAGTGAAGAAGGTGAAGAAGGCCTGTGGTAAAGGGGCCTGCTGATCTGTTGTCGTATGGTATACCTCAAGTAACCTGGGGGGTAAGCCTCAATCCCCAAGCTCCCTAAGCTGCCTGGACACAGCGATGGTAGGGAGAGGGGTAATGGGATTGGGTTTGGCTATTAATTTTTTTAATGTTTTTTAAATGGCTTTGTGAACTTTTCAGTTGAAAAGTGGTATATAAATACTGTAGGTAGGTAGGTAGGTAGGTAGGTAGGTAGGTAGGGTGAGGCCAGGTGAGCAAAGAGAAAAAAAGGTGAGAGAGACTAGCTGTGGACAACCCCTCTCCTGGCGAGACAGAGCTGGACTGGTCTGAGTTGGATTGTCCCTCCCATTGGGGAGGAGAATTCAATCATAATGACTTGTTCCAGTGGGCAAGGCTAACAGATCCTGTAGACTAGAGAATCCCCCCTTTTCCTTCCTCCAGTAGGACATTTACAGATAAGAAATTCCTAATTTTTCCAGAAACAAGACCAGATCCAAGAGCACACACAACCAAGAAAAGAATAAGGGAAGAATACTACTATGATAGGCACTGTCCTCACTGGAAATAATAGGGACTGAACCTGACTTTACCAACTGAACCTGACTGAACCAACTGCCCTCTTTCACTAAGCCATAGCTTCTTTGCTTGCTTCCTTTTCTTACAGTCCCATACGATATATATAGGCCAGACTATTCCTGTCTCACAACGCTGCTACCAGTGAATGCTTCAGTGCAAGAAGTGCTTGCATCATTGTCAGATAAGCAGGGCTGGACCAAGGAATGGATCCTGGTCAAGATCAATTCAGCAGGGGGTAAGTGAGCCATGCACTCTGCGAGAGTATGTTTTAAAATTGGCAAGCTTGCATTCTAGCAGTAATTGTATTGGGGGGTGCAGACCCAACAGTTGACAAGAGTGTAAGAGAAATGCTGCTCTCCCTTGCACCATTTTGGAATGCAGCCATATTTCTTTTCTATTTCTGGTAGATAAAGAGGTATTGCCCATGGAGGCCTTTGGGGTTTTTACATCCCTGGGATTGAATGAGAGACTCTTTGTTGTCAGTGTCCAAGAGCTTCATACATTGGTGAGTATGTGTTCCAAGCTGATACATGCAGGGAAGATGTTGGCGAGTATCTTGTGTTAATTCCCTACCTCCTTTCCCAAGGCATGACAATAAAAATATCTCTTGCAGAAGTCCCACTGAAGTAAATTTATGTGTGATTAAGGAGAGTACAGCCATAGAAAAAAGAGAATAATCTTAGCTCAGCTAGAGACTAGCAGTTTGGATATTTTATCTGCAATTTGGGAGTACAGATCAGCTTCTAAAGTGTAGCTTCTCTTTCCTATAAGTCTGCTTCTCTTTCCTATTAAAAACCAGCATAATCTAATTTTTTAAAAAAGAAAATTGCACAGTTCTAAATTGCACCCAGCCAAACCCTGTTCTTCTTTGGCACAGGGCCAGTTCATACTGAGCTACGAAGGAGCTCTATCAGTGCCCAGGTGCAGTGGAGCCAAGGATGAAAATTCTAAAGCCACAGTACTTTGCATTAGCAGTGCCTGCTGAAGTGGGAGGAGCAATGCATCTCCTTTAAAGCTCGGAATGGACTGGCTCTTGCTTTCATGTCATCTTTTAGATAAGCAAGTAATGGGAGGAAAGAAGTTGTTGAAGAAAAAATTTCAGTTGGCTTGAAAAATGACTTGGGCTTGTGCCACAGACCCATCCATGAGTAGTGGAAGTGACATTGCTACAGTGTCATTACATCCTGACTTAGGGCTAAGGCAGGTTTCCTGGGTGTACAATGTCATAGCAGTTTTAGCAACCCTCTCTCCTATAATTTGCATAGGCCCCCCACTCTGAGCAGCTCAGCCCTGCTGGGGTTTATTCAGACATCCTGGATTTCATCAGTTCCAAGGAGCTGGCCAACCAGTTCACAGAGCATGACTGGAACCTCTTCAAAAGCATTCATCAGGTAAAGAGATATCTTTGCAGCTAGTTATAAGGAATTACAAGCTAGTTCAGTCTGGGGAAGAGAAGGCTGAGAGGAGACATGATCACACTCTTCAGATACCTGAACGGTCCTCATATAGAGGAAGGGGCTCATTTATTTTTAGCTGCCTCTGAAAACAGAACTAGAACCAATGGGTACAAACTGCAAGAAAGGAGATTCTGGTTGGATATCAGGAAAAAATTCCTGACGGTGAGAGCAGTTTGGTAGTGGAACAGATTGCCAAGGGAGGTGATGTTGGAGATCTCCCTCACCGGGGATCTTCAAACAGAGACTCTGCCTCAGGAAGATTTCCTGTTACAGGCAAGGGGTTGGACTAGATGACCTACTGAGTCCCTTCCAACTCTATGATTCTATGAAGGAACAATATTGGGATGGAAGATGGAAGATGCTGTACACTAAATGTTGCCATTATGTACCATTGTAATGTTTGAGTTGAATAAAGATTTTGGGTGACTGGAGCAGAATGGTTCTGATCTCTGGCTGACAGGTTGCATGTCTTGGGTGGAGCTGAGCTGAAATTAGAGACTATTCTAGCGATTATGTTTTTTAAAAGGTGGAGCTGTTATACTATGTTTTTGGGCAGCCGAATTTCCCAAATGCAACTGTAGCCAACCTGGAGCGCTTCCTGCGTCGTTTCAATGAACTCCAGTTTTGGGTCACCACTGAGCTTTTACTTTGCCACGATGTTATCAAGAGGGCCCAGCTGCTTCGCAAATTCATCAAGCTAGCTGCACAGTAAGAGTCTAATACAGGGTTTCTCAACCCCCGGTCTCAACTGGTGGTCCTTGGCAGCTGCCTGACCAGTCCACGAGAGGACTCCTCTAAGTCCCTCTTCTCCTTCTCACAGCAGGAGGGCTCTGCCGGAGGATTGCAGCCTCAGAGACCAATCCTATGCCTTTCTACTCAGTAGTAAGTCCAGTGATGGGCATCAAAGAAATTAAGAACTGGTTCTCTGTCCATCTGGCAGCCACTTTTAAATGGCTATTTTTAAACTTTATATGTACTATCTCTTGTTAACAACCGGTTCTATAGAGTAGGTGCGAACCTGCTGGAGCCCACCACTGAGTAAGTCTCATTGTAGTCTGTAGAGCTTACTCCCAGGAAAGTGTGAACAGGATTGCAGCCTTAGAGCCCAATCCTATGCCCATAAGTCCCATTGTAGTCAATGGATCTTACTCCCAGGAAAGCGCGGATAAATTGCAGCCTCAGTGTCCAATCCAATGCCTGTCTACTCAGAAATAAGTCCCATTATAGTCAATGAGGTTTACTCTCCAATAAGAGTGACTAGGATGGCTTTGTGCATTTTCAAAGCATCCTGCATTGAAAAAGGTTGAAAATCCCTGCTCTGAGAAGATATACATTGAGACATTGGGTTCTCACCTGCAATCCTATCCACAGTAACCTAGCAATAGCTCTATTTATTATAATGGGATTTACAGCTGGAGGCAGCTGTACTGTGCTCCAGGTGGAGAAGCCCTCCCTCAATTTTGCCAGAGGCAGAACTCTCCCCCCCTCCCCTGGGCTGGTCCCTGGAAAATTTTTTTACACAAAACCTATCCCTGGGGCCAAAAAGGTTGAGGACCTTTTGAGGTCTAATAGATGCAGGATGACCATATGCTGGCACCCAAAAAGGAAGACAGGGTCCCCGAAAAGTCTGGATTTTCCACTGAAAAACTGGGCAATTAAAATTTTTTGGGGAGACTCTGTCCTCCTTTTTGGGTGCCAGCATATGATCACCCTTTACTCAGGAGTAAGATTCATTGACTTAATGGGCTTACTTCTGAGTAGACATTTGGACTGCTTGGACTTACTTGGACTGCTGCTGGGGAGGTGTTTGGTGGAGGGTGGGGGGCAGTTAGGGGCTGCCTGGCCGGTGCGGCAAGACTTTCGGCTGCCTAGCCAACAGCCATTTTTAAATGTACTTCCTGCCCATGCGCAGGTCCTGTCTGGAAGAGGCGCATGCCAGGTGTGGGAGGAGCATCTGTTCTAGGGACCTGTGTGTGCCTCCACTACCTCTTAGTCTCTGCCTACCCGCAACCCGGACAAGGGCTTGGGCTGCCTGGCACCAGCGGAGATCAGAGGATGCCGCTGCCTGCCTGCCCTGAGCACTTTATCCGCATGTCTTCTGGCTGCACCCTGCGGACCCAGACCTGTCTGGATCAGGACTGGTGGGTCCACAGCAGACAGGCAGATGAGGGCACCTAGGACAGGCGGACAGTGGCAGCCTCTAATCTTTGCTGGGCGGGCAGCCCAGGCTGCAGGCAGACGGAGACTGAGAGGAAGTGGAGGCGCACACAGGTCCCTGGAGCGGATGCTCTTCCCACACCTAGTGTACACCTCTTCCAGATAGGACCTATGCATGCACAGGAAGTATATTTAAAAATGGCTGCTGGCCGGGCAGCCGGAATTCTCGCCACATTGGCCAGGCAGCCCCTAGGTGCCTCCAAGCACCCTCCCAACCCCCAGAAGGCCGGACAGTTTCCTTATTTAACTGGATGGTCTGGTCCAATAAGGAAAAGCCAAACATGTCCTGCCAATTATGGCTTTATGGGAAGCCTGAATAGATGGGAAAATGTCAGATTGTGCTTCACATTGCCCTTTTCCTGGGAGAGATCCTGATTCTGATTGGTTTCTGTAGAAACTTAGCTCCTTCTGGGCTTCCCATCTGGGATGGGGATAGCCTTGTGCAAGATGACTCCTTGAGTTGACTATTTATATACTTTATTTCAGCCTGAAGGACCAGAAGAACCTCAACTCCTTCTTTGCAGTGCTGTTTGGTCTGAGCCACTCTGCCATTACTCGTCTCTCTAGGACATGGGAGGTAAGTTGCTGCTAAAGAGGGGAGGGGAATGAATGAATCTAACCATGCTGGCTTTGAGGCCATTTTCTTCTTATTTCATTTCAGGTCAGTGTAGGTCTGGGGGGAAGTTATCTGAATAGGTGAGGAATTTGGGATAGTGTTATCTAAATTGCTATAGCAAGCCCTATAGTTTATCCCTGGTTCATCAACAGGTATGAAGTTTGGAATGTTTCAGCTTAATTCCGCAGAAGAAGATGCCCCATTGGGTTTCAAGTTGGCCAGCCTCTACCCCTTTTAAGCTAACTGCACAGATATGTGCTGGCTTCCCTGTACCACCCCAGGAACAGGTTTTGGGCTGAATTGGTTAGGATTGTGTCCTATGTGGCTCATATTTGGTGCAATTAATCAATGCATGTTGATGTCACAGTGCAATTAATTAGTCATACCACAGTATAAGCATTCACAGTTTCAGCATCCTTCTAATCCAGTGCTTCCCAAAAATTTTTAGCATTGGGACCTACTTTTAAAAATTAAACATGACTTTATTGTGACTGAACAGACAAGAAAAAAACAAAAAACAAAACTAATAACTACTAAAAGAAACTAAAGGAAATACAGTGGTGCCTCACGTAAAGAACGCCTCACGTAAAGTATGTTTCACATAACAAACAAAAATTTCTCTAGGATTCTACTTCACGTAACAAACTGTGCTTCATGTAAGGAACACATTCGTTGGCAGTTGGGGCAAATGCGCTGGCCAGCAGCCTGTTTAAAAAGCATCAGGGCTGCCTAGCACACCTGCCCATAGTGAAAGCAACACTTCCGTGCTGTTCCTCCTGTGGCTGGGTGTCCGCTGGGCAGAGGGAGAGAAGAGCAGGTAAGAAGAGGGAAGCAGCTCAGGGCTAGCCAGAAGGGAGCAGGGGAGAGAGAGGCTCAGGATGGAGAGAAGGAGAATGTGGGGAGACACTTTGAAGGTGTCTTGGATTGCAGCCTCCTAACCATGTCAACCCAGAAGTAAGCCCCATTGTGTTAAATGGGTCTTACTACCAGGAAAGTGTCTTTAGGACTGCAGCCTAAGTAGACTTCATAAGATCATGCACACTGAATGCATGTTTTGAATTCAATCCCAGTGTTCTGTCATCATTTTTACATCCAGTTAATATTTTTATATGAATATTTTTGGGGTTGTGGAACCAATCGTATGAGTTTCCATGATTTCCTATGGGAAAATCTGCTTCACATAAAGAACGTTTCACGTAACAAACATGCCTCCAGAACGAATTAAATTTGTTACGTGAGGCATCACTGTAATTGTATTAATAATAATTGGGGTCATGTGCTCCTGAGGCTGCTAGAGAGTTGAAATATCGTATTGGTGTCTGAGCTCTCCCATAGGAAGGGACTTCAAGGACTATTCCTCCAAATTTTTACAATCATTCCAGGATACCCAGAAGTAAGTTAGGGATTTCCAGACCAGACAAAAGTATGAAACTGGGTACACACATGATGGCACACCAAATACTAGAGGAATTGGGAAATGTGACTTTTTAGTTTGGTGGTATGAAGAGGACCTCATTCAATCTAAGTTTTCTTCTTCAGACCAGGCAAGGGTGCTTGCAATTTTTTGATGTTTCAAAAAACTTTTCATGACCCACCAAAAATCAGCTTGCAAACCACATGTGGGTCCTTACCCACAGTCTGGCAAACACTGTTCTAACCTGTTCTAATCTGCTCAGCAGATTCTGGAATATGTCTGATCAGTGGATCAAACAAGGGGTGAGATGACCAACATTTGGAGTGTCACTGAATTAATCAGATGAGTGCACCATTTGACCGATGAAACTCAAAGCAACTTCATTTTGTCCTTAAAAATTCCACCCCTATATTCATGTAATATTCTATGGCTTAGAATTTTGAGAAGCCATAGATATTCTATGAAATGCTTCCTTATGGCGGAAAAAGAATTCCTACCCAAAGGAAAATAGTATGCCAGGGAAAAGTCTAGCTAAATGCCTTACTAACATAACCATTTCTGAATAAAGCTCTCCACCTTTTTCCTGTGTCCCAGAAGCTTCCACAGAAGACCAGAAAGTTGTATGGGTCTCTTGAACGAATGTTGGTGAGTGAAGAAAATTGGAGAAAATGCTAAAAGCTTGCCTTTCTTTATATTTTATGTCATTTCTGATTTCCTATGTACATTTTAGTTTTTACTATATAGTCCTGAAGGGCCTCAAAATGTCTTCTAAAATCATAAAATCTATACATATAAAACTGAAAAGTCACTCACTCACTGATTCATCAACACCCAGTCAAAACCGCTGGAAGAAGCGTGAAATTTGAGGAGGTTGTTCCTTCCATGATGGAGGCAACTAGAAGGAGGTGAAAAGGAACACAACGCATTTTCATCCCTATACTTTACATTTTATCAGTAAGAATTGCTGACTGATCAATGCGCTGCCCCACCCCTGGGCCTAAAACATGTAATTTGGGGAGGGTATTCAATACATGACATCACCATTCACTAAGAACTGATTTTCAGAAATTTAACCCCTAAGGGGCTGAAAAAAGGGTGCAACACATTTTCGGCCTATACTTGAATATTGAAGTATACTATAATATTTTAGACAGATTAACAAGCAGCCCTAAATCCTGCACTTGTCTAGCAGGGGTGCCAACGGTTGTGGAGAAATGCTGCATGGGGGTGTGTGTTGCTTGCAGAGTGTGTTGCTTGCAGGGTGTGTTGCAAATGAAGGGTTGCAACCTGCGGAAGGGGAATTGCAGCATGGGGGGAGGTTGTACCTGGGGGAGGGATGGCACACCAGGTGGATGGTGCACCAGGGGGTATTTTACTCTGACAACATGGGTAATATAATAAACTAAATACTGACCTATACTTATAATACTGTATGGTATTTACTCTAATCTAATGCGCCACTGAATCTAATGCACACCCCAATTTGGAACACTAAATTCAGTTGGAAAAGATGAACATTAGATTTGAATAAATACATTATAAACACACTTCAACACTAAGCTGCATTTCTTTATTCTAGGACCCTTCTTGGAATCACCGAATCTACAGACTAGCAGTGGCCAAACTAACTCCACCCATCATTCCTTTTATGCCCCTCCTTCTTAAAGGTACAATCATATGGTTTTTATTGAACTGCTGAAAAGATTTTAAATCCATATCAGTTGCATGCAGTATATTTTAATCTATTGAGAATTTAGGGCTCTAAATGAAAAAAATGTCATGCAGGCTTGAATTAGATGAGGAAAAAAATAGCCAAAGAGCCAAATTTTTCAGGCTGTTTGGCTCAGGAGTCATAGAGCATTTTATTGTTCAAAAGGTTTAAGCCTATCTATATCTATATATATAGAAGAGAAAAGTCACTCACTGACTCACTCACTGACTGACTCACTGCCAAAACTGCTGGGCCTAGAAGCGTGAAATTTGGGGTGGGTGTTCCTTCCGTGACGGAGGGGTGCACTAAGAACCGGTTTTCGGAAATTCCACCCGGAAGGGGGTGAAAAGGGGCGCAACGCGTTTTCCTCCCTATACTTTGCATTGAAGAATTGATGACTCAGCAACATTCCTCCCCAACTGCTGGGCCTGAAGCATGGAATTCTGGGAGGGATCCTTCTGTCACCTGAACACCCACCAAGAACCATCTGGAGAAATTAACCCTTCAGGGGCTGAAAAGGGGGCAATGTGTTTCTGTCCTATACTTAACATGGGAGACTGAATAACATCCAGCCAGTTTGGTGCTCAGTGCCTGGTGCACTGGGGGATGTTGTTAGGAGGAAGAGGTTGCACTGGAAAGGATGCTGCACATGAGGGAAGTTGCACATGGGGGAAGTTGCGCATGGGGGGATGATGTGCATGGAGGGAAGTTGCGCGTGGGGAAAGTTGCGCATGAGGGGATGATGCACATGGGTGGAAGTTGCACATGGGTGGAAGTTGTGCATGGGGGATGATGTGCATGGGGGAAAGTTGCACATGGGGGATGATGCGCATGGGGAAAAGTTGCGCATGGGGAAAGTTGTGCATGGGAAAAGTTGTGCATGGGGAAAAGTTGTGCATGGGGAAAAGTTGTGCATGGGGGTTGATGTGCATGGGAGAAATTTGCGCATGAGGGGATGATGCTCATGGGGGAAGTTGTGCATGGGTGGAAGTTGCGCATGGGTGGAAGTTGCGCATGGGGGGATGATGCATATGGGGGATGATGCGCATGGGGGAAAGTTACACATGGGGATGATGCGCATGGGGGAAAGTTGCGCATGGGGAAAGTTGCGCATGGGGGAAAGTTGTGCATGAAGGGAAGTGGCGCATGGGGGAAGTGGCGCATGGGGGAAGTGGCGCATCGGCGGATGACGCGCGTGGGGAAAGTTGCGCATGAGGGGATGATGTGCATGGGGGAAAGTTGCACATGGGAGATGATGCGCATGGGGGAAAGTTGAGCATGGGGGAAAGTTGTGCATGGGGGAAAAGCTCAACAAAGTTGAGCATGGGGGAAAGTTGCGCATGGGGAAAGTTGCGCTTGGGGGGAAGTTGTGCTTGGGGGAAAGTTGCGCTTGGGGGAAAGTTGCACATCGGCGGATGATGTGCATGGGGAAAGTTGCACATGAGGGAAAGTTGCGCATGGGGAAAAGTTGCGCATCTGCGGATGATGCGCATGGAGAAAGTTACCCATGGGGGGAAGTTGTGCATGGGTGGAAGTTGCGCATGGGTGGAAGTTGCGCATGGGGGGATGATGCGTATGGGGAAAGTTGCGCATGAGGGGATGATGTGCATGGGGAAAGCTGCGCATGAGGGGATGATGCGCATGGGGAAGTTGTGCATGGGTGGAAGTTGCACATGGGGGAAAGTTGTGCATGGGGAAAATTGCACATGGGGAGAAGTTGCGCATGGGGAAGTTGCACATGGGGAGAAGTTGCGCATAGGTGGATGATGCGCATGGGGAAAGTTGCGCATGAGGGGATGATGCGCATGGGGAAGTTGTGCATGGGTGGAAGTTGCACATGGGGGATGATGCGTATGGGGGGATGAGGTGCATGGGGGAAAGTTGCGCATGGGGGAAAGTTGCACATGGGGGAAGGTTGTGCATCGGCGGATGATGCTCATGGGGAAAGTTGCGCATGAGGGGAAGTTGCGCATTGGCAGATGATGCGCATGGGGTATGATGCGCATGGGGGATGATGCGCATGAGGGGTGATGCGCATAAGGGATGATGTGCATGGGGTGTTTCTGCGCCATGGGGGGATGGCATAGGAGAAAATATTACACCCGCAACGCGGGTACGCTTTTTGCTAGTATATATATAAGAGAAAAGTCACTCACTGACTCAATGACTGACTCACTGATTCATCAATGCCCTGCCAAAACCGCCGGCCCTATAAGCGTGAAATTTTGGGGAGGGTGTTCCTTTCGTGACCAAGGGGTGCACTAAGAACTGGTTTTTGGAAATTCCAACCGGAAGGGGGTGAAAAGGGGCGCAACGCGTTTTCCTCCCTATACTTTGCATTGAGAATTGCTGACTCATCAACATTCCGCCCCAACTGCTGGGCCTGAAGCATGGAATTCTGGGAGGGATCCTTCTGTCACCTGAACACCCACCAAGAACCATCTGGAGAAATTTAACCTTTCAGGGGCTGAAAACGGATGCCATGAGTTTTTGTCCTTGACTCAACGTGGAAGACTGACCAACATCCACCCAAAGACCCCAAAGAAAACAGCCCTCACCCTCTAATTCACTGCCTCACACATTGCCAAAGGCCTGCTTCCTCAGGCCCCCTTTCTGGAAGTCTGCAGCACATTCCCCACCCTCCAATTCACTGCCCCACATGCTGCCAAAGGCCTGGTTCCTCAGATCCACTTTATGGAAGTCTGCAGCACATTCCCCACCCTCCAATTCACTGCCCCACATGCTGCCAAAGGCCTGCTTCCTCAGGCCCACTTTCTGGAAGTCTGTAGCACCCTCCCCACCCTCCAGTTCACTGCCCCACACACTGTCAAAGGCCTGCTTCCTCAGTCCCACTTTCTGGAAGTCTGCAGCACCCCACAACATCCAATTCGCTGCTCCACATGCTGCCAAAGGTCTGCTTCCTCAGGGCCCCTTTCTGGAAGTCTGCAGCACCCTCAACACGCTCCAGTTCACTGCCCCACACACTTCCAAAGGCCTTCTTCCTCAGGCACACTATCTTGAAGTCTGCAGCAAACCCCCACCATTCCAAGTCACTGCCCTATAACCTCAGGCCTCATTTCTGGACATGTGCAACACCCCACCCTTCCACGTCATTGGCCCATAAATTCAGGCTCCATTTCTGGACATGTGCAACATTCCCAAATTCCAAATCACTGCCCCGAAATCTCAGGCCCCATTTCTGGATGAGTGCATCATCTCCAAATTCCAAATCACTGCCCCATAACCTCAGGCCCCATTTCTGGATGTGTGCAACACCTCCATCCTTCCAAGTCACTGCCCCATAACCTCAGGTCCCATTTATGGACATGTGCAACACCCCACACTTTCAACTCTCTGCCCCATAACCTCAGGACCCATTTCTGGATGTCTGCAACACCCCACACTTTTAACTCACTGCCCCATAACCTCAGGCCCCATTTCTGGAAGTGTGCAACACCCTCACACTTTCAACTCTCTGCCCCATAACCTCAGGTCCCATTTGTGGACATGGGCAACACCCCACACTTTCAACTTACTGCCCCATAACCTCAGGCCCCATTTCTGGATGTCTGCAACACCCCACACCTTCCAACTCACTGCCCCATAACCTCAGGACTCATTTCTGGACGTCTGCAACACCCCACCCTTCCAACTCACTGCCCCTTAACCTCAGGCCCCATTTCTGGATGTTTGCAGCACCCCACCCTTCAAACTCACTGCCTTTCTATGACACAAACACAACATATGGATTTCTGAAATCATTATGTTACATTCAGAGCATAATCCTAATATGGCTGCTCAAAAGTAAGCCCCATTTTGTTCAGTGTGTCTTATTCCTAGGAAAATGTTTTTAGATTGACAGCCATAATTAAAGAATATTTACTTAAAGAGATTTAAGTAAAATTTACATTTTACTTATGTACTTTATATATTTACTTTACTACTTTACATATTTTTCACATAAACACTAACTTTACAAATATTCTTTCAGTTTTGCTCCCACAATGGCCATCCCCCCATGCACATCAACACCCCCATGTACAACATTCCCCATGCTCAGCAACCCCATGCGCATCACTCCCACTATGCACATCATCCCCCCTATGTACATCAACCCCCTTGCTCATCAGTCCTCCATGCGCATCAGTCCCCATGTGCAACATCCCCCATGTGCAATATCCTCCATGTGCAACATCCCCCATGCGTATCATTCCCCCATTTGCATCAACCCCCCATGCAGGAGAATTTTACTCCCACAACGCGGGTACACTTTTCGCTAGTCTATATATATATAAAAGAGAAAAGTCACTGACTGACTGACTGATTCATTCACTCATCAACGCCCAGCCAAAACCGGTGGGCCTAGAAACATGAAATTTGGGATGGGTGTTCCTTCCATGACTGAGGGTGCACTAAGAACTGGTTTTCGGAAATTCCAACCAGAAGGGGGTGAAAAGGGGCACAACGTGTTTTCCTCCCTATACTTTGCATTGAAGAATTGATGACTCATCAACATTCTGCCCCAATCCCTGGCCCTAGAAGCATGAAATTCGGGGAGGGAGTTCCTTCTGTCACATGAACACCCACCCAGAACTGATGTGGAGAAATTTAACCCTTAAGGGGCTGAAAAGGGGTGCAATGTGTTTTTGTTCTATACTTAACATGCAGGACTGACCAACCTCCAGCCAATTTGGTGCTCGGTGACTGGTGCACTGGGGGATGTTGTTTGGAGAGAGGGGTTGCACTGGGGAGGATGCTGCACATGGGGGGCTGTTGAGCATGGGGAGGTGATGCGCATGGGGAGGTGATGTGCATGAGGGGTTGATAAGCATGGGGAGATGATGCGCATGCAGGAATGTTGCGCATGGGGGAATGTTGCGCATCGGGGAATGTTGCTCATGGGGGGTTGATGCGCATGGGGGAATGATGTGCATGGGGGAATGATGCGCATGGACAATGAACATGGGGGCTGATGTGCATGGAGAGGTGATGCACATGATGGGTTAGAAGATGGAATCATAGAATCATAGAGTTGGAAGGGACCTAGTAGGTCATCTAGTCCAACCCCCTGCCTACAGCAGGAAATCCTCCTAGAGCATCCCTGACAGGTGCTCTTTGAGCCTCTGCTTCAAGATCCCCAATGTGGGAGAGTCCACCACCTCCCTTGGCAATCTGTTCCACTGCTGAACAGCCCTCACTGGCAGGAATTTTTTCCTGATATCCAACCAGAATCTCCTTTCTTGCAGTTTGTACCCATTGGTTTTAGTTCTGCTTTCAGAAGCAGCTATGAAAAAGTGAGGAAAAGGATGGCTGCCTGTCAGCTTCCTCAGTGGGAAAGAGAACTGCCAGTTACTGAATTTAACAACACTAAACTGCATTGTGCTTCCAAGAACTGCGTGGCAGTTTAGCCAGAGACACAAATACGAGTATGTGATCCTCCCAGAGATCAGAGTGCCTGAAGTGAGAGGGAAGATGCAAGGAGCACCAAGTGGGGCTGCAGGGAAAAGAGAAAACCAGAACAAGATAACCATTTCATTCCTTCACACACTGTCAGTTCTGATGGACTCTGGAAGCTTCTTGAACCAAAACACTGGGTTCCAGATGAATGAGGTAGAACAGCTCAGGGCAGGGCTTATGCATCTGCCAACACCATCACATTTGGAGCTCCCGACAAAAAGAGGCACCTACGTGCATTTCAGGTTATTATCCACAAGTCAGAGGAGGAAGCAAGTTGGATGCCCCATCATCCCTCCTGTTTCCTTTGGGGCATCAGAGGCTGGACAATTAGGTGCAAGATGAATGGCAGCAGCAACTGAAGCCCTGACTGAACAGACTAAAGAGCACAATCCTAACCATGTCTACTCAAAAGTAAGTCCCACTGTTCAATAGGTCTTACTCCCAGGAAAGTGTCTTTAGGATTACAGCCTAAGGTGTCTCTAGCATCCCATGATGCACATTGGGCAATGATGTGCATGGAGAGGAGATGCGCATGGGCGATGAACATGGGGGTTGATGCACATGGAGGTTGATGTGCATGGGGGATGATGTGCATGGGAGGATGATGCGCATGGGAGATGTTGTGCATGGGGGGTTGATGTGCATGGGGGATGATGTGCATGGGAGGATGATGCGCATGGGAGATGTTGTGCATGGGGGGTTGATGTGCATGGCGGGATGCACATGGGTGATGAACATGGGGGTTGATGCGCATGGGGATGATGCGCATGGAGTTTGATGAGCATGGGGGAATGATGCGCATGGGGGTTGATGCGCATGGGCAATGAACACAGGAGTTGATGCACATGGAGAGGTGATGCACATGAGGGGTTGGTGCGCATGGGGAGATGATGCGCATGCAGGAAAGATGCGCATGGGGGAATGATGCACATGGGGTAATGATGTGCATGGAGAGGTGATGATGCACATTGGCAATGAACATGGGGGTTGATGTGCATGGTGGATGATGCGCATGGGGGTTGATGTGCATGGGGGATGATGCGCATGGGAGATGATGTGCATGGGGGATTTTGTGCATGGGGATTGAGGAGCATGGGAGATGTTGCACATGGGGGTTGCTGTGAATGGGGGTTTGATGCGCATGGGAGATGATGTGCATGGGGGAATTATGTGCATGGGGGAATGATGCGCATGGAGCTTGATGCGCACGGGGAATGATGTACATGGGGGTTGATGCACATGGGCAATGAACATGGGGGTTGATGCGCATGGAGAGGTTGGTGTGCATGGAAAGATGATGCGCATGCGGGAATGATACGCATTGGGGAATGATGCGCAGGGAGGATGTTGCGCATGGGGGGTTGAGGAGCATGGGAGATGTTGCACATGGGGGATTGATGCGCATGGTGGGATGTTGCGCATGGGTGATGAACATGGGGGCTGATGCGCATGGGGGAGTGATGTGCATGGGGGTTGTTGCACTTGGGGGATGTTGCACAGGGGGGATTTGCGCATGGGGATGATGCGCATGGGGGGATGATGCGCATGGGGGGATGATGCGCATGGGGGGATGGCGTACGGGGGAATTTTACTTGGTATGCTTTTTGCTTTTTTTTTTTACTTGGTATACCCAAACATGGGTATGCTTTTTGCTACTTCAGTATATTAAGAAGGGACACACATTGAACCAGTAACAGCCTACAGCTGCCACTTGCAGAAGTGCAGCATAACAGCATTAATCAGTTAAAAAAACCATCCCCCTCTCCAGTATCTCAACTTTCCATATTTTCAATGGCAGCTGGAATGTTGACAGTTGAAATGTTAACAAGTTGCCTCTCCTCAGCCTGCTTGATTGACATGAAATGTTGGTCAGAAGATGCAGACACCCTCACACACAGGTTAAGGATTGGTCTAAGGATCCCCTTTGGATGATAGGCAGCATATGAAGAGATAAAGAAAAAAGATTTTTATTTACCTCTCCTGGGCCATCTGCTCAAGGAGGATTTCCTACTAGAGGCAGGGGGCTGGACTAGATGATCTACTGGGCCCCTTCTAACTCTATGATTCTATGACTCTGTTCCCTCTACAGCAAGTGGGGTGCAATTTGTCAGAGTACTGCATGCTCCGGAGGTCAAGACCGAGGACAAAGAGAGGCTAGAGAGATGCATGCTGGATACTCCGCCCATGCGCACACTCTAGGAACCTCTTCTCAAGATTTCTATGCTTTTTAAGAAGGCTATGTGCATGCGCAGACCATTTTTTTGTAAATTTCAGCCGTGGCTGAGCGCAGCAGGTTCTAACATCTTCCCAGTGCCCCCTAGTACCCCCCACCCCCTCCCAGAAGGCTGGGCAAGGGCCCAGCACCCCCCAGACAAGGTAAGCCCCACAGTTCTAGCCATGTCTACTCAGAAGTAAGCCCATTAAGTCAATGGGCTTACTCCTGAGTAGACTGTATGCTAGCACCCTAAAAGGAGGACAGGGCCCTCCCCAAAAATTTTAACTCTGGATTTTCAGTGGAAAATCTGGACTTTTGGAGGACCCAGTCCTACTTTTTGGGTGCCAACATATGGTCACTCTGATAATGGGAAAACTCAAAAGTTCATCTTCACCTTGCAGATATGACCTTCATCCATGAGGGCAACCGCACCTTGGTGGAGAATCTTGTCAACTTTGAGAAGCTGGTAAGTGGAGAGATGCAGCAGCTGAAATGAAGAGAGGCTACTGTGCCCTACTATTGGAAAGAACCCCCCAAATTGGTTTGGTGCCTTAGAGGTCCTTTCAAAATGACATTATTTCCTGGATCACCCGGAGTAGGAGGAGATGCAGTCCGCTTCATATCCTAGCTGTTATCCTTTGTTTCTTTTCTTATGGAGGTTTTCTCTTAAAGCTGCCCCGATTTCTTCTGCTCTGTAGCATTCCCTTCAGGGATATGTACAGAGCATCTGTACTTACCTGCCACATTCTACATATGCCACTGCCCAAAATCCATTATGCAGTGATGGAAGTTTGGTCATTTATCTAATCAGAGAAAGTGACGTTAGTCTTGATTGCACATCAAAATAATTTGAATTTTGATGAACTTGCTGACATAGTTGTCTACAAATTAATTGCATGAGAAAAAAGGAAACATAAGCCCCTGTCTTTCTGTACAGCGTATGATGGCCAAGGCTGTTCGTCTCATGCATCGCTGCCGAAGCCAGCCCAATCGTGAGTGCAGAAGCATTGGAGAAGTGGGACAGAGGTGTTGGTGAGGTGGAATACTAGTTACAAAGGCACAGGAGTTAAGGACGGTTGCCAAAAAAGGCCTTCGTATAGATACAAACACCAAGCCCAGTCCCACTGCTACTTTTAGTGTATAGTAGTTATTTTGAATCTTTCTTAACTATCCATTAAGAATTTGGGGAGAGGTGAGGGGGGAAAGTCATGGAAAGAAAGATTGATAATCCAGAAATGGAGTAGGGAGACACAGAAGAAAAATGATCCTGTACATAGGCTACTAGGAAGTACTTCATGCCTCATCAGCAGCTTTCTAACTTTGCATTTTTGACTATCTCCTTTCCCAGTTCCACTATCCCCCTTGAGGAGTCGCCCTCAACACCTCCTGGAAGATGCTCGAGCAATGCGTGCCTCTACCTGTAAGCAAATGAGGAGGCATCTCTTATCAATTGAACATGAAGTATTGGAGTCTCCACATATGGAGGAGGGAGAGAGGGCAGCCTATAGGGTCAGAGTGAGAAGGAGTATGCATGCCATAATAGGAGCACTGATTGGCAGTTGGTTCAGAACATGCTGCTTCTCAAAATGTGTAATTATGAATTGTGTACATTTTACAGTTAGTTGTAACGGTAAATGAAGGGTTTGCCCTTCATTGCCATGTGATGAAGGGTTCTCTGAGTTTCTCATAGAACAATAATTGTAAAAACTGCATTTGCAAAATTATCAGGCCAGGGTAAACCCTGGCTTGAGTGGTGGATAGGGCATTCAGCCAAATCCTTCCATCCTGTGACTGGAATGCTTTGCTCCAGAGTGCCATGTGACTGCCAGTCCTGAGATCAGAATGATGCGTCTTTGTAGAAATCTAGTCATATTGCCTGCTGGGACACTGAATTGTAGAAGTCCAGAGCAAATTGCATTGTCCGGATCTTAGGACTGGCAGTTGTGTGGCACTTTGCCCATCGCAGGCTCTACAAAGAAACTGAGGAGGGGTATACCAGTGATGGCTCATTAAAACATCCACATACTGCATTTCTAAAATAACATTTTGCTGAAGGACAAACAATGGACAAGAAGTGCTGCCTTCCTGTTTTGTTTGTTGATTTTCTTGAGGTATCTATTTGAACATGGGCTGTGGGAGGTGCAAGTGGTTAAGACACTGTGCCAGGATCACCCAGAATAGGATCACCAGGATCACCAGAAGGCCAGGGTTCAAGACCCGGGTCACCACAAGACAGGGTGAGCTCCTGTCCTTTGCCCAGCTCTGTGACGCAGCTGGAACCAATCGTATTGGCTCTGCAGTTCCATTGGACTATTTCAGTGGCATGAATTGGAGAGATTTGCTGCTTGGGTAACTGCCTATCCTCCATATCAATCTACCCAGGCCTTCATGCTTCACATACAGCATCAAGCACAATACCATAGTCTTTCAAGACTGATGGATGCCAAGTCTATGTGAACGTTGCCAGAAAAATCAGGTTGGATTAAATAGACCCTTGGGGTGATCTTGTTACATACTGGCCTGGCTCAGTTCAAATAGTCTGTAATGTGAAAAGGATGCCAAAGCCCCTGTTTTGCTTAGGAATTTCACCATCATCAATTAATATAACAATTGGATTTGTCAGGTTTACACTGACAGTAACATTGCTTCCAAATAATTTTATTAGAAGCTTTATGACAAGTAATCCAAGCTTACAAAGTGTTAAAGTTACCCTTAAGTATCCAGGAGGTTTACTCAGTTTCAGAACCTTTTTTGGAATATATTTACCAACAGTTATAATACAACAAGACATTCAGTAAGCCCCTAATAGCAATATCTTGATCTACTGCTCTTAAGTAATCTAAATCCATAGTCAAGAACTAGTCTTCAAATATTGCAGTATATTTGAATATATGTATATATACACTGTATATTCAAACAAAAAATTTATAGCCACAGAATCCAATCACTTACATTTTTTACTAGCTGAATTTACCCATCAATGTGGGAGTAAGATTTAAAGAATATTTGCGGGCACTGCTGGGTATCTGGTGGTTCATTGCTGACACCGGACGGTGGGCACTGGGCAACACCAAGCACCACCAGCTACTGGGCATGAGGAGGCAGCAGTGAGCACTGGCAGGCACCAACAGGCACTGGGCACGACCAGGCATTGGGCACTATTGGGCAGCACCAGCAGAGGTCAGCAGGCACTACCAGGCACTGGGCAACACCAGGCACCACATGCAACATGCATTGCTACCAGGCACTGGGCACCAGTTACCACTGGTAGCTGGGGCAGCAGCAGACGGTAGGCACCACGACACACCAGCCAGCACTGGGCAGCACCAGGGTCCACACACCACTGAGCAGTGGGAAGCAACCAGCAGCAGGCAGCGTGCAGCAGGCACCACCAGGCAACATTGGGCACCGGGAATCCCTACCAAGCACCAGTCCTCACTGGACAGCACACACCACTGGACTGTGGGCACCAGTGGGCACTAGTTGAAAATCACTGCCTTAGAAAAACTGTCTCCCCAACATTTTATTCCCAATGACTTTTCCCCAATGACTTTTTCATCACAGTGCATGTCTCATCCCGTCCTTTTCCTGCTTTCCAAGTGTGCAACATGGATGCTGTTCACCATTGTCCTCTAGTGCCATAGTGGACACTATGAAACCAACCCAATTTCTCCACCCCAAAAGCACACTGCTCCCACTACAGGATCTTCCTTGAGCCTTTCCTGCAGTTAGGTTGTTGCAGGAATATCTTGCTGTTTTGATTTAGAGTGAGCACAATCCTAACCATGTCTACTGAAAGTAAGCCCCATTGTGTTCAATGGATTTTAGTCCCAGGAAAGTGTCTTTAGGATTGCAGCCTCTTATCTATTAAAATTTAGCTCACCAGTCATCTTGGTAACTTTTTAGCCAGAGACAAATAATTCTGTTTTGATCCAGTATCTCTGGTACCTTCACGTAGGGCGTAATCCAGAGTAACTACGTGGAGTCTTTGCTCCAGTGTAAGAACAATTTGCTCTGGATTGCAATATGAATTTCCCATAGGTTTTCACTAGGTAGTGCAGTAACCATGGGTACATGTAATGTCTCTTACGTGCTCCCATAGTTACTCTGGATTGTAGGGATAGATTAGGAATCTGGATTGTCTCAGTTCTAGCTATCACAGTACTTGTCTGCATAGCAACATAACTGTAGCTCAGCTCCTGAAACTCAGCACCACCCCAAAATACTGAGTGATCCTAATAAGGTCGAACAAGATGTTATACTTACGCTACTGATCTTAAGTTGCATAAGATGCTATACTACTTTGAGTAGTCTCTCCATGTTTTTATATTGCAAAGAATTTGCATAGTGAAGGTTGTTGGGGTGTTTAGTAGTTTGACCTGCTGTAGTTCTCAGGGCTGTAGTTCTCAAGTGGCTAAGACGCTGTGCCTGTTAACCAGCAGGCCAGGGTTCGAGACCCGGGTCAGCCCCACAAGACAGGGTGAGCTCTTGTCCTTAGCCCAGCTCTGCGACGCCAGCTGGATCCAATCGTATTGGCTCTGCCTTTCCATTGGACTAATTCAGTGGCGTGGAGAGGGGAGATTTGCTGCTTGGGTAACAGCCTAGCCTCCATAACAATCTAACCCAGGCTTTCATGCTTCGCATGCAGCGTATGCAGTGCCGAGCATGATACCATAGTCTTTCAAGACTGACGGAGGCCTGCTCTGAGTTCTTCTCATCATCCCCCACTCCATTTATTTGCTATTTTTTAATTGAAAAAAGGTTTTTGAAGATTTTGATAAAATACATTTTTTTTAAAAAAAGTAAATATGGAATGAATATACAATATATTTAGAGTCACACCTTATATATATAAAGCGCCTTTTATATATATATATATATATATATATATATATATATATATATATATATATATATATATATATATATATATATATATAAATGACACCTCACGTAACAAGAGCCTCATGTAAAGTATGTTTACAAATAAACATGTAACAAATAAAAATTTCTCTAGGATTCTGCTTCACGTAACAAACACACACATTGGCAGTTGGGGCAGACTTGCTGGCTGGCAGCCCTTTTAAAAAGTGTCTAGGCTGCCTAGAGCACCTGCCCATAGTGAAAGCAACACTTCCACACTGTTCCTCCTGTGGCCGGGCATCCACTGGGCAGAGGGAGAGAACAGCATTGGAGAAGAGGGAAGCAGCTCAGGGCTAGCCAGAAGGGAGCAGGGGAGAGAGCGGCTCAGGATGAAGAGAAGGAGAAAGTGGGGAGACACTTTGAAAGTGTCTTTGATGACAGAAGAAAGTATCTTTGGTTGCAGACTCCTAACCATGTCTACCCGAGAAGTAAGCCCCGTTGTGTTAAATGGGGCTTACTCCCAAGAAAGTGTCTTTAGGATTGCAGCCTAAATAGACTTCATAGGATCATGCACATTGAATGCATGTTTGAATTCAATTCCCGTGTTTTGTCATTATTTCTACATCCATTTAATATTTTTATATGAATATTTTTTGGGTTCTGGAACCAGTTGTCTGAGTTTCCATTATTTCCTATGGGAATATCCACATAAAGAACGTTTCATGTAACAATCATGCCACAGGAACGAATTAAATTTGTTATGTGGCTGTATATAAAACTGAAAAGTCACTCACTGACTCAACTCATCAATGCACAGCCAAAACCATCAGGCTGAGAATCGTTTGTGCACATGAGGGGATGTTGCACATGGGGGGATGTTGTGCATGGGGGTTGGTGCGCATGGGAGGGTGATGTACATGGGGGGTTGGTTCGCATGGGGGATTGGTGCGCATGGGAGGATGATGCACGTTGCAGGGTGGTGCACATGGGGGAATTGGTGCGCAGGGGGGGTTGATGTGCATGTGGTGGGGTGCTGTGAATGAGGGTTGATGCGCATGGGAGGGTGTTGCGCAATAGGGGGTATTGTATGGGGACATTTTACTCCTGCAATGCAGGAGTACATTTCACTCCTAGTACATTTCACTAGTGCGATCCTAAGACCCGTTACCTTCCACTTCTGTGATTTTTGCCTACCAGTTTACAAAATATTTCTTCAGACCCTTTCAAAACTACCTTCCTTTTTTAATATCTTAAAACCTGTTATATAAAGAGAGGTTTTGCAGGTTTTGTGTGTGTGTGTGTGTTTAGCTTCTCAGAATCCAAAATTAATTGCACTAAGCAAATTTTACATCACCTTGTGCTTCTCATGAAATCTTTTCCTGATCCTGTTTCTCTCTCTTCCCCAACTTCCAGGCTCAGAGCAGTCCCTCAGCACTCGAAGCCCAGCTGCTACTTGGGCCTATATCCAACACCTGAAAGTGATTGACAGCCAGAAAGAACTTTTGCGGCTCTCACGAAACCTGGAATCCTGATGCTTCAGGAATGCTTGGATACAATATATGTATGCAAATAATCCAGGACAGCAAGAACTGCTATGAAGTGCCACTTGCCATAAGTTAGTTCTGCCTTCAGGACAGGACAGTGGAGCAGACTGAACAGATGGGAGTGTTCCCTGTTCTAGGGGAACAGGCTTGATTTCCACCTTGGAACCATCAGCATAGATGGGTGCCATGGACAGATCTGAAGAAGAATGTGCCTGTCTCTTTACCAAAGATGGTTGGGTAGACAACCAAGTTCCTGTTTGAAAGTGGCTGATTTAAGGACATTTTGGACTACCTTCGGGCGAGAGGAGGAAATGCTCCTATTTTTTAACTATCAATCAGTGTTCAACAGATGTGGATTTTTTTTGAAAAGCACATGCAAAACTTGCTTTCTTGTGTTTGGGTAGGATTGCAGCGTTAGTAAATTTTTTTGGTTCATGTTCATGAAGAACATTTGACAGATTTTTAGTCCTACTCAAGGCCCAGTTCAATTTATGTTCTTATATTGTTCAGAGACAATATGTTCAGAGATAATCCTAACCATGTCTACTCAAAAGTAAGCCCCATTGTGTTCAAAATTTCTTTAGGACAAGCAGCCTACTCACAAGGAAAAGGAAAACAATTAAGCTTTTTTCCAGGATAATTAACAGGATAATTTCCAGGAAAATTAACAATTTTCCAGGATACAAGGCTAAAAACAGGACCTGTCCTGGAAAAAGAAGATATCGGTTGAAAAAAAATCAAAACAGCCTTAAACCCCACCCCCACCGCATTAAAACCCCAGAAGGTTAAGGACAGGAGAATAGGCTTGAGTAGAGGGAGAAGAGGAGTTTGGACTATCACCTGAATTTAAAGATGCATTTAAAAAAAAATTCACATTACTTGCTGACCCAGTTTTTATCATTTTCAGTGTTGGGGGGCTTTTATGCTCCAGGAGCACGGGATCAGGGCCATTTGTGCAACCCCTGGACTGACCTCCCACACTAACTGAAGCACATTTGCTTACTCATGAGTAAAAGCGGCTGTGCAGTTTCACTTTCAATGGGGTTCAATGCAAGGAGAAGCTTGGAAGAGATAACTTCCTTCATGATTTTAGGGGCTGCGTTCTCAGGTCACTTCTGGTGTCATTGGATTCCTGTCAGCCTGCTCTAATGGACTATGGCATGTCCATGATAAAACCATGATATGTAAAACCATGATATGGATTACTTTATGTAAATGTTTTATTTTTAATTTCTGGCCACAATGTTTGATAGAAAGGCGCTACAGTGGTACCTTGGGTAAAGAACGACTTGGGTAAAGGATGTTTTGGGTAAAGAACAAAATTTTCTCAGAAATTTTGACCTGTGTAAAGAACACTGTCTTGGTAAAGAACACTTCTGAGGATGTTTGGAACAGGCTTCCATGGCAAGGGAACCCACAGGGGGGACAAAGGGATGAGGGGGGACGACAAGGGGACTAGCTTGAGCTACAGTGGGCCCTGGGCAAAGTTTTGAATAGGCTTCCATGGCCAGGGAACTCATTTGGGGTCCAGGGGGAGCAGCTTGAGCCAGGTTTGTGTGTGGGATCTGTGTGTGGCAGCGAGGAAGGTGTGCCTTATCAATGTTCTAATGCTTGGGAATGTTCAAGTTGCACAAAAAGACAAAGTTTCCTTTGAGCCAATGGATAGCAGTGACTCCATTAGTGATAGTGAAAGAGCACAATCTTAACCATGACTACTCAATCAATCTATCAGTTTATTGCATTGCTAAAAGCCATTACAATTAAATTAGTAAATACAAATACAACAATATAAAATATGGTGATAAACATATCCTAAGCTTTACAAGGCTTGACATCATTGAATTTGCAATACGAAAACATTCAGGATTTATCATTCCGTGTCTCCAAAAGATTCAGGATCAAAACAATGTTTGTAACACTTTAAGACGGATAGACATAGCTGCTCTAGCATATAGTGCAGTCATATATGTGACTTGAGGGTCAATATCCGCCAATAGATAACATCTTATTAGTAAAGAGTTATCAAATTGGATAGAAGCTAGAATAGGACCTAAAAATCTTTGTCTAGGCTGTGTATACAGGTGACAGTGTAAGACGTAATGTATCATATCTTCTATGGCTACTGAGGCACAGATGCAAAATCTGCTGTGCTTGGGCATGGCTAGATATCTGCCATCCCGGTAGGCTCTTGGCGTAGTTTGGAATCATAATGCAGTGAAAGCCATCCTGAAATTTGCATGGGTTAATGCATAAAGATAATGTCTCAAGTGTGAGAGTTTGATCAGGCTGTAAATTTGATCAAACTTGGAATCTTTCAGGAGAGCCATGTCTTTCGTATTGTCTTGGGTGAACAGGAATTTTTTAAGAAGTGGTTTGAAATCTCCAAAAATGTAAATATCAGAAGAAAGGGAGTTTGACAATAATATGTCTTGTACTGTTTTGGCCCAGCCGCTGTTTTTCAATTGTTCTATAAAGCACAGTTTAGGGAGGCGGCTGTCCGGCATCATCAATAACCTTTGGTAATATGAGAAAATGGCCATTTTTGCTCTGGCGTCAATAGAGACCAAATTGGTTTCTGCTGTAAGGTGTGCAGCTGGGGTCCCTGGGGGGAGGGCAAGTATTATTCTCAGGAACCTATTCTGGATAGGTTCCAAGGTTTATCCCCCATACCTCCACACCGTAGAGAATTTGAGGTATCACTTTCCCTACGAAGACCTTCAGCGCAGGGGGGACTAATTTGCCTCCTCCCAAGTGGAAGAATTTAATAATAGAGAGCGTGGATCTTTGCGCCATGTTTTTAGTGTGCTTGTATTGCACATTCCAATTTAATCTGTTGTCACATAAGACTCCCAAATACTTATAGGATGAAACCTGTTCTAAGTTATTGGACCCAATGGGCCATGTGGCGGCGGTTGAATATTTTCCAAAAACAACCACCTTAGACTTTCCATGATTTAGTTTGAGTTGTTCTCGAATGGTATACTCATGCAGTTTCTTGAGAAGTCTCAACAAGCCTTTTCTGTTAAGAGAAAGAAGCACAATGTCATCTGCATATAGAAGGATCACAATTTTCCGATTCTCAATAGCTGGAGGGAAAAAATTGGGGTGTGAAACTTCCGCAACAATGTTATTAAGGTATAGATTGAACAAGAGCAGGGCAAGCAGGCAACCTTGCCGGACTCCTCTTGTGGTGTTAATTTGTTTGGTCAATCTGCCTTCAGGGTTAAGTTTGACTCTTAAGGAAGTGTTGGTATGCAGCTGTTGGATCAGGTATAGAAGTCGCTTATAGATATTGGTACTATCCAGCTTTTCCCAAAGGCGGGATCTTGACACCATATCGAAAGCTGAAGAAAAGTCTGTAAAGGCTGCATAAAGACGCTTCTTTGGTTTGATCGCATATTTTTGGATCAAGTGGTTTAAAATGAAGATTTGGTCGCTAGTGCTGAACCCTTTCCTCAGTCCTGCTTGTTCCTGGGCTATGATGTTGTCTCTTTAATGGCTGTATTGATAGATAGGGACCATTTAGCATGCTTTCCTAGAATGAGTGTATCTTCCTCCTGTTTTGAGGGAGTCCATGGTTTAAGGTTATTACCTGCAGAAAGAGTTAAACAGACTGGGAGGTGATCACTCTCTGGATGTGCCAAGATGTCATAGTGAGCTATCAGAAAAAGTAGGCTGGAGGAACAAAAAATATAATCAGTTACTGAAATAGGTCTACAGTTTTTTTGAAAAGTAAAATGACCGTGGGATTTATCTAAAGAGCTGCCATGTAGGCAGGTTAATTGAAAGGTTGACATAAGGCCTATAAGGCTACTGCCCTGTGAGTTGACCACAGTATCTTGGGAGAGATGCTCAGGCCAGAAGACGTTGTGGCAGTTAAAATCTGCAGTGCATGGTCCCGATCCAACCCTAGCATTGAAGTCGCCACAGATCACATATGCGGTGTTTGGGAAGTTGATCTCACAGGAAGTGAGGGCCTCTTCAAGTCTGCACCAGAAGGGGGCTGAACTCAAGGCTGTCCCTGGAGAGCAATAAGCATTAATGCAGATCAGGGCTCCTGAGCCCAAGCCCCAGTTCCCTGTAATCATGACTGCTAAGATCTGGTCATCCCCAAAAATTGTTTCAGCTTTCATGTCCATTTTTTCATTGACAAATGTCACCAATCCTCCACTTTCTCCACCTCTAGAGGCAAGTTTTGTAGCGGGCTGAATAAAGGCCTTGTATCCTCATAGAAGGTAAGTAGTGGGGTCCAGGTCCAAAGACTAGGACTCCTGTAAGCAGATGACAGAGAACTTGGCAAGAAAGTCCATACAATCCGGGTCCAGAGTTTTAGTCCGCCACCCTGCTATGTTCCATGATATAAAAATGCGGGAGCAGGGCAGGTTAGAGTTAGGGTGTCATAAGGGGCGTTCCACTGGGGAAGAGGCCTGAGTAGTATCTGAGCCCTGAGGAGAAGGTGGCTGTAAAACGGTAGGTCTTTGTTGCTTTTGTGTAAGTTGCGCTGCAGTAAACTCCTCTGGAAAAAGCACTTCCATCAGGCTGGTAAAATGTGGGTCATTTTTAAATAGGGCCCCCGGTCTCCTATCCAGTGGAAATTCAGTAGTCGGAGAGGAAGATGAAAAAGCACCAATATTTTCCAGGCCAGCTTGGTTCCCAATGCCTCTCTTCTGCACCCACTCTTCATCACTCTTTCTTTTTTTTCCAGGAGAGTGGGCTAAAGAGTCACAACTGTCCATGGCCAAAATGGCCAGATCTATATTTCTGTTATCTCTGTGGTGTAGGTCATAACTAAGTGGGGCCGGTGTAATATTGGGCTGGCTCTTCTTAATATGTGGTATAGTGTCCTTGACTATATCGTCAGAAGCCACATTAGTGAATCCACGGGATGGTTCTTGGACTCTTTTGGAAAGCAGGGGGCCAGAGCAATTATCACTATGTTGATATCTAAATGGACGTTCAGGCACGTAGGAATTACCGGAGATCCTTTGAGACTCTGTGCTCTTACAGGAGGATTAGTCTGCCTGAAGGCCCGTTGTAGGTAAATATTCAGTGACTCAAAAAGCGTACGGTGTTTAATTATTTCTTTGGGGGTTCTAGCCATAGCAAAGGATAAATAGAGTCTCTTGTAAGATACATTGGCCAGGTTGCTTTGAGAGTCTGCTGGGGCAGAGATAGATGGTAAATAAAAGAATTTCTGGATCTCGGCCGTTCTAATATGTCGTTTTAAGATCCAGGATAGAGACTTGGCAATTCAATTTCTATTTGTCCACCAGTATACTTCGCTGCTAGGGTAGTTCAGTACAATGTCCATAGATAGTAGTAATAATTGTGAGTTTTCCTGACCCCCTCTGGTGACTGGTGTCACGCCTCCCTTACCTTCTAGGCGTAGTCCAGGTGCAGTTGCCGGAGGGGAGTTGCCTCCTCGATCTTGAAAAGCATTCCTAAGTTGAGCCAGGTCTTGCATCTGTTGGTTCAACTGGTTCATCTTTTGTAAAAGGATTTGCAATTTTTTGTACATAGCACTAAGGTTTCCAAGCAAAGCTAACAACGTGTGAGCGGTGATTAGGCAAGCTTCACCCGGGTTTTGCTGAATAAAGCCATAGGTGGACTTGTCCTCCCCTCCCTCCTTATTCAGATTATCAGAGTTGAAACTAGCCCCCAGACTAGCATTGAGGGAGTTCTGGCTTCTGTCTAACTCTTCCAAGGTAGATAAATTTCCTGCGGCCAGCTCATCCATCAAGGTCTTTGCCATTTGGACAGGAGAAAAATTATGAGTCGACTCACTCCCCCTGTGTTTATTCCCCTCAGGCGTGGGTAGATGTCCGGAATTGGAACAAGGGGAGAGGAAGAGTTCTATCGAGGGTTGCTCAGAAGCAGCAGCTCTCTTGGCTGATTTCTTCCTGGCCTTGGGTTTTGTCAGATTGGTAAATATTGTGGCCTTCTTTTTGGTGGGACTAGGTCTCTCATTTCTGGATCTCAATAACATAGTGTAGTCTCTTTAAATCCTCCCTAACTCTATAAGTGTAAACGGCGTTTGCCTGTCCGTGCTATCTCAGCAGCTGGGCTAAATTGTTTTCAAAAACAATTTCAGCAGAATAAACCTGCTAATGAGCAGGGAAAGCCTTTACTACGGGTTTTTATTGATAAAAATCCAAAGGAAAAAAGATAAAATAAAAATAAATACCATTTAAAGCTTTAAAATTAAAATAAGTTAAAATCTAGGAACCGGAGCAGTGCAAATAAGTTGCTTTCAGTAGCCATCTTGGATCCAAGTCCCATGACTACTCAGATGTAAGCCCTGTTACCAAGAGAGCAGTATGGGTGTGGTTACCTAGGAAAAGGGCAAGCCTGGGGAGGGGCTGTTTACCGTAAAGGAAGGGACCATCACCCAATCAGAACCAAAACAGAGAAAAACACACCCAGCTAGATGTGGTCAAGATTTGGAAAGGGAGAGAATGGGGAAGGGGCTATGTAACTGGTATAGCCTTGGCAATGGAGGATAGTAGAAGACCATTCTTCAGACTGACTTCCACATTAGCATATAAATGGCAGGATGCAGAGTAGTTAACAAAGGAAGAGTTGTTTGTAAGCCCCAAAGGTTGTTTTTAGAAGTGAGAGGGGGAAGGGAAATGAGAGACTTTGCTAACACATTTATACTAATAAATTAATAAAAAGTATAACATTGTAAGAGAGCAATTCTCGTAACAGCCCCATTGTGTCTAATAAGTCTTACACCCAGGAAAGTGTCTTTAGGATTGCAGCCTAAGAAGACTTCATAGGATCATGCACATTGAATGCATGTTTTGAATTCAATTCCAGTGTTTTGTCATCATTTTTACATCCAATTAACATTTTTATATGAATATTTTTTGGGTTCTGGAACCAATTGTCTGAGTTTCCATTATTTGCTATGGGAAAATCCGCTTCACGTAAAGAATGTTTCACGTAACAAACATGCCTCCAGAACGAATTAAATTTGTTACGTGAGGCACCACTGTATTTCAAAATGGATTTTTGCATTGGATTTTGCTCTTCAACATGAATCCAATGACATGAAGTTGCTTTTTTGGGATGCCATAGGTCCCCCCCCCCACCCATGCACGTCACCCCACCCCCAGCACTTCATCTGGTGCGGGCCACAACCCCTAGCAATGCACTCTACTACCCCTAGTACATCACTCTACTTAATGTGTGACACAGGCTCTCAAATTCTGAAATAGTTCTGAACTTTCCCAATCTTCTAAGGACCCATGCAGAGGCCTCTCTATGGCTAGGTTGGAATGGTAAAGTTGCAAAACAAACTCATCATTTTCACTCAGAATATTTTTCTATTTTAAGTGTTCCAGAGAGATTTGGAGCAGGGGATCCTAGAATGCCTTCAACCTATGCAAGCTGGGACACGTTTGCATTCCAAACTGAATTGTTGAAAACAGTGACATCACACAAGGTCTACAACAATATGAAGGGTGTGGAGGAAATAAAGAGATAAGTTTTATTTATAGTTTCCTCAAAACTCCTGGAGTTGACACATACAACTGAAGAAGAGACTGGCACATCATGAAATTACTACAACATTTCATAGAGTGCTACAAGAAGATTTGACAAGTTCATAAGGAAATGAGTGAATCAGTGGTTATTAGTCAAGTTTTGGGTGTGCTGTCATTCTACCAAATCTTTGTGTTAGAAGAAAATCTTCATTCTTGTTCCCTTTCTTCATTGTCACTGGAAATAGCCACAGGTGCCATAACAGGTGAACCATGACTATATATGGAGAAATGTGGTAACACAACTCCCTTGCAAGCTTGTTTCTAGCTAGTGATGATACAGAATTTTCAGCTGAAGAAAATTTAATTCTGACTGACAAAACCCTTGTAGAAATAAATATCTGCCCATATTCTGGTGTTATGTGAAAGGGAAAAAGAGCATCTTTTGATCCACTCTCCATCCCTTGCATTATTTTGTATGTATAAATCATGTCTCCCCTCAAGCACTTCTTTGACTGAAGAATGCCCAACACTGTAGCCTTTCCCCATATGGAAGGTGTCCCAGACCATCAATCACTTTAGTCACTCTCCTCTAAACCTTCCTGAACCATCCTTTCCTCTAAGAATTTGTCCAATGCCTTCTTAAATGCTTTGAGGCTAGAGTTGCAGATTTGAAATTGGCTCCTACCATTTGCAGTCAATTTCATCAGAAGCATGATATGGAATGAATGAAAGGAGGTAAGTTAAAAATTTAGTAAGGTGTAGATCTTTGAGAACTGGGTTTAAGTTCTTGTTTGGCTATATTACCAGCTATGGTTGAAGGTTCCTCTTTGGGAGGTTTAAGGACAAACTGACATAACACTGACATGAACATCTTGGAGGAAAAGTGTAATATATGGGTAAATGATAAAGATAGAAAGCAGATGAGTGCATCTATGACTAAAAATTTGGAACTGACACTGATTTGGAAGCCAGAAACATCCTGATTAAGGCCCACTAATTGGGGGGGGGGGGAGTTCTCCCTTGCAACCTACAGGGAGGGCTTCCCTACCCATAGCACAGCTGCCTCCTGCTGTAAATTACATTATAATAAAAGGAGCTATTGCTAGCATAGCAGGTGACAGACCAATGTCTCAATTCATGTTTACTCTGATGGCAGGGATTTTTAACCTTTTTTGACGCAGGATGCATTGAAAATGCACTAAAAATGCATAAAGCCATCCTATTCTCTCTTACTGGAGAGTAAGCCTCATTGACTAATTTCTGAGTAGACAGACATTGGATTCTGAGGCTGCAATCTTATCCACAATTTCCTGGGAGTAGGCTTCACTGACTACAGTGGGTAGACAGGCAAAGGAGGCTGGAATTCTATTCACACTTTCCTGGGAGTAAGCTCCACTGACTACAATGATACTTACTACTGAATAGACAGGCATAGGATTGGGCTCTAAGGCGTAAGCTCCATTAACTACAATGAGACTTACTACTGAGTAGACAGGCAGAGGATCTCATGGCCAGAGGGGTGGTTGAATTTGGATCTTATGATTCCACCCTATAACAACTACAGCACCCTGCCCTAACCATCCCACTTCAAAACAATCCTGTGAGGTAGACCAGGGCAAGAATGACAGATAAGAAGCCTCAATGCTGGCTCTGAATCTGGATACTCCAAATCTCAGTCCAACTCCCTAAACACCATATTCCCTAACCACTGCACCATCCAGCCTCTCCAGTCTGAACAACCCTGTGAGGTAGGCAAGGTTGAGAGTGAGTATCTTGGCAGAGGACAGGGTACTCATAAGTTACAACCTAAAAAGAGGACAACATCCTCTCCCCAAATATAAGACGCCCAAGCAAAATGTAAGACATGACAAAATAAAAGCTAAAAACACACATGCATATTGCTTTCATGTGGTTAATTTAAGCACTATTTTACTAAGCAAATTTAAAATGGATGCATTTAGGCTGCAATCCTATGCATGTCTACTCTTAAATAAGCCCTGCTGAGTTCAGTGGGGCTTACTCCCATGAAAGTGTTCTCCAGATTGCAGCCATAATTTCTTACATATAATTTATCAATTACAAGAAAGCTACATGGTACCTGCTCACAAGAAATAGGAATTTTTCTTTTCCAGGACACAGGACTAAAAAGGAGGACATGTCCTGGAAAAAGAGGATAGATGGTCACCAAAGGCTAGAATCATTGGGATTTCTATCAGTCTGTCAGTCTCTCAGTCTTTCCCCTACCCACTCCTCTTCTGTGCCCCCTCCAATCTTGGCTAGGATCATTAGGTGATCCTCTCCCCCCTTCCTCTTGTCAACCTCCTTTGCTTGGATCAGGCTCTCATCATTCTCTCTCCTCTTTTCACCCCCCCCCCGCCCCAGAATGGGGTCTCTGTCTGTCATTCCCTCTTTCTCCTTCCCCCTCTCCTCTTTACATCTTTCTGGCTGAGATTCACATTCCCCACCAATCTTGCAAGCTAGCTCCTTGCTGGCTGCCCGGCCACATGATCCTCCTGTGTTTGGCATCTGTCCGGAAAACTACAAATGCACAAAAGTTTTTTTTTTCTGACAGAGCCCCCTGCTGAGAAAAGGGAGAAGGCACTTAGTGGGGATGGACAGAGACCTCTTCCAGCCAAGTCCTCTTTCGGACTGCTCAGGAAAGGACGGCCTTAGGTCCCCTGCTGGGAGAAGGGGCAGAGACTCCTCTAGCGGACCTGTGGGGCAGTTGGCAAGGTCATCCAGTGGTCCCAGACCCAGAGGTTGAGAAATCCTGGTATATATATCACCCCTTTTATGTTTTTTAATGTCTTTGTCTTAAGTTGCATTTTGTGACTGTCTTGTGCAGTCTTGCCATTGATGACACCATGATGACACCAGGAATATAAAGTGAACCTCCAAATGTTTTGGCTGTTAAGATTGTCCAGATTTTTAGTATTATTTGCAAAGTTGATTAACCAGGGAACTCCACAGTAGTTTCTCCAGGATGTCATCATTCATTACTTCAGCAATGCTTGCTGCTGATACTCATTCCCAAGTCATAATGGTTTCATGCAGTGTGGAAAGCTTCCTCAGTGACATAGAGCAATAATGCAAATAATCTACAAATTGCTCAAATAATCTGAATATATTCTACTGTTGTGTGCGCCCGCAGGTACTCATGAAACAAGTAGCACATAGAGGTGCCTCTTCAAAAAACAGCCATCAAACCTAGTCAGTAGAAAAAGAGTAGGGGGAATTAAATCCATTTCCCAGCTCTGTAAAGAAATGAACAGTCCTTGGAGCTGGATAATGTGTAACTCCCAAGCAAGTAACTCCCATCTGCATACAGATTTCCTTATCCAGTGAAGGACCCATGTATTACTTTTTGTATTTCAGATTAGGCCTGGAAAAAATTATACAAATGCTACACTTGGCAATTTTAGATTTCAAAAGTCTATACAGTTTTTGCTTCTGAACTGTGAATATTTTCCTTCTTAATAATAAGAATAAAGGCAATATAGGAATTAGGAATACAGGTTACCAAGCTGGATTCTTTGATACCATAAGAAACCCTTAAATCTGCCATTTAGAATTTTGATCATTGCAAGGGATAAAATTAAAACAATATCAAATTCTAACTTCTGGCAGTAAATTCAGGTTAAGAGAGCTCCTCCACCCCCACAGCCTGTTGCCTTAAAACAGCCTGTTGCTTAAAACCTAGGCCTTAAAACAGAAATCTTTTTTTTTAATACAAAGTTTATTGGTTTTTAAAGACAAATTAAAACAAACAAAACACAAACAATAAGTCCAAGAATATACAAGTAGTGTGTCAGTTGTTATACAGAGTTTTTTGTCACCCTTTCCTAACCATAATTACAGTTACATTACATATTAACTCATATTAATCAACCTTTGAACTGTAAACTTGTTCATTAATACTTTACAAGTATTTGTAAAGTAATACTTTACAAATTCTAAAAATTTTTGTCTAGCCATTGATAGAAACAATCCCAAATTTCATAAAATTGTTTATCCTCTTGTTTTCTAATTTCAAATGTCAATCTACTCATTTCTGCACATTCCAACATTTTCTTAATAATTTCCTCCTGCGATGGTATTTTCTCACTTTTCCAATTTTTAGCAAATACAATCCTAGCCGCTGTTAATATATTTACAATCAAATATTTTAAGTCATTACTGTATATATCAGGTAGAATTCCCAATAGAAAAATTCTGGTTTCAAATCAATATGTTTCTTTGTCATTTTTTCCAGCCACAAACATATTTTAACCCAATACTTTCTAGCATTCCCACAGGTCCACCACATATGATAATATGAGCCAGGAATCTGATGGCATTTCCAACATTTTTCAGATTTATTCTTGAACATTCTTGCAATTCTAGTCGGAGGGAAGTGCCATCTATAAACATCTTATACAGGTTTTCTTTATATGCTGTTGACATTGTCATACTATAATTTTGAGACCACAATTTTTGCCATTTTTCTAAGTCAATCCCATATCCAAAATTCTTTCCCCACACAATCATAGTTTCTTTCACCTGTTCTTCTAGTTTAATTTCCAGTAAGTGACCATACAATTTTTTAATCACCTTATCATCAGTACCTGTCAAAATTTTATCTAAATCCGTCAATTTATGGTAAAAACCTTCTAAACAGAAATCTTATTATATCTACATATCTACAGTATTTATATACCGCTTTTCAACTGAAAAGTTCACAAAGCAGTTTACAAGAAAATGAAAAAAATTAATAGCTAATTAATAGCTAATGGGTTCCTGTCCCAAAAGGGCTCACAATCTAAAGCGCAAAAAGAACACCAGCAGAAGCCACTAGAACAGACATTGCTGGGGTGTGGAGGGCCAGTTACTCTCCCCCTGCTAAAGAAAAGAGGAACACCCACTTGAAAGAGTGTCTCTTGACCAGTAAGCAGGGGTTATCAGCAAGCATTATTATCTCTAAGGGGACTTAGCTCTATGTTCTATGCTCATTAGAACTGAAACTATGAAGGAAGTAACAGTGGTGCCTCACATAACAAGTTTATTTCATTCCAGAGGCATGCTCGTTATGTGAAAGGGTCATTAAGTGAAGCAGATTTTCCCATAGGGAATAATGAAAACTCAGACAATTGGTTCAACAACCCAAAAAAATTCCCAAAACATACTGCTGCTTACCAGTGGCTGGAGCTGGAGGGGGCAGTTGGGACAGACTGGGATGCCCTGCGCAGCAGCAGCCATGGAGGGTTTCCCTGAAAGTAGGGGGTTTCCCTCGTGGCTGCTGTAGCTTTAAAACGGAACCACTCTAGCCTAGGGATTCCCATAGAGTGGTTCAGCTGAGGTCCTGAGCGGAACCGCTCTAGGAGATTGTCTGTATATGCAACCATAACATGTATGCAACCATAGATGATTTCTTCAGCCAGAGTAAGTTTTTTTAAAAAAATTTTTTAAACATTTTTAATTTCCCTGAGAGTCTGGCTCATTAGGTAGAGCAAGGCTCGTTATGCGAGCCAGACTCTCAGGGAAATTTTGGCTCACTAAGCGAAACCCTTATTAAGAGGATCACTTGCTAAGCAAAGTATCACTGTATACAGTACTTCGGTGGTTTAGGAGATGGACCCAGTGTTCCTGAATTTAAATGAGAACTTTGGGAATTCACTTTTCACTTTTCAGTTAAGTTTTTTAAGAAATCCCCAAGTACTTCTCTCAGCCTGAATTCGGAGAAGTTTATTGACATCCAGTTGCAAAGATATTTGCAGAGGTCCAAAATCAGAAATAAGGTGGGATACTCTTTGAGTGGTATTTACAAAATGAAATGGCCATGCAAAATGGACGAAGTCATCCTAGCTCAATCTAACGTAAAACAAAACATTTGGCAGGAATCTGCCAAAATTCAATAGCCTTCTCACAAATATTCCATGTGAGGAGTCCTGGGGTAAAGTCATGCACATGGCCGTATCCATCATGGTTTATTGGTTCTCAACACTTTCAATCTATACCACCTTTCTCACTGACTCACAAAACACACTGTGAGAATTCTACAGGCTTAAGTTTACTGGGAGGCAAGAGCTCCTCGCATCCAAATTGACACATTGTCCTCCCTTTTCCACATTCAGCAAGTAGGAGGAAGAGGAACCACCATTCTATCCCCTCTCCAGTTGCTGATGGCCATGTAGGGTTGGGTGAGATAGTAGTAGCTCATGCCTGTTGGCTAGTCAGCCAACAACAGTGGCCAAGTACTGGGATCCGTCCAACAAGGTGGGCCTTGTGCCCAAACTGTCTGATCCAGGATGTTGTTCCTGATCAGAGAAGATGCTTGTAAGGACACTTAAAATGAACTCCACTGTTCTCCAGTAGCTACTGTATATTAGGAAACTCTTCTGTGCTGCTGCAAGCTGACACGTATTACAACAGGTAGAGCTCCAAACAAGAATTTCCTGCCTGATGCCTGGTGGTTTTTAGAAATTTGTTTTATCTCATAATACAATGCAGAGTCATGCATATAACACAGGCATGGTTGGATGACACACAAACACACACACACACGCCCCTCTGCCATGCCAAGCTCTCTCTCTTCCAGGATCCAACCCACAAAGCTCCTCCTCACCTTGTTCCACAAGAGCCATTAATATATAACCAGGCAGCATTTTGATGGACAGATTCACTTCCCTGCTCCTTTGGACACATCCACCACACTGGTGCCACTGGAATGATAAAGATGTGGACATTTCTCCTCCTGGTAGGAGCTGGATATTCCCTGACCTCTGGAAGTAAGTTTTGAGAAAATTCAGGGATCTGTGCCCAGGGAAGGAACTGCTTTATGGTTTGACCCTGTAAGATGATAAAGAAAAACTGAGTTCCAAGGTCCTCTAGGAAATGCTGGCATAGCTCACACCTGTCTTGTGTTTGTTTTGTTGCATAGATGGTAACTTGCAACTGAATTCTGAATGGACTGCAATATAAGCATTTGAAGTGACATCAGATGATAGGTTCTGCCTGTGGGCTGAAATCAGTTCTACATGTAAAGTTATGCCTTTTTATAGTACAGTAATGAAGTGAATGAACACATTGATGTGAACCATTTTGGGGGCTATTTAGAATGTCCTTGGGATACATCAATCAACTTTTTTGCTATTTTTCCCCTGTTCTCCCATCTCCAGCTCCCCAACACTCTCTCTCTCTCTCTCTCACACACACACACACACACACACACGAGAGAGAGAGAGAGAGAGAGAGAGAGAGAGAGAGAGAGATGCCCATGCCAACAAAATTGGCCAGTTTGCAGCCCATGTCAGCATAGGAAAGCTAGTGCATATTTGTGAGGCAAATTCTAGAAAGAATTGTAACAATTGTATACATTGTTGGTTATGTTATTTGGCAAGCATGGATATTACCTGCATTTTCAGACCCTGCTGATAATTGTCTGCTAAAAGGTCTCAGTTCCTATGAACAAAATGTACTTATGCACAAAAACTTTATGCAGCCTTAAGCAAAAAAACCCAGGGTTTGGAACTTAGCTCAGTTGACTCACTCAAATTGTGAAAAAGGCACACTTTTTTCTGACTCATAGACTCGTTTCAAGCATGGAACACTAAAAACATAAGGTTCCCCTTAACTCTAGGAGTTGTAACTTGTACCCAACTCTAGGATTTTTAGTTGAAAAAGATAAATGTATGAGATCAAAGAGAGCACTATAAATCTGACTGCGCAGATGCATTTTCTGTAGAAAGGAAAAAAACCCACAGGATTTTGTATTACAGTTTTGTATGTACCCAGTGTTTGGTTCCCTTCAAGGTATCCTAGTTCTCTTCCAGAACATAAAATCTGCTCTTTCCTCCAAGTTGGTATTTGCTCTGAATGGGTACCCATATGTTTTTTTCTGGAGGAAAATAATAACTTTGAACCCAGGAAAGGAGAAGTACTAATTGAAAAGATAGTGCCTGGAAAATATTTAGCACTCCATCTTCATGCTTCTGTCTCAATTCGATTCTAGTCCTATTGTGGCTGTGGGTGGCGCAAGCAGGAAAGACGCTGTGCCTGTTAAAGCTATGATGACCCAAATAACCCAAGCTTTTAGCAATAATCCAAGCTTTCAAAACAGATCTAATCGCTGTCTTCACAAGCACATGAAGACAATTGGGAAACACATTGTCATGTAAGGAATTCAATCTGATTTCTGATATTAAAGTATTTGGCAATTATATTATGCCCCAGAGGGAACTGGATGGCGTCTATATCTACTTGACGTCACTCTAGCTGAACTAATGCAATGCAGTCACATTTCACAGGGAACACACACAAGCCTAGAGAACACACATACAGAGTATCTTAGGAAGGATGTGCACAATGTAGTAGCAGATTTGGTCTAAAGAAACCTGAGTTCATTTTCTTGCTAAGCCATGAAGCTCACTGGAAGAGCAATCCTAGTTCTCTTTTGTGGCAACCTATAGGTGTTGTAAAAGCACCATAAGGCACCCTCCCTGCAGTTAGCTAGGTGCACAGAGATACTCTGACTTATCCATGCTGCCCAGAGTGACCAGATTATTCCTGAACCCCAGGGCCAAAATTCCTGAACCCCAGGACCAAAATTCTTAATCCCAAGCCAAAATTCCTACCCGCTTAAAAAAACTGCCAAAAGTTTTTTTTTATTTTTGGTTTTTGGTTTTTTGACCATAACATTTGATAGGAAGGGGATATCTCAAAATTGATTTTTGCATTGGATTCTGCTCTTCAATACGAATCCAACGACATGGCATGATGGGGGACTGTGCACTATTGCGAAGTTTCAAAATGAAGCCAAAATGTAGGATAATGAAGCCAAAATGTAGGACACCCGGACAGGAGGCTAAAAATCCGGACAAATCCGGGTTTTTCTAGTCATATGGTCACCCTGACATTGCTGCCCCACAACTCCATGGGGATGGTTCAGAGGGTCTGGGAAGAGTGGGTAGATGGCAGGCCTGGAGGCTGAAGGGAAGGATCCAGTTATGCTGGATCCAAACGTTGCCTCTTGGGCAACCAGAAGCAGCCTCTGGCTGCTTCTGTCTCCTCCAATTTAGGCCACCTCTGAAGCCTCTACTGGGGCTGCTGCAGCCCTATTGCAGGGAGGGGGACAAGCTTCCCCTTGCTCATGATAGCACAGCAGCAGTTCCAGCACCTTCCCTAGATACAGTACAAGTGAGGATAACCTGCCTGTTCCAGTGCAAATTAGGATTATGCTGTGGTTGACCTTGGGCCAGTCACTGTCTGGCCTACTCAACCTTTCAGGATTGTTGTGAGGATGAAATCAAGGGGGAAAGAACCATTTAAATTAGAGGGAGGGGGGAAGAAGTATGTAAGTTACTTGGAGGAAAATTAACAAACATAAATATATGTGCTATTTTCCCTCTTACCATCCTGCAATCTGGTCCTTTCCCTCCCCATCCTGTATAGATGACTAATAGAACTCCTTTTCATGTGGCCACAGGATATCTGTAGTGGCACCAGTGCCACAGAATTAAGTAGAAATTGGTGAGCACTCTGAGGCCATGATTTGGTAAAAGTTAGTCTTAAACCAAATTCTCTTATCCTGCTAGCTAGAAAGAGTCTTAACAGCCTCATGGAACTCATTGGTTTATGGTGCTGATGGTTTTTTAGCACCCTTTCAACTTTGAGGACAAGGAAAATAAAAATTTAATGGCACTGATCTTTCAAATGCGACTAGGAAGCAGAGTGTGGCTGCCTAAAAATCACAAGCAGCAGCTGATGTCACTTCTGAGCCCTCAAAATGGCATCAAGCACACTTGCATTGTGGGGAGGTAGGCTTTAATTGGTTAAGAATGTTGCAGGCCAACAAACATGTCTATATATCTTCTTCTTCTATGTATATAAAAATGAAAAGTCACTCACTGACTTATTCACTCACTCACTCACTCATCAACACCCAGCCAAAACTGCTGGGCCTAGAAGAGTGAAATTTGGGGTGGGTGACGAAGACACCCATTAAGAACCAGTTATTGGAAATTCCAACTGGAAGGGGGTGAAATGGGGTGCAACACGTTCTCTTCCCTATACTTTCCATTGAAGGACGCCCTGACTGAGGGATGCCCTGCCCCAACCCCTAGATCTAGAAGTGTGAAATTTGGGATGGGCTTTCCTTATGTGACATGAACACCCATCAAGAACCGATGTTGAGAAATTTAACTCTTAAGGGCTTGAAAAGGGGTGCAATGTGTTTTTGTCCTATACTTAACATGGAAGACAGACCATTACCATTACCATTACCATAACCTTTATTGGCATATGAACAACAAACAACATAACAAACAATACTAATAAAAAAAGATCTTACAATATAGCATGACACATGCTAGTCTTACAATTTGAATAAGGAAAAGGGTAAAAAGGTTTTATCATATTTAACAATTTATCATTGCTATGATAAAAGCGTCATAATCATACAAACATTTGATTAGTAAACAGCACCGTAATCCAGGTAAGGAAAAAGGAAAAGTACTCTCCTACAAGGCCACAGTAGATTTCATAACTGTGGACAGATAATTTGCCACCGCCTTAGTAAGGGGTGGCGCAACAATCGCTTAGAAAAATAGGTAGGAGGTCAGAAAAGGAGTCAGTAAAGGGGAGAATCCAGTGGTTCAATAAAAGTTTACGGAGAGAGCAGTGTGCTGAGCATTTAAAGAAGATATGATCAAGAGTGTCAGGTTGAATATGGCAAAATAAACAAAGCCTTTTGTCTTTGGGTGTATCAAGAAAGCGACCATAGTGAATTGCTGATGGGAAAATGTTGAATCAAGCTAACATAAAAGCCCTCCTTTGCGAAGGAATAATCAATGTATTAAAATAATTTAGAGGAAATTCTAGGGAAGGCTCCAGGCCGAATATTTTTGAGGAACATGTGGGATTAAGAAGGTTCCTAAGCTGCTCGAACTCTATCTGAATGCAGCTTATCCTTGATAAGAGAATAAGCTTGATGTAAGTTGGAATGGAAGAGAGACTCAAGTGGGACATGCATGTCAGAGAGTTTAGTATGGATGAGAGCTCTGCAAAGAAGGCAAATGCCATTTTAGGTTGCATTAAGAGGACTGTAGCTTCCAAGTCACGAGAAGTTATAGTTCCTCTTTATTCTGCATTGGTGAGACCTCACCTTGAGAACTGTGTTCAGTTCTGGGCACCTCACTTTAAGAAAGATGCAGCCAAACTGGAGCAAGTCCAGAGGAGAGCGACAAGAATGATCAGTGGGATGGAAGGGAAACCCTACGAGGAAAGGTTGGGGGAACTTGGGATGTTCAGCCTGGAGAAGAGGAGGCTGAGGAGAGACATGATTGCCCTCTTCAGATGCCTGAAGGGGTGTCATATGGAGGAAGGGGCCAATTTGTTCATAGCTGCTTCTGAAAGCAGAACTAGAACCAATGGGTACAAACTGCAAGAAAGGAGATTCCGGCTGGAAATCCGGAAAAAATTCCTGGCGGTGAGGGCGGTTCGGCAGTGGAACAGATTGCCAAGGGAGGTGGTGGACTCTCCCTCACTGGGGATCTTCAATCAGAGGCTCGATGAGCACCTGTTGGAGATGCTCTAGGGGGAATTCCTGCTGCAGGCAGGGGGTTGGACTAGATGACCTACTAGGTCCCTTCCAACTCTATGATTCTATGATTCGAAGGAATAAGGATCTTTAAGAATGGTAGATATTAATGAGTGTGGGTGTTTCGTTAGTAAGAGTCATAGCCAGTATTTAAATGTAAGGGACCAAGCTGTTGTTGAAGGAAGATGAGTCCCTAATTCTAATATAATGGATGCAAGGAGGATAGAGTTGGGAAGGCCCAGTATCTTCCTGAGGAATGAGGATGCTAATCGATCGAGATCAGAGAGGGAAGCTGAGATCCAAATAGGAATACCATACAGAAGTTGAGAGATTATTTGAGACTGAAAAATATGGGCAGCTGGAACATATTGATTGCCAGTGGAAAAGTGAAATTTAATGATAGCTTTTAATTTCATTGTCGCAGAGGAAATGGCTAGTTTCCTGTGATGAGACCAGGATAATCTGTAGTGAAAAAAAATTCCCAAATATTTATATGTTTTAACTTGCTGATAAGAATGTGGGCCGATTACCCAAGAAGAGGGAGACCAGCGTTTAGAAAAACCATGATTTTTGTTTTTTCTGAATTAATAGACAAATGGTTAGTGGAACAATATTTTTGTAAGCTGACAAGAGAAGAACGTAAGCCAGATTTAGTGAGAGAAAGTAAGACCATGTCGTCAGCGTATAAAAGGACAGAGAGAGGAGTTCCATTTAGAGCAGGGGGAGAATGATCAGAGTTAGAAATATGGAGAGGAAGATCAGCAAGAAATAGATTGAAAAGAAAAGGAGCAATAATACAACTTTGACGGACACCTTTTTGAACAGGGATCCTGTCTGTTAGGATATTAGTATTTGCAGACCGTACATAACAGAAATTAAAGTGTGAAGACGACGAAGAAGAAACAATAAGCGGGGGTCAATTTTCCAAGAGGCAAGTTGACAGAGAAACATCCAGCCAATTTGGTGGAGGAGGGAGGAGTTGCACTGGGGAGGATGCTGCTCATGGGGGGGGGGGGAGGCGTTGCTCATGGGGAGGTGATGCACATGGGGTGATGCACATTGGGGAGGTGATGCTTATGGTGTGATGCGCATGGGATGATGCATATGGGGATGACGGGCATGGAGGGAATGTTGCGCATGGGACGTTGATGTGCAGGGGGGATTGATGCTCATGGGGGTTGATGAACCTGGTGGGATGTTGCACATGGGAGTATGTTGTGCATGGGGGTTGATGCGCATAGGGGGTATGATGTGCATGAGGTGGATGAACATGGAAGTTGTTGCGCATGGGGGATGTTGCACATGGGGGGGTTGTTGTGCATGTGGGTTTGATATGCATATGAGTTTGATGCGCATGGTGGATTGATGCACATGGGAGGTTGTTGTGCATGGGGGGTTGGATGTGCATGGGGTGGATGAACATGGGGGATGTTGCGCATGGGGTGGATGCGCATGGGTGGTTGATGTGCATGGGGGGTTGATGCAAAGTGGGGGGATGGCATATGGGGGAATTTTACTGCCCAACGCTTTCACTAGTATGCTTCCGCTAGTATTGTTTAAAACTGAAAAGTTACAGACTGACTCACTGACTCATCAATGACCAGCCAAAACTGCCAGAGCTAGAAGCATGAAATTTGGGGAGGGTATTCCTTCCATGATGTAGGCAACAACTATGAACCAGTTTTTGGAAATTCCAACCAGAAGGGGGTTAAAAAGGGCTTGCAATCAGGGGTGGGCACGGGCCTACTTGCTCCAGTTCGGGAGGGGGGGTTCTTCCAATACCCCTGCCTCTGGCAAGCCGGCAGCAGCGGGGGCCCCCCAGACCCATGGGGACCAGTTCCTTCCTCCCCCCAGCCGGGGGGAGGCCAAACAGGCGCACTCTTCCTTCCTCCCTCCCGGCCGGGGGGGAGGCCAAGCAGGTGCGCTCTTCCTTCCTCCCCCCCCCAGCCGGGGGGGAGGCCAAGCAGGATGCTGGGAGGCCAAGCAGGATGCTGCCGGGGGGAGGCACAGAGCCCCATCCTATGCAGGTCTACTCAGAAGTAAGTCCCAGTATAGTCAGTGGGGCTTACTCCAAGGAAAGTGTGGAGACGACTGCAGCTTCAGAGCCCCATCCTATGCAGGTCTAGTCAGAAGTAATTTTTTTTTAATTTTTTAATTTTTTAATTAAAAACCTCCCTGGCCCCGCCCCCTGGCCCTGGCCCCGCCCTGGCCCCGCCCACTTCCAGAGAACCGGTTCTTGGGCCAGGCCGGGCCCACCCCTGCTTGCAATGCACTTTGCTCCCTATACATTACATTGAAAAATGACTGATCAAAGCCCTGCCCCAAGCCCTAGACCTGGAAGAATGAAATTTGGGGACGGTGTGAGTACCCATCAAGAACCAATGTTGAGAAATTTAACCCTTAAAGGGGTGAAAAGGGGTGCAATATGTTTTTGTCGTATACTTAACATTGAAAACTGACTGACTGGCACCAGCCAGTTTGGTGCCTGGTGCCTGATGCCCTGGGAAGGAGGCCATGAGGGAATGGTGCACATGGGGGGATGGCGCACATGGAGGAATGGTGCACAGGAGGAGATAGTGCACATGGGGGGATTGTGTGTATGGGGCAGATGATGCACATGGGACAAATGGTGTATGGGGGATGGTGCACATAAGGGATGGTGCACATGGAGGGGGTTGCCATATGTCCCAAAAAACAGGGAATATCCCAATTTTGGGGGATTGTACTCACAAACTGGCAAATGGAACAGAAGATCCTGTCTTGATTTTGGGAAAGAAAATTCTAGCAACCCTACACATGAGGAATGATGCGCATGGGGGTAGTGGTGTGTATGGGGAGATGGTGCACATTGGGGGATGGTGTGCATGGGGATGTGTGGTGCATGGGGCGGTGTTGCAGGGGTTAGAGAATCAGCACTGCACAGGGGGTGTGTTGCACAGGGGTTGTTGCACAGGAGGGTGTTGCACAGGGCATCAGGTTAGAAATATTCTCAAAATTTTACTCCTGCAATATGGGTACTTTTCACTAGTAAATGAATAAAGTTGAGTCCCATAGTTTAATCCCTTTACCACCTCATGCCTTTCTTCTGATGCAAATGTGTCAACAGTGGTGTTTTCTGAATTTTTGAAGTGGCATGAATGGTACTTACTGTTCTATGGGGGAGCTATCCTTCCCCTCAGCTGATCCCCCCCAAACTGAGCTCTCTCCTGCTGCTTGTGGGTTCTATTACATCAGCAGCCTCAGTGCCTGGATTTTGGGGCAGGGATGGTGGACTAGTTCTCAGTCTGGGCAGCAGGCAAGAACAGCTCCCTGGTGGAACAGTAATTGCTAGTTATGCCAGAGATATGTTTCCTGTTATGCAGTGGTCTCCTTGGACACACATGTATTAAGAGTGACAGCCTTTGCATGTTTACTCAGAAATAGGCCCCAATTTATTCAATAGGATATACTCAGGTATAATTGCAAGTTTTGAATTTTCATGTGGTTTCTTGCCTCATTTCCCAGTTCTGATCACTGCACCAATGTGACCACACCTCCTTTTTCAGCTGGGCTTGGGACCATCCTTGGTGGAGGACAAACCCCTTCCCAATCACCAGCTAAGGACTAAAGAAGAAGAAGAAAGTTGCAAGGGATTACGGTGGTACCAAGATATATGAACTTAATTAGTTCCTGGACCCTGTTTGTATATTGAATTGTTCATATATTGAAGAAGACTTTTCCATTCATTTCAATGAAAAATCAATGAATTCGTTCAGAGCCTTCCAAAAAACCCAAAACGCCCAAAAATGGAGTTTGGGGGTGTTTTTCTGTCACAGAAGTATTTCTTCATGCTGGGTGCAAACACTTCATGAAACCAATCTGTAAAAAGTAGCCAGGAGACTCAAGCCTTGGCATTGGCAGTCCACAAAATGGGCAAGGTGTTCTTCACTACGTTCTGCCTCTTAATGGCCAAGGGGTCTGGGAGTGGTACACCAGGAGTGGCTTCACCTTGCAGTGCTTGCTGGCATTGGCAGAGAAAAGAAGGATTAGCCTTTTCCTCCTGGGTGATGTAGGTTCTGTGGGGCAGCTTCTTCCAAAAGAGCCCAGTCCCACAGGGTGATCATATGACCGGATTTTTCCAGATTTGTCTTCCTTTTTAGTCTCCTGTCTGGGTGTCCTCCAAAAGGGCTTCATTGTGCTATTTTGGCTTCATTTTGGAACTTTGCAATGGTGTGCAGTACCCCATCATGTCATATGTCATTGGATTTGTGTTGACAGACAGAATACAATGCAAAATTCAGTTTTGAAATATCTCCTTCCTATCAAAAGATATGGCAAAAAAACTAAAAATAAAAAATATGGGAAAGTGAAAGTGCCCAATATCATGGCTTTACTTGTGAGTAGGCAAATGTGTCATTGTCCACCAGAAAGGCCCCATACACATTAACCCCCCATACACATCAACTCCCCATGCGCAAAATCCCCCATGCTCATCAGTCCCCCCATGTGCATCATCGCCCCATGCGGAACTTCCCCGATGTGCATCAACCCCCATGCTCAACATCCCCCATGCGCATCATCCCCCATGCGCATCAGTCGCCAATGCGCATCATCCCCCATGCACATCATCCCCCCATGCGCATCAACCGCCCATGTGCATTATCCCCCTATGCACACCAACCCCCATGTGCACCAACCCCCAATTGCATCAGTCCCCCATGTGGATCAGTCTCCCATGTGCAACATCACCCATGTGCATCACCCCCATGCGCATCACCCCGCCATGCGCATCAAACCCCATGGGTAACTTCCCCCGATGCGCATCAGTCTCCCATGCACATCATCTGCCCATGCGCAGCATCCGCGCATGCACATCACCTCTCCATGCATAACAGCCCCCCATGCTCAACATCCTCCCCGTGCAACCCCTCCCTCCAAACAACATCCCCTAAGTGCATCAGGCACTGAGCACCAAATCGGATGGATGTTGGATAGTCTTCCATGTTAAGTGTAGGACAAAAATACATTGTACCCCTTTTCAGCCCTTTAAGGTTTAAATTTCTCCACATCTGTTCTTGATGTGACAGAAGGAACATCCTCTCCAAATTTCACATTTCTAGGTCCAGGGGTTGGGGCAGAGCATCCATCAGTCACTGAGTCTTCAATGCAAAGTACAGGGAAGAAAACAAGTTGCACCCCATTTCACCCTCTTCTGGATGGAATTTCTGAAAATTGGTTCTTAGTGACTCCCTCCATCACAGAAGGAACACCCTCCCCAAATTTCACGCTTCTAGGCCTGACGGTTTTGGCAGGGCGTTGATGAGTCAGTAATGACAATGATTAGTTTTATAAAATGCATTGCGCCCCTTTTCACCCCCTTCTGGTTGGAATTTACAAAAACTAGTTCTTAGTGGATCCCTGCATCATGGAAGGAACACCCTCATCATATTTCATGCTTATAGGCCCAGCGGTTTTGGCTGGGTGTTGATGAGTCAGTGATGATGATGATGCCTTTTATATATATATAGATTGTAAGCTAGTTCAATAGCTATTGTAAGCAGTCTATTTTTGAACCTAAAGGGATGTTTATCTTTTAAGCTAATGGACGAACTGCAGTCCACAATGGTACCAGTCCACAACCTGGGGTTTGGAGACTTCTGCTTTATAATAAACTTGCAATACCATACTGTGTGCCCTATATTAGGCAGTGGGAGAAATTAGATTGGAGAGATCTGCTTAACTAAATTTCTTTGGCTGCAATCCTAAGCCCTGGCATAAGTCCTGTGCAGACTTGGGGGTGTCACAAAAGTACCATAAGACACTTCTGCTCCACTCCTGGGGGCTAGACAGAGGCTTGCCTCCCTACATCACCACTGGAATGAGAATACTGATGAGTTGCACCAGCCCAGGTTAGTATTGCATTCATGTTCTGGCTTTGAATATGATGATGTTCTGGCTCAGATGATGATCCTCTTATTAAGAGTATGTTAGCTGACATTTTACTCCCTCCTCAATTAGATTGTTTATTCAAAAGATCAAAACTGTAGCATCATACCTTAACCACTTGCGCCACCCACAGCCCAGCTCTGTTGTGCTGCTGCCGCTGCCCTCCAGAAACCGCCCCCAAGGCTAAGGACGGGGGTAGCACCCGACAAGTTCTTTCAGGGATTTTCTTGATAGTGGCAGCCAGATCATCATAGAATTTGTCTTTGGATTCTGCTGAAGATGATAATGTTGGTGCATATGCACTAATAAGAGTGACCAGTCCTGCTGATGACTGTAGCTGCAAGGACAGGATTCTTTCACTTCCTCCAGTGGTGGAAGAATAATGGATCCAAGTAGGGTGTTTCTAACTGCAAAGCCAACCCCGTACTCCCTAGTCTCTTATGATGGTTTTCCCTGGCTTTCCCTGGTTTTCTGAAGGAGAAATTTCTCTCCTTAAAAGTCCAAGTGTAGAGCTACTGCTTGTGTTCTTGGAAAAGTGTTTGCTATGACCTGTGTGTTCTCTTGACAGAACTCTGAGTCTTTGTCCAGCTTCATTTTGCACTCCCAGGCCAAATTGCCAGTTATTTCTGCTACCTCCTGACTTCCTGTTTTAGCTTTCCAGTCTCCTATAAGGACATCTTTTTTTGATGTGTTGAACACTAAAAGGTGTTGTAGTCTTCATAGAACTGATTAACTTCCTCCTCTTTGGCATCAGTGGGTGGGGCATGCACTTGAATTATTGTGATGTTGAGAGGTTTGCCTGAGATAATTCTGTCATTTTTGAGGTTCATATCCCATTTTTGAGATTGCAATCCTAACTTCCCCCTAGGCCAGCCTAAGCCCCGGCATAAGTCACAAAAGGGCAGTAAGACACTTCTGCCCCACTCCTGGAGGAGCTAGGCCAGTGCACAGGCTTCCACCAACTTCCCCATACTTCCACCAACTTCCCCATGGAAAGCCAGGCCAGGTGAGTTAGGCCAGCCCAAACTTTTTAGGATTGCACAATTTCTTAGGATTGCCCTCATACTGCTTTTCCCACTCATTTATTCACTTTTATTCTAATTCTTCCATGGGATTCTTATCCACAGTAATAAATAAAATGGTCATCTAAATTAATTTCACCATTTCCTGTCTATTTTAGTTCACTAATTCCTAAGATGTCAATGTTCAGTCTTGCCGTCACTTGTTTGACCACGTCCAACTTACCTTGATTCACAGATCTGACATTCCAAGTTCCTATGCAAATTTGCTCTTTACAGAACTGACTTTCCTTTCCCTTTCCAGACAGATCTGAGTGTCCTTTCAGCTTTAGCCCAGCTCTTACAGCAGTTACTTGTAATTGCCCTCTGATCTTCCCCAGTTGCATATTGGACACCTTCCTACCTGAGGGGCTCATCTTCCAATGTCATATTTTTTTAGTCTTTTGATACTGGTCCATTGGGTTTTCTTGGCAAGATACTGGAGTATTACTCTTAACATACCTTAATACACACACTAAGGCTGAAATCCTAACCACACTTTCCTGTGAGTAAATACTGTTGAACTCAATGGGACTTACTTCTGAGTAGACATGTTTAGGATTGCACTGTTAATATACCTTTATTATTCGGATAGCATAACTCGCACTGTTATGCTATCAAATGGTTTTTATTTCTTTTTTTACTCTGAATTGTTCAATAGTTGGTGGTATTATTTGGTGTGGCATTGTAATTCTGTTTGTATTAGATGTATTAGATGTTATCATGTCTTTTATACTAATAAAGTTTTTAAAAGTAAGGTAAGAATAAGATCACCGGTTCAGTAGTGTCTCTGAGAGAAAGGGGTTTTCCCTTGTCCCAGGTTAAGACACTAGGGACTAAGCTTTCTATACACAAAGCAGCCATTCAACCCCTGACCTGCAGTCTTCCCCCCACCACCTCTCCCAGGCACTTTGCAAGATGGAACTTTTCATAGCATGAAGTTACTTTCTACAGGTTGGACAGTTATTGAAGGCAGGAGATACATTAGCTATTAATTAGCTATTAATTAGCTATTAATTAGCTATTATTTTTTTCATTTTCTTGTAAACTGCTTTGTGAACTTTTTATTTGAAAAGCAGTATATAAATACTGTAAGGTATATACAGTATATAAATACTGTAAGATAGGTAAATAGGGGGCAGGGGGAATGAAAAAATAGGCCTTTTGGGAAAGCTTGATGGTGGCTGACGTGGGGGTGGAACAGAGAAGAGTCAGCTTACAGCAGGAAAACAGGTATAGTGAGGTGCGTTCAGTCAGTCAATGAGTTGCGGCAGTATTCTTTAAGAGCAGGTTGTTTTAAATTGTGTTTTTAATGCAATAGATTCTGCACATTTATCAGGAGTGAAAGCAGTGGCTTGAATATATCAGTGCCAGTATCAGAGGCAGGATATGGTCCAAGCTGCAGGTTGGTGAATTATCTCCAGATTGCTTGCCAGGCAAGCAGCAACCTGGCACCAACCTAGTAACCTAGAGACTCTTTAAAGCACCAACTGAGCCTGAAGAAAAGACAACAGTACTTGCTCCTGCTCATTGCTCACTTGGTCCTGGAATCCACCCCTTCCTGAAATGTTGTTGGCAGCAGCAAATCATGCAGCAGCAAATCTGCCTCCAGTTGCTTTGGGCAATCCCTGAACATGCATTCAGTTGGCAAACCTAAGCTTTGTGCTTTTCTTGCATACCTGGCAGGATGTCTACACTTTCGCTATGTAATCAGCTACAATTGCTTAATTAACCAAAGCAACTTTTTCCTCTCCTTCCTTTCAGCTCTGTATAGCTCTTTTGATTCCTGCCAAGGGCGGTGCAATGAGCGATATAACCAAAGAGATGTGTGTCACTGCAATAATAAATGTGACAAATTTCAGAACTGCTGTGAAGACTACCACATCCATTGCAAACAGGGTGAGTGAAACCCCTAAAAATACATTAATGCACACCCATTTCCCAGACCATAAATAATTCCTCATTCCAAATAACAGTACTAACTGTGGAACAGTGTTCGCCAACAAAAAATAATATATATAGTCTGATTCAACCTTGGGAATTGGGAAAGATGTGAAATAGCATTTGATGAGCAATAAGGAAATGAAATTGCTTGTGAAAACCTTGCTGCAGTTGCTCATTAACTACCATGATGGAAAGTAGTTGCATGAGGTTGCAAAACAATAAAGAGGGAATTTCAGGTACCATCCCCACTGCAAAAAACCACTGATCCATTGTTGCGGAACAGTGTCCTGCATGCCTGATGAACATTTTTGACAAGTTGGATATACAAGTATTTGTGGGAAGATTTGTATTCCCTGGCAGTTACGCAGTTCATGTGTGATTAAATGGAGTTCCATTTGGGTCTTGCTCTTTCATCACATCATCACTGAGGTGATGAAGAGTAGTACCTCTCAGATACTCCCAGGTGTTTTGGTATGATTCATTTGGAATAACTTCTTTGTTAATACAGATGGCAGTGAAAAGGGCAGTGCATCTGTTGTTTGAGTACCTGCTTCACTTTCCAGATAAGACATGACATGACATGACAGGGAGGGACATTGCTAGCTGCCACTATGAAAGAGAAGGCAGCAACCAACAACCTTCAGGAGGAAGAAGTGAGAGGCACTTCAGTCAACACTATGAAAGCATGTGATTGTTAATGAGCTGACAACTGTCAAGAGCGGCCAAAGGCTGCTGATTTCTGCAGGGACTACCAGCCATCAACCACCAGTGTGGTGTGGATGGAGATATATCCTGTATTCTTAACATCTCCCAAAGTTACCTGGAAAGATATGCTTTCTTCCTCTGCAGCTTTCCATAGAAGTAGCAGGTGATTCACCCAACAGCTGCTAATAAAAACAGCAGATAGTCAATAGCTATTCACATGGATTAATGTCCTGCATAGTGGTCACCAAATTCTACAAAATCTGGTCATAAGTCATGAACTTGGAAGGTTTGAAAGTAGAACCTGAAATATGAGGAAATGGAGAGTGGGGGAACTTGCCAGACCCTGTATTCCACTTTGATCCAAATTTGGTTTTTTATTGTGCTGGGCTTCCATGTGTGCCAAACTACATCTAAGCATCCTCTATGCTGCCTCAGTGGTGTCAAGAGTCAAATGATACACCTAATTTCTGAAACATATTTCAGAGTAGTGTCTGCTCCTTACAAATTAGTTGCATCACTGGAATATAATTGCAAAAACTGCCTTACACATAGAGGGATTCTCCAAGAGTGAAGATAGCATCACCAACAAAGAAATGGAACAAATATCTGAGAAAATTTACGAAAGTGACAGCAACAGAGCAGAGGAGTCTGATGTCATCCTTAACAAGCAATACTTTGCTCCAGAGACAAAGCACCAAGAGGATCAGTCCCCAGAAAAGTGAGTTCTACACAAACTTGATGGAAGTTCAGCTTGCTGGAATGCAGTGTTTTATAAATCCAGAGGGTTATGGGTCACATTACAGAAAATATAAGAGTTCTTAGATGGGTGGGTGTTTCTTTAGCATTTTATTTATTATTTATTCTTATTATTAGATTTGTAGTCTGCCTTTCTCCCCAAAGGGCACCAAGGCAGCTAACAGTAACACATTTGAGTTTTTAAATCTCAGATGCTTCCAACTAAGCATCTAAGCTCTTCAAGGTTCTCAGCTTTCAGATTTGCATTTGGCTATCCAAACTACCGGTATATGGACACCTAAACCCCAAATATTTCTATTTCCTAATTGCAGCAGGGGATTTTTATTAATGTGAATTGTTGGGGTGGGGCTGCTCCTTTGCTAGTTATGCATGCATCTGTTTCTTGGAGTTATGCATGCATCTGTTTCAACTCTAAGAATTGAGTTACAGTTTTGCACTGTCAGATATAAAAATACATTATTTTCTCAGATCGTGTATATTTATGTATGTGTGTATGTATGCATTTATTTATTTATTATAAATGATAAATTGATAAATTTATAGCTTCCAAGTCGCGAGAAATTATAGTTCCTCTTATTCTGCATTAGTTAGACCTCACCTTGACTACTGTGTTCAGTTCTGGACACCTCACTTTAGGAAAGATGCAGCCAAACTGGAGCAAGAACAATAAGAATGATCGGTGGAATGGAAGGGAAGCCCTATGAGGAAAAGTTGGAGGAACTTGGGATGTTCAGCATGGAGAAGAGAAGGCTGAGAGGAGACATGATTGCCCTCTTCAGATACTTGAAGGGCTATCATAGGGAGAAAGGGGCTCATTTGTTCTTAGCTGCCTCTGAAGGCAGAACTAGAACCAATGGGTACAAACTGCAAGAAAGAAAGGCTGGATATCCGAAAAAAATTCCTGACAGTGAGGGGGGTTAGGCAGTGGAACAGATTGCCAAGGAAGGTGGTGGACTCTCCTTCACTTGGGATCTTCAAGCAGAGGCTTGACGAGCACCTGTCAGGGATGCTCTAGGAGGATTTCCTGCTGCAGGCAGGAAGTTGGACTAGATGACTTACTAGGTCCCATCCAACTCTATGATTCTATGATTATTTATTTATTTATCCACCTTTCTCCCCAAAGAGCACCCAAGACACACATTCCACTGCCTTCCACTATAACTGAGCTAAATAACTAGGACTGCCATTCTGTAGTACACTTGGGCCTGCCTATCTGGAACTGGCTAGCCTAATCCCAGCCAGCCTAGCTGCACCAGAAAAGGAGCTGCATGAAAGATGGACCAGAAAGATGGACCCTGCTGGCTTAGAAGTAAGGGCGGTTCCACAGTAGAACAGATTGCCAAGGGAGGTGGTGGACTCCTCACTGGGGATCTTCAAGCAGAGTGAGCCCCTGTTGGAGATGCTCTAGGAGGATTTCCTGCTATAGGCAGGGGAATGGACTAGATGACCTACTAGGTGCCTTCCAACTCTAGGATTCTATGATTCTAAGTGCTAGCCTAGGCAGCGCAGCAGGGCATTGTTGGACATGGCCTAGAATTGCACAGTTAGACATACCTAGCTATGCATAGTCTAGCTATGCATAGAATGGCATAGTTAGAATGGCACTGTTAGACATGCCCCCTCCCAGTTCCTCTGATTTAGGCCATCTCAGGAGCAGGCATAAATCTGAGCAGGCCCTTTGGGGCCCATGATAAGCCAGAGAAAAAAATGGAAGCGAAAGAAAAAGTTCAAAGTCCTAGGTTCTAAGCACAATTCCTGCCTCTCAACCACAGGATACTGCACAACTCCCACTGCCCACTCCAGCAGCCAATCCCCTTACACCAGCAAGTACTGTAATGTTTCCATGAACCACATAACAACAATGGATGTGGCTGTTCCCAGTTTTTCCTTGGTCCTGTCGCACACATATCTTGGGTGCCCTCCATTTGTCTTCTTTCCCTGTTGTCCTCTTCTTTGTATGGGCTGGCACCTGGTCCCCAGACAGCCATGCCCTTTCCATCATGCTGCAGCGGTTGGGTCTCCTGGGCTTCCTCATATGGAAGGCAGGGTGCAAGCACCACAGCCGTTCCTTGTAAAGTGTGATCTGAGACAGGTCTCCTCAGGAGTAAGTCCATCCCAGGTGCCACTTAGTTGGCAGGGTGATCATATGATATGATCATATCAGATTTGTCCTCTGTCCAGGTGTCCTCCAAAAGGGTTTCATTGTCCTCCATTCTGGCTTCATTTTGGAACTTTGTGGTGGTGCACAGTACCCCCATCATGTTTTATGTTGTTGGATTCATTTTGAAGAGAGGAATCCAATTCAACAATCTGTTTTGAAATATCTCCTTCCTAACCAATGGCAAACCTAGGGTGTAGCAAAGGATGGCAAAAGCTATGGCACATATTTGTGGAGACTTAAGTCCATAGGACTTAGCAGCAGCAGCATCCCTGTTTGAGTGGTTACTTTCCAGGAGCTGCAGCTCATTGACAGCCCTTCACAGCCTCTTCACAAGCCTCTTAACCTCTTAACCCAGTGCAAAACCCCAACTAACCCTAACCCTACCTTTGCATTTTAAATGTAAGATGTACATATAAATACACATATATTTTGTTAAATAATACACATAGAAAAACCTGCATTTGACTTGGGACACAGTTGTCCGGGATGCAACAGTCCTATCATTGTTATTTATTTTTAGAGACAAATATTTTGTTAATTCAGATTTCAGCTCCTAGTTACAATAGAGTATAATAGACTTAATAGCCTGACAGGAAGGGGCTGTGGTTCAGGGGAAAAGCAAATGCTTTTCATTCATATAGTCCCCTGCCACATCTAGGAACAGTTGGAAAAGACCTCTCTCTGTAACCCTGGAAAGCTGCAGCAGCCAGTCAGTGTAGGTAATTCTATGCTAGATGGAACAATGGTCTGACTCAGAGGGCAATACTAGGTTGCCCTTAAGGAACTTGTGCTGACCTAGAGGTGTTGTAAAAGTACTTCTATGCAACCCCAGAAGTACTTAGGTTAGTGCACTGAGGTGCATCAGCTTTGTCAAGTGGACACTGAAACGCCATGGGGACAACATGAAGGGGACAGCATGGCCTTTGCAGATCAGCGTAGGATCTGGGAGGGCAAGGGGGTAGAAGAGGCAGAAGAGATTGTTCTAGGTTCAGAGGTGGGGTTACGGATGTTAGCCTTGCTTCCTGGACAGCTGACTGCTCAGACATAGGCCACCTCTAAGTGGCTCTGCTAACTGGGTAAGAGGCACTCTTTCAAGTGGGTATTCTTTTGTTTAGCAGAGGAAGAGTAACTGGCCCTCCTCACTGCAGCAATGTATGTTATAGTGGCTTCTGCTGGTGTTCTTTTGCATTTTAGATTGTGAGCCAGGGACCCATAAGCCCCTTTTTTTCCTTTTCTTTGTAAACTGCTTTATGAACTTTTTAGTTGAAAAGTGGTATATAAATAAGGTGGGTAGATAGGTGGTCTAAGTCTGAGTAGACCCATTAGGCTACTATAGCACTACCTCATGGAAGGGGACAAGCACTATAACTTGTGCTAGACACAGCACCTGCCTCTTCCAGTGAATGTTAGAAATAAACTGTCTGTAGGAACCAGGTTCATGCACCATCCTGAAAGAGATTAGAAGTAATTTAATAGCCGACTTGTCTTCATCATGCAGGCTCTTCACATACGTCAATGAGAAGAAGCTCTTCTCCAAGCCCACTTATGCCAGTTTCATTAAGCTGCTGGATAACTACCACAACAGAGTTGGTACAAAGGAAAAATTCACTGCTGAACAGCTACAGGAACAGGATACCTTCCTGGAGATGGTTATGAAGACAGAGGTCATGGAACAGCTTTATAGATTCCTTCACAGCAAAAGTAAGCCTCTCCTAATACTTAAGATTATCAACATGTTTACAATAATATATGAGTACAACTGTTTATAAGAGGGGAGTCCAAACATTTTGGCAGCAGAGTCACATCCCCTACAATCCTGAGTAACTACGGGTGCACGTAAGAGACTTTACGTGCACCCGTAGTTACTGCACCACCTAGTGAAAACCTATGGGAAATTCATATTGCAATCCAGAGCAAATTGTTCTTACACCGGAGCAAGGACTCCCCGTAGTTACTCAGGATTGCACCCATAATCTTAGAGGCCAGGTGTTATCCTCTATTAAGGAGAAGTTATGGGAGGCTGAATCTGTATGGCTTATTTCCAACATGAACCCAGTGTGTTCCCCTTGTTTCTTTGGTATTTCCCCTTATCCGGGTTATGGGTCTTATTATTTTGAGCAGTTGGTCAATCCCCTTAAGAGGAGAGCATTTATGCTTGCTCATTTAAACATCTTTCCCTCCGCTGTTTTAAAAGGGCGATATAATCAAATCCCATTTGAGCAAAGGATTTGCCAGTTCTGTGGTGTTGAGCCTGATTCAGTCCCCCATATTCTTTGTTCCTGCCCGGCTCATAACTCAATTTGCACCCCTGCCCTTGAGCCTATCTTAACCAGGTTCACCGGACCTCAACAAAATCTTGTAGGTTTCCTCCTCGAGGACTCCTCCAGTACTACAGCGGATCTTGTAGCGAGTTTTCTGCAGGAGGTCCTAGCTAAATCTTGTCTGTAAGTTGCTTTTAATGATTTTTATGATGCCTTACTATTTAATAATGCTTTATGATGCCTTTCATTTATTATATATGTATGTTTTGAGTGATGCCATTAAAGGTTTTGATTGATTGATTGATTGATTGATTGATTGATCTAAGAGGCCAGAAAAAATTATTTGCATTTCAAATTTGAATAAATTTACATAAAAGAATATATTAGAGACAGAATTTGTCCCCTTGCATGTCCACTTTAGTCAACTAAGGTTAGACCTGGCTTAGGCCACTTTATGGTGAATTTTATCTATTTACAGTTATTCAACAATGGCAGTTAAGAGGAGCCCCCATATTTAGAGACTAGCAAAAAGCGTACCCGCGTTTCGGGAGTAACATTTCCCCATACAACATCCCCCACGGCGCATCAACACCCCATGCACATCAACACCCCATGCACATCAACATCCCATGCGCAACTTCGCCCATGCACAACATCCCGTATGCGCAACATCCCATATGTGCAACATCCCATATGCGCAACATCCCCACATGTGCAACATTCCCCCATGCGCAACTTCCTCCCATGCGCAACATTCCCCCATGCGCAACTTTCCCCATGTGCAACTTCCTCCCATGCACAACTTCCCCCATGCACAACTTTCCCCGATGCGCAATTTTCCTCCATGCGCATTGAACCCCATGCGCATCATCCCCATGCGCGTCTGTCCCCTATGTGCAACTTCCCCATGTGCATCATCCCCCCATGTGCCTGAACTCCTCATATGCAACATCACCCATCTGCATCAGTCCCCCATGCACAACTTCCCCCAGGCGCAACTTTCCCCCCAGGTGCAACTTTCCCCCCAGGCGCAACTTTCCCCCATGCGCAACTTTCCCCCATGCGCAACTTTCACCCATGTGCAACTTTCACCCATGTGCATCATCCCCACATGCGCAACCGACGTCCCCCATGCGCAAATTTCCCCCACTTTCTCCATGTGCAACTTTCCCCATGCGTAACTTTCCCCCATGCACAAATTTTCCCCATGCGCAACTTCCCCCCATGCGCATCAGTCCCTCATGCACAACTTCCCCACGTGCATCAACCCCCATGCGCATCATCCCCCCATGCGCAACTTCTCCCAGGCGCAACTTCCCCCAGGCACAACTTTCCCTCCAGGCACAACTTCCCTCCCAGAATTCCATGCTTCTAGGCCCAGCAGTTGGGGCGGAATGTTGATGAGTCATCAATTCTCCAATGCAAAGTATAGGGAAGAAAACGCGTTGTACCCCTTTTCACCCCCTTCGGTTTGAATTTCTGAAAACTGGTTCTTAGTGCACCCCTCTGTCACGGAAGGAACACCCTCCCCAAATTTCACTCTTCTAGGCCCAGCGGTTTTGGCAGGGCGTTGATGAGTGAGTGAGTGAGTGAGTCAGTCAGTCAGTCAGTGACTTTTCTCTTACATATATATAGAAGAAGATAACATACCTCCAAGTACTAGATACTGTGATTACCCAACAATGGGACAAGGAGGCACTTCATAACCTAGTTTAAGCTTTCCAGAGGTATCAGGCTTGCAGACAGAATGCTGGCTACAATCCTATACACTGTCTTGGGAACAAGCTTCATTGTATACAATTGGTCTTACTTCTGAGTAGAAACAGATGGGATTGTGGGGTTAAGGTTCAATCCTTTCCAACTTTCTGGCGCTGAAGCAACCCTGAGGTAAGGGAACAAATGACAGCACTGTACAAGTCCATTCCAGGTTTACTTCCACTACTTGGTATTCTGCCCCTCCCCACACAAAAACAATTCCTTGTCAATTTGACTTTTAAAAAAAATTATGCAGACATTATATATTCCTTCTTTTTGTGCTGGTTATAGAAGCGTGCATTCCCAGCACTGGAGAGCAAGTGCTTATTTGCAATAAGCAAATAAGCAATAATTATTAAAAGCAATAATTATTGTTATACTGTGCCAGCTCTCTCCTGTCTCAAGGCAACTATTTTTCAGGGTGTCACACCAAGTCCAGTTTGCATTCTGAACTTTATAATACCCCAGGTATACAGAACAACCCAAGAATAAATAACAGCTCATCAGAATGTTCTGCTTTGGCTCCTTTTGACCAGGACATGACTTTTTCTCCACCCTTCCCTCTTGTTCTCTCCATAGATCGTTACAACACTGAGGCAGAATTCGTTGCTGACCTGAAGCAAATGTGGTTTGGCCTTTATTCTAGGGGCAAGGAAGAGGGTGATTCCAGTGGCTTTGAGCACGTCTTTACGGGTACAGTAGCAAAAGACCCTTACCTTCTACCCTCATATTTTTCAACTCTCTTTGCAGACATTTGCTCCTTTGGATGAATTATTTTAATCTCACTGGGCTCCTTTGTTGCATGATCCTAGTCAATCTGGGATATTGATATCCAATAAGAGATGGCATGATGATATCAAAGTACTGTGAGCAGAATTCTGGTCAAGCTGCTCATAGAGCAAAGTGAGCTTTCTCATTAGAAATAATGGGAACTCAAGACTATTCATTCTGCAATTCAACCCTTCTGGGTTGCAGAACAAATCACTGTGGCACCCCCAGCTGGAGTTGCCTATATGCTTAGCAGGGGCTGAAGCAGACAAGCACCCCAGGGGTGCGGGTGCCCTCAGCAATCAGCACTTGGATAGCTGAATTTATTTTTAGGTTTAAAAGAACCTGCATGCAGGGAAAAGAACCATCTCCAACCCCAAACACTTTCAATTCTTAATGTAATTTTCAGCCTTCCCAGCTGTGATTTGTCAAACAAAAGATTCAGAGGTATATAAAAGTGTGTGTCATGTACTTCTGATTTAACATAAATCCATGTATTGTATGCCATGTGCTAAATAAAATTTGATTTTAAGAATAGCACACATAAACCACAATAACAGTTGATATCCTGCACTAGTGTGCGTTTTGGGGATTTTTCCAGCAAAAAAAGTGTTGATATAATTCACTTTATATAATAAATTATTTATTATTTAGGAGAAATCAAGAAAGGAAAAGTATCTGGATTTCACAACTGGATTCGTTTCTATTTGTTGGAGAAAGAGGGCATAGTAAACTATTTCAGCCACAACTACGATGGATCAGTGAGTACCTCTCTGAATACCAACTGTTTTACAAATGCACTGGAATATAATTAAAGCCGCCAGGCAGCCCAATCCAGAGCAACTATTCCTTGCACATAAGAGGCCTTAGGGTGCCCTATCTATCACTAGAGTTGAGCAACTGCAAGATGCTCCAGCCCAGTTACTCTGGAAGAGGCTTAGGGCAGAGCAAGGCAACATAGGATGCCCTAAGGGAGGTGGACCTGCTCTGCCCTAGCTGGGGCAGCCTAAGCAGCTCAGGAGAGGCAAGTTGAGGGCAAGTTTAGCATTGCCTAGGGCAGAGCAGTTACTCTGTATCCAAAGCCTGTTTCAAGGCAGAAATGCCCTCTTCCAGTTCCTCAGAGATATACCACCTCAGGAGCAGGTATAGTAATGAGTAGACCCATAGGGGTCCATGATAAGGCCTGAGTAAGAATGGTAGTGTTGACCAAAAATCTGAGTTCTTGGCCAGCCTAGCTGCAATCCCTGCCTCTCAACCTCAGGATATGGCACAACTATGGCAGCCCACTAACCTCAGGATACAGCAGGCCACTCCAAGCATCCATCTTGCACTAGAAGAACTGCAGCTGTAACTGGTTGTCAGGAACTGCTGGGCTTCCTTATAATGTAGGCACCACAGCTGTTCCTTCTTCAGTGTGATCTGAGGGGGGGTCTACTTAGGAGCAAGCCCTCCCCAGCTGTCACTGACTTAGCATGCTCTGGAGCAGTTAGGGCAGCCCAGGCTTCCTGACTCTCTGGATGCAGCATAACTTTCTGCTCTGGATACAGAATAGTTAGGAGAGAGCATTTAGGGCAGAGCAGGTTGAACTTGCTCTGGATTGTGCCCCAAGTCATGATGTTTGAGTGTCTCTAATTACAATCCTTTTCCAAGGAGCTTAGGGAGCTGCTCCTGCTTGCACCATGAGTCCTTCTTCCCCAGTGAACTAGCATTTGTATCCATCAGTTTCAAAATACTATGGTATCGTGCTTGACGCTGTATGTGAAGCACGAAAACCTAGGTAGATTAATATGGAGGATAGGCTGTTACCCAAGCAGCAAATTCCCCCTCTCCATACAACTGAAATAGTCCAATGGAACAGCAGAACTGGTACAATTGGTTCCAGCTCCGTCACAGAGCTGGGCTAAGGACAGGAGCTCACCCTGTCTTGTGGGGACCCGGATCTTGAACCCTGGCCTACTGGTTAACAGGTATAGTGTCCCCACCTTACCACTTCTTTATACCCTCCTTTTTCTTCAGCATTCATCCTGCACAGTGAGCCTGTGAGCCTACTCTGGATCTCTGGTGCCATTTCTCCCACGCTTGGACTGGGTGCAGGTAGTTGGTTCTCAGGTTGCCATGCAGTGTGTCAAGCCAGAGCTGTTTTGATCAACCCTGACTTCTAACTGCAGGGCCAACTGTGCTATGGTTTTGCTGCTGACATGCAGAACGTGGCCGTATCACTGGAGACAAGCTTCTCTCAACTTATCGATGATAGAAGCAACGCCATATCGCAACCAAATGTCATTGTTGCAGATGTGGTCAAAGCAATTGACACCACTGATCCACTGCAGCATCTTTTCCATTGCACTAAACGTCTCCATCACACTAAGGTGACGTTCAGTTTCTTTGGTTGCTGGCCAGCATTTAGCTCCATAGAACACAACCGGTCTTGTCATAGCACACCAGTCATTGTGCACCACTTTGCCCAGACTGCATTTACTTGTGCAGTGGTCTCATAAGACAGGCCACCATCAACCATTATTGTTGAGCCAAGATACATGGCAGGTTGCCACCATTTACATGGATTATCCCAGACTCACTGTGGTCCATCGTTATCTACTTCATCTTGATGTTGAAGAACCCTGTATGTGCAGGGTGACCGTGCAGAATGGAGGACAGAGTGCCTCTACCTTTAACCACTGCATAGAAGAAGAAATTGAGGCAGTTTTGGCTCATCATAGCAGGATTTAAAAAGCAGCACCTGAGTCAATTCCCTCTTCTATGCAATGGTTAATGCACTCTGTTCTCCATTCTAGTTAATGCACTCTGTTCTCCATTCTATGTGGTCACCCTGATCCAGCACTGCCCAGAAATGATGTCATGGCTTGAAGTGGCATTAAAGGTGCCCAATGCCAGATTCCAAGATGGCTGAACCTAGCTTATGTGAGCCCCTCCCCCCGAAATGAAGATGCAACCCCCTAAGGGGGTCCTGACCAGGGTGACCAGATGCCAAACCCAAAATTCCTGAACCCCTAGGCCAAAATTCCTAATCCCAGGCCAAAATTCCTACCCGCTTAAAAAAATGGCCAAAAAATGTAATGTTTTTGGTTTTGGTTTTTGACCATAACTTTTGACAGGAAGGAGATATTTCAAAACTGATTTTTGTATTGGATTCTGCTCTTCAGTATGAATCCAACAACATATGACATGATGGGGTACTGTGCACTATCACGAAGTTTCAAAATGAAGCCAAAATGTAGGACAATGATGCCAAAATGTAGGACACCCGGACAGGAGACTAAAAATCCAGACAAATCCGGTCACCCTGTCCGGATTTACATATTTAAACAAGCTATAGCTTAGGGCCCCACTTTCTTGGGCCCTTCCAAAAAATGTAAAAATGTAAATACTGGATATACATTTCCAAAATATAAGATAAAAAACAAAGTAAAATAAAACCTACTTACAGCAACTTTTTTGTGTTATGTAGGTCCATAAATTAGGTCCATAAATTACCATATCTACCTATCTACAGCAGGGGTCCTCAAACTTTTTAAACAGGGGGCCATTTCACTGTCCCTCAGACACTGTCAGGGGCAGGACTATAATCCGGACTTTTGGAGGACCTTGTCCTACATTTAAAATTTTTTAAAAAATATCCTACATTTTGCCCTACATTTTAAAACACTCCCTGGGGGCTTACCTTTGGGGTCTGTTGGAGCCTCTGGTATCTGTAAACCCCCCTGCCAGCTGGGGTGAGGCTGCAGAGGCGCGGTGGACCAGCGCGGGTGGCTTTAAACTCCCCTGGCCAGCCGGGGAGAGACTGCTGCAGTGCGGTGGTGCCGCACAGGCACCCCTGAGCCCCCCCCCCCCGGCCGGCCAGGGAGAGGCTGTGCAATGCGGTGGTGCTGCGCTGGCACCCCTGAGCTCCCCCGGCTGGCTGGGGAGAGGAGCCTCTGGGTGCGCAAAGACATCGCGCACCCTGGTTGTCCAGTGGGTGGCAGGACAGGAACAGGAAGAGGCTCCTGCAGCCATCTCGCTGTGGCAAGGAGGAGCCTCTGGGCGCGCAAAGACACCGCGTGCCCTGGTTCTCTGTCTCCTACACAGCTGAGGGCAGAGCACCCCCGCCAGCTGGATCCAGCCCGCGGGCTGTACTTTGAGGATCCCTGATCTACAGTATGTATATACTAAAAAGTTCACAAGGCGGATTACAAGAAAATAAAAAAAAATTAATAGCTAATTAATAGCTAATGGGTCCCTGTCCCAAAAGGGCTCACAAACTAAAATGCAAAAAGAACACCAGCCGAAGGCACTTGAACAAACATTGCTGGGGTATGTAGGGCCATATGGCATATATTCAACACAAAATAACAGCGACTATTTGTTGTTGACAAAGGACAGCTGGACATCTAAAGGGCCCCATTACCTTCAGTACCGTAGAGCCTCATCAAACCTAAATCTGGCCCTGCTTCTGGGGGGTCCTGGACAGATTGTCATTATCAGAAGAGGGTCCTGGGCTGAAATGCTCGAGTACCACTGATATAGTGCAAGCCTAGAACAGCCTGTTCTTGCTAGGTTTGCCAACGTATCCACTGGCCTTGCTTGTTTCAAGAATTGCAGCCTGCCAAGCACAGGGTGACCAGATGCCCAAACCTCAAAAGGAGGATAAGGTCTTGGATTCGTCTCAGCATGGCCTTTCCGGCAGACAATGGCACATTTGCCTACTCTTAAGTAAAACCACGATATTGGGTACTTTCACTTTCCCATAGAGCTCAATGCATATTTTTTAGTTTAAGTTTTAGTTTACTTTAGATAGGGAGAAGATATTTCAAAACCACAAATATTTTTCATTAGATTCTGCTCTTCAATGCAAATCCAATGACATATGACATGAGGGGGTACTGCATACCATTGCTAAGTTCCAAAATGAAGCCAAAACAGAGGACAGTGAAGCCCTTTTGGAGGACACCTGGGCAGGAGACTAAAAATAGGAAAAATCCATAAATTTCCGGTCATGCAAATATTTCAGATCACCCTGGCCAGGCATATATTAAGCAGGTAAACATTCACCTGGCATGGCAATAAAGTGGCAATAAAGCTTCAACAGTTGACTTTCTGGATGGTGTAGTGGTTTGGGAGTTGGAATAAGACCTGGAAAATCCAGATTTTTAGCCTATTGAAGCCTATTGGGTAACCTTGGGCTATACAGTGGCGCCTCACGTAAAGAATGCCTCACGTAAAGTATGTTTCACGTAACAAACAAAAATTTCTCTAGGATTCTGCTTCACGTAAAGAAAGTGCTTCACGTAAAGAAAACATTTGTTGGCAGTTGGGGCAGATGCGCTGGCCGGCAGCCTGTTTAAAAAGTGTCAGGGCTGCCTAGCGCACCTGCCCATAGTGAAAGCAAAACTTCTGCACTGTTCCTCCTGTGGCCGGGTGTCCACTGGGCAGAGGGAGAGAAGAGCAGTGGAGAAGAGGGAAGCAACTCAGGGCTAGCCAGAAGGGAACAGGGGAGAGAGAGGCTCAGAAGGGAGAGAAGGAGAAAATGGGGAGACACTTTGAAGGTGTCTTGGATTGCAGCCTCCTAACCATGTCTATCCAGAAGTAAGCCCCATTGTGTTAAATGGGTCTTACTCCCAGGAAAGTGTCTTTAGGACTGCAGCCTAAGTAGACTTCATAAGATCAAGCTCACTGAATGCATGTTTTGAATTCAATTCCAGTGTTTTGTCATCATTTTTACATCCAGTTAATATTTTAATATGAATATTTTTGGGGTTGTGGAACCAATCGTCTGAGTTTCCATTATTTCCTATGGGAAAATCTGCTTCATGTAAAGAAAGTTTCACGTAAAGAAACTGCCTCCAGAATGAATTAATTCTGTTACGTGAGGCGCCACTGTACTCTCTTAGCCACATAGGGTTGTTGTGAGGACAAAAGGAGGACAGGAGCTTTGTACTCCTGTCCATAATTGTACATAGTATAATTCACAAATGCTAAGCTGCTGTTAAAGACATAGGAGCAGGTAGGGCCTACAAGAGACATTTTTTAAGGTGGTACAAAACCCATTTGGGACCCCTAAGACTTGCAAAATTATTTTGGAATAAAAAAAATTGAGGCTAATTAATGTGCAAAAAACTTCAACAAGTGCTCATTTATTGATCATATAAAACATTATGTTAAAACATACCGGTAATCAAGTAATGTGACAGTATAAAATACTAAAATCTTATCAAGGAAAAAATTAGAAAATAATTTAACAATTTAATAAGTGCTTTTCTGGCTTTCTTATGTGCAAAATTTCTAATAATGCTATCAAAATCAAAATCAGCTTAGTCTTGCTAGGTCCACAAGTCGAGTTTGTGACAGTAGACCGCAAATAATTTTTTATAAGTTTAATTTAATTTTATTAATTATTAATTAATTTGTATTAATTTGTTAGTAACTAACACTCAAATGGTTCATCAGTCATGGGCCCCTCCATAAGTCTTGGGCCCTGGAACAATGTATCTGCTGGACCCCCCTCTCATAGGCCCTGGGAGCAGGACTAGTCCAATATCTTGGCAGGTTGGCAACCCAATTACTAACAGAAAGGCACATACCAGAAAAATCTGACAAAACTGATCAAAGGTGTAATGGATAATCAGCATATTCGTTCCAGAAATACATTTGGGTAGCAAGCTCTCCTTCCATTTTCCAGATAGTCAGTGGGCAAATTCCTGGACTTACATGAAAAGACACAACCTCTTCAGTATTGCACATTTTCAGTGACAATGCTGTGGGAAAGGCTAGGTTCTTGGAAAGGTGAATGGGGAGGGGTCCAGGTAACGTGAGCTCATTTCATTGGATACTTTTAGAGGAGTGGAGAAAAGAAATCTTCAAATGGGTCTCTAGAAAGAGCTTGCTTGTCTCTACTGTTGGTAATATTTGGGGTTTAGAAGCAAGTGGAGTGTTTAGACTAGATAAAGGCAGATGTATATATTCTTCTTTCCTTCCTTTTGTTACTATTCCTGCTTATGGGGTTTTTTTACCTCCAGTGTTACCAAAAATTCTGAACAATTTTTGATAACGCCCTTTAAAGGAAAAAGAGAGGGCAGCCAGAAGACAGTCGTTCTCTCTTCAGGTGCTTAGAACAGGCTCAGTCCAAGGCAAGTAACCTCTCCTTTCCACCATGTGAGAGAATACAAACTGTTTATTGCCCAGTAACCTCTGCTAACCAAGCAACATGCACTCTTTCAAGTGGGTATTCATCTTTTATTTAGCAGGGAAGGAGTAAACGCTGTTGCTCTCAGTCCTGATGACTGAGATTTGTTACATCCAGTTGTTTCTATTTCCTTCGTCTTAGCCTGCCATCTAGTGTTTCTGAATGGTACTAAAGCAGTTGTTTATGAATTGCTCTTAAAACTCAATTTTCTTCTTTCTTCTTTCTATATATATAAACTAGCGAAAGGCGTACCCGCGTTGCGGGAGTAAAATTCCCCCGTATGCCATCCCCCCATGTTCATCAACCCCCCATGCACAACTTTCCCCCATGCGCAACTTCCCCCCATGCGCATCAACCCCCATGCGCAACTTCCCCCATGCGCATCAACCCTCCATGCACAACTTCCCCCATGTGCATCAACCACTCATGCACATCAACCCATGTGCAACTCCCCCCCTGTGTGCAACTTCCCCCCATGCGCAACTTCCCCCCATGCGCAACTTCCCCCCATGCGCAACTTCCCCCAAGCGCATCATCCCCCATGTGGAACTTCCCCCCATGTGCAACTTCCCCCATGTGTAACTTCTCCTCATGCACATCATCCCCCTATGCGCAACTTCCCCCTATGCACAACTTCCCCCTATGCGCAACTTCCCCCATGCGCAACTTTCCCCCATGTGCAGCATCCTCACCAGTGCAACCTCTTCCTCCGAACATTGTCCCCCCAGTGCACCAGGCACTGAGCACCAAATTGACTGGATGTTGGTCAGTCTCCCATGTTAAGTATAGGACAAAAACATGTTGCCCCCTTTTCAGCCCCTGAAGGGTTAAATTTCTCCACATGGGTTCTTGGTGGGTGTTCAGGTGACAGAAGGATCCCTCCCAGAATTCCATGCTTCTAGGCCCAGCAGTTGGGGCGGAATGTTGCTGAGTCATCAATTCTCCAATGCAAAGTATAGGGAGGAAAACACGTTGTGCCCCTTTTCACCGCCTTCCGGTTGGAATTTCGGAAAACCGGTTCTTAGTGCATCCCTCCATTAGGGAAGGAACACCCTCCCCAAGTTTCACGCTTCTAGGCCCACCGGTTTTGGCAGGGCAGTGATAAGTGAGTCAGTGGGTGAGTCAGTGAGTCAGTCAGTGACTTTTCTCTTTTATATATATAAAAATATATACCTTCTGTCACATGAACACCCACCAAGAAACAATGTAGAGAAATTTAACCCTTAAGGGACTGAAAAGGGGTGCAATGTGTTTTTGTCCTATACTTAACATAGAAGTCTGACAAACCTCCAGCTAATTTTGGTTCTCGGTGCCTGGTGCACTGGGAGGGGAGGTGTTGTTTGGAGGGAGGGGGTTGCACTGGGGAGGATGCTGTGCATGGGGGGTGCACATGGGGGATGTTGTGCATGGGGGTTGTTGCGCACAGGGAGGTAATGCGCATGGGGTTGTTGTGCATGGGGGATGATGTGCATGGGGTTTGTTGCGCATGGGGGTTGATGCGCATGGAGGTTGATGCTCATGGCAAGATGCTGTGCATACAGGACTTATGCGCATGGGGGATGTTGCGCAATGGGGATGTTCCACATGGGGGTTAATGCACGTGGGGCTTGATGCGCATGGGGGGTTGATGCTCATGGGGAGATGATGTGCATGGGGGACTTATGCGCACAGGGGATGTTGCTCATGTGGGGGATGTTGCGCATGGGGGTTATTGCACATGTGAGTTGTTGCACATGGGGATAGTTGCGCTTGGGGGTTGATGCGAATGGGGTGCTGATGCGAATGGGGGATGTTGCGTATGGGGACTGATGCGCATGGGGGATGTTGCACATGGGGGGATGATGCGCATGGGGGATGATGCGCATGGGGGTTATTGCACATGTGCGTTGTTGCGCATGGGGATAGTTGCACTTGGGGGTTTGATGCTCATGGGGTGTTGATGCGCATGGGGGATGTTGCGCATGGGGGACTGATGCGCATGGGGGATGTTGCACATGGGGGGACAATGCGTTGTGGGGGGATGGCATACAAGGGAATTTTACTCCCGCAACACGGGTACACTTTTCGCTAGTCATTTATAACCTTTTGAGGACGATGGCCCAAGACTGTGGGGGAAAAAGGTTTCACACAGGCTCCCCAGACCTCCATGTTTCACTAGAGGCCCCAGGAAATTAGACCCCTTGACCGGCGGTCAGGGAAAGCCCCCCCACCTCAGGAAAATAGAGGGGTGGTAGGGTGCTCTGGGGGCGTTAGGGGCTGCCCTGGGTTGGTAAGGCTTAGTATTGGCCAACTGGGCAGCCGCTTGCTTCAATAGTGAAAGCTGCACAGGTGCACACAGCACTTGAACGTGCATGCGCCGTTCCATCTGGAGGGCAGGAGCACTACCTTAATTCCAGAGCCCAGGTCAACCAGATGGATAGATCTGTGCTTTGGGCCAGACTTTAAGCCTTGATCACATGCAAGTGGCTCAAAGCAGACATGATCCTCCTACCCCAGGGACCCCAGTCTTCCCAATAACTCTTTTCAGCAAACACATAAAAGTGGCTCAAAACAAACATGATCCCTGGGGGATCATTGCAGCGCTGCACCACCGCACGCCTCCAAAGTGTGCTCTGAGGCGCAGAAACCAGGAGGAACCCCTGGCCCTTCCACAAAGTGCACACAGGCAGCACGGCCAGGCTAGGGGCAATGGTCTGCCCTGCCTTGTTTCCATGCCTCAGGGCACTCTTTTGGAGGTGCTCTGCAGAGGTTGTGGCAGCGCCTCATAGTCAGTCATCCCAGACAATGTGGCTCTTTGCCAGATGTCCAGCAAGGGAGCAACATTTCTGGCGACATCTGGCTGGTCAGCCTACACCTACCTCACAGGGTTGTTGTAAGGACAAAAAAAAGGAACCATGCGCACCACTCTAAGCTCCTTAGGGGAAGGGTTGAATAAAAATAAGAAAATATTATTTAATGTTTTAATAATTAATAGTGTTAAGGGAGCAGTCCTAACCTAGGCCAGCACAACTCATTGGCGTTTCCTTTCCCATGGTGATATGCATATCATCCCATAGGCAGGCGCATATCTGTGCACTGGCCCTAACACTCCTCTGGGAGTGGGGCAGAAGTGCTTTACAGTCAGTCTCTGACAGCTCCAGCAGAAGCCTTTTTACTTGGAATGTTGAAGACCTGCATAGAATGTCCCTGTATCTGAAAGTTTCTTGTTTCTTTTTTTGGTTTAGTGGACCTCCTACCCAGATGTTCTAGGGATGCAGTTCAACTGGGATGGATTTTACAAGGAGGTTGGATCAGTTTTCATTGGAAGCAGCCCAGAATTTGACTTTGCCCTCTACTCATTATGCTTCATTGCTAGGCCAGGGAAAATGTGAGTATCATGCCATAAATGAGAGTCTTTTCATAGCTTTCAGTGGAGAAAAGTCAAGTTGGAATGAGGCTTGCATAATTTTGGCTTCTTCTGAAATGTGTCACAAGTGTAAAGGATACAACAATACTATATGGATCAGAGTAAAGGCTATCTAGTTGAGCATTTTGTTTCCATTCCAACAGAGGACAACAGTGTGCTTCTGGGGAGTTCACAGTTGAGGCACAAATACTGTTTATTCTCAGCATGTAATGCATTGATATGCTGATCTGCTGACAGTGATGAATGAAAGGTGCAATCCTAACTAAGGATTAGGCCAGCACAACTCATCCATCTCCCTGTACCCAAGTTGCTATGGGGAAACCAGCGCATATCTGTGCACAGGCCTAACCATCCCAGGAGAGGTGCAGAAGTGCTTATGACACTTTTGTGACACCTACAGACCAGCACGGGACTTGTGCTGACATGCTGATATTATGCCAGGGTTAGAGTTGCAGCCATGCCTACCATCCTCACTTTGATCCTCCCCCAAATCTCATCTTCTGCCTTCACAAGGAATGGTGGAGAGTGCAGGTAAGTCTGGCATGCATGGAACCATTGGCCATTTCCACCAGTGACTCCACCACACACAATGGTGGCATGATAAGGCCATTTCCAATAGCAGATTGATAGATTAAGGGCGCAATCCAGAGTAACTACAGGGAGTCCTTGCTCCGGTGTAAGAACAATTTGCTCTGGATTGCAATATGAATTTCCCATAGGTTTTAACTAAATGGTGCAGTAACTATGGGTGCACGTAAAGTCTCTTACGTGCACCCGTAGTTATTCTGGATTGTAGGGTTACTGTTATAAATTGTCCATAGTATAGGGTTGATTATAAATCACTAATATTGCTTTCAATGCTGATTCTTAGAGATTCCATGCTAGGCCTAGGTTTGGCAAAGAGTATGGCACAGTTTCAGAAGCATCACTAAGAGCCTAATTCAGCACAAATCCCAGTGTGGCAATAACATCAGACCTGATGCAATTTATATTGCATCTCATCAGGATTTTTGGCTGCTGGGTTTCCTTCATTAAGACTCTTTGAAGATGTGTTGAGCTGATTCCTGGATCCCAGTTATGGTATTGGTTTCACATTCACTAATTTAAAATATATACAGGTATTATGCTGATTGCAACACATGGATTACTTCCTACTTAAGTTAGAACTGACATTATTCCAGGCTACGATGAATGCTTGTCAGAACTCTGGCCAGTTCTAAATATTAGGTTGAAAACTCCTTTAGGGAAATATTACAGTTCTGCATACATTAGTGACCAAAATGACTAGTTGCCTGCAAAAACAACCTTGTGTATTTGCTTACAGATATAAGGGGCAATCCTAACCAACTTTCCAGCACCAATGGTAAAGGCAATGAAGCTCCAAAGTAAGGGAACAAATATTCCCTTACCTTTGCACATGCCCTATTATCAGTGGTAAAAAAAATGGTTGAAACCCCTGCTGACTGGGCAAAAGGCACTGTTTCAAGTAGGTGTTCCTCTTTGGATACTGCTAATGTAAATATTGGATATTTACATTAGCAGTGGGAGAGTAATTGGCCCTACACACAGGGTTCCCAGATGACTGGACTTCCCTGGAGAAACTAGGAAAAGGGAGGTTTACCAGAAAAAAGAAAAAAACCCCTTCCTCCGGGATTTCCCCTGGTCATTTATAATTATGGTGCACACAGCTCTAGGGTTTCCCAGAGTGGGAAAAAGATGAGGGGTGGGACCAGGAGGAAAGAGGACTTGTGCACAGTAGCAGAAGCGCACATCAGTTGCTGCTTCTCAGGGGGCTCTGCAACCCTTTTTTGGGTTGTACTACAATTTTTTTTAACTGGGTAGGAATTTTGGCTTGGGGGACAAGAATTTTGGGGTAGTTGGGGGGGGAATTTGGGGTTCGGCATCTGGTCACCCTGCCTACACACCCCTAGCAATGACTGTTCTAGTGCAGTGTTTCTCAAAGTGGGGGTCGGGACCCCTTTGGGGGGTTGCCTAGAGCTTTCCTGGGGGTCGCCTAAAGACCCCTGGTGCAGGGGGCCAGGTCAGGCTTGCCAGACCTCCGGCTGTAGCTGCACACGCACTGGGGCTGACTGACAGCCTCAGGGCCCAATCCTGTGCATGCCTACTCTGAAATAAATCCCATTGTGTTCAATGTGTGCATAGAACACACATTTCATTTATAACAATGAAAATACATCCTGCATATTGGATATTTACATTACGATTCATAACAGTAGCAAAATTACAGTTTTAAAGTAGCAATGAAAATAATTTTATGGTTGGGGGTCCCCACAACATGAGGAACTTATAAAGGGGTCACGGTGTTAGGAAGATTGAGAACCACTGTTCTAGTGGCATCTGCTAGTATTCTTTTGCATTTCAGATTGTGAGCCTTTTTGGGACAGGGACTCATTAGCTATTAATTAGCTATTCATTTTTTCATTCTCTTCATAAACTGCTTTGTGAACATCTTAGTAGAAAAGTGGTATATAAATACTGTAGATAGATATGAACCATAGTCTTGTTTATACTGAGTGTGATTAGTTGCAAATTTAGTTGCAAATCCCCAATTACTGTAGCTGAAAAGCTATAGAGATTATGCAGATAAACATATACGGTATGTTATACTACACTAGTGACTATTGTAATTCCTTTTGTAGAGCAGTTTGCCTATTTTATTCATTCTGGGCCAATGCATTTGCCAACACAATAAAGATTCCGGCATTAGATTAACATCAATTTTCTCTTCTTCAGATGTGACTTGAAAATTGGGGGCCAAGATTTAAAGATAAAGACATACACCTGGGATAAATCCACCTATGGCAATGGCAAAAAGCACATTGCCACAGCTTATGTGGAGTCCTCATGAAGTTGCCAAGTCCACAACCCTGCAAGGCTATCCTGAATGATGACCAGATGTAACCTGATCATTGCCTAGATGCTCTTCTCTTTACACTATACCTGAAGAAGCTCTCCAGTGAACCAATTATTTATTTTTAGTGCAATAGTAGTATTTCTTTGTTGGCTTAGTAGTGTGGAATGTGCAATAGAGCTGTTGGAACATAAGTGATTTATCTGTCACATGGAGTGAACTGAAAATAGTGAAAGGCAAGTCATCTGAGGAATGACTTGCAATCCTAAAGACACTTTCTTTAGGCTGCAATCCTAAAGACACCATGGGAGTAAGAACCATTGAATTCAATGGGACTTACTTATGAGTAGATATGAGTAGAATGTGCCCTTAAAGAATTTTTAATAAACTAGTAAACTTCTAAAGAAATTATTCACATTGTCAGACCTGAGTGGTGAAATGTAAAAATGTGGCTGAAGCTGTTTCCCAGCATCCATTGTGGCAATGATGTATCAAAATGCAATTACTGAAAGGGCTCTTAGCAAGTGGCACATAAATCAGGAAGCCCCATTCAGATTAATTGGTGGAATGAGCATAATCTTACCAAAAGCAGTGGATTTACTCCTGAGTCTTTGGTACTCAATATAATTGAGTGGGCTGATGAATCGCTTTACAACTAGGAAACTCATATTCAAACGCTTGCTGTGCCATGGACTGTTTCTAAATTCTGTTTCTATGATGACTGTTTCTAAATTCCTCAGTCTATGAGGAATGACTGTTTCTAATGATTTGTTTCTGAATGACCATTTCTAAATTCCTCATCTATCACAAATTTTCAAGAAGCGTGCCACAGTACTTTGATGTGCCATGATCACTCCATAGGTGGGCTACAGGGGTTTGGGGGAGGATTATGTATTAGCAGGGCCATTGGGGGACGTCGGGCCCCCACCAGCCACGTGGTGTGCCTTGCCAATTTTTCAAAAACTAATGGCATGCTTTGACAACTTTAGCACTGTCAGTGTTCCATTAGATGAAAACAGTTGGAAATCATAGCTATTCTACCTGTTTTGTGGTTTGTTTTGAAGATAAATGAGATTGATTGCAAATACTTGAAATATTTGCTGTGGGCATTACTAACAATGGAAATATGAGTTCTCTAAACTCCTCTCTGTGTTGTGACTTACTACATTTCCCAGAGGTAGTAATGCTTTATGGCAGAACACTCTACACTATTAGATTTCAAGCAGTTTTATTATAGATTTGTGATGATTTCATATTTACTGTACATTGCCTTACAGCATTATTGATTAATCCTTGCTGCATTATTGATTCTGGCCAAGGATAAAGATATAAGCTTGGTCTCTGAATTATTGCTCTGAATCTTTTAGATATTGGTGCTCAAACCATGTTCTGGGGGCCTTTTGTAGCCCTTAGGGATCCCAAATCTGGCCTGCTGAGAGTCCCAGTCTCCAAAATGCCTCTGCCCCACCAGAGATTTGCTGGAGCCCACACTGGCCCAATATGACAGGCCAACATGAGCTGCAGGGCAATCTTTCTCTTAATGAAACTTGATGCTTCATGTCTATGAAGCAGCAGCAGCAGCAATGAAAGAAAGCCCAGCTGCATTTTGTGCTACACCTTTTATAGAGTTTATCTCTGTGCAAGAGGTGTGTGGTCTACAGTTGGTAAAACATCCCTGTCTGTTCCATCTGTCTCTGTAAATTCATTCATTTATATAGGTTGAATCTCTAGTGTATCCATTTATGTAAATTTATTCAATTTTAAATGTCAATTCTTTTTTCCGGTCCCTGACACAGTGGTGTGGCCTTCTTAATAAAAAATTTGGGCACCCTTAACTATGCACTTTTCAATATGGAATTTGAACTTGGAAATCCGAATTAACAGATTAACTATAAATGTAAACAAAAAACAAAAAACAAGACTTTCAAAATTTGAGTCTTTACGGTTGTGGGCATCTCTTGGTTTTTCTTAATTTTGTCAGATATCAAATAAGAAATCTCATATCAAAACATTTATTTATTGTCAAAAATAATAATTGCCAAAATGACATTTCATGTTAATGAGCAAACACTGAATGTAGACACTGAGTACAAAAGTCTAATAGCAAATGTTCAAATTACATCTTGTTGGTGTCAAACACTGATGCAAATATGTTAGCATTCAGAGAATATTCCACATCACATTCACCATTTGTGGGGTGATGCACACTGGGTGGGGTGTGCCACCAGGTGACACCAAAAAAGCAACTTTGCAATGGTGCATACCAGCCCATATGTCAGTGGCTTTGTCTTGAAGAGCAGAGTCCAACACAAAATTCTACTTCGAAATAGCACTTTCCTATCAAAACCACAAACAGAAACCAAAAATATGCATACAGTTCTATGGGAAAGTGAATGTAATCCATAGTGTGGCTTTCGTCATGAGGAGCAGGCAGAGGAGAAGGCAGAGAGGAATCCAAGGGTCCTGATCCAATGAACGCAGCTCCCAAAATCACCCCAGAAGGAAGTTCCCTCCTTCAAGCATCCCTTTGTATTGAAACCAATTGAAAGTGAAACTGTACAGTAGGGTTTACTCACGAGTAAGCAAACATGGTTTTAGCTGATGTGGAAGCTCAGTCCAGAGGGTGCAAGGCTTCCAAAGGACCTGATCCCAGGCACCTGGAGCTTATAAGTGTTCCAGAAGGCAGCCCCCAACACTGAAAATGATAAAAACTGGCTCCACAGGTAATTTTTTAAATTAAATTTTTTAAATTAAAAAAAATTATTTGTAATGTCACGTGATAGTCCAAACTCCTTTCCTCCCCTCCCCAAGCCTATTTTACTGTCCTTATTCATCTGGGGTTCTAATGTTTATTGGGGGGGAGGGTGTTAAGGCTGTTTTTAATTTTTTATTTTTTTACCAGATTTGGGGCACAATCCAGAGTAAGGGCAGTGAGGGGTGCCCTAGCTGGGCTGCCCCAACTATTCTGAATCCTGAGCAGAAAGTTATGCATCATCCAGAGAGTCAGGAAGCCTGGGCTGCCCTCACTGCTCCAGAGAATGCTAAGTAGACATCAATTTAGTGACAGCTGGGGTGGGCATACTCTCAAGGAGACCACCCCCAGATCCGGAAAAAATTCCTGATGGTTTGGGCGGTTCGGCAGTGGAACAGATTGCCAAGGGAGGTGGTGGACTCTCCCTCACTGGGGATCTTCAAGCAGAGGCTCGACGAGCACCTGTCGGGGATGCTCTAGGGGGATTTCCTGCTGCAGGCAGGGGGTTGGACTAGACGACCTACTAGGTCCCTTCCAACTCTATGATTCTATTATTCTATCACACTGAACAGGGAACAGCTGTGGTGCCTGCCTTATAAGGAAGCCCAGCAGTTCCTGACAACCATTTACAGCTGCGGTTCCTCGAGTGTAGGATGGATGCTTGGCGTGGCCTGCTGTATCCCCTGGTTAGTGGGCTGCTATTGTTGTTCCATATGGTGAGACTGAGAGGCAGGGGTTGCAACTAGGCTGGTCAAGAAATCAGATTTTTGGCCAACACTGTCATTCTTACTCAGGCCTTATCATGGACCCGTTATTATACCTGCTCCTTGGGTGGTATAACTCTGAGGAGCTGGAAGAGGGAATTTCCGCTCTGGAAGCAGGTTCTGGATATAGAGTAACTGCTCTGCCATAGGCAATGCTCAACATGCCTTCAACATGCCTTTCCTGAACTGCCTAGGCTCCCCCAGTTAGGGCAGCCCAGGTCCACATCTCTTGGGGCAGCCTATCAGCCCAATCCAGAGCAACTAATCTGTCCACATAAGAGCCCTTAGGTTGCCCTATCTAACACTAGGTTGGAACAACTGCAAGATGCTCCAGCCCAGTTACTCTGAAGGAGGCTTAGGGCAGAGCAAGGCAAGATAGGGTGCCCTAAGAGAGGTGGACCTGCTCTGCCCTAACTGGGGCAGCCTAAGCAGCTCAGGAGAGGCAAGTTGAGGGCATGTTTAGCATTGCCTAGGGCAGAGCAGTTACTCTGTATCCAGAGCCTGTTTCCAAGGCAGAAATGCCCTCTTCCAGCCCTCAGAGTTATACCACCTCAGGAGCAGGTATAGTAATGAGTAGACCCATAGGGGTCCATGATAAGGCCCGAGTAAGAATGGCAGCGCTGACCAAAAATCTGAGTTCTTGGCCAGCCTAGCTGCAACCCCTTCCTCTCAACCTCAGGATATGGAACAAACTACGGCTGCCCACAAACCTCAGGATACAGCAGGCCACTCCAAGAAGCCCCTTGTATTCACTGTAGAATGTCCTGGCATCTCATCAGAGACTCCTTATAAGGCAGGCACCCAGTGGCGTCACCAGACTGGTGCGGGCTGCATTGGGGATGCGCTCCGTATGGGGTGATGTGCTGGAGGAGTTTGACTGTCCTTTGGCAGGCCCTGGGCGTCAGCACACCCATTCAGGCCTGCTCCAAGGCGGAGAATCAGCCAGAAGCTGCCACTTGTCTGAGGAGCTGGCCTGAACGGCCATCTGAGATGCACTGCGCAGAAACACACTGAGCATGCCGAACAGCTTCAGAGGAGACTTCCTTAGAGCAGAGAAAGTCCGTGCCTCTGCACAGCCATTCGGCCTCACTCAGGAGGCGGAGCGGCAGCCGAATGGCTTCAGAAAGAGTACTGCACAGGCACCAACTCTGACGCCTGCACAGTCTCCCCCGAAGCCAAAAGGCTTCAGAAAAGTACTGCGCAGGTGTCCGAGATGGCGCCAACTTTGGTGACTGTGCAGTCCAGGTGGAGGGGGGGGGGGCGCACATCCCAGGGATGACGCACAGACTTCCGCACCAGGTGACGTGCAGAGTCATGTCACCACTGTAGGCACCACAGCTGTTCCTTGTTCAGTGTGATCTGAGGGGTGTCTCCTCAGGAGCAAGTCTTCCCCTTGTGTCAATTACTTAGCATGCTCTGGAGCAGTTAGGGCAGCCCAGGCTTCCTGACTCTCTGGATTCAGCATAACTTTCTGCTCTGGATACAGAATAGTTAGGAGAGTGCAGTTAGGTCAGAGCAGGCTGAATTTGCTCTGGATTGCAGCCTATGTCGCCTTAGGCTCCCCATAAGCCTTTTCCAGAGTAAATAGGGTGGAGCATCTTGCAGTTGCTCCACCCTAGTGAAAGATATGGCAACCCAAGTGCCTCTTTTTCTAGGACATGTCCTCTAAATCAGTGGTGGGCTCCAGCAGGTTCGCACCTACTCTGTAGAACCGGTTGTTAATGAGAGACAGGACATATAAAGTTTAAAAACAGCCATTTAAAAGTGGCTGCCAGATGGGCATAGAACCGGTTGTTAATTTCTTTGAATCCCATCACTGCTCTAAATGTCTCCTAGGCTTTACAGCTAAAAGCTATCTCCATTGTCCTCCTTTTCCTTTTGAGAAGGCAGCCAATAGCCTGCTTGGAATTGATAAATTATCTTTATAATAATTATTATCTTTATAATAATTATTATAAAGTATATATAATAAATTTATTATTTATAAATTATAAAGTATTATAATTATTATATATAATAATGATATAATTATTAAAAAATTATATAAGTATTATATATAAGTATATAATTATATACTTAATTATATAAGTATATAAAATAATTATTAAAAATTATATAAGTATTATTATAAAGTATATATAATAAATTTATTTATTATTATTATTATTATTATTATTATTATTATTATTATTATTATTATTATTATTATATTGAAAATCAACAGAAATACAGAATGAACAATTTCATGCTGGTTTCATTCACATCACCAGTTGGACCCTTCCCACGTGTCTAGGACTGTGTGTTGTAGCGGTGCATAATACGTGCTGATCCTAGAAAAGCAGTTGACAGAGTGATATTTTGTCAATGCCAATAGTTTTCAAGTGCCTGCCAAGGTCTTTCAGCTCTGCACCCAGTGTGCCAATTTTCACTGGAACCGCTGGCTTATCCCAGATTTGCTGCAATTCAATTTTGAGTAGATATACATAGGATTGGGCTGTACTGCTGCAGTTTTATGCACACTTTCCTGGGAGTAAACCAGGGGTGGGCAGAAGGCGGTTTGGGCCGGCTACAGGAGACGTACTACGCCTGCGCCAAACTTGACCTTGGTAGCGGGAGATTTTTTCCAGTTGTTTCTCTTCAATTCTGCTGTCACCTGGTATGGCAATGTCAACTCTTGGGAAGGGTCCGACTGGTGATGTGAATGAAACCAGCACGAAATTGTTTGCTGTGTATTTATGATGATGATGATGATGATGATGATGATAATTATTATTATTATAATAATAATTATTATTATTATAATAAATTATAAAACTGAGAAGTCACTGACTGACTCACTAACTGACTCAGGTACTCTCAGCCAAAACTGCTGGTCCTAGAAGTGTGAAATTTGGGTGTTCCTTCCATGATGGAGGCACCCACTAAGAATGGTTTTTGGAAATTCCAACCAGAAAGGGGTGAAAAAGAGTGCAACACATTTTCTTCCCTATACTTTACATTGAAGAATCTCTGACTGATGGATGCTGTGCCACAACCCCTGGAACAACCCCAGCAATTTTTCCTCTCCTTCTGGCTGTTCTCTAATAGTTCCATGTCTAAAAGAATGCAGTGTAATCTGCTTCCACTAGGGAATGATGATGCCACTTGATTATCTGATAACGTGCCTGGTTGGATTGTTCCACATCCATGTTATCTAGCTGTAGGAACAGCTTAATTGTCTCTAGCTTAACTGCCAGAAGAAGTTGAAATGGTAAGGGATTTCAAATATAAAGTCCATGGGATAGATACAAACCCTCGCTCTTCATCCAGCCCATGTAATAATTGAGCTCTCTTAGAACTCAGCTTTCAGCTGCTGAGCTATGAAGTTACCTTAGCAGAAGTTGTACTATTGAAAGTGTGGCCATTGTTATAATTGGGTTCTTCCATATACTGAAAACAGGATCAAGATTTGCTTTTTTTTCTTCAGTCATTTGCAACTAAAGAATTCTGAGTTCAAAAGGTGTCTATTTATTGGTTTTTACCTGTTTAACTGACTTGTGCACTTGTGAAAGTGCAGACTTGAGTCTAGGGTCACTGGACCTCCATGACACGACTCAATTTGAATGACTTTGGGGTGATACCATGAGTCACCAAGTGAGTCGTTTTAGAGTTAAAATCACCAGCATCAACATAATTCTACATCTCATTTGAATTGAGTGCCCCTGAAAACAGTAAGCACCCAAACATAGGAAAGGACTCAAATCTGGGGTGTTACAACTTGAGTGTTTTAGAATTTCCAAACTCTGTGACCAGCATCTCAAAGCAACACACCATCACCTTGTGTGGGAGGCCTTACACTCCACACCAGCCAAGGGAGCAAGTAAAAGCAGCAGTGCAGTTTCAAAAGGATTTAATGCAGTGGAGCTTAGGCAAGGGGCTTCCTTCTGGGGTGATTTTGGAGGCTGCATTCATTGGATCATGACCATTCTGGTGTCCTGTGATTTCTCTTAGCCTGGCCTTTCTGGTGGACTATGGCACATTCACCTACTCATGAGCAAATCCGCGAAATGGAGCACTTTCACTTTCCCCTAGAGCTCAATGCATATTTTTGATTTTTAGTTTTTTGGCCATAACCTTTGATAGAAAGGAGGTATTTCAAAACAGAGTTTTGCACTGGATCATGCTCTACAATATGCATCCAACAACATATGACTTGATTGGGATACTGAATCACATACTGAAGGACAATGAAGCCCTTTTACAGGACACTTGGACAAAAGGCTAAAAAAGAGAAGAAATCCAGGAATTTCTGGTCATATATTCACTTTGACTTCCTGAGCAGAAAGTCACCTGGCATTTCTCAGATGAACTTTCACTGCTGTTCTGCATGTCAGTTCACTTTTATTCCTAACACAGGGGCTGAGGTGCTAAGGGTCTCCACTACAGCACAGCTTGACTTGCACAGAGTGGCAAGTCCAAAGCCTTGTAGACAGGGCCTCCAAGAGAAATTTGTTAAGGTGGTACAAAACCCATTTGGGGCTCCGAAGAATGGCAAAATTATTTTGAAATTAAATAATTAAGGCTAATTAATGTGCAACAAACTTCAACAAGTGCTCATTTATTGATCATATAAAACATTATGTTAAAGCATACCGGTATTCAAGTAATGTGACAATATGTTTTAATGTAAAACAACAGTAAAAAAAAACTTTCAATCTTTGAAACTATATGTATGTATGTGTGTGTTATGTATATATGTATGCGTGCATGAATGAGTATGTGTGTATGTATTGTTAGTAACAAACACTCAAATGGGCCCCTTTGTAGCTCTCGGGCCCCGGAACAATGTACGTGCTGTACCCCCCTCTCATAGGCTCTGCTTGTAGACTGACGACACAAGGCCAATAGGCAGGTTTTGAAGTTTGGCTCACTGGTCAACAAAAGACACAGCTCCGCCCTCTTGGGGTCAGGTGAAGACCCTCAAGGGAGGGCAGAACCCAAAGGTGGGCCTTATAAAGGGTAAGCAGAGGTAACCCGCCCTCTTTGTGCTTTGGGCAGGCAAACAATAGCTCTAGGGCCCCAGAACAATGTACCTGCTGTACCCCTCCCCCTCTCATAGGCCCTGCTTGTAGACATGTAGGATCTTACCAGTCCAAAGCCTTGAAGGCATTTCTTTGCCTTCCCTCCCTCCCCTGCTGAGTAGGGGAGAGAGAAGTGGCAGGAGCAGCCGCAACAGCATCCCCCAGGTCCCAAGGTAGAGAGACGCATCTTGAATAGGGGCCTCCTGATTGCTGCGCTTTGAGTCGGCAGCCACTGGGAGCTGGGATCTGAGTGGCTTGACAGATGGCTCAGCTGCAACAGTTTCGGAGCAATAGCGATGGGCTTCCCTCCACCATCTGCCAGAGGGTCACAGGTGACACCCAAACATTGCAGTTTTTGGAGGGGACACACACACAAAAAGATGCCAGGGCTTGATTTATAGAAATACACTCTGCAGGCAATAGGCAGGACAGACTTTGCTTATTCCAAGTGGTTCTCCAAAGCCAGTTTACAGCTGTGGCCTGTGTTCTGTTCCCTTGTGAAATAGGAAGGGAAAGATCACATCCCTTCGGCCAGCAGCACATTTACTGGCATGAATGTATGTTTATGTTTAATAAAGTGGCCTGAAGGCGAGAAGAGCACCACACACATTACTGTTAGTTTGGCTTCTTCCCACTGTGGTTTGCCTTGTGGGATTTGGCCTCTGCCCAATGGCTCTCCTCTGATAGGGATTTCCCATTGCTTTATTGGGGTCTCCAGTCAGAAACACCACAGAGAAGCCCCCTCCCACTGGCCACCACCAGGGAACAAGCAACAGAACTCACTTCCTTCCTCCTCCCATGTGCTCCAGTCAGAAACACCACAGAGAAGCCCCTGTTTCTGTTTCAAGAGTATGGCTTAATAAGAAGCTGACGGAACATACAAAGATCCAGGTCTGTAGAGCTTGCGTCCTGAGCACACTCTTGTACTGCAGCGAGTCTTGGACCCTTTATGCATGGCAGGAGAGAAAGCTGAACACCTTCCATATGCGCTGTCTCCGACATATTCTTGGCATCACCTGGCGTGACAAAGTTTCAAACAACGCAGTCTTGGAACGTGCTGGAATCTCTAGCATGTTCACACTTCTGAAACAGCGACGTCTACGCTAGCTTGGGCATGTCGTGAGAATGGCTGGTGGTCGGATTCCAAAAGATCTCCTATTTGGAGAATTAGTGCAGGGAAAGCGCACTAGCGGGAGACCACAACTGCGATACAAAGACATCTGCAGGAGGGATCTAAAGGCCTTGGGAATGGACATCAACAGCTGGGAAACCTTGACCTCCAATCGTTCAGCATGGAGGCAAAAGACCCAGCATGGCCTTCTCCAACTGGAAGAGACACTTGTTCGGCAGGCTAAAGCAAAGAGACAGACCAAAAAGCAGCGAAACCTGGGGCCTGGGCAGGGGACGGAATTTATTTGTCCTCAGTGTGGAAGGGATTGCCACTCTCGAATTGGCCTTTTTAGCCACACTAGATGTTGTTTCAGGTCCTCCAATCAGAGCACGATCCCAGTCTTTCGAGACTGTAGGATGCCAATGAATATGAATGAATGAATGAATGAATGAATGAATTGGGGTTTGTGGGTAGATGTCCTACTTTGCCTGTACCCCTAAGTGCACCAGATTATTTGCCTCAAAAAGTGGCACATTCCTCAAAGAAACTGAACTTGGAATATTCAGTGTTGTTGCACAGCAGTGCATCTCATCTTAGATAATTGGTATTCGGGCATTTCAGCCCAGGACCCCCTTCTAAGAATGGTAATCTGTCCAGGACCTCCCGGAAGTGATGTCATGACTAGAAGTGACATTAAAGGTGCCAATGCCAGATTCCAAGATGGCTGAACCCATCTTTTCACAACCCCACTAAAAGGAATGGGGAATGGGTGAATTGTGCCAGCCTAAATTGGTTAGGAATGCTCCCTAAAGCTGATGCATTGGGACACCAAACCAATCTCAAGGCCAGTGGTTCCCTAACTTAGGGCACAATCCTATCCATGTCTACTTAGAAGTACAATAAGTCCTATTGTGTTTAATGGGAAAGTGTGTTTAGGATTGCAGACTTATTCAACTAGGGACTCCCTTGACTAATGGCCCATTGGCCATGGCTCCATGGTATATATTGTATTGGATGGTGAGTTTTATGCAAGGATTTCATAGCTCCCCCTGGTTTTCAGTTTTTGAATCATTGCTCTAAGTCACTACTGAAACAATCCTGGCGATTTTAATATGGCCTCCCTAGCTCAATGACTCTGTCATGTGGGAGGGGGAGAGGTCATCCAATAATGGTTCAGCCAGACTTGGCAACCCTAGTTAGCATGTACACAGGACAGGGCCTTTGAACTGACCCCGGTCAGCTTCTTTCCTTAGGGGTTTGTGATACTCCCTTTTTCTAGTTCTTAAGAAAGCTCAAGGCATACTTGTCTGCAGAAGGTGCAAAAGACATTTGCCAGGCTTTTGAGAGTTGATTAATGAGTATGTCCTGGTAGTGTATTGTGGCTGCTACCATGTGGGAGTGTATTGCAGCTGCTACCTACAACTTTTTACTGTCTCTGATTAATTTTACAATACAGTAATTGGGTTAATTGTTCTGAATTATTTTTATTCCATTCTGTTAACAGTCTTGGGATCTGTGGGGTGAAATGTGGGGTAGACATTGATTAGAAAGATCCTTTTGAAGCACAATGGTGCAAAATTATGCATGCCTATTTAGAAATTAGGTTGAAATCCAGCACAACTCATTGGTCTTCCCATTTCCATTGTGATGTAGGGAGACAAATGCATTCCTTCACCAGGAGTAGTGCAAAAGTGCCTTACTTCACATTTGTGACACCCCCAGACCAGCAAGACTTGTGCTGGGGCTCAGACCAGCCTAATTGGGGATTAGGATCACAGCCCAAGTCTAATGGAATTCAGTGATACTAAGTGTGTATATGACTGATGCCACAAATGTGCCTTATCTTTTACTGGTATTTCTCTCTCTCTCTCTCTCTGTGTGTGTGTGTGTGTGTGTGTGTGTGTGTGTGAGAGAGAGAGAGAGAGAGAGAGAATTCAGTTCAGCAGTGGGTGTTGGAATATAAAACAAAACTTGAGAGCACAACAAAGGCTGGTGCAATGGACCGGGAAGAGAGGTTCAGTTTGAGGCTGGCGAGCGGATTGTCAGACATCTGTTGCCAATGAAAGGATGACATGGATGGGACATCCCCAGGCCTACATCTGACAGGGGGAGCTTTATCTCTCAGAGGGGCTGCTGGAGCCTCACACCCCACCTGAGCACAGCAAACTCAGGGAATTTAAGATGGTGATGCCAGCCCCTCCCTGGAGTGTCTTGTGGATGGGCTCTTTTTGAGTTTGTTTGGTTAATGACTTTGCAGCAGAGCATCTGGGTGACGCTTGGATAGGAGTCCCTGTAGGATGCTCCTCATACAGCTCTGGAACAACAGAAGGGGCTACAAATGAGACAATAGTGGGCAGAAGAGAAACCCTCTCTGAGTACTTCCATCAGTGAGGTACCTTGGCCCCACTTGGGACTGTCTTTCCTTTATTGGGTCTCCGGCTGGTGCTATTCTCAGGGGGACAATGCAGAGAGGCAGCAACTCTCAGAAGTCTAAGATATCACTTTCCAAATCAATGGTTTCAAAACCAGTTCAAATCCCTTAAGTGTAGTTTAGGGTATTAGAGCCAATCTTATAATTCGGCAGTTCAATTTGGTGCCTGGGGCTCCAATGTGGTGCCTGGGGCTCCATTAAGGTCTTAGAGATTGTCAGTCATTTGTATTTTTATAGGATGGGACACTGCACCAATTAGATGGTCCACCTCAAGCTTCAAAATGGCTTTTCCAGGCCCTGTGCAGCTATCTTTTCTATAAGTTGTCATTCTTCTGAGGTGATTTTGGAGGCTGTGTTCATGATTATGACCATTCTCATGTCCTGTGATTCCTTTTAGCCTGAACTTTCTGGTTCACATTCACCTACTCATGAGCAAAGCCGCAATATGGAGCACTTTCACTTTCCCTTAGAGCTCAATGCATATTTTTGATTTTTAATTATCAGCCCCCAATCCATGAATTTCAGCCCCCAATCCAAATTGTTCCTTCAACTATGAGAAACCCTATGACAAGCCTGTGTTAAGGACCCTACTATGATGTTGTATAACTGAAAATTGTGAAAATTGTGTAACTGAAGTTGTGTAACTGAAAATCCTCTTAAATTGATAAGATATGTGGAGACAGAATTCGATGGTTGAGGTTTCACACACAATGAAACCAGTTTAACCCGTTTCAGTGATCTGGAATTCATAACAGCATGGGACACTTGTTCATGTGGGTGGTCTATCTTTATTAGGATTGGCAACACAGCAAGAACAGAAGGAGCACACAAATGCTGCCTTTAAACTTTGGTCAAAGGATTTAAAGAAGCAACAGGCTCAGAAGGAGGCAAATTAGCACATTTGCCTAGGGTGTACATAAGTAGCCAAGCTTAGGCCACTGTCATTCCCAGGAGCTGCATGAGAGACAGTACTCACTGCCCAATGTATCCCACCTTCCCCCCATGCTGTATGCAGGAACAAAGAGTGTATGCTGTATTGGGACGCATTGGGAAGCATGATATGCTGAATTGGAGACTGATTGGGATGCAGAGGAGAAGCAAGTGAAAATATTTTCACTTACCCCCTATGTAACCATCTCAGGTTGCAAAAGTGAAATGCCCTTTTGCCCCTCAAAGGTGTGTTGCAAATGTGCTGTAAAACAAGTTTGCACCCTTTTGAGTAAGGGAGGCTGGTGCAAGAATGTGTGCCAGTCACCCTCTTATGGAGCAAGGCCCCAGCTGGTTAAGTAGGTGTCTGGCGGGAATGGGGAGAGTAGGAAGGAGGCTTAGGGGTGTTTTGAGGAGTGGGTAGGCAGCGGGCTAGCAGGACTGTGGTGGAAGGGAAGATAGTGTGAGGTAGGAACTTAAGCTAGTTCCTACCCTTGTTTCTAAGCAACCCAGGGCAGTCCCAGGCTGCTCAAATTTGCACCACATGTCAGATGGTGTAGATCTAAGTAACCTCATTGAGATGCTGTGGTTCTACCCAGAGAAAAGGGAAATTACTCAGCTCAACCAGTCCCAAACTTGCACTTGATATAGCACAGCCTGCCAAAAAAACAAAATATAAAAACAAAAAAAATTAAATTTTTGGCATTTTGTAAAGCAGGTAGGAATTTTGGCTTGGGGGGGTAGGAATTTTGGCCTTGGAGTTCAGGAATTTTGCGTTTGGCGTCTGGTCACCCTGTTCTATATGCCAACCCATCTAGCCTACCGCTGAGCTACAATTCCTCTCCTAAGGGCTATAGGGGTCATAGTTGCAAGCCCTGCAGTTTGGTAATCATTACTACAGGCATAGGAGCTGGCTTTGCCTTGAATCCAAAGAGAATGCCAACTATTAGAGCTTCCACAAAGTGAGGGTGAAGAGGGGTAGAGTATGCTTTGAGCCTGATTTCAGTAAGCTGAATGCATTAACACTAATCTCAGAGACCTTTGGGATGCTCACTAATCCTTTCCAGTAAGCAATATGGCTATAAGTACCCTGATGGCACTCTGGCCACATCTGGTAGCAGAACACATAGGGAAGCCTAGTTTTATTTTTGCCTAAGAGGGTGAGAAGAACATGTGTAGGTGGGAGGTTTTGTGTGTACTTTTGTATGTGTGCGTGTGCACACAAACATGCTTGTAGAAGAGAAGCAGATGAAGTGGGGAGGCAGATGACAAAAATCAGATGCAGTGGAGTTTAAGGGCTTGGAATCATAGAATCATAGAGTTGGAAGGGACCTGGTAGGTCATCTAGTCCAACCCCCTGCCTGCAGCAGGAAATCCCCCTAGAGCATCCCCAACAGGTGCTCGTCGAGCCTCTGCTTGATGATCCCCAGTGAGGGAGAGTCCACCACCTCCCTTGGCAATCTGTTCCACCGCCGAACCGCCCTCACCGCCAGGAATTCTTTCCGGCTATCCAACCGGAATCTCCTCTCTTGCAGTTTGTACCCATTGGTTCAAGTTCTACTTTCAGAAGCAGCTATGAACAAATGAGCCCCTTCCTCCCTATGACAGCCCTTCAGGTATCTGAAGAGGGCAATCATGTCTCCTCTCAGCCTCCTCTTCTCCAGGTTGAATATCCCAAGTTCCCTCAACCTTTCCTTGTAGGGTTTCCCTTCCATCCCACTGATCATTCTTGTCGCTCTCTTCTGGACTTACTGAACACAGTACTCAAGGTGTGGTCTGACCAATCTATATATATAAAAGAGAAAAGTCACTCACTGACTCACTGACTGACTCACCTGCTGACTCATCACCGCCCTGCTAAAACCGCTGGGTCTAGAAGTGTGAAATTTGGGGTGGGTGTTCCTTCCGTAAGGGAGGGGTGCACTAAGAACCGGTTTTCGGAAATTCCAACCGGAAGGGGGTGAAAAGGGGCGCAACACGTTTTTCTCTCTATACTTTGCATTGAGAATTGCTGACTCATCAACATTCTGCCCCAACTGCTGGGCCTGAAGCATGGAATTCTGGGAGTTCCTTCTGTCACCTGAACTCCCACCAAGAACCATCTGGAGAAATTTAACCCTTCAGGGGCTGAAAAGGGGCCAACGTGTTTCTGTCCTAAACTTAACATGGGAGACTGAACAACATCCAGCCAATATGGTGCTCAGTGCCTGGTGCACTGGGGGGATGTTTTTCGGAGGAAGAGGTTGCACTGGCGAGGATGCTGTGCATGGGGGGAAGTTGCGCATGGGAGGATGATGCGCATGGGGGGAAGTTGTGCATGGGGGAAATTGTGCATGGAGGAAATTTCGCATGGGGGACTAATGCACATGGGGAACGTTGTCCATGGGAGGATGATGCGCATGGGAGGAAAGATGCGCATGGGGGGAAGTTGCGCATGGGGGGAAGTTGCGTATGGGGGAAGTTGCGCATGGGGGAATGATGCGCATGGGGATGATGTGCATGGGGGAAAGTTGCGCATGGGGGTTGATGCTCATGGGAGAAAGTTGTGCATCAGCGGATGATGCGCATGGGGGAAAGTTGCGCATTGGCGGATGATGCGCATGGGGAAAAGTTGTGCAGGGGGGAAGTTGCACATGGGGAAAGTTGCGCATGGGAGGAAAGTTGCGCATGGGGGAAGTTGCACATGGGGGAAGTTGCGCATCGGCGGATGATGCGCATGGGGAAAGTTGCTCATGAAGGGATGATGCGCATGGGGGAAATTGCGCATGAGGGGATGATGAGCATGGGTGGAAGATGCGCATGGGGAAGTTGCGCATGGGGGAAGTTGCACATGGGGGAATGATGCGCTTGGGGAAATGATGCGTATGGGGATGATGTGCATGGGGGAAAGTTGAGCATGGAGGAAAGTTGCACATGGGGGAAAGTTGTGCATGGGGGTTGATGTGCATGGGGGAAAGTTGCGCATGGGGGAAAGTTGCACATGGAGAAAGTTGCGCATGGGAGGAAAGTTGCGCATGGGGGGAAGTTGCACATGGGGGAAGTTGCGCATCGGCGGATGATGCGCATGGGGAAAATTGCGCATGAGGGGATGATGCGCATGGGGGAAGTTGCACATGGGTGGAAATTGCGCATGGGGAAAGTTGCGCATGGGGGATGATGCGCATGAGGGAAAGTTGCGCATGGGGGTTGATGCGCATGAGGGAAAGTTGCGCGTGGGGGAAAGTTGCGCATCGGCTGATGATGCGCATGGGGAAAGTTGCACATGGGGGGATGATGCGCATGGGTGGAAGTTGCACATGGGGGATGATGTGCATGGGGGAAAGTTGCACATGGGGATGATGCGCATGAGGGAAAGTTGTGCATGGGGGAAAGTTGCGCATGGGGGTTGATGCGCATGGGGGAAAGTTGCGCATGGGGGAAAGTTGCACATGGGGAAATGTTGTGCATGGGGGAAGTTGCGCATGGGTGGATGATGCGCATCGGTGGATGATGCACATGGGGTATGTTGCGCATGGGTGGAAGTTGCGCATGGGGGAAAGTTGCGCATGGGGTTGATGCACATGAGGGAAAGTTGCACATGGGGGAAAGTTGCGCATGGGGAAAAGTTGCGCATTGGCGGATGATGTGCATGGGGGAAAGTTGTACATGAGGGGATGTTGCACATGGGGGGATGATGCGCATGGAGGGATGATGCGCATGGGGAAAGTGGCACATGGGCTGTTTCTGTGCCATGAGGGGATGGCAAAGGGGAAAATGTTACACCTGCAACGCGGGTACGCTTTTCGCTAGTGCTGAATAAAGAGGAACTAGAACTTCTCGCGACTTGGAAGCTACAGTCCTCTTAATGCAGCCTAAAATGGCATTTGCCTTCTTTGCAGACATATCACACTGCATCCCCACCACCACCACCACCATCTCTTCAGTCATTTCCTCTGCACCTTTCCTGCATCAAGCTAAGATATCCATCTGCTATCTGGAGTCAAAAATTTTATAGCCCCCCCAAAATCAAATTTATGCAAGTATATTGGTTGCTTGCATCAACCCCCATATGCATCATCCCCATGCGCATCAACCCCCATGCGCAAGATCCCCCCATGCGCAAGATCCCCCATGCACATCATCCCCATGTGCACCAACCCCCATGTGCACCATCTCCCCATGTGCACCATCTCCCCATGCGCAACATACCCCATGCGCAACATACCCCCCATGAGCATCAACCCCCCCAATGTGCATCGCTCCCATGCGCATCATCCCATGTGCAACACCCCTCCATGCACAGCATCCTCCCCAGTGCAACGTCTTCCTCTGAACAACATCCCCCCAGTGCAATGGGCAGTGTATAGGACAAAAACATATTTCAGTCCCTTAACTGTTAAATTTTTCCACATCAGTTCTTGGTGGGTGTTGATGTCACAGAAGGAAAACCCTCCCCGAATTTCATGCTTCTTGGTCCGGGGGGTTGGGGCAGAACTTCCCTCAGTCACCAATTCCTCAATGCAAAGTATAGGGAGGAAAACGTGTTGCACCCCTTTTCACCCCCTTCTGGTTGGAATTTCCGAAAACCAGTTCTCAGTCTACCCCTTGGTCACAGAAGGAACACCCACCCCAAATGTCATGCTTCTAGGCCCGGTGGTTGTGGCAGGGCATTGATGAATCAGTCAGTCAGTCAGTGACTTTTCTCTTTTATATATATATATTTGTGTGTGTGTGTGTGTGTGTGTGCGTGTGTGTGTGTGTGTGTGTGTGTGTGTGTGTGTAAGAGAGAGAGAGATCACTCAATGCCCAGCCAAATCCACTGGATATGTGAAATTTGGGGTGGGTGTTCCTTAATAACTGGTTTTTGGAAGGGGGTGAAAAGGGGCCAACCAGAAGGGGGTGAAGAGCAGTACAATGTGCTTTCTTCCCTATATTTTACATTGAAAAATTGCTGACTTATCAACCCCTGAAGCAAGGAATTTGGGGTGTGTATTCCTTATGTGACATGAACACCCCCATAAAATTTTTAAAGAAATTTAACTCCTATGATTCTAGGGAGAGGGTACTAGGATAGCACTTGCATGCTGGATTACAGGTGTCACTCATCATTCACTAAGGTTTCTTTCCAGAACCTGTCGTGGATTTTAAAAAAATATGTGGATACAACAGCAGTGCAAAAATAGATTTGAGGGTCCACTTCCAGGTTTCTTGCTCCTACTTTGCTCCTAATGGAAGAAAGTTGTGCCTCAATATCCAGGGGTTGATTCTGGGACTATCTGTTGATACCAAAAAATGTGTTTAATAAAAGCAGTTTTTTAAAAAAAGAGTGTCCCTTCACAATGGTTTAAAAACAGGTTTTCTTACTGCTGTGGAGAGGCAATCAGCAGTTCAAAATGCAGAGGACTGCCTTCCTTTGCCTGGCTCATTTGAAGAATGGAATGATTGCTTGCATGACTTTCTCTCTATAACAGTAGAAAAGCAGTATTTTAAAACTGAATTGCAGTGGCACTTATACAAGGATTTTTTAATAAGCCTTGTATAAAAAATATGTGTATAACAAGGTTGGACCTGTATTTTGTCTTAAGCATTGCATTGCAGTTATCCGTAGATTTTTTTTTAATGTTGGTCATGTGTATCGCACTATAACTGGGCAACAAACTCTGTGTTTTATATCCTAAGCCTCTTATTCTAACCCTATCTTCACATTTTAAAAAGTTCATCTAATATAAACGATGTACTTATCTTGGAACAGCTTATTTGGGAAGCTAAAAGAACAGTTGCAATTGCCCACTGCTGGGATACATTTGACCACTTATCTTTATGGAGCTTCTCTCTGGGATGGGCTCTTCCTGCCCTCTCAAGCATGGTCTCCTTTCTGGACTGAAAGCAAACAACTGTTCCCCATGGCAGCAGCCAACTCTATCCTAATCCAATCTATCAGGGAGGTAATGGAGTATAAAAGTGTGGATTCAATCAAAAGGGATTTCGATGTAGGATGGAGCTAGTGGGTAGACAGGGACAGAAAGCCTTCTCTGTTTTGAAAGGGGCCATCTGTGCTAAAATGTTGCTGCTTTTGTGGTATCCTGAAAGGGCAACTATGCATCACAAAGGTGAAGACCCGGCCCCTGACATCTCACTGCCAGTCCCTTTAACTTTTAAACTTGTAGGAAAGAGAGGAGTGTTCTTCAGCCCCTTCAGAGCCTTGACCTCTTTCCTTCATCTGTTTTTAGCATGTCAGCAAAATCACTTCCTTGGATCAATCAAGGATCTTGAGGCACAGATGATTCAAGGTCAGTTAGTCATGAGGGGAAGCCTAAGCAGTTAGCCCTATGAGCACATGCTATGACTGAAAACAGTGGTAAACAAGGGAGATATTCCTCACAGGCTGATTTATTATTTTTATTCCTCACTGGCCAGTTTATATCAGTAATAGTTCCTCTTCAATTCTTCTGTGGGGATGAATAATATGAGCATTCCCAACATTCTATTTCTAACTGAAAACAGAATTTGGGAGTCTAGTTGAAGATGAGAGGGTAAAGAGGAGGAAAGGTATCAGTGACCAATCCTATCCAACTTTCCAGCTCCAATGCTATGAAGACAGTGCAGGATGACCAGACAGTGTGTGCAGGGTGACTAGACAAGGACCCCCATGTACCACTGGGTACATGACAAAATAATGTAAAAAATTTACATGACAAAATAAAAGCTAAAAACACTCATATATTACTTTACTGTGGTTAATTTAAACTCTGCATTACTTATTATTAAATTTAAAACGATTACATGTAGTTTTTACATGTAATTTATGAAGAATTTATTAATTACAGTGCATGGGGGGATGGTGCGCATGGTGGGATGTTGTATAGGATGTTGCATGGGGGGATGATGCACATGGGGGTATGATGCGCATGGAGGGATGATTGTACGAGGTATATGGTGCACATAGGGGGGACCAGGGGGACCAAATGCCGAAGCCAGAATCCCGTCAAGTCCCCCAGAATTCCGACCCCAAGCCAAAATTCCTAACCCCCCAAGCCAAAATTCCTACCCAGTTTAAAAAAATGTAGGACATGCACACACACACTCATGCATACATACATCCTTGCACACACTCATACATACACATACATGCATACACACAGACACACTCATGCATACACACAGACATATTCACACACACACACAAGCAGACTCACCTCGTCTCGCAGTGAGGAGGCTGGGGAGGAGGCAGAAGTGCAGACTGGCTAGGGAGGGAGGGAGGCGGCATGGGGAACATGTGCTCACCACTGTGCTTGCCGGTGATCCCTCCCCTCCACGGAGGTGTAAGGAGGCTGCTGCCTCTTCTGGCCAGGCCAGCCTGGGTCTCCATGCCTCCTCCAACTGGCGCTCTGCCTATGCCAGCCTGGTCGCATAGTCGGTGGCTATGGGAGAGACACATAGCACCACCCCTGCCGATTGGAGGAGGAAAGGCGGCCTGGAGACCCAGGCTTGCCTGGCCGGGAGAGCCAACAGTCACCGTGCACCTCCATGAAGGGGGAAATATAGCAGGGTGAGCGCAGCAGTGAGTCCAGAGGGCACCTGATCAGAGGCAGAGGTGGAGGCACTGGTCAGAGGCATGCCTTCCCCTGCTGCTTCAGGCCACCGGGGGGAGCTCCTGCCTCCTTTGTTCATGCTGTGGGGAATTCCCAGAGCAGTGCACAATAGTATGCAAGGCCAAAAATGAGTGCCAGGGCCAGGCCAAATCCCGGAGATGCTTGGAGGTTTTCCTACTCCCCAGAAAGGGAAGGGAAATCCGGACCACTCTGGGGAAAGCTGGTCACCCTGGGGGAATGGTGCACATGGAGGGATGTTTTGCAGGGTATTGCACATGGGGGATGATGCTCATGGAGGTGTTGCATATGGTGCGCATGGGGGGATGGTGTGCATGGAGTATATGTGCATGGAGCACATGGGGGATGTTGTGCATGGAGGTTGATAAGCATGCGGGACAATGCGCATGGGGGATGGTGTATGGGGGAATTTTACTCTTGCAAGGTTTGTTTTCACTAATAAATAAATTCTCTATTGCATAAAAGTGATACTAACATTCAAATTGAAACTCTCAACAGAAGCAAAACTAATTTATCAATCATAGATTGAAAGCTTTCTCCAAGAAAGATTCAGCTTCAAGCATCACTGGAGATGGCATTTCCCAGAAATGGGGCTAGTGACTTAAGAGGTCTGGCTCCAACTTCTAGTAGGTCATACTTCTTTCAGGATAAGTTGGGACTGAGCTCTCTTCCTTACAGTGCACCTCCAGTACTCCTAAGATTACAGCTGTCATCCACAGGCCAGCAGACATGCCCTGTTTTATTATAATACACAGTGCAGGAGACCTCTCTAGTTAATCCCCAGCAGATAAACTAACAGAAAAGAGATTTGGAATTATTTGCCAAATCTTGCTGCTCCGACGAGATTACCACTCTCTTTAATCTTTTACAAATAGGGCTTGGAGGATGGTTTAATGAGAATTTGAAAAAGAATAATCCTGTCTTTAAACTCGTCCCATAGACCAATCCTCCCAGAAAGTTGTAATCGGGCAAGATGTTCTTAGGCAGAGACGCAATGGGGGCACTGAGGTGGGGGTAACAGCATTGGGAGAAGGAATCTTAAGCGAAATAAGTTGGTCACATGTGGACCAGCTGACCCTGCAGTATGTTAGAGTCAACAACTGAGATCAAAGCACTGCCTGTATTTAGCAAACAGTGTAGTAATAGTCTCCCAAAAAACAGTAGGAACCATAGTCCTCCATCAAAACCTGGTGGAGAGCAGCAAGCAACAACTAACCATGAAGGAGAATTAGACAAGTTCATCCCATTGGCATGTTGGCAGAAGCTGAGTTTTTAAAAATTCACTGAAAATTAAGATATTTCACTGACACAGTAAACCTGACTTTCCTACCTGATGACTCCAGCAGAGCCAGGAGGGAACATAGTGGGATGCAGGCAGGGTTTGTTAGGTCCTGGTGTTAATCTATAGTAGAAATTGTCTGCTAATTATTATTTTGAGTAATGAGATAAATGTAGTTGTACTGTATGAATGAATGAATGAATGAATGAATGAATGAATGAAAGGAATACCATCATCATGAATGAATGAATGAATGAATGAATGAATGAATGAATGAATGAATGAATGAATGAATGAATGGAGTATTTAAAATAAAAACCTATGGAACACTGAAAAGAAAACATTGTCCTGCATCACCCCTACATATATAACTAGTGAAAGCGTACCTGCGTTGCGGGAGTAAAATTCCCCATACAACATCCTTCCCACTGGGCATCAACTGCACATGCACATCAACCCCCCATGCGCATCCACCCCATGCACAACATCCCCCTATGCACATACGCATCAGCCCCGTGTGCATCAGCCCCCATGTACAACATCCCCCATGCGCATCAACTCCCATGCACTTCAACCACCCATGCACATAATCCCCCCATCCACATCAATCTCCCATGCGCATCATCCCCTAGGCGCATCATTTCCCCATGCGCATTAACCCCCATGAGCATCAACCCCTCATGCGTTTCATTCCCCCATGCGCATCAACTGCCATGTGCATGTCCCCCATGCGCATCAGTCCTCCATGTGCATCAACCCCATGCGCAATGTCCCCCATGCACATCAACCCCCATACACATCAACTGCCCACAGCAACCCCCATATGCATCCACCCAATGTGCAACATCCCCCATTTTCATCCACCCATGCACATCATTCCCCCATGCGCATCAGCCCCATGTGCATCAGCCCCCATGTACAACATCCCCCATGCGCATCAACTCCCATGCGCTTCAACCACCCATGCACATAATCCCCCCCATGCACATCAGTCTCTCATGCGCATCATTCCCTGGGCGCATCAACCCTCCAAGCGCATCAGTCCCCTTGCACATCAACAGCCATGCGCAACATCCCACCATGCGCATCATCCCTCCATGCGCATCAGCCCCCCTGCACATCAAACCCCCATGTGCATCGTCCCCAATGTGCATCAACCCCCATGCGCATCCACCCCATGCCCAATAGCCCCCATGTTCATCCACCCCATGCACATCTGAGCTGGAATAGGCAATCCAATGGTTCGTTGAGAGAAAACAGCCAAAAGAGGCAAGAGAAACAATCAGATCCTTTATTACCTGTTAACAGGAACTGGCAACCCAGAATAATTGACTAGCCCCGATACACAAGAGGAGATCACTTTTATAGGATATCTTAAATTGGGAGGGGGCAAACAGTTTCAAGAAAATCAGGGTAACAGAACAAAGAAGGGAAAGTAGAAACTGCTACCTTCATGTTGAGACAGCTTCTAAAACATTTCCAAAATAACTATTTACAAACATCCTATTAGGATGGCCTTACTGATCTTCCTATAGGTCACTTTATTGCTTTATAGGGGGAGGGGTGGTAAATATCAAGGCAGGCCTTTGAAATTCAAGTGGTGTTAGGCAAAAACTGGTTCTTTTTGAGGCCTAGGCCATAAACGGGCTACACATAATCTCCCCTATGCATATCATCCCCCCATGTGCAACATCCCCCCATGCGCATCAACCCCCATGCGCTTCAATCCTCCATGTGCATCAATTCCCCATGTACATCAACCCTCCATGCGCATCAACCCTCATGTGCACATCCCACCATGTGCATCATCCCTCATGCACATCAGTCCTCCATGCGCATCAACCCCCATGTGCATAAGTCCCCCATGTGCATCCACCCCATGCACAACATCCCCATGTTCATCCACCCCTTGCGCATCATCCCCATGCACATTATCCCCCATGCCCATCAACCCCCATGTGCATCAACCCCCATGTGCATCACTCCCCATGCGCAAAATCCCACATGTGCAAAATCCCACATGCATATCATTTCCCCATGCGCATCAGTCCCCCATGTGCATCATCTCCCCTTTCACATCATCTCCCCTTTCGTATCAGTACTCCATGCGCATCATTCCCCCATGGGCATCATTCTCCCATGCGCACCATCTCCCATGCAAATCATCTCCCCATGCTCATCAACCCCTCATGCACATCACCTCCCCATGCGCATCACCTCCCCGTGTGCATTGTGCGCAACACCCCATGCACAATACCTCCCCATATGCAACGGACCCCTATGCGCAGCGTCCTCTCCAGTGCAACCCCTCCCTCTGAACATCATCCCCCCCCCCCAGTGCACCAGGCACCGAGCACCACATTGGCTGGATGTTGGTTAGTCTTCCATGTTAAATATAAGACAAAAACACGTTGCACCCCTTTTCAGCCCCTAAAGGGCTGAATTCCAACCCCCTTCCAGTTGGAATTTCCGAAAACTCCCTCCCTTTTAGTGAGTCCTTCCATCACGGAAGGAAAACCCACCCCAAATTTCACGCTTCTAGGTTTAGCGGTTTTGGCTGGGCGTTGATGAGTGACTGAGTCAGTGAGTGATTTTTTATATATATAAAAATATAAATTTTGGGGAAGCTTTGACCAGGGTGACCACATGTAACAGAGTAACTAGAAAAGAGGACAAGGGCCATCTGAAATCTAGGACAATCAAGAAAAATGTAGGATATGACAAAATAATAGCTAAAAAACACTCCTATATTTTGCTTTCATGCGGTTAATTTAAACACTGTATTACTTATTATTCAATTTAAAACTATTAACCAGCCAAACTAGCAAAAATGTACCCGCTTTGAGGGAAAAAATTCCCATGTATGTCATTGCACATCAATCCCCCATTGCACATCCACTCAATGCACATCAACCCCCCCCGTGCAACATCCCCCATGCTCTACATCCCTTATGCACATCAACCATGCTCATCTACCCCATGTGCATCATCCCCCATGCGCAACATCCCCATGCACAACATCTCCCATGCTCATCTACCCCATGCACACCATCCCTCTATGTGTATCAGCCCCCATGTGCAACATCCCCCATGAGCAACCCCCATGCGCATCATTCCCTGATGCGCATCATCCCCCATGTACATCAAACCCATGTGCAATATGAGCAACAACCCCCCTTGCGCAACATCCCCCATGTGAAACATCCCCCATGGTCATTCATCCCATGCGCATCCACCCCATGCGCATCATCCCCTATGCGTATCATCCCCCATGCGCATCATCCCTCCATGCGCAACATCCTCCATGCACAACAACCCACCGTGTGTAACATACCCCATGCACAACATTCTCCCCCTGCGCATCAATCTCCATGCGCATCAATCCCCCATGCGCATCAACCCCCATGCTCATCAATCCCCCATGTGCTTCAACCCCCAATGCGCAACACCTCCATGTGCAGCATCTTCCCAGTGCAACCTCTCCCTCTGAACAAAATCCCCCTAGTGCACCAGGCACCAAATTGGCTGGACGTTGGTCAGTCCACCATGCTAAGTATAGGACAAAAAAAAGTTGCACTCCCTTTCAGCCCCTTAAAGGTTAAATTTCACATCAGTTCTTGGTGAGTGTTGATGTCACAGACGGAACACCTCCCCAAATTTCACGCTTCTATGTCCAGGGGTTGGGGCAGAACATCCCTCAGTCAGGGATTCTTCAATGTATAGGGAGGAAAATGCATTGCGTCCCATTCCACCCCCTTCTGGTTGGAATTTCCAAAAACTGGTTCTTAGTGGGTGCCTTCCTCATGCCTCCGAACATCCACCCCAAATTTCACGCTTATAGGCCCAGCAGTTTTGGCTGGGCGTTAATGAGTGAGTGAGCGAGCAAGCGAGCGAGTAACTTTTCAATATATATAGAAGGCCTCCATCAGTCTTGAAAGACTATGGTATCGTGCTTGGTGCTGCATACGCTGCATGCGAAGCATGAAAGCCTAGGTTGGATTGTTATGGAGGATAGGCTGTTACCCAAGCAGCAGATCCCTCCTCTCCACGCCACTGAATTAGTCCAATGGAAAGGCAGAGCCAATATGATTGGATCCAGCTGGCGTCGCAGAGCTGGGCTAAGGACAAGAGCTCACCCTGTCTTGTGGGGCCAACCCGGGTCTCAAACCCTGGCCTGCTGGTTAACAGGCACAGCATCTTAACCGCTTGCGCCACCCACAGCAATATATATCTATATCACAGACAGACAGACAGACAGACAGACAGACAGACAGATAGATAGATAGATAGATAGATAGATAGATAGATAGATAGATAGATAGATAGATAGATAGATAGATAGATTTCAAGAAGAAGGCTGTCGGCTCCAAGAAAATGGAGGACAATTAACTTGTTTTTTCCAGGACACAAGGCTTAAAAGAAAGAGTACATCTCCTGGAAAAAGAAGACATATGGCCATATGGATATATGGCCTTCACTCAGCTGAGAAGTCAAACACCAGTGCCTTAAAACTGTGAAACTTTTAAGGCTCCTTGGAGTGTTTGCAGAAGCACCTATCCCTGTTTCCTTCTGCCCCTCCCCCGCCATGTTCATGCCCTCTGGATTCCCAGTTCACTCAGGTCCATGAGACTGGGAACTCCTATGAATTTTGTCAACAACTGCTTGCTGACCTCCAAGCTCACCACTCAGCCAACCCCAGCAGTTTCAAGCAGCACTCAGCCAGTAGGTTACCATGCAGGGTTGGTTTCAGCTTGGTCCATCTTGTGAAGACCTGCCTTTACAGTGATTGGAGAAGCAGCCCCCACCTGCACATCATCATTCATGCTTCTTTTAAAAAGGCTATTAGACAAATTCATTGAGGACAGTGTGAGACTCACAGTATGGAACCCCTGGGCAGGCCTATGAGAGGGGGGTCCAGCAGGTACATTGTTCCAGGGCCCGAGAGCTACAGAGGGGCCCATGACTGAAGGACCATTTGAGTGTTTGTTACTAACAATACATACACACACACACACACACACACACACACACACACACACGTATACATATATACACATGCATGCACACATACATACATACATACATAACAAATACATACATACAATTTCAAACATTGTAAGTTTTTTTCTTTTGTTTTACAGTAAAACATATTGTTACATTACTTGAATACCAGTATGTTTTAATATAATGTTTTATATGATCAATAAATGAGCACTTGTTGAAGTTTGTTGCACATTAATTAGCCTCACTTGTTTAATTTCAAAATAATTTTACAATCTTAGGGGCCCCAAATGGGTTTTGTATCACCTTAAAAAATTTCTCTTGGAGGCCCTGCCCCTGGGCATCTACATGGGGGAGAGCCTGTATGTGCACCATTGACCCCCATACCCACCTCTGCACTTTAGACAGTTCCCTGATGCGGTGGAAGTTTGGTCTCTGCAGGATATTATGGACTTGAGAAGCCAGGACAGGGGCCAGTTCCAACCTAGGAGAGGAATCACTGTGGGACCCACTCCTAGGTGGTACCACGCAGGGTGGAGTGTCACACCTGCCCTGGAACCAAAGTGAGGGAGGGGGTGGACGAGGTCGTGGGCGAGGTGTTTAAAAGGAGAGAAAAGGCAGGGGCAGGCAGTCAGGCAGGAAGCTCAAAGGAGGAGAGGGGCTCCGTCCAGGAATGGAAAGGACACCTGAAAAGGAAGAGACATTGTTTTATTGAAACTTTGCTGTTTATGTTGCCAAAGAAGGGTTGAGTTGACTTACCTGTTACCTTGCAGTGATGACCCGGGATGGGTGACTGTACCTGTTAAGAAAAGAGAAACCTGTGTAATGAAACCACCAAGCTTTGCATCTTTTACAGTAAAGTAATATTGTTACCTGGTCAGACTGGTTTATGAGATGTCTGAAGTAGATGAAGAAGAGACACAGATATCCCCTCCTGGAAATAGAAATGTCACCCAAAGGGTGCGGAGAGAGACAGGAGGCGGAGGGAGCAAGACAGATACATCTATCAATGGCTGTTAGTCATGATGGATCTATAGAATGTCCAGAGCCAGAAGCAGCATGCAGGAGAGCAAGAAGCAGAGGGAAGGTTGATGCCCTTATGCCCTAACTGCACAATTCTTAGAATTATACAGTTTGACCAGTATCTTGGTTGCCATGATCTGAGGGCATGCATAAATTTGCACCTCACTAGAAAACAAAGCATCTCATGCTCCACTTTTGTGAATGTTCTAGAACACTGCAATTAAAAACAATATAGAGGGAGTGTGGCAGGAGTGTGTCATCTGTGGGATAACAGAGATGACTGGGAGCTCTGTCTGAGCACATGAGGGGAGGGAGAAAGCCCACAAATTAATCTTGTGGCCTTTGATCTCCACAAGCGAATATTTTGAACGTCTCCCAAAACAGATTGAAATGCTGGCTGATTTGAAGCTTATCCAGTGAAGCTCAGAGCCATCAGAGTGTAACTCAACATAGCTTAGAATCATCAAAACTACCAGCGTGCTTCTCCATTGCAGTTCACTCATGGCAATGAAGTAAAAATAGGGCACTGTCATCAACCTGGGAAATGCATGTTCAGGAGTAAAACTTGCTATAGTTTACTTAAATGTTGAGTGTAGGAAATGGGCATGGAGTTGGGATGGCTTAATGCTGTGCATTTGTCAGGGCCCTAATGAAGCAACTTGGAGCCAAATCCAAAGCAATTTCAGCCTGCTCTGCCCTAACTGCTCTGCCCTAACTATTCTGTATCCAGAACACAGAGTTATGCTTCAGCCAGAGAAGCAGGAACATAACACTGCCTGTAACTGCTCCAGAGCAGTGATAAGCAGAAGTTGCTTGACCGGGCATGATCAGAAGGCAGCTTATAAGTGCCGCATGGCCTGCAGTTACACATGAGTTGACCTGCTCTCACATCACTCAGAATCACCAGCATCTGTCTGCACTGCCCCACCCTCCTAATCACATGGGGAACCAGCTGGCAAGCTGTGGGGGAGAGTAGCTATCAAGCTGTCAGGCAGGGGGAAGTGGCTCTCCAGCATGACGGACAGGGCAAGGCTGTCAGGAGTGGGGATGGGAACATGCTGGCCAGCTGCACCCTCAAGAGGCATCTGTGGGGAAGGAAGCCTGGAAGAGAGGACAGGAGCCTACCTTGGTCTGCCAGGAAACAAAAGTACATCCTTGCACACCCAAATCCCCCAAATCCTCCTGCCTCACAGGGCTAAGGGATGGCATCAGGCCCTAGGAATCCTGCTGTGGCCCACCCCAGTGACCCCAGATGGCCTCTCCCTCCCATGGCAATGATGCACCCAGGAAGACACAGACACAAAAGTGGGGTCATGTCACATGTGTATTTGTTCATATGCTTGGTGTTGCTCCTGCTCATTCATAGGGTTATGGAAGGGTTCCAGATACAGAACAGTCTCCAGTGAGGACACAGTCGGACTCCAGAATCAACCATAGTCAGTGTGAGCACATAGAAGGGAGGACACAGCGCCTGGACCTTTAAGCAGAGAGACTGTAGGCAGTTTGGACTCAACACTGGGCACCTGCCTGAATTCCCTCATCTCTGCAATGCTCACAGGTAGTCTCACTGCTTTCATGTGGTCTCTTGTTGTGGATTCGCCAATGGCAAGGCACTACATGCAGCCACCTCCCCAGGAACAGAGGATAAGGTCTGAATGCAACTGGGGGTCTACACTAGGGGATGGACACCCCTGCCCCACCCCCCAAATAAGGTAGGCACTGCTCCATTCACTCATCCTCAAGGCAGTCATCCCTGGCACCGTTGGAGCTCTAACTAGGCTTCCCAAGGCAGCCTAGTTAGTGATGCACAGCCTAGTTAGTGATGCAGCCTAGTGATGCACATTTTCATGGCAAGGTCATTAAAATAACAACTACACACGTTCACATCATTATTTTAACGTTGTTGTTAATTTAACAACATGAATGCATGTAGTCATTATTTTAAGACTTCACCTGTGTCGTTGTTAATAACTTCGCTGGAGTCATCATTGTAACCATGCAGGGCTGTGGGCACTGGTGAAGGGAAGTGATCATATAGCTCACACTTTATTAAGGATGAATTATACGGAGGTGGGATGTGCTTGTGCAACTCATGTGTTACTGGGATGGTGGGGACTGTGTCTGCAGGAGGATTCTTCCCATGGTCCTGGCAGGGCTCCAGCAGCTGAAACCTAAAGGCACTTTCCTGGGAGTAAGACCCATTGAACAGAATGGGGCTTACTTCTGAGTAGGCATGGTTAGGATTGCACTCTGTGTCTCCTTCCCAGTGGAATTGCAGCATGCAATGAGAGGGAGAGAGAGAGAGAGCATGTGCAGAGTGGCTTCAGTCAGTAGCTGGCACATGTATATGCCTGGGCACCTTCTGCCTGATAGCTTCCTTGCTGCTGCGACAGCAGCCTGCAAAGAAAGAAGGGGAAGGTCACAGAACATCAGAGGCAAAGGTTGCACTGTACCCCTTTGCAGGCCCCAGGTCTACTCAGGAGTAGGTGTGCAAAGGCATGGCTGAGAACAGATGAGGAATGGAATGCACCTGCACAGGGATACCACTTGCCAGCAGGGTGTTGGTGGAATAAGCAGCACCTGCTGAGGGGCACCAGAGGTGCAAGGAGGGAACCACACACCTGTGAGGGGTGAGTGCCTTTGTTTCCTCATGGGTCTTTGTGTGCACTCCATCCCACCCTATTGCCCCCTCTTACCTGGGGGACCTCTTGGGTACGAAGGCAGAGGGAACTCACAACAAGTGGGCAAGCCCCTGCCCTGGTGAAGCAAGCCCCATTTACATAGGTGTAAGTCCCACTGAGTATAATAGGGCTTACTTTAGAGTACACATGCAAGGTAAGAGAAGTTCAAAGGAAGTTTGAGCAACAGGTGCTTTCCCCCCCATGCAACCCCTCTTACCTGGTTGGAGTACCTGTGGGGGGAGAAAGAGAGAGAAACTAACAAAAAATTCAAAGTCCACACTCTATCATTATTTCATATCACATATATCAGCATATGCCTCTCATGTGCATAGTGCAAGCCCCTTTGTAGCTGTGCCTGGTGAGGTGTGTTTGTATGTGGGGAGAACACCCCCCAAGAACAAGTGCCCACTGAGAGAGCAGAGTGGCATAGCCCTGTGCCATGCGCTCTGTTCTCTGAAAGCAAAGGCTGGGTCCAGGGATTGGGCTTTTTATGGGAGGGTAGCTGCGAGGGGAATGGCCAGTCACTGGGGAGCCCACAGTTACTCTGTATCCTGAGCCAGCCACACAAGGGCCAGGAGGTGAGGTTCAAAAATTTTAAAGTCCCCACTTTACACAGCCCTTACATGCCTTTAACATGGAGATCTATGGGTCTTCTCATTACTAAACCACCTCTGGAGGTGGTACAAGTAGGAAGGCATTTACGTGTGCCCATAAGCCTCTATCACACTTTTAGAGTGATAGATAGGGCAACCCAAGGGCTCTTGGGTGCAAGGAATAATTGCTCTGGATTTGGCTGCCATCTGGTTAGGCTTATACAATTAGGCTTGCTTGTAAGATATGCTCTTTTGTAGAAGATAGAATAAAAGTTCCTATTAGTCTTAGGGCACAATTCTAACCAATTTGAGCTGACATGACTCACCTGGCATATCTTCCCATGTGGTGTGGAGAGGTTGACATATGCCTATGCACTGGTCTAACTCCCCGCTCCCCCAAAGTGAGGGGCAGAAGTGTCTTATGGCACCTTTGTGATAATCTGAAGTCAGCACAGGTATAAGGTATTGTGACCCCAGGTAAACACAGGACTTATGCAGGGATTATGCCGGCCTAATTGGAGATTAGTACTGCAGCCTTAAGATTTTATATTTTTGCTGTTATATTTAAGCTACAGATTGCTGTAGTGGCTCAGTGGTTAAAATGCTGGGATTAGAACATTGCTTGACTGGAATTCCAATCAGCAGGTCAGCAGTTCAAGATTCAAGTAATGCCAGATGGGTTGATGGACTTTAAAACCAGTGGTGGGCTGAGGTCGGTTTGGGCCGGATTGCCCAAACCAGTTGTTGGTTCTGCCCCCCCCGCTACTGATTTGGCACTGGCACTGGTTTGGTGCACCTGGGGAAGGCCTACACTGCGGATGCGCTAAGGGCTGCGCATGCGCTAAGTCAACCAGCTACAGGGTCCACTGAGCGTGTGCTAAGCTTAGCGCATGTGCAGTGTGCCGGGGTTGGGGCCTGCCCCTTGCCCCGCCCACCCGCACCTGCAGTGCGCTGGGGAGGGTGGCGTGCCCTCCCCGGCCCACCCCTGGCCATCCCCGCCCTGCCCCTGACCCTCCCCACCCCCTGACCCTGGCCCCACCCCTGACCCCAGCCTGGCCCCGCCCACTTCCGGCGATCCAGTTGTTGGGCCAGGCCAGGCCCACCACTGTTTCTTTCTTTGCCTAGCTCCTGCCAACCTACCAGTTCAAAAGCATACAAATGCAAGCAGATAAATAGCTTCCTGCTTTCGTGGGAAGGTAAGCAGTAATCCATGTACAACTGCCTACCTGAAGCAGGATGCTCTTAGAGCATCTCCGACAGGTGCTTGTCGAACCTTTGCTTGAAGAACCCAGTGAGGGTTCTTCAGCACCTCCTGATCAGTTAGGATTTTTCCCCCCAATATCCACTTGGAATCTCTTTCCTTGCTGTTTGTACCTGTTAGTTCTAGTTCTGCTTACAGTGGTGGGCTTCAGGGGGTTCTCATAGGTTCTATAGAACCCTTTGCTAATGAGCGCCTGGTTCTGAGAACCGGTTACTAATGGGACAGAGAACCTGTTCTGTGAACATAGAACCTGTTGTTAATTTATGTTATTACGACATAGAATCTGTTGTTAATTTATTTGAATCCCACCACTGTTTCAGAGGCTGTTGAGACCAACTGTGTCCTTCCATATGACAGCCCTTCAGGTATCTGAAGAGTGCAATCATGTCTCCTCTTTGCCTTCTCTTCTCTAGGCTGTCAGACCAAGCTGGCTCAATCTTAGGGCTTTGTGGGCTTGTCACTCTCCTCTGAACTTGCTCTAGTTTGGTTGCATCTTTCTTAAAGTGAGGTGTCCAGAGCTGGACACAGTACTCCAGGTGACGTCTAACCAATGCAGAATATAGAGGAACTATAACTTCTCACGACATGGAGACTAGTTTCATAATGCAACTAAAAATGCATTTGGCTTCTTTGCAGATGCATCAGATTGCTGGCTCATATTCAGACTGCTGGCTCATCCAAGATCCCGCTCATATGTTGTGCTGCCATTTTATATTTTTGTCTAATTTTTTATTTTTGCCTCAGTGCATTTCTCCCTGTTAAACTTCATCCTGTTCATTTCAGCCAATATTCCAGTTTGTCCAGTTCATCCTGAAGACTTTTTCTTTTCTTGAAGTTGAGCAAATGTCATGTATACATTTGTGTGTTTTGCCTTCACTTGTTTTAATTTTTTATTGAACCCTATAAGCAAATCTTTGTGTTTTTACTGACACAGAATCATCACTGGCATCCTTAAGTCTTGAAAGACTGAAGTATTGTGCTCTGAATGGAGGTCCTAAAACAGCATCTTTTATAACTAAAAAGGCTGATTTGAGAGTGGCAATCCCATCTACACTGAGGACAGATAAAGCCCAGCCCCCAGATTTCGCTGGTTCCAGGACTGCCTATTTGCCTCAGCCTGCTGAAGAATTGAAGAAGGCCATGCTATGTCTTTTGCCTCCAAGCTGAACAACCAGAGGCCAAGGTTTCCCAGCAACTGATGTCCATTCCCAAGGCCTTTAGATCCCTTTTGCAGATATCCTTATATTGCAGCTGTGGTCTCCCTCTAGGGCGCTTTCCCTCCACTAATTCACCATACAGAAGATTTTCGGAATCCAACCATCAGTCATTCTCATGACATGCCCAAGCCAGTGTAGATGTCACTGTTTCAAAAGTGTGTACATGCTAGAGATACCAGCACGTTCCAAGCCTGCACCATTTGAAATTTTGTCATGCCAGGTGATGCCAAGAATACATAGGATACCAAACATACGAAAACCAACCGTGAAAGCACAACAACGGAACCAGTTACAAATTATATAGTATGAATATAAAAATAATCATTTAATACAAAAGTCCTGGAATTCATAAATCACGTTATCAGCTACCAGACATGACATTAGAGACACATTGGAGACATTATACTTCAAAATTGCATACAAAGGAATTAATAGTCTTTTAATCCAAATGGAGGCTGAAGATGAATTCAAGTGGAGAGGTTGCTTTGCTTGAATTCAGGTGAAAAAGGATGCTCTGCTGACTCAGTGTCGGCTAAGGCTGAGTTTCACATACAGCTTTTTCAGAGAAGCAATTCATTTGTTTGGAAAACGTGGTAGCTGCTTTACCAATATGTTTATTCAGCTCAGTAGCTGAAGAGAGTGTTGGAGATTGTTGAGCCAAGGTACACAAAGTCATGGACAACCTCCAGTTCTTGGTCAGAGATCGCAATACAGGGAGGTGAATCCAAGGGAAGACTTGTGTTTTCTTCAGGCTGACTGTTAGACCAAAGTCTTGGCAGGCCTTGCTAAAATGGTCCATAAGTTGTTGAAGGTCTTTGGCAGAGTGAGCATTAATGGCAGTATCGTCAGCAAAGAGGAAATCCTGCAAGCATTTCAGCTGGACTTTGGACTTTGCTCTCAAGCTAGAGAGATTCCCGTCTGATCTTATCCGGAGATAAATTCCCTCCGTTGCATTTCCAAAAGCATGTTTCTGCATGACAGCAAAAAAGATCCCGAATAAAGTTGGCGCAAGGACGCAGCTCTGCTACACTCCACTTCAAATTTCAAAGGAATCTGATGTTAAGCCATCAAAAACTACAGTGCCCTTCATTTCCTCATGAAAGAACCTGATGATGCTGGGGAGCTGAGGTGGACATCCAATCTTGGGGAGGATTTTAAAAAGGTCAAACCTACTAACCAAATCAAAAGCCTTCGTAAGATCTATGAAGGCCACAAAGAGTGGCTGTCTTTTTTCCCTGTATGTCTCCTGTAACTGTGGCAGTGGTTCTCAAACTTCCTAATGCAGTGACCCCTTAATACAGTTCCTCATGTTGTGGGGACCCCCAACCATAAAATTATTTTTGTTGCCACTTCATAACTGTAATTTTGCTACTGTTATGAATTGTAATGAGAATATCTGATATGCAGGATGTATTTTAATACAGCAACTGCAGGATCTGACCCTCAAGAGAGATAGCTGTGTGAAGCTCAGTCAGAATGATCACAAGTCATTACTGAAAAAGAGGACAAGCCCCACCCAAAATGTAGGACACCCAAGAAAAATGTAGGACATAACAAAATAAAAGGTATAAACACTACACACACATACATACATACACGAAGAGGAAAGAGGAAGCCCCAGTGGAATTTACTTCTCAGGAGATATGCAGAAAACTGGACTCTGACTGGAAATTCTGGAAAATTCTTAAATTCTGGAAAAAAATTCCATTGTCTTCTTTTTTCTTGTGAGTAGCCTTCTTGTAATTAAGAAATTATTTGTCATCAATTATATGTAGGATGACAATATGTCCTGTTTTTCTAGGACGTGTCCTCTTTTAAAGCCTGTGCCCTAGAATAGATCTTCATTGTCCTCCTGACTGCCTGCTGCCTGCTCACAATGTTAAGGAGGACAGTGAAGATTTTCCAAGACACAGCACTTAAAAAGAGGACATATGGTGACCCCCCTCTCTCTCCCCCAATGGGATCTCTGTCAAACAGTGCAGGCTGTTTGGGGACTTCAAGGGCAAGATCCTATGCCTTTCTACTCAGAAGCAAGTCCCATGCTGGTCAATCGGCCTTTCCTTCAAGCTAGCCTGAAGTTACACATCCACACACATTCACCTTTACCTGGGAGTAGAGCTATTGACTATAATGGGGCTTCTTGAGAGTAGAGCTGTGGAAGGCTGGGCAGTGTGATGTCCTGTTCACTTTTACCTGGGAGTAGGGCAGGGGTGTCTAACTCATTTCTTATAAAGGGCCAAAGTGAGCATTAATGGTTCTCCCAGGGGCCTAATCCTTTCTGCATCTCTACTCAGAAGCAAGCCCCATTAGATCCAGTGGGGCTACTCCCAGGAAAACTTTAGGACTGCAGCCTAAAGCCTGTCTTTAGGATTGCAGCCAAGATGTAATATATCCTATATTACATCTCTGGCTACAGGATGCCTGTTAACAAGGAAATGAAGGGAAATGGAGATTTTTTCCAGGACAGAAGCCTCAAAAAGGAGGACATGTCCTGCAAAAAAGAAAAAGAATAAAAAACAGGCTCAACCCCCAGAGGGGATGGGACAGGAATTGGGGCTTGAATAGGAGGGAAGAGAAGTCAGGACTATCGCCAGCTTTACAAATACATTTCCTTTTGAATACCTGCTGAGCCAGTTTCAGTGCGGGGCTTCCTTCAGGAGCACTTTTAAGAGCCAGGTGCCTGGGATCAGGGCCATTCTGAAAGGCTTGCAGGAGCACATAAGCCAAAATGATTGCTTACTCGTGAGTAAGGGCGGCTGTGCAGTTTACTTCAATGGGGTCAGTGCAAGCTTGGAGGAGGGAACATGCTCTGGGGTGACTGTGGAGCTGCCTTCATTGGATCAGGACCCTTCTGGTGTCCTTGCATCCTCTCAGCCTGCCTTTTCTGACCTCCCACAGTAGCCTCCCACTGAGCAGGCTCTAAGAGGAGGTGTAGGTGGGGGACACAAGCGACCCCCTCAAAAGAGAGGAGCAACCCCAAAGGGGGTCGCGAACCCCAGTTTGAGAACCACTGGTCTAAGGGACAATGCCATATTAGTAGTGGACCTGTTGGCTCAAAATCCACACTGTGATTCAGGATAGACTTTCTCTGCAAGCACCTGGAGTCTCTTCAGTATGACATGGGCAAGCAGCTTCCCTACAACACTGAAAAGAGAGATGCCGCAGTAGTTGTTACAGTCATCCCTGTCGCCTTTGTTCATATTCAATGTGATGATATTGGCATCCATCATGTCCTGTGGTACTCCACCTTCCCTCCAACAAAGACAGTTGATTTCATACAGTTCAATGGAAATGGTCTCTGCAGCATTTCAGAACTTCAGAAGGTATGTAAGGAAATCCAAGGCCGCGTTTAGTTCTTCTAAAGTTGGTTCACTGTCAAGCTCCTCCAGGACAGGCAGGCAGGCACTCAATGTAGTGCTGCACCCAGCGTACCTTCTGCTCAGTCCTAGATGACCTCGCCTATAGCAGACTTCAGAGGGGCAGATTTCTTCACTGTTGGACTTAAGGCCTGCTTGATGCCATCATACATCCCCAATCTGCTGTCTTTCTAACCTCCTTACCAAAAACTGACAGGGTGGTATTAAAAATAGCATTCTTGAACACTGGGCGGTATTATAAATAGCATTCCCACTGTTCAGATGTCTTTGCTTCAGCCAGGCCTAGGAGAGTTTCCTTGAGTGCATGTGCAAATTCCTTTACTTTTCCCTGATTGCTGATCTTGCCGATGTTACTTAATGGTCTTCCTTCCTTCTTAGAGTGATGCAGCCTCTTTGTTTGCAGTTTTACTCTGCTGCACACCAAGAAGTGATCTGTATCGCAATCAGCATCCTGGTAGCTGCGTGTTATCATATTTCTGTGAATGCTGGAGCACCTAGTGAGGATCAAGTCAAGCTGGTGCCAATGCTTCAATCTTTGATGTCTCCAAGAGGCTTTGTATTAAAGAATGTATTGCTAACGCAAAAACTGTAATAACAGCAAAATTCTAACAGGTGTTGGCCATTTTCATTCATCTTCCCAACACCAAAATGACCTAGGCAGATGGGAGAAGAACTATGGTCAGATCCAACTCTGGCATTAAAATCGCCAAGGATTAACAATGGTTCTTTCTCAGGGATTTTCTTGTTGGTGGCAGCCAGACCGTAATAAAATTTGTCTTTGGTTTCTACTGAAGATGATAATGTTGGTGCATATGTGCTAATAAGAGTAACCAGCCCTGCTGATGAGTGTAGCTGCAAGGACATAATTCTTTTACTTCCTTCAGTAGGTGGAATAATATAGAATAAAATACAGAAATGCATAGCATTGGGGCACAATCCAGAGCAACTACGGGGAGTACTTGCTCCGGTGTAAGAACAATTTGCTCTGGATTGCAATATGAATTTCCCATAGGTTTTCATTAGGTGGTACAGTAACTACGGGTACACATAATGTCTCTTACATGCTCCCGTAGTTGCTCTGGATTGTAGGGTTGGTCTCTCAATTCCACTTTCAGATGTAGCTTACACCAAAGGCATAATCTCTGTCTGGTGTGTGTGTGACATGATGACTTTTGGCTGCTGGAGCTACCCTTGGAGTAAGTGGATATTTGTCCCCATACACTGGGAGTAAGCCTCAGTAGCTGCTGTGGGTCAGTTTGGACCTGCACCAATTTGATCACAGGTGCAATTATTCTCCACAAAATGAATCTTGAATATAACTAAGTGGAAGCTTTTAAACCTTGTTAAGAATGGGATCCTCTCTTGAAATCTCTTCCTCCCCCCATTACACACTGAAATCTCCCTGCCCCCCGCAAAGCTCCCCTGCAAATGTCCCTGCCCCCTGCAAAGCTCCCTCCATCCTTCTGCTGGTGCTGCCTGACTGACAGAGCCTCCGGAAGCTCATCAAACCAGTGTTTCTCTAGTAAAGCCCTTTAATCTTCCTTTAATCCCTCCATGTTTCCTCCTCAGAATTACATGTGTTTATTAGAGCTGATCTCAAATCAGTTGCCTAGATCAAATACTGTTGGTTGGACCAAGTGATGTTTCCTCTTTCTCAGTGCACTATGGACTGCTGTCTTGTCTCCTGCTGCTCAGCAGAAAGGGGAACTCCCCCAACCCCTACCCCAAGATATCTTCTGTGGTAGATATTAAAGTTCAGTAAGTCTTGCACTTTGGTGCAAGTCTCCAAAGTGCAGCACTCAAAATATATGCTTGTGAAACTGTATTCCACACTGGAAGAATAGTTCTGAGTAATCAAACTGGAGTTCAGTCTTCCTTAACACAGAGTTAATTTTCAATATGCTCCCCCTCTAAGCCTCTGTGTGTGCTTATCTCCTCTGCATATCCCAGCCGCCTTTTTGTCCCTAGTTGCCCGTTGCAGTTTTCCCAAATAAAGACCTGCATAGTCCTAATTCATCCCTATACTTAATGCTTTGTTCCTATCTCTCAAAATGTTCATCACCAGCCACTTTCCCTAGCTTTTCTGCAATTTTCCCTAGATTGGCATACAATGGCATAATTCATAACCATGTAGCAGCCAGTTGAGCTTCTACATTTTGCGCTACATTTTTTCAAAATAACCCCCTGACTCAGGACAGGCTTACCATGGCTGGGAAGGCTGCTGGAGAGGCTCAGGCAGCTGGCTGGTGCTTGTGCTAAACTACTGGATGCTCCGGCTCTGCATGGGTCCATTTTGGCTGTCCGGGCAGCCATTTTAAAAACTAGTAGACTGTGCATGCATGCAGGCAGCCTCTCTATCAGAAGCAAAGCTTTTCAGTCGGCGCGCACTGGTGTGCGCAGAGCATCCATCCTGGGACTCCTCGCACATGGCGAGGGTCTGCCCATACAGCATGCGCCAAATTGGAAGCTTTGCTTCCAATAGAGCGGCTGCCTGCACATATGCGCAATCTACTAGTTTTAAAAATGGCTGCCCAGACAGCCAAAACGGACCCGTGCCAAGCTGGAGCAGCTAGTACTGTAGCATTAGCACCCACCCCTCCCCCAGATGGCCGGACATTTGCATATTGGACCGGACAGTTCGGTCTAAAATGCAAAAGCCAGACATGTCCAGCCATTTCCAGCTTTATGAGAAGCCTGGCAACACTCCCATGTGCAACAACTCACATGCTCATCAACCCCCATGCACATCTCCCCAATGCGCACCATCCCCTTGCCCAACTTCCACCATGTGCAACATCCTCCCATGTGCATCAACACTCCAAGAGCATCATCCCCATGCACATCTCCCCCATGCGCAACAACCCCCATGTGCACCAACCCCCATGCACAATGTGCCCCCACCCTCATGCAACATCCCGTAATCCCATGCACCATCCCTCCACAACTATGGCACCACTTCTGGGCAGGTGCAGGATTTGGGACTGGGTGTTAATCAGTCTTAAATGTTAAGTACAGGACAAAAGTGCATTACATCCCTTTTCAGCCCCTTAGGGGTTAAATTTCCCAACATCAGTTCTTGGTGGGTGTTTATGTCACATAGGGAACACCCTTCCTAAATTTCATGCTTCAGGGTCCAGGGGTTGGGGCAGAACCTTGATAAGTCAGCAATTCGTCAATGTAAAGTATAGGGAGGAAAATGTGTTGCACCTCTTTTCAGCCACTTCTGGTTGAAATTTCCAAAAACCAGTTTTTAGTGGGTGCCACCATCACGGAAGGAGGTGCCTCCATCACCCACCCCCCATTTCATGCTTCTAGGCCAAGGAGTTTTCGCTCAGTGTTGATGAGTCAGTCCGTGAATCATAGAATCATAGAATCCTAGAGTTCAAAGGGACCTAGTAGGTCATCAAGTCCAATCCTCTGCCTGCAGCAGGAAATCCTCCCAAAGCATCTCTGACATGTGCTTGTTGATCCGCTGCTTGAAGATCTCTATGAGGGAGAGTCCACCACCTCCCTCGGCATTCTGTTCCACTGCCGAACCGCCCTCATTTCATCAGGAATTTTTCCTGTATCCAACCGGAATCTCTTTTCTCGCAGTTTGTACCCATTGGTTCTAGTTCTGCCTTCAGATGCAGCTAAGAACAAATGAACTCCTTCCTCCATATGACAGCAGATTTCTGAAGAGGGCAATCATGTCTCCACTCAGCCTTCTCTTCTCCAGGCTGAACATATACCAAGTTACCCAACTTTTCCTCGTAGGGCTGCCGTTCCATTCCACTGATCATTCTTGTCACTCTCTTCTGGACTTGCTCCAGTTTGGCTGCATCATTTTTAAACTGAGGTGTGCAGAATACCAATGCAGAATAAAGAGGAACTATAACTTCCCATGACTTGAAAGCTACAGTCCTCTTAATGCATCCTAAAATGGCATTTGCCTTCTTCACAGATTCACCACACTGCTAACTCATGTTCAGCTTGTGATCCATGGCAGCTCCAAGATTCCACTCACATGTTCTGCTGCCAGGCCAAGTACGCCCCATTTTATACCTATGTTTTTTGTTTTTATTGCCTAAGTGCAGAACCTTGCACTGCTCCCTGTTGAAATTCATTCTATTTGTTACAGCCCAGTATTCCAGTTTATCCAGATCCTCCTGGAGGTTTCTCCTATCTTCTGTTGTGTTTGCTACTCCTCCCAGCTTGGTGTCATCCGCAAATTTGATCAGGCTCCCCCATATCCCTTCCTCCAAGTCATTGATGAAAATGTTAAAAAGAAGCGGGCCATAGACAGAGCGCTGAGGCACCCCACTTGAAACTGACCTCCAGGTTGACACAGAACCACTTACGAAAACCCTTTGAGTGCGGCCGTCGAGCCAATTGCAGATCCACCTAATGATTGCCTTGTCTAGCCCACATTTTTCCAACTTCCCAATTAAGATGTCATGTGGGACCTTGTCAAATGCTTTGCTGACGTCAAGATAAATGACATCCACAGCATTGCCACTGTCCACTAAGCTCGTAAACCATTCAAAAAAGGAGATCAGATTTGTCTGGCAAGACTTATTCTTGGTAAATCCATGCTGGGTTCTTTTGATCACCAAGTACTTTTCTAGATGTGCACACATTGTGTGTTTTATGATTTGTTCTAATATCTTCCCCGGGACTGAAGTCAAACTGACTGGTCTATAATTTCCCAGGTCTTCTTTTTTCCTCTTCTTAAAGATTGGGACTTCATTAGCCCTCTTCCAGCCCAGTGGCTCTTCTCCACTCCTCAAGGATTTCTCAAAGATGATTGACAGAGGCTCTGCAATGACATTTGTGAGTTCCTTAAGAACTCTAGGATGCAGCTCATCTGGTCCAAATGACTTGAATTCATTTAGGGCAGTTAAGTGAAAGTGACCCATATCACAGCTTTTCTTGCAAGTAGTCAAATGCACCATAGTCCATTGGAAAGGGCAGCCTGAGAAGAATCCAATGACACCATAATTGTCCTGATCCAGTGAACACAGCCCCTACAAATCTCCCCAGAAAGAGGTCCCTGATCATTGCATTGAAATGCATTGAAAATAAAAAGTGAAGTGTGCAACTGTGTTTACTAGTAAGTAAACAGGCATGCCTTGACTGGTGTGGAATGTAAGTCCAGGAAAGTATGAAGCTTCTAAAATGGTCCCAATCAGGGATGTCAACTAGGGTGTTAGAAAGGGGGCCCTCTTGGGTCACCCAAATGGCTAAAATCATGGTTTGTAGAAATAATCCCATCATGTTATATACTGTTGGGTGTGCAATTTACAAAAATGGGGGATATTTGGCTTAGCAGCACAATATGGAGTCGCCGCGGAATCTTGGAGTCGCTGTGGATCATAAGCTGAACATGAGTCAACAGTGTGATGTGTCTGCAAAGAAGGCAAATGCCATTTTAGGCTGCATTAAGAGCACTGTAGCTTCCAAGTCGCGAGAAGTTATAGTTCCTCTTTATTCTACATTGGTTAGACCTCACTTTGAGTACTTTATTCAGTACTGGGCACCTCACTGTAAGAAAGATGCAGCCAAATTGGAGGAAGTCCATAGGAGAGCGACAAGAAGGATCGGTGGAGTGGAAGAGAAGCCCTACGAAGAAAGGTTGGGGGAACTTGGGATGTTCAGCCTGGAGAAAAGGAGGCTGAGGGGAGACATGATTGCCCTCTTCATATACCTGAAGGGCTGTCATAGGGAGGAAGGGGCTCATTTGTTCATAGCTGCTTCTGAAAGCAGAACTAAAACCAATGGGTACAAACTGCAAGAAAGGAGATTCCGGAAAAAATTCCTGATTGTGAGGGCGGTTTGGCAGTGGAACAGATTGCCGAGGGAGGTGGTGGACTCTCCCTCACTGGGGGTCTTCAAGCAGAGGTTCGACGAGCACCTGTCGGAGATGCTCTAGGAGGATTTCCTGCTGCAGGCAGGGGGTTGGACTAGATGACCTACTAGGTCCCTTCCAACTCTAAGATTCTATGATTCTATACAACAGAATGCAGTGAAACAAATCACTTTGATGATAAACATATCTTTATGTTTATAAACATATATACATATCTTTATTCTATCAAAACGTATGGACAAATAACCAGTGCAGGAGGAGCAGTGGCACATAACCAGACCCATCATTCAGGTTGTTGTCCCACCCTTTGCATGGACAAGACACACTGGCCTCTGCTTTGGGTGATGCAAACTCCAGTGACACCTCTGCTTCCCATACGCTACATCCCAGAGTACTAAAATAAGTTGGCATCTTCAGTCTTGGAAGACTATGGTATTGTGCTCGACGCTGCATGCGAAGCACAAAGGCCTGGGTAGATTGATATGGAGGATAGGCTGGTACCCAAGCAGCAAATCCCACCTCTCGTGTCTCAGAGCTAGGCTAAGGACATGAGCTCACCCTGTCTTGTGGGGACCCAGGTCTCAAACCCTGGCCTACTGGTTAACAGGACTACTTTTTCACAAATCAGTACATCTAAGAATAGGAAAATACCAACTCAATTGTAAATTTCATAATTGTAAATTTCACCGCAGGATATATCTGGTGTAAAAAAGCTTGAACATCTCATCACTGATCAGATGATCAGTGAACAGTGATCAGATGCTGAACCCACTATTCCCCCCAAGTTCCCCAAAATTCCTGTCCTCCAAGCCAGAATTCCTATCTGGTTAAAAAAAATGTCAGATAAATGTAGGAAATGTTAAAATAAAGCTAAAAACTCTCTTACTGCATTCCTGTACTTAACTTTAGCACAAATCTCATTGCAATAAGCCAGACACCATCCAAAAAGGCACGTGTTTAATTGATCCAAGCAGCCAGCCCTTCTCAGGCTTGGTCTTTCAACCTCCTTTCCTTTGCCCCCTTACCTAATGGAAGCTCCATTGACTATAATGTTTTTGAGTGGACACAATTGGGCTTGGAGGCTGAAAACTTAAGAAGCTTCCCCACCATCCCTACCCTGAGAAGTTTGCCAACTTTACACCCAGCCCTGCTCCTCTGCTTTTACAATAGCTGGATGAAAGGCCCCAAACCTGAACAACTCAAGCCCTTATTGTGAATTACACACTTTTTTATACAAAGTAGATATTCGTGGATCCAACTACAAAGGCACAGGAACAGGGGTGTCTGGGGTTTGGTCAGTTGGCAACCCTGCTTTAAAAAAATTAATTCACCTCTTTCTCTCCAAAGCCAAAATCACTGCAAAGTTTCAAAGCACCTCCACTTCCAGGTTGCCTCCTTCCTCTCCTCTCCTCAGCTGAGCCTCAGCTGAGCTCCCTCCTTCCTTTCTTTGCACAGCAAGCAGAGTTTCCTCCCCCCAGATCTTTTTCTCTGCAGGGACCAGGAGCCACTGCCAAGCACAGCAATGTGGGAATGGCTACTTAGAGGCCCATTTAGTGGCCTACTTGGGCCTCTCAGGGAAGCAGGTTGCAAAATGTACAATGCATGCTGGGAAATGAAGTTCTTCCACTGTTGTCTTGGAAAGATGCTTTAGCATGGGGAGGAGGGAGAAAGACTACAATTCCCTTCCCTCACTCCCTCCTACTTTAACCAGCAGCCTCTTACTTTAACCAGCAGGTCTAAAAGGCCTAAAACCCCAGGAAATAGCTGGAAAGGCTCCCAAAGTCCCCCAAATTCATGACTTCTGGTTCTAGGGCAGCGTTTCTCAAAGTGAGGGTCAGGACCCCTTTGGGGGTCACCTAGAACTTTCCTGGGGGTCGCCTAAAGACACCTGGTGCAGGGGGCCAGGTCAGGCTTGCCAGACCTCTGGCTGTAGCTGCACTCGCACTGGGGCTGACTGACAGCCTCAGGGCTGAATCCTATGCATACCTACTCTGAAATAAATCCCATTGTGTTCAGTGTGTGCATAGAACATACATTTCATTTGTAACAATGAAAATACATCCTGCATATCGGATATTTACATTACGATTCATAACAGTTGCAAAATTACAGTTATAAAGTAGCAACAAAAATAATTTTAGGGTTCTGGTCCCCCCCGACATGAGGAACTTATAGAGGGATCTCGGTGTTAGGAAGATTGAGAACCACTGTTCTAGGGCCTCATTTCTGGTTCTGGCAGGGAAAATCCTGTCATCTGATCAGCCTACATAGACATCATTAAACATATCTATAACAGACAATTGGATTTATTAAGGATGTGGCTAATGCCTCTGATTCAAATTTTTCCATATATAAATTTGCAATAAGTGGGCCCCTTCGCCAATCCATTCATCTGTTCATAAAAAGATTGATTCAATTGAAAATAGGTAGATGTTAGGCAGTGATGCACCAAAGCTGTTAAATCACTATTAAGCAAATTGCTACTATCTGCTTGGCTTCATTTATGGGAACCTGTGTAAATAATGAAATGTGATGCATTCTGTATATAAAATTCCATAATTAGATTAAAATAGATGATAATTTTATGAACACTGGGCACTGGTGGTGAATGTGTGGCACGGGGCAGTGGTGCCCAGTGCTTACTGTACAGTGCTTGGTAGGGATGCCCAGTGCCCACTGCCAACAGGTGCCTGGTGGTGCCCACTGCCCACTGGTGCCTGCTGCCATGACACTTGTTCCTGGTAGGATGCCCAGTGCTCAGAGGTGCCCACGGCCCACGGTGCTGCCTGATGATGCCTGGTGCCTGATAGGGATGTCCGGTGCTTGCTGGTGCCTACTGCCTGTTAGAACCCACTGCCTGATTGTGCCCAGTAGTGCCCACTGGTGCCTGATCGTATCTGCTGCCCACTGCCCAATGCACAGTGGTGCCTATTGATGCCCTCAGTCCAGTAGGGGTGCCTGGTAGCCCAGTGACAGCCCAGTGCCCACAGGTGCCTGCTGATGTCTACCACTGCCCTCTGGTACTCTCCGGTGCCTGGTGCCAGTCGGTGCCCGCCTGTGCCCAGCAGCGCCCACTGATAAGACCATTGACGTAAGACTCAATAGTTTGAATATTTTGGCTTAGAGTACATGAAATCCTCAGGGTTTCACTCAGCAGGGCATATTAGAGGCTCACTGGCTCATGGAGTTATCAGATTACAAACTATCAGAATTATAGCCCATAAACCAGGGTTTAAAAGTGCTTAGCAATTAAATGGTTCTGTGCTCCCCAAGCAGCTGGGGTTGGGGAGGGGAAAGAGCAGGGTTGCCAGCTTGGGACAGAGAAAATTGATTCTGATGGCTTCTCCTTCCCACCATTTCCAACTGGAAGGGTGAGCTTGATTTGCCTTTGGCTTTGCTGAAAGAAATCAAGCAGGTAAAGATTTTCCTGGAATAGAGAAGTAGCGATGAGGGAACAATGCTTCATCTCTTGTTTTCCACCACTGTCACAAAGCTGGCAAAGGCACAGAGTCTCCGTCCATGAAAAAAACTGTCTACTTCTCGGCCAAGAAGTAAGGAATCTTGGAGTTCTTGTGACACAATTGCTTAAATATCACCAAAGTGATTTCATTTTTCCTTTTGTCTGTTCAGTTATGATGAGTCATGATGAGTCAGTCCAGGGTGACCAGATGTCATAACCACAAAAGAGGACAAGGGCCCCCCCCCCCCCCATGTAGGGCACTCAAGTTAAATGAAGGATATCATGACAAATTAAAAGCTAAAAACACTAATAGATGTGTTGTTTTCCTAAGGTTAATTTAAACACTATATTACTTGTTATGGAATTAAAAACTATTAATCATAATTTATTACATACACAGTGCAGTCCTAAACCCCCCTAAACCCAAGTCCTATGCTGGCCTGAGGTGTGGCAAAAGTGCTACAAAGCAACTTCTGCACCACTACACAGACATGCTCTGCCCTCCCCATAGCATCATGGGAATGAGGAAATGGATGTGTTGTGCTGGCCTAAATTGGGTAGGACTGTGTCCGCAATGTATCAATTACAAGAAGGCCATATGCTTCCTGCTCACTGAAATCTTTTTTTTCTAAATGAAATTTTTTTCCAGTTATACAAAAAGAACATGCCTTGAAAAAAGAAGACACATGATCACCCTGTGTCAACACCAGGTAATGGTCATGGTGATGGTGAGCCAATCCTGTCTGGAAATTTGCATATGCAGGAGAAATATATGAGAATAACCAGATACAGGAATGCTCACCAGGGTCACATCATGTGAATTGTGATTAACTATTGCACATTCCTTGTGCAAAACTGCCTCCGTCTGGAAAAACTGACATAACTCTCAACTGCATACATTCACAGTACATTGGAATGCTGACTTCAAGTCTGTAGAATGATGTTGTTTATGAATTTATGAAGAAGCTGGTCTGCTTCTTGCCTACTGAAACCCACTACACAATAAGCACCACCTGCAGGAACTCATTGTCTGCCTTGTTACCATGGTAATTGCCTTTGTATCACAAGAAGATAGTTACTGGGTTTCTTGGAACCGAATGTTCCAAGGTGTTGCTCATTAAAAAGAGGTTCTGCAGACGAGGTCAGAGGTCGGCTTCTGGAAAAGATGCAAAACCTTCTGCAACTTCTGTAGAAGGTCAGCTCCCGCAGGAGCTCATTGTCTGCCTTGTTACCATGGTAATACAGTAGTTAATCTGTTTCTTGTAACCAAATGTTACAAATGTTTGCCATTCAAGGCATTGCCCGTTATTCAAGGCATAATTGCTTAGGAAATTGTTGCTCATCTTACAAAACACTCACAATTCAAGTCACTCATAAATCAAGGTACCACTGTACTTCTAAGTTTTGCTAAGTTTTGGTATTTCTAGATACCACATTGACATCACTTATGGCTGACTGGGCAAAACCATCTGCCCTGATTTCCAACAGTCCCTGAAATGAATTGGAAAATTACTGAATTATTTCAGTTATTTAAACAACACACATTGCCCGCACACATGAGCACAGGCAGCTGATGTGCATTTCCTCTTCTGGGAAACAGAGAGCTTCACACAGCTGCAAGCTGAGTCCCGTTTGGGACAGCAGCTGCTACAAGCTTGCAGAGCATCAGAGTTCAACCATGGCTGGGCAATCTCACCAGTGAATGCTGAGAACTGGGCACACTGTCAATTGCTGCTTTAGTTTGGCTAACGGGAGGCAGCCTTACCCAGGGTCCAGGTGTGCTAGCCTGCTAAGGACACTGGTGCCTCCAGTGCTTTCTTTGTGAAGGATTCTCTTCACCCCAAGCACACAAGCACTTGCAAAATTACTTCTCAATCCACTGTTGCTAGGAATATTGCAACTGCTGGTAAGGGGGTAAAATTTTTCCGTGTTTCCACAGAGATTAGTACAAAAGATAAGGAAATTACATTCCACAGGGAAAATGCAAGGAATTTTGCTTAAACCAGACAAGAATGCCAGGGAAGTATTTTCAATATATCTGTGGATTTAGAATCCTATGAAAAAGGGGAGAATGATCAGAGAAACTATAAAATCTGAAAGATGATCCCAATGGATGGCACTTTGGATTGTCACTGCAAGGAAAGGGGGCCATTATGATAGTCCCAGGTTCAGTGACCACTACTACAAGTCATGAGAAGTTACCATAGTGCAAGGTTGTGAATGACCTCTGCCTGGGACCTTGAGAAGCTACTGACCTCAGTTTACTGGGCAACAGTCTTGCATCAAGCACAGGTTTGTCTCTTTCAGAGAGTCTTTGCTTGTGCCAAGGAGGGTATTGGTGTAGATGACCTTGAAGAACTTTTTCTATGAGTCTATTGTTATGTCATGTAGCATTGCCTGGTTGTTTTTTTGTTTCTTTGTTTTTTAAAAAAGGATAGCTGCCAAGCAGCATCCCCTGGGAGAAGCACCACCCTGCCACTAGTTTGTCCCTTCTTTTAAAATTCTCCTACTCCCCACAGAAAAGTCATAAAAGTCACTCCCCCAGTGACCTCACTTTTTGCATCTTGCAAATGGAGGTGTGGAAGATGCATGCAGGGTTTTGGCTTGTTTCTATGCCAGTGTAAACTATAGTGGCCTCAGTGTGCCAGTAAGTAACCAAGTACTGGGCAACTACTGTACTTATGTTCATTCTAAAATAATTTTAGACCAGGAATCCTCAAACATCAGCCTGAGAACCAGATGTGGCCTGTGGCAAGCTTCCATGTAAGCTTCCAAGTCCAAGTCCCTTCCCTCCAGCCTGAATGTGAGCCCTGTAATTCTCTGCTGATGAAAGGAACACTCCTTCCCTCCAGAGCAGTGGTCTTCAATGTGGGAGTCACGACCCCCAGGGCCCGGCCTGGCGCAAAATCTGGTTCACCGGAAGTAGGCGGGCCAGGCTGGGGCGGGGTCGTGGGGCGGGGCCAGGGAGGGGCAGGGCCGGAGAGGGCACACCACCCACCCCAGCATGCTGCGGGTATGGGTAGGCGGGGCGAGGGGCGGGGCGAGGGGTGAACCCCAACCCTGGTGCACTGCGCGCGTGCTAAGATTGGTGCACACGCAGTCGCATCCTGAAGCTGGTCAACCGACCAGCTTCAGGACGTGACTGCGCCTGCGTCAACCTTAGCGCAGGCTCAGTCGCGTCCTGAAACTGGTCCGCACACCAGCTTCAGGACGTGACTGCGCCTGCGTCAAGGTTGATGAAGGCGCAGTGTAGGGCTTCCCCCAGGTGCCGAACTGGTGCGCCCGGTTTTCTGCCCCCCCCTTTGCTCTGCCCCCCCCCTTTGCAGATCAGTAGCGGGGGGCCAGAACCAACCACCGGTTCAGGTGATCCAGCCCGAACCAGCTTGGGCCCACCCCTGCCAGGGGGTCCCAACGTGCCCCCAGGTGGGTTACAAATGGGGACTGCCATGTTGGTCCCTCTCTGGCGACCAGTGATACTCCCCAACATTGCTATGACCGTGACCACGGGGGGGGGGGGGCATTGCAGCCCTAAGGCTGCACAGCACCAACCTGAGGGAGCTCCCCCTCAAAAACCTGCTCCCCTTGTGCTCCTTGCTGAAACGATCAGGAAAAGAGCGTGGGGAAGAGGTCGAGCAGCTTGCAGAGTGGCAAGGAGGCTGGCTGGGGGCTCCTCGTACTGCCGTTTCAGTGGGGCGTCCTCTCCTTCCTTCTGCACAAGGATCAGGTGAAGCAAGGACCTTCTGCCAGCCTCCCCACGAAGGAGGGCACCACCTCAGCCATGTGTGTCCTTCCCACCTGGGGGAGACAGGTGAGGAGGGTTGAGGGGACTCCATTCACCTCCCTAAACCTCTCCCCGTCATGAGCTCCAGTGCTTTCCTGTACTTTGCATCCCCTCCTCAAGCCTCAGTGTCCTGGCTGCTTCTCCAACCCCTACTTCTCCAACCCCCTGAGGTTGCAATCCCATCCTTGTTTTCCTGGGAGTAAGCCCCACTGAGTAAGCATGCACAGGTTTGGGCTCTTCCATGGGTGTCCATGTGCTTAAAAAGTGGGTATTTTGTCCCTGCGATGACTCCAGACCCCTGTGGTGGGAGGGTGAATATCTGCAGGACGGATCCCAGGCTCAAGAGAATGTCATCAGGTGAGTGGGTCCAAGGACTCAAGACAGGCAAGTCAACAATAACATCTTTACTCACATCCATTTCTGGAGGCACAATTTTTAGATAACAGGTTTCAACAGGTAAATGAACTCAACAGTTCAACAGGTAAGTCTCCCACTCAACTCATTCAAACAACCCCGGCTGGAGAATAAGTTGAAAGCTTCCAGCCTTCTGGTCCATAATACAGTCCCACCAATGTACTCAGTCCATTTGTCCAGGTAAGTCCTCACTGCTTCCCCTCCTCTCTCCTCTCCCTTTGAGCCCCCCAACCATTGGAGATCGACCATTGGGCTCCACTCTCCAACCCCCTCCTCCCTCCAACTGCCAACCTTCTCCCGGGCTCCTCCCTTCTATCTCTTCCAGATTCTACCCCCCTTCGGGAGCACCCATCACTCAGGGGATTCTGAAGGTCTCTGGCCAGGATCAGGCTTCCATGTTAACCCCCGATCTGCCTTCCTTCATAGTCGGCATGGAGGTGGTGCTGACATCTATCGCACCTCCTCCAAGAAGAGCATGTCCTCTGCCAGTTCCTCTTCTGGAGTCCAGCACTTGATTCCACAGTCCCCCTCTAGAAATGTCTCTCCCTGGGAGCATCAACAGCACCCCTGCTTTACAGGAACTCTCTGGATCAGGATCTTCCTCTCTGTTTAAAAAGTGCTTATGAACTTGTTTGAATTTATTCATTCATATGTTCTGTCTCTAAAATATTCATTTATATATTTAAATTTATGAAAATTTTAATCTAAATTAATTCTTTTCCCCAGTATCCAACACAGTAACAGAGAGATGATGTGGCCTAAGCCTTCCTGTCTAAATTTTGCACACCCCTGTTCATGTTTGCACACAATAAAGTAGGAAGAAATTGTTCCAACTCTTCTACAGTTAAATGAGTGGCTTGTAGGAAAATTTCTGGATGGACTGTGCCCTACGTGAAGGAAGGAAAATGACTAAAAGGTCTTGGTTGCCAATCACAATCATTCTTCTTTTTTGGCCTGGAATGACTAAGGATATGCACAACCATGAAGACCTGTGTTCTAGCTGTACATATCGTTGAAAATGGTTGCTGCTTAAAAATAATGATTGATCCTGCATTACGTAAACAGAGGAAATTATTATGAATAAAGCTATTCATTTGCTCGGCCTTTTGTATATTTGGAGGTAGATTCAGTAAGAGGTCTTTCGGGCTCAGACTGAAATCTCTCCCTCTCATGAAACTAAAATGGTACCTTTTCTTACCCTACATATGAAATGCACGTACTATACTTTTTGGCTCTGAGACAAATGCTGGCCTGAAATTGCAAAAATGGATGAGGAGCAGCTGAGATTGGCAAGAGATCTCTCCCAGGGTCAGCCTCAGGCTGCTCTTTCCCCATCACTCTCTGCCTGCCGTTCTTTGCAGCTGCCCATGTCCCTTGCCATGTGCGCTGGGGCAAGCAAGCCGCCTGATGTACGCATCTTCTAGAGATCAGGTAGATGCCTTTGTTGGCTCCCTCTGGGCTCAGCACTTGGGAAGCTGCAGCCAAAGCTTTTCTATAGACATGGAACTGGCAGAAGGCACTCAGCTGTGCTAGATGCATGTGCTGCCGAAAAGCCTGAATGTGCCTGAGAGTGCTAGGCCCTGCTGCTGCCTGGGGGATGCCAAGCTGCTCTTTACAATGGATTAGGCAACAGAGAGAAGGGGCTGGCAGAAAGGGCTGTTAAAATAGCTTTCTAGCTGGAGTTACAACACACCAAGGAGTGCTACAGGCTGTGGGGACTATAGAAGGTTCTTATTCCATGCCCCCCCTCTCTCTCATACACACACACACACACACACACACACACAGAGAGAGAGAGAGAGAGAGAGAGAGAGAGAGAGTAGGATGTCTGAAATTTGGTGATTTTTACCAATGCGGGTTAGTACTGGGCAGCTGCCAAGCCAAGGGGTTTCAGAATGACTTGCTGCTGCCTTGCAGAAATAACGTAAGTGTAATCTTATATATATATAAGTCAAATTTTGTCTGTCTGTGTGTCTGAAACACCTCTAACTGTGGCCTCTAACTCGGGCCACACATTATTATTAGACATATACTTTTCACATATTATACCACATATTACATATTATATATTTATATATAATAAATAATATATAATAATAATTTAGATATTATACCACATGGTATATTATAATATTGTAGCAGGCCTCCGTCAGTCTTGAAAGATTATGGTATCGTGCTCAGCACTGCATATGCTGCATGCGAAGCACGAAAGCCTGGGTTAGATTGTTATGGAGGAGAGGCTGTTACCCAAGCAGCAAATCCCCCCTCTCCACACCACTGAATTAGTCCAATGGAAAGGCAGAGCTAATACGATTGGATCCAGCTGGCGTCGCAGAGCTGGGCTAAGGACAGGAGCTCACCATGTCTAGTGGGGCCAACCTGGGTCTCAAACTCTGGCCTGCTGGTTAACAGGCAGTGTCTTAACCACTTGCGCCACCCACAGACCTAAATATTGTATGTATGTATTGTAAGTATATTATATGTATACATTATATTTATAATATACATATTTTACCACAAGACAAATACCTTTCTGGAATCAGGATGATACAAGGATTAAAAAATCTGCCCTTCATCTGCTGCTTGAATATCCAGCATTGGAATTTGTGTCCAGCCCAAATTGGCAGGCATGCCATTTGAATTCCGAGACAATGTATTTCAGGGATGTCAAACTCATTTCATACAGAGGGCCGAATTAGCATTAATGGTTTCTCCCAAGGGTCTCAGTCCAATATTTTGCATGTCTACTCAGAGGTGTCCCATGTAGTCAATGGACCCGGCTCGCCTCTAGCACTCAGCGGAGGTCGGCTGGCCAGCACACACTCTGACGCTCTGAGGCAAGGTGGGCGGAGGGAGGACCGGGATCTTCAGGGCCTCCATCCGGCCAATCAGAGTGAGAGCGGTGCAGGCAAAGAGAGCCACAGCAGCCCCGTCCGATGCCTGGACATCCCCAGCGGGGGAAAGCTACCTCCAGTGCCTGGCTTCCTCCAGTGAAGCCCAAAGCAGGTGGAGGGATCGCTCCGCGGGGGGGGGGGGGGGGAACCCCGCACCGGCTGACAGCCCCAAACCGGGGCAGAGCCTGTCCTGAAGCCCTGGTTCTTGCAACAGTATAGCAAAGAGAAAGAGAACAGGGCAGGGGGGGTTGAGAGGCTGAAGAGAGAGAGAACAACAGAGGAAAAATAGGAAGGAGGAGCATAGCAGGACGTGGCCCTACTCGAAAGGAGTCAGAGCCGGACTGGGGAAGATGGGCTGTTGATGAAGGAAGTGACTCTTCTCTTCCAGTGGGCAGAGCTCCACCTTCTATCCACCAGGGCGGAGCACATCCCTGGCATCACCAACATAGAGGCAGACAGGTTGAGTCACAGGTGGGTCGACGAAGGAGAATGGAGCCTGCATCCTTTTTTGTTCCATCTGATCACAAGAGCTCTGGGTCTTCCAGATAGATCTCTTCGCCTCTCTAGACAATGCCAAACTGCCAACCTTTCTGTCCCAGACACCATGTCCTCAAGCTCTGGGGTGCAATGCCCTTCATCACCCCTGGCCTCGGAACCTGCTCTACGCTTTTCCCCTTTCCCCCGATTCCAGCAATTCTCTGCCAGGTCAAGAAATTCAGAGCTCAGCTCATCTTAGAACTGGCCTCGCAGAGTGTGGTCACCAACCATCATAAACCTGGCAGTGGGTCCACCATTCAGAATCCTGTTCAGGTGGGACCTCCTTCAACAGGGTCCTCTGCTCCATCCCAATATTCAATCTGTCAGCCTGGCTTTTCAACGGCAAAAATTAGAAAAAAGGGGCTATTCTGAGGGGGTCTTGTCTATGCTCCTAGCTTCTAAATGGGCTTCCACTAACAAAGCTTACTCCAGAACTTGGATGAAGTTTGTCTCTTGGTGCGAGGGGAAAGGGGTTATAGTCACAAAGGTAAAAATCAAGGACATTTTGGACTTTTTGCAGGAGGGAGTCAAGCTAGCGTTGAGTACCAACACAATTAAGAGGCAAGTCTCCACCATTAGCTCCATATTGGGACCCGGACACTATGGACCTATCTCCACTCACCATGACATCAGGCGTTTCATTAAAGGTTTGAAACTCATTAACCCTCCTACCATTCACAGGTTCCCCACCTGGGATCTGCATCTGGCTCTGGAGGCCATGATGGGGTCTCTCTTCAAGCCTCTCCATTCGGTGCATGTCAGGTTTTTGACTCTAAAGACCAATTTCCTGGTGGCCATCACATCTGCCAGATGGGTGTCTGAAATGGGGTCCCTGTCCATTCACCCAAACCTTTGCAGTTTCCAGGAGGACAGCGCACATGCCCTTTTTCCTCCCGAAGGTTAATTCAATTTTTCACCGGTCACAGGAGCTGGTTCTGCCTACCCTATGTCCCAATCCCAAATCTTTCATAGAAAGGACATGGCACTCCTTGGGCGTGAAAAGGGCACTTAGCTACTATGTGAATCGCTCTAAGGAGTACCATAAGACCAAAGCCTTATTTGTGTTGTTTGGGGGCGCATCTAAGGGGAAGAGGGCCGCAGTATCCTTGTTATCCAGGTGGCTCAGGATGGCTATCACTGAGGCTTATAGGGCCATGGGGAGGGACCCTCCAGAGGGCATCGCTGCCCATTCCACCAGGGGGGCAGCTACCTCTGCCTTCTTTGAAGGGTACAATTCTCTGGAGGCTATCTGCAGGGCGGCAGCTTGGTCGTCTGCAGATACCTTCATGCAAGACTACAAGATCAACCAGGTACCAAAGTGAAGCTATTTGCATCTCTCCTACTCTGAGTGTGAGGCTCTGTTACATCCCAGATCTTATCTGAATGGCCCCTTTTCCAAAGCCTCCAGAAAAGGAAGGAATTTCTTACCGTAAATGTCCTTTTCTTGGAGGATAGGAAAAGGGGCCATTCAGGCCCACCTCAGCAAAGAAACACTTTAGCTTCGCTTATGTTTATTCAAGTTCTATCAAGTTCTATCCCTGTGGGGTTGTTCTGTTTGGACTATTGTCCCTGTTGTCCAGAGGCTCTGGTTCCTGGCCCTGTTCAATCTATTCATGTTAGACAAGGTCTTCCTTGATTGGGCCTTGTCCTGTTTTGGTTTTTCTCTCTGGTGTCTGTCTTTTCTCCAAGTTTTTCTCTGCAGTCATGATAGCAATGGTGGCAAAGTTCTTCTCGTCAGGCTCTGATACTGTACTGGGGGAAGATGGGCTGCCCCGCAGGAAGGAGACAAAGAGGTTTCCGGCTCTGACTCATCGGGGGCGGGGCATAACCCAGATGTTATCTGAATAGCCCCCTTTCCTATCCTCCAAGAAAAGGACATTTACATAAGAAATTCCTTCCTTCCTCATCTGTGCTCAGCCATGCCTTTGCACACCTACTCCCTAGTAGTCCCTATGCAGCTATGTAGACCCTAAGCACCCTATGCAGAGTAGACCCTATGCACCCTATGCAGAGTAGACCCTATGCAGGAGGCTGCAAAGGAGCACAGTGCAACCTTTGCCTCTGATGTTCTGTGACCCTCCCCTTCTTTCATTGCAGGCTGCTGTCCCACCAGCAAGGAAGCTATCAGGCAGAAGGTGCCCAGGCATCTATGTGTGCCAGCTGCTGACTGAAGCCACTCTGCACATTCTCTCTCTCCCTCCCTCTCATTGCATGCTGCAATTCCACTGGAAAGGAAACACAGAGTGCAATCCTAACCATGCCTACTCAGAAGTAAGCCCCATTCTATTCAATGGGACTTACTCCCAGGAAAGTGCCTTTAGGTTTACAGCTGCAGGAGCCCTGCCAGGACCATGGGAAGAATCCTCCTGCAGACATAGAATCATAGAGTTGGAAGGGACCTAGTAGGTCATCTAGTCCAACCCCCTGCCTGCAGCAGGAATTCCCCCTAGAGCATCTCCAACAGGTGCTCATTGAGCCTCTGCTTGAAGATCCCCAGTGAGGGAGAGTCCACCACCTCCCTTGGCAATCTGTTCCACTGCCGAACCGCCCTCACCGTCAGGAATTTTTTCCAGATTTCCAGCCGGAATCTCCTTTCTTGCAGTTTGTACCCATTGGTTTTAGTTCTGCTTTCAGAAGCAGCTATGAACAAATTGGCCCCTTCCTCCATATGACAGCCCTTCAGGTATCTGAAGAGGGCAATCATGTCTCTCCTCAGCCTCCTCTTCTCCAGGCTGAACATCCCAAGTTCCCCCAACCTTTCCTCGTAGGGCTTCCCTTCCATCCCACTGATCATTCTTGTCGCTCTCCTCTGGACTTGCTCCAGTTTGGCTGCATCTTTCTTAAAGTGAGGTGCCCAGAACTGAACACAGTACTCAAGGTGTGGTCTCACCAACGCAGAATAAAGAGGAACTAGAACTTCATGCCACTTAGAAGCTACAGTCCTCTTAATGCAACCTAAAATGGCATTTGCCTTCTTTGCAGACACATCACACTGCTGACTCATGTTCAGCTTGTGATCCATGACGACTCCAAGATCCCGCTCACATGTTGTGCTGCCAAGCCAAGTATCCCCCATTTTATACGTGTATTTTAGGTTTTTATTGCCTAAGTGCAGAACCTTGCACTTTTCCCTGTTGAAATTCATTCTGTTACAGCCCAGGATTCCAGTTTATCCAGATCCTCCTGGAGGTTTCTCCTATCTTCTGATGTGTTTGCTACTCCTCCCAGTTTGGTGTCATCTGCAAATTTGATCAGGCTCCCCCGTATCCCTTCCTCCAAGTCATTGATGAAAATGATAAAGAGAACCGGTCCCAAGACAGAGCCTTGGGGTACCCCACTAGAAACTGACCTCCAGGTTGACACAGAACCGTTTACTAAAACCCTTTGAGTGCGGCCATCGAGCCAGTTGCAGATCCACCTAACGATTGCCCTGTCTAGCCCATATTTTTCCAACTTCCTAATTAAAATGTCATGTGGGACTTTGTCAAATGCTTTGCTGACGTCAAGATAAATGACATCCACAGCATTGCCACTGTCCAGTAAGCTCGTAACCCGATCAAAAAAGGAGATCAGATTTGTCTGGCAAGATTTATTCTTGGTAAATCCATGATGGGTTGCTTTGATCACCGAGTACTTGTCTAGATGTCCACAAATTGTGTGTTTTATGATTTGCTCTAATATCTTGCCCGGGATTGAAGTCAAACTGACTGGTCTATAATTTCCCGGGTCTTCTTTTTTCCCCTTGTCGGGAGCGACAGAGGAAGACCCCTGAAGAAGAAGCGGAGGAGGACAATATGTTTATGGAGCCGTCGGACAGCGACGATGAGCCCCCTTGCTTTTGCGTTCGCACCCACACTTCTGGGTTGAGATTGTCTACCTTGAGGCCAGGGAGAAGGGAGCCGGCCCGGGGAGCCCCACCACAGGTGGCCGTCAGACCCCTGAACCAGCAGGGAAAACCCATGACCTGCTGGGAGAGGAAAATAGCAGTGGGGATGCCGTGGCCTCCAGGGGCCAAGGATGAGATGGGAAGGTGGCCTGGGTTCCCCCGATATTACAGGGGACCCGCATGGTGGTAAGATGTACCTCCCCCGCCACGGCCTGAAGGGTGGAACCCTCCTAGGGGACGGGGTGTTTGGGGGATATTAAAGGACCGGGAAAAGGCGGGAAAGGAGGCTGCTGGGCGGGAGAAGCTCGGAGGACGGGGAAGCCATCCAGGCGCAGCAGAGAAAAGGGCCTAGCCTAAGGTCTAAGTGGTTGTCTAGTCTTACTAGGCTGTTATACCTTGTTCCTGGTTATACCATACATGTGTAGTGGATGTTGAGCTGCCAAGCCCGGAGTGTTGTCCCTCGCTGCGTCCGCGCCTAGGGAGAAAGAGAGAGAGCAGACAGTAAGAGAGACGAGAGGGTAGAAGGAGAAGAGAGAGGAGAAAGCAGGACACTTACCTGACTGGGGGACGTCCGGGAGAGTTCTGGGGTTCCTATATTTTGTAACCTGTTGGAAAGAAGAAGTTAGAACCTCTGTGTATGTAAAACATGGATGCGAGTAAAGATTTCGTTTTGGATATTCCCTTATCGTCACCGTGGCCTTATTTACCAGGGGCCATCCCTCTAGAATCCCCTCATCGGCAAGATTCCTCCCCATCCACTCATATCACCGACCCTCACACCCCTTCTTAAAAATTGGGACTACATTTGCCCTCTTCCAGTCCAGTGGCACTTCTCCAATCCTCAAGGATTTATCAAAGATGATCGACAGAGGCTCTGCAAGGACATGTGCGAGTTCCTTAAGAACTCGAGGATGCAGCTCATCTGGTCCAAATGACTTGAATTCATTTAGGCCAGTTAGGTGGTTTCGAACCAGTTCTCTGTCAATCTTAATCGTCTGTTCTGCACCATCCATGTTTTCATTACCTCTTAGGGGATGTAAACACATCCCCGAATCAGTCAATGATCCCGCACCCCCATTTGCACAGCCCTCCTTCTGTGAATGTTGCATATTGCACAAGCACCCACCCAGAACACAATCCCCACCATACCAGTCACACATGAGTTGCATAAGCACAACCCACCTCCATATAATTCATCCCTAATAAGGTTTGAGCTATACGATCACTTCCCACAAGTGCCTACAGCCCAGCATGGTCACAATGATGACTCCTGAGAAGTTATTAACAACAACACAGGTGAAGTCGTTCATGGGGAATTAACAACAATGTTAAAATAACTATGTAAATGTGCCTAGTTGTTATTTTAACGACTTCGCCATGAAAATGTGCATATGAATGATGTCGTCCCTGGCTGCCCTGGGAAGCCTAGTTAGAGCTCCAGCAGGGCCAGAGATAACTGCCCTGAGGATGGGTGAGTGGGGCAGTGCCTATCCTTTTTGGGTGTGGGGCAGGAGTGTCTGTCCCCAGCGTAGACTCCCAATGGTATCCAGACCTGGTCCTCTGTTCCTGGGGAGGGGGCTGCATATAGCTGCCTTGCCATTGGAGAGTCCACAACAAAAGACCACATGGAAGCAGTGAGACCACCTGTGAGCAATGCAGAGATGAGGGACTTCAGGCAGGTGCCCAGTTTTGGGTCCAAACTGCCTACAGTCTCTCTGCAGATGCTCAAAGGTCCAGGCACAGTGTGCCCTCCCCACACTGACTATGGCTGATTCTTGGGTCCCTCTGAGTCCTCACTGGAGACTGTTCTATAGCTGGAAATCCACCCACCCCCATAACCCTACGAATAAGCAGGAGCAACCCCAAGCATATGAACAAGTACATATGTGAAGTGACCCCACTTTTGTGTCTGTGTCTTCCTGGGTGAGTCATTGCCATTGGAGGGCGAGGCCATCTGGGGTCACTGGGGTGGGCTACAGCAGGGTTCCCATGGTCTGATGCCACTCCATAGGCCTGTGAGGTGGGAGGTTTTGGGTGGGCACGGGCCCCACAAATGTTCAGGTCCCTGGTGAGAGAGCCCCAGGTCTCCTCTGCCCCAGGATGTACATTTGCTCCCTGGCAGACCCATGTGGGCTCCTGTCCCCTCTTCCAGCCTTCCTTCCCCACAGATGCCCCTGGAAGCCACCTTGCCTTCCCCTGCCCCCTGCTCCCTCCTCTGCCAGCTGATTGGGAGACCCTTGCCCCTTCCATGTCTGAGGCAGCAAGGGGGGCTCTTTCCTGGGCCTGATGACCCTGAATGGGGTCTTCCCTCTCCTCGCAGCCCTTTTGAGTGTGGACCCTGTGTCTGTTGTGCTGTCCTTTAATGCTGGGGTTCCCTCTGGACGGCTGCTGCCCTGTTGCCAAAGACTACAGGACACTCATGTTTATCTGTTGATGTTGTTTTTATTGACAACACCATGCAGTACCTCTCTGTGTCTTGTCTCTGCTGGTGCTAGGGCTTTTCCTGGGCAACCTTGCCTGCTTGGGGATTCAGGGGGTGCTTGTTCCCATTCCCACCCCTATAAGCCTTGCCCTGTCCATCATACTGGGAAGCCACTCTGACAGCTTGACAGCTACTCTTGCCGCCAGCTGGTTCCCCATGTGATCTGGTGGGTGGGGCAGTGCAGACAGATGCTGGTGATTCTGAGTGATATGAGAACGGGTCAACTTGTATGTAACTGCAGGCCATCCAGCACTTATAGGCTGCCTTCTGATCATGCTCGATGGAGCAACTTGTGCTGATCACTGATCCGGAGCAGTTACAGGCAGCGCTAGGTTCCTGAAGCACAACTCTGTGTTCTGGATACAGAATAGTTAGGGCAGAGCAGTTGGGGCACAGTAGGCTGAAGTTGCTCTGGATTTTGCTCATAATTTTATAGGGAAGCTGCTTGCTCATGTCATATTGAAGAGGCTCCAGGTGCTTGCAGAGAGTCTGTCCTGATTCAGTGTGGATTTTGAGCCAACAGGTCCACTACTGTTATGGTTTTTCCCTTAGACACTTGCAGGAGAAATGCAGGGAACAAAGACAGCCACTCTTTGTGGCCTTCATAGATCTTATGAAGGCTTTTGATCTGGTTAGTAGGGGCAGCCTTTTTAAAATCCTCTCCAAGACTGGATGTCCACCTCAGTTCCTCAGCATCATCAGGTACTTTCACAAGGAAATGAAGGGCACTGTAGTTTTTGATGGCTTAACATCAGATTCCTTTGACTTTTTTAAAGTGGAGTGTAGCAGGGCTGCCTCCATGTGCCAACTTTATTTGGGATCTTTTTTGCTGTCATGGTGAAACATACTTTTGGAACTGCAACAGAGGGAATTTATCTCCAGACCAGATCAGACAGAAAACGCTTTTATCTCTCTAGATCGAGAGCAAAGTCCAAAGTCCAGCTGAAATGCTTGCGGTATTTCCTCTTCACTGATGATGCTGCCATTACTGCTCACCCTGCCAAAGACCTTCAACAACTTATGGATCATTTTAGCAAGGCCTGCCAAGACTTTGGACTGAAGAAAACAGGCCTGCCAAGAATCAGCCTGAAGAAAAATCAAGTCATGGGTCAGGATGTGGATTCACCTCCCTGTATTAGGATCTCTGACCAAAGAACTGTAGGTTGTCCATGACTTTTTTACCTTGGCTCAGCTATCTCCAACACGGTCTCTTTAGATACTGAGCTGAATAAACGTATTGGGAAAGCAGCTACCACGTTTTCCAGACTTATAAAGAGGATATGGCTTAATAAGAAACTGACAGAACATACAAAGATCCAAGTCTATAGAGGTCTACACACTCTTGTACTTGGATTGTACAGTGTACAGTGTGTCTTGGATGCTTTATGCACAGCAGTAGAGAAAGCTGAACACCTTCCATATGTGCTGTCTCCAATAATACATCTGGCATCTGACATCACCTGGCATGACAAAGTTTCAAATGGCAGTCTTGAAATGCTCTAGCATGTACACACTTTTGAAACAGGGACGTCTACACTGGCTTGGGCATGTCATGAGAATGACTGGTGGTCAGATTCCAAAAGATCTCCTGTATGGAGAATTAGTGCAGGGAAAGCGCCCTAGAGGGAGACCACAGCTGCGATATAAGGACATCTGCAAGAGGGATCTAAAGCCTTGGGAATAGACATCAACAGCTGGAAAACCTTAGCCACTGATCGTTCAGCTTGGAGGCAAAAGACGCAGCATGGCCTTCTCCAATTTGAAGAGACTTTCAGCAGGTTGAGGCAAAGAGGCAGTTCCAGAACCAGTGAAATCTGGGGACTGGGCAAGGGACAGACTTTATCTGTCCTTAGTGTGGATGGGATTGCCACTCTCGAATCGGCCTTTTTAGTTAGATGCTGTTTTAGGTCCTCCATTCAGAGCACGATACCAGTCTTTTGAGACTGAAGGATGCCAATGATGAGTCCTGGAAAAACTTAATTGCCCTTCTTTTCCTTGTGAGCAGCAGCATGTAGCCTTCTTGGAATTAATCAATTAGATGTAATAAAATACATGTAATAGTTTTAAATTTATACATGCTTAACATCATATTAACCACATGACTATAAAATATAAATATGAGTGTTTTTAGCTTTTATTTTGTTATGTCCTGCAAGTGGACCTTGTCCTCTTTTTCAGTTATGACATACGGTCTCCTTGCACCAGAGGATTGTCCCATTATGGGCCTACTCTTAGGAAAGTAGACAGGTTGGAGGGACAGAGCTGGTAGGGTGGGTGGCCCGCGGGGCTGCAGAGGCGCTGCTGGGGCACCAGGCCACCAGGCCAGGTGGAAAGCCTGCTGCAGGGCGAGCCAGGCCAGCCAGCAGGGAGGACAAAAGGGGAGGATCAGGCTCACGGGAGCCAGGCCAGCCAACAGGGAGGAGGAAGAGGAGGATCAGGAGCGGGTGAGCCAGGCCAGCTGGCAGCGGTTCCACACCAAGGCTGCCAGTCTGGGTGGGCTGCAGATAGGCAGTGAACAGAGGAGTTATGCTGGCCGAGTGGTTGGCTGAAGAGGCTTCTGGCACAGCAGCATTCTAGAATTGCGTGCACAGAGAGGTATGCACACTGCTCTGTGTCTTTCAGAGCTGGAAACAGTGAGGCGGAAGCTCCTTCCCTGCCCCTTGGCCAATCAGAGGCTGTTGGGAGCACTTTGGCCAGGAGGTGGGGAGAGGAGCTTCCTCCTCACTGTTGCCAGCTCTGGATGACCTGGAGCAGCGCACAGATCTCTCTCTGTGCAAGTTTTTGAAAAATGGCAGCCCCCAGACTGCCTGTTTTTCTGAAGGTCTTTCACCCTGGTGTGGGGCAATCACTTGCAGGCCGCAGGTGTCCTTGCAAAGGACTGCATGCGGCCCACAGGCCACCATTTTAACACGCCTGATATATTTGTCTCTAGTTTTGGGCTGGATGCTCAAAATGCCCTCCAGCAGGAGCTGGCTTAAAGACCTGCACATAGTGCCTCTTTTAAGCCAATCAATCAATCAATCAATCAATCAATCAATCTATCAATCTATCTATCTATCTATCTATCTATCTATCTATCTATCTATATAAGAGAAAAGTCACTCACTGACTGACTCACTGACTGACTCCCTGACTCATCAACGCCCTGACAAAACCACTGGGCCTAGAAGTGTGAAATTTGGGGAGGGTGTTCCTTCCGTGATGGAGGGGTGCACTAAGAACCGGTTTTTGGAAATTCCAACCAGAAGGGGGTGAAAAGGGGCGCAACGCGTTTTCCTCCCTATACTTTGCACTGGAGAATTGCTGACTCATCAACATTCTGCCCCAACTACTGGGCCTAGAAGCATGGAATTCTGGGAGTTCCTTCTGTCACCTGAACACCCACCAAGAACCATGTGGAGAAATTTAACCCTTCAGGGGCTGAAAAGGGGTCAATGTGTTTTTGTCCTATACTTAACATGGGAGACTGACCAACATCCAGCCACTTTGGTCCTCGGTGCCCGGTGCACTGGGGGGGGGGGGTGTTGCTCAGGTTGCACTGGCGAGTATTCTGCGCATGGGGGAAGTTTTGCATGGGGGAAGATGCGCATGGGGGAAGTTATGCTGAGGGGAAGTTGCGCATGGGAGAAACTTGCACATGGGGGGATGATGCGCATGGGGGAAGTTGCACATGGGGAAAGTTGCGCATGGGGGATGATGCGCAAGGGGAAGTTGCGCATGGGGGCTGATGCACATGGGGGTTGATGCAGATGGATGATGTTGCATATGAGGAGTTCAGGCACATGGGGATGATACACTTGGGGGAAGTTGCGCATGGGGGACTAATGCACATGGGGGATCATGTACTAGCTTTTTGCTAGTACTCTATATAAAATTGAAAAGTTACTGATTGACTGGCTCACTCGCTTGCTCACTCATTCATGCATGCACGCACTCACTTATCAACGTCCAGCCAAAACCACTGAATGTAGAAGCGTGATCACCCACTAAGAAACAGGGGATGTTGCAAGGAAGGGGACGGTGCACTGCAGGATGTTGCAAAGGGGGGATGTTGTTCATGGGATATTGCATAAGGTGGTAGTGCACATGGAGATGTTGTCCATGGGGGCGATGGAGGTGGTTCGCAGGTGATGTTCGATGGAGGTGGTAACAGGGAGATGTTACATGGGGGAATGGTGCTCGGAAGGGAATGGTGCATAGGGATGTTGCACCAGGACAGATGTTGCACAGAAGGGATGGTGCATGGGGGATGTTGCACCAGGGCAATGTTGCATGGGAGGGAATTGTGTAATAGGAGGGAATGGTGGCACTGAGGGGAATGGTGCATACGACGGGTGGTGTACGGGGTGGATGGTGCACAGGGAAGGATTTTACTCCAACAACGGCAGGTAAATTTCGCTACTACATTATATAAATTACACTGCTATTTTGTGCTACACTCTCTCAAAACGGAAGCCCCATTGTTTTGTGCAATATAGATGTTATTAGAAGGAGGAAAGATTCAGAGGAATGCAGGAAATTGGCCTATAAAGTATATATAGTGAGTGTTTAGTATTGTGTAGTGGGTTTCAGTAGGCAAGAGGCAGACCAGCATAGCTACAACAGCATTTATTGATTTAAACTGGAACTGAGGAACAGCAGGCAAATGCCTGTAATTTATACTCTAGGCCCACAGGGTCTTAACCAATCATAATACTTGAAAAAGCCTGCCCAAATATGAATGTTCTAAGTTTCCCTCCAAAATGGTTGGAGTTAACAGTTAGGGTCATCTAAAGATTAGTTTACTTTGCAGGGCTTAATATGTATTCAGTACATATTAAGGTACATATTAAGCACAAGGTAGGAGTGCGATTTCAGAATTCAGCAAGGTGGTGAAAAGGAAGGACATCATTGCAGTTGTCACACCATATATGTGCTGGCATTTCCCCCAAAATTAAAAAGATATCTTCCTGCCCAAAGGGGCTCTTTACCTAAAATCAAAGGTGGACAAGGGATGAAGTGGAGGGAATCAGAGGCAGGAATATATTGGGAAGTATATTTAACTTTTTATATGTATTTCATGGCTGTTGTTCAAATGATGACAAATTGGGAATTGCCTTCAAATGACAGGCAGCCCAGTCCTAAGTAGTGTCAGGACTCCTATTGTGCCAAAATGACTCCTGTGTTAACCTGAGCACTACATGGTATTGCTGGCAGCTCCTTTGGAGAAGGAGAATTTTGTCTCCTTCCCCTGGGTAAGGGAAGTAGCTCCATTCTGGAGCTACTCAGTGCTGCTGCATTCCTCAAGTTGTCCTCAAATCAAGTGGTTTTGTGTTCTACTGAGAGGCCCAAGATCCAGTGGAGCTGAGCTCCGTTAGAGTCCTACCCTTCTCTTTTCCCACTCACTCCCCCCGGCACACCTACTCCCCATCTTTCCTCCACCTCCCTCTGCCCTCCTCCTCACTTCCCCCCACACTCTGGGGGGGGGGGGGTCTGGGCAACTGGCAGTCTGGGCATCTGCCAAGCTGTGAGCAGAGGGTGACAAGATGCCAAACTCAAAATCCCCCCAATTTTCCCCAAAATTCCTGTCCTCCAAGCCAAAATTCCTACCCAGTTTTAAAAATGTAGGACATGGAAATGTTAAAATAAAGCTAAAAACACTCATATTGCATTCCTGTACTTAATTTTTACACAAATGTCATTGCAATAGACCAGACCCCAAACAAAAAAGGAACATGTTTAAGTGATCCAAGCATCCAGGCTTTCTAAGACAAGCATGCAGAGGCGTCTTTCAGCCTCCTTTCCTTTGCCCCCTTACACAACATAAGCTCCACCGACTAGAATGTTTTTGAGTGGACACAATTGGGCTTGGAGGCTTAAAACTTTAAGAAGCCAGGAGTTATACTCATCTTCCCTAAGTTTGCCAACTTTACACTTCACCCCTGCTCCTCTTCTTTGACAATAGCTGGATGAAAAGTCCTAACATAGGACTTTTCATCCAGCTACTATTATTGTTATTGTTTCATCCAGCTATTGTTATGTTAGGACTAACATAACACTTTTCATAATATATACACAGGGTGATCAGATGCTGAACCCACTATTCCCCCCAAATTCCCCAAAATTCCTGTCCTCCAAGCCAGAATTCCTATCTGGTTAAAAAAAATGTCAGATAAATGTAGGAAATGTTAAAATAAAGCTAAAAACTCTCTTACTGCATTCCTGTACTTAACTTTAGCACAAATCTCATTGCAATAAGCCAGACACCATCCAAAAAGGCACGTGTTTAATTGATCCAAGCAGCCAGCCCTTCTCAGGCTTGGTCTTTCAACCTCCTTTCCTTTGCCCCCTTACCTAATGGAAGCTCCATTGACTATAATGTTTTTGAGTGGACACAATTGGGCTTGGAGGCTGAAAACTTAAGAAGCTTCCCCACCATCCCTACCCTGAGAAGTTTGCCAACTTTACACCCAGCCCTGCTCCTCTGCTTTTACAATAGCTGGATGAAAGGCCCCAAACCTGAACAACTCAAGCCCTTATTGTGAATTACACACTTTTTTATACAAAGTAGATATTCGTGGATCCAACTACAAAGGCACAGGAACAGGGGTGTCTGGGGTTTGGTCAGTTGGCAACCCTGCTTTAAAAAAATTAATTCACCTCTTTCTCTCCAAAGCCAAAATCACTGCAAAGTTTCAAAGCACCTCCACTTCCAGGTTGCCTCCTTCCTCTCCTCTCCTCAGCTGAGCCTCAGCTGAGCTCCCTCCTTCCTTTCTTTGCACAGCAAGCAGAGTTTCCTCCCCCCAGATCTTTTTCTCTGCAGGGACCAGGAGCCACTGCCAAGCACAGCAATGTGGGAATGGCTACTTAGAGGCCCATTTAGTGGCCTACTTGGGCCTCTCAGGGAAGCAGGTTGCAAAATGTACAATGCATGCTGGGAAATGAAGTTCTTCCACTGTTGTCTTGGAAAGATGCTTTAGCATGGGGAGGAGGGAGAAAGACTACAATTCCCTTCCCTCACTCCCTCCTACTTTACCCAATTCAGCAGGCCTAAAAGGCCTAAAATGGCGAAAACAGGCCAAAATCCCAGGAAATGGGTGGAAAGGCCCCCAAATACCTGACAGAGCCCCCAAATTCCTGACTTCCTTTTCCAGGGCCTCATTTCTGGTTCTGTCCAAGCATATCCAGTCACGTGGTCACCCTGGGGCAGCACAATTACTGGACTGACACTAGTACAGTGCTGCCTGGCACTGAGCTACCTCCAGTGCTAGACTAGCACTGGAGCCCACAAACATGCTTTATGGCACTTTTGTGACACCCACTGCCAGCTGACTGCAGGCGGTATGAGCTCAGGACTGCGCTCTTAGTTCCAAAGAATTGCATGACCATATTTGTACATACAAGTTAGAAGAGTTTATAGTGTTGTGAGTGCAATCCTAAAGTAGCACTGTGCCCAGACACAAAGCATTTTTGTACCCCCTTGGAAGCAAGCAAGGCTGGTACACAGAGGTCCATTAGTTTGATAATTTGCAAGGTCCATTAGTTTCCAGTCTTTGTAAAGGCTTACAAAGAGAGCTCTGAGCCAGCCCAGCTCAGCCAACTTGGAAAGGGGTGGGAAGAAGGTGAGACGGAGGTTTCTTGAGAGGGGAGCCTCAGTGGCAGGCTGGTTTGGAGTAGGAGGCAGGGCCCAGATCCGGGAGTTATGCTGGACCCAAACCTCAGTCCCCAAGCAGCCAGGAGTATTGGACTCATTGGGGCTTTGCTTGCCTTTGCATGGGGAAGGAGAAAAGCTTCAGCAGCAGACTGACCCTTACACTGGATTCAGTGCTGGCAATGGGTGGAAGTTTGATGGGTCAGAGTTTGAGGAGTAAAGGTAGATAGAAGATGAAATACACCAAAATAGTGAGACTTTTCATTGAAACAAGATTACACTTTTATTTGGGCTGAACAGTCAATTTTGCTTTCTGTATGGAAGGGTAAAATATATAGTACAAAAGAACCATGACATACATTCAACCAATAGTTATCACCTTCCTTATTGTGGGAACTATTGCTGATGTGAAACAGCTTCATTTGGGGCATAACAGAGTTCTTAAATTATAAACTCAGTATATAATCCCTTTGTAATCTTAGTTTATAATACCTTTGAGGGGGATGCTTCTTTATCATGGCTACCTAGTTGGAGACTGAAAACAATGGGCCATGCTGATGAGGCAGTCTGGCCCACAAAGGAGCAACACTTTGCTGAAGGGAAGCAACATTTTGAAAGAAGAATTAGGTTTGAGTGTGGTCACATCTTTTGGTGTAAAGATGGAAAAGTGTACCTAAATGGGGTAATCCTAACCAATTTAGGCCAGCTGTTCCCAAAGAGGCTGGCAGATATCTGTGCATTGTTCTAACCTCTCCCCCACTTGTGGCACTTTTGCAAAACCCTCAGGCCAGCATAGGACTTATACTGGCCTAACCTAGGTTAGGATTGCACTTTTAGAGTCAAAAATCTTTTTTTGAAAAGAAAATTAAATTGCATAGTCTTGGGTTTTATTTTATTTTAATTTTATTGTTTGTGCTACTGTTGCACCCAATGTGAACACTCCTATGAAGCTATCTCTCAAGGGGGAACACAAACAACATTAAATAATATTGCTTGGTGATCTATCACTTCTCGGCCTAATGGCTAAGTTCAAGTGATCTATGAACCATATCTCCCCTCTAAAAAGGAAAGGGAGAGTTAAAAATTAAATAAATAACTTCTAATAAATACCCATGGAGCAAAGGCACCATGAAAACAAAAAGTGGAGAAAGAAAATCCAGGTTCATACATATTTTTTATTCCCTCAATGCTAAACATGCAACTACAAGTGCAATCCTATGTGTGTCTGCTCAAAAGGAAGCCTTATTGCATTCAATGGGACAGATCCACAAATCCAAAGTAGCATGTAAGAGACATTACATGCAACCGTGGTTACTGCACCACCTTGTGAAAACCTATGGGAAATTCATATTGGTATCCAGAGTAAATTGTTCTTACACCGGAGCAAGGACTCCCCGTAGTTATTCTGGATTTTGCCCATACTTCCAGGTTAGTGCATATAGGATTGCAGCTAAAGGACTTCAAAATCAGTGAACGAAAACCACAGGTCATTCAGCACATTTCACATTTTATGCAAAAACAAAAAGGAAATAATTTAGGATCCAGTTAAATAATACATAAAGGAGCTTAAGACACGGCTTTTCTTGGCTGACACAAGTGCCGAAGAAGCAGGATAGAAAGGAATAGACATTCCTTTCTATGCCTGTGGGATCCTTTCAGTCTTCCTTCTCAATCACAGTCTGCTAAGTGTTCCAGGTAGGCAGGGGTCTTTTTGAGGGTGTACTCACCAGTACTAACTACCAGCACCTTTGTGTGATTACTGGCTTGGCCCCCAAGCAGACATGCGTATAGGCTATGATTACAAATAACATCTTCACAGTGAGTAACCCCACATTTATAACACCTTCATGGAGAGTACCCACCATCTTTATTTTTAGGGGAAAAGCACTGCAGGTAGGAATATATAAAACCCCTCTAAGCAACATTGGTACCAGTGGCCTGCCAGGTTGGCAGTAAGGTTCATGCTCGTCACACAGCCAGGCTGACCCCAAAATCATCAGGGTGGTCATCAATGCTGACCCAGGAGGTCATCAATGTTGTCTCTGAGAAATGTCACATCATTTGATAATTCACAGATATTTCACATGAAGTCTTCATTTGTTTTGAATTTTGCTTTATGGAAAATTAAGCAGCAGCTTAAGGATGAAATATGAAATACGTTATCTCAGTTGAACCACACTCTAAAATATGTTATCAAAATGATTGCCTTCCCTCAACATTTTTCAGTTGTTTTCACCTGATGAACAGCCTTCCAAATTATCTTTAAATTTTGCTGGAGATGGTGTGGATTCCCATTAGGGCTAAGCCAAAATCCCTTTTCCTGCATCTTTGCCATTCTTACTTTAGGGTACAAAATTAAGAGGCATATTGGTGACTTGTGAGGTGGAGGCACAAATGGGCAAAACAGGAGGTGAATTTGCTGGCATCGATTATCACAGTTCTGATTTCCACAGTTTCCACAGTACTTCAGTTAGAATCATAGAATCATAGAGTTGGAAGGGACCTAGTAGGTTGATAGCAGAAAGCATCACCCACACTCTAACTGGCTAATTTATGGCCACACTCATTGGCTAATTTATGACTAATGCCAACTGATGACATGGAGTCAGCATGAAGCCGGATCAGAGCAAAGGCAATGCTTCTTGCCTTCACTGTGAAGGACTGTATGAAAAAGATGAACTAGCAACTTAGATTTTAGTATCTGCAATCACTGAACCACAAAACTCATAGTGGCAGTATAAAGGTGAGTGTGGGGAGGTTTTCTGAAACTCCTCCAATTGCCTTGCATACTAATTTTTTATAGAAAAAATAATTTGAAATTTCTGTCTTAGTTTTAATTTTTATAACTTCTATCAGTGTCAGTAACTCACAAATATAGCCTTCTGTGAATAACTTTGGTCATGCAGAAAAAAACATAGTACCATTATTGGTACTGTACATTTAAAATGTACATTAAAAATGAAGTAAACTGGAAAACTATTCTGGATAATTTAAACAAAACTGAAAATAATTGGGCAGTCCCGCCCCAATTCACTATTGGTCTATAAACTTGTTGCGACCTTCTGTTGCAACAAATGCAAACTGTGTTGTTGCTCTAAATTTTAATATGAGAACAGGGGTTCATTCTGAAACTCAAGATTTACCTGGCACTGAGTTTTATGTGAAAAGAGAGTGTAGTAAAAGATAACACAGAATTCAATTGGACCAACATTATCAGTAGTATTAACAGTGTAACTAAAACAAATAGACATTCTGTCCAGGGATGAGAGACTGTTGACAATAATATCATATTAACGTTCTGAAAAATGCAGGTAGACTACCCAACAAAATGGGATTGGGCTCTGGAACATGCACACAACATGCATTACCTGGGTTTAAATATCAAAATATATTATCTTCCATTGGCTGGCTGGAAACAACACTTTCCTGAACAAATATTAAATACCCACAACTATCTTGGGTGTACAAGCACCTCTCAAATTAAAGATGTCAATCTGAAATAAACTCTTGCAAGACGATGTCTTATGATTCACCCACATTCAAAATCTACTGAAGTATTGTATGTTTTATTTAGAAAGTGCAGCCAAAGGGATTAAGAGTCATTCTCCCTCCATGCAAATATACATGAAGGAGATTCATAAAAGAGCTTCATTCTTGCCTGGGAAGTTGGAGGTATCTGTATTTTGGGGTCTACTTTTCTCGTCTGACCAAATCACTACTTTGGATCTTAACAGCAGAATGAGGTGTTGCAACAGGTAAGAATAATTCCAGTATTTCATTTATTGCTGAAGGCTAGGACTTTCATTGAGTCCTGATGACTAGTAATGTCATCTTCAGTAAATACAAATGCAAGTCATTGATGGAGCGGAGAAGAATCTACCTTGCACCACTCTTTAAGATTTCTCACCTTTAGCATGCAGAGTGATGGTTGTCCATTGTATGACTGAGAAAAAATAATGCTCTGTGAGTTGCGTGAGTGGTGAGGCATAGGAGGGCTCTCTATATAAGTGTGAGATGTTGGTTTATGTTCTGCGAGAAGAAGCTGTTCCACAGTAATTTGCATCAAGCATAGCAAGGTGCTATGTGCCTCTTGCTTTTCTTTAATTTTCTCCAGTGCCCTTGTGAAGACCCTCTGAAGCTTGATGTCCTTATTGTTGAATTCTCCTTAGAGCTGATCAGGCTTTCCAGGTGGCTGAATATGGCTGCATCCTAAAGACACTTTCCTTGTTTGTAAGACCAATTGAACACAATGAGGCTTACTTTTGAGTAGACAGGGTTAGGATTTTGTGCTGTGTCTCTGAATTAGCAATTATGATGTATAAAGCCAGCAGTGTGGATGCAGTCCAAATGGAGAATTCTTGTTGTTGCAGGGTCTTATCCTCTCCTGAGTGTCTATAGAAGTACCCTTGCCAATCTAATATACATAATTCTGTGCACATGGATGCAAATTTGAGTTTGCATGTTGTAGAAGGCTGCTGGGTTGGCTACTGTAGAAGGCTACTCCTACATATTGTAGAATGCCTCTGGGTTTGAAGAAGAGCCTCTGAGCATTTCCTCCACGAATAAAGCCCTAGCATTCCCCTTTGAGGGGAAGCACTCCATCATAACAAAACGTTGGCACCATTTTTTTTATAGAAAGGGAAAGGAGAGGAGGCAAATATGTAGGATCTTCCTTGTGCTCAATTTCTGGTTTTTATTTGTTTTGCTATTCCTTATCAGGTGACTACAGGCAATTCTTAGAAATAGGAGCTTGCATTTCTTGCAGCAACCTCACAACTAGCATGGGAGTTGAAGCTGTCTTTTTCCTAATATGAATGTTGGAAGTTCCTTCTAAGGCAAAATATCCATATGAATGTTTGAAGCATGTCAAAATAACTGCATTAGCCAAATATCTAGTGGGATGAGGAGGGAAGAGTAGTTTAGCAAATCTCTGCTAGAATTGGCACCAAATTTTGCCTACAGACAAAAGTGAAGAAAATATCACTATCCTGCTCTGAGTAAGACAAAAAAATCTTTGTATCCTGCTCTGAGTTAAGAATTTAATAACACTAGGGATTTGAAAGGGAGAGCATAATGAAATGAATTTAAAATTTGCAACCATTTCTTAGGTATTTTCCAAAAACCTTTTTACATTAGGCTCCCAGGGTATGCATGGCTTTTTCCTCTCCAAGGGTTTTCCAAGAAGGATTTTCCATATGACACATTCTTATTCCCCTATAACACTGAAGCAGGGACATTTCTGCCACCCACTTTATTAATTCTACAGACATCACAGTATCTCTATAAAGCATCATAACCCTTTAATCCATTGGCGGTTTGCCTTCTTGGGTTATTCACTAAATATTGCATTGAGCTGGGCACCGACTACATGGTGAGAATAGGAGTCATAAGTCATATCTATGGGTATGTCATACCTAGGCATTGTGGTTGAAAAATGAGAGGTGTGCCCATGAGGACCACCCAGGCTAACAGATGGGTAGTGGGCCATGAAGCTATATGATTTTTCCAGGTCTGGAGACCCATCTTGTTTTAGGGAAAAGTTTCCACTGATGCTAAGGGGAGGTGTCAGAGGGCCTTCATATGGTGGAGATGTGCAGTCTTGGTTGTGATTACTAAAGGAAGCATCCACCAGGCTTTTGAAGGTTGGGGGCTTTAAATGTACAAGGTGCATCTCCATATTTCCATATGGTGGACTGGGCAACCCAGAAGACTGGTAGGAAAAGCTGTGACTGGGCACAGATGCATCAGAAACAGGGACTTTCTCCTCATCCTTCTCCAAAAATAGGGACTGAGGTCCCACTTGCAGAGAACCAGCAACCAAATTGCTGGTTGGTTGGGACAAACCTTTACACAGCATCTCTACAAAACCTTTCCCTTCTGGAGTCTGCCCACTCTCCAGCACCTCTGACAAAGCCCATATATAGTTCCTGGCTAGCCTCAGTGTCTCAATTTTGGACAATTTCTGTGTTTTAGAGTAACAGGGCATCACCCGCCTAAGGTTGTCCAGAGCATCATTGAGTCCATGCATTCGTGTTCGCTCGCGAGCATTTGCCTTAACCCGGCGGGCCCTGAAACGTTCCAATCTTGCCTTGGTCATCTTTTTCTTCTTTGGGCCCCTTCTTTTTGGCTTCCCACCATCTTCCTCCTCCTCTTCTTCCTCAATGCTGTCATGCTCCTCATTAAGGCCAGCAAGTATCCCATAGGAAGTTGGCCTGCTGTCATCATCTTTCATCTCATCTTGCGAACTCAGGGCTTCATCTATCCATGATTGAGAAGATATGAGCTCAGCCATTTCTTTGGACTTGGCATAGAGTTTGGCCATCCCTTTACCCTACAAAACAACAAGGAGAAACCCCAGTGAAACACAGTGATTCTCAGATCTAGATGATGTTATACTCTTTCCAGTTCATATTTATTTATTCATATTTATTTTCTCACATAAATATTACTCTTTGAAATGAAGTTAGTGTTTAAAAAATTATAGACAAATACCACTCTGTGCTGCACCATACTTAGCATATTTTATAATCCAGTGGTTCTCAAAGTGGGAGGGTCAGCTGGGCACTGCCATTTTGGTATCTGGCACTGGGTACCATCATCTTGGAATTGAGCGTTCAGGCTGAAATCCTTACTTTCCTGGGAGTAAGTTTCATTGAACATAATGAAGTTTCTACTTACAAGTAGACCGGAACACATGCCAAATGCTCTGGCATCACAGTGATGTCACTTTCTGTTTGATGTCACTTGCAGATGTCAACCCAGAAGACTGGTAGGAAAAGCTGTGACTGGGCACAGATGCATGATGTCACTTCCAGGTTGACGACATCACTACCAGGGTCCGGAGAGATTGTCATTTTCAGAAGCACATTCTGGGCTGAAACGCTTGAGAACCAGGTCTATAATCTTACTCTTATTTGATATGCAGTTGTCAGCCTTTCCTGTCTTTGCACTGGAATTTCAGAATCAATTTTTTGATGTAACTATATGTGTATTTGAATGATAACATCAGAAAATGATGGCAAACTTTGAATATTTGTGTATATTCATTTCAACTCTTCTACAATCTTCAAACACATCAGTCATGTTTTGCTACAAGGATATCATTCCATGCTTTCTGGACTCGATTGGAGAGATATTGATTTTTCTCGTGTTCTGTCTCTAATGTCAGAGCCTAAGCGCCTTTCTGGATTACCTTATTTACCTCTGGTGACTAATGAATGCGGAAACAACACCACAGGAAAACAGCCCATGTTTCAAGATAATCAACTGCTTGTCAGCTTGACTAACTCATTTAATAAAGCTTAATGTGTAAGCAGCTTTGTTGAAAAAGTGCCATCTGACTAATCGGTCAACTGGCTGCCACCTCATCTTCTGTGGCAAATCCTACTTTTAATATGCCTGATGGGGCTTCTATAATGGATTAGACTGATAATTATTGTGCAAATGGGCAGTGCATCCTCCAGGCTACAGGAAAACCCTAATTATATCTCACTAGAGGCCACAAACCTCAAGTCCTTGTGAGCAACTGAATGCAATAGGGTGCTCTGCTTTTGAGAGCCAGTGTGGTATTGTGACTAGTGGTATAGAAAAAGGGTATCCAAATGTTTCAGCATGAATGCTGCACCACATAGTTGACAAAGTTTCAAAAGAAATAATTAATGCAATAACTATTAATAATAATTAAATAATAATTAATGCAATATAAAGAAATAATTAATGCATGATACCGCTGGGAACCACCCGGCACTGGGCATCCCTTCCAGGCTGCAATTCCTGCTGACTAATCTGCTATACATGCTGACTAATTAGCCATTCAAACAAGTGCTTCTGTGGTCTCAGTTGCGTACTTAGCCATTTGATATCTGGTGCAACAATTTTGTAGCATCCCCCTCCTTCCCAAGACAACATCAAAATTCAAGGAATGCTGAGTATATACAATCTTTTACAAAGCAGTCCTATTCATATCTATACAAAAATAAGTCCCATTGTGTTCAATGCTCTTACTTCCAGGAAAATGAGTATAGGACTCTCTGAAGAGTGACAAATGTTACATGAAACCTGCCAGCCTCAACCTCAATACAACCTCAAACCTGCCAGCCTCAATATGAGATTTGTGTCTTCTGCCACCAGGAGCCATGATAATTGGCCCTTGATAATTGGCCAAGTGTAGACTTTTGCTGGCATATCTAACAAATCTAGGTTTCTTCCTATTTTGTGTTTCTGTGAGGCTCAGACTCATAAAGGGATTGGGCATAAAGGTTCTCTCTACACTGACCATGATAAGTTACATTCACACTCAAAGTGGGTTTCAGGACCAACATAGAGGTTACAACCTTCTTTTAGGTGGGTTGTGAAGAGTTGGACACCACCATCTAGAAATTTGTCATTCTGGAATCTGGCGCCATTCAGGCTGCTTTCCTGGCGCCATTCAGGCTGCTTTCTCATTCAACACAATGGGATTTACTTTTGAGTAGACATGGAGGAATAGACATGGAGGAGCACTGACACCAGAGTGATGTCACTTCAAGTTTGAGATCTCTTGGGCCATGACATCACTTTCATGTTGACATCACTTCCCAGAAAGATTGTTTGGTGGACCCTGATATAGTTTTAAGTTTGAAAAGGGCTTCCTGGCTGAAATACCTGAATACCACTGCACCAAAGTATCTGTATTGTAAGATTTTCATTCATACACAAATATTTGCAGGTCTCTGAGAGTTACAAGATGCTGAATAGATGTTGGCGTTTGTATATCAAACAGTATTCTTTGAAGATGTTTGTAGCAGATGGGTTTCGCTCAACACTGTTTCCTCCAGGTCAGATTGGCACCTGTTTTCCTTTATTATTGTAGCATATGGTATGCTACAATATCTATCTGCACATTCATCTTATTAGAATGGAGGAGAGGTGTCCAGGGGTTAGGGCAGGTCCTTGATTAGTGAACAATTCTTCAATGTAAAGTATACGGAGGAAAATGTTGCACGCAGTGGCATCACCAAGGGGTGATGCGCACTGTGGGGTCTGTGGGACCCCCCAAAAACCAAGTTTGCAAAGGTGCACGCCACCTCTCATGCCATATGTCATTGTTTTTGTCTTGGAGAGCAAAGTTGAACACAACAATCTGTTTTGAGCTAGCACCTTCCTAGCCAGAGTTATGGCCAAAAAGCAAAAAAAGCCGCAGAAACCCCAAAATTTGCATATGGTGACTAATTTGCACATCACACCTTAATCTGCCGGAAAGGCCAGGCTGAGAGGAAGCCAATGCTAGGAAGAGTCCTGATCCAGGAAGTACACTCCCCACACACCACCCCAGGAGGAAGTTCCCTCCCCCAACCTTACCCTCTGCCTTGAAGCCCATTGAAAATGCACAGCCACGTTTACTCATGAGTAAGCAAACGCTTTGGCTAATGTGAAAGGTCACTCCATGGGGGGCAAGTCTTCCAGAATGGCCCTGATCCCAGGAATCTGAACCTGAAAAGTGCTCCAGAAGGCAGATACCAACACTGGCTCAGCAGGTATTGGGAATTTAAAAATTATTTTTTGTAAAGCTGGGTGATAGTAAGTCAGAACTTCTCTTCCCCTCTGGCCAAGTCCTTTTTTCTTGTCCTCACCCCTCTGGGAGGAGTCTAGGTCTGTTTTTATTTTTTAACCAATATCCTCTTTTTCCAGGACATTTATTCTTTTTTAGCCTTATATCCTGGAAAAAAATCTTCATTTTCCTCCTTTCCCTTGTGAGCGTGCAATTCATAAATTATTAATTATAGGTACCATATTTCCCCAGCTAATTACCCGCACCGACCATAAGATGCACCAAAGTCTAGAGGAACAAAACAAGAAAAAAATATTCTGAACCAAATGGTGTACTAATATATTTAATAATATATAGCAGAATAATATTACAACCATGTAAAGCCAATATTGGTTTTAAGAACTATCATCAATGTCATTAAAAAATGAGGAAAGACTTTAAGGTTCAAGCACACTTCTAATTTTCTGGAAATCCCAAGAACTCATCACTAGTGTCAGTGATTTGTGACTTTTGCACAAATCTCATTGCACATGAGCAGACACCAACATTTTTCACAAATCCCATTGCAAATGGTTCAGGGAGGCAGGTAAGTTTGGGGGAGGGGAGTTTCTTTTGGAAGTTGGGGGGATCCAGGTAGGTGAGAGGATCTAGGTAGATAGGGAAAGGTGGGGTGCTTCTTTTGGGGGAGTGGGGGGTATCCAGGCAGGCAAGTGGGGAGGGATAAAGACAGGCAGGGATGCATAGGACTGCAGCCCTAATAACCAGATCCTATGCATGCATACTAAATTGCAAGCCTTCTCCCCTAGAAAACCTGCATAGGATTGCAACCCTAGGAACCATATCCTATGCATGCATAAATTGCAAGCCCCCTCCACCCCTGGAAAGCATGCATAGGATTGCAGCAGCAGGGACCTTTCTCTCATAAGGGGGCTTCTTCCCCTCTTCCCACAAAAAGTGCCCCTTTGTTTTTGCCTGCCTGCCTCCATGCTCTTGCTATTCTTCTGGGCTCCTTGTTTCATGGGGGAGGAGCCTGTGGGGAAGCCTCTGTCCCTCCTCCCGAGTTTGCCCTTGCCTTCCTATAGGCTTTTCCTGCTGAGGGGGCAGAGCACAGCTGCAAAAGGTGCTCCAGGATTGGCCCCTTCACTCCATAAGACGCACAGACATTTCCTTTGAGGGGAAAAATACGGTAATAAATTATATTTAATATTTTTAAATTTAACAATAATCAACACAGTGATGAACAAATTTAATTTGTTCTGGAGGTATGCTTGTTACATGAAACGTTCTTTACATGAAGCGGATTTTCCCATAGGAAATAATGGAAACTCAGACAATTGGTTCCACAACCCCAAAAATATTCGTATAAAAATATTACCTGGATGTAAAAATGATGACAGAGTACTGGGATTGAATTCAAAACATGCATTCAATGTGCATGATCTTATGAAGACTACTTAAGCTACAGTCCTAAAGACACTTTCCAGGGAGTAAGACCCATTTATCATAATGGGGCTTACTTCTGGGTAGACATGGTTAGGAGGCTGTAATCCAAGACACCTTCAAAGTGTCTCCCCACTTTCTCCTTCTCTATATCCTGAGTCTCTCTCTCCCCTCCTCCCTTCTGGCTAGCCCTGAGCTGCTTCCCTCTTCTCTGCTGCTCTTCTCTCCCTCTGCCCAGCAGATGCCCAGCCACAGGAGGAACAGCATGGAAGTGTTGCTTTCACTATGGGCAGGTGCACTAGACAGCCCTGACGCTTTTCAAACAGGCTGCCGGCCAGCGCGTCTGCCCCAACTGCTAACGAATGTGTTCTTTACGTGAAGCACAGTTTGTTACGTGAAGCAGAATCCTAGAGAAATTTCTGTTTGTTACATGAAACATACTTTACATGAGGCTTTCTTTACATGAGGCGCACTGTACAGTGTTTAAATTAACCTCTTGAAATCTGTGTGTGTGTGAGAGAGAGAGAGAGAGAGAGAGAGAGTGTTTTTAACTCACACATTAATCCTTGTGACACCGCTGGTATTTTGGGGGATGACACGTCCTCCTTTTTGGTTATGACATATGGTCAATCTGACTATAGCCTGCTTGGAATTCATAAATTAAATGTATTAAATTAGAGTGGTGCCTAACATAAAGAGTTTAATTTGTTCCTTAATTCGAGCTTAAAGGCATGCTCTTTTAAGTGAAACGCTCTTTAGGTGAAGCCCCATAGGAAACAATGGAAACTCAGACAATTGGTTCCACAACCCAAAAAATATTCATATAAAAATATTAACTATGTAAAAATGATGACAAAACACTGGAATTGAATTCAAAACATGCATTCAATGTGCATGGTCCTAAGAAGTCTACTTAGGCTGCAATCCTAAAGACACATTTATCTATCTACAATATTTATATACCGCTTTTCAACTAAAAAAGTTCACAAAGCGGTTTACAAGAAAATGAAAAATTAGCTAATTAATAGCTAATGGGTCCCTGTCCCAAAAGGGCTCACAATCTAAAATGCAAAAGAACACCAGCAGAAGCCACCAGAACAGACATTGCTGGGGTGTGAAGGGCCAGTTACTCACCCCCTGCTAAATGAAAGAGGAGCACCCACTTAAAAGAGTGCCTCTTGCCCAGTTTCCTGGGAGTAAGCCCCATTTAACACAATGGGGCTCACTTCTGGGTAGACATGGCTGCAATCAAAGACATTTCCTGGCAGGCTTACTTGGGAGGTTCAAGGTGGCCGGTGGGGGCACTTGAGGGCAGTTAGGGGCAGCTGCCTCTGGCACCCCCAAACAATTGTCCCCACATTGGGGGCATTCAGAGGCAACAGTACTGGCCAGCAGCCCTTTTAAACAACCTCCGCATGGAGCGTCAGGGCTGCGTAAGTGCTTCTTAAGTGAAGCAGAACTTGTTATGTGAAGCAAGATTCCTTGGAAATTTAGACTTGTTATGTGAAACGCTTGTTATGTGAGGCGCTTGTTATGAGAGGTACCACTGTATATAAAATATTTTTAATGTAATATTCAGTAATTTAGATTGCAATCCAAAACACAATCCTGGAAGTAAATGTTATTGAACTCAATGGGACTTACTTTTAAGTGGACATGCTTAGGATTGCACTGTTAGTATTTAAGCACATGGAAGCAATGAGGATTTTGAGCTTTCATTTTGTTATTCGCTGCACTTTTTTGGGGTGTCCTACAAAGGGGTGGGGGTTTCTCCTCTGTCCAGTTATGACATATGGTCATAACATATGGTCCAAATCTTACTGAATTTTTTTTGGCAGGGGTGAGAGTTGAAGTTATTAACTTGATTTACTTTACATTTATTTGTTTTAATTTGCTTGATGATGTCACTTCCACCCAGGACATCACTTCTGGTGCATCTTGGACAGATTGTCTGTCTAAAAAGTGGGTCCCATGTTAGAAGGTTTGAGACCCAGAAATAAGATGTTAGTAAAGTGGCACCCTTGAGGGGGTGATACCACTAGTGACCAAAATGGCTAAAAATCATGGTTTTTAGGAATAGTCCCATCATGTTACATACAATTGGATGCATAATTTACAGTAGAATATAATGGAACAAACCACTTTGAAATATATATATTCTATTAAAATAAGTGGCCAAAAACAAACAGAGGCGGAGCAATGGCACATAACCACACCCACCACCCAGGTTGTTGCCACGCCCACTGCACGGCAGTGACGCACTGGCCTCCCACACCAGGTGACGCAAACCCTAGTGACACCCCTGGTGGTGCCCGTTTCACCACCTTCTGGTTAGAATTTCCAAAAACCGGTTCTTGGTGCCTCCACCCTCCCCAAATTTCATGCCTCTAGGCCTATCAATTTTGGCTGGGCATTGATGAGTGAGTGAATGAGTGAGTGAGTGAGTGAGTCAGTCAGTCAGTCAGTCAGTCAATCAGTCAGTGACTTCAATTTATATTACATAACTTATGGTGGGTCCTGACAGATTCTCATTCTAAAAAATGGGTACGAAATGTTTTAGAATCACTGCCTTAGAAGCTTTCAATGTAAATCTAGAAAGGCATATGTCAATGGTTCTTTCAAAATAAGAAATGCTTCCTTGGGATATGTCTTATACCAAACTAGCAAAAATGCACCCATATTGCAGGAGTAAAATTCCCCCATTTGCCATCCATATTAACCACCCATGCACATCAGTCCGCTTAATAAGTCCCCCATGTGCATCAAACCCCATGCACATCAACCTCCTATGCGCATCATCTCCCCATGCTCATCAACCCCCATATGCATCATTCCCCCATGTGCAGCCACACCGATGCACATCAACCCTGATGTGCATCATCAGTCCCCTATGAGCATCAGCCCCCATGCGCATCATCTCCTCATAGGTATCAACTCCCCATGCGGATCATGCCCATGGGGGATCAACCCCCCATAAGCATCAACCCCCCATGCTCAAGACCCCCAATGCTCATCAACTCCCCATGCACATCAACGCCCCATGCGCATCCATCCTCATGCACGTCAGTCCCCTGTCTGCATCATCTCCCCATGGGGACCAACCCCCCATGGACATCATCCCCATGCGCATCAACCCCCATGCGCATCACCCGATGCACATCAACCCCCCATGCACAACATTCCAATACACATCATTCCCCCATGTGCAATATCCCCCATGCTCATCATCTACCCATGCACATCATCTACCCATGCACATCATCTCCCCATGAGGATCAACCCCCATGTGCATCAACCCCCCATGCACAGCATCTATTAAAATAAGTGGCCAAAAACAAACAACCCCCCACACACATCACCTCCCCATGTGCAACACCCCCCATGCGCAGCATCCTCCCCAGTGTGACCCCTCCCTCTGAACCACACCCCCAGTGCACCAGGCACCAAGCACCAAATTGCCTGGATTTTGGTCTGTCTTCCATGTTAAGTATAGGACAAAAACACATTGCACCCCTTTTCAGCCTCTTAAGAGTTAAATTTCTCCACATGGGTTCTTGGTGGGTGTTCATGTAACATAAGGAACACCCACCCCGAATTTCATGCTTTTAGGTCAGAGAATTTCATGCTCTGCCCTGGGGGTTGGGGCAGAGCATCCATCCGTCACCAATTCTTCAATGCAAAGTATAGGGAGGAAAATGTCTTGCACTCTTTTTCACCCCCTTCCAGTTTGAATTTCCAAAAACCAGTTCTTAGTGGGTGCCTCCATCATGGAAGGCACCCCAAATTTCACGCTTCTAGGTCCAGCAGTTTTGGTTGGGTGTTGATGAGTCAGTCTGTCAGTCAGTCAGTGACTTTTTGTTTTCCATATATATATGAAAGAAGATAACACATGATATTTTTATCTGTGCCTCTGAACTACATTTATATTTCCCAATGTCATAAAGCTATAAAGTGATACAGTGAAGGTGTACTAGGGAGGATAGAAATTTAAAATTAAATTTATATCATGGACAAAATTACCTAATTTGAATTTTAAAGGATGGTGGAAATGTATTTGAAATGAACTGTCACAAAAATCTTCATCAGCATTGAAAGATAACTCCACCTTTAAGCATTTTTTTCAGATACAAAAAAGGAGTCAGGTACAAAAGTTTTATATCATTATTAGTTTGGCTAAAATGATCCTTGAGATGAGTGCACAATCCTAATAAATTTAGTCCAGCCTAATTCACATGGCCTGACTTTCCTTGATTTATTTAATTTTATTTATTTAGAAGATTTATATCCTGCCTTTCCTCTGTTAACAACAGATGTCCAAGGTAAAGTGGTAACTGCCTCTGGTAACTGGGCTAGAGGCACTCTTTCAAGTGGATGTTCACCTTTATTTAGCAGGGGAAGGGTAACTGGTCCTCCCCACACCCCAACAGTGTCTGCTCTAGTGGCTTCTGCTGGTGTTCTTTTTGCATTTTAGATTGTGAGCACTTTTGGGACAGGGACCCATTAGCTTTTAATTAGCTATTAATTTTTTCATTTTCTTTTATACCACTTTTTGAACTTTTTAGTTGATAGATAGATAGATAGATAGATAGATAGATAGATAGATAGATAGACAGATAGACAGATAGATAGATAGACAGATAGACAGATAGATAGATAGATAGAACGATCGATCGATCGATTGATTGATTGATCTGATGGTGTGAGGAGGATGGCATATGCCAATGCATTGGCCTAACCAATCCAAGAGTGCGGCTGAACTGTCTTACTGCACCTTTGTAACACCCCCTGGTCACTTTTGTGACACCCCCTGTATTTTGCCACGGCTTAGGCTCATGTGATGACACGATGATGGTTTGCTGCGATAACTTGAAAGAAACAAAATCAAATTAGCACTTATGAAATGAGGGGGGGGGGGGTGGATGCACACAGGGTGACCAGATGACAGGAATTTGTCATCTGGAACTGAGGCCCTAGATCCAGAAGTCATGAATTTGGAGCCTCTGCCAGGAATTTGGGGGGCTTTCCAGCCATTTCTTGGAATTTTAGGCCTTTTAGGCCATTTTAGGCCCACTGAAGCTGTTGGGTAAAGGAGGCAGAAGGAGGGAAGGAAGGGCATTGTAGTTTTTCCCCGCTTCCACACGCTAAAGCCCCTTCCATCAGTGGAAGAACTACATCTCCCAGCATGCATCGTGCCAGATTCTCATTTTGCATCCTGCTTCCCAGAAAGGTACCAGGTTGTGGGTAGCACAAATGGTTAAGACACTGTGCCTGTTAACTACCAGGCCAGGGTTCGAGACACCGGTTGGCCCCACAAGACAGGTCGAGCTCCTGTCCTTAGCCCAGCTCTGCGACACCAGCTGGATCCAATTGTATTGGCTCTGCCTTTCCATTGGACTAATTAGTGATGTGGAGAGGGGGGATTTGTTGCTTGGGTAACAGCCTATCCTCCATAACAATCTAACCCAGGCTTTTGTGCTTTGCATGCAGTGCATGCAGCGCCGAGCATGATACCATAGTCTTTCAGAACTGATGGAGGCCTGCTTTTTCCCAGAAAGGCCCATGCAGGGATGGTGGGGATAACTCCTGGCTTCTTAAGTTTTAAGCCTCCAAGCCCTGTTGTGTCAGCGGAGCTTATATTGTGTAAGGGGACAAAGGAAAGGAGACTGAAAGACTGCATGTCTGCCTGAGGAAGCCTGGCTGCTTGGATCACTTAAACATCTGCCTTTTTGGTTGGTGGCTGGTCTATTACAATGAGATTTGTAAAAAAATTAAGTACAGGAATGCAATACATGTGTTTTAGCTTTATTTTAACATTTCCTACATTTGTCCTACATTTTTTAATCCAGGTAGGAATTTTGGCTTAGAGGACAAGAATTTTGGGGAACATGGGGGGATTTTGAGTTCAGCATCTGGTCACCCTGGGTGAAAAATGTCTGTTAACTGTTACAAAAAAGATCCCAAACATGACCCCAAACCTATTAGAATAAGGAACATAAGACATTTCTTCTCAATGTTGCACATATCCAACAGGGATCAAATGTGTACACCTGTGGGAGGGACGGAAATGTGATTTAATAGATGACTGTTCTTGAAATTGCTGCTTTCAAAGTGAAAAGTGAACTATGTAACCATGCATTTCAGCCCAAAATTGGACAAGTTTATAAAACTTTGAACAAGTAAACTTTGGACAACTTTGGACAAGAAAGTAAAAACAGCCAAGATTCAAAGAAATACTTGAGACATGCTCAGATTTCCAGTGGGATTTTTAACATTTTCTTTTAACAGCAGACTGGATGAGTTATTGTCAGACACCTCACTTACAAATTGGATTTGCTATGTAAAATGTGGGTCTGCTAAGTTTAGTCCACATGGCCATAACTGCTTTGGCCGTTGGAGAAGTGAACTTTGTGCAGGCACCCTGCATTCTGAATGCTGTTTCACTTGCAGATGCTCTTCCTTCCAGAGCAGCGCTCTGAGCTCACTCCTTTGGCCGAGTTTGTAGGGAACCTCTGAACTCAGCTGGAGTGGAGTAGGGCTGCTGGAGGAATGTTAAACTCCTCCATTGTGTCGCCCCATTCATTACCTGATGCAATCTGCCCCAGCCACAATATCCCAGCAATACCCCTGCAGATGCATATGAGCTGTTTTTCTCATGATGCATCTAACCATGTGAAAGAAAGAAAGAAAGAAAGAAAGAAAGAAAGAAAGAAAGAAAGAAAAGCTGTTTTAAAGTGTAACGAACAAAGATTAGGCACAATTAAAAATAACTTTTTTGCCTTTTCACTATGCAAGCTGACTGAAAAAATTTTGTGTACAATAAATGAAGTATCTGCACTTATCAGTACAGTTCTGTATGTTGACCATCTCCATATGTTGACCACTACAGTCCCTTGGGTGATCAACTTTCAGCGGTTTTCCTAAGAAAAAAAACTCGCCACTTGAATTTCTAGTTTGAAAACTGTTCACTTGAACTGGTTTGCAATCATAAGTATACAGGGTGATTGAAAAGTAACTCCCTATTTTAAAATACTTATACATTACAATATAGGGAGTTACTTTTCAGTCACTTTGTAGATTTGTATACATAGATCAAGGGAGTCCAGACTTTCAACTTTAGGGGTCCTGGACTTTTAACAACTGTGTAAAAGAGAAAATTTCAGCAGGTTCAGCTTGTGATTTGTGAGATGAGAAGCTGCACCCCACTTTACATAATTATTAATGGTCCAAGAGCCCTAAAGTTGAAAGATTGGACACTCTTATACTTGACAATGCCTTCGATCATTTTCCCACTTATGAATTCTGTAGGATTATGAGGCCCAGGAAGGGAGCAATATTAGGTGTAAAAGAAGTAAATTTGACAGGATGATATTTAAAATGACTGTTTTGAAAAATTCTTAATTCATTAAAAAGAATTAATGAATCTTTTTAATTGGTCTTTTTTTAAAAAAAATGCTGAATTGGAAAACAAACTTTGGGAAAAATAACTTCAGAATTTTAAAATTTGATATGAAGATTTTAAAAATAAAAATGTAAATACAAAATATTTGCTAAATTTCAAATGTGTAAAATTTTATTTCACTTAGGGCACAATCTTAAGAAATTTAGGCCAGCCTATCTTTCCATGATAGTGTGAGGAGGTTGGTGTATGCTTGTTCGTTGGCCAACACCCCCCCCCCCCGAGTGGGGCGGTAATGTCTTACTGCACTTTTGTGACACCCCTAGTCAGCACTGGACTTATGCTGGGGCTTAGGTCAGCCTAAATTAAGGTTATGATTGCAGCCTTACATAAACATGCTGTTGTAATAGCTCAACCATATAATTTCTTCTGAGATACTTCTATGTGTAGGGACTTAGATTCCCACCCTAAATCACAGTCCATACCAAGACATGCTTACCTATAACTATACATGCTTACATAGGAATAAGCCATATTGAACAGAATGGAATTTTTTCTGAGTACAGTGGTTCCTTGGTTTACAAGCATAAATTGTCCCAGAAGAATGCTTGTAATCTAAAACACTTGTATATAAAAGCAAATTTCCCATAAGAAATAATGGAACTCAAGACAATTTGTTCCGCAACCCAAAAATCTATATATATATAAAAGAGAAAAGTCACTGACTGAGTCACTGACTGAATGACTCATCAATGCCCTGCCTAAACCGCTGGGCCTAGAAGCATGAAATTTGGGGTGGGACATCCCAAAGAACATCCCTTCTGTGACCCTTGTTCTGTGACAAAGAACATCCCTTCTGTGACCGAGGGATGCACTAAGAACCAGTTTTTGGAAATTCCAACCGGAAGTTGGTGAAAAGGGGCACAACGCGTTTTCCTCTCTATACTTTGCATTGAAGAATTGATGACTCATCAACATTCCGCCCCAACCCCCGGACCTAGAAGCATGAAATTTGGGGGGGGGGGTGTTCCTTCTGTCACCTGAACACCCATCAAGAACCAATGTGGAGAAATTTAACCTTTAACGGGCTGAAAAGGGGTGCAATGTGTTATTGTCCTATACTTAACATGGAAGACTGACCAACATCCAGCCAATTTGATGCTCAGTGGGTGCCAATTTGGTGCTTTGAGTGTGCAGGGGGAATGTTGTTTGGAGGAAGAGGTTGCACTGTGGAGGATGCTGTGCATGGGGGGGATGGCATACTGGGGAATTTTACTCCCGCAATGTGGGTACACTTTTTGCTAGTATTCATGTAAAAATGATTACAATGCCGTAATAAAATACAAAATAATAAAAAAATTCAAAATAGAAAGAAAAATAAAACAAATTTACCTGCACTTAGGATGAAATCCTGACTTTAGGCCAGAAAGAATGGCCCAGTTAAACTGACCTAAGTAGGATTAGACCTAAGCTGACAATTAGGTCAAATTAACAGGGCTAGGAGACCTCTCAGTCTCACCTAACTGCTGTTAGTTATGGCCAAAAATCAAAAAAACAAAAATATAAAAACAAAAAAATACATTTTTGACAATCTTTTAAAGCAGGTAGGAATTTTGGCTTGGGGGGTAGGAATTTTGGCCTTGGGGTTCAGGAATTTTGGGTTTGGCATCTGGTCATCCTGGCACAGTTGCAATCCTAAGCAGCCTTCCCTAGCTTGAAGACTTGCTCCAAAGTAGATATGCACGAGACCTGGTCCCTACTTCTGCATGCCTCTGCATCCCTCCCTGGGTTGGAGATTTGCTCCAAAGTAGACATGCACAAGACCTGGTCCCTGCTGCTCCATGCCTGTGCATCCCTCACTTTTCCCTGTCTATCTAGATCCCCTCACCTTTCCCTACAAACCTGGATCCCCCACCCCCAAAAGAACCTCCCCCCAAACTCACCTGCCTTCCTGGACCATTTGCAATGAGATTTGTGCAAAATGTTGGTGTCTGATCATTTGCAATGAGATTTGTGCAAAAGTCACAAATCACTGACACTAGAGATGATGAGTTTTTGGGGTTTCGAGAAAATTAGAAGAGTTCTTGAAGCTTAAAGTCTTTCCTCATTTGTTAATGACAGTGATAATGGTTCTTAATACCACTGTTGACTTTACATGGTTGAAATATTCTGTTATATTTTATTAAATATTTTAGTACACCATTTGGTTCAGAATATTTTTTTTCTTGTTTGCTTCTCTAAACTTTGGTGCATCTTATGGTCTGGTATGTGTAATAAGCCGGGTAATATGGATAAATGCACTCCTACCCCAGATTCTGATTCCTCCTACTCTTTCTCCCTATTGCAAGAGGGCAGAAGGTCTTGTGCAACTGACTAATATTCCTGGAGAATTCTGAGTTCTCTTCCCTCTCTGTACACATTGGAGAGGGTCTGGTGAGGCACAGCTAAAGGGTACAAAATGAGATAGAAATTTTCTCTCATTTAAAAAGTCTATGATATGGACCAGACTGCTTTCCCCATCTGCATCTCTTCATACATCCACAAATAGGGATCATAGTGTTTTGTGTGTGTATGCATGTGCGTGCGCGAATGTGCATGCATGAACACATGTCTGGCTTATTGTCCATTTGTTCTTTTTTAAAATTTCCATTTCCTTCTGCCAAATTTGACTATGTGGATCACACTGCAGTTTTCCCAACATCTATGATGTTTAGGGTTGCTATATGTCCCGAAAACCAGGGGGAAATTTGGGGGGGATTGTGTTCACATCAAATGGTGTTCCATTTCATCCTGTCCCAATTTTGTGGAAGAGAATTATGGCAACCATAATGATGTTCAAATGCTAAACACATTAAACAACTTTATCATAGCAAATTGAAGCCATCTTTCAAGGTTGGTATCACCTCTGACTGCTGGTGGCTCCCCAAGGTCTCAGGTAGACCTGCTACCTGAGATCCTTCTATTGAGAATTTCCAGAGATGAAGGCTGCAATAATGTTCCTGGGAGTCAGACCCCTTGAAAACAATGGACTTTCTTTTGTGTAAACATGCTTATGATTGTGGTATAAAGCTAAAAACTTCACTTTGCAAAGCACATGCTCTATCCCTGGCCTATGACATCTGTCCAAAAGTCAAAAAGTAATGGGTTCAAACTGCAGCATCTGATTAAATTAATACCAAGAAACAATCCCTAAATCTAAGAGTAGCAAGAAAAACCATTTACACCAGGAACATTAATAAGGATGTGCTTCCTTTAAGAAGGATAGTTAAGTAGAAGTTATCCATCAGTGATAGATTCTCCTCCTAGGGAATCTTGTAACTGTAGTTAATGGAGCTATACAGTTAGGCTCTTGTAATGTTTTTCACACTCAAGGCATGCCTTTAAGGGGTATAATTCCCATTTTACAAATGGGCAACTGACTGAGACAGGAAAAGAAAGTTGCTAGAAGCTGAGCACATGGGGCCATAAATTGGGTATCACAGGGTGGAAGGAATTTAAGATGCTGTTTACTAAAACTTTGTCTGATCTCATGGATTAAGTAATCTAAAATACTACATTATCAGTGCTATAGACACAAGCACTGATGCAGCTTAGATTCTCTTCCTTTAGAACTGGATCAGTTACAAGGTCTTACCATTTTACTTTCAGTCGTGTCCCTTCGTTGATATTTTGCCTGAAATTTCACTTCACTTACAGGCACTAAAAATCTGGAGGCCTTCCACATTTCTGTTGGTGTATCCAGTGCTTTTTTTCTAGAAATAAAGGTGGGAGTACTCACCATGAAGATGTTATTTGTAATCATAGGCATGTGGGTGGCACAAGTGGTTAAGACACTGTGCCTGTTAACCAGCAGGCCAGGGTTCAAGACCCATGTCCATACAAGACAGGGTGAGCTCCTGTCCTTAGCCCAGCTCTGCGACGCAGCTGGAACCAATCATATTGGTTCTTCCATTCCATTGGACTATTTCAGTGGCATGGAGAGGGGGAATTTGCTGCTTGGATAAGAGCCTATCCTCCATATCAATCTACCCAGGTCTTCATGCGCATGCACGATACCATAGTCTTTCAAGTTTAGGCATGTCAGCTAGTGTGGGGGGGTTCCACAGGGGTGCCGGTACTTACACAGAAGTGCCAGTACTCGGTACTCAGATCCCTGATTGTAACCATGCTGGCAACCAAACTACCTAAATGGGAATGCTTTCACCCCTGCAGAATTTGATTGTTTTGCCAGGTGGGAAAGAGAATTTTACAGCACATGTGCAAATGTGTGTAGATAATATGTGGCAAAGTGGCTCCCTGCATCCACTCTTAGCATTATTAAAGTCTGTTATGTAATTTGCCCTTAGTGATTTTAATTATGCACCTGTGGTCTGGAAGAATATTCAACAGTAATCTAGAGCAAATTTCCAAGATTTATTACCATGTATTAATTACAGTTTACAGAACTTTAGCCCCTTTTTGTACTCAGAATCAAGTTGGCTAATAAAAATTGATTCAAATGTGGATTTTCCCCTTCCTTCTCCAACACACTCTTGATGCACATTTGAATGTGGAATGAAAATTCTAGATTTGAATGAATCTGTATACTCAGAGTTGGATATGGCATTAATCCATAATGAAGCAACTTCTGGGTTCCATCACCCTTCTAATGACAAATGTGACTTAATTTTTAGGCAAGGCTTTAATTAACTTTTGGGTATCCACTCCAAAACACACACACACACACACACACACACACACACACACACACACACACACACACACACACACACACACACACTTACCGTGGTGATAAGCACAGATAGTGCTTGGTGCGTGGTGATATCACAGATAGTGATAAGGATGAAAAGGATCACAAGTCAACCAAAGTTCCCTCTATTCAGATGGTTTCAAACGTTATTCCAGAGCGCTAGACGTTTCAGCACCAGAGCCCTTTGATAGCTCCTGCCACCTCTTGCAAGATAAAGAAGCCTCTCTTCCTAGGTACGAATTTTCTTTCTTTCTTTCTTTCTTTCTTTCTTTCTTTCTTTCTTTCTTTCTTTCTTTCTTTCTTTCTTTCTTTCTTTCTTTCTCCCACTGAACAGTATATCACAGCTTTGGATGCTGTCCAGTCATTTTCAGAATCCCAGTGCCCTATCAGTGTTAACGAGTTCTTTCCTCATGGGTTCCTACCAAGAACTACAAGTGCTCTGGGCTGCTCATTTGGCTTCTGGCGAACTCAGCTGGATCCCCACACTTTTGAAAGCTCTCAGCTGTTGTCAATTTCTGCTTGGCTGCATCCCTGAGAGCTCCTCCCACTGGTGAGTGTCAGAGAAGGCAAGGCAAAGGCAGGCTATAGTGACATTTCCTATGTCAGGAAACTATCCTTTGTGTTCTATTTGCTTACTAGTGTCTAGCTGCACAAACAAAGCTTGAAGTGAAAACCAAAGCTTTATAAAGAAATGTATATTTTTGTTATCCTGCCCTGCAGGGGCCACCAGGATTGCTCACAACAATTACAGAACAACAATTTTAAAATTAAGGATGTAATCCTATCCAACTTTCCTGCACCAAGGTAGTTCCAAGGTAAGGGGAAAAATGTCTCCTTACCTTGAGAAGGTCTCTGTGATGGCCCCAGCACCACAGAACACAATGTACACTCTGTTGGCATGAGCATGAGCAGCATGAGTACTGGAAAGCTGGATGGAATTGGGCACAAGTGATTAAAAGCATCATTTTAATATTAAGGTTACAATCCTAAAGACACTTTCCTGGAAGTAAAACCCATTGAGCACAATGTGGCTTACTTCTGAGTAGACATGGTTAGGATTGTGCTCATAGTCTAAAGAAAATAAAACCAGAAGGCTTATAATCCATGACGATAAAGGATCCCTTACAGGTTGCCCTGCCAGCCGACTGGTGTGATTGGCATCTGTGACCGGCAGTTGTAAAGTGTGGTGCTCATCTCTGATTCAGGGGCTAAAGAGCAATCATTGTCTGAAGACACCTCCGAGGTCACGTGGCTAGCATGGCTCACAGAACACTGCTTACCTTCTCACCAAAGTAGTACCCATTTATCTACTTGCATTTACATGTTTTTGAACAAAGTTGGCAGGAACTGGGCTAAGGATGGGAGCTCACCCCATCATGTTTTGAACTGCTGACCTGCCGATTGGAATTCTGATCAAGCACAGTGTTCTAACTTCAGTATTCTAACTACTGAGCCACTGCAGCCATAATCCATGAAATACACCAGAATTCATCCAGGACAAGTGGATCTTACTATGAGAAATATAGATTTATATAAAAATAATTATGAAAAGCTAAAAAAACAGGTAGAAAAAGATTTGATTAGATGGAATAGGTTAAAGCTATCGTTGTTAGGGAGAATTTTGGTAATCAAAATGAATGTCTTGCCAAGAATATTATTTTTCTTACAAATAATACCAATAATAAAAGATGTGAAAATGTTTGGTAAATGGCAAAAGACGCTTTCGGAATTTGTATGGGCGGGAAAGAAGCCTAGGATAAAGATGAAAGTGATGTGTGACGGAAAGGACAGAGGCGGATTCCAGTTGCCAAACTTGAGATTATATCATGATGCAGCATGTTTATCCCGGTTGAGAGAATGGATTACACTAGAAAATAGGAAACTTCTTAGTTTAGAAGGACATAATAAGATCTTTGGATGGCATGCTTATCTAATGTATGGAAAAGTCAAAATGGATGGTTTTTTTATGCACCATTTCGTAAGGAGGAGTATATATCGGGTTTGGGAAAGATATAAAATACAATTAGGGGAGAAGAAACCATTATGGATAGTACCAACAGAGGTAATAAAGGCAGTATCAGCCTCAAAAGGAGAAGATTGGTTAAGATATGTGGATTTATTAGTGAAAAAGGAAGGAGGATTGGAGTTGAAGAACAGGGAAGAGATAAGTTTTAAATATGATTGGTTTGGTTATAGACAGATTAAAGAATTATTTGAGAGGGATAAGAGAATCAGTGGATTTAGGGAAGAAAGTTTTGAAATAGAAGCACTGTTGACAGGAGAAAAGAAAAAACAAATTTCAAAAATTTATAAATGGCTAATACGGGAATATACTTTGGATGAAGTAGTAAAAGTGCAAATGGTTAAATGGGCAATAAATATAAATAAAGATATAATGATGTCTATGTGGGAATATTTATGGAGGAAATCTTTAAGAATATCAATATGTAATAATATAAATGAAAATTGCTATAAGATGATTTATAGGTGGTATTTAACTCCAAAGAAATTATCAAGAATGAAAAATAAAGTATCTAAAAAATGTTGGAAGTGTAAAGAGCAGGAAGGATCTTTTTACCATATGTCGTGGACTTGCAAGAAAGTAAGACTTTTCTGGGTAGAAATACATAAAGAAATGTCAAAAGTATTAGGATATACTATAGATAAGAGCCCAGAACTGTTTCTAATAGGATTAAAATTAGAAACAATGTTGCTGGAAGATAGAACTCTGATATGGTATATGACAACAGCTGCAAGAATGGTGTATGCAAGATATTGGAGACAAGAGAAGATACTAAATAAAGAAGAATGGATGGAAAAGATGATATATATATAATGGAAATGGATAAACTTATAAGAGATTTAAAAGATGAAATGGTTGAGAATTATGAGAAGGACTGGCGGAAATTTAAATTTTATTTGGGAAAAAGCAAAGGTAAAACAAATTTAGTTTGGTTATTTGATGATTAAAAGAATCTAATGTTATATAGAGGGGAAAGGGGGAAGCTGTGGGAAGTCTAAAGTGAGAATAGAGAATAAAATTTTGGATTGAATATTGGATTGTATTATAGGTGTAATATTGGCATATTGTTATTTTGGATGTATATATAAAATTTTGAATAAAATGGTTAAATTAAAAAAAATTCATCCAGGACAAATAGGTTTTTCTTGATGTTTAGAAGACCCCAGTGAAGGAGCCAGCTGAGGAATCCCTCCTGAGGGATGTCACAGCATGACACTTTTTCTCTTACAAAGAAGGCCCTGCTTCTTGTTCCCACTAATTTAACTTCAACAAGAGGGAGAACCTAGACAAGTATCCAGAGTGTAAACCATATAGGGCTTTAAGGGTTGTGAGCAGCAACTTGAATTCATCCAGAAAATAACATGTGGATAGACATGCTAAAAGATAAAGCTTGGGTGTGATGTGATCAGACCAAGAGGCAAAGAGTTCTTCTCTGTGAATGGTTTTAATCCCCTCACCTTGGAGGATAAAAGGGATTTCCCACTGCCCAGCTGGAGGAGGCTTGTGCAGGCTGTATGGAAGTTTATCATGTGCCTCATCTGGCCTCTGGGCCAGAGTTTGGGCATCCATGCTCTAATTTTATATTCTTGCTTTATATTTGAAGGCACATGTGATGGCTGCCACCTAGCTGAAGCTAAGCAGGACAAGTTGTGGCCAGCACCTGGACAGGTGACCATCTGGGAAACCCATGTGCCGGGTTTCCCATGTGTCCTTGAGTCCATTTCTTTTTAGTTCAATGGTTTAGGTCACTCAAAGATCTTTTATATTTGGCACACAAATAAACAGTTAAATTGCACAGAGCATCACCACTTTTCCTCCATAAGTCAGATCTCCACCATGTCTGGCGCAAGTCTATCCCTTGCCTCTTGTTTAGTTATCTTTGCTTAACATCTGGGCTAAACAAGAATTGAGTTTCTAAACAAGAAAAAAATTAGCTCATTGGCTAATGAAACTTGAAAATTAGCTCACTGTACAGATCGATGATGAGTCCACATTTGGAGTACTGTGTCCAGTTCTGGTCACCACATTTCAGAAAAGATATAGAAGAAATAGAGAAGGTTCAGAGGAGAGTGACTAGAATGATTGATTGGGACACCTTCCGTATGAGGAAAGGATACAGCATTTGGGGCTCCTCAGAGGGGTGCAATGTGTTTTTGTCCGATACTTAACACTGAAAACTGTCTGTAAGAACATCCAGCCAATTTGATGCCCAATGCCTGATGCACTGGGAGGGACGGTGTGCATAGGGGGATGGTGTGCATAGGGGTGTTGCTCATGGGGGGAGGTGTGCATGGGGCTTATTTCGCATGGGGGATGGTGCGCAATGGGGTGGTGGTGTGCAATGGGGATGTTGCACAAAGGGGGTGGCACACATGGGGGTGATGCGCAATAGAGATGTTGTAAATGATGGTTTGTGCACATGGGGGTGATGTGCAATGAGGAGGTGATGCAAAATAGGGATTGTCAGTTTTTATGAAAGCTAGTTAATTGCCTGTCTGCCCAGCAGAGGCAAAAACAGAGGGAAATGCTCTGATTGGCTGGGAGACATTTTGCATCCTTGAGGAGAAATTTACCTAAAGATAATGTAAAGGTAAATGTTTCTCTGTATCTAACTATAGGGGCAGTGTTGTCTGGACAGCTTTTGGAGCCAGCATTGTTTGAAGATGTTTCTGTAGTAACATGGCCGATGTGACTGCACGCCGCAGAGCCATGGGCTTAGAATGCTGTTACCTTCCACCAAAGTGGAATTTATGTTCTTGCATTTGCATTTACAAACTGCTAGGTTGACAAGAGCTGGGAGAGGGATGGGAGCTCTCCCATCTTGCAGTACCTAGGTCTCGAACTGCTGATCCGCTGACCTTCCAGGGATGGCATCTTAACCACTGAGCCATTACAGCCCCTATTTATTTATACATACATATCCCCTTTTCTCACACCAATGTAAAGCCCAAAGCAGCTTACAAAGCTTTAGTTCCTCCCCACTTGTCCTCACAACAACCCTGTGAAGTAGGAGCAGTCAAGAACCACTGGAGCTATAACCACTGGAGCTTCACAACCAGTGATGGGCTTCAAAGAAATTAACAACCGGTTCTCTGCCCATCTGGCAGCCACTTTTAAATGGCTATTTTTAAACTTTACATGGCCTATCTCTCATTAAGAACCGGTTCTATAGAGTAGGTGCGAACCTGCTGGTGCCCACTACTGTTCACAACCCTGTGAAGCAGGAGCAGTCAAGAACCACTGGAGCTATAACCACTGGAGCGTCACAACCCTGTGAAGCAGGAGCAGTCGAGAACCACTGGAGCTATACAACCGTTTCCAGAGTCTCTCAGATTCTACCATGCTGGCAGAAGTTCCTCTTGCTAGTACACCTACACCTGATCTTGGCATCCCCCTTACTGGCATGCCTGCAGATCCCCCTCATAGACAGCAGCCAAAACCAGTAAGTGTGGGGGAATCTCGACACAGAATGAGAACACGGAGGAGGGTGGTGGTGATTGGAGATTCTCTCCTGAGGGGCGTGGAAGCTGTATGCCGACCAGACCCGTTTTCCCGTGAGATGTGCTGCCTCCCTGGTGCCAGGATACGGGATATCACAGAGAGGCTACCGAGGATGATCACGCCTGCTGATCGCCACCCGTTCTTACTCATCCACGTAGGAACAAACGATACTGCTCGGCAAACATTCCAAAAGATAGTTGGGAATTAAGAAGCTCTGGGGAGGAAGATTAAGGACCTGGAGGATACCCAAGTGGTATTCTCGTCCATCCTCCCTGTAATCGGCACAGGTCCTCAGAGAGATGGCAAGATTTTCCAGGTCAATAGCTGGCTTCGAAAATGGTGTCATCGAGAAGGATTTGGATTATGGGACCACAGGATGAACTTCCTCGAGGAAGGACTCCTAGCAAAGGATGGACTACATCTTATGGGTTGGCGGGAAAATGTCTTCAGACGGGAGATGGCCAACCTGATCAGGAGGGCTTTAACCTAAATAAGGGGGTGGGTTACGTCCAAAGGGAACCTAGGAATAAGGAAAAGGATCTGGATGAAAATTGTCAGGGCATGGCTGTAAGTCAAAAATCTTTAGAGGGGTCTGGCCTTACAAAAAAGGGGGCAAATGCATTGAGTTGCAACCTCCAGGGCTTACGTTGCATTTACACAAAATGCACAGAGCCTGGGAAATAAACAAGATGAGCTGGAACTTTTAGCAAGTGAAGGGAAATTTGATTTGAAAGGAATAACTGAAACCTGGTGGGATGACTCCCATGACTGGAATGCACAATTGGAAGGCTATCAGCTATTCCAGAGGAACAGAAGTGGCAAAAGGGGAGGCGGAGTAGCATTATATGTCAAGAACGTATATACCTGCTCTGAAATCCAGGAAACTGGTCTGGATATCCCTGTGGAGTGCGTTTGGGTAAAGGTTAGGGGAAAAACAAGAAACAAAACATTGTGGTGGGTGTTTACTATAGACTGTCAGGCCAAGGAGAAGGAGTAGAAGATGTCTTCTTGGAGCAACTGGCAGGCATTGCATGAAAATATGAGGTAGTAGTAATGGGGGACTTTAACTATCCAGACATTTGCTGGGAGATGAACTCAGCCAAACATGGAAGCTCCAATAAATTCCTGATGGGCCTGGAAGATAACTTCATGGTCCAGAAGGTGGAGGAAACAACAAGGGGAGGGGCCATCCTTGACCTGATCTTAACTAATTGTGATGAACTGATTGACCAAGTCAACGTGGTGGGAACTTTAGGGGAAAGCGATCATGAGCTGCTGGAATTTAGAATAATGTGGGAAATAAAAAGAGTGCAGAGTGAAACTTATACATTGGATTTCAGGAAAGCTGATTTCAACAGGCTTAGAGGAGTCATAGGCGGGATCCCATGGGTTGATGATCTAATGGGGAAAGGGGCCCAAGATGGGTGGAAGCTCCTTAAGAGGCAGCTTCTACAAGCACAGTCAGAAACAATTCCAATTAAAAAGGGGGAAAAAAACCTGAAAAAACCAGGTTGGCTCCACAAGCAACATGGGGATCAGCTGAAGTTAAAGAAAGAGAAGTATAGGGAGTGGAAGACTGGAAAGATCACCAGGGAGGAGTACAGGCAGATAGCCCGGTCTTGTAGGGAGGGGGTCAGGAATGGTAAAGCTCAGTATGAGCTGAGGCTGGCCAGGGGAGTCAAGGATAACAAAAAGAGCTTCTTTAGATATGCCCAAAGGAACAGGAGGAGAGACGAGGGGGTGGGGCTGCTCCTGGACAAAGATGGACAGCAGGTGTCTGGAAACCAGGAGAAGGCAGAGCTGCTCAACTCCTATTTTGCGTCTGTCTATTCTCGGAAGGAGGGCTGTGCAAATGGGGGTGCGGGATCGTTGGCTGATGCGGGGATGTGCTCGCATCCCCAAAGCGGTAATGAAAACATGGATGGTGCATAACAGCAGGTTAAGATTGATAGAGAACTGGTTTGAAACCACTTAACTGGCCTAAATGAATTCAAGTCATTTGGACCAGATGAGCTACATCCTTGAGTTCTTAAGGAACTTGCAGATGTCTCTGCAGAGCCTCTGTCTACCATCTGAGAAATCCTTGAGGAGTGGAGAAGTGCCACTGGACTGGACTAATGGAGTCCCAATCTTTAAGAAGGGGAAGTCCCACTGGTCTAATGTAGTCCCAATCTTTAAGAAGGGGAAAAAAGAAGACCCGGGAAATTATAGACCAGTCAGTTTAACTTCAATCCCGGGGAAGATATTAGAACAAATCATAAAACACACAGTTTGTGCACATCTAGACAAGTACTCGGTGATCAAAAGAACCCAGCATGGATTTACCAAGAATAAATCTTGCCAGACAAATCTGATCTCCTTTTTTGATCGAGTTACGAGGTTACTGGACAGTGGCAATGCTGTGGATGTCATTTATCTTGACTTCAGCAAAGCATTTGACAAGGTCCCACATGACATTTTAATTGGGAATTTGGAAAAATATGGGCTAGATGGGGCAACTGTAAGGTGGATCTGCAACTGGCTCAACGACCGCACACAAAGGGTTTTAGTAAATGGTTCTGTGTCAACCTGGAGGTCAGTTTCAAGTGGGGTGCCCCAAGGCTCTGTCTTGGGACCGGTTCTCTTTAACATTTTCATTAATGACTTGGAGGAAGGGATAACATTTCATTAATGACTTGGAGGAAGGGATGATCAAATTTGCGGATGACACCAAGCTGGGAGGAGTAGCAAACACATCAGAAGACTGGAGAAACCTCCAGGAGGATCTGGATAAACTAGAATACTGGGCTGTAACAAATAGAATGAATTTCAACAGGGAGAAGTGCAAGGTTCTGCACTTAGGAAATAAAAACCAAAAATACAGGTATAAAAAATGGGGGATACTTGGCTTGGCAGCACAACATGTGAGCGGGATCCTGGAGTTCCCGTGGATCACAAGCTGAACATGAGTCAGCAGTGTGATGTGTCTGCAAAGAAAGCAAATGCCATTTTAGGCTGCATTAAGAGGACTGTAGTTTCCAAGTCACGAGAAATTCTAGTTCCTTTTTATTCAGAATTGGTCAGACCACACCTTGACTACTGTGTTCAGTTCTGGGCACCTCACTTTAAGAAAGATGCAGCCAAACTGGAGCAAGTCCAGAGGAGAGCGACAAGAATGATCAGTGGGATGGAAGGCAAGCCCTACGTGGAAAGGTTGGGGGAACTTGGGATGTTCAGCCTGGAGAAGAGGAGGCTGAGAGGAGACATGATTGCCCTCTTCAGATGCCTGAAGGTCTGTCATATGGAGGAAGGGGCTCATTTGTTCTTAGCTGCTTCTGAAAGCAGGACTAGAACCAATGGGTACAAACTGCAAGAAAGGAGATTCCGGTTGGATATCCTGCAAAAATTCCTGATGGTGAGGGTGGTTTGGCAGTGGAACAGATTGCCGAGAGAGGTGGTGGACTCTTCCTCACTGGGGATCTTCAAGCAGAGGCTCAATGAGCACCTGTCGGGGATGCTGTAGGGGGATTTCCTGCTGCAGGCAGGGGGTTGGACTAGATGACGTAGTAGGTCCCTTCCAACTCTATGATTCTATGTTTCTATGATTCTATGAAGTAGGTGAGGCTGAGAATGACTTACTGACCCAAGGAATCAGTGATGGGATTCAAATAAATTAACAACCAGTTCTATGCCCATCTGGCAGCCACTTTTAAATGGCTATTTTTAAACTTGTCCTATCTCTTGTTAACAACCGGTTCTATAGGGTAGGTGCGAACCTGCTGGAGCCCACCACTGCAAGGGATGTAAATTACACTGCTGATTTCCCCATTCAAGTGAAATCGAGTGAGAAAAGTACAAAATGTGTTTTCCTTCTTTTTCTTTATTTAACATTATGGCATAGAAATGAGGAAAAGTTGCTGCGATGCTGTTTTCTTTAATGTACATAAGAAAGTCATAATGTTAGTTTTGGCCTGAGGTTCTCAGGATTCTGATTCTGTACTGATTCTATAGATTCTGTACTCTGTACTATATTTTTAGTATACTGAGTGGAAGTGTCAAATTTACATGAAAAGTCTGGCTATAATGCACCAAAAGAAAGTGCAAGTAAGGCAGAGTGCTCCCTGTCACCTGCATAGAGCTTTGGAGATGGCTCAAGTAAGTGAGCCCAAACACAAAAATTGCAGTTCCTTTATTATATTTTTTTACTGAGAATGTAGTGAGTCTATGGTGAGTAATGCAAACCTGCATTCAGTTTTATCATGACTGGCATTACTGATAGTCTTTATAACCAATGGTAGAAATGTGGGTAATGGGTAGTATGTAATTGCCATTTGCCCCCTCCCTGCATTAGTAGCTTCAGAAAGATAGTACTAGGTTCCCCCACTGCTGGTAATTATTGGTTTGGGCTCTTAGTGGTCAGCATTTACTTCTCCCACCACATGACAACACCAGATCTCACAGAGTCACTTGCCCTCATGAGTCTGGGATTACCAGGAATACTAATTAATTCATTAGCCGATGGGAGGCTTATGTCCTGTCTCCAGACTGGGATGCTCAGGGGTGGGGAGAACAGATTGCAGTCCATCAATCTGCCTGTTGTGGCACTCACTCGCCCTCTCATCCAGCAGATGGTTCCAACAGGTTCAGCTTCTTTATTTAATATACAAAGCAGGAGAGAAGCCAACCAGTGAAAAGATGCTGGCAGTTGGGGCAGGCGTGGGTGAGGTACATGAATACAAATATCCCTGTGCTTGATTTCCTGGACAGTGCATGTGCTCCCCTCCTCCCTAAAGAAACAAGCATTTGAGATCACAGAATGAGCAGCCCCCTATGCAATGACCTGCTGCTCCCAGCCAAATCTGCCTGAGTGACCCCAGTGAACTGAACACGGAGATACCAGACAATTTTCTGGCTTTCAGAGAGGAGTTTGAGGAGTCCACGTGCTGCAGACTAATCCTATTGTCAAAAGGCCTCACATCTGTCAGAGTTAAGGGGGACTTACTCCCCCTTGGCCTCCCTCCTGGGAGCTCTCAGTCAAGATGTTCCCTTTTCTGTTCAACACTAAAACTGTTTCATTCCTTTCATGTTCTAATCTAGAGGGCTTCCTATGATCTGATTGGGCCACTTTATACAGGAATACAGGCCATTGCTTTTTCTGTACTGTAGCAGTTCCTGCTGTAAGTAGGTGTTTATGTGTGAATGTTACATAAATGGAGAAACAATGGAGAAACATACCACTAAATGTGGTTTATATATGTAATGCAAGCTAAGGGAAACACACACACACACACACACACACACACACACACACACACAATTTTGACTCCCTATACGTTATGCGTAATGAGGAGGGAAAATGAAGTAGATTCTAAAATTCTAGCATCTTCTAGCAGAAGGAAGAAAACTTAACAAATTGTGAAGAACTGATTGACCAGGTCAACACAGTGGGAACAATAGAAGAAAGCAATCATGAACTGCTGGAATTAAGAATATTATGGGAAACAAAAAGAGTGCACAGTGAAACCTACATATTGAATTTCAGGAAGGCTGATTTCAACAAGTGTAAAGGAATCATGGGTGGGATCCCATGGATTGATAAATTAATGGGGAAAGGGGCCCAAGGTGGGTGGGAGCTCCTTAAGAGACAGCTTTACAAAGCACAGTCAGAAACAATTCCTATGAAAAAGAAAGGAGGGGAAAAACCTCAGAAAACCAGGCTGGCTCCACAAGCAACTTGGGGATCAGCTAAGGTTAAAGAAAGATAGGACTAGGCAATGGAAGACTGGAAAGATTACCAAGGAGGAGTACAGGCAGACAGCCTGGTCCTGTAGGGAGGGGGTCAGGAATGCTAAAGCTCAGTATGAACTGAGGCTGGCCAGGGGAGTCAAGGATAACAAAAAGAGCTTCTTTAGATATGCCCAAAGGAACAGGAGGAGAAACGAGGGGTTGGGGCTGCTCCTGGACAAAGATAGACAACAGGTGTCTGAAAACCAATAGAAGGCGGAGTTACTCAACTCCTATTTTGCATCCGTCTATTCTTGGAAGAGAGCTATGCAAATGTGGGTGAGGGATCATTGGCTGATGGGGGGGATATGCTTGCATCCCCAAAGAAACATGGAAACATGGATGGTGCAAAACAGCAGATTAAAACTGACAAGGGAACTAGTTCGAAACCACTTAACTGGCCTAGATGAATTAAAATCATGTGGGTCGGATGAGCTGCATCCTAGAGTTCTTAAGGAGTAGCAAACACAACAGAAGATAGCAGACACCTCCAGGAGGCTCTGGATAAACTGGAATACTGGGCTATAATAAATAGAATGAATTTCAACAGGGAGAAGTGCAAGGTTCTGCACTTAGGCAATAAAAACCAAAAACACAGGTAGAAAATGGGGAATACTTGGCCTGGCAGCAAAACATGTGAGTGGAATCTTGGAGCTGCCGTGGATCACATACTGAACATGAGTTAGCAGTGTAGTGAATCTGTGAAGAAGGCAAATGCCATTTTAGGATGCATTAAGAGGACTGTAGCTTCCAAGTCACGGAAAGTTATAGTTCCTCTTTATTCTGCATTGGTCAGACCTCACCTTGAGTACTGTGTTCAGTTCTGCACACCTCATTTTAAAAAAGATGCAGCCAAGTCCAGATGGAGAAAGTCCAGAGGAGAGCAACAAGAATGATCAGTGGGATGGAATGGAAGCCCTACGAGGAAAAGTTGGGTAAATTGGTATGTTCAGCCTGGAGAAGAGAAGGCTGAGTGGAGACATGATTGCCCTCTTCAGATATCTGAAGGTCTGTCATATGGAGGAAGGGGCTCATCTGTTCTTAGCTGCCTCTGAAGGCAGAACTAGAACCAACAGGTACAAACTACAAAAAAGGAGATTCCGGTTGGATATAGGAAAAATTCCTGATGGAATGAGGGCAGTTCGGCAGTGGAACAGATTGCCAAGGGAGGTGATGGACTCTCCCTCACTAGAGATCTTCAAGCAGAGGATCAACGTGCACCTGTCAGAGATGCTCTAGGAGGATTTCCTGCTATAAGCAGGGGGTTGGACTCGATGACCTACTGGGTCCCTTCTAACACAATGATTCTATGATTCTACTATACTGCACCACTTCTGACTGTTGTTGACTGTTGTCATTTCTGTGGGGACACTTCTGACATTCTTATTTTTCTTGTGCCTCAATCCTATAGGGCATATTGCACCACTGAATTGCACATTCTGGAGGAAAGCATAGAGCTTGAGCGAGAAACTTACTCTCAGCCTCATCTACCTCACTGGATTGTTATAAGGCAGCAAAAGTGGGGGAAAACTAAAGCATTGTAAGCTTCCTTAGGTATTTGAATTGGCATGGGAAAGGCAGGGGTGTATATATATAGAGAGGGGTGTATATAAATAGATATATATAGAGAGCCACAAGGTCATCTAGTCCATTCCCTGCCTGTAGCAGGAAATCCCCCAGCACACTTCTCCTGTTGAACCACTCCATGCATAGGATCATCTAATGTATGTCTTTTGTCATCAAGTGCAGTGATTTTCCATATTTTTCATCTCATGGCACACTGACTGAGAGGGAATTTCAGCTGCTAGAGGTCTCCCTAGGAAAATCTCTGCACATGATGAAAAGACATACATTAGATGATCCTATGCATGGAATAGTTCAACAGGAGAAGTGTGCTGGGGGGATTTCCTGCTACAGGCAGGGAATGGACTAGATGACCTTGTGGCTCTCTTTCAACACTGTATTAGATATTCATTCCCTAGTGCCACCACTGTAAACAAATTTCTTTGGGCAGTTCTATTTTTCAGATCCCTATTTTTCAGAGGCTCTATACTCAGGAGTTAGTATGTCCTGTCTCACTTACACAAACTGTCTCACCTTATACCCCCTGGACTGACCTTCCACAGCCCTGGAAGACTTACACCCCCCTGGACTGACCTTCCATACCAGCTAAAAGCGTGTTTGCTTATTTGTTAGTAAATGCAGCTGTGCAGCTTCATTTTCAATGGAGTCAATGCAAGGGGAAGCTTTGAGGAGGGAACTTCCTTATGGGGTGATTTGGGAGGCTGAGTTCATTGGATCAGGATCTTTCTGGTGTATATCTTAATTAGTTTTTTGGCAATAAGTTTTGATAGGAAGGTGCTATTTCAAAAAGAATTTTTCATTGGATTTTGCTCTTCAGTACACATCCAATGATGTGGCATTGCATACCATCGCAAGGTTGCTTTTTTGGGATGCCACAGCCCTCCCCCAGTACACATCACCTTCCCTGGGCACACCACCTGGTGTGGGCTGCACCCTCCACATCTCCCTAGTAACATCCCTAACAACGATTCTGATGTTAAGTTACACATATAATTCTCTCTCTCTCTCTCTCTCTCTCTCTGAAACCTGTGTTTTACTGGGAAACATCTCGAAACAAGAACTGGAAAAGCAACTGGGTTTGTAGAATCTCAATGTACACTCTCTTTCTCACTCTCCCACCCTCCCCCAACATAGTCTTCTGCATGGTTCCAGTTTTCAGATCATTTCAGAAGGGCATGGTTTATTCTTCTTTCCCAGGTCACACTGGAAATTATGCCTTAAGCACCAACTTTCTGACACTGAACCAACTATCCCCTTGGAGCCCACTGGCAGCTCCCCTTTCTGTGCACATGCTCACCCTGATTGGATTTGCTGCTGCACATTGTTTTCTTCTGACACCTCCTCAGAAAGTCTGGGGGCCCATCTGTCAGCTGAAAGGCAGCACATCATCAGGCCTCGTGTAGTTCCCCCCCCCCCTTCTCAGTCCAGGCATCCCCTCAGGGACTTCAAAATGAGAATCTTGACACCATTCAGTTCATGTGAAATTCAAACCCACCAATCAGATCCAGTTCTGGACCTCTATTCTTTTGGAAAGGCAAAGAACCTTCCATTTGACAAAAATTGAGTTTGTTGCAGTGAATATTCCCTTGTCCAGAAACAAATGAAAGTGACTGGAGAGGGGGTGGGATAAAGGACAAATGCAAGAGGCAAGGACTGGAGGTTCTCTGGAGTAAGGGAGAGCTCCCTCTGCCTTAAAGGGTTGAGGAGGGGCCCTGCAACAATTTAACATGCACTTAGGCTGTAATCCTAACCACACTCTTCTGGGAGTAAGTCCTTTACCTTGTGCCAATCCCTACCATTCCCCAGAAAGAACTGCATTAAATGCCTTAGCCTGCAAGACCATGACTTGCAGAAATCTGCCCATGAATCTAGCCATTGCATGGAGATGAGCACTGAAGTACATAGGTGAAAGGACTTGAGGACAAACAGCATCATGTCTAAACTGACCTTCAGACACCAGACCCTCAAGAGATTCTAAACACATAGTTTGAAGCCCTTGATGTGTTTTTGTGTCTACAATAGTTTCTGAGTGACTGTTCCAGAATACTAATATCTTCCACATTAAAAAAAAATTAGGCAGCTAAATTTGTGGCTCTTCAGTTTGCATCCATTCCCAATTTGTGACTCTTCAGTTCTATCCATTAGGTTCTCATTCCCTCAGACTCTTAACCTAAAGCCCCCTCTTTAGGTAGGTAGCAAGTAGCAACTCTGTCTTTGTAGAGCTCCCACATGCAACCTATGTTCCTGCTTTTTTGTCCACTGTATTGCCATAAGGGTTGATGCAGCTGTGAGCTTTGGCACCTCTATCAGGGGAGGACCCCTCTGGACACCACCCTTTGTCATGCAGAACAGACCACAAACACCCCTGCCTTCCTCTCACATGGTGCTACAATCACTCAACTTGACATGCATAGACTAGTGATCACTGGCCAAGGCCAGCCAGCATAGTACAGCCCTGGAACTGTCACTGTGCTCCAAATCCCACACCTGATTCTCCATTTAATTGTATTTTCTCCACATCCTCCTGCCCACTGTCATGCTAATCAGAGCCCATTTGCCACAGCTGCCTGGATTCAATTAGCCCCGGCACATAATACTGGGTAATTCTATTTCCATGCAGTTTCAGGCGCCTCTCCTGTGCAGAGTACAAGGGCTTGGTGGAAAGGGTGTAAGGATATGGGTGTAATGGAAATTTCCTTTCCCAATGTTTACTCACACAATTTTGTTCCATTTGGAAGCTTAGCAGAAGATTGGATTAGTAATTGTATAAGTGAAATTTTGTTGGGGGGGGGGGGGCTGTGCAGCTTCAATCAGCTCACATGAAAAGATAGCAATGATTTGGTTAAGATCAAAGGAAGGACTTCTGAGCACCTAATCCATAAGGTGACTTGGAGCAGGGGTGGGCAAGTTGGGCCATTTTCGGGCTCCTGGACTTTTAACAAGTGTATATATATCATCTTACAGATTACAAGCTGCCGGGGCATCACTAAGGTTCATTTCATCCAGTGCACGAGGCCAGCGTGTTACCCCCATGCAGTGGACAGGACAACAACCTGGGTAGTGGGCGTGGTTATGTGCCATTGCTCCTCCTCTGTTTGGTTTATGGCCACACATTTTGATAGAATAAATATATTTCAAAGTGGTTTGTTTCACTGCATTCTGCTGCAAATTACGTGTCCTACAGTATATATATATCCCAGCATGATGGGATTATTCCTAAAAACAATGATTTTAGTCATTTTGTTCACTAGTGGTGTCATCCACTCAAGCGGGGTGCACTTATTGCAGTGGTTCTCAAACCATCTAGCTTGGGACCCACTTTGAACAACTTGTCCAGGATTCACTAAAAGTGATGTCATGGCTGGAAGTGACATCATCAAGCAAATTAAAACTAATAAATAGCTGTAAATACATTGGTACCTTGCAAGACAAATGCCTGTAAGAAGAATGCTCTGAAAGACAAACTAAAATTTATCTGGGATTCTGCTTTGCAAGACAGTATTGCTTTGTAAGACGAATCTCCATAGGCTGGACTCCGGTGGCTGACGAGAGACTTCTCTTGCAGTACCAGTGACCAGCCAGCAGAGGGAGCAACATCCTCTGAGTCTCCCCAGCAAGCATGGGGAGTGTTTGGAGCTCTCTCTGAGTCTGGGCCTGCATTTTTGAGCCTCCCCATCCAGTCTCCTGCAGCCTCCTCAAGCCAGCCAGCTGGGCCCCTGCAGCAGCCACTATCATGTAGGAGGGAAACTCCCTCCTGCACCCCCCCCCCCTCAAAAGAAACCACTTTCCCCCAAGGAAGCACTGCCCTGCCACTACAACCACCTCTCTTCCCCCACCACCTTCCCTGCCTGTACCCCTCTCCACCCAACTTTCCTGTGAGTAAGCCCCACTGGAAACAATGGGACCTGATTCTGAGTAGACAGCTTAGGACCATGTCCCTTTGGCATCCACATTTTCCTGTGAGTAAGCCCCACTTTTGTATCTCCACTTTCCGGTTTACTCCAGTGGATTCAATGGGACACGATTCTGAGCAGACAGCATTGGATCTTGCCTTTTTTGCATCAAGGCAGAATCTTTTGCTGCTGCTTCAAACTGCTGCAAACTGCTGTTGCTGCTATGGTTTGCATAGATAGCTCTCAGAGAGAGAGAGAGAGAGAGAGAGGTTCCTTACTAAAGTTGCTCAAAAAGACACCAGTGACGCTTTTAGTGAAAATTAGTCATCCTTGGCCTTAAATGTTCTTCTTTTCTGTTTTACTGTACAGTTTATTACAGTGTTTTATTACAGTACTAGCAAAAAGCGTACCGGCATTGCGCAACTTTCCCCCATGCGCATCATCCCCATGCGCAACTTTCCCCATGCGCAACTTTCCCCCATGCGCAACTATCGCCCATGTGCAACTTCCCCCCATGCGCAGCCTCCCCCCATGTGCAACCTCCCCCCATGCGCAACTTCCCCTCATGCGCAATTTTTCCCATGCGCATCATCTGCCGATGCGCAACTTTCCCCCATGCGCAACTTCCCCCATGCGCAACTTCCACCCATGCACATCATCCCCTCATGTGCAACTTTCCCCCATGCGCATCATCCGCTGATGCGCAACTTCCCCCATGCACAACTTTCCTCCATGCGCATCATCTACCAATGCACAACTTTCCCCAATGCGCAACTTCCCCCATGCACAACTTCCCCATGAACAACTTTTCACCATGCGCAACTTCCCCCATGCGCAACTTTCCCCCGTGCGCATCATCTGCCGATGCGCAACTTTCCCCATGCGCAACTTTCCCCATGTGCAACTTTCCCCCATGAGCAACTTTCCCCCATGAGCATCATCCCCCATGCGCAACTTTCCCCCATTCGCATCATCCCCCATGCGCAACTTTCCCCCATGCGCATCATCCCCCGTGCGTATCATCCCCCCATGCGCATCATCCCCCCATGCGCAACTTCCACCCATGTGCAACTTCCACCCATGCGCATCATCCCCTCATGCGCAACTTTCCCCATGCGCATCATCCGCCGATGCGCAACTTTTCCCCATGCGCAACTTCCCCCATGCGCAACATTCCTCCCATGTGCAACATTCCTCCCATGCGCAACATCCTCCCATGCACAACATCCTCCCATGCACATCAGTCCCCCATGCAAAACTTTCCCCATGCACAACTTTCCCATGCACAACTTCCCCCCATGCACATCATCCTCCCATGCGCAATTTTCCTCCATGCGCAACTTCCACCCATGCGCAGCATCCTCGCCAGTCTTCCTCCGGAAAACATCCCCCAGTTCACCAGGCACTGAGCACCAAATTGGCTGGATGTTATTCAGTCTCCCATGTTAAGTATAGGACGAAAACACGTTGCCCCCTTTTCAGCCCCTGAAGGGTTAAATTTCTCCAGATGGTTCTTGGTGGGTGTTCAGGTGACAGAAGGAACTCCCAGAATTCCATGCTTGTCGGCCCAGTAGTTGGGGCGGAATGTTGATGAGTCAGCAATTTTCAATGCAAAGTATAGGGAGGAAAACGTGTTGCGCCCCTTTTCGCCCCCTTCCAGTTGGAATTTCTGAAAACCTGTTCTTACTGCACTCCTCTGTCACGGAAAGAACACCCACTCCAAATTTCAAACTTCTAGGCTGAGCGGTTTTGGCAGGGTGGTGATGAGTCAGTCAGTGAGTCGGTGATTCAGTGAGTCAGTGAGTGACTTTTCTCTTTTATATATATATAGATTTGTGTTGTGTATTATATTACATGTTTTGAATTTGATTACAGTGTTTTGTCATCATTTTTACATACAGTTAATTTTTCATGAATATTTTTGGGTTATGGAACCAACTGTCTAAGTTTCCATTATTTCCTATGGAAAAATCCGCTTTGTAAGAAGAACACTTTGTATGACAAACATGCTTCCGGAATGAATTAAGTTTGTCTTACAAGAGACCACTATACTTTAATCAAGTTAATAACCTCATACTCACCCAGCCCCAACCGACCCAAAAAAATTCAGTACCAAGTTTCTCCTCCCTCCCCATGTAGGACACCCAAGAAAACTGTAGAACAGCGTTTCTCAAAGTGGGGGTCGGGACCCCTTTGGGGTTTGCCTAGAGCTTTCCTGGGGGTCGCCTAAAGACCCCTGGTTCAGAGGGCCGGGTCAGGCTTCCCAGACCTCCAGCTGTAGCTGCGCGTGCACTGGGGCTGACTAACAGCCTCAGGGCCCAATCCTATGCATGCCTACTCTGAAATAAATCCCATTATAGTCAGGATAACCTTTACTCCCATGTAAATGTGGATAGGATTGCAGCCTCAGGGCCCAATCCTATGCTGGCCTACTCTAAAATAAATCCCATTGTGTTCAATGTGTGCATAGAACACACATTTCATTTGTAACAATGAAAATACATCCTGCATATTGGATATTTACATTACGATTCATAACAGTAGCAAAATTACAGTTATAAAGTAGCAAGGAAAATAATTTTATGGTTGGGGGTCCCCACAATATGAGGAACTTATAAAGGGGTCACGGCGTTAGGAAGATTGAGAACCACTGTTTATGTCAGTGTAGGACATAACAAAATAAAAGCTCAAAAGACTTGTGTATATTGCTTCCATGTGTTTAAACACTCTATTACTGAATATTACATTTAAAATTCCAAAAAGTCCAAAGTCCAAAGTCCAGCTGAAATGCTTGCGGGAGTTCCTCTTTGCAGATGACGCTGCTATTACTGCTCACTCTGCTGAAGACCTTCAACAACTTATGGACCGTTTTAGCAAAGCCTGCCAAGACTTTGGACTAACAATCAGCTTGAAGAAAACACAAGTCATGGGTCAGGGTGTGGATCCACTTCCATGTATCACAGTCTCTGAACATGAACTGGAGGTTGTCCATGACTTTGTGTACTTTGGCTCAACTATCTCTGACACTCTCTCCTTAGATACTGAGCTGAACAAACATATTGGTAAAGCGGCTACCATATTCTCCAGGCTTACAAAGAGAGTATGGCTTAATAAAAAGCTGACGGAACATACAAACATCCAGGTCTATAGAGCTTGTGTCCTGAGCACACTCTTGAACTGCAGCAAGTCTTGGACCCTTTATGCATGGCAGGAGAGAAAGCTGAACACCTTCCATATGCGCTGTCTCTGATGTATTCTTGACATCACCTAGCATGACAAAGTCTCAAATGACGCAGTCTTGGAACGTGCTGGAATATCTAGCATGTTCACACTTCTGAAACAGCGGCGTCTATGCTGGCTTGAGCATGTTGTGAGAATGGCTGACGGTTGGATTCCAAAAGATCTCCTATATGGAGAATTAGTGCAGGGAAAGCGCCCTAGAGGGAGACCACAGCTGTGATACAAGGACATCTGCAAGAGGGATCTAAAGGCCTTAGGAATGGACATCAACAGCTGGGAAACCTTGACCTCTGATCGTCCAGCATGGAGGCAAAAGACCCAGCATGGCCTTCTCCAAATGGAAGAGACCCTGGTTCGGCAAGCTAAAGCAAAGAGAAAGACCCGAAAGCAGTGAAACCTGGGGCCTGGGCAGGGGACAGAATTTCTTTGTCCTCAGTGTGGAAGGGATTGCCATTCTCGAATTGGCCTTTTTAGCCACACTAGATGCTGTTTCAGGACCTCCAATCAGAGCACGATACCATAGTCTTTCGAGACTGAAGGATGCCAATGATGACATTTAAAATTATTACATTTACAGTGGTACCTCACATAAAGAGCTTAATTCGTTCCGGAGGCATGCTCTTTAAGTGAAACTCTCTTTAAGTGAAAACAGATTTTCCCATAGGAAATAATAGAAACTCAGATGATTGGTACCACAACCCCCAAAATATTCATATAAAAATATTAACCGGATGACAAAACACTGGAATTGAATTCAAAACATGCATTAAATGTGCATGATCCTATGAAGTCTACTTAGGCTGCATTCCTAAAGATACTTTCCTGGGAGTAAGCCCCATTTAACACAATGGGGCTTTCTTCTGAGTAGACATGGTTAAGAGGCTGCAATCAAAGACACTTTCCTGGGAGTAAGCCCCATTTAATGCAATAGGGCTTACTTCTGAGTAGACATAGTTAGGAGACTGCAATCAAAACACTTTCTTGGGAGGCTTACCTCGGCTGCTGCTGGACGTTCAAGGTGGTCTGTGGGGACACTTGGGGCCAGTTAGGGGCAGCTGCCTCTGGCACCTCCAGGCAACTGCCCCCAAGTTGGGGGCCATTAGAAGCAGCAGCGCAGGCCGGCAGCCCTTTTAAAGAGCCTCTGTGCAGAGTGTCAGGGCTGCATAGCATGCGTGCCCATGGCGTGCTTGCTTGTTAAGTGAAGCAGAACTTGTTATGTGAAGCAAGATTTCTTGGAAATTTTTGCTTGTTATGTGAATCGCTTGTTAAGCGAGGTGCTTGTTAAGTGAGGTACCACTTTACTTTAACATATACAGTACACTCCTAACCATGTCTTCTCAAAAGTAAGCTCCATTGTGTTCAAAAGGTCTTTTTTTTTAAAAAATTTATTAATTCCCTTTACCTGCAGAGCTAGTCTCTGTTGAGGAGGTCTGCCTTCTGGAGCACTTTCAAACTCCAGATGCCTAGGATCAGGGCCATTCTGGAAGCCTTGCACCTTCCACACCAGCAAAAGAACATCTGGTTACTCGTGGGTAATCAATGCAAAGGAGAGCTTTTTAAGAGATAATTTCTTCCTGGAGTGATTTTAGGGGCTCTGTTCCTTGGATCAGGACCCTTCCGGTGTCCTTGGCTTTATCTCAGCCTGCCCTTTCTGGCACATTCACCTAGTCATGACTAAAGCCGCGATATGCAAATTTTGGGACTTTTTGGCCGTAACTTTGGCTAGGAAGGTGCTATCTCAAAAATAGATTGTTGCATTGGACTCTGCTTTCCAAGATGAATCCAATGACATATGGCAAGATGACTTGAATGGGTAGTGAGCACCATCGCAAAGTTGCTTTTTTGAGGTACCACAGACCCCTCTGTGTGTCACCCCTCCCTGGGCACATCACTGGACCGCACCCACCCCACACACCACCCTAGTGACATGAGTGCAAACCACACCTGCTGAAATTCTTGATCTACTTGTTAAAGGTCCAGGAACGCAAAGTGAACCAGCTTGCCCACCCCTGACTTAGAGCAAAGAAAAATGGTGCCCCAACCCTTTAAGAGTTATTGCACAAAGAGGATTTTCAAAGACTTTTTGCTGGGCAAGATAAATTATAGCAGGCAATGTTTAAAGATAAAGAAGCACAAAGCAGGCCTCCAGGAGGTAAGCCTGCCATGTTCAGCCCTCCTTTATAAGGAAGGCCGTTTTCACAATTTTAAACACTAGTATCAAGCTAAGCTTGAAGTCCTGTCCCCCTAAAGCTTGTAGCCTGGTGCAACTTGCACCCCCTGCAATCCCCAGCTATGCCACTGAAGGGAGAAGTCTATAGACGTGAAGGAGCCTTTAAATTTCCAAGGTTTCCCAAGGAAAGAATTGATTGTCTGTATTGATTCTTTAAAATGGACAAGGTAATCCATAAAATTCCACCTAACACTGTTAGGCTGCAATCCTAAAGACATTTTCCTGGGAGTAAGACTCATTGAACACAATGGGGCTTACTTTTGAGTAGACATGGTTAGGATTGTCCCGTAACTGAACAGTTGAAGCCTGAAGTTGTTAGTTTCTCCCAATACTCTTCCCCAGAGTTCATGTCACTGTTATGGACTGTCAACATCCAGGAGTCAGCAGCTGAATCTCCAAACCCCCTCCTCCACAAGTGGACAGCATGTTTAGCATCTGAATGAGCTAAAGTTAACATGATTTGATTTAAAAATCAATTTAAAAATTGATTTAAAAATTTGATTTAAAAATAAATTATTTTTAATTTAAAAATAAATTAAAAATTTATTTCAATAGCCCTAAAATATTCTCTCCTGGGCAGGAATCACTGAGGGGTCAAGCCCTCCCTCTTTCCCTTTCCTCTGTTCCTCCCCTTCTAAAACAGACTTACATTCATCACCAAAGAGAAGGGAAAAGTGCATTGCCTAGATTTATTGCAAAAGCATTCATATAGTTTTGTGTTCATTTTTTAAGGACAAGTTAGGTTTTCTTTTTTGTTTTTTAAAATATATTAAACTAGGTACATTTCAGGCCATTTGGTACAACCAACTTGTTTTTTATGTCTGCCACTGAAAAGTAGAGAGAGAAACCTATTCTGGCCAGATGTAAATGCAACTAATCTAAGGTGCACTTAAAGCATCACTTATGGGAACCAGGTGTCCATTTGCAGTGACTAGCTGTCTAACATCAGTTGGTTAACCTACATGAGTGCTTAGTTCACGATGAGTCTTCATTGTTTTGTTGACCTTGGAGGACCTCATATTAGATACAAAACTCTCTCACACTCAAGTTTTCAGGTAACTTCAGCTTCTCCCACCTTTATCCCAAGCTCTGTTCTGTGCTGTGCTTATTGCTGTGAATTGAAGTTTAATTGTCCCCATCTGCAAATGGCCATTCAATGAGCTTCCTTCCTCAAATGGAAATTTTCTCCAAATGAGAATAAAAATGAACATAAAATGTGACAAAAGGAATGTAAGAGGAGGCCAAGAGAGACTTTGAGGAACGCATGGCCAGCAATATCAAGGGGAATACAAAGAGTTTCTTCTTCACTAAGAGCAGGAAATTGGCCAGAGAATCAGTTGGTCTGCTGAATTATGAGGAAGGCCAAAGGAAGATACAAGGAGACTTAGAAATGGCAGAGAAACTATGGTAAATGAGTTCTTTGCATCTGTCTTCACTGTAGAAGACCTCAGGCAGATACCGCAACCCTGCTTACCGAAGAATTAAGATACATAGAAGTTACTAGAGAAGATGTAGCAGCTTTAATTGACAGTTTAAAAGTCAACAAGTCACCAGGCCAAGATGGCATCCACCCAAGAGTTATTAGGGAACTGAAGAATGAAATTGTTTATTTACTGACTAAAACATGCAACTTGACCCTAGCAACAGCCACAATGCCAGATGATTGGAGAACAGCAAACATCATGTCAGGAACCCTGCTCTGGGTAATGTGTGTAGACGATGATGCTCCCCCAGGGGTTCCCATAATCAGTGAGTCAGTTCCCCCATTGAAGTAATTCCATGGAGACAAATGAGGTATGGTAACCACAACATCTTTACTGGCATCCATTTTGGAGTTACTTCTTTTGAACAGTTACAACTAATAATAAACTGGTATATAATAATAACTCAAGTCTTCTTGTAGTCATTAAACAGAGTCCTTACACCAACAGGTAAGTATTAACATGTCCCATTGCCATGCTCACCCCAACAGGTAAGTATAACTGTCCCTCTCAGGATCCAGGCCTGTCCTGAGACCAAGCACAACCACAGTCCTTCCTTCCTTGTGCTTCTCCTGTCCCAGTCTGCCCCTCTTCCCGCTCTTTTCCCTCCTTATATTAAAAACATGGGCCCCGCCCTCTGGGGAGCTTCCATCCCTCAGCTCTGGGAGGGGGTGGAGGATTCCACCACCATTCAGGCCCTCTGATGGGTCCAGGCCTTCTGAGGGTGAAACCCTCCCCAGGAGCCATCCTCTCCTGCTTCTCAGGAGTGATCCTGGTCACTGGCACCCGGACTGCTGTCCCACAGTGACAATCTGGATCTCCTTCTTCGTGGGACATCTCCAGGTACATGAGGTCCTCTGCCAGCTCCTCCCTGGGGGTTTGTTTCCTGAGTCCCTCACACATCACATCATTTTTTTAAAAGGGTAAAAGAGGGGACACAGGACCAGAACTGGTCAGTCTAACGTAGGTTCCAGGAAAGATGGTGGAAAGTCTCATCTATATATATATAAAACTAGCAAAAAGTGTACTCGCATTGTGGGAGTAACATTTCCCTATATGCCATCCCCACCAGGGCGCATCAACACCCCATGCGCTACTTCCCCCATGCGCAATTTCCCCCATGCTCAATTTCCCCCATGCGCAACTTCCCCCCAGGCGCATCATCCCCCATGCGCATCATCCCCATGCAGAAGTTCCCCATGCGCATCATCCCCCTATGTGCATCATCCCCCCATGCGCATCATCCCCATGCGCAACTTCCGCAATGCGCAACTTCCCCTATGCACAACTTCCCCTATGCACAACTCCCCCATACACATCATCCCCATGCGCAACTTTCCCCCATGCGCAACTGTTCCCCATGCTCAACTTTCCCCCATGCACTACTTTCCCCGTGAGCTACTCCCCCCATGTGCAACTTCCCCCATACGCATCATCCCCCATGCGCAACTTCCTCCATGCACAACTTTCCCCCACGTGCAACTTTACCCCACGCGCAACTTTACCCCATGCACAACTTTCCCCATGCGCAGAATCCTCGCCAGTGCAACCTCTTCCTCTGAACAACACCCCCCCCCCCAATGCACCGGGCACCAAGGACCAAATTGGCTGGACGTTGGTCAGTCTCCCATGTTAAGTATAGGACAGAAATACGTTGCCCCCTTTTCAGCCCCTGAAGGGTTAAATTTCTCTACTTGGGTTCTTGGTGGGTGTTCAGGTGACAGAAGGAACTCCCTCCCAGAATTCCCTGCTTCTAGGCCCAGCAGTTGGGGCGCAGTGTTGATGAGTCATCAATTCTCCAATGCAAAGTATAGGGAGGAAAACGCATTGTGCCCCTTTTCACCCCCTTCCGGTTGGAATTTCTGAAAACCAGTTCTTAGTGCACCCCTCCGTCATGGAAGGAACACCCACCCCCAAATTTCACACTTCTAGGCCAGACAGTTTTGGCAGGGCGGTGATGAGTCAGTCAGTGGAGTCAGTCAGTGAGTGACTTTTCTCTTTTATATATATAGATTGAAAAGTCACTGACTGACTGACTGACTGACTGACAAATACCCAGCCAACACCGCTGGACAGAGAAGCATAGAAATGTGGGGAGGAGATTTCTTCCGTGATGGAGTCACCTACTAAGAACAAGTTTCCAGAAATTACAACCAGAAAGGGGTAAAAAGGGGTGCAACACATTTTCCTCCCAGGGGGCGTGGTCTGCTGCTGCATGAGGATGGCAGCATAAGAGATCTGACTCTCTGCAGCCTACCTTATATGAGATAATAAATATGCATTTTACAATAGAAGACTTGAGATATTAGTGAGGAGGCTTAAGTATAAGTAAGCCGAGAAAGAATAAACAAAAAAAGTCCTTGAATACTATCTGGAAGGCTCGAGAAAATGAACAAATTGATACCACAGAAGAATCAGCCTTGGAGGTGGAGGAGGATGCCAACAGGGAGATGGCGGTCAAGGAACAGGGAAGAAACAGAAATAATGAGAGGAAAGGAGATACAAGGAAGACGAAGGGATGTTGTTGTGAGGTTTGCTTTTTACACAATGAAAATAAAAGTTTATGAGGGAGAGCGAATTGAAATCTATCAGGATTTGGCACCAGAAACTATACAAAAGAGGAGGGATTGGAAAGAATACACATAGCTTCTTCAAAATGATAACAAGGTATACCTGGGGATTTCCCTTGGGAGTTAATTATATGGGATGGAAGAAGTCCCAAGGTGATAACAGACTTGTTACAATTAAAAGCTTTTTGGGAGGGAAAGAAGATTCAACTACCAGAAACTTCTAAAATAGCAAACCCAAGGAAATTATAGTCAGTGTAAAAAAAGAAGATGAAAAAATAAGGACTTGGTTTGGACATTTTCTCAGGGATAAATGTACATAGTAACAAATAATACAAATTAGTAGGTAGGTTGGAGGGAGAGGCTCTTCCACAAGAGGTACTCTTGGCCCCTCTGGGCACCCACATGGAAGCGCTCAATTTGAGCTAGTAGACATGTAGTCTATTACCAATTGATAATAACAACTATTAAAAGATTAAAAAGAGGAAAAAGCCCAGGGTGTGATGGCTTCACTGCTGAATTTTTTTAAATATGGGCGGAAGAAATATCTAAACAATTGTTAAAAGTGTACAATTCAATTCTAAATGGAGGAAAAATACCAGAATTGTGGAAACAAGGGAAAGATTTATCCCTTCCATCAGCTTATAGGCCTATCACTTTACAAAATCAAGATCAAAAATTTTTCTCAATATTGGCACAACTAATAAATAAATTTATAACTAAGTATATTCATACAGATCAATATGGGTTTATGCCAGGGAGATATATGAATGATGCAATTCGAAGGGTTTTAAATATTATATATAATACCTCAAGAACTAAAGAAAAAATTGCTATGCTCTCCCTGGAAGTTCTTAAAGCCTTTGACCGTTTAGAATGGAAATATATGTTTAAAGTTATGGAAAGGATGAATATGGGGGAAAGATTTATTAAAACAGTAGAAAACTTATATAAAGGAACATTTGCTAAAATATTAGTCAATGAGACTGAATCAGAGAATTTTGAATTACATAGAGGAACTAAGGCAGGGACCCATTATCTCCACTGCTCTTTGCTATAGCTATTGAACCTCTGGCTACTAAGATTAGGAATGAAGAAAGTATTAAGGGAGTGGCTATTGGAGAGAGGCATCATAAAATTAGTTTATATGCTGATGATATGCTTCTGTTTTTGAATAATCCAATAGATAGTGTAGAATCTTTAAAACAAGTATTGGAAAGTTTAAGAATTATAGTGGAATAAAAATCAATTATCAAAAATCTAAAGTATTATGTTTAAACCAGTGGTCGGGGAACACATGGGGTAAAAATGAAATTCCTGGGGGTAATGGACGGTCAACTTTGCAATGGGTAATGCGCGACCATCCATTATCCCCAGGCACTGGCGCAAGGAGCTTTCCGCAGGGTGCAGAAAGGAGGAGGATAGAGCCCTGGCGGGAAGACACAAAGCGGGTCCTGGAGGGAGCTCCCCCCTCCTCGCAGGCCCCTGCCTGCCTGCCCTGCCTTCCTCCTTCTGCCGCCCTGCCAGCCTGGAGATGACCAACGGAGAGCCTGGCAGCCACACTCCTCCAGCAGCAGCTGACACGGAGTATTCCACCAGGTACTAATCCTAATCATGTCTACTCAGAATTAAGCCCCATTGCGTTCAGTGGGACTAACTCCCAGGAAAGTGTCTTACTCCCAGGAAAGCGTCAGGCCCTTGTGTATAACACGCTTCCCTGCATGATGCCTTGGGCCCTGCCTCCAAGTCCTTTCAAATCAGGGGGTAATGTTGGCATATCTAAATATATTTTGAGGTAAAGGGTAAAAAAGTTCCCCGACCCCTGGTTTAAACATTCCTTGTTTACAGCAAAGGGAGATTAAAAGAAGATCTAATCTAGAATTATGTTACTCTAGTTTTAAATATTTGGGAATCTGGCTGACAAAGATTTATAAATAATGTTGAATATGGAGTCACTACAGAAGGAGGTCTGGCTATACCCCAATTAATTAAATGTCATGAAGCTTTTCAATTATCACAAGTAGTAAAGGTTGTACAAATGAATAAATACTTGGATTGGATCCAAATGGAAAGAATAGAGGGAGAACATATTATAAATTCATATCTGTATAGTATTAAATTGTCAGTTAAAAGAGATCAAATCCAAAATCCCTTTTTTAGTGAAACAATAAAAATATGGAGGAAATATGTACAAATACTTGCACCACCTATATCTCCTTTATGCCCCTTTTGAAACATCCTAATTTTAAATCTCAAGAAAAATATGTACAATTTAAAGAATGGGAAAGAATTGGTTATAGAATGAATGATCTATTCATAAATGGGAAACCAATTTCAATTGAACAGTTAAAAGAACAAGTACAATAAATAGTAACTGGTTACAATTACTGCAATTAAGGAATTTTGTAAAAAAGCAACATAGTAAATTTGGACCTATTAGAGCATTAACAATGCTAGAAGAATATAGGAGGGAATATATATAGTATATATGGAGAGAGAGAGAGAGAGAGAGAGAGAGAGAATATATTGTATAGGAGAGAAGGAAAAAATTAAAAAGGGTCTAATCTTGATGTTGTATAAAGAAATAATAAAATCTCCTAAGCATAATGGGATAAAGATGGTATGGGGAAAAAATCTGAAGATTAAAATATCAGATGGTATTTGGAATCGGATATGGAAGAGTCAAGCATATAAATCTAACTCTATAAAACTTAAAGAATTGGTATTAAAGATAACTCATAGATAGTATTTGACCCCTAGGAAACTTCATAAAATAAATAAGGAAATATCAGAAAGTTGTTGGAAGAAATGTGGATTAGAGGGAACTATGGAACACATGTGGCTATATTGCCCAAAAGTATCAGCATTTTGGAAAGAAGTGATAAAATGGCTGGAGAAGCTGACACATCAGAGTATAAGAGGCAATACAACTCTTTTATTATTCTCGTTATTTACTAATGAGAATGAAAAATTAAATAACAGGAACTTGATAGAGATCCTTATTGGAATTGCAAGAATAGAAATTGCTCATAATTGGAAAGAATTAAAAGTATTATCATTTCAAAAATATATGAAAAGAGTTTGGGATATTGCTGTAATGGAGAAATTGACAATGCGAGCAAGAATTATGAGGGGAGAGGTTAAAAAAGATAGTTTTTTAGATGTTTGGTATCCATTGATACAGATGGAGAAGAAAATAGGTAATAAATCAGAAGATGCGTTTATATATTGGACTGCTCGGAATTAAAATTGAATTGTTTTGTAGTAAAAGAAATGTTTTGGTTTAAATTGTAACTCTGAATTATAATTAATAAAGATTGTCTAAAAAAAACAACAACACATTTTCCTCCCTATACATTGAAGAATCCCTGGCTGATGGACTCTGCCTGCCTTCACCCTTGAACCAAGAAGCATGGGGGGCGTTTTCCTTATGTGACATGAACACCCACCAAAAACCGATGTTGAAAAATTTAACTGGTAACCCTTAGACTACCAACCGGGTCCATTAGACCCAGTATGCAAATATATGCAAATTAGGCTATTTTTAGATGGTATTCTTAACCCTTAGAATACTATCTAAAAATAGCCTAATTTGCATACTAAGAGGGTGAAAAGGGGTGCAATATGTTTTTGTCCTATGTTTAACATTGAAGACATTCTGATCAACATCCAACCAATTTGGTGCCTATTGTCTGATGCACCAGGAAGGAGGGTGCACTGGGAGGGGATGGTGTGCAAGGGCCATGTTATGCAGAGGAGGTAAGATGCATGGGGGATGTTGCGCATATGGGTGTTGCACTGGGGGGATGGTGTGCATTGGGGGATTTTATGCAGGAGGTGATGTGCATGTGGAGGTGTTGCACAAAAGGGATGATGCATTTGGGGCCATTGGTGCATATGGGGTTAATGCGCATGGGGGTTAATGCACATGTGGGTGTTGCACATGTGGGTCTTACACAAGGGGGTTGAGGCACATGGGATGATGCGCATGGGAATGTTGCACATAGAGGGGTTAATGCTCATGGGGGTAGATGTGCATGAGGGTGTTGCGCAAGGGGGTTGATGCGCAAGGGGGTTGATGCAGATGGGAGGGTAATGCACATGGGGGTGGTATGCATGGGTGGATGGTGCACATGGGGGATGGTAAACATGGGGGTCAGTGCACATGGGGATGTTGCGCATGGGGGTTGATGCACATGGGAGGATGTAGTGCATGGGGGGATGTAGTGCATGGGAGATGTGCGCATCAACCCCCCATGCACATCCACCCCATGCGCAACATCCCCCATGTGGGTGTCAATGGGAAATTTTCCCAATGGGGAGAGAGGTGAAAAGTGATGTACCCTAGGAGACTGTCCTGGGACTAGTGCCTTTCAACATGTTCATAAATGACTGAGAATCAGAGTTAAGCAGCAAGGTAGCCAAGTTCATGGATGACACCAAACTGTTTAGAGTGATGAAGATCAGAATTGACTGTGAAGGACTCCAGAATGATCTCCCCATACTGGAAGAATGGGCAACAAAATGGCAGATGCATTTTAGATAGAAAGTTATACATATTGGGGCAAAGAATCCTTACATTTGGTTAATGAGCTCTGAGCTATCTGAGCAGGAGAGAGATCTCGAGGTGAAGAACAAATTGAAGATAGTGAAGAAGGCAAAATTCCATCTTGGGGTTATTAGAAAGGGGACTGAGAATAAAACAATGAAAATTAGGAAATGCCATTGTACAGATTGTGGTAAGGACACAGTACTGTGTCCAGTTCTGGTCATCTGGATTAGTGGTGGGCGCCAGCAGGTTCACACCTACTCTATAGAACCGGTTGTTAACGAGATATAGGACATATAAAAGTTTAAAAATAGCCATTTAAAAGTGGCTGCCAGATGGGCATAGAACCAGTTGTTAATTTCTCTGAATCCCATCACTGACCTGGATACATCTCAAAAAGGATATAGAGGAAATAGAGAAGGTTCAGAGGAAAGTGACTAAAATGACTGATGGTCTGGAACACCTTCCATATGAGGAAAGGCTAGAGAGACTCTGGGGCTCTTGAGGGAAGACTTGATTGAGATGTACAAAATTTTGCAAGGGATGGATAGAGGGATATTCTTTTCCCTTTCACATAACACCAGAAATAGGGGGCATCCAATGAAATTGAATTCTTAGAGGAAAGGACCATCACAGGTTACAAGCCATGAGGGGTGAGTGTAGATGTGGAGAATTGCCAAATGCAGGGGAGGGCACCTGGATGCAGGTGTCATGTGCACTCCCTGAGGCATCTGGTGGGCCACTGTATGATACAGGAAATTGTTCTAGATGGATCTTTGGTCTGATTCATTGGAGGCTCTTCTTACCTAATGCATCCTGGGATTTTCCCCAGGGGCCCTGCAAGCTGCCTTATTTCTTACTCAAAGTACTCAAAGTGGTCATGGCAAGTACAGTCTGAACCAGCTCTGTAGCTGGTTGTGTTGTAATGTTGTATTGTGTGGTGACTGTTGTACAAAGCCTTCAAATTACTTTGCAAACCAGAGGAATGGAGTGCTCAAGAAGGGCATTAATTAGGATTAATTTTTAAATCTACAACATAGTCTGACATTTGCAAAGGCTTATGGACAAAATGCAATATTTGCATATCCAAAATATGGCACATCTTGAGCACTTACCATATGAAGAATGCAATACTACTCACATTTAATCTAAGTTTTACGAAATACCGTATAACTTAATTTATATACAGTATTTCAAACTGAAATTCTGTCTGTTTGAATAGGAGCGGTAAAAACCCTTCTGGCGCCATCTGGTGGTCCAGGCTCTGTAATTCTCAAATATTGTACAAATGTATTTCAAGTTAATGGATTTACTGGAAATATGGCAGCAGGCGTGGTCTGGTGGTTGAATGCAGGGCAGCTGAAGAAACCTAAGCAGGGAAGGACCTGGACAGCTCCTGGATAGGAGACTGCAAGCTTACAGAATTGTCATCAGTCAACAGAGCCAGAAAATGTCACTGTTTCCAGCTTAGCTGACCTGAAAACTCCTGCTGGAAGCTTGAAGGCATTTCCTGATACCACGATGACCATTCTATGAAAGATCTCACCCGGAAGAGAAGCTGCCTGTAGAACAATGTAGATTAGCCTTTGCTCTGGGCATAAATAGTCTACACTTACCAGCAGCTGGCCCTCATGAAAGGATTTCCCAGCAAATGTAATTGCCATACGATAGAGAGGTATGAATCAGGTGATATGGAAATGCCATCCTTGGTGCCCAGAGCCAAGGGCACACTGCCCACTCCCCAGTGCCTGTGGCCTGGTGCCTAGCTCTCAGTGCTCAGCACAAGTATGTATGACCCCATGCCTGTGGCTTGGTGCCTGGTGCCTACTGCCCAGTGCCCAGTACCTAGCACCCACTGCCCAGTGCCTGCAACCACTGCCCACACCCAGTGCCCAGTGAAAGCCTGATGTCCTGTATTCCTTTTTATTTCCCACTGAATAAAACATATGATGGGATATTGATACATGTTGTGAGCCTCTCCACAGTGGTACAGCACATACTTCACAGACAGCTGATCCATGTTCAATTCCTGACATCTTCAATTAAATAGATCTCAGGTAACAGGCCCTTGGACCTTGGACACCCACTGTTAGTTTTAAATTGACAGTGGGTGTCTAGCTGAACTGGACCTAGCTGAACAAATAATCAGACTACATCAGCTTCATGTGTTTGTGCCTGGCCTACCTTCAATAGCCTCAGTAATGCACCATCAGCCTTATAAATCAGCCTTCCCATTTTGGGATAAGAAAGACATAATTCCAGGTACTTGGGAGAATCATCAAGACTGTAGCTGTGGAATGATGCTCAGTTTGAAAGTAAATGACAGAAATGTATTTGTACACAATCCTTGGAAAGAGAAAACTTGTACATCCATCAGTTATCTTGAATCAAATTAATCACATTTCTAGGAGCTACATTTCCATTTTCTTTGTTGCACATTTGTACTTGTATATTTATGTTGTATATATGTACTTTTGAGAGAGAAAAAATAATTATCCTTTATACCAGGAGATTGGTTTGAAGGAGACTAGATAGAAGAGGGAGACTGGAAAGATTGTTCTGCTTGACCCTCCCCATGCCAACATAGAGAATCCCCCCACCATGAACTGTGAGTCCCAGATGTGGAGCTATGGACATAGTTTAGTGGTATCTGAATGCTTGGAAAAGTCCTCTGATAGATGCAATGGTATTCCTGTGGGCTTGTTGTGACATGGCTGCCCAGGATGGCATTGGTGATTATTTCTGTAATTTGGCATACAGCAGAAATGAGGAAAACTTCCTTGATGGCTGCTTCTCCATGTTCTTGGCTAGATTTCTCTAAAGCAGGGGACCATCAGGGAGAGATGCTCTCAGAGGGGGACTTGGCTTCTCAAGGGCCAGGCATGTTTTCAAAAGCAATTGGTACAACTTGTTTCTTTATCTATATGCCTTATCACAGTGATTTTCAACCTTTTTCATATCATGGCACACTTAACAAAGCACTGAAATTGTCAAGGCACACCATCAGTTGTTTTTACTGTTGACAAGGCACACCAGACTGTTCAAATCCCCCAATTTTCCTATTAATTAATTCCCATGGCGCACCTGAGGACTATCTGTGGCACACCACTGTCTTAGCACAATGGTCACAATATTACTGAAAATCACTGTCTTATCACAATGGTCACAATATTATAACCACAGAGCATCAGTTTTAAGAAAAGTGATATACAGTATCTAAAGAGGAGATGGGGGACCAGAGCTCCCCTGGAACTTCCTGCAGCCAGAGCAGCAACATGAGGAACATGCAGGAAAATTTGGGTGCTGCCTTGGAGCCTTTATCAAAGGACATAAATTAAGAAGGTACACAGAGGATGACTTCAGTGGGAAGATAACAGCATTCTGTGACATTTAGTAATACCTGTCACATGACCATGGAGACCATGAACTGGTTCTTCAGCCTTGTAATGGCAGTCCCTAGAGTTGGTCACGGTAGCAGGGATCAACTGGGATGGGGAGCAACCTTTAACTTTACTTTAAGCTAGGAAGAAGCCTCTAACTCAACAGGATGCAAACTGAAAAATTTGCCAAAGCTAATTTGCACAAGACCCTGATCAAGTTCTAGGCCAGTGAACAGTGCACATCAAAGAAGACAGAGGGCAGGAACAGGCTTACCCTCGGGCAAGGAAATAAACCAATGCGCATAATCCTATGAAGTCTACTTAGGCTTCAATCCTAAAGACACTTTCCTGGGAGTAAGACCCATTTCACACAATGGGGCTTACTTCTGGATAGACATGGTTAGAAGGCTGCAATCAAAGACACTTTCAAAGACACCCAGCCACAGGAGAAACAGCACGTAAGTGTTACTTTCACTATGGGCAGGCATGCAAGGCAGCCCTGACACTTTTTTAAAGGGCTGCCAGCCAGCATGTCTGCCCCAACTGCCAACGAGTGTGAAGTGAAGCAACGCTTGTTATGTGAGGCAGAATCCTAGAGAAATTTTTGCTTGTTATGTGGATCACTTGTTAAGCGAGTTACCACTGTACCTGCAGAAGTCAAACACAGGCCAACATGAGGAGACACTTTATTATTCAGGGTGATCATATGACCAGAAATTCCCAGATTTGTCCATTTTTTTAGTCTTTTCTCTGGGTATCCTCCAAAAGGGCTTCATTGTCTCCATTTTTGTTCCATTTTAGAACTTTGCAATGGTGTGCAGTTCCCCCCTGTATCATATGTTGTTAGATTCATATTGGAAGTGTGGAATCCAAAGCAAAATCCATTTTGAAATATCTCCTTTCTATCAAGCGTTATGGACAAATCTAAAAATCAAAAATATGCATTGAGCTCTATGGGAAAATGAAAGTGCCCATATCATGGCTGTACTCACAAGTAGGTGAAAGTGCCATAGTCTGCCAGAAAGGCCAGGCTGAGAGGAATTAAAGGACACCAGAATGGTCCTGATCCAATCAAGTCAGGTTCCAAAATCATCCCAGAAGTAAGCCCATTTATCTTTGTGGAAACTGAAAGGGAGACATATCGCATCTTTACTTGTGAGTAGGAGAACTTGCCTAGTTAATTGGAAAGGGCAGGCTAAGAGGAATCTGGTCCTGATCCAATGAATGCAGCTCCCACCAGTCACCCAACAAGCCCATTTTGGGAAGCCCCAAACAACCTCCACTGCATTAAACCCTTTTGAAAGTGAATCTGCACAGCTGTGTTTACTTGTGAGTAAGCAAGCATGCCTTGGCTGCTGAGGAATCATACTGAACTGGTTTAAGAGTTTACACTCACCTGGGTATTGAGTAGGACTAAAAGTTTTACTTATTTTTTTTTATTTTTTTTTTAGGGGGGATGACGTGCAGGCCTTCGCAGCGGTGACATGAACCTTAGTGACACAATGGATTGGATCACTCCAGCATGTGGATTTTTGCTGTCAGGTTTTGCAGAGGGTGACCTTATGTCCTCTTTTTCCAGGATATGTCCTAGATATTTGCCTTCTGCTCTGAAAAAATCCTTCATTGTCCCCCTTTTCCTTGTAAGCAAGGAGCATATAGTCTCCTTGTCAATAATAAATTCTATGTAATAAATTATATTTAATAGTTTTAAATTTAATAATATTGTGTTTAATTACCTACATGAAGACAATAAATATATTAGTGCTTTCAGTTTTTATTTTGTCATGTCCTTCATTTTGCATGAATGTTTTACATTTTGGGGGGCCTTTGTCACCTTGACATCACTTGTACTCAGAGTGGGTTTCAGGACTCTCTTATGGAGTTGTGACCACATTTCTGGGAGATTGCAAAAAGCTGGGCACCACCACCTTGGAATCTCACCCTGGATGCCACCATCTTGGAATGGGGCACTCACACTGCTTTCCTGGGAGTAAATCTCATTGAACACATTGGTATTTACTTCCAAGTAGACATAGAGGAGCTCCGGCACCACAGTAATGTCATTTCCTGTTTGATGTCATGTCTGGGCTTGACATTTTCATGTTGATGGCATCACATCACATCCCGAACAGTTTGACAGGGAGTCCCAGATATTTCTAAGTATGAAAGGGGATCCCAGGCTGATCCCAGGTCTATATCTTCATGACAAAGGGATCTGAATGATTCCAGACAGTGAGGACAGGCTGAAGAAGGTGGTGATCACTGTGGAGTCAACATTTCACTCCATTGGGCTTCTGAATGATGACCGGTGAAACAATGATGACCAATGAAAATGACTGACCAAGATGAGGGGTGGGATTATAAAAAAGAAGTTAATTATCAGATTAAAGAACACACTGAATAAATAAGCAAATGAAGGGTTAGACTAGAAAATAGCACCTGCTGGCAATGTCAGGCCTGGGATTAGCATGATTTTAATTTGTGAATTGTACCTCTGAAAATTGAGCCTATCCAAGAGTTGTGACCTATTTTTGGTACACAGGGAGGGGCTATGTAATAGGCAACGTTATTCAGCAGCTTTTGTGCTTTTCTTGCCCCTGGAAAATCCTGGTTGGTGCTGTCCTCATTTGGCATGATCTTTATGCTACAGGGCACACCTTCAAGTGTTTCTGTAGAACAGCGTTTCTCAAAGTGGGGGTCGGGACCCCTTTTGGGGTCACCTAGAGCTTTCCTGGGGGTCGCCTAAAGACCTCTGGTACAGGGGGCCAGGTCAGGCTTGTCAGACCTCCAGCTGTAGCTGCGCGTGCACTGGGGCTGACTGACAGCCTCAGGGCCCAATCCTATGCTTGCCTAGTCTGAAATAAATCCCATTATAGTTAGGGGGCCTTTACTCTCATGTAAATGTGGATAGGATTACAGCCTCAGGGCCCAGTCCTATGCATGACTACTCTGAAATAAATCCCATTGTGTTCAATGTGTGCATAGAACACACATTTCATTTGTAACCATGAAAATACGTCCTGCGTATCGGATATTTACATTATGATTCATAACAGTAGCAAAATTACAGTTATAAAGTAGCAACGAAAATAATTTTATGGTTGGGGTCCCCACAACATGAGGAACTTATAAAGGGGTCATGGCATTAGGAAGATTGAGAACCACTGCTGTAGAATCACAGTACTTATTTGGTCCAGTGGTATATTCACACATCAATCAAGTCTGTCCCAGAAGAAAGCTACTGAGAACTGACTGACTGACTTACTGACTCACTTACTCATCAGTGCCCTGCCCCAACCACTGTACTATAATATTTGGAGAGGGTACATAATATTTGTAGAGGGTATTCCTTACCTAGCACCCCACTATGAACCAATTTTTAGAAATTTAACTCCTAAGGGGATGATAAGGGATGCAATGTATTTTTTGTTTGACTGGTCCCAAATTATTCACCCGCCCTCAGTTCTGGGGGGATGTTGCATGGGGGGATATAGATGGGGGATGGTGCACATGGTAAGATGTTGCATGTGGGGGGATGTTGCATGGAGGGGGATGTTTCCCAGAGGAGATGTTGCATGGTGGAATGTTGTCTGGAGGCAGATGTTGCATGGGGGTAGTGGAGCAAAGGGTTGGTGGTGGTGGGATGGTACATGGGGGATGTTAGGGGGTCTATCGTAGGAGCCAACCACAGTGTTATGCTTATTGTTTCTCCCCTAACATTTACCCAAATGTTTTCCTGGGTGGAGGTGGGGGGAGAGGGAGAAACCTAGACCAGTTTGAGCAAGTATATACATTTTCAACATACAAAGCCCCTTCAATTATGTTCTTCCTAAATAGTTGAAGAACATTATATTTCTATTTGTACATTCCAATCCTGGGAATCATCCTACCAGATTTTGATTATTCCTTTTTCATCCCCTTCTTTAGTAAGGTTGGGCCCTTCAAAATATTCCCTTGATACAAATGTCTGTCTGATACAAATGATACAAGAGTTCTATCTGGATTACTTTCCTGTATTACACAATTTCTGGTCTCCAAACCCTTCCTCATTTAGTGTTAAGAGCTCCTGATAAGGTTTGCCATGTTTCTGCTGAAAACATACTTCACCTTTCTTGTGAGATGCAGTCCGTTTTGAGCTAGAAGACCTTCATCCAGGAATGGCACTTCTCTGTCCTAGAAGCCGAATCCCTCCCAACAATTCCATCAACTGATCAATCATCGACACAATCAATTCTGACCATTGAGCTTCAGGTCCCCTCTTATTTCTGTGTCATGTGTGCAGAGGCTTAGTGCTCCTTTCCTTTCTTTGAGTGAGGCTGCAATTCTATCCCCCAGTTAGACTGACAAAAGTCCCAGCACAAGTCCTGTGGTGCAAAAGTGCCATAATGCACTTCTGTGCCTCACCTAAGTGAGTTAAACTAGTACACAGACATGCACTGGCCTCTCCACACCACCACATGAACAGGAAATAGTTGAGTTGTACTGGTATAAATTGGTGAATATTATGTCCTGAGTGTGTCTGTTCATATATGACAGTGTTTCCAACATCTATTCCTACTATACCACTTTACATGCTCCACCTGTTGGAAGTATTATAGTGGCCTCTACATACATGTGGCCACACTGTTTCTGTTATTGCTTCTTCCACTGCCACCATCTTGGCTGGGACCATGTTGTAGCCTTGCAAGTGGTGGAGCCTGCCCTTGCCTGAACCCTTGCTTGCTACACCCATGCCTTGAGGCAAGCGGATACAGTATATCCTGGAATAGGGCCTTTATTAGACTATCTATGTTTGTTGGAATCCTAAATCTTCATGTAAATAATCTCAAATGCAACCTGCTGGAAATATCCCAGAAAACAACTGAAGGTAACTTTTATTTACCTCAACCAGTTCCAGGATAGCCGTGTCAATTTGCAAACAACAAAGGTTGCAATCAAGCTCTAGCCAACACAACAGAAATTGGAAAATAATTGTGATTCCCTTTCATATTTTGCTCACTTTCGTATCTCTTGGGCACTCTGCTTGAGCAGTAGCCTCAGATTAGCCTACATGATGAGAGGAAGAGCTATGATCTACATGCACATGTTGCAACTACTTTACTGAAGCTCCATAGATCTATAATATTGTTCCTAGAGAGGAAGCAAAACAGTTTGTTCAGGAACTTTTTAAAAAGTCTTTTTCAGGAGCAGTGATGTCTCTGTAAAGTGCCCCTCCCCTTGCCTTCACATTCAGTTGCAGAGCAATGACTGACTATGAAGGTAAGGGGAAGGTAAGGGGCACATTTACAGGCATGGTTGCTCCTGAAAAAAGCTTAGCATTTTGCCCCATCTCCAGAATGCCACTGTAAATCTGGGCCTGAATATAAGACTACTACTACTGCTACTGAGCGCTGCAATGTAAAAGAATATTGTTAGGTGGCAGATTCCACCTTCAGATCCCACCCCTCACCCAAGGTCATGACCCTTCAAGGGGGTCCCAAATGCCAATTTGAGAACCACTCATTCACCACAGTCCCACTATAAGTACCACACAGAAGTAGGCTTCAGGGGGTTCTCACAGGTTCCTTTGCTAATGAGCTCCTTGTTCTGAGAACCAGTTACTAATGGAACATAGAACCTGTTGTTAATTTAGGTTATTAGGACATAGAACCTGTTCTTAATTTATTTGAATCCCACCACTGCACTTATATCACTGCATTAAAATCAGTCGTGTCTACCTTCTGTTCTAAAGGAGAGTTTCTCTAAGCATTTTAGTCACTCTTGTTCATCTCATTTGGCTGTGATCTGGGAGGTTCTCCTGAAATATGCATTTGGCATTGGTGTAAGAGGCTGTAGGAGGCACAAGTGGTTAAGACACTGTGCCTGTTAACCAATAGGCCAAGGTTCGAGACCCGGGTCCCCACAAGACAGGGTGAGCTCCTGTCCTTTGCCCAGCTCTGCAACACAGCTAGACTCAATGGTATCAGCTCTGCCATTCCATTGGACTAATTCAGTGGCATGGAGAGGGGGGATTTGCTGCTTAGGTAACAGCCTATCCTCCATATTAATCTACCCAGGCCATTGTGCTTCGCATACAGCATCGAACATGATACCATAGACTTTCAAGACTGATGGATGCCAATATTAACAGGCTGTAGACCCATTGGCACCACTCACCTACAAGAGAATGGGCCTCTAGAGAATTAGTTGCCACTTCTGTTTTTATAAGCATGAAAACTTGTAGAAGAAGGCAAGGACGGTTCATCTCACTTCATATCAGCATAGATTACTGGCCATTCCAACATAAGTCATGTGGATGTCATGTGGAATACTACGCTAGTCCATCAACAACATGTTGGTTAAAGATCCTTTCAAAATGAAAACAAAAGCCTATGGGTGCAATCCAGAGTAACTATGGGGAGTCCTTGCTCCGGTGTAAGAACAATTTGCTCTGGATTGCAATATGAATTTCCCATAGGTTTTCACTAGGTGGTGCAGTAACTACGGGTGCACGTAACATCTCTTACGTGCTCCCGTAGTTACTCTGGATTGTAGGGTATGTAACAAGAAGTGGATTTTCTTAATTCAAACTTTCTCATGTTACTGATGGCTCTGATAGCCGATGAGATGCTCCTCTTATATGTAGCAGGGAAGGAAACTGTAGCTCCAGCAGTTTCCCTAATCAATAAGGGACACAATTTTCATTTTTTTACTTAATTTAATTTGATTTTGTTGCTGCAGGGTGGGTGAGAGTGGCAAAAATTTTTTCTTCAACTACAGATAACAAACAGGTGCTTTAGCTATGCCACTAGCAGAGCAAATGATGGTGAACTGCTGAGAGGAAGAGGCAGGTTTTCCCAATTTTCTTTTTAAAAATATCTGGGGATGACATCACTTCCGGTTGTGATATCACTTCCAGAGCAACTTTTTGAGCTTTGCTACATGATCATTAGCTACACCACTGCCACCAGCTGTCACACAGCTGTTTGATAATTTTAACATAGGGTTGCCATATGTCCCCAAAAACAGGGACAATCAAGTTCACATACTGGCAAATGGGACAGAGGAAGAGAATTACAGCAGCCCTACTTTAACATCAGTATCCAATGGAAATCTAAGTGGGCTGCTGAATGTCCAGATACAGGCAGACAGAGATGCCAGGTTTGCTACACAAAATGTGCCGGGTTTTTACCTATCTCCCCACATTAATCTATTCTGAACAGGATCCGTACCCAACATGGTCTGCCAGGACTCACTGTTTAAATGGGTTCTAGTTTAAATCAGTGGTGGGCTCCAGCAGGTTCACACCTACTCTATAGAAACGGTTGTTAACGAGAGATAGGACATATAAAGTTTAAAAATGGCCATTTAAAAGTAGCTGCTAGATGGGCATAGAACTGGTTGTTAATTTCTTTGAATCCCATCACTGGTTTAAATGGATTCTAAACAGGTTCTACCTCTCAGTGTGACTGTGATGCTCTTCAACCAATGTCCAAATGTAAATCAAGATCTTATACCTGCTCTGATTTTTTCAGTATAGACCACTCTGTCCTTGAATGGCTTGGTGGACTGGACATCAACATCTGATTGACCATAAATCCACATATTGTATGCCATGCACTATATTAATATAGTCCAGCCTAACTGCTTGGATTGAAATTGAGCCCCTGAGGGAGAGGGAACCCAGAGGTTGAAAGGGCTGGCATAAGACCATAAATTCTTAGTAGCCATGGTGCTGAGGGACTGACATAGCTCTGATCATACCTACTGAACAAAGATGTTTGCTGTCCCAGGGTCAGCATACTCACTAGGATTGCCATTAAGTTTGCATGTGTCTAGCTTGAGGAATTGTACTCTGGTTTATTTGGCAAAAAACTGTACCCTGCAACCTCTGGGTTCATTGTGCTCCCCTGAGATTGCATGCAGAACTTAAATTAAGACCAGTAGACTTAATTAAGACTGAGACCTTAAGGTGATGGTGTACCTAAGAACAAAATACGGCACATGAGATTTGGATCACTGAATCTGGGATTGTGACGCAAGAGTGAGACAAACAAAGGCCAGGTGACATGGGAGGGCCCAGAGGGATTTGTCATGCTGCCTAATATCTTCTTTTTTCCAACAACTGCAAATGCCAGTAGTCAGCCTTGGCTCACCATATGTTTATTTACAGGTATTAGCTAACTCCTCTGTATAGTATTGAGGTCATCATTAATGAATGCCAATCCCATTTTGTAGTGGGATGGAGCTTTTTTATTCCCTACATAAGGATGCAAGGTACATAGTGTGCCTGTGTCCATCATTATCCAAGCTCCATTGCATTGGAAGGAAGCCTTCAGGTTGCTGTCCCTGTTTCCACAATGAAGCTTTGGATTCCACTTTTCTTTGCAACTACCACTTGGGCTTTAGTATATGGGGGTAAGTAGGAAACAGCCACTCCACATATGCTTCCTGGTTAAGGTTGTTTTTGTCTTGCTGTGCTACCATTTCTGTGAATGACCCACACACACAACACACACTGCAAGCAAAAGCACTAAACTTTACGATCCTGAATATTGTAATTAAAGGTAAAGATATTCCCCACAGGTTGCTCTGCTAGTTGTGACCAGCTCTTGGGTGCAGTGATCATCCCGTTTCCAAGTTGTCCAAAGATGGTTCCATGGACATGTGGCTAGCATGACTATATGCCAAAGTGCATGGAACACTGTTACCTTCCCCTTGAAGTGGTACCTATTTATCTCCTTGCATTCATATGCTTTGGAACTGCTAGGTTTGCAGGAGCTCAGCAATTGACAGGAGCTCACCATCAAGTGTTGTCTAGTGGGTGGGTGGGTGGGTGGGTGGGTAGATAGATAGACAGATAGACAGATAGATAGATAGATAGATAGATAGATAGATAGATAGATAGATAGATAGATAGATAGATAGATAGATAGATAGATGGAGGGAGGGAGGGAGGGAGGGAGGGAGGGAGAATCAGGTTTGGCAGCAACAGAGGCCACTAGGGTTTTCCTTACCAAGGTGTAGTCAAAGAACAGAGGGGGATTACTATTGTTATACATTAAACATTTTATTATTGAGCTTTGTAAGCCACTTGTGTGTTGCTTCAACATGGAAAAAGTGAATGAATTGAACAATGAACGAATAATGAATTAATGAATAAATGGGAAATTTGCAAATGTTAATGTCTAGGGCTGCTATCATTCTTGCCTGAGACCTGTTATGGAGCTCAACTTACATTAATGCTGCTATCCAACTAAAAGTGGGACTCCTGAGTTAAGCATGCATAGTAAGCACAGCCCTTACATTTATCTGAGATTTTTTAAATCTCATTTTTCATTTCATTGAAAAGGAGCTGGATCTTCAATGAAAAATAAATTTCATGACTGAAATAAGTGGAGGAGAAGGAAACACTTTTAAAAAAGAAGTTTAAAAAGGCACTCAATACTATCAATTTCATTATTGCCAATGTAGTGACACAAAAATGACTACTGAGTCATCCTGGACTGGGGGAAGTTGCAGACTTGTAGAAGGAATTATAATTCCCTAACCAAATATTGTGGGTGGCCTACTTAGATTTACCCTACAATCCAGAGTAACTACGGGAGCACGTAAGAGACATTACATGTACCCATAGTTACTGGGTAACTACGTGAAAACCTATGGGAAACCTATGGGAAATTCATATTGCAATCCAGAGCAAATTGTTCTTATAGCAAGGACCTATGGGTGAAAACCTATGGGAAATTCATATTGCAATCCAGAGCAAATTGTTCTTATACCGGAGCAAGGACTCCCCATAGTTACTCTGGATTGCACCCTAAGCCAGCTAAATGGCTTAAGCAAATCCACAAGCACCCATGCTGTAGGAAGGATCAAGTCTGGGAAGGAGGCCAGTATTTGTGGTGGCCTCTGGTGCTGCCAAACCAAACCTGGTTCACCCATCCTCACTCTGCTCCCCACCCAGTTCTGCAGTGCCCCCACTTTCCCTTCCCCACCCCATCCTACCTCTCCTGCAAACCTACTAGCTTTAGCATGTGGCGAGAGTGATATGGGGAGGAAAGTGCAAACAGTATGACACAGTTAGAGCACCATTTTCCAATGACTGCTTCATCATGCCAGCAAAGGAGCAGCAATGACATCAGAAGGTAAGTGTGGGATTGGGTAATGACTATGGAGTTGCACTAAGGTTTATGATTACACCACTGATGCAATAAGTACACCAGAACCTATATTAGAAAACAGAAGTGAACCCTTAGAACTCTCAGATAGGGCTTTTTCATACACTTTCCAAGAAAGCACATAAATACGAGTACTGAACCAGTCCTAAATTGAACCTTGTGGAGTTTGCCAACCATTAATTGAACAATTGTAATTCTCTTCCAGAGACCAGTGACATCACTTCTGGTAAGTTTTTTTGCTGCACCAGTCCTGTGTGCAGGTGAGTCTAGCTGAATATGTGAAAATGTCAAGGAATAAAAACACAGTATCGTAATGGAGTTATCAATGATATGCTGAACTAGGGATGGAAGTAACACCTGTATGCACAGTAAGACAATGATTTTAATGCTGGGAAGGCCAAAAATTGTGCATGACTCAACATCCCACCATTAGATTGCCAATTATGGCGGCAGAGAGAGGAGATAGGACTGGATCTCATGGACACCATCTCGAGTCCCCCAAAGGAAGGGTAGTTTATAAAAATGTGAAATAAAAGAAATATGACCAGGTGTTGACCTTTCACCTAAAGACACATTTTCCAATGGAATATTACCAAAAGAATCTGTGGAAAATACAGATACTTTAAAGATCAATCCAGTTTCCTATAAGAAGAAAGTACAGGCAGTAACAGTATGTACAGTTAAAATTTTCTCTTCACTTGAAGTAGAATAGCGGGGGTTTTTAATTTCTGCGAAGAAGCAGCCACTTCTAGTGGGTAGCAATAGTGAGACGGAAAGGGTGGGGAATCCATTGAAAAAGATCATATGGGGAACCAGTTTCTCATGTCTTTTTCCCCCTTTAATTCAGATGAAAAAGAAGGTGTTTCTCAAGGCTTGGTAAAGACAGCTAATATTGTTAGCGACATGGTCCGTACTTTACTCCACGACCTAACTTTCGCGCTTTTTGGAAAACCAGGTGAGTTTTCATTGAAAGGAAAGGAAGTGGAGCTGGAGAGAATTCTTTCAAAACTGTATAGAGACTTTGAGAATGAGATTTTCAAATCTGTTGAGGAAATATGTGGTGGACAACCTTCTCAAAACTCTAACCTTGCCATTGATATAGGATTTAGAGTCATGGAGTCATAGAATCCTAGAGTTGGAAGGGACCTAGTACGTCATCTAGTCCAGGTGCTCGTCTAGCCTCTGCTTGAAGATCCCCAGTGAGGGAGAGTCCCCCACCTCCCTTGGCAATCTGTTCCACTGCCGAACCGCCCTCAACATCAGGAATTTTTTCCTGCTATCCAACCGGAATCTCCTCTCTTGCAGTTTGTACCCATTGGTTCTAGTTCTAAATTTAAAGTATCAAATTCTAAATCTCATCCATCCCTATGGTTACCCAATTCAGTATTCTAAACTATGCAACATTCATGATCCAGACCTATCCTTCCTCCATTACTGTCAGTGCAGCGACATCAAGGAGGCTTGTGGGGTCAGATTAGGATAAACTGAAGAGGAAAATGAAACTTATTTCCTCATAAAGCCCATCAGTGTGTCTGCTTGGATCAGCAGCAGATTGTTAGCTGATGCAAGTCTGATGTGAAAGAACAGGGATGTCCAAACTTTTCATGTCATGACTCTTGGATCTTTAACAATTGTACAGAGGAGGGGATTTCAGGAGCTTCTCATCTCACAGATCATAAGCTACATCTGCTGAAATTCCCTCTTCTACGCAATTGTTAAAGGTCTAAAGTTGAAAGTTTGGACATCCCTGTGACAGAAGAACCGGCTAGCTGCTATCAAAGGGGATAGCACCTGGGGAAAGTTGCCTGCATCAAGTGACAACCTTGTGGGTGCCGGGGTTGGACACACTGCCCCAAAGCCGCCCCTAGAGCACAATCCTGACCATGTCTACTCAAAAGTAAGCCCTATAGTATTCACTGAGCCTTACTCCCAGGAAAGTTTCTTTAGGATTGCAGCCCTAGACCGTTGCTCTGAAAGGCTCTGGTCCACTCAGGAAACTCTTAGCAGGAGTTATAAGGACTTAGCCTTATTGGGAAAAGGGAGGGAGGGGTTGTGTCTCCCTATCCTCCTCTCCCTACAGACCATCTCCTCAGACACCTCAGCATTCTCACCCAGTCTGCCCGGTCTCTCCCTCATCCTTGGTGTTTCCTCCAGGGGTGGGCACAGCCTGGCCCAAGAACCAGTTCTCCGGAAGTGGGCAGGGCAGGGGGCAGGGCCAGGGTCAAGGGGTGGGGCCAGGGGCGGTTTTTAATTTAAGAATTAAAAAAATTAAAAAATTACTTACTTCAGAGTAGACCTGCATAGGATGGTGCTCTGAGGCTGCAATCCTCTCCATAGTTTCTTGGGAGTAATTCCCACTGACTACACTGGGACTTACTTCTGAGTAGACCTGTATAGGATGGGGCTCTGAGGCTGCAGTCCTCTCAACACTGACCTGGGAGTAAGTCCCATTGACTATACTGGGACTTACTTCTGAGTAGACCTGTATAGGATGGGGCTCTGAGGCTGCAGTCCTCTCAACACTGACCTGGGAGTAAGTCCCATTGACTATACTGGGACTTTCTTCTGAGTAGACCTGAGTAGACCTGCAGGATGGGGCTCCCCCTCTTTAGCCTCCCTGGCCGGCCAGGAGAGGCAGGGAGAATGCGGCGGCGCTGCGCTCCCCCTTGCTGCGCGGCCGAACCGGTCCGCATGTTTCTGGGGGGCCCCCGCCGCTGCCGGTTCGCCAGCAGCAGGGGGATTGGAAGATCCGGAGCGAACCCCCTTGTGCCCACCACTGGTTGTCTCCCTTTTGTACTGCTTTCCCCACCCCCGGGTGTACCTCTGCACCTTAACCCCTGTCTGCCCGCACACCCCTTTTGCAATCACACTGGCTGGAAGGATCTCCTGCCTCAAAGCTCCCCTCCTGTTCTCCTTCCCCCTTTTCCTTGAGCAGGGAGGGGGTCTCCCTGTCTTTCTCCATCTGAGGTGGCTGGCTCTGAACGGCTCCCACGCAGCTGCTGCAGAGAATCCTCCCCTGCTCTGCCATGCTGCTGCTGCTGCTGGCTGTGGGCAAACCTGCCCGCCCCTTCATCATCTGCCCCTCCGCTGCCTTCCTCCGGGGTGCGCTCGGCGATCGCCCCCTCTCTGGCATCTCCTGTGCAGCTTCTGGGGCTCTGTTCGCAGATGCTTCCCCTCTGACCCCACAGATTATTCAAACCCCGGGGTTTGGAGGGAAGGGGATCCCTGACAAACTCCTCTCAACCTCTGTCACATTCTGCTCCATTCATCTTTCTCCCTTATGTGTTTCACCATTTCCCACCACTGTGTATGATGAGGCTCTGCCATCTTTGGCTTCGGGCTGATACCATGTGATTCCATGTGCTGTTGGCATGTTATTCATGATAGTGTCCTGCCACTGGAATGCTAGTCTGTCTATCTATCTATCTATCTATCTATCTATCTATCTATCTATCTATCTATCTATCTATCTATCTATCTATCTATCTATCTACAGTATTTATATACCGCTTTTCAACTGAAAAGTTCACAAAGCGGTTTACAAGAAAATGAAAAAATTAATAGCTAATGGGTCCCTGTCCCAAAAGGGCTCACAATCTAAAGTGCAAAAAGAACACCAGCAGAAGCCACCAGAACAGACATTGCTGGGGTGTGTAGGGCCAGTTACTCTCCCCCTGCTAAATAAAAGAGGAACACCCACTTGAAAGAGTGTCTCTTACCCAGTAAGCAGGGGACTGGCCGAATACATACATACGAATGTACCCTCAGTTTATATGTAATATGCTTAGGCATATCAGCATATGTCCCCAATTCCCTGCCCTCCCACATTTGCCTCTCTTTCTGTTATAAGTCTTTATTAATAAAAAAAGAGGAGAGTAAAAGGACCTCATTAATGCCATGAAAACTGGTGAAGCTCATAAGTTTCTTTATATCTCTATAGGCGGCCGCTCGACCAGAGAGGATCATGGATTTCTAAGCACAGTTCCAACAAGTACCAACTGATTTGTTTTAGGTAAGCCTTTGGGGGAAGGCTTCAGTGACAGAGTCCAGCAAAGCAGGACTTCTACTGTAGAGAAGCAGAGTGATCTCTAAACATTATACAGAGGTCAGAACCTTAAGAATGGGAATGGTCTGTGGATATGATTGTGGGAGAAAAAGGTCTAGGCTGAGTTCAGGGACAGGAGAATTCGACAGTCCTAAGTTCTTTGGTGTCGCTCTAATCCAGTGGTTCTCAACCTTCCTAATGCCGTTACCCTTTAATTAATACAGTTCCTCATGTTGTGGGGACTCCCAATCATAAAATTATTTTCATTGCTCCTTCATAACTGTAATTTTGCTACTATGAATCATAATGTAAATATCTGATATGCAGGATGTATTTTCATTGTTACAAACTGAACATAATTAAAGCATAGCGATTAATCACATAAACGATATTTAATTATATATTGTGAAATATTTGTTTCTAATTACAAATAAAAATGATGCTAAATACCTTGTAGGGTTGCAGTTCAATGCACACATTGAACACAATGGGACTTACTTCTGAGTAGACATGCATAGGATTGGGTCCTGAGGCTGCAATCCTATGGACATTTACATGGGAGTAAGCACCACTGAGTATAACAGGACTTCTGAGAAGGCATGCATAGGATTGGGCTCCAAGGCTGCAATCTTATGCACTTTCCTTGGAGGCAGACTGCGCACTATCCTGGGAGTAAAACCCCACTGAATTCAATGGAAATTACTTCTGAGTAGCCATGCATAGGATTGGGGCTCTAAGACTACAATCCTAGCACTTTCCTGGGAGTAAGCCTCATTGAACAACAACATTGAGGGGGCTTACTTCCGAGTAGACCAAAACAAGTAGGGCACAACGAGTATACCACAACAGTCAGTCGGTCCACAAGTGGGGCACCCGGCAGACAGCCCGCCCACCAGAGATCTGCAGGATCTCAGGATCTGCTGAGACCTGAGAAGGGGCCAGTGTGAGGCCGACGTGGAGCCAAAGCAGTGGGGTGGGAGGGGTGAGGCGCCCAGCACACTCACCCCATGCAGACCCTCAGTGTGCTCAATGCTCAGCACACTCAATGCTCCTGACCCACACAGGCACACTGAGGATCTGCACGGGGTGAGTGTGCCGGGTGCCTCACCCCTCCCACCCCACTGCTTTGCTCCACGTCGGCCTCTTCTCAGGTCTCCCACTGGCTCCATCCTTTCCGCCAGGTCTTCCCATCTGGCCACCTACACCAGGGGTCTTTAGGTGACCCCCAATGGGGTCCTGACCCCCCAGGTTGAGAAACGCTGCTCTAATAAGTCAGGAGGTCCTTTATTTAAGGTCCTTCATAAACAATGACGTTTATGAGGGTATGGATAAACATACCCTCCCAGCGATCAGTCATCCAGCTACGGTGGTACCTCGCATAACAAGTGCCCCATATAACATGCACAAATTCCCATTGTGGGTGTGCTTCTCTTAAACTTAACAAGCCCCAGGCAACCTGAAAGTGGCCTGGCCGGGTCATCTTGGAATGCGAAAGGCAGGCACACAGAGAAACAGGAAGCGCCACCCATTGGTGGCATGGTAGGAAGCCCTATGCTCTCTCCTGTTTTAAAGTCCTGCTGGCCAGTGCGTTACTGCCTCTAACTTTCCCCTAACTGCCCCCAAGTGCCTCCACCCGTCTCCAGCCTCCAGCCCAGGTAATTCCCCATTTGCCATGCAGCCTCCTAACCATGTCTACTCAGCAGTAAGCCCCATTGTGTTCAATGGGGCTTACTCCCAAGAAAGTGTAATTAGGATTGCAGCCTCCTAAGCATGTCTACTCAAAAGTAAGCCCCATTATGTTAAATGGGTCCTACTACCAGGAAAGTGTCTTTAGGATTGCAGCCTAAGTAGACTTCATAGGATCATGCACATTGAATGAATGTTTGAATTCAATTTCAGTGTTTTGTCATCATTTTAACATACAGTTAATATTTTTATATGAATATTTTTTGGGTTGTGGAACCAATCATCTGAGTTTCCATTATTTCCTATGGGAAAATCCCATAGTGTGGTCAAATCTTCTGAGCAGTTAATATTTTTATATGAATATTTTTTGGGTTGTGGAACCAATCATCTGAGTTTCCATTATTTCCTATGGGAAAATCCCAAGTGTGGTCAGGATTGCAGCATACCTGCAAGCTTGGAGAGGATCACAGCCCATCCTATGCATCATGCCTCCTCAGAAGTAAGCCCCACTAAAATCAATGAAGCTTGCTCCCAAGTTGCAGTCTGAGAACCCAATCCTATGCATGGCTACTCAGCAGAAAACCCCATGATAATCAATGAGACTTACTCCAAGGGTTAGCTTGAAGAGAATCACAGCACATCCTATGCATCATGACTACTCAGAAGTAAGCCCCATTAAAATCAATTAGACTTACTCCAAGGTTTAAAATGTAGGACAAAATATAGGACATCCTACATTTTGTCCTACTTTTTTAAAAAAAGTTGTTAGTGTTTATGTGTGGTCCAAACCATCTCGTCTTCTTCCAATGCAGCCCAGGGAAGCTAAAAGTTTGGACACCCCTGATCTATAGTATTTATATACTGCTTTTCAACTGAACAGTTCACAAAGTGGTTTACAAGAAAATGAAAAAATTAATAGCTAATGGGTCCCTGTTGCAAAAGGGCTCACAGTCTAAAATGCAAAAGAACATCAGCAGAAGCCACTAGAACAGACATTGCTGGGGTGTGTAGGGCCAGTTACTCTCTCCTTGCTAAATAAAAGAGGAACACCCACTTGAAAGAATGTCTCTTTTCTAGTTAGCAGGAGGTCTACATCGTCTCTCTGACACAGTATGGGGAGGCAGAAAAATGATTTACATTTCAAATTTGAATAAATTTACATAAATTTACATATAAGAGTGTATTAGAGACAGGTCCTGAGGATTACAAGGCTTGCCTGTGGGCTGCATTGAAGCACATGGCTGGGGTATGGCTACAAGCAGGGGTATTTCCCAGCCCCACAGGGAGATGCAAGCAAAACAAATGCTCTGCTATGAGTATTATCCTCATCCCTAATGCTTGACCCATCTTCTGGACACAATTTGGTCTAGAGCCCATGGAAACCTCCAAATCCAGTGCTATGATTGGAGGTTTGCAGTTTCCAAGAAATTGAAAGGGAACAGGCATCAACCCCGCCCCCTGTGCAACATCTCCCCCCTGTGCAACATCACCCCCTTGTACAACATCCCCCCATATGCAACCTCCCTCCCAGTGATTCAGGCACTGGATACCAAATTCACCGGATGTTGATCAGTCTTCAATGTTAAGTATAGGACAAAAACACACTGCATCCTTTTTAAGAAGGTGCCTTAACGGCTAAATTTCTCAACACTAGTTCTCAACATTATCCCTTCACATAAGGAACACCCTCCCCCAAATTCCATTCTTCTAGGTCTGGACCTAGAAAGTTGGGGCAGGGCATGGATCAGTCAGTGATTCTTCAATGTAAAGTGCAGGGAGGAAAATGTGTTGTGCCCCTTTTCACCCCGTTCATGTTGGAATTTCTGAGAAACCAGTTCTTGGTGAGTGTCTCCATTACGGAAGGACCAACCTCCCCAAATTTCATGCTTCTAGGTCCAGCGGTTTTTGCTCTGCATTGATCAGTCAGTAAGTCAGTGACTTTTCAGTTTTATGTATTCAGATTGTGGGGAGGACAGCGATCTCTTTTCTCCCCCTTGTGGCACATTCTCCCATGACTGGTGCTGGTATTTCAATAGCATCTTTTAAAAAAATTAAATCTGGGAGCACTTTGGGACATGGTACCATTTCCTTTTGTTTTCCCTGAACAACCTTGCTTGAAAACCAGTACAGTGGTACCTCTCATAACATGTGCCTCACATAACAAGCGTTTCACATAACAAGTATAAATTTCCAAGAAATCTTGCCTCACATAACATGTTCTGCTTCACTTAACAAGCGAGCATGCTATGGGAACACCTGATGCTCTGCACAGATGCTCTTTAGAAGAACTGCCGACCAGCACAGCTGTCTCTAACTGCCCCCAAGTGCCCCCACCAGCCACATTGAACCTCCAACAGCAGCCCAGATAAGCCTCCCAGGAAAGTGTCTTTGATTGCAGCCTCCTAATCATGCCTACCCAGAAGCCCCATTGTGTTAAATGGGTCCTACTCCCAGGAAAGTTTGCAGAAAGTTTGCAAGTTTGCAATCTTAGAGCACAATCCTTACCATGTCTACTCAAAAGTAAGCCCTATTGTGTTCAATAGGTCTTACTCCCAGGAAAGTGACTTTAGGATTGCAGCCTTTAAGTAGACTTCATAGGACCATGCACATTGAATTACAGTGGGTAATTACAGTGAATTGCAATGTAATTACAATTACAGTGTTTTGTCATCATTTTTATATACAGTTAATATTCTTATATGAATATTTTGGGCGTTGTGGAACCAATTGTCTGAATTTCCATTATTTCCTATGGGGAAGTCTGCTTCATTTAAAGAGCATTTCGCTAAAAGAGCATGCCTCTGGAACAAATTAAGCTTTTTATGTGAGGCACCACTGTATATGCTCTTTAGATTGCAGGAGTACCCTGTCTCCAAGTAATGGGTTTGAGGGAGCTCATTCTTCTTTACATACTACCATTGCTCATACCATTGCTCATGCAATGCTCTCATCCAAGATGATCACAATTCATGGCAGTCATTGAATTGCAGTCTTCCAATGTCCTCTGCCACAGATGTGTTTGGACAGAATACTGGTATCTCAAATATATGCAAGCAAAGGGCTTTGCTAAATTATGGCACACTAGAGACAGAATAAGAGTCCAGTGATTGAGGCAAAGCTTCGTTCTTTCCTTCATTCAGTCAGTTGCAATCCAGGGCCAGGATTACAAAATTCCCATTTACCCTAGGCTAAAAACATCAGTTCTGAGTACTCCAGTGCATACTGTGTTTTTGGTAAACATTGCTGGAACAAAACTGCTGACTTAAAATCTTTATCTTTTTCAGGTAATGGCATCAACATTCTAAATAGTCACCCTTTTTTGAAATGGATGGAGAAAGATTGTGGCACTGTCATATTCCCTGTGTATTCCCATATTCAATATTCCTATATTCAACCTATCATATTCCGTGTACCCAATCAATAAAGCATGCATTCAGCATTTGACTCCATTTCATTTTTATATACATTTTTATATACAGATTTTTATCTATAAAGTCTCTTTACAATTTCAAAATTTTATTAAAAAAACAAATAGACAAATCTGTGGAAACTGTTACAAAATGAATTACAAAATTATTGAAGCTTATTGCCTCATTTAATACACCACAATACAGGTACCATTAGTTGCACGAAGCACATCAAGACAGTGCTCAATTGGTCCTGTAGTTTCACTGAATCTGCGTATTTGATTTTGTTTGAATAAACCACGATGCACATTGTGCCTTTTCTTGAAGAGTAGCCATTTTTTAGAGGTTTTTTTAGAGTAGCCATTTTTAGTAGCCATTTTTTTAGAGGTTTGTTAGAGGTCCTCTCTTTCATCAACAGAGATTACAAACTGAGATTACAAATTAACAACTGAGTTTATAGGAAAAATTTGATTAACATATCTCATCAATTGCCTTTTTAGTAATTTTTTGAAATTATAAGGACACTTTGTGGACACCTTGTATATAGAACAGGGATCTCTAAACCTTTTGACAGGAAGACATTATCTTTCTCTTACTGTGTGGGAGGTTGGAAGGAAAAAAAGAATTTTTACATTTCAAATTTGATTAAATTTACATAAATTAATATATTAGTGATGGAACTTGTTGAATGACTTCAAATCAGTTCATAAACACCTTCCAAAACAAAGGGAGAGGGTGATCTTCAAACCAGTTCATCAGCACTTTCATACACAGAAAGGTGTGTGCATCCTCCCCAGCCCTCAAAATACTCTCCTGAGCTGTAGTGAACAGAACTCCCCTCACCTCTGGAGGATTACAGGGCTTTCCCAAGGGCCAGGAGGAGGATTGCCGTGGGCCAGGATTTGGAGATCCCCAATTATAGAAGAAGACAACCAGCAAAATCTACCCACCATTGCAGGAATAAAATTTCAAGAATATTTGTGGGCCTGGGCACAGCTGGGCACAGAAGGCAGTGGGCACTGGTGAGCGATGGACACCACTGAACACCCAAAAGCACTGGGCGTTGGAGGGCATTAGGGGGCAGTAGAGGGTAGTAGTGAGTATTGGGCAGCCCTACTAGGTATTGTTGCATAGCAGGGACCACTGTGCACCACTGTACTGTGGTGTTCCCTTAATTCCCCTGTGCAGCATCTCACCTCGTGCAGCATATCCAGTGATGGGCTTCAAAAAATTTAAGAACCGGTTCTCTGCCCATCTGGCAGCCACTTTTAAATGGCTATTTTTAAACTTTATATGTCCTATCTCTTGTTAAGAACCTGTTCTATAGAGTAGGTGCGAACCTGCTAGAGCCCACCACTGAGCATATCCCTTCCTGTACAACATCCCCCCTGTGCAAAATGGTGTTGGTGTGGTGAGTTGTTTGTGTGTGCGTGTGCATGTGTGTGTGTGTGTGTGTGTGTGTGTGTGTGTGTGATGGGGGGGGGGTCTCTGGATTTTAGAGGTAACACTTCTGAATGCCAGATGCGAGGGAGTGGGAAGAGAATAATTTATATGCTTGTGTTCTTTGCTAGGCACCTGGTAAGTCATTGTGAGTTACTGGAAAATGATGTTCTTATGTTCTCTTACAAGAACAAGAAAGGGAAAGGATGTTCTTATACAGGAAAACAGGGAACAAGAAAGGGGAAGGATGTTCTTATTCAGGAAAAGGAAAAGCATGTTCTCTTATGTTCTTATGTTCAATCTAACCATTCTCTTTAATAATCTGACCAGAAGTGCTCTGTGAAAAATAAAAATGCAGAAAGTCCTGCCTAGTGGCTATGACAGAAGATGATCTAGGGATCTTTCACTTGGGATCTTCAAGCAGAGGCTTAACGAGCTCCTGTTGGAGATGATCTAGGAGGATTTCCTGCTACAGGCAGAGGGTTAGACTAGATGATCTACTGGGTCCCTTCCAACTCTGATTCTGATTCTAAGACAAGGAAAAAGAGTCACTGTGCTTGTAATATGACAGGGAAAGTGTGCCCTGCAGTGGCTATTACTGGAACGGCACAGGGAATGAAAAAGAAACAGAGATATCTTCTTCAAACTTGGTCCTTCCGACTCTAGGGCCCTTCACAATAAAAAACCAGTTATCAGAGTCAGAACGGCCTTATCTATAGTTTGGCATGTATAAGTGTTCCATTCCAAAACCTACCATGGATAAAAATTCCATGAATTTTAAATCTAAAGACTTAGAGATCACATGTTTCTTTCTCTCCTTTGCTTCTAATGGAATGAGATTGTGCCTCAATATCTGCAGGGTCTTGAGCCTTTGTTGGATTATTGGCTTTGCAGTATTGATAGTGGATTAGTACTTATCAGTAGACAATGCACAGGGGAAATGTGAGGAGGACAGTCCATTGAGGAAAGAAACACAAACACAGTATGGTTTCTAAGTAGAAACCATGGCTTCTACAGTATGGTTTCTAAGTATTTACAGTTTATTTACTGTAAATAAATACTGTAAATGCTTAAAGGATGATGGCTTTTCAGCAACACTGGGATCCTTCTGTTGAGTTTCAAACTCTAGTCTGAGCAATATTTATTTATTTAAATGATTGATTACCCACCTACTCAGTCATCACACAGATAATAAAGAAATAAATAAACATTTATTCATTGCAGGTTACTTTGTCAGTGAAGATGTATGTTCTGATTCTTTTCTTGTTTAAAATTTTTTATGGTTGTAGCTGGATGCTACATCCTTATGCCAGCTTCCATGTGTTGCAAATGTGTCATAAAGTATGTTCTTGCCACTGCAGGAGATGGGGAAGCTGGTGAAAGGATGTATGCTGGTCTGGTCTCCCTTTGCTAGAAGCAGACATGGGCATGGAGGTTTGGGGGTAGAGGAAGAGCAAGTGACAGGTGGACCAGTTGGCAAACCACAGCTGGGAGGGGAGTGACCAGCCTCTGACACTTCAGCCAGATCCTACCCCACCCCCATGAGCAGCAGCCTGGCTTAACACAGTTCTGCACCAGCCATGTAGCTCGCATAGATCTGAGTAGCCCTTTGCAGTGGCTGGGCATTGTTCAGGCTAAAGGGAAAAACTGCCCAACTGCAACTTCCAACCCTGTTTAATATTCAGGTCAGCTTGCTTGCCTGTCTGTCCCAGGGAAGGTTAGGATCAGGTATACGATTAGGTGTTGTTGCAGAAATGCTTCAGGTGTTGTGGGTTGCTGAAGTGCCAGATGTACCCCAACCTTAGGAACACACTTGTATCCCCAAACTTCCCAAGGAATAACTTCTGTCCAAAAACAATGAATTAAAGAGTTAAGCAGGTACTTTATTTGCTAGCAAATGGAAGCTAGGCTGATCCTTCATGGAAACCTTCGAAAATGGCCCAGAACAACCAGATTCAAGAAGTTCTGTCACTTTTATATGCAAAATGACATCACGAATATTTAGTCAATCTTACATTTCAATACGTTCTTTGACATTGTCCATCAAATATCTCTTACCAACCATATTGCTTGATTAATTCCTCCAATCATATACAAACACTACATCATTTACATGGCTCAATTCTGATTCATTCATGACTCTTATTTTACCTTGGCGTTACATCACATAGCAATCAATTTGTTCTATTTTACTGTTACAACTTTAGTTATCAGTGCCACACTTTCTATGGCTTCCATTATTGTCCAAGGACTTACTTGCTAAATGTTGCTCTTTCTATGTTGCCAACTACAGCTTATTCTTATACACTTCTGCTGACTTGCATCTTATTGCTTATACTTTCATACCCATAATGCTTCATACATTTCCCATAAGGCTTAGGCCTTAGCCAAAGTATTGCTCTTGCTTGACCTGTTAGTGGATTATTGGTTATTGATACAAGATTATTAATCCTTAATCCTAATTCTGCTACAGTGTAAGATTAGGAATTCAAGACAGGGCTTAATATGTAGAAAGCAAAAACAATGAAGAATTGAGTCAAGTAATGAATGCATACTTTATTGATTGAGTATACAAACATTTTGATGAGTTGGAATATCTGCATGCTAAGGTCACTGTTCTGTTCTGAACTGAACGCTTTCAATTCAGAACCGGGTTGCCCCTGTACTCATCTCATTAAGTCAGAGGTCCCGAAAAGCCTCTTTTAAGTGCCAGAGTCTACCACTTAGCACTCTGCATTTGCTCAGAACCACTGAGGTGTAAGTGAGCACTAGCTTTTGACCACCCCTAGGTCCAACCGACCAGACTTATCCTCAAGGGTCTTGGGTTACCAGAAACAGTGACACAACTACAGGCCTTCTGAAATAGAGGTTGTTTATTTTAGCACCCATCACCACACACAAATAAGGTAAAAGCATAAGCACATTAAAAACTCAGAATCTAAAACAACAAAAGCTTACTCCTGCTCTATTACTTGATTCCTATCTTAACATTGATGTCAAAAGAATATAGTCCATCTTACATTAAGCTCCACCCATCCCAGTGCAGGTAGTCCCACAGGCTCCATCTCATTTCTTTGGAGCACATGACTCTCTCAGCTCCACACAAAGGGAAAATCCCCCCTGGCTTAATCCTCAGGTATTTTTATAATAGTTGGAGGTATTTGAATGCAAATTTGAATTCTGGATCCAATCAGGATGCAAGGGTCACAAATGCATCCACACGATTGGGCCCAGTCTTGCGGCCTTCATGAACCTTCTCGGTGGTTCTACAGTTTTCTTTGTCTGTGGGATGACGTAACCTAGTCAGCCTCAATTTGCAACTGAAGGCAATAAGCTTTAACAACCATCCTGAGAGATCTGGCAGGCACTTTTGATCTTGCCTCCTTCACCATAGGCCTAGTCACACCTCCAGCTAGTCCCAGAGACAGATGGACGCCTCCCAGCTGGCTTCACTACAGGGTAATACTTTCAAGATGGTGTCCAGAACTGAACACAGTAAAGATAAGGTCTAACTAGTACAGAATAAAGAAAAACTATAACTTCTCATGACATAGAAGATACAGTTCTCTTAATGCATCCTAAAATGGCATTTGCCTTCTTTGCAGATGCACCACACTGCTAACTCATGTTCAGCTTGTGATCCACGGTGACTCCAAGATCCCACTCACATGTTGTGCTGCCAAGCCAAGTAAAGTAGTGCCTCACATAAAGAGCTTAATACATTCTGGAGGCATGCTCTTTAAGTGAAATGCTCTTTAAGTGAAGCAGATTTTTCCATAGGAAAAACTGGAGTTTCTTACCTGTGAGACTCCTAGTCTTGAAGGAGGAAGGGAGAGTGATCCTAACCAATGGGTGCTGTCCTCCCTGGAGTCCGGACGCAGTCAGAATTCTCCTTCCTGGGAGGGCACCCAGGATCCCCAGTCTCTATACTGAGCTGAGTAAACCCGGAACACCCTCCAACCTTTGCTTTCACCGGTTCTATATCAATAGACTAAGAGTTAAAGGTTAGCAGAGAAAAGGCATCTACAGTGGCGAGCCCCAAAGCAAAGAGAAACAAGCGTAGAGAAAGGTAGAGAAGAACGTACCCCTGCTCCACTGTCAGACCCCCACCAGTGTAGTCAGAAGTAACCTTAGAAGCGAGGATCGAAGTAAGCGGCGGGTGGAGCACTCTCCCTTCCTCCTTCAAGAATAGGAGTCTCACAGGTAAGAAACTCCAGTTTTCTCTACAGGAGGAAGGGAGAGCACTCCTAACCAATGGGATATAGCCAAGCAGTATCCGTCTGGAGGAAGGGTGGAAAGATCCGAAGACCCTAGGTCACCACCACATTCTGTAATACTCCCCTGCCGAAAGTCACATCAGCCAAAGCTGTTTAAGCAATCTTAAAAAGCTTTGAAAAGTAGAGGGGGTAGACCAGGTGGCTGCTCTGCAAATGGATTCTAGAGAAGCCACTCCCTCAAAAGCAACTGACGTAGCCACACTATGAATTGAATGGACTGTAATACCGCCAGGAGGATTCTTTCCTAAGGATGAATACGCAAAGGCTATGGTCCTTTTCAGCCAGTTAGCCAAAGAGGGAAGCATGCTTACCTATAGAAGATGCTTTAAACAGGACAAAGAGACTATAGGTTTTACACAAATCTCTAGTCCATTTCAAATAATACTGTAAGACATTTCTAGCATCTAACTGGTGCCAGAAAGCCTCTGGTATACAAGAACAATTAGGGCAAATGGAAGTTATCACCAATTTTTGGGCCCTATGAAACCATGAGTTTATCTGGGGCATAAAGGAAGGCTCTGGCCATAGAACCACCATATCCTTGTGGAATATTGTGGTAGCTTACCGATTGCTCCCTGAGACCAGTGGGCATGGTCTTAGGGACTGTATTGACCTTAGGGATAAACGCAGGGTCCACTTTGAGCACAACCCAATCACTGTGGAAAATACAAAGATTAGGGTTGATGGATAAGGCACATAACTCTGATACTTTGCGAGCCGAAGTGACAGATACTAGCAGAGCAGTCGCGTAGGTCAACTGAAGCATATCTATGGAAGATAATGGCTCAAAAGGGCCTTTTCCCAAGGCGGAAATCACCAGGTGAAGGTCCCAGGATGGAAAACAGTGAACTTGGGGAGGATTAAGATGACTTACCCCATTCACAAACTGACTCATGTTAGGATGAGACGGAGGTGCATTGCTTCCAGGCACACCCAGAGTACTTCTCACAGCCGGCTGTCACTGGCCTTCTTAAGGTACTTGTGCTAGGACCCGTCAAGACCATCCTGTAGAAATTCTAACGAATGTTTAGTTTTGAATTTAACAGGAGATAAACCCTTGCACAGATGCCATGATCATAGATCATAGACTTATAGAGTTGGAAGGGACCCAGTGGATCATCTAGAATGGAACTTCTTCCAGATATTACTATATATTTTAGAAGTAGCTCCCTTCTTGGGAGGCAGGTAGAATCTTATCCAAGTACCCCCTTTTAGCTAGTGCCCACCACTCAACCTCCAGGCTGTGAACTGGAACAGCTCTGGATGGGGGTGGACTTTGGGTCCCCTGTGTTAGAAGATCTGACCTGAGAGGCCAGGACATTGCTCACAAAGGTGTGCTGAATAGGATGTCATCCAGGCAGGGGTAAACAATGATCCCCTATAGGAGCCAAAAGCCACAATTGCCATCAGAATCTTGGTGAAGACCTTGGGGAATGACACCAAACCAAATTTCAGTGCTCCCAATAAAATAAGCATGAGGTATCTGAGCAGCAAGGCCTCAGTTCTGCTTTCGTCCTGTCTGGAGGACTAGCTGAAAGATGGAAAGTTGGAAGACTTTGGTGTGGGGTGATGCAATCTAAATTTGCTCAGTTTTGAATGAGATTACCAAAATATAATCTTTATAGACCAAAATATCATCTTTGGTCCAAGATGACTAATGCCATTTATTCCTGTTATTAACTGACACAGAGTCAACAACTCCCCAGAACGTTAGCTGCCCATAAAAGCAGGACTGCCAGTCTAACCAGGGATTCTGCATCAACATCCCAATGCCAAAGACAGACATTGAAAAAGGTAACTAGGTAAGGGTTAACTCTTTTAAAGTCTACTTCCCAGGCTTGGAGAGAAAGAAACCAGGCCAGATTGTAAAGTTGTCCAGGTCTTAAACCACTGGTCTGCAGATCTTTAGACTTACAGGTGTAGTGTTTTTAGAATTACACCTATACTCTCCTCCATGTAATTCACAACTCTGGACATGGAAATCAGAAACCAAAGCCCAGAGTCCAAATAAGAAGCTTTTACACTTTCTCATTGTTACTTCAACTCTCATATCATATGTGTCTTCCGGGCCTTCTGTAAGACAGTGCAACCACCAGGATCTCTACTTTGGAAATCTGCAATGGCCAAAGTTTCCTGAAGTAAATCATAAAGCTTACCGACCATCTTGGCATGTGCTCCCCTGGTGCAGACACTGTTCCTTCTGCTTCTATGATAGATGCAATTGTATCAGAGAAGGGAACTTCTGCCATCTTAGGAATGCCCTGGAGAGACAAAAACTTCAACCGCTGGCTTTGTTAGCTTGGTGGAAGAAGTAATAGGCTATACCTTGGAACTAAAAAGGAGGGAAGCCATTATTACAAAGCAGTGTTGCTTGAGACTTGATACATTCAGAGCAAGTCTCAGCCAGTCTGAGCTGGTTTAGGTCGGTTCTTCAAACAGTTCCTCTGCTGTGCAGTAGGTTAAGAGACATGATTACCTTGGACAATAATGTAAGGAACTTTTCTACAGGAAAGAAAAAGGCATATCTAAGATGTTGTACACACTAGAGTTTCCTTCCCCTTGGGTTTTGTCCCTTAGGAAACCTTAGAGGAGCCTGACTTCATGAGTCTGTGGGAAGCCTTATGTTTAGACGACCCTATAAACAAGAAACAGTGGTTTGAGGGGGGGCAGTTCCTCTAGCTCCAAAAGCTGGAGAGTGAGTGAGGAGTATGGAGAAGGCAACAGAGGCTTTATAGATCTCTTAACTCAAGAACCCAGCAAGCAATGCTCCTGTGGAGGATCTTCTGCAAGGCATAATCTTTCTGTCACAGCTTTTCCCCAGAAGGTTCTGGACCCACCATGTCACATGTGCCTGGGCCTCCTGAGGATTCTGCCCGGGAAAATAGGAGAATCCCCTGAAAGTAGACTGAGAAGCATTCTCTTGAAGTATTTGAGACTGAGTCCACCTCTAATATTTTTATTGGTCACTGGCCATGGCTTCTCCTAAGGGCAGACTCTGTTCTTTTGTCATATGCGTCCTTGGGTCCAAACTCCCCCAAGGGCAAGATGGTACTCAAGGACAGAGCTACTACTGGGACCCTCGGTTTTTTATTACTGGGTCTGGTAGTGTGTAAAGTTTGTCCAGTATCTTATGGTTTTTGGGATGATTGATGTTTTCCCATTCTGAAGCAAAGACACACTCCAAAGCCTCAGGAAAAGGGACCACCTGGGGTTTGGGGAGCCCTTGTCTTAGCTCTAGATGCAGGCAAGACTCTCCCTTAATGTTTGTAACAGTCGGTACCTCAAGGTCAATCATGGGGAATCATTTCCCACTTTGTTTTACGTGGTTGGTCTGCTGCTTGGGAGGAAAGCCAAAACCTCCTGTAATTGCTCCTTGAGAGCTCCCTTTATAGCCTCTTCAATCGTTCCTGAGAGGCTATATGTAGTTAGGGTGGTGCCTTTTTAAAAGCTCCTGGGGCCTGCTGCCCCCGCAGACTTGTCCCCATGGCTCAGTAGTACAAAAAGGGAATCTTACCCTTGACAAGATGGTACCTGCAGTCAGAGGCCTGGACAAAGTGGCCGCTGTGCGGGAAGCAGCTGCGTTCAAGCATACCTCAAAATGGTGCCCGCAATGGTGGACCCACTCAAAATGGCCACCGTGCAGGGAAATGGGCTGCTGATGGCACCAAAACACTGCAGGTCTCTCCCTCTCGCATCCTCTGCACGGCTGAGGCTGACCCAGGGAAGCGCTGATCAGGCGCTAACCTGAGGTCACCTAGAAGCCTCCCAGGCGGGTGCACTGGCTCATTGGGGCGCCCACCGCTAGGAGAGGCTGCTGCGTTCCTCCCCTCTTTGCGCCTCTTGGCAGTGATGAAAGGTCCCTCAGCAGACTTCCCCTCCTGACTCCAGAGGGGGGAAGGACTGAGACCCAGAGTAAGGAGGAGGAGAAGTGAGGGGAGAGAGAAAGAAATTGAAGGAGAAGAGGGAGTCTAGACCTCCCTGGACACACGTCCAGACGCTTCATGAGGCCGGACGAGACTGGGGATCCTGGGTGCCTTCCCAGGAAGGAGAATTCTGACTGCGTCCGGCCTCCAGGGAGGACAGCACCCATTGGTTAGGAGCGCTCTCCCTTCCTCCTGCAGAGAATAATGGAAACTCAGACGATTTGTTCATCAACCCCCAAAATATTCATATAAAAATACTAACTGGATGTAAAAATGATGACAAAACACTGTAATGAATTCAAAACATGCATTCAAAGTGCATGATCCTATGAAGTCTACTTAGGCTGCAATCCTAAAGACACTTTCCTGGGAGTAGGCCCCATTTAACACAATAGGGCTCACTTCTGTGTAGACATGGTTAAGAGGCTGTAATCAAAGACACTTCCCTGGGAGTAAGCTCCATTTAACACAATGGGACTTACTTCTGAGTAGACATAGGAGACTGCAATCAAAGACACTTTCCTGGGAGGCTTACCTGGGCTGCTGCTGGAGGTTCAAGGTGGTCAGTGGGGGCACTTGGGGGCAGTTAGAGGCAGCTGCGTCTGGCACCCCCAGGCAATTTACCCCAAGTTGGGGGCAATTAGAGGCAGCAGCACTGCCTGGCAGCCCTTTTAAAAAGCCTCCATAGGAGCATCAGGGCATCAGGATAGATAGGAGCATAGATAGGAGCATCAGAGCTGAATAGCACGCGTGCCCATAGCGCACTTTCTTGTTAAGTGAAATGGAACTTGTTATGCGAAGCAAGATTTCTTGGAAATTTTTGCTTGTTATGTGAAACGCTTGTTAAGCGAGATACCACTGTATCTCCCATTTTATATCTGTGGGTGGCACAGGCGGTTAAGACGCTGTGCCTGTTAACCAGCAGGCCAGGGTTCGAAACCAGGGTCGGCCCCACAAGACAGGGTGAGCTCCTGTCCTTAGCCCAGCTCTGCGACACAGCTGGATCAAATCGTATTTACTCTGCCTTTCCATTGGAGTTATTCAGTGGCGTGGAGAGGGGGGATTTGCTGCTTGGGTAACAGCCTCTCCTCCATAACAATCCAACCCAGGCTTTCGTGCTTTGCATGCAGCGTATGCAGCGCTGAGCACGATACCATAGTCTTTCAAGACTGATGGAGGCCTGCTTTGGTTTTTATTGCCTACCAGACAGTTGAGACTGTCTCCTGGAATGTTTGTGTGGACCTATATGCATATTGCATGATGACATCACCCACCTTCATGGGAACACAATGTCAGCCTCCACATAGACTAATCCTGGCAATATCTCAGAAATGAGTCCATTTTATAATGCCTCTCCACCCTGCTAGTTAGAGGCTAGATGAAAATTTGTTTTACCAAGCAATTCAGATTGGTCCTTGGAATGTATGTATGCACCCATATGCTTATTTCACCAAAGCGTCACCCACCTTCACGGGAACACAATATCAGCCTCCATAGACGCCAATGGCAAATATAGCTTAGGAATGAGTCCATTTTATAATGCCACTGCACTCCTCTAGTTAGAAGCTAGATGAAAATTTGTTGCACCAAGTTGTTGAGATTAGCCCCGGAAATGTGTTGTAGACCCATATGCATATTTCACAAAAGCGTCACCCACCTCCATGGGAACAAGTTTCAGCGTTCATAAGTGCCAATGGTAAGTATAGCTCAGAAATGAGTCCATTTTATAATGCCTCAACACTTTTGTAGTTAGAGGCTACAAGTTGTTGAGAAATTGTTGAGAAATTCCCTAGGAATTTCTATGGACCCATAAGCATATGACACCAAAGTGTCACCCACCTTCTAAGCTATACTCACCATTGGCAACATTCTTTTCCCAAGTTCCATAAATGTGGCTGACACTTTTATGCAATATGCAAAGAGCAACACACACACACACACACACACACACACACACACACACACACACACACACACACACACTAGAAGAGTGGAGAGGCATTAAAAATTGATTCATTTTTATGATATATATTCTCCATTGGCATCTATAGAGGCTGACATTTTGTTCCCAAGTCCCATGAAGCTTTGCTGTAATACGTAAACAGGATCACAATGGTGCAATATATAAAATGGATTCATTAATGTGCTGTTCTCACCATTGGCATTTGTGGAGGCTGAAGTTGTGTTCCCATGAGTATGGGTGACCTTTTGGTGCAATACCCTAATCTAAACAGACATTCCTGGGGCCAGTCTCAACACTCTGGTGCAACAAACTTTCATCTAGCTTCTATCCATCTAAAGTGGAGAGGCATTATGACATGGACTCATTTCTGAGCTAAATTCACATCTATGGAGGTTTATAAGTGATTCCCTGAAGGTGGGTTACTGTTTAGTGCACTACACATATGGTTGGACCCACACATTCCTGGACCCAATCTCAGCACTCTGGTGCAAAAAACTGTCATCTTGCTTCTAACTTGCAGAGTGGAGATGCCTTATAAACTGTACTCATTTCCGTGCTATGCTCACCATTGGTATGTATGGAGGCTAACATTGTGTTCCCAAGTTTTGTGAAGGTGGGTAAAGCTTTGCTCCAGTACATAAAGGGGATCACACACATTCCTGGGGCAAATCTCAACACTCTGGTGCAACTTTCATCTAACTTCTAGTTAGAAGAGTGGAGAAGCATTATAAAGTGGACTCAGTTCTGTGCTATACTCATCGTTGGCATCTATGGAGGCGGAAGTTGTGTTCCCATGAGTATGCAATACTCATTTGGTGCAATATGCTAACGCATCTAAACATACATTCCTGAGGCCAATCTCAATACTCTGGTGCAACAAACTTTCTGCGTTCTATTTACTATTCATGTCTATGGAGGCTTATATGGGTTCCCCTGAAGGTGGGAGACTGTTTTGTGCAATACACCTATGGTTCTACTCAGTGATGGGCACCAGCAAGTTCGCACCTACTCTATAGAACCGGTTGTTAATGAAAGATACATATAAAGTTTAAAAATAGCCATTTAAAAGTGGCTGCCAGATGGGCATAGAACCGGTTGTTAATTTCTTTGAATCCCATCACTGCACAGCCTGAGGAGGCTTTGCAGGAGGGAAGGAGGCAGGTGCTCCCCCCACCCCTTAGGTAAATGGCAAGTCCTTCACACAGTACGGTATCCTTTCTGAAGGACTGGCCATTCACTTCAGAGATCACTGTTTATCTCAGACATCATGGTATTCACCTCAGAAATCATGACATTATTCTCAGAAATCAGTCTCCAAAATCATAACAACCAAATCAGAAATAATGACGTTTTCCTCAGGAATCACTCAAAAATCATGATATTCACCTCAGAAATCATGGCATTTGTCTCAGAAATCAGTTTCAGCAATCGTGGCACATCAGAAGGCACTCAAAAATCATGGCATTAATCTCAGAAATCACTGTTTGTCTCAGAAATCATAACATTTACCTCAAAAATTATGATATTCACCTCAGAAATCATGACATTTTTCTCAGAAATCTGTTTCAGCAATCATGACACATCAGAAGGCACTCAGAAATCATGGCATTAATCTCAGAAATCACTGTTTGTCTCAGAAATCATAACATTTACCTCAAAAATCATGATATTCACCTCAGAAATCATGGCATTTGTCTCAGAAATCAGTTTCAGCAATCATGACACATCAGAAGGCACTCAAAAATCATGGCATTAATCTCAGAAAACACTGTCTCAGAAATCATAACATTTACCTCAGAAATCATGATATTCACCTCAGAAATCATGGCATTTGTCTCAGAAATCAGTTTCAGCAATGACACCTCAGAAGGTACTCAAAAATCATGGCATTAATCTCAGAAAACACTGTTTGTCTCAGAAATCAACACCATTTACCTCAGAAATCATGATATTCACCTCAGAAATCATGGCATTTGTCTCAGAAATCAGTTTCAGCAATCATTTCACCTCAGATGTCACCCAAAAACATTCAGAAATACAATTTCAGAAATCACTTTGTCTCAGAAACCATGACATACACCTCAGAAATATGACACACTCAGAAATCACTGTCTCAGAAATTATCATATTTCTGAAATCATGCAGCAAGACTGTATCTACCATATCACCTTTGAAAAGATCTCACAAAAAAATCAGTTTCAGAGTTCATTGCACATAGTTTTGTGACTGGAGTTTTAATAGTTTTAATGGAGTGCATAGTTTTAATGCACCAATGCATCAATGGCATTAGAAAAAAACCACGAGGGGTATTTTCAAAACTTATTATACAGCCAGTTCAGTCAGCAATGTGTTCTGTTTTTCTATACAAATCTCAGTCAAAATTGTTTGTAGCAATACTATAGCAACAAATTTAAATGCAGATAAACAAGATATTAAAATTACTAGTGAAAACGTACCCAAGTTGTGGGAATGAAATTCCCCCATATGCCATCCCCCCATGGTGCATCAACCCCCCATGTGATCCACCCCCATGCACAACATCGCCCATGTTCATCCACCCCATTTGCATCACCCCCCTTTTCACATCATCCACTCTATGCGCACCAACACCTATGCGCATCAACCCCCATGCTCATCAACCCCCCAGGTGCAACAAATCCCCATGTGCAACATCCCCTATGTTCATCCACCCCATATGCATCATCCCCCTATGCACATCATCCCCATATGTACATCATCCCCCTGTGCATCAACCTTCCATGCACAACATCCCCCACATGCAGTGTCCCTCCATGCTCATCAACCACCCATGTGTATCAATCCTCCATGCGCATCAACCCTCTGTGTGTATCAGTCCCCCATGCGCATCAACCCCCATGTGCATCATTCCTCCATGCACAACATCCCCGTGCGCATCATTTCCCCATGTGCAACAACCCCCCATGTACAACATCTCCCATGCACATCAACCTCCCAATGTGCATCAACACCTCAATGCACATCCTTCCCCCAATGTACATCAACCCCACATGCACATCACCTATCCAATGTCCATCACCTCACCATGCATATCATCTCCCCATGTGCATCATCTCCCCATGTGCAACCCCTTCCTCCAAACATCCCCCCCAGTGCACAAGCATCAAATTGGCTGGAGGTTGGTCAGTGTTCCATGTTAAGTATAGGACAAAAACATGTTGCATCCCTTTTCAGCCCCTTAAGTGTTAAATTTCTCCACATTGGTGCTTGGTGGGTGTTGATGTGACAGAAGGAAGACCCTCCCTAAATTTCATGCTCCTAGGTCTGGAGGTTGGGGCAGAGCATCCCTCAGTCAGGGATTCTTCAATGGAAGAAGAAAGGAAAAGGGAGGAAAACGCATTGTACCCCATTTTACCCCCTTCTGGTTGGAATTTCCAAAAAATGGTTCTTCGTGGGTCCCTCTGTCACGGAAGGAACACCCTCCCCAAATTTTACACTTCTAGGCCCAGGGGAGGATGCTGCACATGGGGGACTGATGTGCATGGGGGTTGATGCACATGGGGGATTGATGCACATGGGGGACTGATGTGCATGGGGAGATGATGCACATGGATAATGTTGTGCATGGAGGATGTTGCGCATGGCGGAATGAGGCACATGGGGGTTGATGAGCATGGGGTTGGTGCACATGGGGGTTAAATATTTATTTAAGAATATTTACTATTTTTAATATTATTTAAGAATATTTACTGTGATACTAATGGAAAGTTGAAAACCTTTGTTCTTGTTTTGTTTTAAAAACCTGGTCCCTCAACTTCTGGGAATAGTGAGCTTTACATGGTGACAGATCGTTGCTAAATGTGAAAATAAAAACACTTTCATATATATCAAAATAAAACAAATTTACATAGCTATAATTTAAAAAAATTAATGTAACATACGTATCAATTGCACAAGTCAAAAAGAACCAATATGACCTTGGTTTCAGTAAAGAAAGCTATTTTTTGAGTTAAAAGTGAATCAGTGGGAAACAACTGCTAGAAGACAGTGAATCTCTGCATCTTTGGTTTTGTTTCCAGGTATCTTCACTCTGCTAGTTAGAAGTTAGACGAAAGTTTGTTGCAAAAGACAATTGAGATAAGGCACCAGGAATGTCTGTGTGGAGACATGTGGAGGCATATATGCATCAAAAAAGCATCATCCACCTTCATGGACCATGGAAACACAATATCAGCCTCCATAAACGCCTATGGTGAGTATAAGAACAGAAATGTAAGGGGGCTCCTATCATCATGTAACCCTAACACTAACGCTAACCCTAAAATGGGACCAGTAGTGAATATTGCTTAGAAACATGTCCATGTTATAAAGCATCTCCTCTCTTCTAGACAGATGCTAGATGGACTTTTGTAGCACCAGAGTGTTGAGATCGGCCCCATCAATATGTGTGTAGTCAAATTAGCCTATTGAACTAAGGGGGGCTCCTATGATCATGTAACCCTAACCATAACCCTAATTTGGGGCCAGTGGTGAATATTGCTTAGATATATTATATCTTTCATAATGCATCTCCTCTCTTATAGATAGATAGAAGTGGAAGATTGGAGATGCATTTTAAACTGCACTCATTTCTTTGATGTTTTTGCCAATGGCCACTATGGAGTCTCATTTTGATTGCTCACGTTCCATGATTGTAGGAAACTCTTTTGTGCGACAAGCTTATGGAAGCACACAAACATTACAGTGCCATATCTCAGCACTCTGGTGTAAGAGATTTTCATCTAGTTCCTATGTGCAAGAGAGGAGATGCATTATAAAGTGCACTCTTAGCTATTTTGACCATTGGCCACTATGGAGTCCATAATTGATTTCACATGTTCCATGATGGTAAAAAATTATTTCTTCCGACAAACTTATGGAAGCACACACATTACGTACAAGAGAGGAGATGCATTATATAGTGCACTCATTTCTAAGCTATTTTGACCATTGGCAACTATGCAGTCTAAAATTGATTAGAAATGAGTGCTAGATGAACGTTTATTGCACCAGAGTGTTGAGATATGGCACTGTAATGTGTGTGTGTTTCCTTAAGTTTGTCAGAAGAATGAATTTTTTTAAAATCATGGAACATGTGAAATCATTTTGGCCAATGGTCAAAATAGCTTAGAAAAGAGTGCACTTTTTAATGCATCTCCACTCTTGCACTTAGGAGCTAGATGAAAGTCTCTTACACCAGAGTGTGGAGATATGGCACTGTAATGTGTGTGTGCTTCCATAAGCTTGTCGCACGAAAGAGTTTCCTGCAATCATGGAACGTGAGCAATCACAATGAGACTCCATAGTGGCCAATGGCAAAAACATCATAGAAATTAGTGCAGTTTAAAATGCATCTCCACTCTTGCACTTAGATGAAAGATAAAAGTTTCTTGATTCAGATTGCTGAGATGTGGCCCTGTAATGTGTGTGTGGTTCCATAAGCTTGAAGGATGAAAGGATTTCCTACAATCATGGAACATGTGAAATTAATTATCACCCATGGCGCAGAATAAGTACACGGAGGCAGATGTGGAAGTAAAGGGCCACTTTATTAACTATTTTAACATCAATAAAAACGGGACTGCTAACAAAGTCGTGCTGGTAACTACAAAAATAGGGATGGGCGAAAGCCTGGCTCAGGTAACACCCCACTCAGGAGGTGCCCTCCAACGCCAACAGGGTTGAGATGGCTGGGCGCTTGGCCAACCAGTTGCCCAGTTGATCAAGCCTATATTAATTCCCAGGTACAGGGCTAGCCGCATAGGCCTATGTCCAGTCCGGTAGCACTAGCCCCGCTATGCATCACCCTGATCCTTGCCATCTCAGGCAGTCACCAATGGCCTATCCTGCCTATTCCAGCACAACATCTGCCACACGGGGAACCTGTCTAGAACATGGTTCCACTGCCCCATAAAACAGTAAAGCAGTCCCCTGATCAAAATACCCCTGCAAAGCTTGGGCCGTAAGATGCACCCCATTGGTGTGTAAAAAATATGGGGGCAGTTGCCAATAAAAGATAAGGATGGCAGGCAACGATCCCTCAATACTGATCACAAGCATGCCACTCAAGCATGCGCCCTCTCAAGGGTGAGATCAACTCAACACAAGCCTGGCCCCACACCCCATTCATCGTGAAAGAAAAGGGTAACCAGGTTAAAAAGACGATGACATCCAATCAATGCCCACAGTGAGGCATCCAACATCCAGGCTTTAATCATGCTGTTCACAGTGGACCAAAACATATGGAAAAGGGTTGCCCTGCCAAAATTCCTTCACAACCAGGGGCAACTGACCCCACCCTCCTATCTGCCCAAAACATACAGCCTTAATGCCCAAGACATACAGACTTGAGGCCCAGACTGAAACAGATTCTGCCACCAGAAGGCCACTGCCCAAACAGCAAAGGATGGAGTGACGAACACACGAATCAAATTTAGACTGCATAGTGGCCAATAATAAAAAAAACTTAGAAATGAGTGCACTTTATAATGCATCACCACACTTCTACGTAGGTGCAAATGAACATTTATTGCACCAGAGTGTTCAGATATGGCACTGTAATGTGTGTGTGCTTCCATGATTGTAGGAAACCCTTTCTTCTTCTTTCTTCTATAATGCACCTCCACTCTTGTACGTAGGTGCTAGGTGAACGTTTATTGCACCAGAGTTTTGAGATGTGGCACTGTAATGTGTGTGGGCTTCCATAAGTTTGTCTCACAAAAGAGTTTCCTACCGTCATGGAACGTGAGCAATGGCAATGAGACTCCATAGTGGCCATTGGTAAAAACATCATAGAAATTTTTGTAGTTTAAAGTGCATCTCCACTCTTGACAGTAGGTGATAGATGAACATTTATTGCACCAGAGTGTTGAGATATGGTACTGTAATGTGTGTGTGCTTCTATAAGCTCGAAGCACGAAAGGGTTTCCTATAATCATGGATATTTGATAATTTTGAGATATGTGACCATAATCTGCGTGGGCTTCCATAAGTTTGTCTCACAAAAGGGTTTCCTGCAGTCATGGAACGTGAGCAATCACAATAAGACTCCATAGTGTCCATTGGCAAAAACATCATAGAAATGAGTGTAATTTAAAATGAATTTCCACTCTTGACAGGAGCTAGATGAAAGTTTCTTACACCAGAGTGTTGAGATATGGCACTGTAATGTGTGTGTGCTTCCATGATAGTAGGAAACCCTTTCTTCTTCTTTCTTCTATAATGCACCTCCACTCTTGTACGTAGATGCTAGAAGAACGTTTATTGCACCAGAGTGTTGAGATATGGCACTGTAATGTGTGTGAGCTTCTATAAGTTTGTCGAAAGAAAGAAATTTTCACAATCATGCAACATGTGATATCAATTTTAGACTGCATAGTGGCCAATGGTCAAAATAGCTTAGAAATGAGTGCATAACGCATTTCCACTCTTGTACGTAGGTGCTAGATGAACGTTTATTGCATCAGAGTTTTAAGATTAGGTACTGTAATGTGCGTGTGCTTCCATGATTGTAGGAAACCCTTTCTTCTTCTTTCTTCCATAATGCATCTCCACTCTTGCACGTAGGTGGTAGATGAACGTTTATTGCACCAGAGTGATGAGATACTGCACTGTAATGTGTGTGTGTTTCCATAAGCTTGAAGCACGAAAGGGTTTCCTATAATCATGGAACATGAGCAATCGCAATGAGACTCCATAGCGGCCATTGGGAAAAACACCATAGAAATTAATGTAGTTTAAAATGCATTTCCACTCTTAAATGTGACCTAAAGAGCTAGATGAACATTTCTTACACCAGAGTGTTGAAATATGGGACAGTAATGTGTGTGTGCTTCCATAAGCTCGAAGCACGAAAGGTTTTCTACAATCATGGAACATGAGTAATTGCAATGAGACTCCATAGTGGCCATTGGGAAAAACACCATAGAAATTAGTGTAGTTTAAAATGCGTCTCCACTCTTGACCTAAGGAGCTAGATGAAAGTTTCTTACACCAGAGTGTTGAGATATGGGACTGTAATGTGTGTGTGCTTCCATGATTGCAGGAAACCCTTTCTTCTTCTTTCTTCTATAATGCACCTCCATTCTTGTACGTAGGTGCTAGATGAACATTGATTGCACCAGGGTTTTGAGATATGTGACTGTAATGTGTGTGGGCTTCCATGATTGTAGGAAACCCTTTCTTCGTCTTTCTTCCATAATGCATCTCCACTCTTGCACGTAGGTGGTAGATGAACGTTTATTGCATGTTTATAAAATAGCTTAGAAATGAGTGCATTTTATAATGCATCCTAATGTGTAGGATTCCACGATCATGGAACATGTGAAATCAATTTTAGACTGCATAGTGGCCAATAGTCAAAGCTTAGAAATGAGTGCACTTTAGAACGCATCTCCACTTTTGTACGTAGGTGCTAGATGAACGTTTATTACAACAGAGTTTTTAGATATGGGACTGTAAAGTGTATGGGCTTCCATAAGTTTGTCTCAGAAAAGGATTTCCTACCGTAATGGAACGTGAGTAATGGCAATGAGACTCCATAGTGGCCATTGGCAAAAACATCATAGAAATGAGTGTAGGTTAAAATGCATCTCCACTCTTGACCTTAGGAGATAGATGAAAGTTGAGATATGGGACAGTCATCTGTGTGTGCTTCTATAATTGTAGGAAACACTTTCTTCTTCTTTCTTCTGTAATGCACCTCCACTCTTGTACGTAGATGCTAGATAAACGTTTATAGCACCAGAGTGTTAAGATATGGCACTGTAATGTATGTGTACTTCCATGAGCTTGAAGCACGAAAGGGGTTCCTACAATCATGGAACATGAGCAATCGCAATGAGACCCCATAGTGGCCATTGGCAAAAACATCATAGAATTGAGTGTACTTTAAAATGCATCTCCACTCTTGACCAAAGGAGCTAGATGAAAGTTTCTTGCACCAGAGTTCTGAAATATGGCACTGTAATGTTTTGTAATTGTGCTTCCATGATTGTAGGAAACCCTTTCTTCTTCGTTCTTCTATAATGCACCTCCACTCTTGTACGTAGATGCTAGATGAACGTTTATTGCACCAGAGTGTTGAGATATGGCACTGTAATGTGTGTGTGCTTCCATGATTGTAAGAAACTCTTTTTTCTTCTTTCATCTATAATGCACCTCCACTCTTGTAACTAGGTGCTAGGTTGAACGTTTATTGCACCTGAGTGTAGAGATATGGCACTGTGATGTTTGTGAGCTTCCATAAGTTTGTCGGAAGAAAGAATTTTTCACAATAATGGAACATGTGAAATCTATTTTAGACTGCATAGTGGCCAATAGTCAAAATAGCTTAGAAATGAGTGCACTTCATAAGGCATCTCCACTCTTGACCTTAGGAGCTGGATGAAAGTTTCTTGCACCAGAGTGTTGAGATATGGCACTGTAATGAATGTGTACTTCCATGATTGTAGGAAACCCTTTCTTCTTCTTTCTTCTGTAATGCACATCTACGCTTGTACCTATGAGCTAGGTGAAGCTTTATTGCACCAGAGTGTTGAGATATGGCACTGTAATGTGTGTGAGCTTCTATAAGTTTGTCGGAAGAAAGAATTTTTTACAATCATGGAACATGTGATATCAATTTTAGACTGCATAGTGGCCAATGATAAAAATAGATTAGAAATGAGTGCACTTCATAACGCATCTCCACTCTTGTACGTAGGTGCTAGATGAACGTTTATTGCACCAGAGTTTTGAGATATGATACTGTAATGTGTGTGTGCTTCCATGATTGTAGGAAACCCTTTCTTCTTCTTTCGTCTATAATGCACCTCCACTCTTGTAAGTAGGTGCTAGGTGAACGTTTATTGCACCAGAGTGTAGGGATATGGCACTGTAATGTTTGTGAGCTTCCATGATTGTAGGAAACCCTTTCTTCTTCTTTCTTCCATAATGCATCTCCACACTTGCACGTAGGTAGTAGATGAAAGTTTATTGCACCAGAGTGATGAGATATGGCACTGTAATGTATGTGTGCTTCCATAAGCTTGAAGCACAAAAGGGCTTCCTACAATCATGGAACATGAGCAATCGCAATGAGAATCCATAGTGGCCATTGGTAAAAAAATCATAGAACTTAGTTTAAAATGCATCTCCACTCTTGACCTTAGGAGCTAAATGAAACTTTCTTACACAAGCGGGTTGAGATATGGCACTGTAATGTTTGTGTGCTACCTTGTTTATAGGAAACTCTTTCTTCTTCTTTCGTCTCTAATGCACCTCCACTCTTGTAAGTAGGTGCTAGGTGAACGTTTATTGCACCAGAGTGTAGAGATATGGCAGTCTAATGTGTGTGTGCTTCCATAAGCTCGAAGCACAAAAGGGTTTCCTACAATCATGGCACATGAGCAATCGCAATGAGACTCCATAGTGGCCATTGGCAAAAACATCATAGAATTGAGTGTAGTTTAAAATGCATCACCACTCTTGACCTTAGGAGCTAAATGAAACTTTCTTACACAAGCGTGTTGAGATATGGCACTGTAATGTGTGTGTGCTACCTTGTTGGTAGGAAACTCTTTCTTCTTCTTTCGTCTCTAATGCACCTCCACTCTTGTAAGTAGGTGCTAGGTTGAACGTTTATTGCACCAGAGTGTAGAGATATGGCACTGTAATGTGTGTGAGCTTCCATAAGTTTGTCGGAAGAATTTTTCACAATCATGGAACATGTGAAATCTATTTTAGACTGCATAGTGGCCAATGGTCAAAATAGCTTAGAAATGAGTGCACTTCATAAGGCATCTCCACTCTTGACCTTAGGAGCTAGATGAAAGTTTCTTGCACCAGAGTGTTGTGATATGGCACTGCAATGAATGTGTACTTCCATGAGTGTAGGAAACCCTTTCTTCTTCTTTCTTCTATAATGCACCTCCACTCTTGTACGTAGTTGCTAGATGAACGTTTATTGCACCAAAGTGTTGAAATATGGCAGTCTAATGTGTGTGTGCTTCCATAAGCTCGAAGCACAAAAGGGTTTCCTACAATCATGGAAAAATGAGCAATCGCAATGAGACTCCATAGTGGCCATTGGCAAAAACATCATAGAAATGAGTGTAGTTTAAAATGCATCTCCACTCTTGACCTTAGGAGCTAGATGAACGTTTATTGCACCAGAGTGTTGAGATATGGCACTGTAACGTGTGTGAGCTTCTATAGGTTTGTCAGAAGAAAGAATTTTTCACAATAATGGAACATGTGATATCAATTTTAGACTGCATAGTGGCCAATGGTCAAAAAAGCTTAGAAATGAGTGCATTTTATAATGCACCTCGACTCCTGTATGTAGGTGCTAGATGAACATTTATTGACCAGAGCGTTGAGATATGGCACTGTAATGTGTGTGGGCTTCCATAAGTTTGTCTCACAAAAGGGTTTCCTACAATAATGGAACATGAGCAATCGCAATAAGACTCCATAGTGGCCATTGGTAAAAATATCATAGAACTGACTGTAGTTTAAAATGCATCTCCACTCTTCACCTTAGGAGCTAGATGAAAGTTTCTTACACCAGAGTGTTGAGATATGGGACTGTAATGTGTGTGTGCCTCCATGATTGTAGGAAACACTTCCTTCTTCTTTCTTCTATAATGCACCTCCACTCTTGTACGTAGGTGCTAGGTGAAAGTTTATTGCACCAGAGTGTTGAGATACAGGACTGTAATGTGTGTGAGCTTCTATAAGTTTGTCGGAAGAAAGAATTTTTTACAATCATGCAACATGTGGTATCAATTTTAGACTGCACAGTGGCCAATGGTCAAAATAGCTTAGAAATGAGTGTATAACGCATCTCCACTCTTGTACGTAGGTGCTAGATGAACGTTTATTGCATCAGAGTTTTAAGATTAGGTACTGTAATGTGTGTGTGCTTCCATGATTGTAGGAAACCCTTTCTTCTTCTTTCTTCCATAATGCATCTCCACTCTTGCACGTAGGTGGTAGATGAACGATTATTGCACCAGAGTGATGAGATACTGCACCGTCTGTGCTTCCATAAGCTCGAAGGTGCTAGGTGAAAGTTTATTGCACCAGAGTGTTGAGATACGGGACTGTAATGTGTATGTGCTTCCATGATTGTAGGAAACACTTCCTTCTTCTTTCTTCTATAATGCACCTCCACTCTTGCACGTAGGTGCTAGGTGAAAGTTTATTGCACCAGAGTGTTGAGATATGGGACTGTAACGTGTGTGTGCTTCCATGATTGTAGGAATCCCTTTCTTCTTTTTTCTTCTATAATGCACCTCCACTCTTCTACGTAGTTGCTAGTTGAAAGTTTATTGCACCAGAGTGTTGAGATATGGGACTGTAAAGTGTGTGTTCTTCCATGATTGTAGGAAACCCTTTCTTCTTTTTTCTTCTATATTGCACCTCCAGTCTTGTACGTAGGTGCTAGGTGAACGTTTCTTGCACCAGAGTGTTGAGATACAGGACTGTAATGTGTGTGAGCTTCTATAAGATTGTCGGAAGAAAGAATTTTTTACAATCATGGAACCTGATTCTATTGTGGCCATTAATAAAGACATCATGCAAATGAGTGCATATTATAATGCATCTCCACTCTTGACAGTAGGTGCTAGATAAAGATTTATTGCACCAGAGTGTTGAGATATGGTACTGTAATGTGTGTGTGCTTCCATGATTGTAGGAAACCCTTTCTTCTTCGTTCTTCTATAATGCACCTCCACTCTTGTACGTAGATGCTTGATGAACGTTTATTGCACCAGAGTGTTGAGATATGGGACTGTAATGTGTGTGTACTTCCATGATTGTAGGAAACCCTTCCTTCTTCTTTCTTCTATCATGCAAATCCATTCTTGTAAGTAGGTGCTAGGTGAACGTTTTGCACCAGAGCGTTGCGCTATGGCACTGTAATGGGTGTGTGCTTGAATGATTGTAGGAATCCCTTTCTTCTTTTTTCTTCTATAATGCACCTCCACTCTTCTACGTACTTGCTAGTTGAACGTTTATTGCACCAGTGTTGAGATATGGCACTGTAATGTGTGTGTGCCTCCATGATTGTAGGAAACCCTTTCTTCTTCTTTCTTCTATATTGCACCTCCAGTCTTGTACGTAGGTGCTAGGTGAACGTTTATTGCACCAGAGTGTTGAGATACAGGACTGTAATGTGTGTGAGCTTCTATAAGTTTGTCGGAAGAAAGAATTTTTTACAATCATGCAACATGTGGTATCAATTTTAGACTGCACAGTGGCCAATGGTCAAAATAGCTTAGAAATGAGTGTATAACGCATCTCCACTCTTGTACGTAGGTGCTAGATGAACGTTTATTGCATCAGAGTTTTAAGATTAGGTACTGTAATGTGTGTGTGCTTCCATGATTGTAGGAAACCCTTTCTTCTTCTTTCCTCCATAATGCATCTCCACTCTTGCACGTAGGTGGTAGATGAACGATTATTGCACCAGAGTGATGAGATACTGCACCGTCTGTGCTTCCATAAGCTCGAAGGTGCTAGGTGAAAGTTTATTGCACCAGAGTGTTGAGATACGGGACTGTAATGTGTATGTGCTTCCATGATTGTAGGAAACACTTCCTTCTTCTTTCTTCTATAATGCACCTCCACTCTTGCACGTAGGTGCTAGGTGAAAGTTTATTGCACCAGAGTGTTGAGATATGGGACTGTAACGTGTGTGTGCTTCCATGATTGTAGGAATCCCTTTCTTCTTTTTTCTTCTATAATGCACCTCCACTCTTCTACGTAGTTGCTAGTTGAAAGTTTATTGCACCAGAGTGTTGAGATATGGGACTGTAAAGTGTGTGTTCTTCCATGATTGTAGGAAACCCTTTCTTCTTTTTTCTTCTATATTGCACCTCCAGTCTTGTACGTAGGTGCTAGGTGAACGTTTCTTGCACCAGAGTGTTGAGATACAGGACTGTAATGTGTGTGAGCTTCTATAAGTTTGTCGGAAGAAAGAATTTTTTACAATCATGGAACCTGATTCTATTGTGGCCATTAATAAAGACATCATGCAAATGAGTGCATATTATAATGCATCTCCACTCTTGACAGTAGGTGCTAGATAAAGATTTATTGCACCAGAGTGTTGAGATATGGTACTGTAATGTGTGTGTACTTCCATGATTGTAGGAAACCCTTTCTTCTTCGTTCTTCTATAATGCACCTCCACTCTTGTACGTAGATGCTTGATGAATGTTTATTGCACCAGAGTGTTGAGATATGGGACTGTAATGTGTGTGTACTTCCATGATTGTAGGAAACCCTTCCTTCTTCTTTCTTCTATCATGCAAATCCATTCTTGTAAGTAGGTGCTAGGTGAACGTTTTGCACCAGAGCGTTGCGCTATGGCACTGTAATGGGTGTGTGCTTGAATGATTGTAGGAATCCCTTTCTTCTTTTTTCTTCTATAATGCACCTCCACTCTTCTACGTACTTGCTAGTTGAACGTTTATTGCACCAGTGTTGAGATATGGCACTGTAATGTGTGTGTGCTTCCATGATTGTAGGAAACCCTTTCTTCTTCTTTCTTCTATATTGCACCTCCAGTCTTGTACGTAGGTGCTAGGTGAACGTTTATTGCACCAGAGTGTTGAGATACGGGACTGTAATGTGTGTGTGCTTCCATGATTGTAGGAAACACTTCCTTCTTCTTTCTTCTATAATGAACCTCCACTCTTGCACGTAGGTGCTAGGTGAAAGTTTATTGCACCAGAGTGTTGAGATATGGGACTGTAACGTGTGTGTGCTTCCATGATTGTAGGAATCCCTTTCTTCTTTTTTCTTCTATAATGCACCTCCACTCTTCTACGTATTTGCTAGATTAACGTTTATTGCACCAGAGTGTTGAGATATGGCACTGTAATGTGTGTGAGCTTCTATAAGTTTGTCGGAAGAAAGAATTTTTCACAATCATGCAACATGGGATATCAATTTTAGACTGCATAGTGGCCAATGGTCAAAATAGCTTAGAAATGAGTGCATAACGCATCTCCACTCTTGAACGTAGGTGCTAGATGAACGTTTATTGCATCAGAGTTTTAAGATTAGGTACTGTAATGTGTGTGTGCTTCCATGATTGTAGGAAACCCTTTCTTCTTCTTTCTTCCATAATGCATCTCCACTCTTGCACGTAGGTGGTAGATGAACGTTTATTGCACCAGAGTGATGAGATACTGCACTGTAATGTGTGTGTGTTTCCATAAGCTTGAAGCACGAAAGGGTTTCCTATAATCATGGAACATGAGCAATCGCAATGAGACTCCATAGTAGCCATTGGGAAAAACACCATAGAAATTAATGTAGTTTAAAATGCATCTCCACTCTTGACCTAAAGAACTAGATGAAAATTTCTTACACCAGAGTGTTGAAATATGGGACTGTAATGTGTGTGTGCTTCCATGATTGTAGGAAACACTTCCATCTTCTTTCTTCTACCATGCAAATCCATTCTTGTAAGTAGGTGCTAGGTGAACGTTTTGCACCAGAGCGTTGCGCTATGGCACTGTAATAGGTGTGTGCTTCCATGATTGTAGGAAACCATTCCTTCTTCTGTCTCTTCTAATGCACCTCCCCTCTTGTACGTAGGTGCTAGGTGAAAGTTTATTGCACCAGAGTGTTGAGATACGGGACTGTAATGTTTGTGTGCTTCCATGATTGTAGGAAACACTTCCTTCTTCTTTCTTCTATAATGCACCACTCTTGCACGTAGGTGCTAGGTGAAAGTTAATTGCACCAGAGTGTTGAGATATGGGACTGTAATGTGTGTCTGCTTCCATAAGCTCGAAGCACAAAAGGGTTTCCTACAATCATGGAACGTGAGCAATCGCAATGAGACTCCATAGTGGCCATTGGGAAAAACACCATAGAAATTAGTGTAGTTTAAAATGCATCTCCACTCTTGACCTAAGGAGCTAGATGAAAGTTTCTTACACCAGAGTGTTGAGATATGGGACTGTAATGTGTGTGTGCTTCCATGATTGTAGGAAACCTTTCCTTCTTCTTTCTTCTATCATGCAAATCCATTCTTGTAAGTAGGTGCTAGGTGAACGTTTTGCACCAGAGCGTTTCGCTATGGCACTCTAATGGGTGTGTGCTTCCATGATTGTAGGAAACCATTCCTTCTTCTGTCTCCTCTAATGCACCTCCACTCTTGTACGTAGGTGCTAGGTGAAAGTTTATTGCACCAGAGTGTTGAGATACGGGACTGTAATGTGTGTGTGCTTCCATGATTGTAGGAAACCCTTTCTTCTTTTTTCTTCTATATTGCACCTCCAGTCTTGTACGTAGGTGCTAGGTGAACGTTTCTTGCACCAGAGTGTTGAGATACAGGACTGTAATGTGTGTGAGCTTCTATAAGTTTGTCGGAAGAAAGAATTTTTTACAATCATGGAACCTCATTCTATTGTGGCCATTAATAAAGACATCATGCAAATGAGTGCATATTATAATGCATCTCCACTCTTGACAGTAGGTGCTAGATAAAGATTTATTGCACCAGAGTGTTGAGATATGGTACTGTAATGTGTGTGTGCTTCCATGATTGCAGGAAACCCTTTCTTCTTCTTTCTTCCATAATGCACCTCCATTCTTGTACGTAAGTGCTAGATGAACATTGATTGCACCAGAGTTTTGAGATATGTGACCGTAATGTGTGTGGGCTTTCATAAGTTTGTCTCACAAAAGGGTTTCCTGCAGTCATGGAACGTGAGCAATCACAATAAGACTCCATAGTGGCCATTGGCAAAAACATCATAGAAATGAGTGTAATTTAAAATGAATCTCCACTCTTGACAGGAGCTAGATGAAAGTTTCTTACACCAGAGTGTTGAGATATGGCACTGTAATGTGTGTGTGCTTCCATGATTGTAGGAAACCCTTTCTTCTTCTTTCTTCTATAATGCACCTCCACTCTTGTACGTAGATGCTAGATGAACGTTTATTGCACCAGAGTGTTGAGATATGGCACTGTAATGTGTGTGAGCTTCTATAGGTTTGTCAGAAGAAAGAATTTTTCACAATAATGGAACATGTGATATCAATTTTAGACTGCATAGTGGCCAATGGTCAAAAAAGCTTAGAAATGAGTGCATTTTATAATGCACCTCGACTCCTGTATGTAGGTGCTAGATGAACATTTATTGACCAGAGCGTTGAGATATGGCACTGTAATGTGTGTGGGCTTCCATAAGTTTGTCTCACAAAAGGGTTTCCTACAATAATGGAACATGAGCAATCGCAATGAGACTCCATAGTGGCCATTGGTAAAAATATCATAGAACTGAGTATAGTTTAAAATGCATCTCCACTCTTGACCTTAGGAGCTAGATGAAACATTCTTACACCAGAGTGTTGAGATATGGCACTGTAATGTGTGTGTGATTCCATGACTGTAGGAAAGCCTTATTTCTTCTTTCTTCTATAATGCACCTCCACTCTTGTACCGAGGTGCTAGATGAACGTTTATTGCACCAGAGTGTTGAGATATGGCACTGTAATGTGGGTGAGCTTCCATAAGTTTATCGAAAGAAATAATTTTTCAAAATCATTGAACATGTGATATCAGTTTTAGACTGCATAGTGGCCAATGGTCAAAATAGCTTAGAAATGAGTGCATTTTATAATGCACCTCGATTCTTGTATGTAGGTGCTAGATGAACATTTATTGACCAGAGCGTTGAGATATGGCACTGTAATGTGTGTGGGCTTCCATAAGTTTGTCTCACAAAAGGGTTTCCTACAATAATGGAACATGAGCAATCGCAATAAGACTCCATAGTGGCCATTGGTAAAAATATCATAGAACTGACTGTAGTTTAAAATGCATCTCCACTCTTCACCTTAGGAGCTAGATGAAAGTTTCTTACACCAGAGTGTTGAGATATGGGACTGTAATGTGTGTGTGCCTCCATGATTGTAGGAAACACTTCCTTCTTCTTTCTTCTATAATGCACCTCCACTCTTGTACGTAGGTGCTAGGTGAAAGTTTATTGCACCAGAGTGTTGAGATACAGGACTGTAATGTGTGTGAGCTTCTATAAGTTTGTCGGAAGAAAGAATTTTTTACAATCATGCAACATGTGGTATCAATTTTAGACTGCACAGTGGCCAATGGTCAAAATAGCTTAGAAATGAGTGTATAACGCATCTCCACTCTTGTACGTAGGTGCTAGATGAACGTTTATTGCATCAGAGTTTTAAGATTAGGTACTGTAATGTGTGTGTGCTTCCATGATTGTAGGAAACCCTTTCTTCTTCTTTCTTCCATAATGCATCTCCACTCTTGCACGTAGGTGGTAGATGAACGTTTATTGCACCAGAGTGATGAGATACTGCACCGTCTGTGCTTCCATAAGCTCGAAGCACGAAAGGGTTTCCTATAATAATGGAACATGAGCAATCGCAATGAGACTCCATAGTGGCCATTGGGAAAAACACCATAGAAATTAGTGTAGTTTAAAATGCAACTCCACTCTTGACCTAAGGAGCTAGATGAAAGTTTCTTACACCAGAGTGTTGAGATATGGGACTGTAATGTGTGTGTGCTTCCATGATTGTAGGAAACCCTTCCTTCTTCTTTCTTCTATCATGCAAATCCATTCTTGTAAGTAGGTGCTAGGTGAATGTTTTGCACCAGAGGGTTGCGCTATGGCACTGTAACGGGTGTGTGCTTCCATGATTGTAGGAAACCATTCCTTCTTCTGTCTCCTATAATGCACCTCCACTCTTGTACGTAGGTGCTAGGTGAAAGTTTATTGCACCAGAGTGTTGAGATACGGGACTGTAATGTGTATGTGCTTCCATGATTGTAGGAAACACTTCCTTCTTCTTTCTTCTATAATGCACCTCCACTCTTGCACGTAGGTGCTAGGTGAAAGTTTATTGCACCAGAGTGTTGAGATATGGGACTGTAACGTGTGTGTGCTTCCATGATTGTAGGAATCCCTTTCTTCTTTTTTCTTCTATAATGCACCTCCACTCTTCTACGTAGTTGCTAGGTGAAAGTTTATTGCACCAGAGTGTTGAGATATGGGACTGTAAAGTGTGTGTTCTTCCATGATTGTAGGAAACCCTTTCTTCTTTTTTCTTCTATATTGCACCTCCAGTCTTGTACGTAGGTGCTAGGTGAACGTTTCTTGCACCAGAGTGTTGAAATACAGGACTGTAATGTGTGTGAGCTTCTATAAGTTTGTCGGAAGAAAGAATTTTTTACAATCATGGAACCTGATTCTATTGTGGCCATTAATAAAGACATCATGCAAATGAGTGCATATTATAATGCATCTCCACTCTTGACAGTAGGTGCTAGATAAAGATTTATTGCACCAGAGTGTTGAGATATGGTACTGTAATGTGTGTGTGCTTCCATGATTGTAGGATACCCTTTCTTCTTCGTTCTTCTATAATGCACCTCCACTCTTGTACGTAGATGCTTGATGAACGTTTATTGCACCAGAGTGTTGAGATATGGGACTGTAATGTGTGTGTGCTTCCATGATTATAGGAAACCCTTCCTTCTTCTTTCTTCTATCATGCAAATCCATTCTTGTAAGTAGGTGCTAGGTGAACGTTTTGCACCAGAGCGTTGCGCTATGGCACTGTAATGGGTGTGTGCTTGAATGATTGTAGGAATCCCTTTCTTCTTTTTTCTTCTATAATGCACCTCCACTCTTCTACGTACTTGCTAGTTGAACGTTTATTGCACCAGTGTTGAGATATGGCACTGTAATGTGTGTGTGCTTCCATGATTGTAGGAAACCCTTTCTTCTTCTTTCTTCTATATTGCACCTCCAGTCTTGTACGTAGGTGCTAGGTGAACGTTTATTGCACCAGAGTGTTGAGATACGGGACTGTAATGTGTGTGTGCTTCCATGATTGTAGGAAACACTTCCTTCTTCTTTCTTCTATAATGAACCTCCACTCTTGCACGTAGGTGCTAGGTGAAAGTTTATTGCACCAGAGTGTTGAGATATGGGACTGTAACGTGTGTGTGCTTCCATGATTTTAGGAATCCCTTTCTTCTTTTTTCTTCTATAATGCACCTCCACTCTTCTACGTATTTGCTAGATTAACGTTTATTGCACCAGAGTGTTGAGATATGGCACTGTAATGTGTGTGAGCTTCTATAAGTTTGTCGGAAGAAAGAATTTTTCACAATCATGCAACATGGGATATCAATTTTAGACTGCATAGTGGCCAATGGTCAAAATAGCTTAGAAATGAGTGCATAACGCATCTCCACTCTTGAACGTAGGTGCTAGATGAACGTTTATTGCATCAGAGTTTTAAGATTAGGTACTGTAATGTGTGTGTGCTTCCATGATTGTAGGAAACCCTTTCTTCTTCTTTCTTCCATAATGCATCTCCACTCTTGCACGTAGGTGGTAGATGAACGTTTATTGCACCAGAGTGATGAGATACTGCACTGTAATGTGTGTGTGTTTCCATAAGCTTGAAGCACGAAAGGGTTTCCTACAATCATGGAACATGAGCAATCGCAATGAGACTCCATAGTAGCCATTGGGAAAAACACCATAGAAATTAATGTAGTTTAAAATGCATCTCCACTCTTGACCTAAAGAACTAGATGAAAATTTCTTACACCAGAGTGTTGAAATATGGGACTGTAATGTGTGTGTGCTTCCATGATTGTAGGAAACACTTCCATCTTCTTTCTTCTACCATGCAAATCCATTCTTGTAAGTAGGTGCTAGGTGAACGTTTTGCACCAGAGCGTTGCGCTATGGCACTGTAATAGGTGTGTGCTTCCATGATTGTAGGAAACCATTCCTTCTTCTGTCTCTTCTAATGCACCTCCCCTCTTGTACGTAGGTGCTAGGTGAAAGTTTATTGCACCAGAGTGTTGAGATACGGGACTGTAATGTTTGTGTGCTTCCATGATTGTAGGAAACACTTCCTTCTTCTTTCTTCTATAATGCACCACTCTTGCACGTAGGTGCTAGGTGAAAGTTAATTGCACCAGAGTGTTGAGATATGGGACTGTAATGTGTGTCTGCTTCCATAAGCTCGAAGCACAAAAGGGTTTCCTACAATCATGGAACGTGAGCAATCGCAATGAGACTCCATAGTGGCCATTGGGAAAAACACCATAGAAATTAGTGTAGTTTAAAATGCATCTCCACTCTTGACCTAAGGAGCTAGATGAAAGTTTCTTACACCAGAGTGTTGAGATATGGGACTGTAATGTGTGTGTGCTTCCATGATTGTAGGAAACCTTTCCTTCTTCTTTCTTCTATCATGCAAATCCATTCTTGTAAGTAGGTGCTAGGTGAACGTTTTGCACCAGAGCGTTTCGCTATGGCACTCTAATGGGTGTGTGCTTCCATGATTGTAGGAAACCATTCCTTCTTCTGTCTCCTCTAATGCACCTCCACTCTTGTACGTAGGTGCTAGGTGAAAGTTTATTGCACCAGAGTGTTGAGATACGGGACTGTAATGTGTGTGTGCTTCCATGATTGTAGGAAACCCTTTCTTCTTTTTTCTTCTATATTGCACCTCCAGTCTTGTACGTAGGTGCTAGGTGAACGTTTCTTGCACCAGAGTGTTGAGATACAGGACTGTAATGTGTGTGAGCTTCTATAAGTTTGTCGGAAGAAAGAATTTTTTACAATCATGGAACCTCATTCTATTGTGGCCATTAATAAAGACATCATGCAAATGAGTGCATATTATAATGCATCTCCACTCTTGACAGTAGGTGCTAGATAAAGATTTATTGCACCAGAGTGTTGAGATATGGTACTATAATGTGTGTGTGCTTCCATGATTGCAGGAAACCCTTTCTTCTTCTTTCTTCCATAATGCACCTCCATTCTTGTACGTAAGTGCTAGATGAACATTGATTGCACCAGAGTTTTGAGATATGTGACCGTAATGTGTGTGGGCTTTCATAAGTTTGTCTCACAAAAGGGTTTCCTGCAGTCATGGAACGTGAGCAATCACAATAAGACTCCATAGTGGCCATTGGCAAAAACATCATAGAAATGAGTGTAATTTAAAATGAATCTCCACTCTTGACAGGAGCTAGATGAAAGTTTCTTACACCAGAGTGTTGAGATATGGCACTGTAATGTGTGTGTGCTTCCATGATTGTAGGAAACCCTTTCTTCTTCTTTCTTCTATCATGCAAATCCATTCTTGTAAGTAGGTGCTAGGTGAACGTTTTGCACCAGAGCGTTGCGCTATGTCACTGTAATGGGTGTGTGCTTCCATGATTGTAGGAATCCCTTTCTTCTTTTTTCTTCTATAATGCACCTCCACTCTTCTACGTACTTGCTAGTTGAACGTTTATTGCACCAGTGTTGAGATATGGCACTGTAATGTGTGTGTACTTCCATAATTGTAGGAAACCCTTTCTTCTTCTTTCTTCTATATTGCACCTCCAGTCTTGTACGTAGGTGCTAGGTGAACATTTATTGCACCAGAGTGTTGAGATATGGCATTGTAATGTTTTTGTGCTTCCTTGATTGTAGGATACCCTTTCTTCTTCTTTCTTCTACAATGCACCTCCACTCTTGTACGTAGATGCTAGGTGAATGTTTCTTGCACCAGAGTGTTGAGATATGGGACTGTAATGTGTGTGTGCTTCCATGATTCTAGGAAACCCTTTCTTCTTCTTTCTTCTATAATGCACCTCCACTCTTGTACTCGCTAAACCATTATTGCACCAGAGTGTTGAGATATGGCACAGTAATGTGTGTGAGCTTCCATAAGTTTGTCTGAAGAAAGAATTTTTACAATAATGGAACATGTGATATCAATTTTAGACTGCATAATGGTCAATGGTCAAAATAGCTTAGAAATGAGTGCATTTTATAATGCATCTCCACTCTTGTACGTAGGTGCTAGATGAACGTTTATTGCACCAAAGTGTTGAGATATGGCAGTGTAATGTGTGTCTTCTTCCATAAGCTCGAAGCACTACATTCATGGAACGTGAGCAATCGCAATGAGACCCCATAGTGGCCACTGGCAATAACATCATAGAAATGAGTGTAGTTTAAAATGCACCTCCACTCTTGACCTTAGGAGCTAGATGAAAGTTTCTTACACCAAAGTTTTGAGATATGGCAGTGTAATGTGTGGGCGCTTCTATGATTGTAGGAAACCCTTTCTTCTTCTTTCTTCTATAATGCACCTCCACTCTTCTACGTAGTTGCTAGATGAACGTTTATTGCACCAAAGTGTTGAGATATGGCAGTGTAATGTTTGTGAGCTTCCATAAGGTTGTCGGAAGAAAGAATTTTTCACAATCATGGAACATGTGATATCAATTCTAGAGTGCATAGAGGCCAATGGTTAAAATAGCTTAGAATTGAGTCTTGTACGTAGGTGGTAGGTGAATGTTTATTGAACCGGAGTGTTGAGATATGGCACTGTAATGTATGTCTGCTTCCTTGTTTGTAGGAAACTCTTCTTCTTTCATCTATAATGCACCTCCACTCTTGTACGTTGTAGCTAGATGAACGTTTATTGCACCAAAGTGTTGAGATATGGCAGTGTAATGTGTGTGTGCTTCCATAAGCTCGAAGCACAAAAGGGTTTCCTATAATCATGGAACGTGAGCAATCGTAATGAGACTCCATAGTGGCCATTGGCAAAAACATCATAGAAATGAGTGTAGATTAAAATGCATCTCCACTCTTGACCTTAGGAGCTAGATGAAAGTTTCTTACACCAAAGATTTAAGATATGGCAGTGTAATCTGTGTGTGCTTCCATGATTGTAGGAAAGAAACACTTTCTTCTTCTTTCTTCTATAATGCATCTCCACTCCTGACATTAGGAGCTAGATGAAAGTTTCTTGCACCAGAGTGTTGAGATATGGGACTGTAATGTGTGTGAGCTTCCATAAGTTTGTCGGAAGAAAGAATTTTTTCACAATCATGGAACATGTGAAATCTATTTTAGACTGCATAGTAGCCAATGGTCAAAATAGCTTAGAAATCAGTGCTCTTTATAATGCATCTCCCCACTTGTACGTAGGTGCTAGAAGAACGTTCCTTGCACCAGAGTGTTGAGATATGGGACTGTAATGTGTGTGTGCTTCCATGATTCTAGGAAACCCTTTCTTCTTCTTTCTTCTATAATGCACTTCCACTCTTGTACCTAGGTGCTAGGTGAACAATTATTGAATTACAGTGTTCAGATATGGCACTGTAATGTGTGTGTGCTTCCATGATGGTAGGAAACCCTTTCTTCTTCTTTCTTCTATAATGCACCTCCACTCTTGTACGTAGGTACTAGATGAACGTTTATTGCACCAAAGTGTTGAGATATGGCACTGTAATGTGTTTCTGCTTCCTTAAGATCGAAGCACAAAAGGGTTTCCTACAATCATGGAACGTGAGCAATCGCAATGAGATTGGCACTATGGCTATTGGCAAAAACATCATAGAAATGAGTGTAGTTTAAAATGCATCTCCAACTGTTGACCTTAGGAGCTAGGTGAAAGTTTCTTACACCAGAGTGTTGAGATATGGCACTGTAATGTGTGTGAGCTTCCATAAGTTTGTCAGAAGAAAGAATTTTTCACAATCATGGAACATGTGATATCAATTTTAGACTGCATAGTAGTCAATGGTCAAAATAGCTTAGAAATGAGTGCATTTTATACTGCATCTGCACTCTTGTACATAGGTGCTAGATGAACGTTTATTGCACCAAAGTGTTGAGATATGGCACTGTAATGTGTGTGAGCTTCCATAAGTTTGTCAGAAGAAAGAATTTTTCACAATCATGGAACATGTGATATCAATTTTAGACTGCAAAGTAGTCAATGGTCAAAATAGCTTAGAAATGAGTGCATTTTATACTGCATCTGCACTCTTGTACATAGGTGCTAGATGAACGTTTATTGCACCAAAGTGTTGAGATATGGCACTGTAATGTGTTTCTGCTTCCATAAGATCGAAGCACAAAAGGGTTTCCTACAATCATGGAACGTGAGCAATCGCAATGAGATTGGCACTATGGCTATTGGCAAAAACATCATAGAAATGAGTGTAGTTTAAAATGCATCTCCAACTGTTGACCTTAGGAGCTAGGTGAAAGTTTCTTACACCAGAGTGTTGAGATATGGCACTGTAATGTGTGTGAGCTTCCATAAGTTTGTCAGAAGAAAGAATTTTTCACAATCATGGAACATGTGATATCAATTTTAGACTGCATAGTAGTCAATGGTCAAAATAGCTTAGAAATGAGTGCATTTTATACTGCATCTGCACTCTTGTACATAGGTGCTAGATGAACGTTTATTGCACCAAAGTGTTGAGATATGGCACTGTAATGTGTGTGAGCTTCCATAAGTTTGTCAGAAGAAAGAATTTTTCACAATCATGGAACATGTGATATCAATTTTAGACTGCAAAGTAGTCAATGGTCAAAATAGCTTAGAAATGAGTGCATTTTATACTGCATCTGCACTCTTCTACATAGGTGCTAGATGAACGTTTATTGCACCAAAGTGTTGAGATATGGCAATGTAATGTGTGTGTGCTTCCATAAGCTCGAAGCACAAAAGGGTTTCCTACAATCATGGAACGTGAGCAATCGCAATGAGACTCCATAGCGGCCATTGGCAAAAGCATCGTAGAAATGAGTGCAGTTTAAAAGGCATCTCCACTCTTGACCTTCGGAGCTAGATGAAAGTTTCTTGCACCAGGTATGGCACTGTAATGTTTTGTGCTTCCATGGTTGTAGGAAACACTTTCTTCTTCTTTCCTCTATAATGCACCTCCACTCTTGTACGTAGGTGGTAGGTGAATGTTTACTGTACCAGAGTGTTGAGATATGGCACTGTAATGTGTGTGTACTTCCATGATGGTAGGAAAGCCTTTCTTCTTCTTTCCTCTATAATGCACCTCCACTCTTGTACGTAGGTGGTAGGTGAATGTTTATTGAACCAGAGTGTTGAGATACGGCACTGTAATATGTGTGAGCTTCCATAAGTTTGACGGAAGAAATAATTTTTCACAATCATGGAATATGTGAAATCTATTTTAGACTGCATAGTAGCCAATGGTCAAAATAGCTTAGAAATTAGTACACTTTATAATGCATCTCCCCTATTGTACGTAGGTGCTAGATGAACGTTTCTTGCACCAGAGTGTTGAGATATGGGACTGTAATGTGTGTGTGCTTCCACAATTCTAGGAAACCCATTCGTCTTCTTTCTTCTTTAATGCACCTCCACTCTTGTACGTAGGTGCTAGGTGAATATTTATTGCACCACTGTGTTGAGATATGGGACTGTAATGTGTGTGAGCTTCCTTAAGTTTGTGGGAAGAAAGAATTTTTCACAATCGTGGAACATGTGAAATCTATTTTAGACTGCATAGTAGCCAATGGTCAAAATAGCTTAGAAATCAGTGCACTTTATAATGCATCTCCCCTCTTGTACTTAGGTGCTAGATGAATGTTTCTTGCACCAGAGTGTTGAGATATGGGACTGTAATGTGTGTGTGCTTCCATGATTCTAGGAAACCCTTTCTTCTTCTTTCTTCTATAATGCACCTCCACTCTTGTACTCGCTAAACCATTATTGCACCAGAGTGTTGAGATATGGCACAGTAATGTGTGTGAGCTTCCATAAGTTTGTCTGAAGAAAGAATTTTTACAATAATGGAACATGTGATATCAATTTTAGACTGCATAATGGTCAATGGTCAAAATAGCTTAGAAATGAGTGCATTTTATAATGCATCTCCACTCTTGTACGTAGGTGCTAGATGAACGTTTATTGCACCAAAGTGTTGAGATATGGCAGTGTAATGTGTGTCTTCTTCCATAAGCTCGAAGCACTACATTCATGGAACGTGAGCAATCGCAATGAGACCCCATAGTGGCCACTGGCAATAACATCATAGAAATGAGTGTAGTTTAAAATGCACCTCCACTCTTGACCTTAGGAGCTAGATGAAAGTTTCTTACACCAAAGTTTTGAGATATGACAGTGTAATGTGTGGGCGCTTCTATGATTGTAGGAAACCCTTTCTTCTTCTTTCTTCTATAATGCACCTCCACTCTTCTACGTAGTTGCTAGATGAACGTTTATTGCACCAAAGTGTTGAGATATGGCAGTGTAATGTTTGTGAGCTTCCATAAGGTTGTCGGAAGAAAGAATTTTTCACAATCATGGAACATGTGATATCAATTCTAGAGTGCATAGAGGCCAATGGTTAAAATAGCTTAGAATTGAGTCTTGTACGTAGGTGGTAGGTGAATGTTTATTGAACCGGAGTGTTGAGATATGGCACTGTAATGTATGTCTGCTTCCTTGTTTGTAGGAAACTCTTCTTCTTTCATCTATAATGCACCTCCACTCTTGTACGTTGTAGCTAGATGAACGTTTATTGCACCAAAGTGTTGAGATATGGCAGTGTAATGTGTGTGTGCTTCCATAAGCTCGAAGTACAAAAAGGTTTCCTACAATCATGGAACGTGAGCAATCGCAATGAGACTCCACAGTGGCCATTGGCAAAAACATCGTAGAAATGAGTGTAGTTTAAAATGAATCCCCACTCTTGACCTTAGGAGCTAGATCAAAGTTTCTTACTCTAGAGTGTTGATTGGCACTGTAATGTGTTTGAGCTTCCATGATTGTAGGAAACCCTTTCTTCTTCTTTCTTCTATAATGCACCTCCACTCTTGTACGTAGTTGCTAGGTGAACGTTTATTGCACCAAAGTGTTGAGATATGGCAGTGTAATGTGTGTGAGCTTCCATAAGGTTGTCGGAAGAAAGAATTTTTCACAATCATGGAACATGTGATATCAATTCTAGAGTGCATAGAGGCCAATGGTTAAAATAGCTTAGAATTGAGTCTTGTACGTAGGTGGTAGGTGAATGTTTATTGAACCAGAGTGTTGAGATATGGCACTGTAATGTATGTCTGCTTCCTTGTTTGTAGGAAACTCTTCTTCTTTCATCTATAATGCACCTCCACTCTTGTACGTTGTAGCTAGATGAACGTTTATTGCACCAAAGTGTTGAGATATGGCAGTGTAATGTGTGTGTGCTTCCATAAGCTCGAAGTACAAAAAGGTTTCCTACAATCATGGAACGTGAGCAATCGCAATGAGACTCCACAGTGGCCTTTGGCAAAAACATCATAGAAATGAGTGTAGTTTAAAATGAATCCCCACTCTTGACCTTAGGATCTAGATCAAAGTTTCTTACTCTAGAGTGTTGATTGGCACTGTAATGTGTTTGAGCTTCCATGATTGTAGGAAACCCTTTCTTCTTCTTTCTTCTATAATGCACCTCCACTCTTGTACGTAGTTGCTAGGTGAACGTTTATTGCACCAAAGTGTTGAGATATGGCAGTGTAATGTGTGTCTGCTTCCATAAGCTCAAAGCACAAAAGGGTTTCCTACAATCATGGAACATGAGCAATCGCAATGAGACTGCATAGTGGCCATTGGCAAAATCATCATAGAATTGAGTGTAATATGGCACTGTAATATGTGTGAGCTTCCATAAGTTTGACGGAAGAAAGAATTTTTCACAATCATGGAATATGTGAAATCTATTTTGGACTGCATTGTGGCCAATGGTCAAAATAGCATAGAAATCAGTGCATTTTATAATGCATCTCTCCTCTTGTACTTAGGTGCTAGATGAACGTTTAATGCACCAGAGTGTTGAGATATGGGACTGTAATGTGTGTGAGCTTCCATAAGTTTGTCGGAAGAAATAATTTTTCACAGTCATGGAACATGTGAAATCTATTTTAGACTGCATAGTAGCCAATGGTCAAAATAGCTTAGAAATTAGTACACTTTATAATGCATCTCCCCTATTGTACGTAGGTGCTAGATGAACGTTTCTTGCACCAGAGTGTTGAGATATGGGACTGTAATGTGTGTGTGCTTCCACGATTCTAGGAAACCCATTCGTCTTCTTTCTTCTTTAATGCACCTCCACTCTTGTACGTAGGTGCTAGGTGAATATTTATTGCACCACTGTGTTGAGATATGGGACTGTAATGTGTGTGAGCTTCCTTAAGTTTGTCGGAAGAAAGAATTTTTCACAATCGTGGAACATGTGAAATCTATTTTAGACTGCATAGTAGCCAATGGTCAAAATAGCTTAGAAACCAGTGCACTTTATAATGCATCTCCCCTCTTGTACTTAGGTGAAAGATGAACGTTTCTTGCACCAGAGTGTTGAGATATGGGACTGTAATGTGTGTGAGCTTCCATAAGTTTGTCAGAAGAAAGAATTTTTACAATAATGGAACATGTGATATCAATTTTAGACTGCATAGTGGTCAATGGTCAAAATAGCTTAGAAATGAGTGCATTTTATCATGCATCTCCACTCTTGTACGTAGGTGCTAGATGAACGTTTATTGCACCAAAGTGTTGAGATATGGCAGTGTAATGTGTGTCTGCTTCCATAAGCTCGAAGCACAAAAGGATTTCCTACCATCATGGAACATGTGCAATCGCAATGAGACTGCATAGTGGCCATTGGCAAAATCATCATAGAATTGAGTGTAGTTTAAAATGCATCTCCACTCTTGACCTTAGGAGATAGATGAAAGTTTCTTACACCAGAGTGTTGAGATATGGGACTGTAATGTGTGTGTGCCTCCATGATTGTAGGAAACACTTCCTTCTTCTTTCTTCTATAATGCACCTCCACTCTTGTACGTAGGTGCTAGGTGAAAGTTTATTGCACCAGAGTGTTGAGATACAGGACTGTAATGTGTGTGAGCTTCCATAAGTTTGTCAGAAGAAAGAATTTTTCACAATCATGGAACATGTGATATCAATTTTAGACTGCAAAGTAGTCAATGGTCAAAATAGCTTAGAAATGAGTGCATTTTATACTGCATCTGCACTCTTGTACATAGGTGCTAGATGAACGTTTATTGCACCAAAGTGTTGAGATATGGCACTGTAATGTGTTTCTGCTTCCATAAGATCGAAGCACAAAAGGGTTTCCTACAATCATGGAACGTGAGCAATCGCAATGAGATTGGCACTATGGCTATTGGCAAAAACATCATAGAAATGAGTGTAGTTTAAAATGCATCTCCAACTGTTGACCTTAGGAGCTAGGTGAAAGTTTCTTACACCAGAGTGTTGAGATATGGCACTGTAATGTGTGTGAGCTTCCATAAGTTTGTCAGAAGAAAGAATTTTTCACAATCATGGAACATGTGATATCAATTTTAGACTGCATAGTAGTCAATGGTCAAAATAGCTTAGAAATGAGTGCATTTTATACTGCATCTGCACTCTTGTACATAGGTGCTAGATGAACGTTTATTGCACCAAAGTGTTGAGATATGGCACTGTAATGTGTGTGAGCTTCCATAAGTTTGTCAGAAGAAAGAATTTTTCACAATCATGGAACATGTGATATCAAGTTTAGACTGCAAAGTAGTCAATGGTCAAAATAGCTTAGAAATGAGTGCATTTTATACTGCATCTGCACTCTTCTACATAGGTGCTAGATGAACGTTTATTGCACCAAAGTGTTGAGATATGGCACTGTAATGTGTTTCTGCTTCCATAAGATCGAAGCACAAAAGGGTTTCCTACAATCATGGAACGTGAGCAATCGCAATGAGATTGGCACTATGGCTATTGGCAAAAACATCATAGAAATGAGTGTAGTTTAAAATGCATCTCCAACTGTTGACCTTAGGAGCTAGGTGAAAGTTTCTTACACCAGAGTGTTGAGATATGGCACTGTAATATGTGTGAGCTTCCATAAGTTTGTCAGAAGAAAGAATTTTTCACAATCATGGAACATGTGATATCAATTTTAGACTGCATAGTAGTCAATGGTCAAAATAGCTTAGAAATGAGTGCATTTTATACTGCATCTGCACTCTTGTACATAGGTGCTAGATGAACGTTTATTGCACCAAAGTGTTGAGATATGGCACTGTAATGTGTGTGAGCTTCCATAAGTTTGTCAGAAGAAAGAATTTTTCACAATCATGGAACATGTGATATCAATTTTAGACTGCAAAGTAGTCAATGGTCAAAATAGCTTAGAAATGAGTGCATTTTATACTGCATCTGCACTCTTCTACATAGGTGCTAGATGAACGTTTATTGCACCAAAGTGTTGAGATATGGCAATGTAATGTGTGTGTGCTTCCATAAGCTCGAAGCACAAAAGGGTTTCCTACAATCATGGAACGTGAGCAATCGCAATGAGACTCCATAGCGGCCATTGGCAAAAGCATCGTAGAAATGAGTGCAGTTTAAAAGGCATCTCCACTCTTGACCTTCGGAGCTAGATGAAAGTTTCTTGCACCAGGTATGGCACTGTAATGTTTTGTGCTTCCATGGTTGTAGGAAACACTTTCTTCTTCTTTCCTCTATAATGCACCTCCACTCTTGTACGTAGGTGGTAGGTGAATGTTTACTGTACCAGAGTGTTGAGATATGGCACTGTAATGTGTGTGTACTTCCATGATGGTAGGAAAGCCTTTCTTCTTCTTTCCTCTATAATGCACCTCCACTCTTGTACGTAGGTGGTAGGTGAATGTTTATTGAACCAGAGTGTTGAGATACGGCACTGTAATATGTGTGAGCTTCCATAAGTTTGACGGAAGAAATAATTTTTCACAATCATGGAATATGTGAAATCTATTTTAGACTGCATAGTAGCCAATGGTCAAAATAGCTTAGAAATTAGTACACTTTATAATGCATCTCCCCTATTGTACGTAGGTGCTAGATGAACGTTTCTTGCACCAGAGTGTTGAGATATGGGACTGTAATGTGTGTGTGCTTCCACAATTCTAGGAAACCCATTCGTCTTCTTTCTTCTTTAATGCACCTCCACTCTTGTACGTAGGTGCTAGGTGAATATTTATTGCACCACTGTGTTGAGATATGGGACTGTAATGTGTGTGAGCTTCCTTAAGTTTGTGGGAAGAAAGAATTTTTCACAATCGTGGAACATGTGAAATCTATTTTAGACTGCATAGTAGCCAATGGTCAAAATAGCTTAGAAATCAGTGCACTTTATAATGCATCTCCCCTCTTGTACTTAGGTGCTAGATGAACGTTTCTTGCACCAGAGTGTTGAGATATGGGACTGTAATGTGTGTGTGCTTCCATGATTCTAGGAAACCCTTTCTTCTTCTTTCTTCTATAATGCACCTCCACTCTTGTACTCGCTAAACCATTATTGCACCAGAGTGTTGAGATATGGCACAGTAATGTGTGTGAGCTTCCATAAGTTTGTCTGAAGAAAGAATTTTTACAATAATGGAACATGTGATATCAATTTTAGACTGCATAATGGTCAATGGTCAAAATAGCTTAGAAATGAGTGCATTTTATAATGCATCTCCACTCTTGTACGTAGGTGCTAGATGAACGTTTATTGCACCAAAGTGTTGAGATATGGCAGTGTAATGTGTGTCTTCTTCCATAAGCTCGAAGCACTACATTCATGGAACGTGAGCAATCGCAATGAGACCCCATAGTGGCCACTGGCAATAACATCATAGAAATGAGTGTAGTTTAAAATGCACCTCCACTCTTGACCTTAGGAGCTAGATGAAAGTTTCTTACACCAAAGTTTTGAGATATGACAGTGTAATGTGTGGGCGCTTCTATGATTGTAGGAAACCCTTTCTTCTTCTTTCTTCTATAATGCACCTCCACTCTTCTACGTAGTTGCTAGATGAACGTTTATTGCACCAAAGTGTTGAGATATGGCAGTGTAATGTTTGTGAGCTTCCATAAGGTTGTCGGAAGAAAGAATTTTTCACAATCATGGAACATGTGATATCAATTCTAGAGTGCATAGAGGCCAATGGTTAAAATAGCTTAGAATTGAGTCTTGTACGTAGGTGGTAGGTGAATGTTTATTGAACCAGAGTGTTGAGATATGGCACTGTAATGTATGTCTGCTTCCTTGTTTGTAGGAAACTCTTCTTCTTTCATCTATAATGCACCTCCACTCTTGTACGTTGTAGCTAGATGAACGTTTATTGCACCAAAGTGTTGAGATATGGCAGTGTAATGTGTGTGTGCTTCCATAAGCTCGAAGTACAAAAAGGTTTCCTACAATCATGGAACGTGAGCAATCGCAATGAGACTCCACAGTGGCCATTGGCAAAAACATCGTAGAAATGAGTGTAGTTTAAAATGAATCCCCACTCTTGACCTTAGGAGCTAGATCAAAGTTTCTTACTCTAGAGTGTTGATTGGCACTGTAATGTGTTTGAGCTTCCATGATTGTAGGAAACCCTTTCTTCTTCTTTCTTCTATAATGCACCTCCACTCTTGTACGTAGTTGCTAGGTGAACGTTTATTGCACCAAAGTGTTGAGATATGGCAGTGTAATGTGTGTGAGCTTCCATAAGGTTGTCGGAAGAAAGAATTTTTCACAATCATGGAACATGTGATATCAATTCTAGAGTGCATAGAGGCCAATGGTTAAAATAGCTTAGAATTGAGTCTTGTACGTAGGTGGTAGGTGAATGTTTATTGAACCAGAGTGTTGAGATATGGCACTGTAATGTATGTCTGCTTCCTTGTTTGTAGGAAACTCTTCTTCTTTCATCTATAATGCACCTCCACTCTTGTACGTTGTAGCTAGATGAACGTTTATTGCACCAAAGTGTTGAGATATGGCAGTGTAATGTGTGTGTGCTTCCATAAGCTCGAAGTACAAAAAGGTTTCCTACAATCATGGAACGTGAGCAATCGCAATGAGACTCCACAGTGGCCTTTGGCAAAAACATCATAGAAATGAGTGTAGTTTAAAATGAATCCCCACTCTTGACCTTAGGATCTAGATCAAAGTTTCTTACTCTAGAGTGTTGATTGGCACTGTAATGTGTTTGAGCTTCCATGATTGTAGGAAACCCTTTCTTCTTCTTTCTTCTATAATGCACCTCCACTCTTGTACGTAGTTGCTAGGTGAACGTTTATTGCACCAAAGTGTTGAGATATGGCAGTGTAATGTGTGTCTGCTTCCATAAGCTCAAAGCACAAAAGGGTTTCCTACAATCATGGAACATGAGCAATCGCAATGAGACTGCATAGTGGCCATTGGCAAAATCATCATAGAATTGAGTGTAATATGGCACTGTAATATGTGTGAGCTTCCATAAGTTTGACGGAAGAAAGAATTTTTCACAATCATGGAATATGTGAAATCTATTTTGGACTGCATTGTGGCCAATGGTCAAAATAGCATAGAAATCAGTGCATTTTATAATGCATCTCTCCTCTTGTACTTAGGTGCTAGATGAACGTTTAATGCACCAGAGTGTTGAGATATGGGACTGTAATGTGTGTGAGCTTCCATAAGTTTGTCGGAAGAAATAATTTTTCACAGTCATGGAACATGTGAAATCTATTTTAGACTGCATAGTAGCCAATGGTCAAAATAGCTTAGAAATTAGTACACTTTATAATGCATCTCCCCTATTGTACGTAGGTGCTAGATGAACGTTTCTTGCACCAGAGTGTTGAGATATGGGACTGTAATGTGTGTGTGCTTCCACGATTCTAGGAAACCCATTCGTCTTCTTTCTTCTTTAATGCACCTCCACTCTTGTACGTAGGTGCTAGGTGAATATTTATTGCACCACTGTGTTGAGATATGGGACTGTAATGTGTGTGAGCTTCCTTAAGTTTGTCGGAAGAAAGAATTTTTCACAATCGTGGAACATGTGAAATCTATTTTAGACTGCATAGTAGCCAATGGTCAAAATAGCTTAGAAATCAGTGCACTTTATAATGCATCTCCCCTCTTGTACTTAGGTGAAAGATGAACGTTTCTTGCACCAGAGTGTTGAGATATGGGACTGTAATGTGTGTGAGCTTCCATAAGTTTGTCAGAAGAAAGAATTTTTACAATAATGGAACATGTGATATCAATTTTAGACTGCATAGTGGTCAATGGTCAAAATAGCTTAGAAATGAGTGCATTTTATCATGCATCTCCACTCTTGTACGTAGGTGCTAGATGAACGTTTATTGCACCAAAGTGTTGAGATATGGCAGTGTAATGTGTGTCTGCTTCCATAAGCTCGAAGCACAAAAGGATTTCCTACCATCATGGAACATGTGCAATCGCAATGAGACTGCATAGTGGCCATTGGCAAAATCATCATAGAATTGAGTGTAGTTTAAAATGCATCTCCACTCTTGACCTTAGGAGATAGATGAAAGTTTCTTACACCAGAGTGTTGAGATATGGGACTGTAATGTGTGTGTGCCTCCATGATTGTAGGAAACACTTCCTTCTTCTTTCTTCTATAATGCACCTCCACTCTTGTACGTAGGTGCTAGGTGAAAGTTTATTGCACCAGAGTGTTGAGATACAGGACTGTAATGTGTGTGAGCTTCCATAAGTTTGTCAGAAGAAAGAATTTTTCACAATCATGGAACATGTGATATCAATTTTAGACTGCAAAGTAGTCAATGGTCAAAATAGCTTAGAAATGAGTGCATTTTATAATGCATCTGCACTCTTGTACATAGGTGCTAGATGAACGTTTATTGCACCAAAGTGTTGAGATATGGCACTGTAATGTGTTTCTGCTTCCATAAGATCGAAGCACAAAAGGGTTTCCTACAATCATGGAACGTGAGCAATCGCAATGAGATTGGCACTATGGCTATTGGCAAAAACATCATAGAAATGAGTGTAGTTTAAAATGCATCTCCAACTGTTGACCTTAGGAGCTAGGTGAAAGTTTCTTACACCAGAGTGTTGAGATATGGCACTGTAATGTGTGTGAGCTTCCATAAGTTTGTCAGAAGAAAGAATTTTTCACAATCATGGAACATGTGATATCAATTTTAGACTGCATAGTAGTCAATGGTCAAAATAGCTTAGAAATGAGTGCATTTTATACTGCATCTGCACTCTTGTACATAGGTGCTAGATGAACGTTTATTGCACCAAAGTGTTGAGATATGGCACTGTAATGTGTGTGAGCTTCCATAAGTTTGTCAGAAGAAAGAATTTTTCACAATCATGGAACATGTGATATCAATTTTAGACTGCAAAGTAGTCAATGGTCAAAATAGCTTAGAAATGAGTGCATTTTATACTGCATCTGCACTCTTGTACATAGGTGCTAGATGAACGTTTATTGCACCAAAGTGTTGAGATATGGCACTGTAATGTGTTTCTGCTTCCATAAGATCGAAGCACAAAAGGGTTTCCTACAATCATGGAACGTGAGCAATCGCAATGAGATTGGCACTATGGCTATTGGCAAAAACATCATAGAAATGAGTGTAGTTTAAAATGCATCTCCAACTGTTGACCTTAGGAGCTAGGTGAAAGTTTCTTACACCAGAGTGTTGAGATATGGCACTGTAATGTGTGTGAGCTTCCATAAGTTTGTCAGAAGAAAGAATTTTTCACAATCATGGAACATGTGATATCAATTTTAGACTGCATAGTAGTCAATGGTCAAAATAGCTTAGAAATGAGTGCATTTTATACTGCATCTGCACTCTTGTACATAGGTGCTAGATGAACGTTTATTGCACCAAAGTGTTGAGATATGGCACTGTAATGTGTGTGAGCTTCCATAAGTTTGTCAGAAGAAAGAATTTTTCACAATCATGGAACATGTGATATCAATTTTAGACTGCAAAGTAGTCAATGGTCAAAATAGCTTAGAAATGAGTGCATTTTATACTGCATCTGCACTCTTCTACATAGGTGCTAGATGAACGTTTATTGCACCAAAGTGTTGAGATATGGCAATGTAATGTGTGTGTGCTTCCATAAGCTCGAAGCACAAAAGGGTTTCCTACAATCATGGAACGTGAGCAATCGCAATGAGACTCCATAGCGGCCATTGGCAAAAGCATCGTAGAAATGAGTGCAGTTTAAAAGGCATCTCCACTCTTGACCTTCGGAGCTAGATGAAAGTTTCTTGCACCAGGTATGGCACTGTAATGTTTTGTGCTTCCATGGTTGTAGGAAACACTTTCTTCTTCTTTCCTCTATAATGCACCTCCACTCTTGTACGTAGGTGGTAGGTGAATGTTTACTGTACCAGAGTGTTGAGATATGGCACTGTAATGTGTGTGTACTTCCATGATGGTAGGAAAGCCTTTCTTCTTCTTTCCTCTATAATGCACCTCCACTCTTGTACGTAGGTGGTAGGTGAATGTTTATTGAACCAGAGTGTTGAGATACGGCACTGTAATATGTGTGAGCTTCCATAAGTTTGACGGAAGAAATAATTTTTCACAATCATGGAATATGTGAAATCTATTTTAGACTGCATAGTAGCCAATGGTCAAAATAGCTTAGAAATTAGTACACTTTATAATGCATCTCCCCTATTGTACGTAGGTGCTAGATGAACGTTTCTTGCACCAGAGTGTTGAGATATGGGACTGTAATGTGTGTGTGCTTCCACAATTCTAGGAAACCCATTCGTCTTCTTTCTTCTTTAATGCACCTCCACTCTTGTACGTAGGTGCTAGGTGAATATTTATTGCACCACTGTGTTGAGATATGGGACTGTAATGTGTGTGAGCTTCCTTAAGTTTGTGGGAAGAAAGAATTTTTCACAATCGTGGAACATGTGAAATCTATTTTAGACTGCATAGTAGCCAATGGTCAAAATAGCTTAGAAATCAGTGCACTTTATAATGCATCTCCCCTCTTGTACTTAGGTGCTAGATGAATGTTTCTTGCACCAGAGTGTTGAGATATGGGACTGTAATGTGTGTGTGCTTCCATGATTCTAGGAAACCCTTTCTTCTTCTTTCTTCTATAATGCACCTCCACTCTTGTACTCGCTAAACCATTATTGCACCAGAGTGTTGAGATATGGCACAGTAATGTGTGTGAGCTTCCATAAGTTTGTCTGAAGAAAGAATTTTTACAATAATGGAACATGTGATATCAATTTTAGACTGCATAATGGTCAATGGTCAAAATAGCTTAGAAATGAGTGCATTTTATAATGCATCTCCACTCTTGTACGTAGGTGCTAGATGAACGTTTATTGCACCAAAGTGTTGAGATATGGCAGTGTAATGTGTGTCTTCTTCCATAAGCTCGAAGCACTACATTCATGGAACGTGAGCAATCGCAATGAGACCCCATAGTGGCCACTGGCAATAACATCATAGAAATGAGTGTAGTTTAAAATGCACCTCCACTCTTGACCTTAGGAGCTAGATGAAAGTTTCTTACACCAAAGTTTTGAGATATGGCAGTGTAATGTGTGGGCGCTTCTATGATTGTAGGAAACCCTTTCTTCTTCTTTCTTCTATAATGCACCTCCACTCTTCTACGTAGTTGCTAGATGAACGTTTATTGCACCAAAGTGTTGAGATATGGCAGTGTAATGTTTGTGAGCTTCCATAAGGTTGTCGGAAGAAAGAATTTTTCACAATCATGGAACATGTGATATCAATTCTAGAGTGCATAGAGGCCAATGGTTAAAATAGCTTAGAATTGAGTCTTGTACGTAGGTGGTAGGTGAATGTTTATTGAACCGGAGTGTTGAGATATGGCACTGTAATGTATGTCTGCTTCCTTGTTTGTAGGAAACTCTTCTTCTTTCATCTATAATGCACCTCCACTCTTGTACGTTGTAGCTAGATGAACGTTTATTGCACCAAAGTGTTGAGATATGGCAGTGTAATGTGTGTGTGCTTCCATAAGCTCGAAGTACAAAAAGGTTTCCTACAATCATGGAACGTGAGCAATCGCAATGAGACTCCACAGTGGCCATTGGCAAAAACATCGTAGAAATGAGTGTAGTTTAAAATGAATCCCCACTCTTGACCTTAGGAGCTAGATCAAAGTTTCTTACTCTAGAGTGTTGATTGGCACTGTAATGTGTTTGAGCTTCCATGATTGTAGGAAACCCTTTCTTCTTCTTTCTTCTATAATGCACCTCCACTCTTGTACGTAGTTGCTAGGTGAACGTTTATTGCACCAAAGTGTTGAGATATGGCAGTGTAATGTGTGTGAGCTTCCATAAGGTTGTCGGAAGAAAGAATTTTTCACAATCATGGAACATGTGATATCAATTCTAGAGTGCATAGAGGCCAATGGTTAAAATAGCTTAGAATTGAGTCTTGTACGTAGGTGGTAGGTGAATGTTTATTGAACCAGAGTGTTGAGATATGGCACTGTAATGTATGTCTGCTTCCTTGTTTGTAGGAAACTCTTCTTCTTTCATCTATAATGCACCTCCACTCTTGTACGTTGTAGCTAGATGAACGTTTATTGCACCAAAGTGTTGAGATATGGCAGTGTAATGTGTGTGTGCTTCCATAAGCTCGAAGTACAAAAAGGTTTCCTACAATCATGGAACGTGAGCAATCGCAATGAGACTCCACAGTGGCAATTGGCAAAAACATCATAGAAATGAGTGTAGTTTAAAATGAATCCCCACTCTTGACCTTAGGAGCTAGATCAAAGTTTCTTACTCTAGAGTGTTGATTGGCACTGTAATGTGTTTGAGCTTCCATGATTGTAGGAAACCCTTTCTTCTTCTTTCTTCTATAATGCACCTCCACTCTTGTACGTAGTTGCTAGGTGAACGTTTATTGCACCAAAGTGTTGAGATATGGCAGTGTAATGTGTGTCTGCTTCCATAAGCTCAAAGCACAAAAGGGTTTCCTACAATCATGGAACATGAGCAATCGCAATGAGACTGCATAGTGGCCATTGGCAAAATCATCATAGAATTGAGTGTAATATGGCACTGTAATATGTGTGAGCTTCCATAAGTTTGACGGAAGAAAGAATTTTTCACAATCATGGAATATGTGAAATCTATTTTGGACTGCATTGTGGCCAATGGTCAAAATAGCATAGAAATCAGTGCATTTTATAATGCATCTCTCCTCTTGTACTTAGGTGCTAGATGAACGTTTAATGCACCAGAGTGTTGAGATATGGGACTGTAATGTGTGTGAGCTTCCATAAGTTTGTCGGAAGAAATAATTTTTCACAGTCATGGAACATGTGAAATCTATTTTAGACTGCATAGTAGCCAATGGTCAAAATAGCTTAGAAATTAGTACACTTTATAATGCATCTCCCCTATTGTACGTAGGTGCTAGATGAACGTTTCTTGCACCAGAGTGTTGAGATATGGCACTGTAATGTGTGTGTGCTTCCACGATTCTAGGAAACCCATTCGTCTTCTTTCTTCTTTAATGCACCTCCACTCTTGTACGTAGGTGCTAGGTGAATATTTATTGCACCACTGTGTTGTGATATGGGACTGTAATGTGTGTGAGCTTCCTTAAGTTTGTCGGAAGAAAGAATTTTTCACAATCGTGGAACATGTGAAATCTATTTTAGACTGCATAGTAGCCAATGGTCAAAATAGCTTAGAAATCAGTGCACTTTATAATGCATCTCCCCTCTTGTACTTAGGTGAAAGATGAACGTTTCTTGCACCAGAGTGTTGAGATATGGGACTGTAATGTGTGTGAGCTTCCATAAGTTTGTCAGAAGAAAGAATTTTTACAATAATGGAACATGTGATATCAATTTTAGACTGCATAGTGGTCAATGGTCAAAATAGCTTAGAAATGAGTGCATTTTATCATGCATCTCCACTCTTGTACGTAGGTGCTAGATGAACGTTTATTGCACCAAAGTGTTGAGATATGGCAGTGTAATGTGTGTCTGCTTCCATGAGCTCGAAGCACAAAAGGATTTCCTACCATCATGGAACATGTGCAATCGCAATGAGACTGCATAGTGGCCATTGGCAAAATCATCATAGAATTGAGTGTAGTTTAAAATGCATCTCCACTCTTGACCTTAGGAGATAGATGAAAGTTTCTTACACCAGAGTGTTGAGATATGGGACTGTAATGTGTGTGTGCCTCCATGATTGTAGGAAACACTTCCTTCTTCTTTCTTCTATAATGCACCTCCACTCTTGTACGTAGGTGCTAGGTGAAAGTTTATTGCACCAGAGTGTTGAGATACAGGACTGTAATGTGTGTGAGCTTCCATAAGTTTGTCAGAAGAAAGAATTTTTCACAATCATGGAACATGTGATATCAATTTTAGACTGCAAAGTAGTCAATGGTCAAAATAGCTTAGAAATGAGTGCATTTTATACTGCATCTGCACTCTTGTACATAGGTGCTAGATGAACGTTTATTGCACCAAAGTGTTGAGATATGGCACTGTAATGTGTTTCTGCTTCCATAAGATCGAAGCACAAAAGGGTTTCCTACAATCATGGAACGTGAGCAATCGCAATGAGATTGGCACAATGGCTATTGGCAAAAACATCATAGAAATGAGTGTAGTTTAAAATGCATCTCCAACTGTTGACCTTAGGAGCTAGGTGAAAGTTTCTTACACCAGAGTGTTGAGATATGGCACTGTAATGTGTGTGAGCTTCCATAAGTTTGTCAGAAGAAAGAATTTTTCACAATCATGGAACATGTGATATCAATTTTAGACTGCATAGTAGTCAATGGTCATAGCTTAGAAATGAGTGCATTTTATACTGCATCTGCACTCTTGTACATAGGTGCTAGATGAACGTTTATTGCACCAAAGTGTTGAGATATGGCACTGTAATGTGTGTGAGCTTCCATAAGTTTGTCAGAAGAAAGAATTTTTCACAATCATGGAACATGTGATATCAATTTTAGACTGCAAAGTAGTCAATGGTCAAAATAGCTTAGAAATGAGTGCATTTTATACTGCATCTGCACTCTTCTACATAGGTGCTAGATGAACGTTTATTGCACCAAAGTGTTGAGATATGGCAATGTAATGTGTGTGTGCTTCCATAAGCTCGAAGCACAAAAGGGTTTCCTACAATCATGGAACGTGAGCAATCGCAATGAGACTCCATAGCGGCCATTGGCAAAAGCATCGTAGAAATGAGTGCAGTTTAAAAGGCATCTCCACTCTTGACCTTCGGAGCTAGATGAAAGTTTCTTGCACCAGGTATGGCACTGTAATGTTTTGTGCTTCCATGGTTGTAGGAAACACTTTCTTCTTCTTTCCTCTATAATGCACCTCCACTCTTGTACGTAGGTGGTAGGTGAATGTTTACTGTACCAGAGTGTTGAGATATGGCACTGTAATGTGTGTGTACTTCCATGATGGTAGGAAAGCCTTTCTTCTTCTTTCCTCTATAATGCACCTCCACTCTTGTACGTAGGTGGTAGATGAATGTTTATTGAACCAGAGTGTTGAGATACGGCACTGTAATATGTGTGAGCTTCCATAAGTTTGTCTGAAGAAAGAATTTTTACAATAATGGAACATGTGATATCAATTTTAGACTGCATAATGGTCAATGGTCAAAATAGCTTAGAAATGAGTGCATTTTATAATGCATCTCCACTCTTGTACGTAGGTGCTAGATGAACGTTTATTGCACCAAAGTGTTGAGATATGGCAGTGTAATGTGTGTCTTCTTCCATAAGCTCGAAGCACTACATTCATGGAACGTGAGCAATCGCAATGAGACCCCATAGTGGCCACTGGCAATAACATCATAGAAATGAGTGTAGTTTAAAATGCACCTCCACTCTTGACCTTAGGAGCTAGATGAAAGTTTCTTACACCAAAGTTTTGAGATATGGCAGTGTAATGTGTGGGCGCTTCTATGATTGTAGGAAACCCTTTCTTCTTCTTTCTTCTATAATGCACCTCCACTCTTCTACGTAGTTGCTAGATGAACGTTTATTGCACCAAAGTGTTGAGATATAGCAGTGTAATGTTTGTGAGCTTCCATAAGGTTGTCGGAAGAAAGAATTTTTCACAATCATGGAACATGTGATATCAATTCTAGAGTGCATAGAGGCCAATGGTTAAAATAGCTTAGAATTGAGTCTTGTACGTAGGTGGTAGGTGAATGTTTATTGAACCGGAGTGTTGAGATATGGCACTGTAATGTATGTCTGCTTCCTTGTTTGTAGGAAACTCTTCTTCTTTCATCTATAATGCACCTCCACTCTTGTACGTTGTAGCTAGATGAACGTTTATTGCACCAAAGTGTTGAGATATGGCAGTGTAATGTGTGTGTGCTTCCATAAGCTCGAAGTACAAAAAGGTTTCCTACAATCATGGAACGTGAGCAATCGCAATGAGACTCCACAGTGGCCATTGGCAAAAACATCGTAGAAATGAGTGTAGTTTAAAATGAATCCCCACTCTTGACCTTAGGAGCTAGATCAAAGTTTCTTACTCTAGAGTGTTGATTGGCACTGTAATGTGTTTGAGCTTCCATGATTGTAGGAAACCCTTTCTTCTTCTTTCTTCTATAATGCACCTCCACTCTTGTACGTAGTTGCTAGGTGAACGTTTATTGCACCAAAGTGTTGAGATATGGCAGTGTAATGTGTGTGAGCTTCCATAAGGTTGTCGGAAGAAAGAATTTTTCACAATCATGGAACATGTGATATCAATTCTAGAGTGCATAGAGGCCAATGGTTAAAATAGCTTAGAATTGAGTCTTGTACGTAGGTGGTAGGTGAATGTTTATTGAACCAGAGTGTTGAGATATGGCACTGTAATGTATGTCTGCTTCCTTGTTTGTAGGAAACTCTTCTTCTTTCATCTATAATGCACCTCCACTCTTGTACGTTGTAGCTAGATGAACGTTTATTGCACCAAAGTGTTGAGATATGGCAGTGTAATGTGTGTGTGCTTCCATAAGCTCGAAGTACAAAAAGGTTTCCTACAATCATGGAACGTGAGCAATCGCAATGAGACTCCACAGTGGCCATTGGCAAAAACATCATAGAAATGAGTGTAGTTTAAAATGAATCCCCACTCTTGACCTTAGGAGCTAGATCAAAGTTTCTTACTCTAGAGTGTTGATTGGCACTGTAATGTGTTTGAGCTTCCATGATTGTAGGAAACCCTTTCTTCTTCTTTCTTCTATAATGCACCTCCACTCTTGTACGTAGTTGCTAGGTGAACGTTTATTGCACCAAAGTGTTGAGATATGGCAGTGTAATGTGTGTCTGCTTCCATAAGCTCAAAGCACAAAAGGGTTTCCTACAATCATGGAACATGAGCAATCGCAATGAGACTGCATAGTGGCCATTGGCAAAATCATCATAGAATTGAGTGTAATATGGCACTGTAATATGTGTGAGCTTCCATAAGTTTGACGGAAGAAAGAATTTTTCACAATCATGGAATATGTGAAATCTATTTTGGACTGCATTGTGGCCAATGGTCAAAATAGCATAGAAATCAGTGCATTTTATAATGCATCTCTCCTCTTGTACTTAGGTGCTAGATGAACGTTTAATGCACCAGAGTGTTGAGATATGGGACTGTAATGTGTGTGAGCTTCCATAAGTTTGTCGGAAGAAATAATTTTTCACAGTCATGGAACATGTGAAATCTATTTTAGACTGCATAGTAGCCAATGGTCAAAATAGCTTAGAAATTAGTACACTTTATAATGCATCTCCCCTATTGTACGTAGGTGCTAGATGAACGTTTCTTGCACCAGAGTGTTGAGATATGGGACTGTAATGTGTGTGTGCTTCCACGATTCTAGGAAACCCATTCGTCTTCTTTCTTCTTTAATGCACCTCCACTCTTGTACGTAGGTGCTAGGTGAATATTTATTGCACCACTGTGTTGAGATATGGGACTGTAATGTGTGTGAGCTTCCTTAAGTTTGTCGGAAGAAAGAATTTTTCACAATCGTGGAACATGTGAAATCTATTTTAGACTGCATAGTAGCCAATGGTCAAAATAGCTTAGAAATCAGTGCACTTTATAATGCATCTCCCCTCTTGTACTTAGGTGCTAGATGAACGTTTCTTGCACCAGAGTGTTGAGATATGGCACTGTAATGTGTGTGAGCTTCCATAAGTTTGTCAGAAGAAAGAATTTTTACAATAATGGAACATGTGATATCAATTTTAGACTGCATAGTGGTCAATCGTCAAAAAAGCTTAGAAATGAGTGCATTTTATCATGCATCTCCACTCTTGTACGTAGGTGCTAGATGAACGTTTATTGCACCAAAGTGTTGAGATATGGCAGTGTAATGTGTGTCTGCTTCCATAAGCTCGAAGCACAAAAGGATTTCCTACCATCATGGAACATGTGCAATCGCAATGAGACTGCATAGTGGCCATTGGCAAAATCATCATAGAATTGAGTGTAGTTTAAAATGCATCTCCACTCTTGACCTTAGGAGATAGATGAAAGTTTCTTACACCAGAGTGTTGAGATATGGGACTGTAATGTGTGTGTGCCTCCATGATTGTAGGAAACACTTCCTTCTTCTTTCTTCTATAATGCACCTCCACTCTTGTACGTAGGTGCTAGGTGAAAGTTTATTGCACCAGAGTGTTGAGATACGGGACTGTAATGTGTGTGAGCTTCCATAAGTTTGTCAGAAGAAAGAATTTTTCACAATCATGGAACATGTGATATCAATTTTAGACTGCAAAGTAGTCAATGGTCAAAATAGCTTAGAAATGAGTGCATTTTATACTGCATCTGCACTCTTGTACATAGGTGCTAGATGAACGTTTATTGCACCAAAGTGTTGAGATATGGCACTGTAATGTGTTTCTGCTTCCATAAGATCGAAGCACAAAAGGGTTTCCTACAATCATGGAACGTGAGCAATCGCAATGAGATTGGCACTATGGCTATTGGCAAAAACATCATAGAAATGAGTGTAGTTTAAAATGCATCTCCAACTGTTGACCTTAGGAGCTAGGTGAAAGTTTCTTACACCAGAGTGTTGAGATATGGCACTGTAATGTGTGTGAGCTTCCATAAGTTTGTCAGAAGAAAGAATTTTTCACAATCATGGAACATGTGATATCAATTTTAGACTGCATAGTAGTCAATGGTCAAAATAGCTTAGAAATGAGTGCATTTTATACTGCATCTGCACTCTTGTACATAGGTGCTAGATGAACGTTTATTGCACCAAAGTGTTGAGATATGGCACTGTAATGTGTGTGAGCTTCCATAAGTTTGTCAGAAGAAAGAATTTTTCACAATCATGGAACATGTGATATCAATTTTAGACTGCAAAGTAGTCAATGGTCAAAATAGCTTAGAAATGAGTGCATTTTATACTGCATCTGCACTCTTCTACATAGGTGCTAGATGAACGTTTATTGCACCAAAGTGTTGAGATATGGCAATGTAATGTGTGTGTGCTTCCATAAGCTCGAAGCACAAAAGGGTTTCCTACAATCATGGAACGTGAGCAATCTCAATGAGACTCCATAGCGGCCATTGGCAAAAGCATCGTAGAAATGAGTGCAGTTTAAAAGGCATCTCCACTCTTGACCTTCGGAGCTAGATGAAAGTTTCTTGCACCAGGTATGGCACTGTAATGTTTTGTGCTTCCATGGTTGTAGGAAACACTTTCTTCTTCTTTCCTCTATAATGCACCTCCACTCTTGTACGTAGGTGGTAGGTGAATGTTTACTGTACCAGAGTGTTGAGATATGGCACTGTAATGTGTGTGTACTTCCATGATGGTAGGAAAGCCTTTCTTCTTCTTTCCTCTATAATGCACCTCCACTCTTGTACGTAGGTGGTAGGTGAATGTTTATTGAACCAGAGTGTTGAGATACGGCACTGTAATATGTGTGAGCTTCCATAAGTTTGACGGAAGAAATAATTTTTCACAATCATGGAATATGTGAAATCTATTTTAGACTGCATAGTAGCCAATGGTCAAAATAGCTTAGAAATTAGTACACTTTATAATGCATCTCCCCTATTGTACGTAGGTGCTAGATGAACGTTTCTTGCACCAGAGTGTTGAGATATGGGACTGTAATGTGTGTGTGCTTCCACAATTCTAGGAAACCCATTCGTCTTCTTTCTTCTTTAATGCACCTCCACTCTTGTACATAGGTGCTAGGTGAATATTTATTGCACCACTGTGTTGAGATATGGGACTGTAATGTGTGTGAGCTTCCTTAAGTTTGTGGGAAGAAAGAATTTTTCACAATCGTGGAACATGTGAAATCTATTTTAGACTGCATAGTAGCCAATGGTCAAAATAGCTTAGAAATCAGTGCACTTTATAATGCATCTCCCCTCTTGTACTTAGGTGCTAGATGAACGTTTCTTGCACCAGAGTGTTGAGATATGGGACTGTAATGTGTGTGTGCTTCCATGATTCTAGGAAACCCTTTCTTCTTCTTTCTTCTATAATGCACCTCCACTCTTGTACTCGCTAAACCATTATTGCACCAGAGTGTTGAGATATGGCACAGTAATGTGTGTGAGCTTCCATAAGTTTGTCTGAAGAAAGAATTTTTACAATAATGGAACATGTGATATCAATTTTAGACTGCATAATGGTCAATGGTCAAAATAGCTTAGAAATGAGTGCATTTTATAATGCATCTCCACTCTTGTACGTAGGTGCTAGATGAACGTTTATTGCACCAAAGTGTTGAGATATGGCAGTGTAATGTGTGTCTTCTTCCATAAGCTCGAAGCACTACATTCATGGAACGTGAGCAATCGCAATGAGACCCCATAGTGGCCACTGGCAATAACATCATAGAAATGAGTGTAGTTTAAAATGCACCTCCACTCTTGACCTTAGGAGCTAGATGAAAGTTTCTTACACCAAAGTTTTCAGATATGGCAGTGTAATGTGTGGGCACTTCTATGATTGTAGGAAACCCTTTCTTCTTCTTTCTTCTATAATGCACCTCCACTCTTCTACGTAGTTGCTAGATGAACGTTTATTGCACCAAAGTGTTGAGATATGGCAGTGTAATGTTTGTGAGCTTCCATAAGGTTGTCGGAAGAAAGAATTTTTCACAATCATGGAACATGTGATATCAATTCTAGAGTGCATAGAGGCCAATGGTTAAAATAGCTTAGAATTGAGTCTTGTACGTAGGTGGTAGGTGAATGTTTATTGAACCGGAGTGTTGAGATATGGCACTGTAATGTATGTCTGCTTCCTTGTTTGTAGGAAACTCTTCTTCTTTCATCTATAATGCACCTCCACTCTTGTACGTTGTAGCTAGATGAACGTTTATTGCACCAAAGTGTTGAGATATGGCAGTGTAATGTGTGTGTGCTTCCATAAGCTCGAAGTACAAAAAGGTTTCCTACAATCATGGAACGTGAGCAATCGCAATGAGACTCCACAGTGGCCATTGGCAAAAACATCGTAGAAATGAGTGTAGTTTAAAATGAATCCCCACTCTTGACCTTAGGAGCTAGATCAAAGTTTCTTACTCTAGAGTGTTGATTGGCACTGTAATGTGTTTGAGCTTCCATGATTGTAGGAAACCCTTTCTTCTTCTTTCTTCTATAATGCACCTCCACTCTTGTACGTAGTTGCTAGGTGAACGTTTATTGCACCAAAGTGTTGAGATATGGCAGTGTAATGTGTGTGAGCTTCCATAAGGTTGTCGGAAGAAAGAATTTTTCACAATCATGGAACATGTGATATCAATTCTAGAGTGCATAGAGGCCAATGGTTAAAATAGCTTAGAATTGAGTCTTGTACGTAGGTGGTAGGTGAATGTTTATTGAACCAGAGTGTTGAGATATGGCACTGTAATGTATGTCTGCTTCCTTGTTTGTAGGAAACTCTTCTTCTTTCATCTATAATGCACCTCCACTCTTGTACGTTGTAGCTAGATGAACGTTTATTGCACCAAAGTGTTGAGATATGGCAGTGTAATGTGTGTGTGCTTCCATAAGCTCGAAGTACAAAAAGGTTTCCTACAATCATGGAACGTGAGCAATCGCAATGAGACTCCACAGTGGCCATTGGCAAAAACATCATAGAAATGAGTGTAGTTTAAAATGAATCCCCACTCTTGACCTTAGGAGCTAGATCAAAGTTTCTTACTCTAGAGTGTTGATTGGCACTGTAATGTGTTTGAGCTTCCATGATTGTAGGAAACCCTTTCTTCTTCTTTCTTCTATAATGCACCTCCACTCTTGTACGTAGTTGCTAGGTGAACGTTTATTGCACCAAAGTGTTGAGATATGGCAGTGTAATGTGTGTCTGCTTCCATAAGCTCAAAGCACAAAAGGGTTTCCTACAATCATGGAACATGAGCAATCGCAATGAGACTGCATAGTGGCCATTGGCAAAATCATCATAGAATTGAGTGTAATATGGCACTGTAATATGTGTGAGCTTCCATAAGTTTGACGGAAGAAAGAATTTTTCACAATCATGGAATATGTGAAATCTATTTTGGACTGCATTGTGGCCAATGGTCAAAATAGCATAGAAATCAGTGCATTTTATAATGCATCTCTCCTCTTGTACTTAGGTGCTAGATGAACGTTTAATGCACCAGAGTGTTGAGATATGGGACTGTAATGTGTGTGAGCTTCCATAAGTTTGTCGGAAGAAATAATTTTTCACAGTCATGGAACATGTGAAATCTATTTTAGACTGCATAGTAGCCAATGGTCAAAATAGCTTAGAAATTAGTACACTTTATAATGCATCTCCCCTATTGTACGTAGGTGCTAGATGAACGTTTCTTGCACCAGAGTGTTGAGATATGGCACTGTAATGTGTGTGTGCTTCCACGATTCTAGGAAACCCATTCGTCTTCTTTCTTCTTTAATGCACCTCCACTCTTGTACGTAGGTGCTAGGTGAATATTTATTGCACCACTGTGTTGAGATATGGGACTGTAATGTGTGTGAGCTTCCTTAAGTTTGTCGGAAGAAAGAATTTTTCACAATCGTGGAACATGTGAAATCTATTTTAGACTGCATAGTAGCCAATGGTCAAAATAGCTTAGAAATCAGTGCACTTTATAATGCATCTCCCCTCTTGTACTTAGGTGCTAGATGAACGTTTCTTGCACCAGAGTGTTGAGATATGGCACTGTAATGTGTGTGAGCTTCCATAAGTTTGTCAGAAGAAAGAATTTTTACAATAATGGAACATGTGATATCAATTTTAGACTGCATAGTGGTCAATCGTCAAAAAAGCTTAGAAATGAGTGCATTTTATCATGCATCTCCACTCTTGTACGTAGGTGCTAGATGAACGTTTATTGCACCAAAGTGTTGAGATATGGCACTGTAATGTGTGTCTGCTTCCATAAGCTCGAAGCACAAAAGGATTTCCTACCATCATGGAACATGTGCAATCGCAATGAGACTGCATAGTGGCCATTGGCAAAATCATCATAGAATTGAGTGTAGTTTAAAATGCATCTCCACTCTTGACCTTAGGAGATAGATGAAAGTTTCTTACACCAGAGTGTTGAGATATGGGACTGTAATGTGTGTGAGCTTCCATAAGTTTGTCAGAAGAAAGAATTTTTCACAATCATGGAACATGTGATATCAATTTTAGACTGCATAGTAGTCAATGGTCAAAATAGCTTAGAAATGAGTGCATTTTATACTGCATCTGCACTCTTGTACATAGGTGCTAGATGAACGTTTATTGCACCAAAGTGTTGAGATATGGCACTGTAATGTGTGTGAGCTTCCATAAGTTTGTCAGAAGAAAGAATTTTTCACAATCATGGAACATGTGATATCAATTTTAGACTGCAAAGTAGTCAATGGTCAAAATAGCTTAGAAATGAGTGCATTTTATACTGCATCTGCACTCTTCTACATAGGTGCTAGATGAACGTTTATTGCACCAAAGTGTTGAGATATGGCAATGTAATGTGTGTGTGCTTCCATAAGCTCGAAGCACAAAAGGGTTTCCTACAATCATGGAACGTGAGCAATCGCAATGAGACTCCATAGCGGCCATTGGCAAAAGCATCGTAGAAATGAGTGCAGTTTAAAAGGCATCTCCACTCTTGACCTTCGGAGCTAGATGAAAGTTTCTTGCACCAGGTATGGCACTGTAATGTTTTGTGCTTCCATGGTTGTAGGAAACACTTTCTTCTTCTTTCCTCTATAATGCACCTCCACTCTTGTACGTAGGTGGTAGGTGAATGTTTACTGTACCAGAGTGTTGAGATATGGCACTGTAATGTGTGTGTACTTCCATGATGGTAGGAAAGCCTTTCTTCTTCTTTCCTCTATAATGCACCTCCACTCTTGTACGTAGGTGGTAGGTGAATGTTTATTGAACCAGAGTGTTGAGATACGGCACTGTAATATGTGTGAGCTTCCATAAGTTTGACGGAAGAAATAATTTTTCACAATCATGGAATATGTGAAATCTATTTTAGACTGCATAGTAGCCAATGGTCAAAATAGCTTAGAAATTAGTACACTTTATAATGCATCTCCCCTATTGTACGTAGGTGCTAGATGAACGTTTCTTGCACCAGAGTGTTGAGATATGGGACTGTAATGTGTGTGTGCTTCCACAATTCTAGGAAACCCATTCGTCTTCTTTCTTCTTTAATGCACCTCCACTCTTGTACATAGGTGCTAGGTGAATATTTATTGCACCACTGTGTTGAGATATGGGACTGTAATGTGTGTGAGCTTCCTTAAGTTTGTGGGAAGAAAGAATTTTTCACAATCGTGGAACATGTGAAATCTATTTTAGACTGCATAGTAGCCAATGGTCAAAATAGCTTAGAAATCAGTGCACTTTATAATGCATCTCCCCTCTTGTACTTAGGTGCTAGATGAACGTTTCTTGCACCAGAGTGTTGAGATATGGGACTGTAATGTGTGTGTGCTTCCATGATTCTAGGAAACCCTTTCTTCTTCTTTCTTCTATAATGCACCTCCACTCTTGTACTCGCTAAACCATTATTGCACCAGAGTGTTGAGATATGGCACAGTAATGTGTGTGAGCTTCCATAAGTTTGTCTGAAGAAAGAATTTTTACAATAATGGAACATGTGATATCAATTTTAGACTGCATAATGGTCAATGGTCAAAATAGCTTAGAAATGAGTGCATTTTATAATGCATCTCCACTCTTGTACGTAGGTGCTAGATGAACGTTTATTGCACCAAAGTGTTGAGATATGGCAGTGTAATGTGTGTCTTCTTCCATAAGCTCGAAGCACTACATTCATGGAACGTGAGCAATCGCAATGAGACCCCATAGTGGCCACTGGCAATAACATCATAGAAATGAGTGTAGTTTAAAATGCACCTCCACTCTTGACCTTAGGAGCTAGATGAAAGTTTCTTACACCAAAGTTTTGAGATATGGCAGTGTAATGTGTGGGCGCTTCTATGATTGTAGGAAACCCTTTCTTCTTCTTTCTTCTATAATGCACCTCCACTCTTCTACGTAGTTGCTAGATGAACGTTTATTGCACCAAAGTGTTGAGATATGGCAGTGTAATGTTTGTGAGCTTCCATAAGGTTGTCGGAAGAAAGAATTTTTCACAATCATGGAACATGTGATATCAATTCTAGAGTGCATAGAGGCCAATGGTTAAAATAGCTTAGAATTGAGTCTTGTACGTAGGTGGTAGGTGAATGTTTATTGAACCGGAGTGTTGAGATATGGCACTGTAATGTATGTCTGCTTCCTTGTTTGTAGGAAACTCTTCTTCTTTCATCTATAATGCACCTCCACTCTTGTACGTTGTAGCTAGATGAACGTTTATTGCACCAAAGTGTTGAGATATGGCAGTGTAATGTGTGTGTGCTTCCATAAGCTCGAAGTACAAAAAGGTTTCCTACAATCATGGAACGTGAGCAATCGCAATGAGACTCCACAGTGGCCATTGGCAAAAACATCATAGAAATGAGTGTAGTTTAAAATGAATACCCACTCTTGACCTTAGGAGCTAGATCAAAGTTTCTTACTCTAGAGTGTTGATTGGCACTGTAATGTGTTTGAGCTTCCATGATTGTAGGAAACCCTTTCTTCTTCTTTCTTCTATAATGCACCTCCACTCTTGTACGTAGTTGCTAGGTGAACGTTTATTGCACCAAAGTGTTGAGATATGGCAGTGTAATGTGTGTGAGCTTCCATAAGGTTGTCGGAAGAAAGAATTTTTCACAATCATGGAACATGTGATATCAATTCTAGAGTGCATAGAGGCCAATGGTTAAAATAGCTTAGAATTGAGTCTTGTACGTAGGTGGTAGGTGAATGTTTATTGAACCAGAGTGTTGAGATATGGCACTGTAATGTATGTCTGCTTCCTTGTTTGTAGGAAACTCTTCTTCTTTCATCTATAATGCACCTCCACTCTTGTACGTTGTAGCTAGATGAACGTTTATTGCACCAAAGTGTTGAGATATGGCAGTGTAATGTGTGTGTGCTTCCATAAGCTCGAAGTACAAAAAGGTTTCCTACAATCATGGAACGTGAGCAATCGCAATGAGACTCCACAGTGGCCATTGGCAAAAACATCATAGAAATGAGTGTAGTTTAAAATGAATCCCCACTCTTGACCTTAGGAGCTAGATCAAAGTTTCTTACTCTAGAGTGTTGATTGGCACTGTAATGTGTTTGAGCTTCCATGATTGTAGGAAACCCTTTCTTCTTCTTTCTTCTATAATGCACCTCCACTCTTGTACGTAGTTGCTAGGTGAACGTTTATTGCACCAAAGTGTTGAGATATGGCAGTGTAATGTGTGTCTGCTTCCATAAGCTCAAAGCACAAAAGGGTTTCCTACAATCATGGAACATGAGCAATCGCAATGAGACTGCATAGTGGCCATTGGCAAAATCATCATAGAATTGAGTGTAATATGGCACTGTAATATGTGTGAGCTTCCATAAGTTTGACGGAAGAAAGAATTTTTCACAATCATGGAATATGTGAAATCTATTTTGGACTGCATAGTGGCCAATGGTCAAAATAGCATAGAAATCAGTGCATTTTATAATGCATCTCTCCTCTTGTACTTAGGTGCTAGATGAACGTTTAATGCACCAGAGTGTTGAGATATGGGACTGTAATGTGTGTGAGCTTCCATAAGTTTGTCGGAAGAAATAATTTTTCACAGTCATGGAACATGTGAAATCTATTTTAGACTGCATAGTAGCCAATGGTCAAAATAGCTTAGAAATTAGTACACTTTATAATGCATCTCCCCTATTGTACGTAGGTGCTAGATGAACGTTTCTTGCACCAGAGTGTTGAGATATGGGACTGTAATGTGTGTGTGCTTCCACGATTCTAGGAAACCCATTCGTCTTCTTTCTTCTTTAATGCACCTCCACTCTTGTACGTAGGTGCTAGGTGAATATTTATTGCACCACTGTGTTGAGATATGGGACTGTAATGTGTGTGAGCTTCCTTAAGTTTGTTGGAAGAAAGAATTTTTCACAATCGTGGAACATGTGAAATCTATTTTAGACTGCATAGTAGCCAATGGTCAAAATAGCTTAGAAATCAGTGCACTTTATAATGCATCTCCCCTCTTGTACTTAGGTGAAAGATGAACGTTTCTTGCACCAGAGTGTTGAGATATGGGACTGTAATGTGTGTGAGCTTCCATAAGTTTGTCAGAAGAAAGAATTTTTACAATAATGGAACATGTGATATCAATTTTAGACTGCATAGTGGTCAATGGTCAAAATAGCTTAGAAATGAGTGCATTTTATCATGCATCTCCACTCTTGTACGTAGGTGCTAGATGAACGTTTATTGCACCAAAGTGTTGAGATATGGCAGTGTAATGTGTGTCTGCTTCCATAAGCTCGAAGCACAAAAGGATTTCCTACCATCATGGAACATGTGCAATCACAATGAGACTGCATAGTGGCCATTGGCAAAATCATCATAGAATTGAGTGTAGTTTAAAATGCATCTCCACTCTTGACCTTAGGAGATAGATGAAAGTTTCTTACACCAGAGTGTTGAGATATGGGACTGTAATGTGTGTGTGCCTCCATGATTGTAGGAAACACTTCCTTCTTCTTTCTTCTATAATGCACCTCCACTCTTGTACGTAGGTGCTAGGTGAAAGTTTATTGCACCAGAGTGTTGAGATACAGGACTGTAATGTGTGTGATCTTCTATAAGTTTGTCGGAAGAAAGAATTTTTTACAATCATGCAACATGTGGTATCAATTTTAGACTGCACAGTGGCCAATGGTCAAAATAGCTTAGAAATGAGTGTATAACGCATCTCCACTCTTGTACGTAGGTGCTAGATGAACGTTTATTGCATCAGAGTTTTAAGATTAGGTACTGTAATGTGTGTGTGCTTCCATGATTGTAGGAAACCCTTTCTTCTTCTTTCTTCCATAATGCATCTCCACTCTTGCACGTAGGTGGTAGATGAACGTTTATTGCACCAGAGTGATGAGATACTGCACCGTCTGTGCTTCCATAAGCTCGAAGGTGCTAGGTGAAAGTTTATTGCACCAGAGTGTTGATATACGGGACTGTAATGTGTATGTGCTTCCATGATTGTAGGAAACACTTCCTTCTTCTTTCTTCTATAATGCACCTCCACTCTTGCACGTAGGTGCTAGGTGAAAGTTTATTGCACCAGAGTGTTGAGATATGGGACTGTAACGTGTGTGTGCTTCCATGATTGTAGGAATCCCTTTCTTCTTTTTTCTTCTATAATGCACCTCCACTGTTCTACGTAGTAGCTAGGTGAAAGTTTATTGCACCAGAGTGTTGAGATATGGGACTGTAAAGTGTGTGTTCTTCCATGATTGTAGGAAACCCTTTCTTCTTTTTTCTTCTATATTGCACCTCCAGTCTTGTAAGTAGGTGCTAGGTGAACATTTTGCACCAGAGCGTTGCGCTATGGCACTGTAATGGGTGTGTGCTTGAATGATTGTAGGAATCCCTTTCTTCTTTTTTCTTCTATAATGCACCTCCACTCTTCTACGTACTTGCTAGTTGAACGTTTATTGCACCAGTGTTGAGATATGGCACTGTAATGTGTGTGTGCTTCCATGATTGTAGGAAACCCTTTCTTCTTCTTTCTTCTATATTGCACCTCCAGTCTTGTACGTAGGTGCTAGGTGAACGTTTATTGCACCAGAGTGTTGAGATACGGGACTGTAATGTGTGTGTGCTTCCATGATTGTAGGAAACACTTCCTTCTTCTTTCTTCTATAATGAACCTCCACTCTTGCACGTAGGTGCTAGGTGAAAGTTTATTGCACCAGAGTGTTGAGATATGGGACTGTAACGTGTGTGTGCTTCCATGATTGTAGGAATCCCTTTCTTCTTTTTTCTTCTATAATGCACCTCCACTCTTCTACGTATTTGCTAGATTAACGTTTATTGCACCAGAGTGTTGAGATATGGCACTGTAATGTGTGTGAGCTTCTATAAGTTTGTCGGAAGAAAGAATTTTTCACAATCATGCAACATGGGATATCAATTTTAGACTGCATAGTGGCCAATGGTCAAAATAGCTTAGAAATGAGTGCATAACGCATCTCCACTCTTGAACGTAGGTGCTAGATGAACGTTTATTGCATCAGAGTTTTAAGATTAGGTACTGTAATGTGTGTGTGCTTCCATGATTGTAGGAAACCCTTTCTTCTTCTTTCTTCCATAATGCATCTCCACTCTTGCACGTAGGTGGTAGATGAACGTTTATTGCACCAGAGTGATGAGATACTGCACCGTCTGTGCTTCCATAAGCTCGAAGCACGAAAGGGTTTCCTATAATAATGGAACATGAGCAATCGCAATGAGACTCCATAGTGGCCATTGGGAAAAACACCATAGAAATTAATGTAGTTTAAAATGCATCTCCACTCTTGACCTAAAGAACTAGATGAACATTTCTTACACCAGAGTGTTGAAATATGGGACAGTAATGTGTGTGTGCTTCCATAAGCTCGAAGCACAAAAGGTTTTCTACAATCATGGAACATGAGTAATCGCTATGAGACTCCATAGTGGCCATTGGGAAAAACACCATAGAAATTAGTGTAGTTTAAAATGCAACTCCACTCTTGACCTAAGGAGCTAGATGAAAGTTTCTTACACCAGAGTGTTGAGATATGGGACTGTAATGTGTGTGTGCTTCCATGATTGTAGGAAACCCTTCCTTCTTCTTTCTTCTATCATGCAAATCCATTCTTGTAAGTAGGTGCTAGGTGAACGTTTTGCACCAGAGGGTTGCGCTATGGCACTGTAACGGGTGTGTGCTTCCATGATTGTAGGAAACCATTCCTTCTTCTGTCTCCTATAATGCACCTCCATTCTTGTACGTAGGTGCTAGGTGAAAGTTTATTGCACCAGAGTGTTGAGATACGGGACTGTAATGTGTATGTGCTTCCATGATTGTAGGAAACACTTCCTTCTTCTTTCTTCTATAATGCACCTCCACTCTTGCACGTAGGTGCTAGGTGAAAGTTTATTGCACCAGAGTGTTGAGATATGGGACTGTAACGTGTCTGTGCTTCCATGATTGTAGGAATCCCTTTCTTCTTTTTTCTTCTATAATGCACCTCCACTCTTCTACGTAGTTGCTAGGTGAAAGTTTATTGCACCAGAGTGTTGAGATATGGGACTGTAAAGTGTGTGTTCTTCCATGATTGTAGGAAACCCTTTCTTCTTTTTTCTTCTATATTGCACCTCCAGTCTTGTACGTAGGTGCTAGGTGAACGTTTCTTGCATCAGAGTGTTGAGATACAGGACTGTAATGTGTGTGAGCTTCTATAAGTTTGTCGGAAGAAAGAATTTTTTACAATCATGGAACCTGATTCTATTGTGGCCATTAATAAAGACATCATGCAAATCAGTGCATATTATAATGCATCTCCACTCTTGACAGTAGGTGCTAGATAAAGATTTATTGCACCAGAGTGTTGAGATATGGTACTGTAATGTGTGTGTGCTTCCATGATTGTAGGAAACCCTTTCTTCTTCGTTCTTCTATAATGCACCTCCACTCTTGTACGTAGATGCTTGATGAACGTTTATTGCACCAGAGTGTTGAGATATGGCACTGTAATGTGTGTGTGCTTCCATGATTGTAGGAAGAAAGAATTTTTCACAATCATGGAACATGTGATATCAATTCTAGAGTGCATAGAGGCCAATGGTCAAAATAGCTTAGAAATGAGAGCATTTTATAATGCATCTCCACTCTTGTACATACGTGCTAGATGAACGTTTATTGCACCAGAGTGTTGAGATATGGCACTGTAATGTGTGTGAGCTTCCATAAGTTTGACGGAAGAAAGAATTTTTCACAATCATGGAATATGTGAAATCTATTTTAGACTGCATAGTGGCCAATGGTCAAAATAGCTTAGAAATGAGTGCACTTCATAAGGCATCTCCACTCTTGACCTTAAGAGCTAGATGAAAGTTTCTTACTCCAAAGTGTTGAGATATGGCATTGTAATGCATGTGTACTTCCATGATTGTAGGAAACCCTTTCTTCTTCTTTCTTCTATAATGCACCTCCACTCTTGTACGTAGATGCTAGATGAACGTTTATTGCACCAGAGTGTTGAGATATGGCACTGTAATGTGTGTGTGCTTCCATAAGCTCGAAGCACAAAAGGGTTTCCTACAATCATGGAACGTGAGCAATCGCAATGAGACTTCATAGTGGCCATTGGCAAAAACATCGTAGAAATGAGTGTAATTTAAAATGCATCTCCACTCTTGACCTTAGGGGCTAAATGAAAGTTTCTTGCACCAGAGTGTTGAGATATGGGACTGTAATGTGTGTGAGCTTCCATAAGTTTGTTGGAAGAAAGAATTTTTCACAATTATGGAAAATGTGAAATCTATTTTAGACTGCATAGAGGCCAATAGTCAAAATAGCTTAGAAATGAGTGCACTTCATAAGGCATCTGCGCTCTTGACTTTAGGAGCTAGATGAAAGTTTCTTGCACCAGAGTGTTGAGATATGGCAGTGTAATGTGTGTGAGCTTCCATAAGTTTGTCGGAAGAACAATTTTTCACAATCATGGAAAATGTGAAATCTATTTTAGACTGCTTAGTGGCCAATGGTCAAAATAGCTAAGAAATGAGTGCACTTCATAAGACATCTCCAGTCTTAACCTTAGGAGCTAAATGAAAGTTTCTTCCACCAGAGTGTTGAGATATGGCAGTGTAATGTGTGTGAGCTTCCATAAGTTTGTCTGAAGAAAGAACTTTTCACAATCATGGAAAATGTGAAATCTATTTTAGACTGCATAGTGGCCAATAGTCAAAATAGCTTAGAAATGAGTGCACTTCATAAGGCATCTGCCTTATTGACTTTAGGAGCTAGATGAAAGTTTCTTGCACCAGAGTGTTGACATATGGGACTGTAATGTGTGTGAGCTTCCATAAGTTTGTCGGAAGAAAGAATTTTTCACAATCATGGAACATGTGAAATCTATTTTAGACTGCATAGTAGCCAATGGTCAAAATAGCTTAGAAATCAGTGTACTTTATAATGCATCTCCCCTCCTGTACGTAGTTGCTAGATGAACGTTTCTTGCACCAGAGTGTTGAGATATGGGACTGCAATGTGTGTGTGCTTCCACGATTCTAGGAAACCCTTTCTTCTTCTTTCTTCTATAGTGCACCTCCACTCTTGTAAATGTGCTAGGTGAACATTTATTGCACCACTGTGTTGAGATATGGCACTGTAATGTGTGTGAGCTTCCATAAGCTCGAAGCACAAAAGGGTTTCCTACAATCATGGAACATGAGCAATCTCAATGAGACTCCATACTGGCCATTGCCAAAAACATCATAGAATTGCATGTAGTTTAAAATGCATCTCCACTCTTGACCTTAGGAGCTAGATGAAAGTTTCTTGCACCAGAGTATTGAGATATTTGACGGTAATGTGTGTGAGCTTCCATAAGTTTGTCGGAAGAAAGAATTTTTCACAATCATGGAACATGTGAAATCTATTTTAGACTGCATAGTAGCCAATGGTCAAAATAGCTTAGAAATCAGTGCACTTTATAATGCATCTCCCCTCTTGTACGTAGGTGCTAGATGAACGTTTCTTGCACCAGAGTGTTGAGGTATAGGACTGTAATGTGTGTGTGCTTCCACGATTCTAGGAAACCCTTTCTTCTTCTTTCTTCTATAATGCACCTCCACTCTTGAACGTATGTGCTAGGCGAACGTTTATTTTACCAAAGTGTTGAGATATGGCACTGTAATGTGTGTGAGCTTCCATAAGTTTGACGGAAGAAAGAATTTTTCACAATCATGGAAAATGTGAAATCTATTTTAGACTGCATAGTGGCCAATGGTCAAAATAGCTTAGAAATTAGTGCACTTCATAAGGCATCTGCGCTCTTGACCTTAGGAGCTAAATGAAAGTTTCTTGCACCAGAGTGTTGAGATATGGGACTGTAATGTGTGTGAGCTTCCATAAGTTTGTCTGAAGAAAGAGTTTTTCACAATCATGGAAAATGTGAAATCTATTTTAGACTGCATAGTGGCCAATGGTCAAAATAGCTTAGAAATGAGTGCACTTCATAAGGCATCTGCGCTCTTGACGTTAGGAGCCAGATGAAAGTTTCTTGCACCAGAGTGTTGAGATATGGCAGTGTAATGTGTGTGAGCTTCCATAAGGTTGTCGGAAGAAAGAATTTTTAACAATCATGGAACATGTGATATCAATTCTAGAGTGCATAGAGGCCAATGGTCAAAATAGCTTAGAATTGAGACTTGTACGTAGGTGGTAGGTGAATGTTTATTGAACCGGAGTGTTGAGATATGGCACTGTAATGTGTGTGAGCTTCCATAAGCTCGAAGCACAAAAGGGTTTCCTACAATCATGGAACATCAGCAATCTCATTGAGACTCCATAGCGGCCATTGCCAAAAACATCATAGAATTGCATGTAGTTTAAAATGCATCTCCACTCTTGACCTTAGGAGCTAGATGAAAGTTTCTTGCACCAGAGTGTTGAGATATTTGACGGTAATGTGTGTGAGCTTCCATAAGTTTGTCGGAAGAAAGAATTTTTCACAATCATGGAACATGTGAAATCTATTTTAGACTGCATAGTAGCCAATGGTCAAAATAGCTTAGAAATCAGTGCACTTTATAATGCATCTCCCCTCTTGTACGTAGGTGCTAGATGAACGTTTCTTGCACCAGAGTGTTGAGGTATAGGACTGTAATGTGTGTGTGCTTCCACGATTCTAGGAAACCCTTTCTTCTTCTTTCTTCTATAATGCACCTCCACTCTTGTAGGTAGGTGCTAGGCGAACGTTTATTGAACCAAAGTGTTGAGATATGGCACTGTAATGTGTGTGAGCTTCCATAAGTTTGACGGAAGAAAGAATTTTTCACAATCATGGAATATGTGAAATCTATTTTAGACTGCACAGTGGCCAATGGTCAAAATAGCTTAGAAATGAGTGCACTTCATAAGGCATCTCCACTCTTGACCTTAAGAGCTAGATGAAAGTTTCTTACTCCAAAGTGTTGAGATATGGCATTGTAATGCATGTGTACTTCCATGATTGTAGGAAACCCTTTCTTCTTCTTTCTTCTATAATGCACCTCCACTCTTGTACGTAGATGCTAGATGAACGTTTATTGCACCAGAGTGTTGAGATATGGCACTGTAATGTGTGTGTGCTTCCATAAGCTCGAAGCACAAAAGGGTTTCCTACAATCATGGAACGTGAGCAATCGCAATGAGACTCCATAGTGGCCATTGGCAAAAACATCGTAGAAATGAGTGTAATTTAAAATGCATCTCCACTCTTGACCTTAGGGGCTAAATGAAAGTTTCTTGCACCAGAGTGTTGAGATATGGGACTGTAATGTGTGTGAGCTTCCATAAGTTTGTTGGAAGAAAGAATTTTTCACAATTATGGAACATGTGAAATCTATTTTAGACTGCATAGAGGCCAATAGTCAAAATAGCTTAGAAATGAGTGCACTTCATAAGGCATCTGCGCTCTTGACTTTAGGAGCTAGATGAAAGTTTCTTGCACCAGAGTGTTGAGATATGGCACTGTAATGTGTGTGAGCTTCCATAAGTTTGTCGGAAGAAAGAATTTTTCACAATCATGGAAAATGTGAAATCTATTTTAGACTGCATAGTGGCCAATGGTCAAAATAGCTAAGAAATGAGTGCACTTCATAAGACATCTCCAGTCTTAACCTTAGGAGCTAAATGAAAGTTTCTTGCACCAGATTGTTGAGATATGGCAGTGTAATGTGTGTGAGCTTCCATAAGTTTGTCGGAAGAAAGAATTTTTCACTATCATGGAACATGTGAAATCTATTTTAGACTGCATAGTAGCCAATGGTCAAAATAGCTTAGAAATCAGTGTACTTTATAATGCATCTCCCCTCCTGTACGTAGTTGCTAGATGAACGTTTCTTGCACCAGAGTGTTGAGATATGGGACTGCAATGTGTGTGTGCTTCCACGATTCTAGGAAACCCTTTCTTCTTCTTTCTTCTATAGTGCACCTCCACTCTTGTACGTAGGTGCTAGGTGAACATTTATTGCACCACTGTGTTGAGATATGGCACTGTAATGTGTGTGAGCTTCCATAAGCTCGAAGCACAAAAGGGTTTCCTACAATCATGGAACATCAGCAATCTCACTGAGACTCCATACTGGCCATTGCCAAAAACATCATAGAATTGCATGTAGTTTAAAATGCATCTCCACTCTTGACCTTAGGAGCTAGATGAAAGTTTCTTGCACCAGAGTATTGAGATATTTGACGGTAATGTGTGTGAGCTTCCATAAGTTTGTCGGAAGAAAGAATTTTTCACAATCATGGAACATGTGAAATCTATTTTAGACTGCATAGTAGCCAATGGTCAAAATAGCTTAGAAATCAGTGCACTTTATAATGCATCTCCCCTCTTGTACGTAGGTGCTAGATGAACGTTTCTTGCACCAGAGTGTTGAGGTATAGGACTGTAATGTGTGTGTGCTTCCACGATTCTAGGAAAACCTTTCTTCTTCTTTCTTCTATAATGCACCTCCACTCTTGATCGTAGGTGCTAGGCGAACGTTTATTTTACCAAAGTGTTGAGATATGGCACTGTAATGTGTGTGAGCTTCCATAAGTTTGACGGAAGAAAGAATTTTTCACAATCATGGAAAATGTGAAATCTATTTTAGACTGCATAGTGGCCAATGGTCAAAATAGCTTAGAAATGAGTGCACTTCATAAGGCATCTGCGCTCTTGACCTTAGGAGCTAAATGAAAGTTTCTTGCACCAGAGTGTTGAGATATGGGACTGTAATGTGTGTGAGCTTCCATAAGTTTGTCTGAAGAAAGAATTTTTCACAATCATGGAAAATGTGAAATCTATTTTAGACTGCATAGTGGCCAATGGTCAAAATAGCTTAGAAATGAGTGCACTTCATAAGGCATCTGCGCTCTTGACCTTAGGAGCTAGATGAAAGTTTCTTGCACCAGAGTGTTGAGATATGGCAGTGTAATGTGTGTGAGCTTCCATAAGGTTGTCGGAAGAAAGAATTTTTAACAATCATGGAACATGTGATATCAATTCTAGAGTGCATAGAGGCCAATGGTCAAAATAGCTTAGAATTGAGACTTGTACGTAGGTGGTAGGTGAATGTTTATTGAACCGGAGTGTTGAGATATGGCACTGTAATGTGTGTGAGCTTCCATAAGCTCGAAGCACAAAAGGGTTTCCTACAATCATGGAACATCAGCAATCTCATTGAGACTCCATAGCGGCCATTGCCAAAAACATCATAGAATTGCATGTAGTTTAAAATGCATCTCCACTCTTGACCTTAGGAGCTAGATGAAAGTTTCTTGCACCAGAGTGTTGAGATATTTGACGGTAATGTGTGTGAGCTTCCATAAGTTTGTCGGAAGAAAGAATTTTTCACAATCATGGAACATGTGAAATCTATTTTAGACTGCATAGTAGCCAATGGTCAAAATAGCTTAGAAATCAGTGCACTTTATAATGCATCTCCCCTCTTGTACGTAGCTGCTAGATGAACGTTTCTTGCACCAGAGTGTTGAGATATAGGACTGTAATGTGTTTGTGCTTCCACGATTCTAGGAAACCCTTTCTTCTTCTTTCTTCTATAATGCACCTCCACTCTTGTAGGTAGGTGCTAGGCGAACGTTTTATTGAACCAAAGTGTTGAGATATGGCACTGTAATGTGTGTGAGCTTCCATAAGTTTGACGGAAGAAAGAATTTTTCACAATCATGGAATATGTGAAATCTATTTTAGACTGCATAGTGGCCAATGGTCAAAATAGCTTAGAAATGAGTGCACTTCATAAGGCATCTCCACTCTTGACCTTAAGAGCTAGATGAAAGTTTCTTACTCCAAAGTGTTGAGATATGGCATTGTAATGCATGTGTACTTCCATGATTGTAGGAAACCCTTTCTTCTTCTTTCTTCTATAATGCACCTCCACTCTTGTACGTAGATGCTAGATGAACGTTTATTGCACCAGAGTGTTGAGATATGGCACTGTAATGTGTGTGTGCTTCCATAAGCTCGAAGCACAAAAGGGTTTCCTACAATCATGGAACGAGAGGAATCGCAATGAGACTCCATAGTGGCCATTGGCAAAAACATCGTAGAAATGAGTGTAGTTTAAAATGCATCTCCACTCTTGACCTTAGGGGCTAAATGAAAGTTTCTTGCACCAGAGTGTTGAGATATGGGACTGTAATGTGTGTGAGCTTCCATAAGTTTGTCGGGAGAAATAATTTTTCACAATTATGGAACATGTGAAATCTATTTTAGACTGCTTAGTGGCCAATGGTCAAAATAGCTAAGAAATGAGTGCACTTCATAAGGCATCTGCGCTCTTGACTTTAGGAACTAGATGAAAGTTTCTTGCACCAGAGTGTTGAGATATGGCAGTGTAATGTGTGTGAGCTTCCATAAGTTTGTCGGAAGAAAGAATTTTTCACAATCATGGAAAATGTGAAATCTATTTTAGACTGCTTAGTGGCCAATGGTCAAAATAGCTAAGAAATGAGTGCACTTCATAAGGCATCTGCGCTATTGACTTTAGGAGCTAGATGAAAGTTTCTTGCACCAGAGTGTTGAGATATGGCACTGTAATGTGTGTGAGCTTCCATAAGTTTGTCGGAAGAAATAATTTTTCACACTCATGGAAAATGTGAAATCTATTTTAGACTGCATAGTGGCCAATGGTCAAAATAGCTTAGAAATGAGTGCACTTCATAAGACATCTGCGCTCTTGACTTTAGGAGCTAAATGAAAGTTTCTTGCACCAGAGTGTTGAGATATGGCACTGTAATGTGTGTGAGCTTCCATAAGTTTGTCTGAAGAAAGAATTTTTCACAATCATGGAAAATGTGAAATCTATTTTAGACTGCATAGTGGCCAATGGTCAAAATAGCTAAGAAATGAGTGCACTTCATAAGGCATCTGCGCTATTGACTTTAGGAGCTAGATGAAAGTTTCTTGCACCAGAGTGTTGAGATATGGCACTGTAATGTGTGTGAGCTTCCATAAGTTTGTCGGAAGAAAGAATTTTTCACAATCATGGAAAATGTGAAATCTATTTTAGACTGCATAGTGGCCAATGGTCAAAATAGCTAAGAAATGAGTGCACTTCATAAGACATCTCCAGTCTTAACCTTAGGAGCTAAATGAAAGTTTCTTGCACCAGAGTGTTGAGATATGGCAGTGTAATGTGTGTGAGCTTCCATAAGTTTGTCTGAAGAAAGAATTTTTCACAATCATGGAAAATGTGAAATCTATTTTAGACTGCATAGTGGCCAATAGTCAAAATAGCTTAGAAATGAGTGCACTTCATAAGGCATCTGCGCTCTTGACTTTAGGAGCTAAATGAAAGTTTCTTGCACCAGAGTGTTGAGATATGGCAGTGTAATGTGTGTGAGCTTCCATAAGTTTGTCGGAAGAAATAATTTTTCACAATCATGGAAAATGTGAAATCTATTTTAGACTGCATAGTGGCCAATGGTCAAAATAGCTTAGAAATGAGTGCACTTCATAAGACATCTGCGCTCTTGACTTTAGGAGCTAAATGAAAGTTTCTTGCACCAGAGTGTTGAGATATGGCACTGTAATGTGTGTGAGCTTCCATAAGTTTGTCGGAAGAAAGAATTTTTCACAGTCATGGAAAATGTGAAATCTATTTTAGACTGCATAGTGGCCAATGGTCAAAATAGCTAAGAAATGAGTGCACTACATAAGACATCTCCAGTCTTAACCTTAGGAGCTAAATGAAAGTTTCTTGCACCAGAGTGTTGAGATATGGCAGTGTAATGTGTGTGAGCTTCCATAAGTTTGTCGGAAGAAAGAATTTTTCACAATCATGGAACATGTGAAATCTATTTTAGACTGCATAGTAGCCAATGGTCAAAATAGCTTAGAAATCAGTGCACTTTATAATGCATCTCCCCTCTTGTACGTAGCTGCTAGATGAACGTTTCTTGCACCAGAGTGTTGAGGTATAGGACTGTAATGTGTGTGTGCTTCCAAGATTCTAGGAAACCCTTTCTTCTTCTTTCTTCTATAATGCACCTCCACTCTTGTACGTAGGTGCTAGGCGAACGTTTATTGAACCAAAGTGTTGAGATATGGCACTGTAATGTGTGTGAGCTTCCATAAGTTTGACGGAAGAAAGAATTTTTCACAATCATGGAATATGTGAAATCTATTTTAGACTGCATAGTGGCCAATGGTCAAAAAAGCTTAGAAATGAGTGCACTTCATAAGGCATCTCCACTCTTGACCTTAAGAGCTAGATGAAAGTTTCTTACTCCAAAGTGTTGAGATATGGCATTGTAATGCATGTGTACTTCCATGATTGTAGGAAACCCTTTCTTCTTCTTTCTTCTATAATACACCTCCACTCTTCTACGTAGTTGCTAGGCGAACGTTTATTGCACCAAAGTGTTGAGATATGGCAGTGTAATGTGTGCTTCCATAAGCTCGAAGCACAAAAGGGTTTCCTACAATCATGGAACATGAGCAATCGCAATGAGACTCCATAGTGGCCATTAGCAAAAACATCATAGAATTGAGTGTAGTTTTAAATGCATCTCCACTCTTGACCTTAGGAGCTAGATGAAAGTTTCTTGCACCAGAGTTCTGAAATATGGCACTGTAATGTTTTGTAATTGTGCTTCCATGATTGTAGGAAACCCTTTCTTCTTCGTTCTTCTATAATGCACCTCCACTCTTGTACGTAGATGCTAGATGAACGTTTATTGCACCAGAGTGTTGAGATATGGCACTGTAATGTGTGTGTGCTTCCATAAGCTCGAAGCACAAAAGGGTTTCCTACAATCATGGAACGTGAGCAATCGCAATGAGACTCCATAGTGGCCATTGGCAAAAACATCGTAGAAATGAGTGTAGTTTAAAATGCATCTCCACTCTTGACCTTAGGGGCTAAATGAAAGTTTCTTGCACCAGAGTGTTGAGATATGGGACTGTAATGTGTGTGAGCTTCCATAAGTTTGTTGGAAGAAAGAATTTTTCACAATTATGGAACATGTGAAATCTATTTTAGACTGCATAGAGGCCAATAGTCAAAATAGCTTAGAAATGAGTGCACTTCATAAGGCATCTGCGCTCTTGACCTTAGGAGCTAAATGAAAGTTTCTTGCACCAGAGTGTTGAGATATGGGACTGTAATGTGTGTGAGCTTCCATAAGTTTGTCTGAAGAAAGAATTTTTCACAATCATGGAAAATGTGAAATCTATTTTAGACTGCATAGTGGCCAATGGTCAAAATAGCTTAGAAATGAGTGCACTTCATAAGGCATCTGCGCTCTTGACCTTAGGAGCTAAATGAAAGTTTCTTGCACCAGAGTGTTGAGATATGGGACTGTAATGTGTGTGAGCTTCCATAAGTTTGTCTGAAGAAAGAATTTTTCACAATCATGGAAAATGTGAAATCTATTTTAGACTGCATAGTGGCCAATGGTCAAAATAGCTTAGAAATGAGTGCACTTCATAAGGCATCTGCGCTCTTGACCTTAGGAGCTAGATGAAAGTTTCTTGCACCAGAGTGTTGAGATATGGCAGTGTAATGTGTGTGAGCTTCCATAAGGTTGTCGGAAGAAAGAATTTTTCACAATCGTGGAACATGTGATATCAATTCTGGAGTGCATAGAGGCCAGTGGTCAAAATAGCTTAGAATTGAGTCTTGTACGTAGGTGGTAGGTGAATGTTTATTGAACCGGAGTGTTGAGATATGGCACTGTAATGTATGTCTGCTTCCTTGTTTGTAGGAAACTCTTCTTCTTTCGTCTATAATGCACCTCCACTCTTGTACGTTGTAGCTAGATGAACGTTTATTGCACCAAAGTGTTGAGATATGGCAGTGTAATGTGTGTGAGCTTCCATAAGGTTGTCGGAAGAAAGAATTTTTAACAATCATGGAACATGTGATATCAATTCTAGAGTGCATAGAGGCCAATGGTCAAAATAGCTTAGAATTGAGACTTGTACGTAGGTGGTAGGTGAATGTTTATTGAACCGGAGTGTTGAGATATGGCACTGTAATGTGTGTGAGCTTCCATAAGCTCGAAGCACAAAAGGGTTTCCTACAATCATGGAACATCAGCAATCTCATTGAGACTCCATAGCGGCCATTGCCAAAAACATCATAGAATTGCATGTAGTTTAAAATGCATCTCCACTCTTGACCTTAGGAGCTAGATGAAAGTTTCTTGCACCAGAGTGTTGAGATATTTGACGGTAATGTGTGTGAGCTTCCATAAGTTTGTCGGAAGAAAGAATTTTTCACAATCATGGAACATGTGAAATCTATTTTAGACTGCATAGTAGCCAATGGTCAAAATAGCTTAGAAATCAGTGCACTTTATAATGCATCTCCCCTCTTGTACGTAGCTGCTAGATGAACGTTTCTTGCACCAGAGTGTTGAGATATAGGACTGTAATGTGTTTCTGCTTCCACGATTCTAGGAAACCCTTTCTTCTTCTTTCTTCTATAATGCACCTCCACTCTTGTACGTAGGTGCTAGGCGAACGTTTATTGAACCAAAGTGTTGAGATATGGCACTGTAATGTGTGTGAGCTTCCATAAGTTTGACGGAAGAAAGAATTTTTCACAATCATGGAATATGTGAAATCTATTTTAGACTGCATAGTGGCCAATGGTCAAAAAAGCTTAGAAATGAGTGCACTTCATAAGGCATCTCCACTCTTGACCTTAAGAGCTAGATGAAAGTTTCTTACACAAAGTGTTGAGATATGGCATTGTAATGCATGTGTACTTCCATGATAGTAGGAAACCCTTTCTTCTTCTTTCTTCTATAATGCACCTCCACTCTTGTACGTAGATGCTAGATGAACGTTTATTGCACCAGAGTGTTGAGATATGGCACTGTAATGTGTGTTCTTCCATAAGCTCGAAGCACAAAAGGGTTTCCTACAATCATGGAACGTGATCAATCGCAATGAGACTCCATAGTGGCGATTGGCAAAAACATCGTAGAAATGAGTGTAGTTTAAAATGCATCTCCACTCTTGACCTTAGGGGTTAAATGAAAGTTTCTTGCACCAGAGTGTTGAGATATGGGACTGTAATGTGTGTGAGCTTCCATAAGTTTGTTGGGAGAAATAATTTTTCACAATTATGGAACATGTGAAATCTATTTTAGACTGCATAGAGGCCAATAGTCAAAATAGCTTAGAAATGAGTGCACTTCATAAGGCATCTGCGCTCTTGACTTTAGGAGCTAGATGAAAGTTTCTTGCACCAGAGTGTTGAGATATGGCAGTATAATGTGTGTGAGCTTCCATAAGTTTGTCGGAAGAAAGAATTTTTCACAATCATGGAAAATGTGAAATCTATTTTAGACTGCTTAGTGGCCAATGGTCAAAATAGCTAAGAAATGAGTGCACTTCATAAGGCATCTGCGCTATTGACTTTAGGAGCTAGATGAAAGTTTCTTGCACCAGAGCGTTGAGATATGGCACTGTAATGTGTGTGAGCTTCCATAAGTTTGTCGGAAGAAAGAATTTTTCACAATCATGGAAAATGTGAAATCTATTTTAGACTGCATAGTGGCCAATGGTCAAAATAGCTAAGAAATGAGTGCACTTCATAAGACATCTCCAGTCTTAACCTTAGGAGCTAAATGAAAGTTTCTTGCACCAGAGTGTTGAGATATGGCAGTGTAATGTGTGTGAGCTTCCATAAGTTTGTCGGAAGAAAGAATTTTTCACAATCATGGAACATGTGAAATCTATTTTAGACTGCATAGTAGCCAATGGTCAAAATAGCTTAGAAATCAGTGTACTTTATAATGCATCTCCCCTCCTGTACGTAGTTGCTAGATGAACGTTTCTTGCACCAGAGTGTTGAGATATGGGACTGCAATGTGTGTGTGCTTCCACGATTCTAGGAAACCCTTTCTTCTTCTTTCTTCTATAGTGCACCTCCACTCTTGTACGTAGGTGCTAGGTGAACATTTATTGCACCACTGTGTTGAGATATGGCACTGTAATGTGTGTGAGCTTCCATAAGCTCGAAGCACAAAAGGGTTTCCTACAATCATGGAACATCAGCAATCTCACTGAGACTCCATACTGGCCATTGCCAAAAACATCATAGAATTGCATGTAGTTTAAAATGCATCTCCACTCTTGACCTTAGGAGCTAGATGAAAGTTTCTTGCACCAGAGTATTGAGATATTTGACGGTAATGTGTGTGAGCTTCCATAAGTTTGTCGGAAGAAAGAATTTTTCACAATCATGGAACATGTGAAATCTATTTTAGACTGCATAGTAGCCAATGGTCAAAATAGCTTAGAAATCAGTGCACTTTATAATGCATCTCCCCTCTTGTACGTAGGTGCTAGATGAACGTTTCTTGCACCAGAGTGTTGAGGTATAGGACTGTAATGTGTGTGTGCTTCCACGATTCTAGGAAAACCTTTCTTCTTCTTTCTTCTATAATGCACCTCCACTCTTGAACGTAGGTGCTAGGCGAACGTTTATTTTACCAAAGTGTTGAGATATGGCACTGTAATGTGTGTGAGCTTCCATAAGTTTGACGGAAGAAAGAATTTTTCACAATCATGGAAAATGTGAAATCTATTTTAGACTGCATAGTGGCCAATGGTCAAAATAGCTTAGAAATGAGTGCACTTCATAAGGCATCTGCGCTCTTGACCTTAGGAGCTAAATGAAAGTTTCTTGCACCAGAGTGTTGAGATATGGGACTGTAATGTGTGTGAGCTTCCATAAGTTTGTCTGAAGAAAGAATTTTTCACAATCATGGAAAATGTGAAATCTATTTTAGACTGCATAGTGGCCAATGGTCAAAATAGCTTAGAAATGAGTGCACTTCATAAGGCATCTGCGCTCTTGACCTTAGGAGCTAGATGAAAGTTTCTTGCACCAGAGTGTTGAGATATGGCAGTGTAATGTGTGTGAGCTTCCATAAGGTTGTCGGAAGAAAGAATTTTTAACAATCATGGAACATGTGATATCAATTCTAGAGTGCATAGAGGCCAATGGTCAAAATAGCTTAGAATTGAGACTTGTACGTAGGTGGTAGGTGAATGTTTATTGAACCGGAGTGTTGAGATATGGCACTGTAATGTGTGTGAGCTTCCATAAGCTCGAAGCACAAAAGGGTTTCCTACAATCATGGAACATCAGCAATCTCATTGAGACTCCATAGCGGCCATTGCCAAAAACATCATAGAATTGCATGTAGTTTAAAATGCATCTCCACTCTTGACCTTAGGAGCTAGATGAAAGTTTCTTGCACCAGAGTGTTGAGATATTTGACGGTAATGTGTGTGAGCTTCCATAAGTTTGTCGGAAGAAAGAATTTTTCACAATCATGGAACATGTGAAATCTATTTTAGACTGCATAGTAGCCAATGGTCAAAATAGCTTAGAAATCAGTGCACTTTATAATGCATCTCCCCTCTTGTACGTAGCTGCTAGATGAACGTTTCTTGCACCAGAGTGTTGAGATATAGGACTGTAATGTGTTTGTGCTTCCACGATTCTAGGAAACCCTTTCTTCTTCTTTCTTCTATAATGCACCTCCACTCTTGTACGTAGTTGCTAGGTGAACGTTTATTGCACCAAAGTGTTGAGATATGGCAGTGTAATGTGTGTCTGCTTCCATAAGCTCAAAGCACAAAAGGGTTTCCTACAATCATGGAACATGAGCAATCGCAATGAGACTGCATAGTGGCCATTGGCAAAATCATCATAGAATTGAGTGTAATATGGCACTGTAATATGTGTGAGCTTCCATAAGTTTGACGGAAGAAAGAATTTTTCACAATCATGGAATATGTGAAATCTATTTTGGACTGCATTGTGGCCAATGGTCAAAATAGCATAGAAATCAGTGCATTTTATAATGCATCTCTCCTCTTGTACTTAGGTGCTAGATGAACGTTTAATGCACCAGAGTGTTGAGATATGGCATTGTAATGCATGTGTACTTCCATGATTGTAGGAAACCCTTTCTTCTTCTTTCTTCTATAATGCACCTCCACTCTTGTACGTAGATGCTAGATGAACGTTTATTGCACCAGAGTGTTGAGATATGGCACTGTAATGTGTGTGTGCTTCCATAAGCTCGAAGCACAAAAGGGTTTCCTACAATCATGGAACGAGAGGAATCGCAATGAGACTCCATAGTGGCCATTGGCAAAAACATCGTAGAAATGAGTGTAGTTTAAAATGCATCTCCACTCTTGACCTTAGGGGCTAAATGAAAGTTTCTTGCACCAGAGTGTTGAGATATGGGACTGTAATGTGTGTGAGCTTCCATAAGTTTGTCGGGAGAAATAATTTTTCACAATTATGGAACATGTGAAATCTATTTTAGACTGCTTAGTGGCCAATGGTCAAAATAGCTAAGAAATGAGTGCACTTCATAAGGCATCTGCGCTCTTGACTTTAGGAGCTAGATGAAAGTTTCTTGCACCAGAGTGTTGAGATATGGCAGTGTAATGTGTGTGAGCTTCCATAAGTTTGTCGGAAGAAAGAATTTTTCACAATCATGGAAAATGTGAAATCTATTTTAGACTGCTTAGTGGCCAATGGTCAAAATAGCTAAGAAATGAGTTCACTTCATAAGGCATCTGCGCTATTGACTTTAGGAGCTAGATGAAAGTTTCTTGCACCAGAGTGTTGAGATATGGCACTGTAATGTGTGTGAGCTTCCATAAGTTTGTCGGAAGAAAGAATTTTTCACAATCATGGAAAATGTGAAATCTATTTTAGACTGCATAGTGGCCAATGGTCAAAATAGCTAAGAAATGAGTGCACTTCATAAGACATCTCCAGTCTTAACCTTAGGAGCTAAATGAAAGTTTCTTGCACCAGAGTGTTGAGATATGGCAGTGTAATGTGTGTGAGCTTCCATAAGTTTGTCGGAAGAAAGAATTTTTCACAATCATGGAACATGTGAAATCTATTTTAGACTGCATAGTAGCCAATGGTCAAAATAGCTTAGAAATCAGTGTACTTTATAATGCATCTCCCCTCCTGTACGTAGTTGCTAGATGAACGTTTCTTGCACCAGAGTGTTGAGATATGGGACTGCAATGTGTGTGTGCTTCCACGATTCTAGGAAACCCTTTCTTCTTCTTTCTTCTATAGTGCACCTCCACTCTTGTACGTAGGTGCTAGGTGAACATTTATTGCACCACTGTGTTGAGATATGGCACTGTAATGTGTGTGAGCTTCCATAAGCTCGAAGCACAAAAGGGTTTCCTACAATCATGGAACATCAGCAATCTCACTGAGACTCCATACTGGCCATTGCCAAAAACATCATAGAATTGCATGTAGTTTAAAATGCATCTCCACTCTTGACCTTAGGAGCTAGATGAAAGTTTCTTGCACCAGAGTATTGAGATATTTGACGGTAATGTGTGTGAGCTTCCATAAGTTTGTCGGAAGAAAGAATTTTTCACAATCATGGAACATGTGAAATCTATTTTAGACTGCATAGTAGCCAATGGTCAAAATAGCTTAGAAATCAGTGCACTTTATAATGCATCTCCCCTCTTGTACGTAGGTGCTAGATGAACGTTTCTTGCACCAGAGTGTTGAGGTATAGGACTGTAATGTGTGTGTGCTTCCACGATTCTAGGAAAACCTTTCTTCTTCTTTCTTCTATAATGCACCTCCACTCTTGAACGTAGGTGCTAGGCGAACGTTTATTTTACCAAAGTGTTGAGATATGGCACTGTAATGTGTGTGAGCTTCCATAAGTTTGACGGAAGAAAGAATTTTTCACAATCATGGAAAATGTGAAATCTATTTTAGACTGCATAGTGGCCAATGGTCAAAATAGCTTAGAAATGAGTGCACTTCATAAGGCATCTGCGCTCTTGACCTTAGGAGCTAAATGAAAGTTTCTTGCACCAGAGTGTTGAGATATGGGACTGTAATGTGTGTGAGCTTCCATAAGTTTGTCTGAAGAAAGAATTTTTCACAATCATGGAAAATGTGAAATCTATTTTAGACTGCATAGTGGCCAATGGTCAAAATAGCTTAGAAATGAGTGCACTTCATAAGGCATCTGCGCTCTTGACCTTAGGAGCTAGATGAAAGTTTCTTGCACCAGAGTGTTGAGATATGGCAGTGTAATGTGTGTGAGCTTCCATAAGGTTGTCGGAAGAAAGAATTTTTAACAATCATGGAACATGTGATATCAATTCTAGAGTGCATAGAGGCCAATGGTCAAAATAGCTTAGAATTGAGACTTGTACGTAGGTGGTAGGTGAATGTTTATTGAACCGGAGTGTTGAGATATGGCACTGTAATGTGTGTGAGCTTCCATAAGCTCGAAGCACAAAAGGGTTTCCTACAATCATGGAACATCAGCAATCTCATTGAGACTCCATAGCGGCCATTGCCAAAAACATCATAGAATTGCATGTAGTTTAAAATGCATCTCCACTCTTGACCTTAGGAGCTAGATGAAAGTTTCTTGCACCAGAGTGTTGAGATATTTGACGGTAATGTGTGTGAGCTTCCATAAGTTTGTCGGAAGAAAGAATTTTTCACAATCATGGAACATGTGAAATCTATTTTAGACTGCATAGTAGCCAATGGTCAAAATAGCTTAGAAATCAGTGCACTTTATAATGCATCTCCCCTCTTGTACGTAGCTGCTAGATGAACGTTTCTTGCACCAGAGTGTTGAGATATAGGACTGTAATGTGTTTGTGCTTCCACGATTCTAGGAAACCCTTTCTTCTTCTTTCTTCTATAATGCACCTCCACTCTTGTACGTAGTTGCTAGGTGAACGTTTATTGCACCAAAGTGTTGAGATATGGCAGTGTAATGTGTGTCTGCTTCCATAAGCTCAAAGCACAAAAGGGTTTCCTACAATCATGGAACATGAGCAATCGCAATGAGACTGCATAGTGGCCATTGGCAAAATCATCATAGAATTGAGTGTAATATGGCACTGTAATATGTGTGAGCTTCCATAAGTTTGACGGAAGAAAGAATTTTTCACAATCATGGAATATGTGAAATCTATTTTGGACTGCATTGTGGCCAATGGTCAAAATAGCATAGAAATCAGTGCATTTTATAATGCATCTCTCCTCTTGTACTTAGGTGCTAGATGAACGTTTAATGCACCAGAGTGTTGAGATATGGCATTGTAATGCATGTGTACTTCCATGATTGTAGGAAACCCTTTCTTCTTCTTTCTTCTATAATGCACCTCCACTCTTGTACGTAGATGCTAGATGAACGTTTATTGCACCAGAGTGTTGAGATATGGCACTGTAATGTGTGTGTGCTTCCATAAGCTCGAAGCACAAAAGGGTTTCCTACAATCATGGAACGAGAGGAATCGCAATGAGACTCCATAGTGGCCATTGGCAAAAACATCGTAGAAATGAGTGTAGTTTAAAATGCATCTCCACTCTTGACCTTAGGGGCTAAATGAAAGTTTCTTGCACCAGAGTGTTGAGATATGGGACTGTAATGTGTGTGAGCTTCCATAAGTTTGTCGGGAGAAATAATTTTTCACAATTATGGAACATGTGAAATCTATTTTAGACTGCTTAGTGGCCAATGGTCAAAATAGCTAAGAAATGAGTGCACTTCATAAGGCATCTGCGCTCTTGACTTTAGGAGCTAGATGAAAGTTTCTTGCACCAGAGTGTTGAGATATGGCAGTGTAATGTGTGTGAGCTTCCATAAGTTTGTCGGAAGAAAGAATTTTTCACAATCATGGAAAATGTGAAATCTATTTTAGACTGCTTAGTGGCCAATGGTCAAAATAGCTAAGAAATGAGTTCACTTCATAAGGCATCTGCGCTATTGACTTTAGGAGCTAGATGAAAGTTTCTTGCACCAGAGTGTTGAGATATGGCACTGTAATGTGTGTGAGCTTCCATAAGTTTGTCGGAAGAAAGAATTTTTCACAATCATGGAAAATGTGAAATCTATTTTAGACTGCATAGTGGCCAATGGTCAAAATAGCTAAGAAATGAGTGCACTTCATAAGACATCTCCAGTCTTAACCTTAGGAGCTAAATGAAAGTTTCTTGCACCAGAGTGTTGAGATATGGCAGTGTAATGTGTGTGAGCTTCCATAAGTTTGTCTGAAGAAAGAATTTTTCACAATCATGGAAAATGTGAAATCTATTTTAGACTGCATAGTGGCCAATAGTCAAAATAGCTTAGAAATGAGTGCACTTCATAAGGCATCTGCGCTCTTGACTTTAGGAGCTAAATGAAAGTTTCTTGCACCAGAGTGTTGAGATATGGCAGTGTAATGTGTGTGAGCTTCCATAAGTTTGTCGGAAGAAATAATTTTTCACAATCATGGAAAATGTGAAATCTATTTTAGACTGCATAGTGGCCAATGGTCAAAATAGCTTAGAAATGAGTGCACTTCATAAGACATCTGCGCTCTTGACTTTAGGAGCTAAATGAAAGTTTCTTGCACCAGAGTGTTGAGATATGGCACTGTAATGTGTGTGAGCTTCCATAAGTTTGTCGGAAGAAAGAATTTTTCACAGTCATGGAAAATGTGAAATCTATTTTAGACTGCATAGTGGCCAATGGTCAAAATAGCTAAGAAATGAGTGCACTACATAAGACATCTCCAGTCTTAACCTTAGGAGCTAAATGAAAGTTTCTTGCACCAGAGTGTTGAGATATGGCAGTGTAATGTGTGTGAGCTTCCATAAGTTTGTCGGAAGAAAGAATTTTTCACAATCATGGAACATGTGAAATCTATTTTAGACTGCATAGTAGCCAATGGTCAAAATAGCTTAGAAATCAGTGCACTTTATAATGCATCTCCCCTCTTGTACGTAGCTGCTAGATGAACGTTTCTTGCACCAGAGTGTTGAGGTATAGGACTGTAATGTGTGTGTGCTTCCAAGATTCTAGGAAACCCTTTCTTCTTCTTTCTTCTATAATGCACCTCCACTCTTGTACGTAGGTGCTAGGCGAACGTTTATTGAACCAAAGTGTTGAGATATGGCACTGTAATGTGTGTGAGCTTCCATAAGTTTGACGGAAGAAAGAATTTTTCACAATCATGGAATATGTGAAATCTATTTTAGACTGCATAGTGGCCAATGGTCAAAAAAGCTTAGAAATGAGTGCACTTCATAAGGCATCTCCACTCTTGACCTTAAGAGCTAGATGAAAGTTTCTTACTCCAAAGTGTTGAGATATGGCATTGTAATGCATGTGTACTTCCATGATTGTAGGAAACCCTTTCTTCTTCTTTCTTCTATAATACACCTCCACTCTTCTACGTAGTTGCTAGGCGAACGTTTATTGCACCAAAGTGTTGAGATATGGCAGTGTAATGTGTGCTTCCATAAGCTCGAAGCACAAAAGGGTTTCCTACAATCATGGAACATGAGCAATCGCAATGAGACTCCATAGTGGCCATTAGCAAAAACATCATAGAATTGAGTGTAGTTTTAAATGCATCTCCACTCTTGACCTTAGGAGCTAGATGAAAGTTTCTTGCACCAGAGTTCTGAAATATGGCACTGTAATGTTTTGTAATTGTGCTTCCATGATTGTAGGAAACCCTTTCTTCTTCGTTCTTCTATAATGCACCTCCACTCTTGTACGTAGATGCTAGATGAACGTTTATTGCACCAGAGTGTTGAGATATGGCACTGTAATGTGTGTGTGCTTCCATAAGCTCGAAGCACAAAAGGGTTTCCTACAATCATGGAACGTGAGCAATCGCAATGAGACTCCATAGTGGCCATTGGCAAAAACATCGTAGAAATGAGTGTAGTTTAAAATGCATCTCCACTCTTGACCTTAGGGGCTAAATGAAAGTTTCTTGCACCAGAGTGTTGAGATATGGGACTGTAATGTGTGTGAGCTTCCATAAGTTTGTTGGAAGAAAGAATTTTTCACAATTATGGAACATGTGAAATCTATTTTAGACTGCATAGAGGCCAATAGTCAAAATAGCTTAGAAATGAGTGCACTTCATAAGGCATCTGCGCTCTTGACCTTAGGAGCTAAATGAAAGTTTCTTGCACCAGAGTGTTGAGATATGGGACTGTAATGTGTGTGAGCTTCCATAAGTTTGTCTGAAGAAAGAATTTTTCACAATCATGGAAAATGTGAAATCTATTTTAGACTGCATAGTGGCCAATGGTCAAAATAGCTTAGAAATGAGTGCACTTCATAAGGCATCTGCGCTCTTGACCTTAGGAGCTAAATGAAAGTTTCTTGCACCAGAGTGTTGAGATATGGGACTGTAATGTGTGTGAGCTTCCATAAGTTTGTCTGAAGAAAGAATTTTTCACAATCATGGAAAATGTGAAATCTATTTTAGACTGCATAGTGGCCAATGGTCAAAATAGCTTAGAAATGAGTGCACTTCATAAGGCATCTGCGCTCTTGACCTTAGGAGCTAGATGAAAGTTTCTTGCACCAGAGTGTTGAGATATGGCAGTGTAATGTGTGTGAGCTTCCATAAGGTTGTCGGAAGAAAGAATTTTTCACAATCGTGGAACATGTGATATCAATTCTAGAGTGCATAGAGGCCAGTGGTCAAAATAGCTTAGAATTGAGTCTTGTACGTAGGTGGTAGGTGAATGTTTATTGAACCGGAGTGTTGAGATATGGCACTGTAATGTATGTCTGCTTCCTTGTTTGTAGGAAACTCTTCTTCTTTCGTCTATAATGCACCTCCACTCTTGTACGTTGTAGCTAGATGAACGTTTATTGCACCAAAGTGTTGAGATATGGCAGTGTAATGTGTGTGAGCTTCCATAAGGTTGTCGGAAGAAAGAATTTTTAACAATCATGGAACATGTGATATCAATTCTAGAGTGCATAGAGGCCAATGGTCAAAATAGCTTAGAATTGAGACTTGTACGTAGGTGGTAGGTGAATGTTTATTGAACCGGAGTGTTGAGATATGGCACTGTAATGTGTGTGAGCTTCCATAAGCTCGAAGCACAAAAGGGTTTCCTACAATCATGGAACATCAGCAATCTCATTGAGACTCCATAGCGGCCATTGCCAAAAACATCATAGAATTGCATGTAGTTTAAAATGCATCTCCACTCTTGACCTTAGGAGCTAGATGAAAGTTTCTTGCATCAGAGTGTTGAGATATTTGACGGTAATGTGTGTGAGCTTCCATAAGTTTGTCGGAAGAAAGAATTTTTCACAATCATGGAACATGTGAAATCTATTTTAGACTGCATAGTAGCCAATGGTCAAAATAGCTTAGAAATCAGTGCACTTTATAATGCATCTCCCCTCTTGTACGTAGCTGCTAGATGAACGTTTCTTGCACCAGAGTGTTGAGATATAGGACTGTAATGTGTTTCTGCTTCCACGATTCTAGGAAACCCTTTCTTCTTCTTTCTTCTATAATGCACCTCCACTCTTGTACGTAGGTGCTAGGCGAACGTTTATTGAACCAAAGTGTTGAGATATGGCACTGTAATGTGTGTGAGCTTCCATAAGTTTGACGGAAGAAAGAATTTTTCACAATCATGGAATATGTGAAATCTATTTTAGACTGCATAGTGGCCAATGGTCAAAAAAGCTTAGAAATGAGTGCACTTCATAAGGCATCTCCACTCTTGACCTTAAGAGCTAGATGAAAGTTTCTTACACAAAGTGTTGAGATATGGCATTGTAATGCATGTGTACTTCCATGATAGTAGGAAACCCTTTCTTCTTCTTTCTTCTATAATGCACCTCCACTCTTGTACGTAGATGCTAGATGAACGTTTATTGCACCAGAGTGTTGAGATATGGCACTGTAATGTGTGTTCTTCCATAAGCTCGAAGCACAAAAGGGTTTCCTACAATCATGGAACGTGATCAATCGCAATGAGACTCCATAGTGGCGATTGGCAAAAACATCGTAGAAATGAGTGTAGTTTAAAATGCATCTCCACTCTTGACCTTAGGGGTTAAATGAAAGTTTCTTGCACCAGAGTGTTGAGATATGGGACTGTAATGTGTGTGAGCTTCCATAAGTTTGTTGGGAGAAATAATTTTTCACAATTATGGAACATGTGAAATCTATTTTAGACTGCATAGAGGCCAATAGTCAAAATAGCTTAGAAATGAGTGCACTTCATAAGGCATCTGCGCTCTTGACTTTAGGAGCTAGATGAAAGTTTCTTGCACCAGAGTGTTGAGATATGGCAGTATAATGTGTGTGAGCTTCCATAAGTTTGTCGGAAGAAAGAATTTTTCACAATCATGGAAAATGTGAAATCTATTTTAGACTGCTTAGTGGCCAATGGTCAAAATAGCTAAGAAATGAGTGCACTTCATAAGGCATCTGCGCTATTGACTTTAGGAGCTAGATGAAAGTTTCTTGCACCAGAGCGTTGAGATATGGCACTGTAATGTGTGTGAGCTTCCATAAGTTTGTCGGAAGAAAGAATTTTTCACAATCATGGAAAATGTGAAATCTATTTTAGACTGCATAGTGGCCAATGGTCAAAATAGCTAAGAAATGAGTGCACTTCATAAGACATCTCCAGTCTTAACCTTAGGAGCTAAATGAAAGTTTCTTGCACCAGAGTGTTGAGATATGGCAGTGTAATGTGTGTGAGCTTCCATAAGTTTGTCGGAAGAAAGAATTTTTCACAATCATGGAACATGTGAAATCTATTTTAGACTGCATAGTAGCCAATGGTCAAAATAGCTTAGAAATCAGTGTACTTTATAATGCATCTCCCCTCCTGTACGTAGTTGCTAGATGAACGTTTCTTGCACCAGAGTGTTGAGATATGGGACTGCAATGTGTGTGTGCTTCCACGATTCTAGGAAACCCTTTCTTCTTCTTTCTTCTATAGTGCACCTCCACTCTTGTACGTAGGTGCTAGGTGAACATTTATTGCACCACTGTGTTGAGATATGGCACTGTAATGTGTGTGAGCTTCCATAAGCTCGAAGCACAAAAGGGTTTCCTACAATCATGGAACATCAGCAATCTCACTGAGACTCCATACTGGCCATTGCCAAAAACATCATAGAATTGCATGTAGTTTAAAATGCATCTCCACTCTTGACCTTAGGAGCTAGATGAAAGTTTCTTGCACCAGAGTATTGAGATATTTGACGGTAATGTGTGTGAGCTTCCATAAGTTTGTCGGAAGAAAGAATTTTTCACAATCATGGAACATGTGAAATCTATTTTAGACTGCATAGTAGCCAATGGTCAAAATAGCTTAGAAATCAGTGCACTTTATAATGCATCTCCCCTCTTGTACGTAGGTGCTAGATGAACGTTTCTTGCACCAGAGTGTTGAGGTATAGGACTGTAATGTGTGTGTGCTTCCACGATTCTAGGAAAACCTTTCTTCTTCTTTCTTCTATAATGCACCTCCACTCTTGAACGTAGGTGCTAGGCGAACGTTTATTTTACCAAAGTGTTGAGATATGGCACTGTAATGTGTGTGAGCTTCCATAAGTTTGACGGAAGAAAGAATTTTTCACAATCATGGAAAATGTGAAATCTATTTTAGACTGCATAGTGGCCAATGGTCAAAATAGCTTAGAAATGAGTGCACTTCATAAGGCATCTGCGCTCTTGACCTTAGGAGCTAAATGAAAGTTTCTTGCACCAGAGTGTTGAGATATGGGACTGTAATGTGTGTGAGCTTCCATAAGTTTGTCTGAAGAAAGAATTTTTCACAATCATGGAAAATGTGAAATCTATTTTAGACTGCATAGTGGCCAATGGTCAAAATAGCTTAGAAATGAGTGCACTTCATAAGGCATCTGCGCTCTTGACCTTAGGAGCTAGATGAAAGTTTCTTGCACCAGAGTGTTGAGATATGGCAGTGTAATGTGTGTGAGCTTCCATAAGGTTGTCGGAAGAAAGAATTTTTAACAATCATGGAACATGTGATATCAATTCTAGAGTGCATAGAGGCCAATGGTCAAAATAGCTTAGAATTGAGACTTGTACGTAGGTGGTAGGTGAATGTTTATTGAACCGGAGTGTTGAGATATGGCACTGTAATGTGTGTGAGCTTCCATAAGCTCGAAGCACAAAAGGGTTTCCTACAATCATGGAACATCAGCAATCTCATTGAGACTCCATAGCGGCCATTGCCAAAAACATCATAGAATTGCATGTAGTTTAAAATGCATCTCAACTCTTGACCTTAGGAGCTAGATGAAAGTTTCTTGCACCAGAGTGTTGAGATATTTGACGGTAATGTGTGTGAGCTTCCATAAGTTTGTCGGACGAAAGAATTTTTCACAATCATGGAACATGTGAAATCTATTTTAGACTGCATAGTAGCCAATGGTCAAAATAGCTTAGAAATCAGTGCACTTTATAATGCATCTCCCCTCTTGTACGTAGCTGCTAGATGAACGTTTCTTGCACCAGAGTGTTGAGATATAGGACTGTAATGTGTTTGTGCTTCCACGATTCTAGGAAACCCTTTCTTCTTCTTTCTTCTATAATGCACCTCCACTCTTGTAGGTAGGTGCTAGGCGAACGTTTTATTGAACCAAAGTGTTGAGATATGGCACTGTAATGTGTGTGAGCTTCCATAAGTTTGACGGAAGAAAGAATTTTTCACAATCATGGAATATGTGAAATCTATTTTAGACTGCATAGTGGCCAATGGTCAAAATAGCTTAGAAATGAGTGCACTTCATAAGGCATCTCCACTCTTGACCTTAAGAGCTAGATGAAAGTTTCTTACTCCAAAGTGTTGAGATATGGCATTGTAATGCATGTGTACTTCCATGATTGTAGGAAACCCTTTCTTCTTCTTTCTTCTATAATGCACCTCCACTCTTGTACGTAGATGCTAGATGAACGTTTATTGCACCAGAGTGTTGAGATATGGGACTGTAATGTGTGTGTGCTTCCATAAGCTCGAAGCACAAAAGGGTTTCCTACAATCATGGAACGTGAGCAATCGCAATGAGACTCCATAGTGGCCATTGGCAAAAACATCGTAGAAATGAGTGTAGTTTAAAATGCATCTCCACTCTTGACCTTAGGGGCTAAATGAAAGTTTCTTGCACCAGAGTGTTGAGATATGGGACTGTAATGTGTGTGAGATTCCATAAGTTTGTTGGAAGAAAGAATTTTTCACAATTATGGAACATGTGAAATCTATTTTAGACTGCATAGAGGCCAATAGTCAAAATAGCTTAGAAATGAGTGCACTTCATAAGGCATCTGCGCTCTTGACCTTAGGAGCTAAATGAAAGTTTCTTGCACCAGAGTGTTGAGATATGGGACTGTAATGTGTGTGAGCTTCCATAAGTTTGTCTGAAGAAAGAATTTTTCACAATCATGGAAAATGTGAAATCTATTTTAGACTGCATAGTGGCCAATGGTCAAAATAGCTTAGAAATGAGTGCACTTCATAAGGCATCTGCGCTCTTGACCTTAGGAGCTAAATGAAAGTTTCTTGCACCAGAGTGTTGAGATATGGGACTGTAATGTGTGTGAGCTTCCATAAGTTTGTCTGAAGAAAGAATTTTTCACAATCATGGAAAATGTGAAATCTATTTTAGACTGCATAGTGGCCAATGGTCAAAATAGCTTAGAAATGAGTGCACTTCATAAGGCATCTGCGCTCTTGACCTTAGGAGCTAAATGAAAGTTTCTTGCACCAGAGTGTTGAGATATGGGACTGTAATGTGTGTGAGCTTCCATAAGTTTGTCTGAAGAAAGAATTTTTCACAATCATGGAAAATGTGAAATCTATTTTAGACTGCATAGTGGCCAATGGTCAAAATACCTTAGAAATGAGTGCACTTCATAAGGCATCTGCGCTCTTGACCTTAGGAGCTAGATGAAAGTTTCTTGCACCAGAGTGTTGAGATATGGCAGTGTAATGTGTGTGAGCTTCCATAAGGTTGTCGGAAGAAAGAATTTTTCACAATCGTGGAACATGTGATATCAATTCTAGAGTGCATAGAGGCCAGTGGTCAAAATAGCTTAGAATTGAGTCTTGTACGTAGGTGGTAGGTGAATGTTTATTGAACCGGAGTGTTGAGATATGGCACTGTAATGTATGTCTGCTTCCTTGTTTGTAGGAAACTCTTCTTCTTTCGTCTATAATGCACCTCCACTCTTGTACGTTGTAGCTAGATGAACGTTTATTGCACCAAAGTGTTGAGATATGGCAGTGTAATGTGTGTGAGCTTCCATAAGGTTGTCGGAAGAAAGAATTTTTAACAATCATGGAACATGTGATATCAATTCTAGAGTGCATAGAGGCCAATGGTCAAAATAGCTTAGAATTGAGACTTGTACGTAGGTGGTAGGTGAATGTTTATTGAACCGGAGTGTTGAGATATGGCACTGTAATGTGTGTGAGCTTCCATAAGCTCGAAGCACAAAAGGGTTTCCTACAATCATGGAACATCAGCAATCTCATTGAGACTCCATAGCGGCCATTGCCAAAAACATCATAGAATTGCATGTAGTTTAAAATGCATCTCCACTCTTGACCTTAGGAGCTAGATGAAAGTTTCTTGCATCAGAGTGTTGAGATATTTGACGGTAATGTGTGTGAGCTTCCATAAGTTTGTCGGAAGAAAGAATTTTTCACAATCATGGAACATGTGAAATCTATTTTAGACTGCATAGTAGCCAATGGTCAAAATAGCTTAGAAATCAGTGCACTTTATAATGCATCTCCCCTCTTGTACGTAGCTGCTAGATGAACGTTTCTTGCACCAGAGTGTTGAGATATAGGACTGTAATGTGTTTCTGCTTCCACGATTCTAGGAAACCCTTTCTTCTTCTTTCTTCTATAATGCACCTCCACTCTTGTACGTAGGTGCTAGGCGAACGTTTATTGAACCAAAGTGTTGAGATATGGCACTGTAATGTGTGTGAGCTTCCATAAGTTTGACGGAAGAAAGAATTTTTCACAATCATGGAATATGTGAAATCTATTTTAGACTGCATAGTGGCCAATGGTCAAAAAAGCTTAGAAATGAGTGCACTTCATAAGGCATCTCCACTCTTGACCTTAAGAGCTAGATGAAAGTTTCTTACACAAAGTGTTGAGATATGGCATTGTAATGCATGTGTACTTCCATGATAGTAGGAAACCCTTTCTTCTTCTTTCTTCTATAATGCACCTCCACTCTTGTACGTAGATGCTAGATGAACGTTTATTGCACCAGAGTGTTGAGATATGGGACTGTAATGTGTGTTCTTCCATAAGCTCGAAGCACAAAAGGTTTTCCTACAATCATGGAACGTGATCAATCGCAATGAGACTCCATAGTGGCGATTGGCAAAAACATCGTAGAAATGAGTGTAGTTTAAAATGCATCTCCACTCTTGACCTTAGGGGTTAAATGAAAGTTTCTTGCACCAGAGTGTTGAGATATGGGACTGTAATGTGTGTGAGCTTCCATAAGTTTGTCGGAAGAAAGAATTTTTCACAATCATGGAAAATGTGAAATCTATTTTAGACTGCTTAGCGGCCAGTGGTCAAAATAGCTAAGAAATGAGTGCACTTCATAAGGCATCTGCGCTCTTGACTTTAGGAGCTAGATGAAAGTTTCTTGCACCAGAGTGTTGAGATATGGGACTGTAATGTGTGTGAGCTTCCATAAGTTTGTCGGAAGAAAGAATTTTTCACAATCATGGAAAATGTGAAATCTATTTTAGACTGCATAGTGGCCAATGGTCAAAATAGCTAAGAAATGAGTGCACTTCATAAGACATCTCCAGTCTTAACCTTAGGAGCTAAATGAAAGTTTCTTGCACCAGAGTGTTGAGATATGGCAGTGTAATGTGTGTGAGCTTCCATAAGTTTGTCGGAAGAAAGAATTTTTCACAATCATGGAACATGTGAAATCTATTTTAGACTGCATAGTAGCCAATGGTCAAAATAGCTTAGAAATCAGTGTACTTTATAATGCATCTCCCCTCCTGTACGTAGTTGCTAGATGAACGTTTCTTGCACCAGAGTGTTGAGATATGGGACTGCAATGTGTGTGTGCTTCCACGATTCTAGGAAACCCTTTCTTCTTCTTTCTTCTATAGTGCACCTCCACTCTTGTACGTAGGTGCTAGGTGAACATTTATTGCACCACTGTGTTGAGATATGGCACTGTAATGTGTGTGAGCTTCCATAAGCTCGAAGCACAAAAGGGTTTCCTACAATCATGGAACATCAGCAATCTCACTGAGACTCCATACTGGCCATTGCCAAAAACATCATAGAATTGCATGTAGTTTAAAATGCATCTCCACTCTTGACCTTAGGAGCTAGATGAAAGTTTCTTGCACCAGAGTATTGAGATATTTGACGGTAATGTGTGTGAGCTTCCATAAGTTTGTCGGAAGAAAGAATTTTTCACAATCATGGAACATGTGAAATCTATTTTAGACTGCATAGTAGCCAATGGTCAAAATAGCTTAGAAATCAGTGCACTTTATAATGCATCTCCCCTCTTGTACGTAGGTGCTAGATGAACGTTTCTTGCACCAGAGTGTTGAGGTATAGGACTGTAATGTGTGTGTGCTTCCACGATTCTAGGAAAACCTTTCTTCTTCTTTCTTCTATAATGCACCTCCACTCTTGAACGTAGGTGCTAGGCGAACGTTTATTTTACCAAAGTGTTGAGATATGGCACTGTAATGTGTGTGAGCTTCCATAAGTTTGACGGAAGAAAGAATTTTTCACAATCATGGAAAATGTGAAATCTATTTTAGACTGCATAGTGGCCAATGGTCAAAATAGCTTAGAAATGAGTGCACTTCATAAGGCATCTGCGCTCTTGACCTTAGGAGCTAAATGAAAGTTTCTTGCACCAGAGTGTTGAGATATGGGACTGTAATGTGTGTGAGCTTCCATAAGTTTGTCAGAAGAAAGAATTTTTACAATAATGGAACATGTGATATCAATTTTAGACTGCATAGTGGTCAATGGTCAAAATAGCTTAGAAATGAGTGCATTTTATCATGCATCTCCACTCTTGTACGTAGGTGCTAGATGAACGTTTATTGCACCAAAGTGTTGAGATATGGCAGTGTAATGTGTGTCTGCTTCCATGAGCTCGAAGCACAAAAGGGTTTCCTACAATCATGGAACGTGAGCAATCGCAATGAGACTCCATAGCGGCCATTGGCAAAAGCATCGTAGAAATGAGTGCAGTTTAAAAGGCATCTCCACTCTTGACCTTCGGAGCTAGATGAAAGTTTCTTGCACCAGGTATGGCACTGTCATGTTTTGTGCTTCCATGGTTGTAGGAAACACTTTCTTCTTCTTTCCTCTATAATGCACCTCCACTCTTGTACGTAGGTGGTAGGTGAATGTTTACTGTACCAGAGTGTTGAGATATGGCACTGTAATGTGTGTGTACTTCCATGATGGTAGGAAAGCCTTTCTTCTTCTTTCCTCTATAATGCACCTCCACTCTTGTACGTAGGTGGTAGGTGAATGTTTATTGAACCAGAGTGTTGAGATACGGCACTGTAATATGTGTGAGCTTCCATAAGTTTGACGGAAGAAATAATTTTTCACAATCATGGAATATGTGAAATCTATTTTAGACTGCATAGTAGCCAATGGTCAAAATAGCTTAGAAATTAGTACACTTTATAATGCATCTCCCCTATTGTACGTAGGTGCTAGATGAACGTTTCTTGCACCAGAGTGTTGAGATATGGGACTGTAATGTGTGTGTGCTTCCACAATTCTAGGAAACCCATTCGTCTTCTTTCTTCTTTAATGCACCTCCACTCTTGTACGTAGGTGCTAGGTGAATATTTATTGCACCACTGTGTTGAGATATGGGACTGTAATGTGTGTGAGCTTCCTTAAGTTTGTGGGAAGAAAGAATTTTTCACAATCGTGGAACATGTGAAATCTATTTTAGACTGCATAGTAGCCAATGGTCAAAATAGCTTAGAAATCAGTGCACTTTATAATGCATCTCCCCTCTTGTACTTAGGTGCTAGATGAACGTTTCTTGCACCAGAGTGTTGAGATATGGGACTGTAATGTGTGTGTGCTTCCATGATTCTAGGAAACCCTTTCTTCTTCTTTCTTCTATAATGCACCTCCACTCTTGTACTCGCTAAACCATTATTGCACCAGAGTGTTGAGATATGGCACAGTAATGTGTGTGAGCTTCCATAAGTTTGTCTGAAGAAAGAATTTTTACAATAATGGAACATGTGATATCAATTTTAGACTGCATAATGGTCAATGGTCAAAATAGCTTAGAAATGAGTGCATTTTATAATGCATCTCCACTCTTGTACGTAGGTGCTAGATGAACGTTTATTGCACCAAAGTGTTGAGATATGGCAGTGTAATGTGTGTCTTCTTCCATAATCTCGAAGCACTACATTCATGGAACGTGAGCAATCGCAATGAGACCCCATAGTGGCCACTGGCAATAACATCATAGAAATGAGTGTAGTTTAAAATGCACCTCCACTCTTGACCTTAGGAGCTAGATGAAAGTTTCTTACACCAAAGTTTTGAGATATGGCAGTGTAATGTGTGGGCGCTTCTATGATTGTAGGAAACCCTTTCTTCTTCTTTCTTCTATAATGCACCTCCACTCTTCTACGTAGTTGCTAGATGAACGTTTATTGCACCAAAGTGTTGAGATATGGCAGTGTAATGTTTGTGAGCTTCCATAAGGTTGTCGGAAGAAAGAATTTTTCACAATCATGGAACATGTGATATCAATTCTAGAGTGCATAGAGGCCAATGGTTAAAATAGCTTAGAATTGAGTCTTGTACGTAGGTGGTAGGTGAATGTTTATTGAACCGGAGTGTTGAGATATGGCACTGTAATGTATGTCTGCTTCCTTGTTTGTAGGAAACTCTTCTTCTTTCATCTATAATGCACCTCCACTCTTGTACGTTGTAGCTAGATGAACGTTTATTGCACCAAAGTGTTGAGATATGGCAGTGTAATGTGTGTGTGCTTCCATAAGCTCGAAGTACAAAAAGGTTTCCTACAATCATGGAACGTGAGCAATCGCAATGAGACTCCACAGTGGCCATTGGCAAAAACATCGTAGAAATGAGTGTAGTTTAAAATGAATCCCCACTCTTGACCTTAGGAGCTAGATCAAAGTTTCTTACTCTAGAGTGTTGATTGGCACTGTAATGTGTTTGAGCTTCCATGATTGTAGGAAACCCTTTCTTCTTCTTTCTTCTATAATGCACCTCCACTCTTGTACGTAGTTGCTAGGTGAACGTTTATTGCACCAAAGTGTTGAGATATGGCAGTGTAATGTGTGTGAGCTTCCATAAGGTTGTCGGAAGAAAGAATTTTTCACAATCATGGAACATGTGATATCAATTCTAGAGTGCATAGAGGCCAATGGTTAAAATAGCTTAGAATTGAGTCTTGTACGTAGGTGGTAGGTGAATGTTTATTGAACCAGAGTGTTGAGATATGGCACTGTAATGTATGTCTGCTTCCTTGTTTGTAGGAAACTCTTCTTCTTTCATCTATAATGCACCTCCACTCTTGTACGTTGTAGCTAGATGAACGTTTATTGCACCAAAGTGTTGAGATATGGCAGTGTAATGTGTGTGTGCTTCCATAAGCTCGAAGTACAAAAAGGTTTCCTACAATCATGGAACGTGAGCAATCGCAATGAGACTCCACAGTGGCCATTGGCAAAAACATCATAGAAATGAGTGTAGTTTAAAATGAATCCCCACTCTTGACCTTAGGAGCTAGATCAAAGTTTCTTACTCTAGAGTGTTGATTGGCACTGTAATGTGTTTGAGCTTCCATGATTGTAGGAAACCCTTTCTTCTTCTTTCTTCTATAATGCACCTCCACTCTTGTACGTAGTTGCTAGGTGAACGTTTATTGCACCAAAGTGTTGAGATATGGCAGTGTAATGTGTGTCTGCTTCCATAAGCTCAAAGCACAAAAGGGTTTCCTACAATCATGGAACATGAGCAATCGCAATGAGACTGCATAGTGGCCATTGGCAAAATCATCATAGAATTGAGTGTAATATGGCACTGTAATATGTGTGAGCTTCCATAAGTTTGACGGAAGAAAGAATTTTTCACAATCATGGAATATGTGAAATCTATTTTGGACTGCATTGTGGCCAATGGTCAAAATAGCATAGAAATCAGTGCATTTTATAATGCATCTCTCCTCTTGTACTTAGGTGCTAGATGAACGTTTAATGCACCAGAGTGTTGAGATATGGGACTGTAATGTGTGTGAGCTTCCATAAGTTTGTCGGAAGAAATAATTTTTCACAGTCATGGAACATGTGAAATCTATTTTAGACTGCATAGTAGCCAATGGTCAAAATAGCTTAGAAATTAGTACACTTTATAATGCATCTCCCCTATTGTACGTAGGTGCTAGATGAACGTTTCTTGCACCAGAGTGTTGAGATATGGGACTGTAATGTGTGTGTGCTTCCACGATTCTAGGAAACCCATTCGTCTTCTTTCTTCTTTAATGCACCTCCACTCTTGTACGTAGGTGCTAGGTGAATATTTATTGCACCACTGTGTTGTGATATGGGACTGTAATGTGTGTGAGCTTCCTTAAGTTTGTCGGAAGAAAGAATTTTTCACAATCGTGGAACATGTGAAATCTATTTTAGACTGCATAGTAGCCAATGGTCAAAATAGCTTAGAAATCAGTGCACTTTATAATGCATCTCCCCTCTTGTACTTAGGTGAAAGATGAACGTTTCTTGCACCAGAGTGTTGAGATATGGGACTGTAATGTGTGTGAGCTTCCATAAGTTTGTCAGAAGAAAGAATTTTTACAATAATGGAACATGTGATATCAATTTTAGACTGCATAGTGGTCAATGGTCAAAATAGCTTAGAAATGAGTGCATTTTATCATGCATCTCCACTCTTGTACGTAGGTGCTAGATGAACGTTTATTGCACCAAAGTGTTGAGATATGGCAGTGTAATGTGTGTCTGCTTCCATGAGCTCGAAGCACAAAAGGATTTCCTACCATCATGGAACATGTGCAATCGCAATGAGACTGCATAGTGGCCATTGGCAAAATCATCATAGAATTGAGTGTAGTTTAAAATGCATCTCCACTCTTGACCTTAGGAGATAGATGAAAGTTTCTTACACCAGAGTGTTGAGATATGGGACTGTAATGTGTGTGTGCCTCCATGATTGTAGGAAACACTTCCTTCTTCTTTCTTCTATAATGCACCTCCACTCTTGTACGTAGGTGCTAGGTGAAAGTTTATTGCACCAGAGTGTTGAGATACAGGACTGTAATGTGTGTGAGCTTCCATAAGTTTGTCAGAAGAAAGAATTTTTCACAATCATGGAACATGTGATATCAATTTTAGACTGCAAAGTAGTCAATGGTCAAAATAGCTTAGAAATGAGTGCATTTTATACTGCATCTGCACTCTTGTACATAGGTGCTAGATGAACGTTTATTGCACCAAAGTGTTGAGATATGGCACTGTAATGTGTTTCTGCTTCCATAAGATCGAAGCACAAAAGGGTTTCCTACAATCATGGAACGTGAGCAATCGCAATGAGATTGGCACAATGGCTATTGGCAAAAACATCATAGAAATGAGTGTAGTTTAAAATGCATCTCCAACTGTTGACCTTAGGAGCTAGGTGAAAGTTTCTTACACCAGAGTGTTGAGATATGGCACTGTAATGTGTGTGAGCTTCCATAAGTTTGTCAGAAGAAAGAATTTTTCACAATCATGGAACATGTGATATCAATTTTAGACTGCATAGTAGTCAATGGTCATAGCTTAGAAATGAGTGCATTTTATACTGCATCTGCACTCTTGTACATAGGTGCTAGATGAACGTTTATTGCACCAAAGTGTTGAGATATGGCACTGTAATGTGTGTGAGCTTCCATAAGTTTGTCAGAAGAAAGAATTTTTCACAATCATGGAACATGTGATATCAATTTTAGACTGCAAAGTAGTCAATGGTCAAAATAGCTTAGAAATGAGTGCATTTTATACTGCATCTGCACTCTTCTACATAGGTGCTAGATGAACGTTTATTGCACCAAAGTGTTGAGATATGGCAATGTAATGTGTGTGTGCTTCCATAAGCTCGAAGCACAAAAGGGTTTCCTACAATCATGGAACGTGAGCAATCTCAATGAGACTCCATAGCGGCCATTGGCAAAAGCATCGTAGAAATGAGTGCAGTTTAAAAGGCATCTCCACTCTTGACCTTCGGAGCTAGATGAAAGTTTCTTGCACCAGGTATGGCACTGTAATGTTTTGTGCTTCCATGGTTGTAGGAAACACTTTCTTCTTCTTTCCTCTATAATGCACCTCCACTCTTGTACGTAGGTGGTAGGTGAATGTTTACTGTACCAGAGTGTTGAGATATGGCACTGTAATGTGTGTGTACTTCCATGATGGTAGGAAAGCCTTTCTTCTTCTTTCCTCTATAATGCACCTCCACTCTTGTACGTAGGTGGTAGATGAATGTTTATTGAACCAGAGTGTTGAGATACGGCACTGTAATATGTGTGAGCTTCCATAAGTTTGTCTGAAGAAAGAATTTTTACAATAATGGAACATGTGATATCAATTTTAGACTGCATAATGGTCAATGGTCAAAATAGCTTAGAAATGAGTGCATTTTATAATGCATCTCCACTCTTGTACGTAGGTGCTAGATGAACGTTTATTGCACCAAAGTGTTGAGATATGGCAGTGTAATGTGTGTCTTCTTCCATAAGCTCGAAGCACTACATTCATGGAACGTGAGCAATCGCAATGAGACCCCATAGTGGCCACTGGCAATAACATCATAGAAATGAGTGTAGTTTAAAATGCACCTCCACTCTTGACCTTAGGAGCTAGATGAAAGTTTCTTACACCAAAGTTTTGAGATATGGCAGTGTAATGTGTGGGCGCTTCTATGATTGTAGGAAACCCTTTCTTCTTCTTTCTTCTATAATGCACCTCCACTCTTCTACGTAGTTGCTAGATGAACGTTTATTGCACCAAAGTGTTGAGATATAGCAGTGTAATGTTTGTGAGCTTCCATAAGGTTGTCGGAAGAAAGAATTTTTCACAATCATGGAACATGTGATATCAATTCTAGAGTGCATAGAGGCCAATGGTTAAAATAGCTTAGAATTGAGTCTTGTACGTAGGTGGTAGGTGAATGTTTATTGAACCGGAGTGTTGAGATATGGCACTGTAATGTATGTCTGCTTCCTTGTTTGTAGGAAACTCTTCTTCTTTCATCTATAATGCACCTCCACTCTTGTACGTTGTAGCTAGATGAACGTTTATTGCACCAAAGTGTTGAGATATGGCAGTGTAATGTGTGTGTGCTTCCATAAGCTCGAAGTACAAAAAGGTTTCCTACAATCATGGAACGTGAGCAATCGCAATGAGACTCCACAGTGGCCATTGGCAAAAACATCGTAGAAATGAGTGTAGTTTAAAATGAATCCCCACTCTTGACCTTAGGAGCTAGATCAAAGTTTCTTACTCTAGAGTGTTGATTGGCACTGTAATGTGTTTGAGCTTCCATGATTGTAGGAAACCCTTTCTTCTTCTTTCTTCTATAATGCACCTCCACTCTTGTACGTAGTTGCTAGGTGAACGTTTATTGCACCAAAGTGTTGAGATATGGCAGTGTAATGTGTGTGAGCTTCCATAAGGTTGTCGGAAGAAAGAATTTTTCACAATCATGGAACATGTGATATCAATTCTAGAGTGCATAGAGGCCAATGGTTAAAATAGCTTAGAATTGAGTCTTGTACGTAGGTGGTAGGTGAATGTTTATTGAACCAGAGTGTTGAGATATGGCACTGTAATGTATGTCTGCTTCCTTGTTTGTAGGAAACTCTTCTTCTTTCATCTATAATGCACCTCCACTCTTGTACGTTGTAGCTAGATGAACGTTTATTGCACCAAAGTGTTGAGATATGGCAGTGTAATGTGTGTGTGCTTCCATAAGCTCGAAGTACAAAAAGGTTTCCTACAATCATGGAACGTGAGCAATCGCAATGAGACTCCACAGTGGCCATTGGCAAAAACATCATAGAAATGAGTGTAGTTTAAAATGAATCCCCACTCTTGACCTTAGGAGCTAGATCAAAGTTTCTTACTCTAGAGTGTTGATTGGCACTGTAATGTGTTTGAGCTTCCATGATTGTAGGAAACCCTTTCTTCTTCTTTCTTCTATAATGCACCTCCACTCTTGTACGTAGTTGCTAGGTGAACGTTTATTGCACCAAAGTGTTGAGATATGGCAGTGTAATGTGTGTGAGCTTCCATAAGGTTGTCGGAAGAAAGAATTTTTCACAATCATGGAACATGTGATATCAATTCTAGAGTGCATAGAGGCCAATGGTTAAAATAGCTTAGAATTGAGTCTTGTACGTAGGTGGTAGGTGAATGTTTATTGAACCAGAGTGTTGAGATATGGCACTGTAATGTATGTCTGCTTCCTTGTTTGTAGGAAACTCTTCTTCTTTCATCTATAATGCACCTCCACTCTTGTACGTTGTAGCTAGATGAACGTTTATTGCACCAAAGTGTTGAGATATGGCAGTGTAATGTGTGTGTGCTTCCATAAGCTCGAAGTACAAAAAGGTTTCCTACAATCATGGAACGTGAGCAATCGCAATGAGACTCCACAGTGGCCATTGGCAAAAACATCATAGAAATGAGTGTAGTTTAAAATGAATCCCCACTCTTGACCTTAGGAGCTAGATCAAAGTTTCTTACTCTAGAGTGTTGATTGGCACTGTAATGTGTTTGAGCTTCCATGATTGTAGGAAACCCTTTCTTCTTCTTTCTTCTATAATGCACCTCCACTCTTGTACGTAGTTGCTAGGTGAACGTTTATTGCACCAAAGTGTTGAGATATGGCAGTGTAATGTGTGTCTGCTTCCATAAGCTCAAAGCACAAAAGGGTTTCCTACAATCATGGAACATGAGCAATCGCAATGAGACTGCATAGTGGCCATTGGCAAAATCATCATAGAATTGAGTGTAATATGGCACTGTAATATGTGTGAGCTTCCATAAGTTTGACGGAAGAAAGAATTTTTCACAATCATGGAATATGTGAAATCTATTTTGGACTGCATTGTGGCCAATGGTCAAAATAGCATAGAAATCAGTGCATTTTATAATGCATCTCTCCTCTTGTACTTAGGTGCTAGATGAACGTTTAATGCACCAGAGTGTTGAGATATGGGACTGTAATGTGTGTGAGCTTCCATAAGTTTGTCGGAAGAAATAATTTTTCACAGTCATGGAACATGTGAAATCTATTTTAGACTGCATAGTAGCCAATGGTCAAAATAGCTTAGAAATTAGTACACTTTATAATGCATCTCCCCTATTGTACGTAGGTGCTAGATGAACGTTTCTTGCACCAGAGTGTTGAGATATGGGACTGTAATGTGTGTGTGCTTCCACGATTCTAGGAAACCCATTCGTCTTCTTTCTTCTTTAATGCACCTCCACTCTTGTACGTAGGTGCTAGGTGAATATTTATTGCACCACTGTGTTGTGATATGGGACTGTAATGTGTGTGAGCTTCCTTAAGTTTGTCGGAAGAAAGAATTTTTCACAATCGTGGAACATGTGAAATCTATTTTAGACTGCATAGTAGCCAATGGTCAAAATAGCTTAGAAATCAGTGCACTTTATAATGCATCTCCCCTCTTGTACTTAGGTGAAAGATGAACGTTTCTTGCACCAGAGTGTTGAGATATGGGACTGTAATGTGTGTGAGCTTCCATAAGTTTGTCAGAAGAAAGAATTTTTACAATAATGGAACATGTGATATCAATTTTAGACTGCATAGTGGTCAATGGTCAAAATAGCTTAGAAATGAGTGCATTTTATCATGCATCTCCACTCTTGTACGTAGGTGCTAGATGAACGTTTATTGCACCAAAGTGTTGAGATATGGCAGTGTAATGTGTGTCTGCTTCCATGAGCTCGAAGCACAAAAGGATTTCCTACCATCATGGAACATGTGCAATCGCAATGAGACTGCATAGTGGCCATTGGCAAAATCATCATAGAATTGAGTGTAGTTTAAAATGCATCTCCACTCTTGACCTTAGGAGATAGATGAAAGTTTCTTACACCAGAGTGTTGAGATATGGGACTGTAATGTGTGTGTGCCTCCATGATTGTAGGAAACACTTCCTTCTTCTTTCTTCTATAATGCACCTCCACTCTTGTACGTAGGTGCTAGGTGAAAGTTTATTGCACCAGAGTGTTGAGATACAGGACTGTAATGTGTGTGAGCTTCCATAAGTTTGTCAGAAGAAAGAATTTTTCACAATCATGGAACATGTGATATCAATTTTAGACTGCAAAGTAGTCAATGGTCAAAATAGCTTAGAAATGAGTGCATTTTATACTGCATCTGCACTCTTGTACATAGGTGCTAGATGAACGTTTATTGCACCAAAGTGTTGAGATATGGCACTGTAATGTGTTTCTGCTTCCATAAGATCGAAGCACAAAAGGGTTTCCTACAATCATGGAACGTGAGCAATCGCAATGAGATTGGCACAATGGCTATTGGCAAAAACATCATAGAAATGAGTGTAGTTTAAAATGCATCTCCAACTGTTGACCTTAGGAGCTAGGTGAAAGTTTCTTACACCAGAGTGTTGAGATATGGCACTGTAATGTGTGTGAGCTTCCATAAGTTTGTCAGAAGAAAGAATTTTTCACAATCATGGAACATGTGATATCAATTTTAGACTGCATAGTAGTCAATGGTCATAGCTTAGAAATGAGTGCATTTTATACTGCATCTGCACTCTTGTACATAGGTGCTAGATGAACGTTTATTGCACCAAAGTGTTGAGATATGGCACTGTAATGTGTGTGAGCTTCCATAAGTTTGTCAGAAGAAAGAATTTTTCACAATCATGGAACATGTGATATCAATTTTAGACTGCAAAGTAGTCAATGGTCAAAATAGCTTAGAAATGAGTGCATTTTATACTGCATCTGCACTCTTCTACATAGGTGCTAGATGAACGTTTATTGCACCAAAGTGTTGAGATATGGCAATGTAATGTGTGTGTGCTTCCATAAGCTCGAAGCACAAAAGGGTTTCCTACAATCATGGAACGTGAGCAATCTCAATGAGACTCCATAGCGGCCATTGGCAAAAGCATCGTAGAAATGAGTGCAGTTTAAAAGGCATCTCCACTCTTGACCTTCGGAGCTAGATGAAAGTTTCTTGCACCAGGTATGGCACTGTAATGTTTTGTGCTTCCATGGTTGTAGGAAACACTTTCTTCTTCTTTCCTCTATAATGCACCTCCACTCTTGTACGTAGGTGGTAGGTGAATGTTTACTGTACCAGAGTGTTGAGATATGGCACTGTAATGTGTGTGTACTTCCATGATGGTAGGAAAGCCTTTCTTCTTCTTTCCTCTATAATGCACCTCCACTCTTGTACGTAGGTGGTAGATGAATGTTTATTGAACCAGAGTGTTGAGATACGGCACTGTAATATGTGTGAGCTTCCATAAGTTTGTCTGAAGAAAGAATTTTTACAATAATGGAACATGTGATATCAATTTTAGACTGCATAATGGTCAATGGTCAAAATAGCTTAGAAATGAGTGCATTTTATAATGCATCTCCACTCTTGTACGTAGGTGCTAGATGAACGTTTATTGCACCAAAGTGTTGAGATATGGCAGTGTAATGTGTGTCTTCTTCCATAAGCTCGAAGCACTACATTCATGGAACGTGAGCAATCGCAATGAGACCCCATAGTGGCCACTGGCAATAACATCATAGAAATGAGTGTAGTTTAAAATGCACCTCCACTCTTGACCTTAGGAGCTAGATGAAAGTTTCTTACACCAAAGTTTTGAGATATGGCAGTGTAATGTGTGGGCGCTTCTATGATTGTAGGAAACCCTTTCTTCTTCTTTCTTCTATAATGCACCTCCACTCTTCTACGTAGTTGCTAGATGAACGTTTATTGCACCAAAGTGTTGAGATATAGCAGTGTAATGTTTGTGAGCTTCCATAAGGTTGTCGGAAGAAAGAATTTTTCACAATCATGGAACATGTGATATCAATTCTAGAGTGCATAGAGGCCAATGGTTAAAATAGCTTAGAATTGAGTCTTGTACGTAGGTGGTAGGTGAATGTTTATTGAACCGGAGTGTTGAGATATGGCACTGTAATGTATGTCTGCTTCCTTGTTTGTAGGAAACTCTTCTTCTTTCATCTATAATGCACCTCCACTCTTGTACGTTGTAGCTAGATGAACGTTTATTGCACCAAAGTGTTGAGATATGGCAGTGTAATGTGTGTGTGCTTCCATAAGCTCGAAGTACAAAAAGGTTTCCTACAATCATGGAACGTGAGCAATCGCAATGAGACTCCACAGTGGCCATTGGCAAAAACATCGTAGAAATGAGTGTAGTTTAAAATGAATCCCCACTCTTGACCTTAGGAGCTAGATCAAAGTTTCTTACTCTAGAGTGTTGATTGGCACTGTAATGTGTTTGAGCTTCCATGATTGTAGGAAACCCTTTCTTCTTCTTTCTTCTATAATGCACCTCCACTCTTGTACGTAGTTGCTAGGTGAACGTTTATTGCACCAAAGTGTTGAGATATGGCAGTGTAATGTGTGTGAGCTTCCATAAGGTTGTCGGAAGAAAGAATTTTTCACAATCATGGAACATGTGATATCAATTCTAGAGTGCATAGAGGCCAATGGTTAAAATAGCTTAGAATTGAGTCTTGTACGTAGGTGGTAGGTGAATGTTTATTGAACCAGAGTGTTGAGATATGGCACTGTAATGTATGTCTGCTTCCTTGTTTGTAGGAAACTCTTCTTCTTTCATCTATAATGCACCTCCACTCTTGTACGTTGTAGCTAGATGAACGTTTATTGCACCAAAGTGTTGAGATATGGCAGTGTAATGTGTGTGTGCTTCCATAAGCTCGAAGTACAAAAAGGTTTCCTACAATCATGGAACGTGAGCAATCGCAATGAGACTCCACAGTGGCCATTGGCAAAAACATCATAGAAATGAGTGTAGTTTAAAATGAATCCCCACTCTTGACCTTAGGAGCTAGATCAAAGTTTCTTACTCTAGAGTGTTGATTGGCACTGTAATGTGTTTGAGCTTCCATGATTGTAGGAAACCCTTTCTTCTTCTTTCTTCTATAATGCACCTCCACTCTTGTACGTAGTTGCTAGGTGAACGTTTATTGCACCAAAGTGTTGAGATATGGCAGTGTAATGTGTGTCTGCTTCCATAAGCTCAAAGCACAAAAGGGTTTCCTACAATCATGGAACATGAGCAATCGCAATGAGACTGCATAGTGGCCATTGGCAAAATCATCATAGAATTGAGTGTAATATGGCACTGTAATATGTGTGAGCTTCCATAAGTTTGACGGAAGAAAGAATTTTTCACAATCATGGAATATGTGAAATCTATTTTGGACTGCATAGTGGCCAATGGTCAAAATAGCATAGAAATCAGTGCATTTTATAATGCATCTCTCCTCTTGTACTTAGGTGCTAGATGAACGTTTAATGCACCAGAGTGTTGAGATATGGGACTGTAATGTGTGTGAGCTTCCATAAGTTTGTCGGAAGAAATAATTTTTCACAGTCATGGAACATGTGAAATCTATTTTAGACTGCATAGTAGCCAATGGTCAAAATAGCTTAGAAATTAGTACACTTTATAATGCATCTCCCCTATTGTACGTAGGTGCTAGATGAACGTTTCTTGCACCAGAGTGTTGAGATATGGGACTGTAATGTGTGTGTGCTTCCACGATTCTAGGAAACCCATTCGTCTTCTTTCTTCTTTAATGCACCTCCACTCTTGTACGTAGGTGCTAGGTGAATATTTATTGCACCACTGTGTTGAGATATGGGACTGTAATGTGTGTGAGCTTCCTTAAGTTTGTCGGAAGAAAGAATTTTTCACAATCGTGGAACATGTGAAATCTATTTTAGACTGCATAGTAGCCAATGGTCAAAATAGCTTAGAAATCAGTGCACTTTATAATGCATCTCCCCTCTTGTACTTAGGTGCTAGATGAACGTTTCTTGCACCAGAGTGTTGAGATATGGCACTGTAATGTGTGTGAGCTTCCATAAGTTTGTCAGAAGAAAGAATTTTTACAATAATGGAACATGTGATATCAATTTTAGACTGCATAGTGGTCAATCGTCAAAAAAGCTTAGAAATGAGTGCATTTTATCATGCATCTCCACTCTTGTACGTAGGTGCTAGATGAACGTTTATTGCACCAAAGTGTTGAGATATGGCAGTGTAATGTGTGTCTGCTTCCATAAGCTCGAAGCACAAAAGGATTTCCTACCATCATGGAACATGTGCAATCGCAATGAGACTGCATAGTGGCCATTGGCAAAATCATCATAGAATTGAGTGTAGTTTAAAATGCATCTCCACTCTTGACCTTAGGAGATAGATGAAAGTTTCTTACACCAGAGTGTTGAGATATGGGACTGTAATGTGTGTGTGCCTCCATGATTGTAGGAAACACTTCCTTCTTCTTTCTTCTATAATGCACCTCCACTCTTGTACGTAGGTGCTAGGTGAAAGTTTATTGCACCAGAGTGTTGAGATACGGGACTGTAATGTGTGTGAGCTTCCATAAGTTTGTCAGAAGAAAGAATTTTTCACAATCATGGAACATGTGATATCAATTTTAGACTGCAAAGTAGTCAATGGTCAAAATAGCTTAGAAATGAGTGCATTTTATACTGCATCTGCACTCTTGTACATAGGTGCTAGATGAACGTTTATTGCACCAAAGTGTTGAGATATGGCACTGTAATGTGTTTCTGCTTCCATAAGATCGAAGCACAAAAGGGTTTCCTACAATCATGGAACGTGAGCAATCGCAATGAGATTGGCACTATGGCTATTGGCAAAAACATCATAGAAATGAGTGTAGTTTAAAATGCATCTCCAACTGTTGACCTTAGGAGCTAGGTGAAAGTTTCTTACACCAGAGTGTTGAGATATGGCACTGTAATGTGTGTGAGCTTCCATAAGTTTGTCAGAAGAAAGAATTTTTCACAATCATGGAACATGTGATATCAATTTTAGACTGCATAGTAGTCAATGGTCAAAATAGCTTAGAAATGAGTGCATTTTATACTGCATCTGCACTCTTGTACATAGGTGCTAGATGAACGTTTATTGCACCAAAGTGTTGAGATATGGCACTGTAATGTGTGTGAGCTTCCATAAGTTTGTCAGAAGAAAGAATTTTTCACAATCATGGAACATGTGATATCAATTTTAGACTGCAAAGTAGTCAATGGTCAAAATAGCTTAGAAATGAGTGCATTTTATACTGCATCTGCACTCTTCTACATAGGTGCTAGATGAACGTTTATTGCACCAAAGTGTTGAGATATGGCAATGTAATGTGTGTGTGCTTCCATAAGCTCGAAGCACAAAAGGGTTTCCTACAATCATGGAACGTGAGCAATCGCAATGAGACTCCATAGCGGCCATTGGCAAAAGCATCGTAGAAATGAGTGCAGTTTAAAAGGCATCTCCACTCTTGACCTTCGGAGCTAGATGAAAGTTTCTTGCACCAGGTATGGCACTGTAATGTTTTGTGCTTCCATGGTTGTAGGAAACACTTTCTTCTTCTTTCCTCTATAATGCACCTCCACTCTTGTACGTAGGTGGTAGGTGAATGTTTACTGTACCAGAGTGTTGAGATATGGCACTGTAATGTGTGTGTACTTCCATGATGGTAGGAAAGCCTTTCTTCTTCTTTCCTCTATAATGCACCTCCACTCTTGTACGTAGGTGGTAGGTGAATGTTTATTGAACCAGAGTGTTGAGATACGGCACTGTAATATGTGTGAGCTTCCATAAGTTTGACGGAAGAAATAATTTTTCACATCATGGAATATGTGAAATCTATTTTAGACTGCATAGTAGCCAATGGTCAAAATAGCTTAGAAATTAGTACACTTTATAATGCATCTCCCCTATTGTACGTAGGTGCTAGATGAACGTTTCTTGCACCAGAGTGTTGAGATATGGGACTGTAATGTGTGTGTGCTTCCACAATTCTAGGAAACCCATTCGTCTTCTTTCTTCTTTAATGCACCTCCACTCTTGTACATAGGTGCTAGGTGAATATTTATTGCACCACTGTGTTGAGATATGGGACTGTAATGTGTGTGAGCTTCCTTAAGTTTGTGGGAAGAAAGAATTTTTCACAATCGTGGAACATGTGAAATCTATTTTAGACTGCATAGTAGCCAATGGTCAAAATAGCTTAGAAATCAGTGCACTTTATAATGCATCTCCCCTCTTGTACTTAGGTGCTAGATGAACGTTTCTTGCACCAGAGTGTTGAGATATGGGACTGTAATGTGTGTGTGCTTCCATGATTCTAGGAAACCCTTTCTTCTTCTTTCTTCTATAATGCACCTCCACTCTTGTACTCGCTAAACCATTATTGCACCAGAGTGTTGAGATATGGCACAGTAATGTGTGTGAGCTTCCATAAGTTTGTCTGAAGAAAGAATTTTTACAATAATGGAACATGTGATATCAATTTTAGACTGCATAATGGTCAATGGTCAAAATAGCTTAGAAATGAGTGCATTTTATAATGCATCTCCACTCTTGTACGTAGGTGCTAGATGAACGTTTATTGCACCAAAGTGTTGAGATATGGCAGTGTAATGTGTGTCTTCTTCCATAAGCTCGAAGCACTACATTCATGGAACGTGAGCAATCGCAATGAGACCCCATAGTGGCCACTGGCAATAACATCATAGAAATGAGTGTAGTTTAAAATGCACCTCCACTCTTGACCTTAGGAGCTAGATGAAAGTTTCTTACACCAAAGTTTTGAGATATGGCAGTGTAATGTGTGGGCACTTCTATGATTGTAGGAAACCCTTTCTTCTTCTTTCTTCTATAATGCACCTCCACTCTTCTACGTAGTTGCTAGATGAACGTTTATTGCACCAAAGTGTTGAGATATGGCAGTGTAATGTTTGTGAGCTTCCATAAGGTTGTCGGAAGAAAGAATTTTTCACAATCATGGAACATGTGATATCAATTCTAGAGTGCATAGAGGCCAATGGTTAAAATAGCTTAGAATTGAGTCTTGTACGTAGGTGGTAGGTGAATGTTTATTGAACCGGAGTGTTGAGATATGGCACTGTAATGTATGTCTGCTTCCTTGTTTGTAGGAAACTCTTCTTCTTTCATCTATAATGCACCTCCACTCTTGTACGTTGTAGCTAGATGAACGTTTATTGCACCAAAGTGTTGAGATATGGCAGTGTAATGTGTGTGTGCTTCCATAAGCTCGAAGTACAAAAAGGTTTCCTACAATCATGGAACGTGAGCAATCGCAATGAGACTCCACAGTGGCCATTGGCAAAAACATCGTAGAAATGAGTGTAGTTTAAAATGAATCCCCACTCTTGACCTTAGGAGCTAGATCAAAGTTTCTTACTCTAGAGTGTTGATTGGCACTGTAATGTGTTTGAGCTTCCATGATTGTAGGAAACCCTTTCTTCTTCTTTCTTCTATAATGCACCTCCACTCTTGTACGTAGTTGCTAGGTGAACGTTTATTGCACCAAAGTGTTGAGATATGGCAGTGTAATGTGTGTGAGCTTCCATAAGGTTGTCGGAAGAAAGAATTTTTCACAATCATGGAACATGTGATATCAATTCTAGAGTGCATAGAGGCCAATGGTTAAAATAGCTTAGAATTGAGTCTTGTACGTAGGTGGTGGGTGAATGTTTATTGAACCAGAGTGTTGAGATATGGCACTGTAATGTATGTCTGCTTCCTTGTTTGTAGGAAACTCTTCTTCTTTCATCTATAATGCACCTCCACTCTTGTACGTTGTAGCTAGATGAACGTTTATTGCACCAAAGTGTTGAGATATGGCAGTGTAATGTGTGTGTGCTTCCATAAGCTCGAAGTACAAAAAGGTTTCCTACAATCATGGAACGTGAGCAATCGCAATGAGACTCCACAGTGGCCATTGGCAAAAACATCATAGAAATGAGTGTAGTTTAAAATGAATCCCCACTCTTGACCTTAGGAGCTAGATCAAAGTTTCTTACTCTAGAGTGTTGATTGGCACTGTAATGTGTTTGAGCTTCCATGATTGTAGGAAACCCTTTCTTCTTCTTTCTTCTATAATGCACCTCCACTCTTGTACGTAGTTGCTAGGTGAACGTTTATTGCACCAAAGTGTTGAGATATGGCAGTGTAATGTGTGTCTGCTTCCATAAGCTCAAAGCACAAAAGGGTTTCCTACAATCATGGAACATGAGCAATCGCAATGAGACTGCATAGTGGCCATTGGCAAAATCATCATAGAATTGAGTGTAATATGGCACTGTAATATGTGTGAGCTTCCATAAGTTTGACGGAAGAAAGAATTTTTCACAATCATGGAATATGTGAAATCTATTTTGGACTGCATTGTGGCCAATGGTCAAAATAGCATAGAAATCAGTGCATTTTATAATGCATCTCTCCTCTTGTACTTAGGTGCTAGATGAACGTTTAATGCACCAGAGTGTTGAGATATGGGACTGTAATGTGTGTGAGCTTCCATAAGTTTGTCGGAAGAAATAATTTTTCACAGTCATGGAACATGTGAAATCTATTTTAGACTGCATAGTAGCCAATGGTCAAAATAGCTTAGAAATTAGTACACTTTATAATGCATCTCCCCTATTGTACGTAGGTGCTAGATGAACGTTTCTTGCACCAGAGTGTTGAGATATGGGACTGTAATGTGTGTGTGCTTCCACGATTCTAGGAAACCCATTCGTCTTCTTTCTTCTTTAATGCACCTCCACTCTTGTACGTAGGTGCTAGGTGAATATTTATTGCACCACTGTGTTGTGATATGGGACTGTAATGTGTGTGAGCTTCCTTAAGTTTGTGGGAAGAAAGAATTTTTCACAATCGTGGAACATGTGAAATCTATTTTAGACTGCATAGTAGCCAATGGTCAAAATAGCTTAGAAATCAGTGCACTTTATAATGCATCTCCCCTCTTGTACTTAGGTGAAAGATGAACGTTTCTTGCACCAGAGTGTTGAGATATGGGACTGTAATGTGTGTGAGCTTCCATAAGTTTGTCAGAAGAAAGAATTTTTACAATAATGGAACATGTGATATCAATTTTAGACTGCATAGTGGTCAATGGTCAAAATAGCTTAGAAATGAGTGCATTTTATCATGCATCTCCACTCTTGTACGTAGGTGCTAGATGAACGTTTATTGCACCAAAGTGTTGAGATATGGCAGTGTAATGTGTGTCTGCTTCCATGAGCTCGAAGCACAAAAGGATTTCCTACCATCATGGAACATGTGCAATCGCAATGAGACTGCATAGTGGCCATTGGCAAAATCATCATAGAATTGAGTGTAGTTTAAAATGCATCTCCACTCTTGACCTTAGGAGATAGATGAAAGTTTCTTACACCAGAGTGTTGAGATATGGGACTGTAATGTGTGTGTGCCTCCATGATTGTAGGAAACACTTCCTTCTTCTTTCTTCTATAATGCACCTCCACTCTTGTACGTAGGTGCTAGGTGAAAGTTTATTGCACCAGAATGTTGAGATACAGGACTGTAATGTGTGTGAGCTTCCATAAGTTTGTCAGAAGAAAGAATTTTTCACAATCATGGAACATGTGATATCAATTTTAGACTGCAAAGTAGTCAATGGTCAAAATAGCTTAGAAATGAGTGCATTTTATACTGCATCTGCACTCTTGTACATAGGTGCTAGATGAACGTTTATTGCACCAAAGTGTTGAGATATGGCACTGTAATGTGTTTCTGCTTCCATAAGATCGAAGCACAAAAGGGTTTCCTACAATCATGGAACGTGAGCAATCGCAATGAGATTGGCACAATGGCTATTGGCAAAAACATCATAGAAATGAGTGTAGTTTAAAATGCATCTCCAACTGTTGACCTTAGGAGCTAGGTGAAAGTTTCTTACACCAGAGTGTTGAGATATGGCACTGTAATGTGTGTGAGCTTCCATAAGTTTGTCAGAAGAAAGAATTTTTCACAATCATGGAACATGTGATATCAATTTTAGACTGCATAGTAGTCAATGGTCATAGCTTAGAAATGAGTGCATTTTATACTGCATCTGCACTCTTGTACATAGGTGCTAGATGAACGTTTATTGCACCAAAGTGTTGAGATATGGCACTGTAATGTGTGTGAGCTTCCATAAGTTTGTCAGAAGAAAGAATTTTTCACAATCATGGAACATGTGATATCAATTTTAGACTGCAAAGTAGTCAATGGTCAAAATAGCTTAGAAATGAGTGCATTTTATACTGCATCTGCACTCTTCTACATAGGTGCTAGATGAACGTTTATTGCACCAAAGTGTTGAGATATGGCAATGTAATGTGTGTGTGCTTCCATAAGCTCGAAGCACAAAAGGGTTTCCTACAATCATGGAACGTGAGCAATCTCAATGAGACTCCATAGCGGCCATTGGCAAAAGCATCGTAGAAATGAGTGCAGTTTAAAAGGCATCTCCACTCTTGACCTTCGGAGCTAGATGAAAGTTTCTTGCACCAGGTATGGCACTGTAATGTTTTGTGCTTCCATGGTTGTAGGAAACACTTTCTTCTTCTTTCCTCTATAATGCACCTCCACTCTTGTACGTAGGTGGTAGGTGAATGTTTACTGTACCAGAGTGTTGAGATATGGCACTGTAATGTGTGTGTACTTCCATGATGGTAGGAAAGCCTTTCTTCTTCTTTCCTCTATAATGCACCTCCACTCTTGTACGTAGGTGGTAGATGAATGTTTATTGAACCAGAGTGTTGAGATACGGCACTGTAATATGTGTGAGCTTCCATAAGTTTGTCTGAAGAAAGAATTTTTACAATAATGGAACATGTGATATCAATTTTAGACTGCATAATGGTCAATGGTCAAAATAGCTTAGAAATGAGTGCATTTTATAATGCATCTCCACTCTTGTACGTAGGTGCTAGATGAACGTTTATTGCACCAAAGTGTTGAGATATGGCAGTGTAATGTGTGTCTTCTTCCATAAGCTCGAAGCACTACATTCATGGAACGTGAGCAATCGCAATGAGACCCCATAGTGGCCACTGGCAATAACATCATAGAAATGAGTGTAGTTTAAAATGCACCTCCACTCTTGACCTTAGGAGCTAGATGAAAGTTTCTTACACCAAAGTTTTGAGATATGGCAGTGTAATGTGTGGGCGCTTCTATGATTGTAGGAAACCCTTTCTTCTTCTTTCTTCTATAATGCACCTCCACTCTTCTACGTAGTTGCTAGATGAACGTTTATTGCACCAAAGTGTTGAGATATAGCAGTGTAATGTTTGTGAGCTTCCATAAGGTTGTCGGAAGAAAGAATTTTTCACAATCATGGAACATGTGATATCAATTCTAGAGTGCATAGAGGCCAATGGTTAAAATAGCTTAGAATTGAGTCTTGTACGTAGGTGGTAGGTGAATGTTTATTGAACCGGAGTGTTGAGATATGGCACTGTAATGTATGTCTGCTTCCTTGTTTGTAGGAAACTCTTCTTCTTTCATCTATAATGCACCTCCACTCTTGTACGTTGTAGCTAGATGAACGTTTATTGCACCAAAGTGTTGAGATATGGCAGTGTAATGTGTGTGTGCTTCCATAAGCTCGAAGTACAAAAAGGTTTCCTACAATCATGGAACGTGAGCAATCGCAATGAGACTCCACAGTGGCCATTGGCAAAAACATCGTAGAAATGAGTGTAGTTTAAAATGAATCCCCACTCTTGACCTTAGGAGCTAGATCAAAGTTTCTTACTCTAGAGTGTTGATTGGCACTGTAATGTGTTTGAGCTTCCATGATTGTAGGAAACCCTTTCTTCTTCTTTCTTCTATAATGCACCTCCACTCTTGTACGTAGTTGCTAGGTGAACGTTTATTGCACCAAAGTGTTGAGATATGGCAGTGTAATGTGTGTGAGCTTCCATAAGGTTGTCGGAAGAAAGAATTTTTCACAATCATGGAACATGTGATATCAATTCTAGAGTGCATAGAGGCCAATGGTTAAAATAGCTTAGAATTGAGTCTTGTACGTAGGTGGTAGGTGAATGTTTATTGAACCAGAGTGTTGAGATATGGCACTGTAATGTATGTCTGCTTCCTTGTTTGTAGGAAACTCTTCTTCTTTCATCTATAATGCACCTCCACTCTTGTACGTTGTAGCTAGATGAACGTTTATTGCACCAAAGTGTTGAGATATGGCAGTGTAATGTGTGTGTGCTTCCATAAGCTCGAAGTACAAAAAGGTTTCCTACAATCATGGAACGTGAGCAATCGCAATGAGACTCCACAGTGGCCATTGGCAAAAACATCATAGAAATGAGTGTAGTTTAAAATGAATCCCCACTCTTGACCTTAGGAGCTAGATCAAAGTTTCTTACTCTAGAGTGTTGATTGGCACTGTAATGTGTTTGAGCTTCCATGATTGTAGGAAACCCTTTCTTCTTCTTTCTTCTATAATGCACCTCCACTCTTGTACGTAGTTGCTAGGTGAACGTTTATTGCACCAAAGTGTTGAGATATGGCAGTGTAATGTGTGTCTGCTTCCATAAGCTCAAAGCACAAAAGGGTTTCCTACAATCATGGAACATGAGCAATCGCAATGAGACTGCATAGTGGCCATTGGCAAAATCATCATAGAATTGAGTGTAATATGGCACTGTAATATGTGTGAGCTTCCATAAGTTTGACGGAAGAAAGAATTTTTCACAATCATGGAATATGTGAAATCTATTTTGGACTGCATAGTGGCCAATGGTCAAAATAGCATAGAAATCAGTGCATTTTATAATGCATCTCTCCTCTTGTACTTAGGTGCTAGATGAACGTTTAATGCACCAGAGTGTTGAGATATGGGACTGTAATGTGTGTGAGCTTCCATAAGTTTGTCGGAAGAAATAATTTTTCACAGTCATGGAACATGTGAAATCTATTTTAGACTGCATAGTAGCCAATGGTCAAAATAGCTTAGAAATTAGTACACTTTATAATGCATCTCCCCTATTGTACGTAGGTGCTAGATGAACGTTTCTTGCACCAGAGTGTTGAGATATGGGACTGTAATGTGTGTGTGCTTCCACGATTCTAGGAAACCCATTCGTCTTCTTTCTTCTTTAATGCACCTCCACTCTTGTACGTAGGTGCTAGGTGAATATTTATTGCACCACTGTGTTGAGATATGGGACTGTAATGTGTGTGAGCTTCCTTAAGTTTGTCGGAAGAAAGAATTTTTCACAATCGTGGAACATGTGAAATCTATTTTAGACTGCATAGTAGCCAATGGTCAAAATAGCTTAGAAATCAGTGCACTTTATAATGCATCTCCCCTCTTGTACTTAGGTGCTAGATGAACGTTTCTTGCACCAGAGTGTTGAGATATGGCACTGTAATGTGTGTGAGCTTCCATAAGTTTGTCAGAAGAAAGAATTTTTACAATAATGGAACATGTGATATCAATTTTAGACTGCATAGTGGTCAATCGTCAAAAAAGCTTAGAAATGAGTGCATTTTATCATGCATCTCCACTCTTGTACGTAGGTGCTAGATGAACGTTTATTGCACCAAAGTGTTGAGATATGGCAGTGTAATGTGTGTCTGCTTCCATAAGCTCGAAGCACAAAAGGATTTCCTACCATCATGGAACATGTGCAATCGCAATGAGACTGCATAGTGGCCATTGGCAAAATCATCATAGAATTGAGTGTAGTTTAAAATGCATCTCCACTCTTGACCTTAGGAGATAGATGAAAGTTTCTTACACCAGAGTGTTGAGATATGGGACTGTAATGTGTGTGTGCCTCCATGATTGTAGGAAACACTTCCTTCTTCTTTCTTCTATAATGCACCTCCACTCTTGTACGTAGGTGCTAGGTGAAAGTTTATTGCACCAGAGTGTTGAGATACGGGACTGTAATGTGTGTGAGCTTCCATAAGTTTGTCAGAAGAAAGAATTTTTCACAATCATGGAACATGTGATATCAATTTTAGACTGCAAAGTAGTCAATGGTCAAAATAGCTTAGAAATGAGTGCATTTTATACTGCATCTGCACTCTTGTACATAGGTGCTAGATGAACGTTTATTGCACCAAAGTGTTGAGATATGGCACTGTAATGTGTTTCTGCTTCCATAAGATCGAAGCACAAAAGGGTTTCCTACAATCATGGAACGTGAGCAATCGCAATGAGATTGGCACTATGGCTATTGGCAAAAACATCATAGAAATGAGTGTAGTTTAAAATGCATCTCCAACTGTTGACCTTAGGAGCTAGGTGAAAGTTTCTTACACCAGAGTGTTGAGATATGGCACTGTAATGTGTGTGAGCTTCCATAAGTTTGTCAGAAGAAAGAATTTTTCACAATCATGGAACATGTGATATCAATTTTAGACTGCATAGTAGTCAATGGTCAAAATAGCTTAGAAATGAGTGCATTTTATACTGCATCTGCACTCTTGTACATAGGTGCTAGATGAACGTTTATTGCACCAAAGTGTTGAGATATGGCACTGTAATGTGTGTGAGCTTCCATAAGTTTGTCAGAAGAAAGAATTTTTCACAATCATGGAACATGTGATATCAATTTTAGACTGCAAAGTAGTCAATGGTCAAAATAGCTTAGAAATGAGTGCATTTTATACTGCATCTGCACTCTTCTACATAGGTGCTAGATGAACGTTTATTGCACCAAAGTGTTGAGATATGGCAATGTAATGTGTGTGTGCTTCCATAAGCTCGAAGCACAAAAGGGTTTCCTACAATCATGGAACGTGAGCAATCTCAATGAGACTCCATAGCGGCCATTGGCAAAAGCATCGTAGAAATGAGTGCAGTTTAAAAGGCATCTCCACTCTTGACCTTCGGAGCTAGATGAAAGTTTCTTGCACCAGGTATGGCACTGTAATGTTTTGTGCTTCCATGGTTGTAGGAAACACTTTCTTCTTCTTTCCTCTATAATGCACCTCCACTCTTGTACGTAGGTGGTAGGTGAATGTTTACTGTACCAGAGTGTTGAGATATGGCACTGTAATGTGTGTGTACTTCCATGATGGTAGGAAAGCCTTTCTTCTTCTTTCCTCTATAATGCACCTCCACTCTTGTACGTAGGTGGTAGGTGAATGTTTATTGAACCAGAGTGTTGAGATACGGCACTGTAATATGTGTGAGCTTCCATAAGTTTGACGGAAGAAATAATTTTTCACAATCATGGAATATGTGAAATCTATTTTAGACTGCATAGTAGCCAATGGTCAAAATAGCTTAGAAATTAGTACACTTTATAATGCATCTCCCCTATTGTACGTAGGTGCTAGATGAACGTTTCTTGCACCAGAGTGTTGAGATATGGGACTGTAATGTGTGTGTGCTTCCACAATTCTAGGAAACCCATTCGTCTTCTTTCTTCTTTAATGCACCTCCACTCTTGTACATAGGTGCTAGGTGAATATTTATTGCACCACTGTGTTGAGATATGGGACTGTAATGTGTGTGAGCTTCCTTAAGTTTGTGGGAAGAAAGAATTTTTCACAATCGTGGAACATGTGAAATCTATTTTAGACTGCATAGTAGCCAATGGTCAAAATAGCTTAGAAATCAGTGCACTTTATAATGCATCTCCCCTCTTGTACTTAGGTGCTAGATGAACGTTTCTTGCACCAGAGTGTTGAGATATGGGACTGTAATGTGTGTGTGCTTCCATGATTCTAGGAAACCCTTTCTTCTTCTTTCTTCTATAATGCACCTCCACTCTTGTACTCGCTAAACCATTATTGCACCAGAGTGTTGAGATATGGCACAGTAATGTGTGTGAGCTTCCATAAGTTTGTCTGAAGAAAGAATTTTTACAATAATGGAACATGTGATATCAATTTTAGACTGCATAATGGTCAATGGTCAAAATAGCTTAGAAATGAGTGCATTTTATAATGCATCTCCACTCTTGTACGTAGGTGCTAGATGAACGTTTATTGCACCAAAGTGTTGAGATATGGCAGTGTAATGTGTGTCTTCTTCCATAAGCTCGAAGCACTACATTCATGGAACGTGAGCAATCGCAATGAGACCCCATAGTGGCCACTGGCAATAACATCATAGAAATGAGTGTAGTTTAAAATGCACCTCCACTCTTGACCTTAGGAGCTAGATGAAAGTTTCTTACACCAAAGTTTTGAGATATGGCAGTGTAATGTGTGGGCACTTCTATGATTGTAGGAAACCCTTTCTTCTTCTTTCTTCTATAATGCACCTCCACTCTTCTACGTAGTTGCTAGATGAACGTTTATTGCACCAAAGTGTTGAGATATGGCAGTGTAATGTTTGTGAGCTTCCATAAGGTTGTCGGAAGAAAGAATTTTTCACAATCATGGAACATGTGATATCAATTCTAGAGTGCATAGAGGCCAATGGTTAAAATAGCTTAGAATTGAGTCTTGTACGTAGGTGGTAGGTGAATGTTTATTGAACCGGAGTGTTGAGATATGGCACTGTAATGTATGTCTGCTTCCTTGTTTGTAGGAAACTCTTCTTCTTTCATCTATAATGCACCTCCACTCTTGTACGTTGTAGCTAGATGAACGTTTATTGCACCAAAGTGTTGAGATATGGCAGTGTAATGTGTGTGTGCTTCCATAAGCTCGAAGTACAAAAAGGTTTCCTACAATCATGGAACGTGAGCAATCGCAATGAGACTCCACAGTGGCCATTGGCAAAAACATCGTAGAAATGAGTGTAGTTTAAAATGAATCCCCACTCTTGACCTTAGGAGCTAGATCAAAGTTTCTTACTCTAGAGTGTTGATTGGCACTGTAATGTGTTTGAGCTTCCATGATTGTAGGAAACCCTTTCTTCTTCTTTCTTCTATAATGCACCTCCACTCTTGTACGTAGTTGCTAGGTGAACGTTTATTGCACCAAAGTGTTGAGATATGGCAGTGTAATGTGTGTGAGCTTCCATAAGGTTGTCGGAAGAAAGAATTTTTAACAATCATGGAACATGTGATATCAATTCTAGAGTGCATAGAGGCCAATGGTTAAAATAGCTTAGAATTGAGTCTTGTACGTAGGTGGTAGGTGAATGTTTATTGAACCAGAGTGTTGAGATATGGCACTGTAATGTATGTCTGCTTCCTTGTTTGTAGGAAACTCTTCTTCTTTCATCTATAATGCACCTCCACTCTTGTACGTTGTAGCTAGATGAACGTTTATTGCACCAAAGTGTTGAGATATGGCAGTGTAATGTGTGTGTGCTTCCATAAGCTCGAAGTACAAAAAGGTTTCCTACAATCATGGAACGTGAGCAATCGCAATGAGACTCCACAGTGGCCATTGGCAAAAACATCATAGAAATGAGTGTAGTTTAAAATGAATCCCCACTCTTGACCTTAGGAGCTAGATCAAAGTTTCTTACTCTAGTGTTGATTGGCACTGTAATGTGTTTGAGCTTCCATGATTGTAGGAAACCCTTTCTTCTTCTTTCTTCTATAATGCACCTCCACTCTTGTACGTAGTTGCTAGGTGAACGTTTATTGCACCAAAGTGTTGAGATATGGCAGTGTAATGTGTGTCTGCTTCCATAAGCTCAAAGCACAAAAGGGTTTCCTACAATCATGGAACATGAGCAATCGCAATGAGACTGCATAGTGGCCATTGGCAAAATCATCATAGAATTGAGTGTAATATGGCACTGTAATATGTGTGAGCTTCCATAAGTTTGACGGAAGAAAGAATTTTTCACAATCATGGAATATGTGAAATCTATTTTGGACTGCATTGTGGCCAATGGTCAAAATAGCATAGAAATCAGTGCATTTTATAATGCATCTCTCCTCTTGTACTTAGGTGCTAGATGAACGTTTAATGCACCAGAGTGTTGAGATATGGGACTGTAATGTGTGTGAGCTTCCATAAGTTTGTCGGAAGAAATAATTTTTCACAGTCATGGAACATGTGAAATCTATTTTAGACTGCATAGTAGCCAATGGTCAAAATAGCTTAGAAATTAGTACACTTTATAATGCATCTCCCCTATTGTACGTAGGTGCTAGATGAACGTTTCTTGCACCAGAGTGTTGAGATATGGCACTGTAATGTGTGTGTGCTTCCACGATTCTAGGAAACCCATTCGTCTTCTTTCTTCTTTAATGCACCTCCACTCTTGTACGTAGGTGCTAGGTGAATATTTATTGCACCACTGTGTTGAGATATGGGACTGTAATGTGTGTGAGCTTCCTTAAGTTTGTTGGAAGAAAGAATTTTTCACAATCGTGGAACATGTGAAATCTATTTTAGACTGCATAGTAGCCAATGGTCAAAATAGCTTAGAAATCAGTGCACTTTATAATGCATCTCCCCTCTTGTACTTAGGTGAAAGATGAACGTTTCTTGCACCAGAGTGTTGAGATATGGGACTGTAATGTGTGTGAGCTTCCATAAGTTTGTCAGAAGAAAGAATTTTTACAATAATGGAACATGTGATATCAATTTTAGACTGCATAGTGGTCAATGGTCAAAATAGCTTAGAAATGAGTGCATTTTATCATGCATCTCCACTCTTGTACGTAGGTGCTAGATGAACGTTTATTGCACCAAAGTGTTGAGATATGGCAGTGTAATGTGTGTCTGCTTCCATAAGCTCGAAGCACAAAAGGATTTCCTACCATCATGGAACATGTGCAATCGCAATGAGACTGCATAGTGGCCATTGGCAAAATCATCATAGAATTGAGTGTAGTTTAAAATGCATCTCCACTCTTGACCTTAGGAGATAGATGAAAGTTTCTTACACCAGAGTGTTGTGATATGGGACTGTAATGTGTGTGTGCCTCCATGATTGTAGGAAACACTTCCTTCTTCTTTCTTCTATAATGCACCTCCACTCTTGTACGTAGGTGCTAGGTGAAAGTTTATTGCACCAGAGTGTTGAGATACGGGACTGTAATGTGTGTGAGCTTCCATAAGTTTGTCAGAAGAAAGAATTTTTCACAATCATGGAACATGTGATATCAATTTTAGACTGCAAAGTAGTCAATGGTCAAAATAGCTTAGAAATGAGTGCATTTTATACTGCATCTGCACTCTTGTACATAGGTGCTAGATGAACGTTTATTGCACCAAAGTGTTGAGATATGGCACTGTAATGTGTTTCTGCTTCCATAAGATCGAAGCACAAAAGGGTTTCCTACAATCATGGAACGTGAGCAATCGCAATGAGATTGGCACTATGGCTATTGGCAAAAACATCATAGAAATGAGTGTAGTTTAAAATGCATCTCCAACTGTTGACCTTAGGAGCTAGGTGAAAGTTTCTTACACCAGAGTGTTGAGATATGGCACTGTAATGTGTGTGAGCTTCCATAAGTTTGTCAGAAGAAAGAATTTTTCACAATCATGGAACATGTGATATCAATTTTAGACTGCATAGTAGTCAATGGTCAAAATAGCTTAGAAATGAGTGCATTTTATACTGCATCTGCACTCTTGTACATAGGTGCTAGATGAACGTTTATTGCACCAAAGTGTTGAGATATGGCACTGTAATGTGTGTGAGCTTCCATAAGTTTGTCAGAAGAAAGAATTTTTCACAATCATGGAACATGTGATATCAATTTTAGACTGCAAAGTAGTCAATGGTCAAAATAGCTTAGAAATGAGTGCATTTTATACTGCATCTGCACTCTTCTACATAGGTGCTAGATGAACGTTTATTGCACCAAAGTGTTGAGATATGGCAATGTAATGTGTGTGTGCTTCCATAAGCTCGAAGCACAAAAGGGTTTCCTACAATCATGGAACGTGAGCAATCTCAATGAGACTCCATAGCGGCCATTGGCAAAAGCATCGTAGAAATGAGTGCAGTTTAAAAGGCATCTCCACTCTTGACCTTCGGAGCTAGATGAAAGTTTCTTGCACCAGGTATGGCACTGTAATGTTTTGTGCTTCCATGGTTGTAGGAAACACTTTCTTCTTCTTTTCCTCTATAATGCACCTCCACTCTTGTACGTAGGTGGTAGGTGAATGTTTACTGTACCAGAGTGTTGAGATATGGCACTGTAATGTGTGTGTACTTCCATGATGGTAGGAAAGCCTTTCTTCTTCTTTCCTCTATAATGCACCTCCACTCTTGTACGTAGGTGGTAGGTGAATGTTTATTGAACCAGAGTGTTGAGATACGGCACTGTAATATGTGTGAGCTTCCATAAGTTTGACGGAAGAAATAATTTTTCACAATCATGGAATATGTGAAATCTATTTTAGACTGCATAGTAGCCAATGGTCAAAATAGCTTAGAAATGAGTGCACTTCATAACGCATCTCCACTCTTGTACGTAGGTGCTAGATGAACGTTTATTGCACCAGAGTGTTGAGATATGGGACTGTAATGTGTGTGTGCTTCCATGATTCTAGGAAACCCTTTCTTCTTCTTTCTTCTATAATGCACCTCCACTCTTGTACTCGCTAAACCATTATTGCACCAGAGTGTTGAGATATGGCACAGTAATGTGTGTGAGCTTCCATAAGTTTGTCTGAAGAAAGAATTTTTACAATAATGGAACATGTGATATCAATTTTAGACTGCATAATGGTCAATGGTCAAAATAGCTTAGAAATGAGTCCATTTTATAATGCATCTCCACTCTTGTACGTAGGTGCTAGATGAACGTTTATTGCACCAAAGTGTTGAGATATGGCAGTGTAATGTGTGTCTTCTTCCATAAGCTCGAAGCACTACATTCATGGAACGTGAGCAATCGCAATGAGACCCCATAGTGGCCACTGGCAATAACATCATAGAAATGAGTGTAGTTTAAAATGCACCTCCACTCTTGACCTTAGGAGCTAGATGAAAGTTTCTTACACCAAAGTTTTGAGATATGGCAGTGTAATGTGTGGGCACTTCTATGATTGTAGGAAACCCTTTCTTCTTCTTTCTTCTATAATGCACCTCCACTCTTCTACGTAGTTGCTAGATGAACGTTTATTGCACCAAAGTGTTGAGATATGGCAGTGTAATGTTTGTGAGCTTCCATAAGGTTGTCGGAAGAAAGAATTTTTCACAATCATGGAACATGTGATATCAATTCTAGAGTGCATAGAGGCCAATGGTTAAAATAGCTTAGAATTGAGTCTTGTACGTAGGTGGTAGGTGAATGTTTATTGAACCGGAGTGTTGAGATATGGCACTGTAATGTATGTCTGCTTCCTTGTTTGTAGGAAACTCTTCTTCTTTCATCTATAATGCACCTCCACTCTTGTACGTTGTAGCTAGATGAACGTTTATTGCACCAAAGTGTTGAGATATGGCAGTGTAATGTGTGTGTGCTTCCATAAGCTCGAAGTACAAAAAGGTTTCCTACAATCATGGAACGTGAGCAATCGCAATGAGACTCCACAGTGGCCATTGGCAAAAACATCGTAGAAATGAGTGTAGTTTAAAATGAATCCCCACTCTTGACCTTAGGAGCTAGATCAAAGTTTCTTACTCTAGAGTGTTGATTGGCACTGTAATGTGTTTGAGCTTCCATGATTGTAGGAAACCCTTTCTTCTTCTTTCTTCTATAATGCACCTCCACTCTTGTACGTAGTTGCTAGGTGAACGTTTATTGCACCAAAGTGTTGAGATATGGCAGTGTAATGTGTGTGAGCTTCCATAAGGTTGTCGGAAGAAAGAATTTTTCACAATCATGGAACATGTGATATCAATTCTAGAGTGCATAGAGGCCAATGGTTAAAATAGCTTAGAATTGAGTCTTGTACGTAAGTGGTAGGTGAATGTTTATTGAACCAGAGTGTTGAGATATGGCACTGTAATGTATGTCTGCTTCCTTGTTTGTAGGAAACTCTTCTTCTTTCATCTATAATGCACCTCCACTCTTGTACGTTGTAGCTAGATGAACGTTTATTGCACCAAAGTGTTGAGATATGGCAGTGTAATGTGTGTGTGCTTCCATAAGCTCGAAGTACAAAAAGGTTTCCTACAATCATGGAACGTGAGCAATCGCAATGAGACTCCACAGTGGCCATTGGCAAAAACATCATAGAAATGAGTGTAGTTTAAAATGAATCCCCACTCTTGACCTTAGGAGCTAGATCAAAGTTTCTTACTCTAGAGTGTTGATTGGCACTGTAATGTGTTTGAGCTTCCATGATTGTAGGAAACCCTTTCTTCTTCTTTCTTCTATAATGCACCTCCACTCTTGTACGTAGTTGCTAGGTGAACGTTTATTGCACCAAAGTGTTGAGATATGGCAGTGTAATGTGTGTCTGCTTCCATAAGCTCAAAGCACAAAAGGGTTTCCTACAATCATGGAACATGAGCAATCGCAATGAGACTGCATAGTGGCCATTGGCAAAATCATCATAGAATTGAGTGTAATATGGCACTGTAATATGTGTGAGCTTCCATAAGTTTGACGGAAGAAAGAATTTTTCACAATCATGGAATATGTGAAATCTATTTTGGACTGCATAGTGGCCAATGGTCAAAATAGCATAGAAATCAGTGCATTTTATAATGCATCTCTCCTCTTGTACTTAGGTGCTAGATGAACGTTTAATGCACCAGAGTGTTGAGATATGGGACTGTAATGTGTGTGAGCTTCCATAAGTTTGTCGGAAGAAATAATTTTTCACAGTCATGGAACATGTGAAATCTATTTTAGACTGCATAGTAGCCAATGGTCAAAATAGCTTAGAAATTAGTACACTTTATAATGCATCTCCCCTCTTGTACTTAGGTGCTAGATGAACGTTTCTTGCACCAGAGTGTTGAGATATGGCACTGTAATGTGTGTGAGCTTCCATAAGTTTGTCAGAAGAAAGAATTTTTACAATAATGGAACATGTGATATCAATTTTAGACTGCATAGTGGTCAATGGTCAAAATAGCTTAGAAATGAGTGCATTTTATCATGCATCTCCACTCTTGTACGTAGGTGCTAGATGAACGTTTATTGCACCAAAGTGTTGAGATATGGCAGTGTAATGTGTGTCTGCTTCCATAAGCTCGAAGCACAAAAGGATTTCCTACCATCATGGAACATGTGCAATCACAATGAGACTGCATAGTGGCCATTGGCAAAATCATCATAGAATTGAGTGTAGTTTAAAATGCATCTCCACTCTTGACCTTAGGAGATAGATGAAAGTTTCTTACACCAGAGTGTTGAGATATGGGACTGTAATGTATGTGTGCCTCCATGATTGTAGGAAACACTTCCTTCTTCTTTCTTCTATAATGCACCTCCACTCTTGTACGTAGGTGCTAGGTGAAAGTTTATTGCACCAGAGTGTTGAGATACAGGACTGTAATGTGTGTGATCTTCTATAAGTTTGTCGGAAGAAAGAATTTTTTACAATCATGCAACATGTGGTATCAATTTTAGACTGCACAGTGGCCAATGGTCAAAATAGCTTAGAAATGAGTGTATAACGCATCTCCACTCTTGTACGTAGGTGCTAGATGAACGTTTATTGCATCAGAGTTTTAAGATTAGGTACTGTAATGTGTGTGTGCTTCCATGATTGTAGGAAACAATCTTTCTTCTTCTTTCTTCCATAATGCATCTCCACTCTTGCACGTAGGTGGTAGATGAACGTTTATTGCACCAGAGTGATGAGATACTGCACCGTCTGTGCTTCCATAAGCTCGAAGGTGCTAGGTGAAAGTTTATTGCACCAGAGTGTTGATATACGGGACTGTAATGTGTATGTGCTTCCATGATTGTAGGAAACACTTCCTTCTTCTTTCTTCTATAATGCACCTCCACTCTTGCACGTAGGTGCTAGGTGAAAGTTTATTGCACCAGAGTGTTGAGATATGGGACTGTAACGTGTGTGTGCTTCCATGATTGTAGGAATCCCTTTCTTCTTTTTTCTTCTATAATGCACCTCCACTGTTCTACGTAGTAGCTAGGTGAAAGTTTATTGCACCAGAGTGTTGAGATATGGGACTGTAAAGTGTGTGTTCTTCCATGATTGTAGGAAACCCTTTCTTCTTTTTTCTTCTATATTGCACCTCCAGTCTTGTAAGTAGGTGCTAGGTGAACATTTTGCACCAGAGCGTTGCGCTATGGCACTGTAATGGGTGTGTGCTTGAATGATTGTAGGAATCCCTTTCTTCTTTTTTCTTCTATAATGCACCTCCACTCTTCTACGTACTTGCTAGTTGAACGTTTATTGCACCAGTGTTGAGATATGGCACTGTAATGTGTGTGTGCTTCCATGATTGTAGGAAACCCTTTCTTCTTCTTTCTTCTATATTGCACCTCCAGTCTTGTACGTAGGTGCTAGGTGAACGTTTATTGCACCAGAGTGTTGAGATACGGGACTGTAATGTGTGTGTGCTTCCATGATTGTAGGAAACACTTCCTTCTTCTTTCTTCTATAATGAACCTCCACTCTTGCACGTAGGTGCTAGGTGAAAGTTTATTGCACCAGAGTGTTGAGATATGGGACTGTAACGTGTGTGTGCTTCCATGATTGTAGGAATCCCTTTCTTCTTTTTTCTTCTATAATGCACCTCCACTCTTCTACGTATTTGCTAGATTAACGTTTATTGCACCAGAGTGTTGAGATATGGCACTGTAATGTGTGTGAGCTTCTATAAGTTTGTCGGAAGAAAGAATTTTTCACAATCATGCAACATGGGATATCAATTTTAGACTGCATAGTGGCCAATGGTCAAAATAGCTTAGAAATGAGTGCATAACGCATCTCCACTCTTGAACGTAGGTGCTAGATGAACGTTTATTGCATCAGAGTTTTAAGATTAGGTACTGTAATGTGTGTGTGCTTCCATGATTGTAGGAAACCCTTTCTTCTTCTTTCTTCCATAATGCATCTCCACTCTTGCACGTAGGTGGTAGATGAACGTTTATTGCACCAGAGTGATGAGATACTGCACCGTCTGTGCTTCCATAAGCTCGAAGCACGAAAGGGTTTCCTATAATAATGGAACATGAGCAATCGCAATGAGACTCCATAGTGGCCATTGGGAAAAACACCATAGAAATTAATGTAGTTTAAAATGCATCTCCACTCTTGACCTAAAGAACTAGATGAACATTTCTTACACCAGAGTGTTGAAATATGGGACAGTAATGTGTGTGTGCTTCCATAAGCTCGAAGCACAAAAGGTTTTCTACAATCATGGAACATGAGTAATCGCTATGAGACTCCATAGTGGCCATTGGGAAAAACACCATAGAAATTAGTGTAGTTTAAAATGCAACTCCACTCTTGACCTAAGGAGCTAGGTGAACGTTTTGCACCAGAGGGTTGCGCTATGGCACTGTAACGGGTGTGTGCTTCCATGATTGTAGGAAACCATTCCTTCTTCTGTCTCCTATAATGCACCTCCATTCTTGTACGTAGGTGCTAGGTGAAAGTTTATTGCACCAGAGTGTTGAGATACGGGACTGTAATGTGTATGTGCTTCCATGATTGTAGGAAACACTTCCTTCTTCTTTCTTCTATAATGCACCTCCACTCTTGCACGTAGGTGCTAGGTGAAAGTTTATTGCACCAGAGTGTTGAGATATGGGACTGTAACGTGTCTGTGCTTCCATGATTGTAGGAATCCCTTTCTTCTTTTTTCTTCTATAATGCACCTCCACTCTTCTACGTAGTTGCTAGGTGAAAGTTTATTGCACCAGAGTGTTGAGATATGGGACTGTAAAGTGTGTGTTCTTCCATGATTGTAGGAAACCCTTTCTTCTTTTTTCTTCTATATTGCACCTCCAGTCTTGTACGTAGGTGCTAGGTGAACGTTTCTTGCATCAGAGTGTTGAGATACAGGACTGTAATGTGTGTGAGCTTCTATAAGTTTGTCGGAAGAAAGAATTTTTTACAATCATGGAACCTGATTCTATTGTGGCCATTAATAAAGACATCATGCAAATCAGTGCATATTATAATGCATCTCCACTCTTGACAGTAGGTGCTAGATAAAGATTTATTGCACCAGAGTGTTGAGATATGGTACTGTAATGTGTGTGTGCTTCCATGATTGTAGGAAACCCTTTCTTCTTCGTTCTTCTATAATGCACCTCCACTCTTGTACGTAGATGCTTGATGAACGTTTATTGCACCAGAGTGTTGAGATATGGCACTGTAATGTGTGTGTGCTTCCATGATTGTAGGAAGAAAGAATTTTTCACAATCATGGAACATGTGATATCAATTCTAGAGTGCATAGAGGCCAATGGTCAAAATAGCTTAGAAATGAGAGCATTTTATAATGCATCTCCACTCTTGTACATACGTGCTAGATGAACGTTTATTGCACCAGAGTGTTGAGATATGGCACTGTAATGTGTGTGTGCTTCCATGATGGTAGGAAACCCTTTCTTCTTCTTTCCTCTATAATGCACCTCCACTCTTGTACGTAGGTGCTAGGCGAACGTTTATTGAACCAAAGTGTTGAGATATGGCACTGTAATGTGTGTGAGCTTCCATAAGTTTGACGGAAGAAAGAATTTTTCACAATCATGGAATATGTGAAATCTATTTTAGACTGCATAGTGGCCAATGGTCAAAATAGCTTAGAAATGAGTGCACTTCATAAGGCATCTCCACTCTTGACCTTAAGAGCTAGATGAAAGTTTCTTACTCCAAAGTGTTGAGATATGGCATTGTAATGCATGTGTACTTCCATGATTGTAGGAAACCCTTTCTTCTTCTTTCTTCTATAATGCACCTCCACTCTTGTACGTAGATGCTAGATGAACGTTTATTGCACCAGAGTGTTGAGATATGGCACTGTAATGTGTGTGTGCTTCCATAAGCTCGAAGCACAAAAGGGTTTCCTACAATCATGGAACGTGAGCAATCGCAATGAGACTTCATAGTGGCCATTGGCAAAAACATCGTAGAAATGAGTGTAATTTAAAATGCATCTCCACTCTTGACCTTAGGGGCTAAATGAAAGTTTCTTGCACCAGAGTGTTGAGATATGGGACTGTAATGTGTGTGAGCTTCCATAAGTTTGTTGGAAGAAAGAATTTTTCACAATTATGGAAAATGTGAAATCTATTTTAGACTGCATAGAGGCCAATAGTCAAAATAGCTTAGAAATGAGTGCACTTCATAAGGCATCTGCGCTATTGACTTTAGGAGCTAGATGAAAGTTTCTTGCACCAGAGTGTTGAGATATGGCAGTGTAATGTGTGTGAGCTTCCATAAGTTTGTCGGAAGAACAATTTTTCACAATCATGGAAAATGTGAAATCTATTTTAGACTGCTTAGTGGCCAATGGTCAAAATAGCTAAGAAATGAGTGCACTTCATAAGGCATCTCCCTTATTGACTTTAGGAGCTAGATGAAAGTTTCTTGCACCAGAGTGTTGACATATAGGACTGTAATGTGTGTGAGCTTCCATAAGTTTGTCGGAAGAAAGAATTTTTCACAATCATGGAACATGTGAAATCTATTTTAGACTGCATAGTAGCCAATGGTCAAAATAGCTTAGAAATCAGTGTACTTTATAATGCATCTCCCCTCCTGTACGTAGTTGCTAGATGAACGTTTCTTGCACCAGAGTGTTGAGATATGGGACTGCAATGTGTGTGTGCTTCCACGATTCTAGGAAACCCTTTCTTCTTCTTTCTTCTATAGTGCACCTCCACTCTTGTAAATGTGCTAGGTGAACATTTATTGCACCACTGTGTTGAGATATGGCACTGTAATGTGTGTGAGCTTCCATAAGCTCGAAGCACAAAAGGGTTTCCTACAATCATGGAACATGAGCAATCTCAATGAGACTCCATACTGGCCATTGCCAAAAACATCATAGAATTGCATGTAGTTTAAAATGCATCTCCACTCTTGACCTTAGGAGCTAGATGAAAGTTTCTTGCACCAGAGTATTGAGATATTTGACGGTAATGTGTGTGAGCTTCCATAAGTTTGTCGGAAGAAAGAATTTTTCACAATCATGGAACATGTGAAATCTATTTTAGACTGCATAGTAGCCAATGGTCAAAATAGCTTAGAAATCAGTGCACTTTATAATGCATCTCCCCTCTTGTACGTAGGTGCTAGATGAACGTTTCTTGCACCAGAGTGTTGAGGTATAGGACTGTAATGTGTGTGTGCTTCCACGATTCTAGGAAACCCTTTCTTCTTCTTTCTTCTATAATGCACCTCCACTCTTGAACGTATGTGCTAGGCGAACGTTTATTTTACCAAAGTGTTGAGATATGGCACTGTAATGTGTGTGAGCTTCCATAAGTTTGACGGAAGAAAGAATTTTTCACAATCATGGAAAATGTGAAATCTATTTTAGACTGCATAGTGGCCAATGGTCAAAATAGCTTAGAAATTAGTGCACTTCATAAGGCATCTGCGCTCTTGACCTTAGGAGCTAAATGAAAGTTTCTTGCACCAGAGTGTTGAGATATGGGACTGTAATGTGTGTGAGCTTCCATAGGTTTGTCTGAAGAAAGAGTTTTTCACAATCATGGAAAATGTGAAATCTATTTTAGACTGCATAGTGGCCAATGGTCAAAATAGCTTAGAAATGAGTGCACTTCATAAGGCATCTGCGCTCTTGACGTTAGGAGCCAGATGAAAGTTTCTTGCACCAGAGTGTTGAGATATGGCAGTGTAATGTGTGTGAGCTTCCATAAGGTTGTCGGAAGAAAGAATTTTTAACAATCATGGAACATGTGATATCAATTCTAGAGTGCATAGAGGCCAATGGTCAAAATAGCTTAGAATTGAGACTTGTACGTAGGTGGTAGGTGAATGTTTATTGAACCGGAGTGTTGAGATATGGCACTGTAATGTGTGTGAGCTTCCATAAGCTCGAAGCACAAAAGGGTTTCCTACAATCATGGAACATCAGCAATCTCATTGAGACTCCATAGCGGCCATTGCCAAAAACATCATAGAATTGCATGTAGTTTAAAATGCATCTCCACTCTTGACCTTAGGAGCTAGATGAAAGTTTCTTGCACCAGAGTGTTGAGATATTTGACGGTAATGTGTGTGAGCTTCCATAAGTTTGTCGGAAGAAAGAATTTTTCACAATCATGGAACATGTGAAATCTATTTTAGACTGCATAGTAGCCAATGGTCAAAATAGCTTAGAAATCAGTGCACTTTATAATGCATCTCCCCTCTTGTACGTAGCTGCTAGATGAACGTTTCTTGCACCAGAGTGTTGAGGTATAGGACTGTAATGTGTGTGTGCTTCCACGATTCTAGGAAACCCTTTCTTCTTCTTTCTTCTATAATGCACCTCCACTCTTGTAGGTAGGTGCTAGGCGAACGTTTATTGAACCAAAGTGTTGAGATATGGCACTGTAATGTGTGTGAGCTTCCATAAGTTTGACGGAAGAAAGAATTTTTCACAATCATGGAATATGTGAAATCTATTTTAGACTGCACAGTGGCCAATGGTCAAAATAGCTTAGAAATGAGTGCACTTCATAAGGCATCTCCACTCTTGACCTTAAGAGCTAGATGAAAGTTTCTTACTCCAAAGTGTTGAGATATGGCATTGTAATGCATGTGTACTTCCATGATTGTAGGAAACCCTTTCTTCTTCTTTCTTCTATAATGCACCTCCACTCTTGTACGTAGATGCTAGATGAACGTTTATTGCACCAGAGTGTTGAGATATGGCACTGTAATGTGTGTGTGCTTCCATAAGCTCGAAGCACAAAAGGGTTTCCTACAATCATGGAACGTGAGCAATCGCAATGAGACTCCATAGTGGCCATTGGCAAAAACATCGTAGAAATGAGTGTAATTTAAAATGCATCTCCACTCTTGACCTTAGGGGCTAAATGAAAGTTTCTTGCACCAGAGTGTTGAGATATGGGACTGTAATGTGTGTGAGCTTCCATAAGTTTGTTGGAAGAAAGAATTTTTCACAATTATGGAACATGTGAAATCTATTTTAGACTGCATAGAGGCCAATAGTCAAAATAGCTTAGAAATGAGTGCACTTCATAAGGCATCTGCGCTCTTGACTTTAGGAGCTAGATGAAAGTTTCTTGCACCAGATTGTTGAGATATGGCAGTGTAATGTGTGTGAGCTTCCATAAGTTTGTCGGAAGAAAGAATTTTTCACTATCATGGAACATGTGAAATCTATTTTAGACTGCATAGTAGCCAATGGTCAAAATAGCTTAGAAATCAGTGTACTTTATAATGCATCTCCCCTCCTGTACGTAGTTGCTAGATGAACGTTTCTTGCACCAGAGTGTTGAGATATGGGACTGCAATGTGTGTGTGCTTCCACGATTCTAGGAAACCCTTTCTTCTTCTTTCTTCTATAGTGCACCTCCACTCTTGTACGTAGGTGCTAGGTGAACATTTATTGCACCACTGTGTTGAGATATGGCACTGTAATGTGTGTGAGCTTCCATAAGCTCGAAGCACAAAAGGGTTTCCTACAATCATGGAACATCAGCAATCTCACTGAGACTCCATACTGGCCATTGCCAAAAACATCATAGAATTGCATGTAGTTTAAAATGCATCTCCACTCTTGACCTTAGGAGCTAGATGAAAGTTTCTTGCACCAGAGTATTGAGATATTTGACGGTAATGTGTGTGAGCTTCCATAAGTTTGTCGGAAGAAAGAATTTTTCACAATCATGGAACATGTGAAATCTATTTTAGACTGCATAGTAGCCAATGGTCAAAATAGCTTAGAAATCAGTGCACTTTATAATGCATCTCCCCTCTTGTACGTAGGTGCTAGATGAACGTTTCTTGCACCAGAGTGTTGAGGTATAGGACTGTAATGTGTGTGTGCTTCCACGATTCTAGGAAAACCTTTCTTCTTCTTTCTTCTATAATGCACCTCCACTCTTGATCGTAGGTGCTAGGCGAACGTTTATTTTACCAAAGTGTTGAGATATGGCACTGTAATGTGTGTGAGCTTCCATAAGTTTGACGGAAGAAAGAATTTTTCACAATCATGGAAAATGTGAAATCTATTTTAGACTGCATAGTGGCCAATGGTCAAAATAGCTTAGAAATGAGTGCACTTCATAAGGCATCTGCGCTCTTGACCTTAGGAGCTAAATGAAAGTTTCTTGCACCAGAGTGTTGAGATATGGGACTGTAATGTGTGTGAGCTTCCATAAGTTTGTCTGAAGAAAGAATTTTTCACAATCATGGAAAATGTGAAATCTATTTTAGACTGCATAGTGGCCAATGGTCAAAATAGCTTAGAAATGAGTGCACTTCATAAGGCATCTGCGCTCTTGACCTTAGGAGCTAGATGAAAGTTTCTTGCACCAGAGTGTTGAGATATGGCAGTGTAATGTGTGTGAGCTTCCATAAGGTTGTCGGAAGAAAGAATTTTTAACAATCATGGAACATGTGATATCAATTCTAGAGTGCATAGAGGCCAATGGTCAAAATAGCTTAGAATTGAGACTTGTACGTAGGTGGTAGGTGAATGTTTATTGAACCGGAGTGTTGAGATATGGCACTGTAATGTGTGTGAGCTTCCATAAGCTCGAAGCACAAAAGGGTTTCCTACAATCATGGAACATCAGCAATCTCATTGAGACTCCATAGCGGCCATTGCCAAAAACATCATAGAATTGCATGTAGTTTAAAATGCATCTCCACTCTTGACCTTAGGAGCTAGATGAAAGTTTCTTGCACCAGAGTGTTGAGATATTTGACGGTAATGTGTGTGAGCTTCCATAAGTTTGTCGGAAGAAAGAATTTTTCACAATCATGGAACATGTGAAATCTATTTTAGACTGCATAGTAGCCAATGGTCAAAATAGCTTAGAAATCAGTGCACTTTATAATGCATCTCCCCTCTTGTACGTAGCTGCTAGATGAACGTTTCTTGCACCAGAGTGTTGAGATATAGGACTGTAATGTGTTTGTGCTTCCACGATTCTAGGAAACCCTTTCTTCTTCTTTCTTCTATAATGCACCTCCACTCTTGTAGGTAGGTGCTAGGCGAACGTTTTATTGAACCAAAGTGTTGAGATATGGCACTGTAATGTGTGTGAGCTTCCATAAGTTTGACGGAAGAAAGAATTTTTCACAATCATGGAATATGTGAAATCTATTTTAGACTGCATAGTGGCCAATGGTCAAAATAGCTTAGAAATGAGTGCACTTCATAAGGCATCTCCACTCTTGACCTTAAGAGCTAGATGAAAGTTTCTTACTCCAAAGTGTTGAGATATGGCATTGTAATGCATGTGTACTTCCATGATTGTAGGAAACCCTTTCTTCTTCTTTCTTCTATAATGCACCTCCACTCTTGTACGTAGATGCTAGATGAACGTTTATTGCACCAGAGTGTTGAGATATGGCACTGTAATGTGTGTGTGCTTCCATAAGCTCGAAGCACAAAAGGGTTTCCTACAATCATGGAACGAGAGGAATCGCAATGAGACTCCATAGTGGCCATTGGCAAAAACATCGTAGAAATGAGTGTAGTTTAAAATGCATCTCCACTCTTGACCTTAGGGGCTAAATGAAAGTTTCTTGCACCAGAGTGTTGAGATATGGGACTGTAATGTGTGTGAGCTTCCATAAGTTTGTCGGGAGAAATAATTTTTCACAATTATGGAACATGTGAAATCTATTTTAGACTGCTTAGTGGCCAATGGTCAAAATAGCTAAGAAATGAGTGCACTTCATAAGGCATCTGCGCTCTTGACTTTAGGAGCTAGATGAAAGTTTCTTGCACCAGAGTGTTGAGATATGGCACTGTAATGTGTGTGAGCTTCCATAAGTTTGTCGGAAGAAAGAATTTTTCACAATCATGGAAAATGTGAAATCTATTTTAGACTGCATAGTGGCCAATGGTCAAAATAGCTAAGAAATGAGTGCACTTCATAAGGCATCTGCGCTATTGACTTTAGGAGCTAGATGAAAGTTTCTTGCACCAGAGTGTTGAGATATGGCACTGTAATGTGTGTGAGCTTCCATAAGTTTGTCGGAAGAAAGAATTTTTCACAATCATGAAAAATGTGAAATCTATTTTAGACTGCATAGTGGCCAATGGTCAAAATAGCTAAGAAATGAGTGCACTTCATAAGACATCTCCAGTCTTAACCTTAGGAGCTAAATGAAAGTTTCTTGCACCAGAGTGTTGAGATATGGCAGTGTAATGTGTGTGAGCTTCCATAAGTTTGTCTGAAGAAAGAATTTTTCACAATCATGGAAAATGTGAAATCTATTTTAGACTGCATAGTGGCCAATAGTCAAAATAGCTTAGAAATGAGTGCACTTCATAAGGCATCTGCGCTCTTGACTTTAGGAGCTAAATGAAAGTTTCTTGCACCAGAGTGTTGAGATATGGCAGTGTAATGTGTGTGAGCTTCCATAAGTTTGTCGGAAGAAATAATTTTTCACAATCATGGAAAATGTGAAATCTATTTTAGACTGCATAGTGGCCAATGGTCAAAATAGCTTAGAAATGAGTGCACTTCATAAGACATCTGCGCTCTTGACTTTAGGAGCTAAATGAAAGTTTCTTGCACCAGAGTGTTGAGATATGGCACTGTAATGTGTGTGAGCTTCCATAAGTTTGTCGGAAGAAAGAATTTTTCACAGTCATGGAAAATGTGAAATCTATTTTAGACTGCATAGTGGCCAATGGTCAAAATAGCTAAGAAATGAGTGCACTACATAAGACATCTCCAGTCTTAACCTTAGGAGCTAAATGAAAGTTTCTTGCACCAGAGTGTTGAGATATGGCAGTGTAATGTGTGTGAGCTTCCATAAGTTTGTCGGAAGAAAGAATTTTTCACAATCATGGAACATGTGAAATCTATTTTAGACTGCATAGTAGCCAATGGTCAAAATAGCTTAGAAATCAGTGCACTTTATAATGCATCTCCCCTCTTGTACGTAGCTGCTAGATGAACGTTTCTTGCACCAGAGTGTTGAGGTATAGGACTGTAATGTGTGTGTGCTTCCAAGATTCTAGGAAACCCTTTCTTCTTCTTTCTTCTATAATGCACCTCCACTCTTGTACGTAGGTGCTAGGCGAACGTTTATTGAACCAAAGTGTTGAGATATGGCACTGTAATGTGTGTGAGCTTCCATAAGTTTGACGGAAGAAAGAATTTTTCACAATCATGGAATATGTGAAATCTATTTTAGACTGCATAGTGGCCAATGGTCAAAAAAGCTTAGAAATGAGTGCACTTCATAAGGCATCTCCACTCTTGACCTTAAGAGCTAGATGAAAGTTTCTTACTCCAAAGTGTTGAGATATGGCATTGTAATGCATGTGTACTTCCATGATTGTAGGAAACCCTTTCTTCTTCTTTCTTCTATAATACACCTCCACTCTTCTACGTAGTTGCTAGGCGAACGTTTATTGCACCAAAGTGTTGAGATATGGCAGTGTAATGTGTGCTTCCATAAGCTCGAAGCACAAAAGGGTTTCCTACAATCATGGAACATGAGCAATCGCAATGAGACTCCATAGTGGCCATTAGCAAAAACATCATAGAATTGAGTGTAGTTTTAAATGCATCTCCACTCTTGACCTTAGGAGCTAGATGAAAGTTTCTTGCACCAGAGTTCTGAAATATGGCACTGTAATGTTTTGTAATTGTGCTTCCATGATTGTAGGAAACCCTTTCTTCTTCGTTCTTCTATAATGCACCTCCACTCTTGTACGTAGATGCTAGATGAACGTTTATTGCACCAGAGTGTTGAGATATGGCACTGTAATGTGTGTGTGCTTCCATAAGCTCGAAGCACAAAAGGGTTTCCTACAATCATGGAACGTGAGCAATCGCAATGAGACTCCATAGTGGCCATTGGCAAAAACATCGTAGAAATGAGTGTAGTTTAAAATGCATCTCCACTCTTGACCTTAGGGGCTAAATGAAAGTTTCTTGCACCAGAGTGTTGAGATATGGGACTGTAATGTGTGTGAGCTTCCATAAGTTTGTTGGAAGAAAGAATTTTTCACAATTATGGAACATGTGAAATCTATTTTAGACTGCATAGAGGCCAATAGTCAAAATAGCTTAGAAATGAGTGCACTTCATAAGGCATCTGCGCTCTTGACCTTAGGAGCTAAATGAAAGTTTCTTGCACCAGAGTGTTGAGATATGGGACTGTAATGTGTGTGAGCTTCCATAAGTTTGTCTGAAGAAAGAATTTTTCACAATCATGGAAAATGTGAAATCTATTTTAGACTGCATAGTGGCCAATGGTCAAAATAGCTTAGAAATGAGTGCACTTCATAAGGCATCTGCGCTCTTGACCTTAGGAGCTAAATGAAAGTTTCTTGCACCAGAGTGTTGAGATATGGGACTGTAATGTGTGTGAGCTTCCATAAGTTTGTCTGAAGAAAGAATTTTTCACAATCATGGAAAATGTGAAATCTATTTTAGACTGCATAGTGGCCAATGGTCAAAATAGCTTAGAAATGAGTGCACTTCATAAGGCATCTGCGCTCTTGACCTTAGGAGCTAGATGAAAGTTTCTTGCACCAGAGTGTTGAGATATGGCAGTGTAATGTGTGTGAGCTTCCATAAGGTTGTCGGAAGAAAGAATTTTTCACAATCGTGGAACATGTGATATCAATTCTAGAGTGCATAGAGGCCAGTGGTCAAAATAGCTTAGAATTGAGTCTTGTACGTAGGTGGTAGGTGAATGTTTATTGAACCGGAGTGTTGAGATATGGCACTGTAATGTATGTCTGCTTCCTTGTTTGTAGGAAACTCTTCTTCTTTCGTCTATAATGCACCTCCACTCTTGTACGTTGTAGCTAGATGAACGTTTATTGCACCAAAGTGTTGAGATATGGCAGTGTAATGTGTGTGAGCTTCCATAAGGTTGTCGGAAGAAAGAATTTTTAACAATCATGGAACATGTGATATCAATTCTAGAGTGCATAGAGGCCAATGGTCAAAATAGCTTAGAATTGAGACTTGTACGTAGGTGGTAGGTGAATGTTTATTGAACCGGAGTGTTGAGATATGGCACTGTAATGTGTGTGAGCTTCCATAAGCTCGAAGCACAAAAGGGTTTCCTACAATCATGGAACATCAGCAATCTCATTGAGACTCCATAGCGGCCATTGCCAAAAACATCATAGAATTGCATGTAGTTTAAAATGCATCTCCACTCTTGACCTTAGGAGCTAGATGAAAGTTTCTTGCATCAGAGTGTTGAGATATTTGACGGTAATGTGTGTGAGCTTCCATAAGTTTGTCGGAAGAAAGAATTTTTCACAATCATGGAACATGTGAAATCTATTTTAGACTGCATAGTAGCCAATGGTCAAAATAGCTTAGAAATCAGTGCACTTTATAATGCATCTCCCCTCTTGTACGTAGCTGCTAGATGAACGTTTCTTGCACCAGAGTGTTGAGATATAGGACTGTAATGTGTTTCTGCTTCCACGATTCTAGGAAACCCTTTCTTCTTCTTTCTTCTATAATGCACCTCCACTCTTGTACGTAGGTGCTAGGCGAACGTTTATTGAACCAAAGTGTTGAGATATGGCACTGTAATGTGTGTGAGCTTCCATAAGTTTGACGGAAGAAAGAATTTTTCACAATCATGGAATATGTGAAATCTATTTTAGACTGCATAGTGGCCAATGGTCAAAAAAGCTTAGAAATGAGTGCACTTCATAAGGCATCTCCACTCTTGACCTTAAGAGCTAGATGAAAGTTTCTTACACAAAGTGTTGAGATATGGCATTGTAATGCATGTGTACTTCCATGATAGTAGGAAACCCTTTCTTCTTCTTTCTTCTATAATGCACCTCCACTCTTGTACGTAGATGCTAGATGAACGTTTATTGCACCAGAGTGTTGAGATATGGCACTGTAATGTGTGTTCTTCCATAAGCTCGAAGCACAAAAGGGTTTCCTACAATCATGGAACGTGATCAATCGCAATGAGACTCCATAGTGGCGATTGGCAAAAACATCGTAGAAATGAGTGTAGTTTAAAATGCATCTCCACTCTTGACCTTAGGGGTTAAATGAAAGTTTCTTGCACCAGAGTGTTGAGATATGGGACTGTAATGTGTGTGAGCTTCCATAAGTTTGTTGGGAGAAATAATTTTTCACAATTATGGAACATGTGAAATCTATTTTAGACTGCATAGAGGCCAATAGTCAAAATAGCTTAGAAATGAGTGCACTTCATAAGGCATCTGCGCTCTTGACTTTAGGAGCTAGATGAAAGTTTCTTGCACCAGAGTGTTGAGATATGGCAGTATAATGTGTGTGAGCTTCCATAAGTTTGTCGGAAGAAAGAATTTTTCACAATCATGGAAAATGTGAAATCTATTTTAGACTGCTTAGTGGCCAATGGTCAAAATAGCTAAGAAATGAGTGCACTTCATAAGGCATCTGCGCTATTGACTTTAGGAGCTAGATGAAAGTTTCTTGCACCAGAGCGTTGAGATATGGCACTGTAATGTGTGTGAGCTTCCATAAGTTTGTCGGAAGAAAGAATTTTTCACAATCATGGAAAATGTGAAATCTATTTTAGACTGCATAGTGGCCAATGGTCAAAATAGCTAAGAAATGAGTGCACTTCATAAGACATCTCCAGTCTTAACCTTAGGAGCTAAATGAAAGTTTCTTGCACCAGAGTGTTGAGATATGGCAGTGTAATGTGTGTGAGCTTCCATAAGTTTGTCGGAAGAAAGAATTTTTCACAATCATGGAACATGTGAAATCTATTTTAGACTGCATAGTAGCCAATGGTCAAAATAGCTTAGAAATCAGTGTACTTTATAATGCATCTCCCCTCCTGTACGTAGTTGCTAGATGAACGTTTCTTGCACCAGAGTGTTGAGATATGGGACTGCAATGTGTGTGTGCTTCCACGATTCTAGGAAACCCTTTCTTCTTCTTTCTTCTATAGTGCACCTCCACTCTTGTACGTAGGTGCTAGGTGAACATTTATTGCACCACTGTGTTGAGATATGGCACTGTAATGTGTGTGAGCTTCCATAAGCTCGAAGCACAAAAGGGTTTCCTACAATCATGGAACATCAGCAATCTCACTGAGACTCCATACTGGCCATTGCCAAAAACATCATAGAATTGCATGTAGTTTAAAATGCATCTCCACTCTTGACCTTAGGAGCTAGATGAAAGTTTCTTGCACCAGAGTATTGAGATATTTGACGGTAATGTGTGTGAGCTTCCATAAGTTTGTCGGAAGAAAGAATTTTTCACAATCATGGAACATGTGAAATCTATTTTAGACTGCATAGTAGCCAATGGTCAAAATAGCTTAGAAATCAGTGCACTTTATAATGCATCTCCCCTCTTGTACGTAGGTGCTAGATGAACGTTTCTTGCACCAGAGTGTTGAGGTATAGGACTGTAATGTGTGTGTGCTTCCACGATTCTAGGAAAACCTTTCTTCTTCTTTCTTCTATAATGCACCTCCACTCTTGAACGTAGGTGCTAGGCGAACGTTTATTTTACCAAAGTGTTGAGATATGGCACTGTAATGTGTGTGAGCTTCCATAAGTTTGACGGAAGAAAGAATTTTTCACAATCATGGAAAATGTGAAATCTATTTTAGACTGCATAGTGGCCAATGGTCAAAATAGCTTAGAAATGAGTGCACTTCATAAGGCATCTGCGCTCTTGACCTTAGGAGCTAAATGAAAGTTTCTTGCACCAGAGTGTTGAGATATGGGACTGTAATGTGTGTGAGCTTCCATAAGTTTGTCTGAAGAAAGAATTTTTCACAATCATGGAAAATGTGAAATCTATTTTAGACTGCATAGTGGCCAATGGTCAAAATAGCTTAGAAATGAGTGCACTTCATAAGGCATCTGCGCTCTTGACCTTAGGAGCTAGATGAAAGTTTCTTGCACCAGAGTGTTGAGATATGGCAGTGTAATGTGTGTGAGCTTCCATAAGGTTGTCGGAAGAAAGAATTTTTAACAATCATGGAACATGTGATATCAATTCTAGAGTGCATAGAGGCCAATGGTCAAAATAGCTTAGAATTGAGACTTGTACGTAGGTGGTAGGTGAATGTTTATTGAACCGGAGTGTTGAGATATGGCACTGTAATGTGTGTGAGCTTCCATAAGCTCGAAGCACAAAAGGGTTTCCTACAATCATGGAACATCAGCAATCTCATTGAGACTCCATAGCGGCCATTGCCAAAAACATCATAGAATTGCATGTAGTTTAAAATGCATCTCCACTCTTGACCTTAGGAGCTAGATGAAAGTTTCTTGCACCAGAGTGTTGAGATATTTGACGGTAATGTGTGTGAGCTTCCATAAGTTTGTCGGAAGAAAGAATTTTTCACAATCATGGAACATGTGAAATCTATTTTAGACTGCATAGTAGCCAATGGTCAAAATAGCTTAGAAATCAGTGCACTTTATAATGCATCTCCCCTCTTGTACGTAGCTGCTAGATGAACGTTTCTTGCACCAGAGTGTTGAGATATAGGACTGTAATGTGTTTGTGCTTCCACGATTCTAGGAAACCCTTTCTTCTTCTTTCTTCTATAATGCACCTCCACTCTTGTAGGTAGGTGCTAGGCGAACGTTTTATTGAACCAAAGTGTTGAGATATGGCACTGTAATGTGTGTGAGCTTCCATAAGTTTGACGGAAGAAAGAATTTTTCACAATCATGGAATATGTGAAATCTATTTTAGACTGCATAGTGGCCAATGGTCAAAATAGCTTAGAAATGAGTGCACTTCATAAGGCATCTCCACTCTTGACCTTAAGAGCTAGATGAAAGTTTCTTACTCCAAAGTGTTGAGATATGGCATTGTAATGCATGTGTACTTCCATGATTGTAGGAAACCCTTTCTTCTTCTTTCTTCTATAATGCACCTCCACTCTTGTACGTAGATGCTAGATGAACGTTTATTGCACCAGAGTGTTGAGATATGGCACTGTAATGTGTGTGTGCTTCCATAAGCTCGAAGCACAAAAGGGTTTCCTACAATCATGGAACGTGAGCAATCGCAATGAGACTCCATAGTGGCCATTGGCAAAAACATCGTAGAAATGAGTGTAGTTTAAAATGCATCTCCACTCTTGACCTTAGGGGCTAAATGAAAGTTTCTTGCACCAGAGTGTTGAGATATGGGACTGTAATGTGTGTGAGCTTCCATAAGTTTGTTGGAAGAAAGAATTTTTCACAATTATGGAACATGTGAAATCTATTTTAGACTGCATAGAGGCCAATAGTCAAAATAGCTTAGAAATGAGTGCACTTCATAAGGCATCTGCGCTCTTGACCTTAGGAGCTAAATGAAAGTTTCTTGCACCAGAGTGTTGAGATATGGGACTGTAATGTGTGTGAGCTTCCATAAGTTTGTCTGAAGAAAGAATTTTTCACAATCATGGAAAATGTGAAATCTATTTTAGACTGCATAGTGGCCAATGGTCAAAATAGCTTAGAAATGAGTGCACTTCATAAGGCATCTGCGCTCTTGACCTTAGGAGCTAAATGAAAGTTTCTTGCACCAGAGTGTTGAGATATGGGACTGTAATGTGTGTGAGCTTCCATAAGTTTGTCTGAAGAAAGAATTTTTCACAATCATGGAAAATGTGAAATCTATTTTAGACTGCATAGTGGCCAATGGTCAAAATAGCTTAGAAATGAGTGCACTTCATAAGGCATCTGCGCTCTTGACCTTAGGAGCTAAATGAAAGTTTCTTGCACCAGAGTGTTGAGATATGGGACTGTAATGTGTGTGAGCTTCCATAAGTTTGTCTGAAGAAAGAATTTTTCACAATCATGGAAAATGTGAAATCTATTTTAGACTGCATAGTGGCCAATGGTCAAAATACCTTAGAAATGAGTGCACTTCATAAGGCATCTGCGCTCTTGACCTTAGGAGCTAGATGAAAGTTTCTTGCACCAGAGTGTTGAGATATGGCAGTGTAATGTGTGTGAGCTTCCATAAGGTTGTCGGAAGAAAGAATTTTTCACAATCGTGGAACATGTGATATCAATTCTAGAGTGCATAGAGGCCAGTGGTCAAAATAGCTTAGAATTGAGTCTTGTACGTAGGTGGTAGGTGAATGTTTATTGAACCGGAGTGTTGAGATATGGCACTGTAATGTATGTCTGCTTCCTTGTTTGTAGGAAACTCTTCTTCTTTCGTCTATAATGCACCTCCACTCTTGTACGTTGTAGCTAGATGAACGTTTATTGCACCAAAGTGTTGAGATATGGCAGTGTAATGTGTGTGAGCTTCCATAAGGTTGTCGGAAGAAAGAATTTTTAACAATCATGGAACATGTGATATCAATTCTAGAGTGCATAGAGGCCAATGGTCAAAATAGCTTAGAATTGAGACTTGTACGTAGGTGGTAGGTGAATGTTTATTGAACCGGAGTGTTGAGATATGGCACTGTAATGTGTGTGAGCTTCCATAAGCTCGAAGCACAAAAGGGTTTCCTACAATCATGGAACATCAGCAATCTCATTGAGACTCCATAGCGGCCATTGCCAAAAACATCATAGAATTGCATGTAGTTTAAAATGCATCTCCACTCTTGACCTTAGGAGCTAGATGAAAGTTTCTTGCATCAGAGTGTTGAGATATTTGACGGTAATGTGTGTGAGCTTCCATAAGTTTGTCGGAAGAAAGAATTTTTCACAATCATGGAACATGTGAAATCTATTTTAGACTGCATAGTAGCCAATGGTCAAAATAGCTTAGAAATCAGTGCACTTTATAATGCATCTCCCCTCTTGTACGTAGCTGCTAGATGAACGTTTCTTGCACCAGAGTGTTGAGATATAGGACTGTAATGTGTTTCTGCTTCCACGATTCTAGGAAACCCTTTCTTCTTCTTTCTTCTATAATGCACCTCCACTCTTGTACGTAGGTGCTAGGCGAACGTTTATTGAACCAAAGTGTTGAGATATGGCACTGTAATGTGTGTGAGCTTCCATAAGTTTGACGGAAGAAAGAATTTTTCACAATCATGGAATATGTGAAATCTATTTTAGACTGCATAGTGGCCAATGGTCAAAAAAGCTTAGAAATGAGTGCACTTCATAAGGCATCTCCACTCTTGACCTTAAGAGCTAGATGAAAGTTTCTTACACAAAGTGTTGAGATATGGCATTGTAATGCATGTGTACTTCCATGATAGTAGGAAACCCTTTCTTCTTCTTTCTTCTATAATGCACCTCCACTCTTGTACGTAGATGCTAGATGAACGTTTATTGCACCAGAGTGTTGAGATATGGCACTGTAATGTGTGTTCTTCCATAAGCTCGAAGCACAAAAGGGTTTCCTACAATCATGGAACGTGATCAATCGCAATGAGACTCCATAGTGGCGATTGGCAAAAACATCGTAGAAATGAGTGTAGTTTAAAATGCATCTCCACTCTTGACCTTAGGGGTTAAATGAAAGTTTCTTGCACCAGAGTGTTGAGATATGGGACTGTAATGTGTGTGAGCTTCCATAAGTTTGTTGGGAGAAATAATTTTTCACAATTATGGAACATGTGAAATCTATTTTAGACTGCATAGAGGCCAATAGTCAAAATAGCTTAGAAATGAGTGCACTTCATAAGGCATCTGCGCTCTTGACTTTAGGAGCTAGATGAAAGTTTCTTGCACCAGAGTGTTGAGATATGGCAGTATAATGTGTGTGAGCTTCCATAAGTTTGTCGGAAGAAAGAATTTTTCACAATCATGGAAAATGTGAAATCTATTTTAGACTGCTTAGTGGCCAATGGTCAAAATAGCTAAGAAATGAGTGCACTTCATAAGGCATCTGCGCTATTGACTTTAGGAGCTAGATGAAAGTTTCTTGCACCAGAGCGTTGAGATATGGCACTGTAATGTGTGTGAGCTTCCATAAGTTTGTCGGAAGAAAGAATTTTTCACAATCATGGAAAATGTGAAATCTATTTTAGACTGCATAGTGGCCAATGGTCAAAATAGCTAAGAAATGAGTGCACTTCATAAGACATCTCCAGTCTTAACCTTAGGAGCTAAATGAAAGTTTCTTGCACCAGAGTGTTGAGATATGGCAGTGTAATGTGTGTGAGCTTCCATAAGTTTGTCGGAAGAAAGAATTTTTCACAATCATGGAACATGTGAAATCTATTTTAGACTGCATAGTAGCCAATGGTCAAAATAGCTTAGAAATCAGTGTACTTTATAATGCATCTCCCCTCCTGTACGTAGTTGCTAGATGAACGTTTCTTGCACCAGAGTGTTGAGATATGGGACTGCAATGTGTGTGTGCTTCCACGATTCTAGGAAACCCTTTCTTCTTCTTTCTTCTATAGTGCACCTCCACTCTTGTACGTAGGTGCTAGGTGAACATTTATTGCACCACTGTGTTGAGATATGGCACTGTAATGTGTGTGAGCTTCCATAAGCTCGAAGCACAAAAGGGTTTCCTACAATCATGGAACATCAGCAATCTCACTGAGACTCCATACTGGCCATTGCCAAAAACATCATAGAATTGCATGTAGTTTAAAATGCATCTCCACTCTTGACCTTAGGAGCTAGATGAAAGTTTCTTGCACCAGAGTATTGAGATATTTGACGGTAATGTGTGTGAGCTTCCATAAGTTTGTCGGAAGAAAGAATTTTTCACAATCATGGAACATGTGAAATCTATTTTAGACTGCATAGTAGCCAATGGTCAAAATAGCTTAGAAATCAGTGCACTTTATAATGCATCTCCCCTCTTGTACGTAGGTGCTAGATGAACGTTTCTTGCACCAGAGTGTTGAGGTATAGGACTGTAATGTGTGTGTGCTTCCACGATTCTAGGAAAACCTTTCTTCTTCTTTCTTCTATAATGCACCTCCACTCTTGAACGTAGGTGCTAGGCGAACGTTTATTTTACCAAAGTGTTGAGATATGGCACTGTAATGTGTGTGAGCTTCCATAAGTTTGACGGAAGAAAGAATTTTTCACAATCATGGAAAATGTGAAATCTATTTTAGACTGCATAGTGGCCAATGGTCAAAATAGCTTAGAAATGAGTGCACTTCATAAGGCATCTGCGCTCTTGACCTTAGGAGCTAAATGAAAGTTTCTTGCACCAGAGTGTTGAGATATGGGACTGTAATGTGTGTGAGCTTCCATAAGTTTGTCTGAAGAAAGAATTTTTCACAATCATGGAAAATGTGAAATCTATTTTAGACTGCATAGTGGCCAATGGTCAAAATAGCTTAGAAATGAGTGCACTTCATAAGGCATCTGCGCTCTTGACCTTAGGAGCTAGATGAAAGTTTCTTGCACCAGAGTGTTGAGATATGGCAGTGTAATGTGTGTGAGCTTCCATAAGGTTGTCGGAAGAAAGAATTTTTAACAATCATGGAACATGTGATATCAATTCTAGAGTGCATAGAGGCCAATGGTCAAAATAGCTTAGAATTGAGACTTGTACGTAGGTGGTAGGTGAATGTTTATTGAACCGGAGTGTTGAGATATGGCACTGTAATGTGTGTGAGCTTCCATAAGCTCGAAGCACAAAAGGGTTTCCTACAATCATGGAACATCAGCAATCTCATTGAGACTCCATAGCGGCCATTGCCAAAAACATCATAGAATTGCATGTAGTTTAAAATGCATCTCCACTCTTGACCTTAGGAGCTAGATGAAAGTTTCTTGCACCAGAGTGTTGAGATATTTGACGGTAATGTGTGTGAGCTTCCATAAGTTTGTCGGAAGAAAGAATTTTTCACAATCATGGAACATGTGAAATCTATTTTAGACTGCATAGTAGCCAATGGTCAAAATAGCTTAGAAATCAGTGCACTTTATAATGCATCTCCCCTCTTGTACGTAGCTGCTAGATGAACGTTTCTTGCACCAGAGTGTTGAGATATAGGACTGTAATGTGTTTGTGCTTCCACGATTCTAGGAAACCCTTTCTTCTTCTTTCTTCTATAATGCACCTCCACTCTTGTAGGTAGGTGCTAGGCGAACGTTTTATTGAACCAAAGTGTTGAGATATGGCACTGTAATGTGTGTGAGCTTCCATAAGTTTGACGGAAGAAAGAATTTTTCACAATCATGGAATATGTGAAATCTATTTTAGACTGCATAGTGGCCAATGGTCAAAATAGCTTAGAAATGAGTGCACTTCATAAGGCATCTCCACTCTTGACCTTAAGAGCTAGATGAAAGTTTCTTACTCCAAAGTGTTGAGATATGGCATTGTAATGCATGTGTACTTCCATGATTGTAGGAAACCCTTTCTTCTTCTTTCTTCTATAATGCACCTCCACTCTTGTACGTAGATGCTAGATGAACGTTTATTGCACCAGAGTGTTGAGATATGGCACTGTAATGTGTGTGTGCTTCCATAAGCTCGAAGCACAAAAGGGTTTCCTACAATCATGGAACGTGAGCAATCGCAATGAGACTCCATAGTGGCCATTGGCAAAAACATCGTAGAAATGAGTGTAGTTTAAAATGCATCTCCACTCTTGACCTTAGGGGCTAAATGAAAGTTTCTTGCACCAGAGTGTTGAGATATGGGACTGTAATGTGTGTGAGCTTCCATAAGTTTGTTGGAAGAAAGAATTTTTCACAATTATGGAACATGTGAAATCTATTTTAGACTGCATAGAGGCCAATAGTCAAAATAGCTTAGAAATGAGTGCACTTCATAAGGCATCTGCGCTCTTGACCTTAGGAGCTAAATGAAAGTTTCTTGCACCAGAGTGTTGAGATATGGGACTGTAATGTGTGTGAGCTTCCATAAGTTTGTCTGAAGAAAGAATTTTTCACAATCATGGAAAATGTGAAATCTATTTTAGACTGCATAGTGGCCAATGGTCAAAATAGCTTAGAAATGAGTGCACTTCATAAGGCATCTGCGCTCTTGACCTTAGGAGCTAAATGAAAGTTTCTTGCACCAGAGTGTTGAGATATGGGACTGTAATGTGTGTGAGCTTCCATAAGTTTGTCTGAAGAAAGAATTTTTCACAATCATGGAAAATGTGAAATCTATTTTAGACTGCATAGTGGCCAATGGTCAAAATAGCTTAGAAATGAGTGCACTTCATAAGGCATCTGCGCTCTTGACCTTAGGAGCTAAATGAAAGTTTCTTGCACCAGAGTGTTGAGATATGGGACTGTAATGTGTGTGAGCTTCCATAAGTTTGTCTGAAGAAAGAATTTTTCACAATCATGGAAAATGTGAAATCTATTTTAGACTGCATAGTGGCCAATGGTCAAAATACCTTAGAAATGAGTGCACTTCATAAGGCATCTGCGCTCTTGACCTTAGGAGCTAGATGAAAGTTTCTTGCACCAGAGTGTTGAGATATGGCAGTGTAATGTGTGTGAGCTTCCATAAGGTTGTCGGAAGAAAGAATTTTTCACAATCGTGGAACATGTGATATCAATTCTAGAGTGCATAGAGGCCAGTGGTCAAAATAGCTTAGAATTGAGTCTTGTACGTAGGTGGTAGGTGAATGTTTATTGAACCGGAGTGTTGAGATATGGCACTGTAATGTATGTCTGCTTCCTTGTTTGTAGGAAACTCTTCTTCTTTCGTCTATAATGCACCTCCACTCTTGTACGTTGTAGCTAGATGAACGTTTATTGCACCAAAGTGTTGAGATATGGCAGTGTAATGTGTGTGAGCTTCCATAAGGTTGTCGGAAGAAAGAATTTTTAACAATCATGGAACATGTGATATCAATTCTAGAGTGCATAGAGGCCAATGGTCAAAATAGCTTAGAATTGAGACTTGTACGTAGGTGGTAGGTGAATGTTTATTGAACCGGAGTGTTGAGATATGGCACTGTAATGTGTGTGAGCTTCCATAAGCTCGAAGCACAAAAGGGTTTCCTACAATCATGGAACATCAGCAATCTCATTGAGACTCCATAGCGGCCATTGCCAAAAACATCATAGAATTGCATGTAGTTTAAAATGCATCTCCACTCTTGACCTTAGGAGCTAGATGAAAGTTTCTTGCATCAGAGTGTTGAGATATTTGACGGTAATGTGTGTGAGCTTCCATAAGTTTGTCGGAAGAAAGAATTTTTCACAATCATGGAACATGTGAAATCTATTTTAGACTGCATAGTAGCCAATGGTCAAAATAGCTTAGAAATCAGTGCACTTTATAATGCATCTCCCCTCTTGTACGTAGCTGCTAGATGAACGTTTCTTGCACCAGAGTGTTGAGATATAGGACTGTAATGTGTTTCTGCTTCCACGATTCTAGGAAACCCTTTCTTCTTCTTTCTTCTATAATGCACCTCCACTCTTGTACGTAGGTGCTAGGCGAACGTTTATTGAACCAAAGTGTTGAGATATGGCACTGTAATGTGTGTGAGCTTCCATAAGTTTGACGGAAGAAAGAATTTTTCACAATCATGGAATATGTGAAATCTATTTTAGACTGCATAGTGGCCAATGGTCAAAAAAGCTTAGAAATGAGTGCACTTCATAAGGCATCTCCACTCTTGACCTTAAGAGCTAGATGAAAGTTTCTTACACAAAGTGTTGAGATATGGCATTGTAATGCATGTGTACTTCCATGATAGTAGGAAACCCTTTCTTCTTCTTTCTTCTATAATGCACCTCCACTCTTGTACGTAGATGCTAGATGAACGTTTATTGCACCAGAGTGTTGAGATATGGCACTGTAATGTGTGTTCTTCCATAAGCTCGAAGCACAAAAGGGTTTCCTACAATCATGGAACGTGATCAATCGCAATGAGACTCCATAGTGGCGATTGGCAAAAACATCGTAGAAATGAGTGTAGTTTAAAATGCATCTCCACTCTTGACCTTAGGGGTTAAATGAAAGTTTCTTGCACCAGAGTGTTGAGATATGGGACTGTAATGTGTGTGAGCTTCCATAAGTTTGTTGGGAGAAATAATTTTTCACAATTATGGAACATGTGAAATCTATTTTAGACTGCATAGAGGCCAATAGTCAAAATAGCTTAGAAATGAGTGCACTTCATAAGGCATCTGCGCTCTTGACTTTAGGAGCTAGATGAAAGTTTCTTGCACCAGAGTGTTGAGATATGGCAGTATAATGTGTGTGAGCTTCCATAAGTTTGTCGGAAGAAAGAATTTTTCACAATCATGGAAAATGTGAAATCTATTTTAGACTGCTTAGTGGCCAATGGTCAAAATAGCTAAGAAATGAGTGCACTTCATAAGGCATCTGCGCTATTGACTTTAGGAGCTAGATGAAAGTTTCTTGCACCAGAGCGTTGAGATATGGCACTGTAATGTGTGTGAGCTTCCATAAGTTTGTCGGAAGAAAGAATTTTTCACAATCATGGAAAATGTGAAATCTATTTTAGACTGCATAGTGGCCAATGGTCAAAATAGCTAAGAAATGAGTGCACTTCATAAGACATCTCCAGTCTTAACCTTAGGAGCTAAATGAAAGTTTCTTGCACCAGAGTGTTGAGATATGGCAGTGTAATGTGTGTGAGCTTCCATAAGTTTGTCGGAAGAAAGAATTTTTCACAATCATGGAACATGTGAAATCTATTTTAGACTGCATAGTAGCCAATGGTCAAAATAGCTTAGAAATCAGTGTACTTTATAATGCATCTCCCCTCCTGTACGTAGTTGCTAGATGAACGTTTCTTGCACCAGAGTGTTGAGATATGGGACTGCAATGTGTGTGTGCTTCCACGATTCTAGGAAACCCTTTCTTCTTCTTTCTTCTATAGTGCACCTCCACTCTTGTACGTAGGTGCTAGGTGAACATTTATTGCACCACTGTGTTGAGATATGGCACTGTAATGTGTGTGAGCTTCCATAAGCTCGAAGCACAAAAGGGTTTCCTACAATCATGGAACATCAGCAATCTCACTGAGACTCCATACTGGCCATTGCCAAAAACATCATAGAATTGCATGTAGTTTAAAATGCATCTCCACTCTTGACCTTAGGAGCTAGATGAAAGTTTCTTGCACCAGAGTATTGAGATATTTGACGGTAATGTGTGTGAGCTTCCATAAGTTTGTCGGAAGAAAGAATTTTTCACAATCATGGAACATGTGAAATCTATTTTAGACTGCATAGTAGCCAATGGTCAAAATAGCTTAGAAATCAGTGCACTTTATAATGCATCTCCCCTCTTGTACGTAGGTGCTAGATGAACGTTTCTTGCACCAGAGTGTTGAGGTATAGGACTGTAATGTGTGTGTGCTTCCACGATTCTAGGAAAACCTTTCTTCTTCTTTCTTCTATAATGCACCTCCACTCTTGAACGTAGGTGCTAGGCGAACGTTTATTTTACCAAAGTGTTGAGATATGGCACTGTAATGTGTGTGAGCTTCCATAAGTTTGACGGAAGAAAGAATTTTTCACAATCATGGAAAATGTGAAATCTATTTTAGACTGCATAGTGGCCAATGGTCAAAATAGCTTAGAAATGAGTGCACTTCATAAGGCATCTGCGCTCTTGACCTTAGGAGCTAAATGAAAGTTTCTTGCACCAGAGTGTTGAGATATGGGACTGTAATGTGTGTGAGCTTCCATAAGTTTGTCTGAAGAAAGAATTTTTCACAATCATGGAAAATGTGAAATCTATTTTAGACTGCATAGTGGCCAATGGTCAAAATAGCTTAGAAATGAGTGCACTTCATAAGGCATCTGCGCTCTTGACCTTAGGAGCTAGATGAAAGTTTCTTGCACCAGAGTGTTGAGATATGGCAGTGTAATGTGTGTGAGCTTCCATAAGGTTGTCGGAAGAAAGAATTTTTAACAATCATGGAACATGTGATATCAATTCTAGAGTGCATAGAGGCCAATGGTCAAAATAGCTTAGAATTGAGACTTGTACGTAGGTGGTAGGTGAATGTTTATTGAACCGGAGTGTTGAGATATGGCACTGTAATGTGTGTGAGCTTCCATAAGCTCGAAGCACAAAAGGGTTTCCTACAATCATGGAACATCAGCAATCTCATTGAGACTCCATAGCGGCCATTGCCAAAAACATCATAGAATTGCATGTAGTTTAAAATGCATCTCCACTCTTGACCTTAGGAGCTAGATGAAAGTTTCTTGCACCAGAGTGTTGAGATATTTGACGGTAATGTGTGTGAGCTTCCATAAGTTTGTCGGAAGAAAGAATTTTTCACAATCATGGAACATGTGAAATCTATTTTAGACTGCATAGTAGCCAATGGTCAAAATAGCTTAGAAATCAGTGCACTTTATAATGCATCTCCCCTCTTGTACGTAGCTGCTAGATGAACGTTTCTTGCACCAGAGTGTTGAGATATAGGACTGTAATGTGTTTGTGCTTCCACGATTCTAGGAAACCCTTTCTTCTTCTTTCTTCTATAATGCACCTCCACTCTTGTAGGTAGGTGCTAGGCGAACGTTTTATTGAACCAAAGTGTTGAGATATGGCACTGTAATGTGTGTGAGCTTCCATAAGTTTGACGGAAGAAAGAATTTTTCACAATCATGGAATATGTGAAATCTATTTTAGACTGCATAGTGGCCAATGGTCAAAATAGCTTAGAAATGAGTGCACTTCATAAGGCATCTCCACTCTTGACCTTAAGAGCTAGATGAAAGTTTCTTACTCCAAAGTGTTGAGATATGGCATTGTAATGCATGTGTACTTCCATGATTGTAGGAAACCCTTTCTTCTTCTTTCTTCTATAATGCACCTCCACTCTTGTACGTAGATGCTAGATGAACGTTTATTGCACCAGAGTGTTGAGATATGGCACTGTAATGTGTGTGTGCTTCCATAAGCTCGAAGCACAAAAGGGTTTCCTACAATCATGGAACGTGAGCAATCGCAATGAGACTCCATAGTGGCCATTGGCAAAAACATCGTAGAAATGAGTGTAGTTTAAAATGCATCTCCACTCTTGACCTTAGGGGCTAAATGAAAGTTTCTTGCACCAGAGTGTTGAGATATGGGACTGTAATGTGTGTGAGCTTCCATAAGTTTGTCGGGAGAAATAATTTTTCACAATTATGGAACATGTGAAATCTATTTTAGACTGCTTAGTGGCCAATGGTCAAAATAGCTAAGAAATGAGTGCACTTCATAAGGCATCTGCGCTCTTGACTTTAGGAGCTAGATGAAAGTTTCTTGCACCAGAGTGTTGAGATATGGCAGTGTAATGTGTGTGAGCTTCCATAAGTTTGTCGGAAGAAAGAATTTTTCACAATCATGGAAAATGTGAAATCTATTTTAGACTGCTTAGTGGCCAATGGTCAAAATAGCTAAGAAATGAGTGCACTTCATAAGGCATCTGCGCTATTGACTTTAGGAGCTAGATGAAAGTTTCTTGCACCAGAGTGTTGAGATATGGCACTGTAATGTGTGTGAGCTTCCATAAGTTTGTCGGAAGAAAGAATTTTTCACAATCATGGAAAATGTGAAATCTATTTTAGACTGCATAGTGGCCAATGGTCAAAATAGCTAAGAAATGAGTGCACTTCATAAGACATCTCCAGTCTTAACCTTAGGAGCTAAATGAAAGTTTCTTGCACCAGAGTGTTGAGATATGGCAGTGTAATGTGTGTGAGCTTCCATAAGTTTGTCTGAAGAAAGAATTTTTCACAATCATGGAAAATGTGAAATCTATTTTAGACTGCATAGTGGCCAATAGTCAAAAGAGCTTAGAAATGAGTGCACTTCATAAGGCATCTGCGCTCTTGACTTTAGGAGCTAAATGAAAGTTTCTTGCACCAGAGTGTTGAGATATGGCAGTGTAATGTGTGTGAGCTTCCATAAGTTTGTCGGAAGAAATAATTTTTCACACTCATGGAAAATGTGAAATCTATTTTAGACTGCATAGTGGCCAATGGTCAAAATAGCTTAGAAATGAGTGCACTTCATAAGACATCTGCGCTCTTGACTTTAGGAGCTAAATGAAAGTTTCTTGCACCAGAGTGTTGAGATATGGCACTGTAATGTGTGTGAGCTTCCATAAGTTTGTCGGAAGAAAGAATTTTTCACAATCATGGAAAATGTGAAATCTATTTTAGACTGCATAGTGGCCAATGGTCAAAATAGCTTAGAAATGAGTGCACTTCATAAGGCATCTGCGCTCTTGACCTTAGGAGCTAAATGAAAGTTTCTTGCACCAGAGTGTTGAGATATGGGACTGTAATGTGTGTGAGCTTCCATAAGTTTGTCTGAAGAAAGAATTTTTCACAATCATGGAAAATGTGAAATCTATTTTAGACTGCATAGTGGCCAATGGTCAAAATAGCTTAGAAATGAGTGCACTTCATAAGGCATCTGCGCTCTTGACCTTAGGAGCTAAATGAAAGTTTCTTGCACCAGAGTGTTGAGATATGGGACTGTAATGTGTGTGAGCTTCCATAAGTTTGTCTGAAGAAAGAATTTTTCACAATCATGGAAAATGTGAAATCTATTTTAGACTGCATAGTGGCCAATGGTCAAAATACCTTAGAAATGAGTGCACTTCATAAGGCATCTGCGCTCTTGACCTTAGGAGCTAGATGAAAGTTTCTTGCACCAGAGTGTTGAGATATGGCAGTGTAATGTGTGTGAGCTTCCATAAGGTTGTCGGAAGAAAGAATTTTTCACAATCGTGGAACATGTGATATCAATTCTAGAGTGCATAGAGGCCAGTGGTCAAAATAGCTTAGAATTGAGTCTTGTACGTAGGTGGTAGGTGAATGTTTATTGAACCGGAGTGTTGAGATATGGCACTGTAATGTATGTCTGCTTCCTTGTTTGTAGGAAACTCTTCTTCTTTCGTCTATAATGCACCTCCACTCTTGTACGTTGTAGCTAGATGAACGTTTATTGCACCAAAGTGTTGAGATATGGCAGTGTAATGTGTGTGAGCTTCCATAAGGTTGTCGGAAGAAAGAATTTTTAACAATCATGGAACATGTGATATCAATTCTAGAGTGCATAGAGGCCAATGGTCAAAATAGCTTAGAATTGAGACTTGTACGTAGGTGGTAGGTGAATGTTTATTGAACCGGAGTGTTGAGATATGGCACTGTAATGTGTGTGAGCTTCCATAAGCTCGAAGCACAAAAGGGTTTCCTACAATCATGGAACATCAGCAATCTCATTGAGACTCCATAGCGGCCATTGCCAAAAACATCATAGAATTGCATGTAGTTTAAAATGCATCTCCACTCTTGACCTTAGGAGCTAGATGAAAGTTTCTTGCATCAGAGTGTTGAGATATTTGACGGTAATGTGTGTGAGCTTCCATAAGTTTGTCGGAAGAAAGAATTTTTCACAATCATGGAACATGTGAAATCTATTTTAGACTGCATAGTAGCCAATGGTCAAAATAGCTTAGAAATCAGTGCACTTTATAATGCATCTCCCCTCTTGTACGTAGCTGCTAGATGAACGTTTCTTGCACCAGAGTGTTGAGATATAGGACTGTAATGTGTTTCTGCTTCCACGATTCTAGGAAACCCTTTCTTCTTCTTTCTTCTATAATGCACCTCCACTCTTGTACGTAGGTGCTAGGCGAACGTTTATTGAACCAAAGTGTTGAGATATGGCACTGTAATGTGTGTGAGCTTCCATAAGTTTGACGGAAGAAAGAATTTTTCACAATCATGGAATATGTGAAATCTATTTTAGACTGCATAGTGGCCAATGGTCAAAAAAGCTTAGAAATGAGTGCACTTCATAAGGCATCTCCACTCTTGACCTTAAGAGCTAGATGAAAGTTTCTTACACAAAGTGTTGAGATATGGCATTGTAATGCATGTGTACTTCCATGATAGTAGGAAACCCTTTCTTCTTCTTTCTTCTATAATGCACCTCCACTCTTGTACGTAGATGCTAGATGAACGTTTATTGCACCAGAGTGTTGAGATATGGCACTGTAATGTGTGTTCTTCCATAAGCTCGAAGCACAAAAGGGTTTCCTACAATCATGGAACGTGATCAATCGCAATGAGACTCCATAGTGGCGATTGGCAAAAACATCGTAGAAATGAGTGTAGTTTAAAATGCATCTCCACTCTTGACCTTAGGGGTTAAATGAAAGTTTCTTGCACCAGAGTGTTGAGATATGGGACTGTAATGTGTGTGAGCTTCCATAAGTTTGTTGGGAGAAATAATTTTTCACAATTATGGAACATGTGAAATCTATTTTAGACTGCATAGAGGCCAATAGTCAAAATAGCTTAGAAATGAGTGCACTTCATAAGGCATCTGCGCTCTTGACTTTAGGAGCTAGATGAAAGTTTCTTGCACCAGAGTGTTGAGATATGGCAGTATAATGTGTGTGAGCTTCCATAAGTTTGTCGGAAGAAAGAATTTTTCACAATCATGGAAAATGTGAAATCTATTTTAGACTGCTTAGTGGCCAATGGTCAAAATAGCTAAGAAATGAGTGCACTTCATAAGGCATCTGCGCTATTGACTTTAGGAGCTAGATGAAAGTTTCTTGCACCAGAGCGTTGAGATATGGCACTGTAATGTGTGTGAGCTTCCATAAGTTTGTCGGAAGAAAGAATTTTTCACAATCATGGAAAATGTGAAATCTATTTTAGACTGCATAGTGGCCAATGGTCAAAATAGCTAAGAAATGAGTGCACTTCATAAGACATCTCCAGTCTTAACCTTAGGAGCTAAATGAAAGTTTCTTGCACCAGAGTGTTGAGATATGGCAGTGTAATGTGTGTGAGCTTCCATAAGTTTGTCGGAAGAAAGAATTTTTCACAATCATGGAACATGTGAAATCTATTTTAGACTGCATAGTAGCCAATGGTCAAAATAGCTTAGAAATCAGTGTACTTTATAATGCATCTCCCCTCCTGTACGTAGTTGCTAGATGAACGTTTCTTGCACCAGAGTGTTGAGATATGGGACTGCAATGTGTGTGTGCTTCCACGATTCTAGGAAACCCTTTCTTCTTCTTTCTTCTATAGTGCACCTCCACTCTTGTACGTAGGTGCTAGGTGAACATTTATTGCACCACTGTGTTGAGATATGGCACTGTAATGTGTGTGAGCTTCCATAAGCTCGAAGCACAAAAGGGTTTCCTACAATCATGGAACATCAGCAATCTCACTGAGACTCCATACTGGCCATTGCCAAAAACATCATAGAATTGCATGTAGTTTAAAATGCATCTCCACTCTTGACCTTAGGAGCTAGATGAAAGTTTCTTGCACCAGAGTATTGAGATATTTGACGGTAATGTGTGTGAGCTTCCATAAGTTTGTCGGAAGAAAGAATTTTTCACAATCATGGAACATGTGAAATCTATTTTAGACTGCATAGTAGCCAATGGTCAAAATAGCTTAGAAATCAGTGCACTTTATAATGCATCTCCCCTCTTGTACGTAGGTGCTAGATGAACGTTTCTTGCACCAGAGTGTTGAGGTATAGGACTGTAATGTGTGTGTGCTTCCACGATTCTAGGAAAACCTTTCTTCTTCTTTCTTCTATAATGCACCTCCACTCTTGATCGTAGGTGCTAGGCGAACGTTTATTTTACCAAAGTGTTGAGATATGGCACTGTAATGTGTGTGAGCTTCCATAAGTTTGACGGAAGAAAGAATTTTTCACAATCATGGAAAATGTGAAATCTATTTTAGACTGCATAGTGGCCAATGGTCAAAATAGCTTAGAAATGAGTGCACTTCATAAGGCATCTGCGCTCTTGACCTTAGGAGCTAAATGAAAGTTTCTTGCACCAGAGTGTTGAGATATGGGACTGTAATGTGTGTGAGCTTCCATAAGTTTGTCTGAAGAAAGAATTTTTCACAATCATGGAAAATGTGAAATCTATTTTAGACTGCATAGTGGCCAATGGTCAAAATAGCTTAGAAATGAGTGCACTTCATAAGGCATCTGCGCTCTTGACCTTAGGAGCTAGATGAAAGTTTCTTGCACCAGAGTGTTGAGATATGGCAGTGTAATGTGTGTGAGCTTCCATAAGGTTGTCGGAAGAAAGAATTTTTAACAATCATGGAACATGTGATATCAATTCTAGAGTGCATAGAGGCCAATGGTCAAAATAGCTTAGAATTGAGACTTGTACGTAGGTGGTAGGTGAATGTTTATTGAACCGGAGTGTTGAGATATGGCACTGTAATGTGTGTGAGCTTCCATAAGCTCGAAGCACAAAAGGGTTTCCTACAATCATGGAACATCAGCAATCTCATTGAGACTCCATAGCGGCCATTGCCAAAAACATCATAGAATTGCATGTAGTTTAAAATGCATCTCCACTCTTGACCTTAGGAGCTAGATGAAAGTTTCTTGCACCAGAGTGTTGAGATATTTGACGGTAATGTGTGTGAGCTTCCATAAGTTTGTCGGAAGAAAGAATTTTTCACAATCATGGAACATGTGAAATCTATTTTAGACTGCATAGTAGCCAATGGTCAAAATAGCTTAGAAATCAGTGCACTTTATAATGCATCTCCCCTCTTGTACGTAGCTGCTAGATGAACGTTTCTTGCACCAGAGTGTTGAGATATAGGACTGTAATGTGTTTGTGCTTCCACGATTCTAGGAAACCCTTTCTTCTTCTTTCTTCTATAATGCACCTCCACTCTTGTAGGTAGGTGCTAGGCGAACGTTTTATTGAACCAAAGTGTTGAGATATGGCACTGTAATGTGTGTGAGCTTCCATAAGTTTGACGGAAGAAAGAATTTTTCACAATCATGGAATATGTGAAATCTATTTTAGACTGCATAGTGGCCAATGGTCAAAATAGCTTAGAAATGAGTGCACTTCATAAGGCATCTCCACTCTTGACCTTAAGAGCTAGATGAAAGTTTCTTACTCCAAAGTGTTGAGATATGGCATTGTAATGCATGTGTACTTCCATGATTGTAGGAAACCCTTTCTTCTTCTTTCTTCTATAATGCACCTCCACTCTTGTACGTAGATGCTAGATGAACGTTTATTGCACCAGAGTGTTGAGATATGGCACTGTAATGTGTGTGTGCTTCCATAAGCTCGAAGCACAAAAGGGTTTCCTACAATCATGGAACGTGAGCAATCGCAATGAGACTCCATAGTGGCCATTGGCAAAAACATCGTAGAAATGAGTGTAGTTTAAAATGCATCTCCACTCTTGACCTTAGGGGCTAAATGAAAGTTTCTTGCACCAGAGTGTTGAGATATGGGACTGTAATGTGTGTGAGCTTCCATAAGTTTGTCGGGAGAAATAATTTTTCACAATTATGGAACATGTGAAATCTATTTTAGACTGCTTAGTGGCCAATGGTCAAAATAGCTAAGAAATGAGTGCACTTCATAAGGCATCTGCGCTCTTGACTTTAGGAGCTAGATGAAAGTTTCTTGCACCAGAGTGTTGAGATATGGCAGTGTAATGTGTGTGAGCTTCCATAAGTTTGTCGGAAGAAAGAATTTTTCACAATCATGGAAAATGTGAAATCTATTTTAGACTGCTTAGTGGCCAATGGTCAAAATAGCTAAGAAATGAGTGCACTTCATAAGGCATCTGCGCTATTGACTTTAGGAGCTAGATGAAAGTTTCTTGCACCAGAGTGTTGAGATATGGCACTGTAATGTGTGTGAGCTTCCATAAGTTTGTCGGAAGAAAGAATTTTTCACAATCATGGAAAATGTGAAATCTATTTTAGACTGCATAGTGGCCAATGGTCAAAATAGCTAAGAAATGAGTGCACTTCATAAGACATCTCCAGTCTTAACCTTAGGAGCTAAATGAAAGTTTCTTGCACCAGAGTGTTGAGATATGGCAGTGTAATGTGTGTGAGCTTCCATAAGTTTGTCTGAAGAAAGAATTTTTCACAATCATGGAAAATGTGAAATCTATTTTAGACTGCATAGTGGCCAATAGTCAAAAGAGCTTAGAAATGAGTGCACTTCATAAGGCATCTGCGCTCTTGACTTTAGGAGCTAAATGAAAGTTTCTTGCACCAGAGTGTTGAGATATGGCAGTGTAATGTGTGTGAGCTTCCATAAGTTTGTCGGAAGAAATAATTTTTCACACTCATGGAAAATGTGAAATCTATTTTAGACTGCATAGTGGCCAATGGTCAAAATAGCTTAGAAATGAGTGCACTTCATAAGACATCTGCGCTCTTGACTTTAGGAGCTAAATGAAAGTTTCTTGCACCAGAGTGTTGAGATATGGCACTGTAATGTGTGTGAGCTTCCATAAGTTTGTCGGAAGAAAGAATTTTTCACAATCATGGAAAATGTGAAATCTATTTTAGACTGCATAGTGGCCAATGGTCAAAATAGCTTAGAAATGAGTGCACTTCATAAGGCATCTGCGCTCTTGACCTTAGGAGCTAAATGAAAGTTTCTTGCACCAGAGTGTTGAGATATGGGACTGTAATGTGTGTGAGCTTCCATAAGTTTGTCTGAAGAAAGAATTTTTCACAATCATGGAAAATGTGAAATCTATTTTAGACTGCATAGTGGCCAATGGTCAAAATAGCTTAGAAATGAGTGCACTTCATAAGGCATCTGCGCTCTTGACCTTAGGAGCTAAATGAAAGTTTCTTGCACCAGAGTGTTGAGATATGGGACTGTAATGTGTGTGAGCTTCCATAAGTTTGTCTGAAGAAAGAATTTTTCACAATCATGGAAAATGTGAAATCTATTTTAGACTGCATAGTGGCCAATGGTCAAAATACCTTAGAAATGAGTGCACTTCATAAGGCATCTGCGCTCTTGACCTTAGGAGCTAGATGAAAGTTTCTTGCACCAGAGTGTTGAGATATGGCAGTGTAATGTGTGTGAGCTTCCATAAGGTTGTCGGAAGAAAGAATTTTTCACAATCGTGGAACATGTGATATCAATTCTAGAGTGCATAGAGGCCAGTGGTCAAAATAGCTTAGAATTGAGTCTTGTACGTAGGTGGTAGGTGAATGTTTATTGAACCGGAGTGTTGAGATATGGCACTGTAATGTATGTCTGCTTCCTTGTTTGTAGGAAACTCTTCTTCTTTCGTCTATAATGCACCTCCACTCTTGTACGTTGTAGCTAGATGAACGTTTATTGCACCAAAGTGTTGAGATATGGCAGTGTAATGTGTGTGAGCTTCCATAAGGTTGTCGGAAGAAAGAATTTTTAACAATCATGGAACATGTGATATCAATTCTAGAGTGCATAGAGGCCAATGGTCAAAATAGCTTAGAATTGAGACTTGTACGTAGGTGGTAGGTGAATGTTTATTGAACCGGAGTGTTGAGATATGGCACTGTAATGTGTGTGAGCTTCCATAAGCTCGAAGCACAAAAGGGTTTCCTACAATCATGGAACATCAGCAATCTCATTGAGACTCCATAGCGGCCATTGCCAAAAACATCATAGAATTGCATGTAGTTTAAAATGCATCTCCACTCTTGACCTTAGGAGCTAGATGAAAGTTTCTTGCATCAGAGTGTTGAGATATTTGACGGTAATGTGTGTGAGCTTCCATAAGTTTGTCGGAAGAAAGAATTTTTCACAATCATGGAACATGTGAAATCTATTTTAGACTGCATAGTAGCCAATGGTCAAAATAGCTTAGAAATCAGTGCACTTTATAATGCATCTCCCCTCTTGTACGTAGCTGCTAGATGAACGTTTCTTGCACCAGAGTGTTGAGATATAGGACTGTAATGTGTTTCTGCTTCCACGATTCTAGGAAACCCTTTCTTCTTCTTTCTTCTATAATGCACCTCCACTCTTGTACGTAGGTGCTAGGCGAACGTTTATTGAACCAAAGTGTTGAGATATGGCACTGTAATGTGTGTGAGCTTCCATAAGTTTGACGGAAGAAAGAATTTTTCACAATCATGGAATATGTGAAATCTATTTTAGACTGCATAGTGGCCAATGGTCAAAAAAGCTTAGAAATGAGTGCACTTCATAAGGCATCTCCACTCTTGACCTTAAGAGCTAGATGAAAGTTTCTTACACAAAGTGTTGAGATATGGCATTGTAATGCATGTGTACTTCCATGATAGTAGGAAACCCTTTCTTCTTCTTTCTTCTATAATGCACCTCCACTCTTGTACGTAGATGCTAGATGAACGTTTATTGCACCAGAGTGTTGAGATATGGCACTGTAATGTGTGTTCTTCCATAAGCTCGAAGCACAAAAGGGTTTCCTACAATCATGGAACGTGATCAATCGCAATGAGACTCCATAGTGGCGATTGGCAAAAACATCGTAGAAATGAGTGTAGTTTAAAATGCATCTCCACTCTTGACCTTAGGGGTTAAATGAAAGTTTCTTGCACCAGAGTGTTGAGATATGGGACTGTAATGTGTGTGAGCTTCCATAAGTTTGTTGGGAGAAATAATTTTTCACAATTATGGAACATGTGAAATCTATTTTAGACTGCATAGAGGCCAATAGTCAAAATAGCTTAGAAATGAGTGCACTTCATAAGGCATCTGCGCTCTTGACTTTAGGAGCTAGATGAAAGTTTCTTGCACCAGAGTGTTGAGATATGGCAGTATAATGTGTGTGAGCTTCCATAAGTTTGTCGGAAGAAAGAATTTTTCACAATCATGGAAAATGTGAAATCTATTTTAGACTGCTTAGTGGCCAATGGTCAAAATAGCTAAGAAATGAGTGCACTTCATAAGGCATCTGCGCTATTGACTTTAGGAGCTAGATGAAAGTTTCTTGCACCAGAGCGTTGAGATATGGCACTGTAATGTGTGTGAGCTTCCATAAGTTTGTCGGAAGAAAGAATTTTTCACAATCATGGAAAATGTGAAATCTATTTTAGACTGCATAGTGGCCAATGGTCAAAATAGCTAAGAAATGAGTGCACTTCATAAGACATCTCCAGTCTTAACCTTAGGAGCTAAATGAAAGTTTCTTGCACCAGAGTGTTGAGATATGGCAGTGTAATGTGTGTGAGCTTCCATAAGTTTGTCGGAAGAAAGAATTTTTCACAATCATGGAACATGTGAAATCTATTTTAGACTGCATAGTAGCCAATGGTCAAAATAGCTTAGAAATCAGTGTACTTTATAATGCATCTCCCCTCCTGTACGTAGTTGCTAGATGAACGTTTCTTGCACCAGAGTGTTGAGATATGGGACTGCAATGTGTGTGTGCTTCCACGATTCTAGGAAACCCTTTCTTCTTCTTTCTTCTATAGTGCACCTCCACTCTTGTACGTAGGTGCTAGGTGAACATTTATTGCACCACTGTGTTGAGATATGGCACTGTAATGTGTGTGAGCTTCCATAAGCTCGAAGCACAAAAGGGTTTCCTACAATCATGGAACATCAGCAATCTCACTGAGACTCCATACTGGCCATTGCCAAAAACATCATAGAATTGCATGTAGTTTAAAATGCATCTCCACTCTTGACCTTAGGAGCTAGATGAAAGTTTCTTGCACCAGAGTATTGAGATATTTGACGGTAATGTGTGTGAGCTTCCATAAGTTTGTCGGAAGAAAGAATTTTTCACAATCATGGAACATGTGAAATCTATTTTAGACTGCATAGTAGCCAATGGTCAAAATAGCTTAGAAATCAGTGCACTTTATAATGCATCTCCCCTCTTGTACGTAGGTGCTAGATGAACGTTTCTTGCACCAGAGTGTTGAGGTATAGGACTGTAATGTGTGTGTGCTTCCACGATTCTAGGAAAACCTTTCTTCTTCTTTCTTCTATAATGCACCTCCACTCTTGAACGTAGGTGCTAGGCGAACGTTTATTTTACCAAAGTGTTGAGATATGGCACTGTAATGTGTGTGAGCTTCCATAAGTTTGACGGAAGAAAGAATTTTTCACAATCATGGAAAATGTGAAATCTATTTTAGACTGCATAGTGGCCAATGGTCAAAATAGCTTAGAAATGAGTGCACTTCATAAGGCATCTGCGCTCTTGACCTTAGGAGCTAAATGAAAGTTTCTTGCACCAGAGTGTTGAGATATGGGACTGTAATGTGTGTGAGCTTCCATAAGTTTGTCTGAAGAAAGAATTTTTCACAATCATGGAAAATGTGAAATCTATTTTAGACTGCATAGTGGCCAATGGTCAAAATAGCTTAGAAATGAGTGCACTTCATAAGGCATCTGCGCTCTTGACCTTAGGAGCTAGATGAAAGTTTCTTGCACCAGAGTGTTGAGATATGGCAGTGTAATGTGTGTGAGCTTCCATAAGGTTGTCGGAAGAAAGAATTTTTAACAATCATGGAACATGTGATATCAATTCTAGAGTGCATAGAGGCCAATGGTCAAAATAGCTTAGAATTGAGACTTGTACGTAGGTGGTAGGTGAATGTTTATTGAACCGGAGTGTTGAGATATGGCACTGTAATGTGTGTGAGCTTCCATAAGCTCGAAGCACAAAAGGGTTTCCTACAATCATGGAACATCAGCAATCTCATTGAGACTCCATAGCGGCCATTGCCAAAAACATCATAGAATTGCATGTAGTTTAAAATGCATCTCCACTCTTGACCTTAGGAGCTAGATGAAAGTTTCTTGCATCAGAGTGTTGAGATATTTGACGGTAATGTGTGTGAGCTTCCATAAGTTTGTCGGAAGAAAGAATTTTTCACAATCATGGAACATGTGAAATCTATTTTAGACTGCATAGTAGCCAATGGTCAAAATAGCTTAGAAATCAGTGCACTTTATAATGCATCTCCCCTCTTGTACGTAGCTGCTAGATGAACGTTTCTTGCACCAGAGTGTTGAGATATAGGACTGTAATGTGTTTCTGCTTCCACGATTCTAGGAAACCCTTTCTTCTTCTTTCTTCTATAATGCACCTCCACTCTTGTACGTAGGTGCTAGGCGAACGTTTATTGAACCAAAGTGTTGAGATATGGCACTGTAATGTGTGTGAGCTTCCATAAGTTTGACGGAAGAAAGAATTTTTCACAATCATGGAATATGTGAAATCTATTTTAGACTGCATAGTGGCCAATGGTCAAAAAAGCTTAGAAATGAGTGCACTTCATAAGGCATCTCCACTCTTGACCTTAAGAGCTAGATGAAAGTTTCTTACACAAAGTGTTGAGATATGGCATTGTAATGCATGTGTACTTCCATGATAGTAGGAAACCCTTTCTTCTTCTTTCTTCTATAATGCACCTCCACTCTTGTACGTAGATGCTAGATGAACGTTTATTGCACCAGAGTGTTGAGATATGGCACTGTAATGTGTGTTCTTCCATAAGCTCGAAGCACAAAAGGGTTTCCTACAATCATGGAACGTGATCAATCGCAATGAGACTCCATAGTGGCGATTGGCAAAAACATCGTAGAAATGAGTGTAGTTTAAAATGCATCTCCACTCTTGACCTTAGGGGTTAAATGAAAGTTTCTTGCACCAGAGTGTTGAGATATGGGACTGTAATGTGTGTGAGCTTCCATAAGTTTGTTGGGAGAAATAATTTTTCACAATTATGGAACATGTGAAATCTATTTTAGACTGCATAGAGGCCAATAGTCAAAATAGCTTAGAAATGAGTGCACTTCATAAGGCATCTGCGCTCTTGACTTTAGGAGCTAGATGAAAGTTTCTTGCACCAGAGTGTTGAGATATGGCAGTATAATGTGTGTGAGCTTCCATAAGTTTGTCGGAAGAAAGAATTTTTCACAATCATGGAAAATGTGAAATCTATTTTAGACTGCTTAGTGGCCAATGGTCAAAATAGCTAAGAAATGAGTGCACTTCATAAGGCATCTGCGCTATTGACTTTAGGAGCTAGATGAAAGTTTCTTGCACCAGAGCGTTGAGATATGGCACTGTAATGTGTGTGAGCTTCCATAAGTTTGTCGGAAGAAAGAATTTTTCACAATCATGGAAAATGTGAAATCTATTTTAGACTGCATAGTGGCCAATGGTCAAAATAGCTAAGAAATGAGTGCACTTCATAAGACATCTCCAGTCTTAACCTTAGGAGCTAAATGAAAGTTTCTTGCACCAGAGTGTTGAGATATGGCAGTGTAATGTGTGTGAGCTTCCATAAGTTTGTCGGAAGAAAGAATTTTTCACAATCATGGAACATGTGAAATCTATTTTAGACTGCATAGTAGCCAATGGTCAAAATAGCTTAGAAATCAGTGTACTTTATAATGCATCTCCCCTCCTGTACGTAGTTGCTAGATGAACGTTTCTTGCACCAGAGTGTTGAGATATGGGACTGCAATGTGTGTGTGCTTCCACGATTCTAGGAAACCCTTTCTTCTTCTTTCTTCTATAGTGCACCTCCACTCTTGTACGTAGGTGCTAGGTGAACATTTATTGCACCACTGTGTTGAGATATGGCACTGTAATGTGTGTGAGCTTCCATAAGCTCGAAGCACAAAAGGGTTTCCTACAATCATGGAACATCAGCAATCTCACTGAGACTCCATACTGGCCATTGCCAAAAACATCATAGAATTGCATGTAGTTTAAAATGCATCTCCACTCTTGACCTTAGGAGCTAGATGAAAGTTTCTTGCACCAGAGTATTGAGATATTTGACGGTAATGTGTGTGAGCTTCCATAAGTTTGTCGGAAGAAAGAATTTTTCACAATCATGGAACATGTGAAATCTATTTTAGACTGCATAGTAGCCAATGGTCAAAATAGCTTAGAAATCAGTGCACTTTATAATGCATCTCCCCTCTTGTACGTAGGTGCTAGATGAACGTTTCTTGCACCAGAGTGTTGAGGTATAGGACTGTAATGTGTGTGTGCTTCCACGATTCTAGGAAAACCTTTCTTCTTCTTTCTTCTATAATGCACCTCCACTCTTGAACGTAGGTGCTAGGCGAACGTTTATTTTACCAAAGTGTTGAGATATGGCACTGTAATGTGTGTGAGCTTCCATAAGTTTGACGGAAGAAAGAATTTTTCACAATCATGGAAAATGTGAAATCTATTTTAGACTGCATAGTGGCCAATGGTCAAAATAGCTTAGAAATGAGTGCACTTCATAAGGCATCTGCGCTCTTGACCTTAGGAGCTAAATGAAAGTTTCTTGCACCAGAGTGTTGAGATATGGGACTGTAATGTGTGTGAGCTTCCATAAGTTTGTCTGAAGAAAGAATTTTTCACAATCATGGAAAATGTGAAATCTATTTTAGACTGCATAGTGGCCAATGGTCAAAATAGCTTAGAAATGAGTGCACTTCATAAGGCATCTGCGCTCTTGACCTTAGGAGCTAGATGAAAGTTTCTTGCACCAGAGTGTTGAGATATGGCAGTGTAATGTGTGTGAGCTTCCATAAGGTTGTCGGAAGAAAGAATTTTTAACAATCATGGAACATGTGATATCAATTCTAGAGTGCATAGAGGCCAATGGTCAAAATAGCTTAGAATTGAGACTTGTACGTAGGTGGTAGGTGAATGTTTATTGAACCGGAGTGTTGAGATATGGCACTGTAATGTGTGTGAGCTTCCATAAGCTCGAAGCACAAAAGGGTTTCCTACAATCATGGAACATCAGCAATCTCATTGAGACTCCATAGCGGCCATTGCCAAAAACATCATAGAATTGCATGTAGTTTAAAATGCATCTCCACTCTTGACCTTAGGAGCTAGATGAAAGTTTCTTGCACCAGAGTGTTGAGATATTTGACGGTAATGTGTGTGAGCTTCCATAAGTTTGTCGGAAGAAAGAATTTTTCACAATCATGGAACATGTGAAATCTATTTTAGACTGCATAGTAGCCAATGGTCAAAATAGCTTAGAAATCAGTGCACTTTATAATGCATCTCCCCTCTTGTACGTAGCTGCTAGATGAACGTTTCTTGCACCAGAGTGTTGAGATATAGGACTGTAATGTGTTTGTGCTTCCACGATTCTAGGAAACCCTTTCTTCTTCTTTCATCTATAATGCACCTCCACTCTTGTAGGTAGGTGCTAGGCGAACGTTTTATTGAACCAAAGTGTTGAGATATGGCACTGTAATGTGTGTGAGCTTCCATAAGTTTGACGGAAGAAAGAATTTTTCACAATCATGGAATATGTGAAATCTATTTTAGACTGCATAGTGGCCAATGGTCAAAATAGCTTAGAAATGAGTGCACTTCATAAGGCATCTCCACTCTTGACCTTAAGAGCTAGATGAAAGTTTCTTACTCCAAAGTGTTGAGATATGGCATTGTAATGCATGTGTACTTCCATGATTGTAGGAAACCCTTTCTTCTTCTTTCTTCTATAATGCACCTCCACTCTTGTACGTAGATGCTAGATGAACGTTTATTGCACCAGAGTGTTGAGATATGGGACTGTAATGTGTGTGTGCTTCCATAAGCTCGAAGCACAAAAGGGTTTCCTACAATCATGGAACGTGAGCAATCGCAATGAGACTCCATAGTGGCCATTGGCAAAAACATCGTAGAAATGAGTGTAGTTTAAAATGCATCTCCACTCTTGACCTTAGGGGCTAAATGAAAGTTTCTTGCACCAGAGTGTTGAGATATGGGACTGTAATGTGTGTGAGCTTCCATAAGTTTGTTGGAAGAAAGAATTTTTCACAATTATGGAACATGTGAAATCTATTTTAGACTGCATAGAGGCCAATAGTCAAAATAGCTTAGAAATGAGTGCACTTCATAAGGCATCTGCGCTCTTGACCTTAGGAGCTAAATGAAAGTTTCTTGCACCAGAGTGTTGAGATATGGGACTGTAATGTGTGTGAGCTTCCATAAGTTTGTCTGAAGAAAGAATTTTTCACAATCATGGAAAATGTGAAATCTATTTTAGACTGCATAGTGGCCAATGGTCAAAATAGCTTAGAAATGAGTGCACTTCATAAGGCATCTGCGCTCTTGACCTTAGGAGCTAAATGAAAGTTTCTTGCACCAGAGTGTTGAGATATGGGACTGTAATGTGTGTGAGCTTCCATAAGTTTGTCTGAAGAAAGAATTTTTCACAATCATGGAAAATGTGAAATCTATTTTAGACTGCATAGTGGCCAATGGTCAAAATAGCTTAGAAATGAGTGCACTTCATAAGGCATCTGCGCTCTTGACCTTAGGAGCTAAATGAAAGTTTCTTGCACCAGAGTGTTGAGATATGGGACTGTAATGTGTGTGAGCTTCCATAAGTTTGTCTGAAGAAAGAATTTTTCACAATCATGGAAAATGTGAAATCTATTTTAGACTGCATAGTGGCCAATGGTCAAAATAGCTAAGAAATGAGTGCACTTCATAAGACATCTCCAGTCTTAACCTTAGGAGCTAAATGAAAGTTTCTTGCACCAGAGTGTTGAGATATGGCAGTGTAATGTGTGTGAGCTTCCATAAGTTTGTCTGAAGAAAGAATTTTTCACAATCATGGAAAATGTGAAATCTATTTTAGACTGCATAGTGGCCAATAGTCAAAAGAGCTTAGAAATGAGTGCACTTCATAAGGCATCTGCGCTCTTGACTTTAGGAGCTAAATGAAAGTTTCTTGCACCAGAGTGTTGAGATATGGCAGTGTAATGTGTGTGAGCTTCCATAAGTTTGTCGGAAGAAATAATTTTTCACACTCATGGAAAATGTGAAATCTATTTTAGACTGCATAGTGGCCAATGGTCAAAATAGCTTAGAAATGAGTGCACTTCATAAGACATCTGCGCTCTTGACTTTAGGAGCTAAATGAAAGTTTCTTGCACCAGAGTGTTGAGATATGGCACTGTAATGTGTGTGAGCTTCCATAAGTTTGTCGGAAGAAAGAATTTTTCACAATCATGGAAAATGTGAAATCTATTTTAGACTGCATAGTGGCCAATGGTCAAAATAGCTTAGAAATGAGTGCACTTCATAAGGCATCTGCGCTCTTGACCTTAGGAGCTAAATGAAAGTTTCTTGCACCAGAGTGTTGAGATATGGGACTGTAATGTGTGTGAGCTTCCATAAGTTTGTCTGAAGAAAGAATTTTTCACAATCATGGAAAATGTGAAATCTATTTTAGACTGCATAGTGGCCAATGGTCAAAATAGCTTAGAAATGAGTGCACTTCATAAGGCATCTGCGCTCTTGACCTTAGGAGCTAAATGAAAGTTTCTTGCACCAGAGTGTTGAGATATGGGACTGTAATGTGTGTGAGCTTCCATAAGTTTGTCTGAAGAAAGAATTTTTCACAATCATGGAAAATGTGAAATCTATTTTAGACTGCATAGTGGCCAATGGTCAAAATACCTTAGAAATGAGTGCACTTCATAAGGCATCTGCGCTCTTGACCTTAGGAGCTAGATGAAAGTTTCTTGCACCAGAGTGTTGAGATATGGCAGTGTAATGTGTGTGAGCTTCCATAAGGTTGTCGGAAGAAAGAATTTTTCACAATCGTGGAACATGTGATATCAATTCTAGAGTGCATAGAGGCCAGTGGTCAAAATAGCTTAGAATTGAGTCTTGTACGTAGGTGGTAGGTGAATGTTTATTGAACCGGAGTGTTGAGATATGGCACTGTAATGTATGTCTGCTTCCTTGTTTGTAGGAAACTCTTCTTCTTTCGTCTATAATGCACCTCCACTCTTGTACGTTGTAGCTAGATGAACGTTTATTGCACCAAAGTGTTGAGATATGGCAGTGTAATGTGTGTGAGCTTCCATAAGGTTGTCGGAAGAAAGAATTTTTAACAATCATGGAACATGTGATATCAATTCTAGAGTGCATAGAGGCCAATGGTCAAAATAGCTTAGAATTGAGACTTGTACGTAGGTGGTAGGTGAATGTTTATTGAACCGGAGTGTTGAGATATGGCACTGTAATGTGTGTGAGCTTCCATAAGCTCGAAGCACAAAAGGGTTTCCTACAATCATGGAACATCAGCAATCTCATTGAGACTCCATAGCGGCCATTGCCAAAAACATCATAGAATTGCATGTAGTTTAAAATGCATCTCCACTCTTGACCTTAGGAGCTAGATGAAAGTTTCTTGCATCAGAGTGTTGAGATATTTGACGGTAATGTGTGTGAGCTTCCATAAGTTTGTCGGAAGAAAGAATTTTTCACAATCATGGAACATGTGAAATCTATTTTAGACTGCATAGTAGCCAATGGTCAAAATAGCTTAGAAATCAGTGCACTTTATAATGCATCTCCCCTCTTGTACGTAGCTGCTAGATGAACGTTTCTTGCACCAGAGTGTTGAGATATAGGACTGTAATGTGTTTCTGCTTCCACGATTCTAGGAAACCCTTTCTTCTTCTTTCTTCTATAATGCACCTCCACTCTTGTACGTAGGTGCTAGGCGAACGTTTATTGAACCAAAGTGTTGAGATATGGCACTGTAATGTGTGTGAGCTTCCATAAGTTTGACGGAAGAAAGAATTTTTCACAATCATGGAATATGTGAAATCTATTTTAGACTGCATAGTGGCCAATGGTCAAAAAAGCTTAGAAATGAGTGCACTTCATAAGGCATCTCCACTCTTGACCTTAAGAGCTAGATGAAAGTTTCTTACACAAAGTGTTGAGATATGGCATTGTAATGCATGTGTACTTCCATGATAGTAGGAAACCCTTTCTTCTTCTTTCTTCTATAATGCACCTCCACTCTTGTACGTAGATGCTAGATGAACGTTTATTGCACCAGAGTGTTGAGATATGGCACTGTAATGTGTGTTCTTCCATAAGCTCGAAGCACAAAAGGGTTTCCTACAATCATGGAACGTGATCAATCGCAATGAGACTCCATAGTGGCGATTGGCAAAAACATCGTAGAAATGAGTGTAGTTTAAAATGCATCTCCACTCTTGACCTTAGGGGTTAAATGAAAGTTTCTTGCACCAGAGTGTTGAGATATGGGACTGTAATGTGTGTGAGCTTCCATAAGTTTGTTGGGAGAAATAATTTTTCACAATTATGGAACATGTGAAATCTATTTTAGACTGCATAGAGGCCAATAGTCAAAATAGCTTAGAAATGAGTGCACTTCATAAGGCATCTGCGCTCTTGACTTTAGGAGCTAGATGAAAGTTTCTTGCACCAGAGTGTTGAGATATGGCAGTATAATGTGTGTGAGCTTCCATAAGTTTGTCGGAAGAAAGAATTTTTCACAATCATGGAAAATGTGAAATCTATTTTAGACTGCTTAGTGGCCAATGGTCAAAATAGCTAAGAAATGAGTGCACTTCATAAGGCATCTGCGCTATTGACTTTAGGAGCTAGATGAAAGTTTCTTGCACCAGAGCGTTGAGATATGGCACTGTAATGTGTGTGAGCTTCCATAAGTTTGTCGGAAGAAAGAATTTTTCACAATCATGGAAAATGTGAAATCTATTTTAGACTGCATAGTGGCCAATGGTCAAAATAGCTAAGAAATGAGTGCACTTCATAAGACATCTCCAGTCTTAACCTTAGGAGCTAAATGAAAGTTTCTTGCACCAGAGTGTTGAGATATGGCAGTGTAATGTGTGTGAGCTTCCATAAGTTTGTCGGAAGAAAGAATTTTTCACAATCATGGAACATGTGAAATCTATTTTAGACTGCATAGTAGCCAATGGTCAAAATAGCTTAGAAATCAGTGTACTTTATAATGCATCTCCCCTCCTGTACGTAGTTGCTAGATGAACGTTTCTTGCACCAGAGTGTTGAGATATGGGACTGCAATGTGTGTGTGCTTCCACGATTCTAGGAAACCCTTTCTTCTTCTTTCTTCTATAGTGCACCTCCACTCTTGTACGTAGGTGCTAGGTGAACATTTATTGCACCACTGTGTTGAGATATGGCACTGTAATGTGTGTGAGCTTCCATAAGCTCGAAGCACAAAAGGGTTTCCTACAATCATGGAACATCAGCAATCTCACTGAGACTCCATACTGGCCATTGCCAAAAACATCATAGAATTGCATGTAGTTTAAAATGCATCTCCACTCTTGACCTTAGGAGCTAGATGAAAGTTTCTTGCACCAGAGTATTGAGATATTTGACGGTAATGTGTGTGAGCTTCCATAAGTTTGTCGGAAGAAAGAATTTTTCACAATCATGGAACATGTGAAATCTATTTTAGACTGCATAGTAGCCAATGGTCAAAATAGCTTAGAAATCAGTGCACTTTATAATGCATCTCCCCTCTTGTACGTAGGTGCTAGATGAACGTTTCTTGCACCAGAGTGTTGAGGTATAGGACTGTAATGTGTGTGTGCTTCCACGATTCTAGGAAAACCTTTCTTCTTCTTTCTTCTATAATGCACCTCCACTCTTGAACGTAGGTGCTAGGCGAACGTTTATTTTACCAAAGTGTTGAGATATGGCACTGTAATGTGTGTGAGCTTCCATAAGTTTGACGGAAGAAAGAATTTTTCACAATCATGGAAAATGTGAAATCTATTTTAGACTGCATAGTGGCCAATGGTCAAAATAGCTTAGAAATGAGTGCACTTCATAAGGCATCTGCGCTCTTGATCTTAGGAGCTAAATGAAAGTTTCTTGCACCAGAGTGTTGAGATATGGGACTGTAATGTGTGTGAGCTTCCATAAGTTTGTCTGAAGAAAGAATTTTTCACAATCATGGAAAATGTGAAATCTATTTTAGACTGCATAGTGGCCAATGGTCAAAATAGCTTAGAAATGAGTGCACTTCATAAGGCATCTGCGCTCTTGACCTTAGGAGCTAGATGAAAGTTTCTTGCACCAGAGTGTTGAGATATGGCAGTGTAATGTGTGTGAGCTTCCATAAGGTTGTCGGAAGAAAGAATTTTTAACAATCATGGAACATGTGATATCAATTCTAGAGTGCATAGAGGCCAATGGTCAAAATAGCTTAGAATTGAGACTTGTACGTAGGTGGTAGGTGAATGTTTATTGAACCGGAGTGTTGAGATATGGCACTGTAATGTGTGTGAGCTTCCATAAGCTCGAAGCACAAAAGGGTTTCCTACAATCATGGAACATCAGCAATCTCATTGAGACTCCATAGCGGCCATTGCCAAAAACATCATAGAATTGCATGTAGTTTAAAATGCATCTCCACTCTTGACCTTAGGAGCTAGATGAAAGTTTCTTGCACCAGAGTGTTGAGATATTTGACGGTAATGTGTGTGAGCTTCCATAAGTTTGTCGGAAGAAAGAATTTTTCACAATCATGGAACATGTGAAATCTATTTTAGACTGCATAGTAGCCAATGGTCAAAATAGCTTAGAAATCAGTGCACTTTATAATGCATCTCCCCTCTTGTACGTAGCTGCTAGATGAACGTTTCTTGCACCAGAGTGTTGAGATATAGGACTGTAATGTGTTTGTGCTTCCACGATTCTAGGAAACCCTTTCTTCTTCTTTCTTCTATAATGCACCTCCACTCTTGTAGGTAGGTGCTAGGCGAACGTTTTATTGAACCAAAGTGTTGAGATATGGCACTGTAATGTGTGTGAGCTTCCATAAGTTTGACGGAAGAAAGAATTTTTCACAATCATGGAATATGTGAAATCTATTTTAGACTGCATAGTGGCCAATGGTCAAAATAGCTTAGAAATGAGTGCACTTCATAAGGCATCTCCACTCTTGACCTTAAGAGCTAGATGAAAGTTTCTTACTCCAAAGTGTTGAGATATGGCATTGTAATGCATGTGTACTTCCATGATTGTAGGAAACCCTTTCTTCTTCTTTCTTCTATAATGCACCTCCACTCTTGTACGTAGATGCTAGATGAACGTTTATTGCACCAGAGTGTTGAGATATGGGACTGTAATGTGTGTGTGCTTCCATAAGCTCGAAGCACAAAAGGGTTTCCTACAATCATGGAACGAGAGGAATCGCAATGAGACTCCATAGTGGCCATTGGCAAAAACATCGTAGAAATGAGTGTAGTTTAAAATGCATCTCCACTCTTGACCTTAGGGGCTAAATGAAAGTTTCTTGCACCAGAGTGTTGAGATATGGGACTGTAATGTGTGTGAGCTTCCATAAGTTTGTCGGGAGAAATAATTTTTCACAATTATGGAACATGTGAAATCTATTTTAGACTGCTTAGTGGCCAATGGTCAAAATAGCTAAGAAATGAGTGCACTTCATAAGGCATCTGCGCTCTTGACTTTAGGAGCTAGATGAAAGTTTCTTGCACCAGAGTGTTGAGATATGGCAGTGTAATGTGTGTGAGCTTCCATAAGTTTGTCGGAAGAAAGAATTTTTCACAATCATGGAAAATGTGAAATCTATTTTAGACTGCTTAGTGGCCAATGGTCAAAATAGCTAAGAAATGAGTTCACTTCATAAGGCATCTGCGCTATTGACTTTAGGAGCTAGATGAAAGTTTCTTGCACCAGAGTGTTGAGATATGGCACTGTAATGTGTGTGAGCTTCCATAAGTTTGTCGGAAGAAAGAATTTTTCACAATCATGGAAAATGTGAAATCTATTTTAGACTGCATAGTGGCCAATGGTCAAAATAGCTAAGAAATGAGTGCACTTCATAAGACATCTCCAGTCTTAACCTTAGGAGCTAAATGAAAGTTTCTTGCACCAGAGTGTTGAGATATGGCAGTGTAATGTGTGTGAGCTTCCATAAGTTTGTCTGAAGAAAGAATTTTTCACAATCATGGAAAATGTGAAATCTATTTTAGACTGCATAGTGGCCAATAGTCAAAAGAGCTTAGAAATGAGTGCACTTCATAAGGCATCTGCGCTCTTGACTTTAGGAGCTAAATGAAAGTTTCTTGCACCAGAGTGTTGAGATATGGCAGTGTAATGTGTGTGAGCTTCCATAAGTTTGTCGGAAGAAATAATTTTTCACAATCATGGAAAATGTGAAATCTATTTTAGACTGCATAGTGGCCAATGGTCAAAATAGCTAAGAAATGAGTGCACTTCATAAGGCATCTGCGCTATTGACTTTAGGAGCTAGATGAAAGTTTCTTGCACCAGAGTGTTGAGATATGGCACTGTAATGTGTGTGAGCTTCCATAAGTTTGTCGGAAGAAAGAATTTTTCACAATCATGGAAAATGTGAAATCTATTTTAGACTGCATAGTGGCCAATGGTCAAAATAGCTAAGAAATGAGTGCACTTCATAAGACATCTCCAGTCTTAACCTTAGGAGCTAAATGAAAGTTTCTTGCACCAGAGTGTTGAGATATGGCAGTGTAATGTGTGTGAGCTTCCATAAGTTTGTCTGAAGAAAGAATTTTTCACAATCATGGAAAATGTGAAATCTATTTTAGACTGCATAGTGGCCAATAGTCAAAATAGCTTAGAAATGAGTGCACTTCATAAGGCATCTGCGCTCTTGACTTTAGGAGCTAAATGAAAGTTTCTTGCACCAGAGTGTTGAGATATGGCAGTGTAATGTGTGTGAGCTTCCATAAGTTTGTCGGAAGAAATAATTTTTCACAATCATGGAAAATGTGAAATCTATTTTAGACTGCATAGTGGCCAATGGTCAAAATAGCTTAGAAATGAGTGCACTTCATAAGACATCTGCGCTCTTGACTTTAGGAGCTAAATGAAAGTTTCTTGCACCAGAGTGTTGAGATATGGCACTGTAATGTGTGTGAGCTTCCATAAGTTTGTCGGAAGAAAGAATTTTTCACAGTCATGGAAAATGTGAAATCTATTTTAGACTGCATAGTGGCCAATGGTCAAAATAGCTAAGAAATGAGTGCACTACATAAGACATCTCCAGTCTTAACCTTAGGAGCTAAATGAAAGTTTCTTGCACCAGAGTGTTGAGATATGGCAGTGTAATGTGTGTGAGCTTCCATAAGTTTGTCGGAAGAAAGAATTTTTCACAATCATGGAACATGTGAAATCTATTTTAGACTGCATAGTAGCCAATGGTCAAAATAGCTTAGAAATCAGTGCACTTTATAATGCATCTCCCCTCTTGTACGTAGCTGCTAGATGAACGTTTCTTGCACCAGAGTGTTGAGGTATAGGACTGTAATGTGTGTGTGCTTCCAAGATTCTAGGAAACCCTTTCTTCTTCTTTCTTCTATAATGCACCTCCACTCTTGTACGTAGGTGCTAGGCGAACGTTTATTGAACCAAAGTGTTGAGATATGGCACTGTAATGTGTGTGAGCTTCCATAAGTTTGACGGAAGAAAGAATTTTTCACAATCATGGAATATGTGAAATCTATTTTAGACTGCATAGTGGCCAATGGTCAAAAAAGCTTAGAAATGAGTGCACTTCATAAGGCATCTCCACTCTTGACCTTAAGAGCTAGATGAAAGTTTCTTACTCCAAAGTGTTGAGATATGGCATTGTAATGCATGTGTACTTCCATGATTGTAGGAAACCCTTTCTTCTTCTTTCTTCTATAATACACCTCCACTCTTCTACGTAGTTGCTAGGCGAACGTTTATTGCACCAAAGTGTTGAGATATGGCAGTGTAATGTGTGCTTCCATAAGCTCGAAGCACAAAAGGGTTTCCTACAATCATGGAACATGAGCAATCGCAATGAGACTCCATAGTGGCCATTAGCAAAAACATCATAGAATTGAGTGTAGTTTTAAATGCATCTCCACTCTTGACCTTAGGAGCTAGATGAAAGTTTCTTGCACCAGAGTTCTGAAATATGGCACTGTAATGTTTTGTAATTGTGCTTCCATGATTGTAGGAAACCCTTTCTTCTTCGTTCTTCTATAATGCACCTCCACTCTTGTACGTAGATGCTAGATGAACGTTTATTGCACCAGAGTGTTGAGATATGGCACTGTAATGTGTGTGTGCTTCCATAAGCTCGAAGCACAAAAGGGTTTCCTACAATCATGGAACGTGAGCAATCGCAATGAGACTCCATAGTGGCCATTGGCAAAAACATCGTAGAAATGAGTGTAGTTTAAAATGCATCTCCACTCTTGACCTTAGGGGCTAAATGAAAGTTTCTTGCACCAGAGTGTTGAGATATGGGACTGTAATGTGTGTGAGCTTCCATAAGTTTGTTGGAAGAAAGAATTTTTCACAATTATGGAACATGTGAAATCTATTTTAGACTGCATAGAGGCCAATAGTCAAAATAGCTTAGAAATGAGTGCACTTCATAAGGCATCTGCGCTCTTGACCTTAGGAGCTAAATGAAAGTTTCTTGCACCAGAGTGTTGAGATATGGGACTGTAATGTGTGTGAGCTTCCATAAGTTTGTCTGAAGAAAGAATTTTTCACAATCATGGAAAATGTGAAATCTATTTTAGACTGCATAGTGGCCAATGGTCAAAATAGCTTAGAAATGAGTGCACTTCATAAGGCATCTGCGCTCTTGACCTTAGGAGCTAAATGAAAGTTTCTTGCACCAGAGTGTTGAGATATGGGACTGTAATGTGTGTGAGCTTCCATAAGTTTGTCTGAAGAAAGAATTTTTCACAATCATGGAAAATGTGAAATCTATTTTAGACTGCATAGTGGCCAATGGTCAAAATAGCTTAGAAATGAGTGCACTTCATAAGGCATCTGCGCTCTTGACCTTAGGAGCTAGATGAAAGTTTCTTGCACCAGAGTGTTGAGATATGGCAGTGTAATGTGTGTGAGCTTCCATAAGGTTGTCGGAAGAAAGAATTTTTCACAATCGTGGAACATGTGATATCAATTCTAGAGTGCATAGAGGCCAGTGGTCAAAATAGCTTAGAATTGAGTCTTGTACGTAGGTGGTAGGTGAATGTTTATTGAACCGGAGTGTTGAGATATGGCACTGTAATGTATGTCTGCTTCCTTGTTTGTAGGAAACTCTTCTTCTTTCGTCTATAATGCACCTCCACTCTTGTACGTTGTAGCTAGATGAACGTTTATTGCACCAAAGTGTTGAGATATGGCAGTGTAATGTGTGTGAGCTTCCATAAGGTTGTCGGAAGAAAGAATTTTTAACAATCATGGAACATGTGATATCAATTCTAGAGTGCATAGAGGCCAATGGTCAAAATAGCTTAGAATTGAGACTTGTACGTAGGTGGTAGGTGAATGTTTATTGAACCGGAGTGTTGAGATATGGCACTGTAATGTGTGTGAGCTTCCATAAGCTCGAAGCACAAAAGGGTTTCCTACAATCATGGAACATCAGCAATCTCATTGAGACTCCATAGCGGCCATTGCCAAAAACATCATAGAATTGCATGTAGTTTAAAATGCATCTCCACTCTTGACCTTAGGAGCTAGATGAAAGTTTCTTGCATCAGAGTGTTGAGATATTTGACGGTAATGTGTGTGAGCTTCCATAAGTTTGTCGGAAGAAAGAATTTTTCACAATCATGGAACATGTGAAATCTATTTTAGACTGCATAGTAGCCAATGGTCAAAATAGCTTAGAAATCAGTGCACTTTATAATGCATCTCCCCTCTTGTACGTAGCTGCTAGATGAACGTTTCTTGCACCAGAGTGTTGAGATATAGGACTGTAATGTGTTTCTGCTTCCACGATTCTAGGAAACCCTTTCTTCTTCTTTCTTCTATAATGCACCTCCACTCTTGTACGTAGGTGCTAGGCGAACGTTTATTGAACCAAAGTGTTGAGATATGGCACTGTAATGTGTGTGAGCTTCCATAAGTTTGACGGAAGAAAGAATTTTTCACAATCATGGAATATGTGAAATCTATTTTAGACTGCATAGTGGCCAATGGTCAAAAAAGCTTAGAAATGAGTGCACTTCATAAGGCATCTCCACTCTTGACCTTAAGAGCTAGATGAAAGTTTCTTACACAAAGTGTTGAGATATGGCATTGTAATGCATGTGTACTTCCATGATAGTAGGAAACCCTTTCTTCTTCTTTCTTCTATAATGCACCTCCACTCTTGTACGTAGATGCTAGATGAACGTTTATTGCACCAGAGTGTTGAGATATGGCACTGTAATGTGTGTTCTTCCATAAGCTCGAAGCACAAAAGGGTTTCCTACAATCATGGAACGTGATCAATCGCAATGAGACTCCATAGTGGCGATTGGCAAAAACATCGTAGAAATGAGTGTAGTTTAAAATGCATCTCCACTCTTGACCTTAGGGGTTAAATGAAAGTTTCTTGCACCAGAGTGTTGAGATATGGGACTGTAATGTGTGTGAGCTTCCATAAGTTTGTTGGGAGAAATAATTTTTCACAATTATGGAACATGTGAAATCTATTTTAGACTGCATAGAGGCCAATAGTCAAAATAGCTTAGAAATGAGTGCACTTCATAAGGCATCTGCGCTCTTGACTTTAGGAGCTAGATGAAAGTTTCTTGCACCAGAGTGTTGAGATATGGCAGTATAATGTGTGTGAGCTTCCATAAGTTTGTCGGAAGAAAGAATTTTTCACAATCATGGAAAATGTGAAATCTATTTTAGACTGCTTAGTGGCCAATGGTCAAAATAGCTAAGAAATGAGTGCACTTCATAAGGCATCTGCGCTATTGACTTTAGGAGCTAGATGAAAGTTTCTTGCACCAGAGCGTTGAGATATGGCACTGTAATGTGTGTGAGCTTCCATAAGTTTGTCGGAAGAAAGAATTTTTCACAATCATGGAAAATGTGAAATCTATTTTAGACTGCATAGTGGCCAATGGTCAAAATAGCTAAGAAATGAGTGCACTTCATAAGACATCTCCAGTCTTAACCTTAGGAGCTAAATGAAAGTTTCTTGCACCAGAGTGTTGAGATATGGCAGTGTAATGTGTGTGAGCTTCCATAAGTTTGTCGGAAGAAAGAATTTTTCACAATCATGGAACATGTGAAATCTATTTTAGACTGCATAGTAGCCAATGGTCAAAATAGCTTAGAAATCAGTGTACTTTATAATGCATCTCCCCTCCTGTACGTAGTTGCTAGATGAACGTTTCTTGCACCAGAGTGTTGAGATATGGGACTGCAATGTGTGTGTGCTTCCACGATTCTAGGAAACCCTTTCTTCTTCTTTCTTCTATAGTGCACCTCCACTCTTGTACGTAGGTGCTAGGTGAACATTTATTGCACCACTGTGTTGAGATATGGCACTGTAATGTGTGTGAGCTTCCATAAGCTCGAAGCACAAAAGGGTTTCCTACAATCATGGAACATCAGCAATCTCACTGAGACTCCATACTGGCCATTGCCAAAAACATCATAGAATTGCATGTAGTTTAAAATGCATCTCCACTCTTGACCTTAGGAGCTAGATGAAAGTTTCTTGCACCAGAGTATTGAGATATTTGACGGTAATGTGTGTGAGCTTCCATAAGTTTGTCGGAAGAAAGAATTTTTCACAATCATGGAACATGTGAAATCTATTTTAGACTGCATAGTAGCCAATGGTCAAAATAGCTTAGAAATCAGTGCACTTTATAATGCATCTCCCCTCTTGTACGTAGGTGCTAGATGAACGTTTCTTGCACCAGAGTGTTGAGGTATAGGACTGTAATGTGTGTGTGCTTCCACGATTCTAGGAAAACCTTTCTTCTTCTTTCTTCTATAATGCACCTCCACTCTTGAACGTAGGTGCTAGGCGAACGTTTATTTTACCAAAGTGTTGAGATATGGCACTGTAATGTGTGTGAGCTTCCATAAGTTTGACGGAAGAAAGAATTTTTCACAATCATGGAAAATGTGAAATCTATTTTAGACTGCATAGTGGCCAATGGTCAAAATAGCTTAGAAATGAGTGCACTTCATAAGGCATCTGCGCTCTTGACCTTAGGAGCTAAATGAAAGTTTCTTGCACCAGAGTGTTGAGATATGGGACTGTAATGTGTGTGAGCTTCCATAAGTTTGTCTGAAGAAAGAATTTTTCACAATCATGGAAAATGTGAAATCTATTTTAGACTGCATAGTGGCCAATGGTCAAAATAGCTTAGAAATGAGTGCACTTCATAAGGCATCTGCGCTCTTGACCTTAGGAGCTAGATGAAAGTTTCTTGCACCAGAGTGTTGAGATATGGCAGTGTAATGTGTGTGAGCTTCCATAAGGTTGTCGGAAGAAAGAATTTTTAACAATCATGGAACATGTGATATCAATTCTAGAGTGCATAGAGGCCAATGGTCAAAATAGCTTAGAATTGAGACTTGTACGTAGGTGGTAGGTGAATGTTTATTGAACCGGAGTGTTGAGATATGGCACTGTAATGTGTGTGAGCTTCCATAAGCTCGAAGCACAAAAGGGTTTCCTACAATCATGGAACATCAGCAATCTCATTGAGACTCCATAGCGGCCATTGCCAAAAACATCATAGAATTGCATGTAGTTTAAAATGCATCTCCACTCTTGACCTTAGGAGCTAGATGAAAGTTTCTTGCACCAGAGTGTTGAGATATTTGACGGTAATGTGTGTGAGCTTCCATAAGTTTGTCGGAAGAAAGAATTTTTCACAATCATGGAACATGTGAAATCTATTTTAGACTGCATAGTAGCCAATGGTCAAAATAGCTTAGAAATCAGTGCACTTTATAATGCATCTCCCCTCTTGTACGTAGCTGCTAGATGAACGTTTCTTGCACCAGAGTGTTGAGATATAGGACTGTAATGTGTTTGTGCTTCCACGATTCTAGGAAACCCTTTCTTCTTCTTTCTTCTATAATGCACCTCCACTCTTGTAGGTAGGTGCTAGGCGAACGTTTTATTGAACCAAAGTGTTGAGATATGGCACTGTAATGTGTGTGAGCTTCCATAAGTTTGACGGAAGAAAGAATTTTTCACAATCATGGAATATGTGAAATCTATTTTAGACTGCATAGTGGCCAATGGTCAAAATAGCTTAGAAATGAGTGCACTTCATAAGGCATCTCCACTCTTGACCTTAAGAGCTAGATGAAAGTTTCTTACTCCAAAGTGTTGAGATATGGCATTGTAATGCATGTGTACTTCCATGATTGTAGGAAACCCTTTCTTCTTCTTTCTTCTATAATGCACCTCCACTCTTGTACGTAGATGCTAGATGAACGTTTATTGCACCAGAGTGTTGAGATATGGGACTGTAATGTGTGTGTGCTTCCATAAGCTCGAAGCACAAAAGGGTTTCCTACAATCATGGAACGTGAGCAATCGCAATGAGACTCCATAGTGGCCATTGGCAAAAACATCGTAGAAATGAGTGTAGTTTAAAATGCATCTCCACTCTTGACCTTAGGGGCTAAATGAAAGTTTCTTGCACCAGAGTGTTGAGATATGGGACTGTAATGTGTGTGAGATTCCATAAGTTTGTTGGAAGAAAGAATTTTTCACAATTATGGAACATGTGAAATCTATTTTAGACTGCATAGAGGCCAATAGTCAAAATAGCTTAGAAATGAGTGCACTTCATAAGGCATCTGCGCTCTTGACCTTAGGAGCTAAATGAAAGTTTCTTGCACCAGAGTGTTGAGATATGGGACTGTAATGTGTGTGAGCTTCCATAAGTTTGTCTGAAGAAAGAATTTTTCACAATCATGGAAAATGTGAAATCTATTTTAGACTGCATAGTGGCCAATGGTCAAAATAGCTTAGAAATGAGTGCACTTCATAAGGCATCTGCGCTCTTGACCTTAGGAGCTAAATGAAAGTTTCTTGCACCAGAGTGTTGAGATATGGGACTGTAATGTGTGTGAGCTTCCATAAGTTTGTCTGAAGAAAGAATTTTTCACAATCATGGAAAATGTGAAATCTATTTTAGACTGCATAGTGGCCAATGGTCAAAATAGCTTAGAAATGAGTGCACTTCATAAGGCATCTGCGCTCTTGACCTTAGGAGCTAAATGAAAGTTTCTTGCACCAGAGTGTTGAGATATGGCAGTGTAATGTGTGTGAGCTTCCATAAGTTTGTCTGAAGAAAGAATTTTTCACAATCATGGAAAATGTGAAATCTATTTTAGACTGCATAGTGGCCAATAGTCAAAAGAGCTTAGAAATGAGTGCACTTCATAAGGCATCTGCGCTCTTGACTTTAGGAGCTAAATGAAAGTTTCTTGCACCAGAGTGTTGAGATATGGCAGTGTAATGTGTGTGAGCTTCCATAAGTTTGTCGGAAGAAATAATTTTTCACAATCATGGAAAATGTGAAATCTATTTTAGACTGCATAGTGGCCAATGGTCAAAATAGCTAAGAAATGAGTGCACTTCATAAGGCATCTGCGCTATTGACTTTAGGAGCTAGATGAAAGTTTCTTGCACCAGAGTGTTGAGATATGGCACTGTAATGTGTGTGAGCTTCCATAAGTTTGTCGGAAGAAAGAATTTTTCACAATCATGGAAAATGTGAAATCTATTTTAGACTGCATAGTGGCCAATGGTCAAAATAGCTAAGAAATGAGTGCACTTCATAAGACATCTCCAGTCTTAACCTTAGGAGCTAAATGAAAGTTTCTTGCACCAGAGTGTTGAGATATGGCAGTGTAATGTGTGTGAGCTTCCATAAGTTTGTCTGAAGAAAGAATTTTTCACAATCATGGAAAATGTGAAATCTATTTTAGACTGCATAGTGGCCAATAGTCAAAATAGCTTAGAAATGAGTGCACTTCATAAGGCATCTGCGCTCTTGACTTTAGGAGCTAAATGAAAGTTTCTTGCACCAGAGTGTTGAGATATGGCAGTGTAATGTGTGTGAGCTTCCATAAGTTTGTCGGAAGAAATAATTTTTCACAATCATGGAAAATGTGAAATCTATTTTAGACTGCATAGTGGCCAATGGTCAAAATAGCTTAGAAATGAGTGCACTTCATAAGACATCTGCGCTCTTGACTTTAGGAGCTAAATGAAAGTTTCTTGCACCAGAGTGTTGAGATATGGCACTGTAATGTGTGTGAGCTTCCATAAGTTTGTCGGAAGAAAGAATTTTTCACAGTCATGGAAAATGTGAAATCTATTTTAGACTGCATAGTGGCCAATGGTCAAAATAGCTAAGAAATGAGTGCACTACATAAGACATCTCCAGTCTTAACCTTAGGAGCTAAATGAAAGTTTCTTGCACCAGAGTGTTGAGATATGGCAGTGTAATGTGTGTGAGCTTCCATAAGTTTGTCGGAAGAAAGAATTTTTCACAATCATGGAACATGTGAAATCTATTTTAGACTGCATAGTAGCCAATGGTCAAAATAGCTTAGAAATCAGTGCACTTTATAATGCATCTCCCCTCTTGTACGTAGCTGCTAGATGAACGTTTCTTGCACCAGAGTGTTGAGGTATAGGACTGTAATGTGTGTGTGCTTCCAAGATTCTAGGAAACCCTTTCTTCTTCTTTCTTCTATAATGCACCTCCACTCTTGTACGTAGGTGCTAGGCGAACGTTTATTGAACCAAAGTGTTGAGATATGGCACTGTAATGTGTGTGAGCTTCCATAAGTTTGACGGAAGAAAGAATTTTTCACAATCATGGAATATGTGAAATCTATTTTAGACTGCATAGTGGCCAATGGTCAAAAAAGCTTAGAAATGAGTGCACTTCATAAGGCATCTCCACTCTTGACCTTAAGAGCTAGATGAAAGTTTCTTACTCCAAAGTGTTGAGATATGGCATTGTAATGCATGTGTACTTCCATGATTGTAGGAAACCCTTTCTTCTTCTTTCTTCTATAATACACCTCCACTCTTCTACGTAGTTGCTAGGCGAACGTTTATTGCACCAAAGTGTTGAGATATGGCAGTGTAATGTGTGCTTCCATAAGCTCGAAGCACAAAAGGGTTTCCTACAATCATGGAACATGAGCAATCGCAATGAGACTCCATAGTGGCCATTAGCAAAAACATCATAGAATTGAGTGTAGTTTTAAATGCATCTCCACTCTTGACCTTAGGAGCTAGATGAAAGTTTCTTGCACCAGAGTTCTGAAATATGGCACTGTAATGTTTTGTAATTGTGCTTCCATGATTGTAGGAAACCCTTTCTTCTTCGTTCTTCTATAATGCACCTCCACTTTTGTACGTAGATGCTAGATGAACGTTTATTGCACCAGAGTGTTGAGATATGGCACTGTAATGTGTGTGTGCTTCCATAAGCTCGAAGCACAAAAGGGTTTCCTACAATCATGGAACGTGAGCAATCGCAATGAGACTCCATAGTGGCCATTGGCAAAAACATCGTAGAAATGAGTGTAGTTTAAAATGCATCTCCACTCTTGACCTTAGGGGCTAAATGAAAGTTTCTTGCACCAGAGTGTTGAGATATGGGACTGTAATGTGTGTGAGCTTCCATAAGTTTGTTGGAAGAAAGAATTTTTCACAATTATGGAACATGTGAAATCTATTTTAGACTGCATAGAGGCCAATAGTCAAAATAGCTTAGAAATGAGTGCACTTCATAAGGCATCTGCGCTCTTGACCTTAGGAGCTAAATGAAAGTTTCTTGCACCAGAGTGTTGAGATATGGGACTGTAATGTGTGTGAGCTTCCATAAGTTTGTCTGAAGAAAGAATTTTTCACAATCATGGAAAATGTGAAATCTATTTTAGACTGCATAGTGGCCAATGGTCAAAATAGCTTAGAAATGAGTGCACTTCATAAGGCATCTGCGCTCTTGACCTTAGGAGCTAAATGAAAGTTTCTTGCACCAGAGTGTTGAGATATGGGACTGTAATGTGTGTGAGCTTCCATAAGTTTGTCTGAAGAAAGAATTTTTCACAATCATGGAAAATGTGAAATCTATTTTAGACTGCATAGTGGCCAATGGTCAAAATAGCTTAGAAATGAGTGCACTTCATAAGGCATCTGCGCTCTTGACCTTAGGAGCTAGATGAAAGTTTCTTGCACCAGAGTGTTGAGATATGGCAGTGTAATGTGTGTGAGCTTCCATAAGGTTGTCGGAAGAAAGAATTTTTCACAATCGTGGAACATGTGATATCAATTCTAGAGTGCATAGAGGCCAGTGGTCAAAATAGCTTAGAATTGAGTCTTGTACGTAGGTGGTAGGTGAATGTTTATTGAACCGGAGTGTTGAGATATGGCACTGTAATGTATGTCTGCTTCCTTGTTTGTAGGAAACTCTTCTTCTTTCGTCTATAATGCACCTCCACTCTTGTACGTTGTAGCTAGATGAACGTTTATTGCACCAAAGTGTTGAGATATGGCAGTGTAATGTGTGTGAGCTTCCATAAGGTTGTCGGAAGAAAGAATTTTTAACAATCATGGAACATGTGATATCAATTCTAGAGTGCATAGAGGCCAATGGTCAAAATAGCTTAGAATTGAGACTTGTACGTAGGTGGTAGGTGAATGTTTATTGAACCGGAGTGTTGAGATATGGCACTGTAATGTGTGTGAGCTTCCATAAGCTCGAAGCACAAAAGGGTTTCCTACAATCATGGAACATCAGCAATCTCATTGAGACTCCATAGCGGCCATTGCCAAAAACATCATAGAATTGCATGTAGTTTAAAATGCATCTCCACTCTTGACCTTAGGAGCTAGATGAAAGTTTCTTGCATCAGAGTGTTGAGATATTTGACGGTAATGTGTGTGAGCTTCCATAAGTTTGTCGGAAGAAAGAATTTTTCACAATCATGGAACATGTGAAATCTATTTTAGACTGCATAGTAGCCAATGGTCAAAATAGCTTAGAAATCAGTGCACTTTATAATGCATCTCCCCTCTTGTACGTAGCTGCTAGATGAACGTTTCTTGCACCAGAGTGTTGAGATATAGGACTGTAATGTGTTTCTGCTTCCACGATTCTAGGAAACCCTTTCTTCTTCTTTCTTCTATAATGCACCTCCACTCTTGTACGTAGGTGCTAGGCGAACGTTTATTGAACCAAAGTGTTGAGATATGGCACTGTAATGTGTGTGAGCTTCCATAAGTTTGACGGAAGAAAGAATTTTTCACAATCATGGAATATGTGAAATCTATTTTAGACTGCATAGTGGCCAATGGTCAAAAAAGCTTAGAAATGAGTGCACTTCATAAGGCATCTCCACTCTTGACCTTAAGAGCTAGATGAAAGTTTCTTACACAAAGTGTTGAGATATGGCATTGTAATGCATGTGTACTTCCATGATAGTAGGAAACCCTTTCTTCTTCTTTCTTCTATAATGCACCTCCACTCTTGTACGTAGATGCTAGATGAACGTTTATTGCACCAGAGTGTTGAGATATGGCACTGTAATGTGTGTTCTTCCATAAGCTCGAAGCACAAAAGGGTTTCCTACAATCATGGAACGTGATCAATCGCAATGAGACTCCATAGTGGCGATTGGCAAAAACATCGTAGAAATGAGTGTAGTTTAAAATGCATCTCCACTCTTGACCTTAGGGGTTAAATGAAAGTTTCTTGCACCAGAGTGTTGAGATATGGGACTGTAATGTGTGTGAGCTTCCATAAGTTTGTTGGGAGAAATAATTTTTCACAATTATGGAACATGTGAAATCTATTTTAGACTGCATAGAGGCCAATAGTCAAAATAGCTTAGAAATGAGTGCACTTCATAAGGCATCTGCGCTCTTGACTTTAGGAGCTAGATGAAAGTTTCTTGCACCAGAGTGTTGAGATATGGCAGTATAATGTGTGTGAGCTTCCATAAGTTTGTCGGAAGAAAGAATTTTTCACAATCATGGAAAATGTGAAATCTATTTTAGACTGCTTAGTGGCCAATGGTCAAAATAGCTAAGAAATGAGTGCACTTCATAAGGCATCTGCGCTATTGACTTTAGGAGCTAGATGAAAGTTTCTTGCACCAGAGCGTTGAGATATGGCACTGTAATGTGTGTGAGCTTCCATAAGTTTGTCGGAAGAAAGAATTTTTCACAATCATGGAAAATGTGAAATCTATTTTAGACTGCATAGTGGCCAATGGTCAAAATAGCTAAGAAATGAGTGCACTTCATAAGACATCTCCAGTCTTAACCTTAGGAGCTAAATGAAAGTTTCTTGCACCAGAGTGTTGAGATATGGCAGTGTAATGTGTGTGAGCTTCCATAAGTTTGTCGGAAGAAAGAATTTTTCACAATCATGGAACATGTGAAATCTATTTTAGACTGCATAGTAGCCAATGGTCAAAATAGCTTAGAAATCAGTGTACTTTATAATGCATCTCCCCTCCTGTACGTAGTTGCTAGATGAACGTTTCTTGCACCAGAGTGTTGAGATATGGGACTGCAATGTGTGTGTGCTTCCACGATTCTAGGAAACCCTTTCTTCTTCTTTCTTCTATAGTGCACCTCCACTCTTGTACGTAGGTGCTAGGTGAACATTTATTGCACCACTGTGTTGAGATATGGCACTGTAATGTGTGTGAGCTTCCATAAGCTCGAAGCACAAAAGGGTTTCCTACAATCATGGAACATCAGCAATCTCACTGAGACTCCATACTGGCCATTGCCAAAAACATCATAGAATTGCATGTAGTTTAAAATGCATCTCCACTCTTGACCTTAGGAGCTAGATGAAAGTTTCTTGCACCAGAGTATTGAGATATTTGACGGTAATGTGTGTGAGCTTCCATAAGTTTGTCGGAAGAAAGAATTTTTCACAATCATGGAACATGTGAAATCTATTTTAGACTGCATAGTAGCCAATGGTCAAAATAGCTTAGAAATCAGTGCACTTTATAATGCATCTCCCCTCTTGTACGTAGGTGCTAGATGAACGTTTCTTGCACCAGAGTGTTGAGGTATAGGACTGTAATGTGTGTGTGCTTCCACGATTCTAGGAAAACCTTTCTTCTTCTTTCTTCTATAATGCACCTCCACTCTTGAACGTAGGTGCTAGGCGAACGTTTATTTTACCAAAGTGTTGAGATATGGCACTGTAATGTGTGTGAGCTTCCATAAGTTTGACGGAAGAAAGAATTTTTCACAATCATGGAAAATGTGAAATCTATTTTAGACTGCATAGTGGCCAATGGTCAAAATAGCTTAGAAATGAGTGCACTTCATAAGGCATCTGCGCTCTTGACCTTAGGAGCTAAATGAAAGTTTCTTGCACCAGAGTGTTGAGATATGGGACTGTAATGTGTGTGAGCTTCCATAAGTTTGTCTGAAGAAAGAATTTTTCACAATCATGGAAAATGTGAAATCTATTTTAGACTGCATAGTGGCCAATGGTCAAAATAGCTTAGAAATGAGTGCACTTCATAAGGCATCTGCGCTCTTGACCTTAGGAGCTAGATGAAAGTTTCTTGCACCAGAGTGTTGAGATATGGCAGTGTAATGTGTGTGAGCTTCCATAAGGTTGTCGGAAGAAAGAATTTTTAACAATCATGGAACATGTGATATCAATTCTAGAGTGCATAGAGGCCAATGGTCAAAATAGCTTAGAATTGAGACTTGTACGTAGGTGGTAGGTGAATGTTTATTGAACCGGAGTGTTGAGATATGGCACTGTAATGTGTGTGAGCTTCCATAAGCTCGAAGCACAAAAGGGTTTCCTACAATCATGGAACATCAGCAATCTCATTGAGACTCCATAGCGGCCATTGCCAAAAACATCATAGAATTGCATGTAGTTTAAAATGCATCTCCACTCTTGACCTTAGGAGCTAGATGAAAGTTTCTTGCACCAGAGTGTTGAGATATTTGACGGTAATGTGTGTGAGCTTCCATAAGTTTGTCGGACGAAAGAATTTTTCACAATCATGGAACATGTGAAATCTATTTTAGACTGCATAGTAGCCAATGGTCAAAATAGCTTAGAAATCAGTGCACTTTATAATGCATCTCCCCTCTTGTACGTAGCTGCTAGATGAACGTTTCTTGCACCAGAGTGTTGAGATATAGGACTGTAATGTGTTTGTGCTTCCACGATTCTAGGAAACCCTTTCTTCTTCTTTCTTCTATAATGCACCTCCACTCTTGTAGGTAGGTGCTAGGCGAACGTTTTATTGAACCAAAGTGTTGAGATATGGCACTGTAATGTGTGTGAGCTTCCATAAGTTTGACGGAAGAAAGAATTTTTCACAATCATGGAATATGTGAAATCTATTTTAGACTGCATAGTGGCCAATGGTCAAAATAGCTTAGAAATGAGTGCACTTCATAAGGCATCTCCACTCTTGACCTTAAGAGCTAGATGAAAGTTTCTTACTCCAAAGTGTTGAGATATGGCATTGTAATGCATGTGTACTTCCATGATTGTAGGAAACCCTTTCTTCTTCTTTCTTCTATAATGCACCTCCACTCTTGTACGTAGATGCTAGATGAACGTTTATTGCACCAGAGTGTTGAGATATGGGACTGTAATGTGTGTGTGCTTCCATAAGCTCGAAGCACAAAAGGGTTTCCTACAATCATGGAACGTGAGCAATCGCAATGAGACTCCATAGTGGCCATTGGCAAAAACATCGTAGAAATGAGTGTAGTTTAAAATGCATCTCCACTCTTGACCTTAGGGGCTAAATGAAAGTTTCTTGCACCAGAGTGTTGAGATATGGGACTGTAATGTGTGTGAGATTCCATAAGTTTGTTGGAAGAAAGAATTTTTCACAATTATGGAACATGTGAAATCTATTTTAGACTGCATAGAGGCCAATAGTCAAAATAGCTTAGAAATGAGTGCACTTCATAAGGCATCTGCGCTCTTGACCTTAGGAGCTAAATGAAAGTTTCTTGCACCAGAGTGTTGAGATATGGGACTGTAATGTGTGTGAGCTTCCATAAGTTTGTCTGAAGAAAGAATTTTTCACAATCATGGAAAATGTGAAATCTATTTTAGACTGCATAGTGGCCAATGGTCAAAATAGCTTAGAAATGAGTGCACTTCATAAGGCATCTGCGCTCTTGACCTTAGGAGCTAAATGAAAGTTTCTTGCACCAGAGTGTTGAGATATGGGACTGTAATGTGTGTGAGCTTCCATAAGTTTGTCTGAAGAAAGAATTTTTCACAATCATGGAAAATGTGAAATCTATTTTAGACTGCATAGTGGCCAATGGTCAAAATAGCTTAGAAATGAGTGCACTTCATAAGGCATCTGCGCTCTTGACCTTAGGAGCTAAATGAAAGTTTCTTGCACCAGAGTGTTGAGATATGGGACTGTAATGTGTGTGAGCTTCCATAAGTTTGTCTGAAGAAAGAATTTTTCACAATCATGGAAAATGTGAAATCTATTTTAGACTGCATAGTGGCCAATGGTCAAAATACCTTAGAAATGAGTGCACTTCATAAGGCATCTGCGCTCTTGACCTTAGGAGCTAGATGAAAGTTTCTTGCACCAGAGTGTTGAGATATGGCAGTGTAATGTGTGTGAGCTTCCATAAGGTTGTCGGAAGAAAGAATTTTTCACAATCGTGGAACATGTGATATCAATTCTAGAGTGCATAGAGGCCAGTGGTCAAAATAGCTTAGAATTGAGTCTTGTACGTAGGTGGTAGGTGAATGTTTATTGAACCGGAGTGTTGAGATATGGCACTGTAATGTATGTCTGCTTCCTTGTTTGTAGGAAACTCTTCTTCTTTCGTCTATAATGCACCTCCACTCTTGTACGTTGTAGCTAGATGAACGTTTATTGCACCAAAGTGTTGAGATATGGCAGTGTAATGTGTGTGAGCTTCCATAAGGTTGTCGGAAGAAAGAATTTTTAACAATCATGGAACATGTGATATCAATTCTAGAGTGCATAGAGGCCAATGGTCAAAATAGCTTAGAATTGAGACTTGTACGTAGGTGGTAGGTGAATGTTTATTGAACCGGAGTGTTGAGATATGGCACTGTAATGTGTGTGAGCTTCCATAAGCTCGAAGCACAAAAGGGTTTCCTACAATCATGGAACATCAGCAATCTCATTGAGACTCCATAGCGGCCATTGCCAAAAACATCATAGAATTGCATGTAGTTTAAAATGCATCTCCACTCTTGACCTTAGGAGCTAGATGAAAGTTTCTTGCATCAGAGTGTTGAGATATTTGACGGTAATGTGTGTGAGCTTCCATAAGTTTGTCGGAAGAAAGAATTTTTCACAATCATGGAACATGTGAAATCTATTTTAGACTGCATAGTAGCCAATGGTCAAAATAGCTTAGAAATCAGTGCACTTTATAATGCATCTCCCCTCTTGTACGTAGCTGCTAGATGAACGTTTCTTGCACCAGAGTGTTGAGATATAGGACTGTAATGTGTTTCTGCTTCCACGATTCTAGGAAACCCTTTCTTCTTCTTTCTTCTATAATGCACCTCCACTCTTGTACGTAGGTGCTAGGCGAACGTTTATTGAACCAAAGTGTTGAGATATGGCACTGTAATGTGTGTGAGCTTCCATAAGTTTGACGGAAGAAAGAATTTTTCACAATCATGGAATATGTGAAATCTATTTTAGACTGCATAGTGGCCAATGGTCAAAAAAGCTTAGAAATGAGTGCACTTCATAAGGCATCTCCACTCTTGACCTTAAGAGCTAGATGAAAGTTTCTTACACAAAGTGTTGAGATATGGCATTGTAATGCATGTGTACTTCCATGATAGTAGGAAACCCTTTCTTCTTCTTTCTTCTATAATGCACCTCCACTCTTGTACGTAGATGCTAGATGAACGTTTATTGCACCAGAGTGTTGAGATATGGGACTGTAATGTGTGTTCTTCCATAAGCTCGAAGCACAAAAGGGTTTCCTACAATCATGGAACGTGATCAATCGCAATGAGACTCCATAGTGGCGATTGGCAAAAACATCGTAGAAATGAGTGTAGTTTAAAATGCATCTCCACTCTTGACCTTAGGGGTTAAATGAAAGTTTCTTGCACCAGAGTGTTGAGATATGGGACTGTAATGTGTGTGAGCTTCCATAAGTTTGTCGGAAGAAAGAATTTTTCACAATCATGGAAAATGTGAAATCTATTTTAGACTGCTTAGCGGCCAGTGGTCAAAATAGCTAAGAAATGAGTGCACTTCATAAGGCATCTGCGCTCTTGACTTTAGGAGCTAGATGAAAGTTTCTTGCACCAGAGTGTTGAGATATGGGACTGTAATGTGTGTGAGCTTCCATAAGTTTGTCGGAAGAAAGAATTTTTCACAATCATGGAAAATGTGAAATCTATTTTAGACTGCATAGTGGCCAATGGTCAAAATAGCTAAGAAATGTGTGCACTTCATAAGACATCTCCAGTCTTAACCTTAGGAGCTAAATGAAAGTTTCTTGCACCAGAGTGTTGAGATATGGCAGTGTAATGTGTGTGAGCTTCCATAAGTTTGTCGGAAGAAAGAATTTTTCACAATCATGGAACATGTGAAATCTATTTTAGACTGCATAGTAGCCAATGGTCAAAATAGCTTAGAAATCAGTGTACTTTATAATGCATCTCCCCTCCTGTACGTAGTTGCTAGATGAACGTTTCTTGCACCAGAGTGTTGAGATATGGGACTGCAATGTGTGTGTGCTTCCACGATTCTAGGAAACCCTTTCTTCTTCTTTCTTCTATAGTGCACCTCCACTCTTGTACGTAGGTGCTAGGTGAACATTTATTGCACCACTGTGTTGAGATATGGCACTGTAATGTGTGTGAGCTTCCATAAGCTCGAAGCACAAAAGGGTTTCCTACAATCATGGAACATCAGCAATCTCACTGAGACTCCATACTGGCCATTGCCAAAAACATCATAGAATTGCATGTAGTTTAAAATGCATCTCCACTCTTGACCTTAGGAGCTAGATGAAAGTTTCTTGCACCAGAGTATTGAGATATTTGACGGTAATGTGTGTGAGCTTCCATAAGTTTGTCGGAAGAAAGAATTTTTCACAATCATGGAACATGTGAAATCTATTTTAGACTGCATAGTAGCCAATGGTCAAAATAGCTTAGAAATCAGTGCACTTTATAATGCATCTCCCCTCTTGTACGTAGGTGCTAGATGAACGTTTCTTGCACCAGAGTGTTGAGGTATAGGACTGTAATGTGTGTGTGCTTCCACGATTCTAGGAAAACCTTTCTTCTTCTTTCTTCTATAATGCACCTCCACTCTTGAACGTAGGTGCTAGGCGAACGTTTATTTTACCAAAGTGTTGAGATATGGCACTGTAATGTGTGTGAGCTTCCATAAGTTTGACGGAAGAAAGAATTTTTCACAATCATGGAAAATGTGAAATCTATTTTAGACTGCATAGTGGCCAATGGTCAAAATAGCTTAGAAATGAGTGCACTTCATAAGGCATCTGCGCTCTTGACCTTAGGAGCTAAATGAAAGTTTCTTGCACCAGAGTGTTGAGATATGGGACTGTAATGTGTGTGAGCTTCCATAAGTTTGTCAGAAGAAAGAATTTTTACAATAATGGAACATGTGATATCAATTTTAGACTGCATAGTGGTCAATGGTCAAAATAGCTTAGAAATGAGTGCATTTTATCATGCATCTCCACTCTTGTACGTAGGTGCTAGATGAACGTTTATTGCACCAAAGTGTTGAGATATGGCAGTGTAATGTGTGTCTGCTTCCATGAGCTCGAAGCACAAAAGGGTTTCCTACAATCATGGAACGTGAGCAATCGCAATGAGACTCCATAGCGGCCATTGGCAAAAGCATCGTAGAAATGAGTGCAGTTTAAAAGGCATCTCCACTCTTGACCTTCGGAGCTAGATGAAAGTTTCTTGCACCAGGTATGGCACTGTCATGTTTTGTGCTTCCATGGTTGTAGGAAACACTTTCTTCTTCTTTCCTCTATAATGCACCTCCACTCTTGTACGTAGGTGGTAGGTGAATGTTTACTGTACCAGAGTGTTGAGATATGGCACTGTAATGTGTGTGTACTTCCATGATGGTAGGAAAGCCTTTCTTCTTCTTTCCTCTATAATGCACCTCCACTCTTGTACGTAGGTGGTAGGTGAATGTTTATTGAACCAGAGTGTTGAGATACGGCACTGTAATATGTGTGAGCTTCCATAAGTTTGACGGAAGAAATAATTTTTCACAATCATGGAATATGTGAAATCTATTTTAGACTGCATAGTAGCCAATGGTCAAAATAGCTTAGAAATTAGTACACTTTATAATGCATCTCCCCTATTGTACGTAGGTGCTAGATGAACGTTTCTTGCACCAGAGTGTTGAGATATGGGACTGTAATGTGTGTGTGCTTCCACAATTCTAGGAAACCCATTCGTCTTCTTTCTTCTTTAATGCACCTCCACTCTTGTACGTAGGTGCTAGGTGAATATTTATTGCACCACTGTGTTGAGATATGGGACTGTAATGTGTGTGAGCTTCCTTAAGTTTGTGGGAAGAAAGAATTTTTCACAATCGTGGAACATGTGAAATCTATTTTAGACTGCATAGTAGCCAATGGTCAAAATAGCTTAGAAATCAGTGCACTTTATAATGCATCTCCCCTCTTGTACTTAGGTGCTAGATGAACGTTTCTTGCACCAGAGTGTTGAGATATGGGACTGTAATGTGTGTGTGCTTCCATGATTCTAGGAAACCCTTTCTTCTTCTTTCTTCTATAATGCACCTCCACTCTTGTACTCGCTAAACCATTATTGCACCAGAGTGTTGAGATATGGCACAGTAATGTGTGTGAGCTTCCATAAGTTTGTCTGAAGAAAGAATTTTTACAATAATGGAACATGTGATATCAATTTTAGACTGCATAATGGTCAATGGTCAAAATAGCTTAGAAATGAGTGCATTTTATAATGCATCTCCACTCTTGTACGTAGGTGCTAGATGAACGTTTATTGCACCAAAGTGTTGAGATATGGCAGTGTAATGTGTGTCTTCTTCCATAATCTCGAAGCACTACATTCATGGAACGTGAGCAATCGCAATGAGACCCCATAGTGGCCACTGGCAATAACATCATAGAAATGAGTGTAGTTTAAAATGCACCTCCACTCTTGACCTTAGGAGCTAGATGAAAGTTTCTTACACCAAAGTTTTGAGATATGGCAGTGTAATGTGTGGGCGCTTCTATGATTGTAGGAAACCCTTTCTTCTTCTTTCTTCTATAATGCACCTCCACTCTTCTACGTAGTTGCTAGATGAACGTTTATTGCACCAAAGTGTTGAGATATGGCAGTGTAATGTTTGTGAGCTTCCATAAGGTTGTCGGAAGAAAGAATTTTTCACAATCATGGAACATGTGATATCAATTCTAGAGTGCATAGAGGCCAATGGTTAAAATAGCTTAGAATTGAGTCTTGTACGTAGGTGGTAGGTGAATGTTTATTGAACCGGAGTGTTGAGATATGGCACTGTAATGTATGTCTGCTTCCTTGTTTGTAGGAAACTCTTCTTCTTTCATCTATAATGCACCTCCACTCTTGTACGTTGTAGCTAGATGAACGTTTATTGCACCAAAGTGTTGAGATATGGCAGTGTAATGTGTGTGTGCTTCCATAAGCTCGAAGTACAAAAAGGTTTCCTACAATCATGGAACGTGAGCAATCGCAATGAGACTCCACAGTGGCCATTGGCAAAAACATCGTAGAAATGAGTGTAGTTTAAAATGAATCCCCACTCTTGACCTTAGGAGCTAGATCAAAGTTTCTTACTCTAGAGTGTTGATTGGCACTGTAATGTGTTTGAGCTTCCATGATTGTAGGAAACCCTTTCTTCTTCTTTCTTCTATAATGCACCTCCACTCTTGTACGTAGTTGCTAGGTGAACGTTTATTGCACCAAAGTGTTGAGATATGGCAGTGTAATGTGTGTGAGCTTCCATAAGGTTGTCGGAAGAAAGAATTTTTCACAATCATGGAACATGTGATATCAATTCTAGAGTGCATAGAGGCCAATGGTTAAAATAGCTTAGAATTGAGTCTTGTACGTAGGTGGTAGGTGAATGTTTATTGAACCAGAGTGTTGAGATATGGCACTGTAATGTATGTCTGCTTCCTTGTTTGTAGGAAACTCTTCTTCTTTCATCTATAATGCACCTCCACTCTTGTACGTTGTAGCTAGATGAACGTTTATTGCACCAAAGTGTTGAGATATGGCAGTGTAATGTGTGTGTGCTTCCATAAGCTCGAAGTACAAAAAGGTTTCCTACAATCATGGAACGTGAGCAATCGCAATGAGACTCCACAGTGGCCATTGGCAAAAACATCATAGAAATGAGTGTAGTTTAAAATGAATCCCCACTCTTGACCTTAGGAGCTAGATCAAAGTTTCTTACTCTAGAGTGTTGATTGGCACTGTAATGTGTTTGAGCTTCCATGATTGTAGGAAACCCTTTCTTCTTCTTTCTTCTATAATGCACCTCCACTCTTGTACGTAGTTGCTAGGTGAACGTTTATTGCACCAAAGTGTTGAGATATGGCAGTGTAATGTGTGTCTGCTTCCATAAGCTCAAAGCACAAAAGGGTTTCCTACAATCATGGAACATGAGCAATCGCAATGAGACTGCATAGTGGCCATTGGCAAAATCATCATAGAATTGAGTGTAATATGGCACTGTAATATGTGTGAGCTTCCATAAGTTTGACGGAAGAAAGAATTTTTCACAATCATGGAATATGTGAAATCTATTTTGGACTGCATTGTGGCCAATGGTCAAAATAGCATAGAAATCAGTGCATTTTATAATGCATCTCTCCTCTTGTACTTAGGTGCTAGATGAACGTTTAATGCACCAGAGTGTTGAGATATGGGACTGTAATGTGTGTGAGCTTCCATAAGTTTGTCGGAAGAAATAATTTTTCACAGTCATGGAACATGTGAAATCTATTTTAGACTGCATAGTAGCCAATGGTCAAAATAGCTTAGAAATTAGTACACTTTATAATGCATCTCCCCTATTGTACGTAGGTGCTAGATGAACGTTTCTTGCACCAGAGTGTTGAGATATGGGACTGTAATGTGTGTGTGCTTCCACGATTCTAGGAAACCCATTCGTCTTCTTTCTTCTTTAATGCACCTCCACTCTTGTACGTAGGTGCTAGGTGAATATTTATTGCACCACTGTGTTGTGATATGGGACTGTAATGTGTGTGAGCTTCCTTAAGTTTGTCGGAAGAAAGAATTTTTCACAATCGTGGAACATGTGAAATCTATTTTAGACTGCATAGTAGCCAATGGTCAAAATAGCTTAGAAATCAGTGCACTTTATAATGCATCTCCCCTCTTGTACTTAGGTGAAAGATGAACGTTTCTTGCACCAGAGTGTTGAGATATGGGACTGTAATGTGTGTGAGCTTCCATAAGTTTGTCAGAAGAAAGAATTTTTACAATAATGGAACATGTGATATCAATTTTAGACTGCATAGTGGTCAATGGTCAAAATAGCTTAGAAATGAGTGCATTTTATCATGCATCTCCACTCTTGTACGTAGGTGCTAGATGAACGTTTATTGCACCAAAGTGTTGAGATATGGCAGTGTAATGTGTGTCTGCTTCCATGAGCTCGAAGCACAAAAGGATTTCCTACCATCATGGAACATGTGCAATCGCAATGAGACTGCATAGTGGCCATTGGCAAAATCATCATAGAATTGAGTGTAGTTTAAAATGCATCTCCACTCTTGACCTTAGGAGATAGATGAAAGTTTCTTACACCAGAGTGTTGAGATATGGGACTGTAATGTGTGTGTGCCTCCATGATTGTAGGAAACACTTCCTTCTTCTTTCTTCTATAATGCACCTCCACTCTTGTACGTAGGTGCTAGGTGAAAGTTTATTGCACCAGAGTGTTGAGATACAGGACTGTAATGTGTGTGAGCTTCCATAAGTTTGTCAGAAGAAAGAATTTTTCACAATCATGGAACATGTGATATCAATTTTAGACTGCAAAGTAGTCAATGGTCAAAATAGCTTAGAAATGAGTGCATTTTATACTGCATCTGCACTCTTGTACATAGGTGCTAGATGAACGTTTATTGCACCAAAGTGTTGAGATATGGCACTGTAATGTGTTTCTGCTTCCATAAGATCGAAGCACAAAAGGGTTTCCTACAATCATGGAACGTGAGCAATCGCAATGAGATTGGCACAATGGCTATTGGCAAAAACATCATAGAAATGAGTGTAGTTTAAAATGCATCTCCAACTGTTGACCTTAGGAGCTAGGTGAAAGTTTCTTACACCAGAGTGTTGAGATATGGCACTGTAATGTGTGTGAGCTTCCATAAGTTTGTCAGAAGAAAGAATTTTTCACAATCATGGAACATGTGATATCAATTTTAGACTGCATAGTAGTCAATGGTCATAGCTTAGAAATGAGTGCATTTTATACTGCATCTGCACTCTTGTACATAGGTGCTAGATGAACGTTTATTGCACCAAAGTGTTGAGATATGGCACTGTAATGTGTGTGAGCTTCCATAAGTTTGTCAGAAGAAAGAATTTTTCACAATCATGGAACATGTGATATCAATTTTAGACTGCAAAGTAGTCAATGGTCAAAATAGCTTAGAAATGAGTGCATTTTATACTGCATCTGCACTCTTCTACATAGGTGCTAGATGAACGTTTATTGCACCAAAGTGTTGAGATATGGCAATGTAATGTGTGTGTGCTTCCATAAGCTCGAAGCACAAAAGGGTTTCCTACAATCATGGAACGTGAGCAATCTCAATGAGACTCCATAGCGGCCATTGGCAAAAGCATCGTAGAAATGAGTGCAGTTTAAAAGGCATCTCCACTCTTGACCTTCGGAGCTAGATGAAAGTTTCTTGCACCAGGTATGGCACTGTAATGTTTTGTGCTTCCATGGTTGTAGGAAACACTTTCTTCTTCTTTCCTCTATAATGCACCTCCACTCTTGTACGTAGGTGGTAGGTGAATGTTTACTGTACCAGAGTGTTGAGATATGGCACTGTAATGTGTGTGTACTTCCATGATGGTAGGAAAGCCTTTCTTCTTCTTTCCTCTATAATGCACCTCCACTCTTGTACGTAGGTGGTAGATGAATGTTTATTGAACCAGAGTGTTGAGATACGGCACTGTAATATGTGTGAGCTTCCATAAGTTTGTCTGAAGAAAGAATTTTTACAATAATGGAACATGTGATATCAATTTTAGACTGCATAATGGTCAATGGTCAAAATAGCTTAGAAATGAGTGCATTTTATAATGCATCTCCACTCTTGTACGTAGGTGCTAGATGAACGTTTATTGCACCAAAGTGTTGAGATATGGCAGTGTAATGTGTGTCTTCTTCCATAAGCTCGAAGCACTACATTCATGGAACGTGAGCAATCGCAATGAGACCCCATAGTGGCCACTGGCAATAACATCATAGAAATGAGTGTAGTTTAAAATGCACCTCCACTCTTGACCTTAGGAGCTAGATGAAAGTTTCTTACACCAAAGTTTTGAGATATGGCAGTGTAATGTGTGGGCGCTTCTATGATTGTAGGAAACCCTTTCTTCTTCTTTCTTCTATAATGCACCTCCACTCTTCTACGTAGTTGCTAGATGAACGTTTATTGCACCAAAGTGTTGAGATATAGCAGTGTAATGTTTGTGAGCTTCCATAAGGTTGTCGGAAGAAAGAATTTTTCACAATCATGGAACATGTGATATCAATTCTAGAGTGCATAGAGGCCAATGGTTAAAATAGCTTAGAATTGAGTCTTGTACGTAGGTGGTAGGTGAATGTTTATTGAACCGGAGTGTTGAGATATGGCACTGTAATGTATGTCTGCTTCCTTGTTTGTAGGAAACTCTTCTTCTTTCATCTATAATGCACCTCCACTCTTGTACGTTGTAGCTAGATGAACGTTTATTGCACCAAAGTGTTGAGATATGGCAGTGTAATGTGTGTGTGCTTCCATAAGCTCGAAGTACAAAAAGGTTTCCTACAATCATGGAACGTGAGCAATCGCAATGAGACTCCACAGTGGCCATTGGCAAAAACATCGTAGAAATGAGTGTAGTTTAAAATGAATCCCCACTCTTGACCTTAGGAGCTAGATCAAAGTTTCTTACTCTAGAGTGTTGATTGGCACTGTAATGTGTTTGAGCTTCCATGATTGTAGGAAACCCTTTCTTCTTCTTTCTTCTATAATGCACCTCCACTCTTGTACGTAGTTGCTAGGTGAACGTTTATTGCACCAAAGTGTTGAGATATGGCAGTGTAATGTGTGTGAGATTCCATAAGGTTGTCGGAAGAAAGAATTTTTCACAATCATGGAACATGTGATATCAATTCTAGAGTGCATAGAGGCCAATGGTTAAAATAGCTTAGAATTGAGTCTTGTACGTAGGTGGTAGGTGAATGTTTATTGAACCAGAGTGTTGAGATATGGCACTGTAATGTATGTCTGCTTCCTTGTTTGTAGGAAACTCTTCTTCTTTCATCTATAATGCACCTCCACTCTTGTACGTTGTAGCTAGATGAACGTTTATTGCACCAAAGTGTTGAGATATGGCAGTGTAATGTGTGTGTGCTTCCATAAGCTCGAAGTACAAAAAGGTTTCCTACAATCATGGAACGTGAGCAATCGCAATGAGACTCCACAGTGGCCATTGGCAAAAACATCATAGAAATGAGTGTAGTTTAAAATGAATCCCCACTCTTGACCTTAGGAGCTAGATCAAAGTTTCTTACTCTAGAGTGTTGATTGGCACTGTAATGTGTTTGAGCTTCCATGATTGTAGGAAACCCTTTCTTCTTCTTTCTTCTATAATGCACCTCCACTCTTGTACGTAGTTGCTAGGTGAACGTTTATTGCACCAAAGTGTTGAGATATGGCAGTGTAATGTGTGTGAGCTTCCATAAGGTTGTCGGAAGAAAGAATTTTTCACAATCATGGAACATGTGATATCAATTCTAGAGTGCATAGAGGCCAATGGTTAAAATAGCTTAGAATTGAGTCTTGTACGTAGGTGGTAGGTGAATGTTTATTGAACCAGAGTGTTGAGATATGGCACTGTAATGTATGTCTGCTTCCTTGTTTGTAGGAAACTCTTCTTCTTTCATCTATAATGCACCTCCACTCTTGTACGTTGTAGCTAGATGAACGTTTATTGCACCAAAGTGTTGAGATATGGCAGTGTAATGTGTGTGTGCTTCCATAAGCTCGAAGTACAAAAAGGTTTCCTACAATCATGGAACGTGAGCAATCGCAATGAGACTCCACAGTGGCCATTGGCAAAAACATCATAGAAATGAGTGTAGTTTAAAATGAATCCCCACTCTTGACCTTAGGAGCTAGATCAAAGTTTCTTACTCTAGAGTGTTGATTGGCACTGTAATGTGTTTGAGCTTCCATGATTGTAGGAAACCCTTTCTTCTTCTTTCTTCTATAATGCACCTCCACTCTTGTACGTAGTTGCTAGGTGAACGTTTATTGCACCAAAGTGTTGAGATATGGCAGTGTAATGTGTGTCTGCTTCCATAAGCTCAAAGCACAAAAGGGTTTCCTACAATCATGGAACATGAGCAATCGCAATGAGACTGCATAGTGGCCATTGGCAAAATCATCATAGAATTGAGTGTAATATGGCACTGTAATATGTGTGAGCTTCCATAAGTTTGACGGAAGAAAGAATTTTTCACAATCATGGAATATGTGAAATCTATTTTGGACTGCATTGTGGCCAATGGTCAAAATAGCATAGAAATCAGTGCATTTTATAATGCATCTCTCCTCTTGTACTTAGGTGCTAGATGAACGTTTAATGCACCAGAGTGTTGAGATATGGGACTGTAATGTGTGTGAGCTTCCATAAGTTTGTCGGAAGAAATAATTTTTCACAGTCATGGAACATGTGAAATCTATTTTAGACTGCATAGTAGCCAATGGTCAAAATAGCTTAGAAATTAGTACACTTTATAATGCATCTCCCCTATTGTACGTAGGTGCTAGATGAACGTTTCTTGCACCAGAGTGTTGAGATATGGGACTGTAATGTGTGTGTGCTTCCACGATTCTAGGAAACCCATTCGTCTTCTTTCTTCTTTAATGCACCTCCACTCTTGTACGTAGGTGCTAGGTGAATATTTATTGCACCACTGTGTTGTGATATGGGACTGTAATGTGTGTGAGCTTCCTTAAGTTTGTCGGAAGAAAGAATTTTTCACAATCGTGGAACATGTGAAATCTATTTTAGACTGCATAGTAGCCAATGGTCAAAATAGCTTAGAAATCAGTGCACTTTATAATGCATCTCCCCTCTTGTACTTAGGTGAAAGATGAACGTTTCTTGCACCAGAGTGTTGAGATATGGGACTGTAATGTGTGTGAGCTTCCATAAGTTTGTCAGAAGAAAGAATTTTTACAATAATGGAACATGTGATATCAATTTTAGACTGCATAGTGGTCAATGGTCAAAATAGCTTAGAAATGAGTGCATTTTATCATGCATCTCCACTCTTGTACGTAGGTGCTAGATGAACGTTTATTGCACCAAAGTGTTGAGATATGGCAGTGTAATGTGTGTCTGCTTCCATGAGCTCGAAGCACAAAAGGATTTCCTACCATCATGGAACATGTGCAATCGCAATGAGACTGCATAGTGGCCATTGGCAAAATCATCATAGAATTGAGTGTAGTTTAAAATGCATCTCCACTCTTGACCTTAGGAGATAGATGAAAGTTTCTTACACCAGAGTGTTGAGATATGGGACTGTAATGTGTGTGTGCCTCCATGATTGTAGGAAACACTTCCTTCTTCTTTCTTCTATAATGCACCTCCACTCTTGTACGTAGGTGCTAGGTGAAAGTTTATTGCACCAGAGTGTTGAGATACAGGACTGTAATGTGTGTGAGCTTCCATAAGTTTGTCAGAAGAAAGAATTTTTCACAATCATGGAACATGTGATATCAATTTTAGACTGCAAAGTAGTCAATGGTCAAAATAGCTTAGAAATGAGTGCATTTTATACTGCATCTGCACTCTTGTACATAGGTGCTAGATGAACGTTTATTGCACCAAAGTGTTGAGATATGGCACTGTAATGTGTTTCTGCTTCCATAAGATCGAAGCACAAAAGGGTTTCCTACAATCATGGAACGTGAGCAATCGCAATGAGATTGGCACTATGGCTATTGGCAAAAACATCATAGAAATGAGTGTAGTTTAAAATGCATCTCCAACTGTTGACCTTAGGAGCTAGGTGAAAGTTTCTTACACCAGAGTGTTGAGATATGGCACTGTAATGTGTGTGAGCTTCCATAAGTTTGTCAGAAGAAAGAATTTTTCACAATCATGGAACATGTGATATCAATTTTAGACTGCATAGTAGTCAATGGTCAAAATAGCTTAGAAATGAGTGCATTTTATACTGCATCTGCACTCTTGTACATAGGTGCTAGATGAACGTTTATTGCACCAAAGTGTTGAGATATGGCACTGTAATGTGTGTGAGCTTCCATAAGTTTGTCAGAAGAAAGAATTTTTCACAATCATGGAACATGTGATATCAATTTTAGACTGCAAAGTAGTCAATGGTCAAAATAGCTTAGAAATGAGTGCATTTTATACTGCATCTGCACTCTTCTACATAGGTGCTAGATGAACGTTTATTGCACCAAAGTGTTGAGATATGGCAATGTAATGTGTGTGTGCTTCCATAAGCTCGAAGCACAAAAGGGTTTCCTACAATCATGGAACGTGAGCAATCGCAATGAGACTCCATAGCGGCCATTGGCAAAAGCATCGTAGAAATGAGTGCAGTTTAAAAGGCATCTCCACTCTTGACCTTCGGAGCTAGATGAAAGTTTCTTGCACCAGGTATGGCACTGTAATGTTTTGTGCTTCCATGGTTGTAGGAAACACTTTCTTCTTCTTTCCTCTATAATGCACCTCCACTCTTGTACGTAGGTGGTAGGTGAATGTTTACTGTACCAGAGTGTTGAGATATGGCACTGTAATGTGTGTGTACTTCCATGATGGTAGGAAAGCCTTTCTTCTTCTTTCCTCTATAATGCACCTCCACTCTTGTACGTAGGTGGTAGGTGAATGTTTATTGAACCAGAGTGTTGAGATACGGCACTGTAATATGTGTGAGCTTCCATAAGTTTGACGGAAGAAATAATTTTTCACATCATGGAATATGTGAAATCTATTTTAGACTGCATAGTAGCCAATGGTCAAAATAGCTTAGAAATTAGTACACTTTATAATGCATCTCCCCTATTGTACGTAGGTGCTAGATGAACGTTTCTTGCACCAGAGTGTTGAGATATGGGACTGTAATGTGTGTGTGCTTCCACAATTCTAGGAAACCCATTCGTCTTCTTTCTTCTTTAATGCACCTCCACTCTTGTACATAGGTGCTAGGTGAATATTTATTGCACCACTGTGTTGAGATATGGGACTGTAATGTGTGTGAGCTTCCTTAAGTTTGTGGGAAGAAAGAATTTTTCACAATCGTGGAACATGTGAAATCTATTTTAGACTGCATAGTAGCCAATGGTCAAAATAGCTTAGAAATCAGTGCACTTTATAATGCATCTCCCCTCTTGTACTTAGGTGCTAGATGAACGTTTCTTGCACCAGAGTGTTGAGATATGGGACTGTAATGTGTGTGTGCTTCCATGATTCTAGGAAACCCTTTCTTCTTCTTTCTTCTATAATGCACCTCCACTCTTGTACTCGCTAAACCATTATTGCACCAGAGTGTTGAGATATGGCACAGTAATGTGTGTGAGCTTCCATAAGTTTGTCTGAAGAAAGAATTTTTACAATAATGGAACATGTGATATCAATTTTAGACTGCATAATGGTCAATGGTCAAAATAGCTTAGAAATGAGTGCATTTTATAATGCATCTCCACTCTTGTACGTAGGTGCTAGATGAACGTTTATTGCACCAAAGTGTTGAGATATGGCAGTGTAATGTGTGTCTTCTTCCATAAGCTCGAAGCACTACATTCATGGAACGTGAGCAATCGCAATGAGACCCCATAGTGGCCACTGGCAATAACATCATAGAAATGAGTGTAGTTTAAAATGCACCTCCACTCTTGACCTTAGGAGCTAGATGAAAGTTTCTTACACCAAAGTTTTGAGATATGGCAGTGTAATGTGTGGGCACTTCTATGATTGTAGGAAACCCTTTCTTCTTCTTTCTTCTATAATGCACCTCCACTCTTCTACGTAGTTGCTAGATGAACGTTTATTGCACCAAAGTGTTGAGATATGGCAGTGTAATGTTTGTGAGCTTCCATAAGGTTGTCGGAAGAAAGAATTTTTCACAATCATGGAACATGTGATATCAATTCTAGAGTGCATAGAGGCCAATGGTTAAAATAGCTTAGAATTGAGTCTTGTACGTAGGTGGTAGGTGAATGTTTATTGAACCGGAGTGTTGAGATATGGCACTGTAATGTATGTCTGCTTCCTTGTTTGTAGGAAACTCTTCTTCTTTCATCTATAATGCACCTCCACTCTTGTACGTTGTAGCTAGATGAACGTTTATTGCACCAAAGTGTTGAGATATGGCAGTGTAATGTGTGTGTGCTTCCATAAGCTCGAAGTACAAAAAGGTTTCCTACAATCATGGAACGTGAGCAATCGCAATGAGACTCCACAGTGGCCATTGGCAAAAACATCGTAGAAATGAGTGTAGTTTAAAATGAATCCCCACTCTTGACCTTAGGAGCTAGATCAAAGTTTCTTACTCTAGAGTGTTGATTGGCACTGTAATGTGTTTGAGCTTCCATGATTGTAGGAAACCCTTTCTTCTTCTTTCTTCTATAATGCACCTCCACTCTTGTACGTAGTTGCTAGGTGAACGTTTATTGCACCAAAGTGTTGAGATATGGCAGTGTAATGTGTGTGAGCTTCCATAAGGTTGTCGGAAGAAAGAATTTTTCACAATCATGGAACATGTGATATCAATTCTAGAGTGCATAGAGGCCAATGGTTAAAATAGCTTAGAATTGAGTCTTGTACGTAGGTGGTAGGTGAATGTTTATTGAACCAGAGTGTTGAGATATGGCACTGTAATGTATGTCTGCTTCCTTGTTTGTAGGAAACTCTTCTTCTTTCATCTATAATGCACCTCCACTCTTGTACGTTGTAGCTAGATGAACGTTTATTGCACCAAAGTGTTGAGATATGGCAGTGTAATGTGTGTGTGCTTCCATAAGCTCGAAGTACAAAAAGGTTTCCTACAATCATGGAACGTGAGCAATCGCAATGAGACTCCACAGTGGCCATTGGCAAAAACATCATAGAAATGAGTGTAGTTTAAAATGAATCCCCACTCTTGACCTTAGGAGCTAGATCAAAGTTTCTTACTCTAGAGTGTTGATTGGCACTGTAATGTGTTTGAGCTTCCATGATTGTAGGAAACCCTTTCTTCTTCTTTCTTCTATAATGCACCTCCACTCTTGTACGTAGTTGCTAGGTGAACGTTTATTGCACCAAAGTGTTGAGATATGGCAGTGTAATGTGTGTCTGCTTCCATAAGCTCAAAGCACAAAAGGGTTTCCTACAATCATGGAACATGAGCAATCGCAATGAGACTGCATAGTGGCCATTGGCAAAATCATCATAGAATTGAGTGTAATATGGCACTGTAATATGTGTGAGCTTCCATAAGTTTGACGGAAGAAAGAATTTTTCACAATCATGGAATATGTGAAATCTATTTTGGACTGCATTGTGGCCAATGGTCAAAATAGCATAGAAATCAGTGCATTTTATAATGCATCTCTCCTCTTGTACTTAGGTGCTAGATGAACGTTTAATGCACCAGAGTGTTGAGATATGGGACTGTAATGTGTGTGAGCTTCCATAAGTTTGTCGGAAGAAATAATTTTTCACAGTCATGGAACATGTGAAATCTATTTTAGACTGCATAGTAGCCAATGGTCAAAATAGCTTAGAAATTAGTACACTTTATAATGCATCTCCCCTATTGTACGTAGGTGCTAGATGAACGTTTCTTGCACCAGAGTGTTGAGATATGGGACTGTAATGTGTGTGTGCTTCCACGATTCTAGGAAACCCATTCGTCTTCTTTCTTCTTTAATGCACCTCCACTCTTGTACGTAGGTGCTAGGTGAATATTTATTGCACCACTGTGTTGTGATATGGGACTGTAATGTGTGTGAGCTTCCTTAAGTTTGTCGGAAGAAAGAATTTTTCACAATCGTGGAACATGTGAAATCTATTTTAGACTGCATAGTAGCCAATGGTCAAAATAGCTTAGAAATCAGTGCACTTTATAATGCATCTCCCCTCTTGTACTTAGGTGAAAGATGAACGTTTCTTGCACCAGAGTGTTGAGATATGGGACTGTAATGTGTGTGAGCTTCCATAAGTTTGTCAGAAGAAAGAATTTTTACAATAATGGAACATGTGATATCAATTTTAGACTGCATAGTGGTCAATGGTCAAAATAGCTTAGAAATGAGTGCATTTTATCATGCATCTCCACTCTTGTACGTAGGTGCTAGATGAACGTTTATTGCACCAAAGTGTTGAGATATGGCAGTGTAATGTGTGTCTGCTTCCATGAGCTCGAAGCACAAAAGGATTTCCTACCATCATGGAACATGTGCAATCGCAATGAGACTGCATAGTGGCCATTGGCAATTGAGTGTAGTTTAAAATGCATCTCCACTCTTGACCTTAGGAGATAGATGAAAGTTTCTTACACCAGAGTGTTGAGATATGGGACTGTAATGTGTGTGTGCCTCCATGATTGTAGGAAACACTTCCTTCTTCTTTCTTCTATAATGCACCTCCACTCTTGTACGTAGGTGCTAGGTGAAAGTTTATTGCACCAGAGTGTTGAGATACAGGACTGTAATGTGTGTGAGCTTCCATAAGTTTGTCAGAAGAAAGAATTTTTCACAATCATGGAACATGTGATATCAATTTTAGACTGCAAAGTAGTCAATGGTCAAAATAGCTTAGAAATGAGTGCATTTTATACTGCATCTGCACTCTTGTACATAGGTGCTAGATGAACGTTTATTGCACCAAAGTGTTGAGATATGGCACTGTAATGTGTGTGAGCTTCCATAAGTTTGTCAGAAGAAAGAATTTTTCACAATCATGGAACATGTGATATCAATTTTAGACTGCAAAGTAGTCAATGGTCAAAATAGCTTAGAAATGAGTGCATTTTATACTGCATCTGCACTCTTCTACATAGGTGCTAGATGAACGTTTATTGCACCAAAGTGTTGAGATATGGCAATGTAATGTGTGTGTGCTTCCATAAGCTCGAAGCACAAAAGGGTTTCCTACAATCATGGAACGTGAGCAATCGCAATGAGACTCCATAGCGGCCATTGGCAAAAGCATCGTAGAAATGAGTGCAGTTTAAAAGGCATCTCCACTCTTGACCTTCGGAGCTAGATGAAAGTTTCTTGCACCAGGTATGGCACTGTAATGTTTTGTGCTTCCATGGTTGTAGGAAACACTTTCTTCTTCTTTCCTCTATAATGCACCTCCACTCTTGTACGTAGGTGGTAGGTGAATGTTTACTGTACCAGAGTGTTGAGATATGGCACTGTAATGTGTGTGTACTTCCATGATGGTAGGAAAGCCTTTCTTCTTCTTTCCTCTATAATGCACCTCCACTCTTGTACGTAGGTGGTAGATGAATGTTTATTGAACCAGAGTGTTGAGATACGGCACTGTAATATGTGTGAGCTTCCATAAGTTTGTCTGAAGAAAGAATTTTTACAATAATGGAACATGTGATATCAATTTTAGACTGCATAATGGTCAATGGTCAAAATAGCTTAGAAATGAGTGCATTTTATAATGCATCTCCACTCTTGTACGTAGGTGCTAGATGAACGTTTATTGCACCAAAGTGTTGAGATATGGCAGTGTAATGTGTGTCTTCTTCCATAAGCTCGAAGCACTACATTCATGGAACGTGAGCAATCGCAATGAGACCCCATAGTGGCCACTGGCAATAACATCATAGAAATGAGTGTAGTTTAAAATGCACCTCCACTCTTGACCTTAGGAGCTAGATGAAAGTTTCTTACACCAAAGTTTTGAGATATGGCAGTGTAATGTGTGGGCGCTTCTATGATTGTAGGAAACCCTTTCTTCTTCTTTCTTCTATAATGCACCTCCACTCTTCTACGTAGTTGCTAGATGAACGTTTATTGCACCAAAGTGTTGAGATATAGCAGTGTAATGTTTGTGAGCTTCCATAAGGTTGTCGGAAGAAAGAATTTTTCACAATCATGGAACATGTGATATCAATTCTAGAGTGCATAGAGGCCAATGGTTAAAATAGCTTAGAATTGAGTCTTGTACGTAGGTGGTAGGTGAATGTTTATTGAACCGGAGTGTTGAGATATGGCACTGTAATGTATGTCTGCTTCCTTGTTTGTAGGAAACTCTTCTTCTTTCATCTATAATGCACCTCCACTCTTGTACGTTGTAGCTAGATGAACGTTTATTGCACCAAAGTGTTGAGATATGGCAGTGTAATGTGTGTGTGCTTCCATAAGCTCGAAGTACAAAAAGGTTTCCTACAATCATGGAACGTGAGCAATCGCAATGAGACTCCACAGTGGCCATTGGCAAAAACATCGTAGAAATGAGTGTAGTTTAAAATGAATCCCCACTCTTGACCTTAGGAGCTAGATCAAAGTTTCTTACTCTAGAGTGTTGATTGGCACTGTAATGTGTTTGAGCTTCCATGATTGTAGGAAACCCTTTCTTCTTCTTTCTTCTATAATGCACCTCCACTCTTGTACGTAGTTGCTAGGTGAACGTTTATTGCACCAAAGTGTTGAGATATGGCAGTGTAATGTGTGTCTGCTTCCATAAGCTCAAAGCACAAAAGGGTTTCCTACAATCATGGAACATGAGCAATCGCAATGAGACTGCATAGTGGCCATTGGCAAAATCATCATAGAATTGAGTGTAATATGGCACTGTAATATGTGTGAGCTTCCATAAGTTTGACGGAAGAAAGAATTTTTCACAATCATGGAATATGTGAAATCTATTTTGGACTGCATAGTGGCCAATGGTCAAAATAGCATAGAAATCAGTGCATTTTATAATGCATCTCTCCTCTTGTACTTAGGTGCTAGATGAACGTTTAATGCACCAGAGTGTTGAGATATGGGACTGTAATGTGTGTGAGCTTCCATAAGTTTGTCGGAAGAAATAATTTTTCACAGTCATGGAACATGTGAAATCTATTTTAGACTGCATAGTAGCCAATGGTCAAAATAGCTTAGAAATTAGTACACTTTATAATGCATCTCCCCTATTGTACGTAGGTGCTAGATGAACGTTTCTTGCACCAGAGTGTTGAGATATGGGACTGTAATGTGTGTGTGCTTCCACGATTCTAGGAAACCCATTCGTCTTCTTTCTTCTTTAATGCACCTCCACTCTTGTACGTAGGTGCTAGGTGAATATTTATTGCACCACTGTGTTGAGATATGGGACTGTAATGTGTGTGAGCTTCCTTAAGTTTGTCGGAAGAAAGAATTTTTCACAATCGTGGAACATGTGAAATCTATTTTAGACTGCATAGTAGCCAATGGTCAAAATAGCTTAGAAATCAGTGCACTTTATAATGCATCTCCCCTCTTGTACTTAGGTGCTAGATGAACGTTTCTTGCACCAGAGTGTTGAGATATGGCACTGTAATGTGTGTGAGCTTCCATAAGTTTGTCAGAAGAAAGAATTTTTACAATAATGGAACATGTGATATCAATTTTAGACTGCATAGTGGTCAATCGTCAAAAAAGCTTAGAAATGAGTGCATTTTATCATGCATCTCCACTCTTGTACGTAGGTGCTAGATGAACGTTTATTGCACCAAAGTGTTGAGATATGGCAGTGTAATGTGTGTCTGCTTCCATAAGCTCGAAGCACAAAAGGATTTCCTACCATCATGGAACATGTGCAATCGCAATGAGACTGCATAGTGGCCATTGGCAAAATCATCATAGAATTGAGTGTAGTTTAAAATGCATCTCCACTCTTGACCTTAGGAGATAGATGAAAGTTTCTTACACCAGAGTGTTGAGATATGGGACTGTAATGTGTGTGTGCCTCCATGATTGTAGGAAACACTTCCTTCTTCTTTCTTCTATAATGCACCTCCACTCTTGTACGTAGGTGCTAGGTGAAAGTTTATTGCACCAGAGTGTTGAGATACGGGACTGTAATGTGTGTGAGCTTCCATAAGTTTGTCAGAAGAAAGAATTTTTCACAATCATGGAACATGTGATATCAATTTTAGACTGCAAAGTAGTCAATGGTCAAAATAGCTTAGAAATGAGTGCATTTTATACTGCATCTGCACTCTTGTACATAGGTGCTAGATGAACGTTTATTGCACCAAAGTGTTGAGATATGGCACTGTAATGTGTTTCTGCTTCCATAAGATCGAAGCACAAAAGGGTTTCCTACAATCATGGAACGTGAGCAATCGCAATGAGATTGGCACTATGGCTATTGGCAAAAACATCATAGAAATGAGTGTAGTTTAAAATGCATCTCCAACTGTTGACCTTAGGAGCTAGGTGAAAGTTTCTTACACCAGAGTGTTGAGATATGGCACTGTAATGTGTGTGAGCTTCCATAAGTTTGTCAGAAGAAAGAATTTTTCACAATCATGGAACATGTGATATCAATTTTAGACTGCATAGTAGTCAATGGTCAAAATAGCTTAGAAATGAGTGCATTTTATACTGCATCTGCACTCTTGTACATAGGTGCTAGATGAACGTTTATTGCACCAAAGTGTTGAGATATGGCACTGTAATGTGTGTGAGCTTCCATAAGTTTGTCAGAAGAAAGAATTTTTCACAATCATGGAACATGTGATATCAATTTTAGACTGCAAAGTAGTCAATGGTCAAAATAGCTTAGAAATGAGTGCATTTTATACTGCATCTGCACTCTTCTACATAGGTGCTAGATGAACGTTTATTGCACCAAAGTGTTGAGATATGGCAATGTAATGTGTGTGTGCTTCCATAAGCTCGAAGCACAAAAGGGTTTCCTACAATCATGGAACGTGAGCAATCTCAATGAGACTCCATAGCGGCCATTGGCAAAAGCATCGTAGAAATGAGTGCAGTTTAAAAGGCATCTCCACTCTTGACCTTCGGAGCTAGATGAAAGTTTCTTGCACCAGGTATGGCACTGTAATGTTTTGTGCTTCCATGGTTGTAGGAAACACTTTCTTCTTCTTTCCTCTATAATGCACCTCCACTCTTGTACGTAGGTGGTAGGTGAATGTTTACTGTACCAGAGTGTTGAGATATGGCACTGTAATGTGTGTGTACTTCCATGATGGTAGGAAAGCCTTTCTTCTTCTTTCCTCTATAATGCACCTCCACTCTTGTACGTAGGTGGTAGGTGAATGTTTATTGAACCAGAGTGTTGAGATACGGCACTGTAATATGTGTGAGCTTCCATAAGTTTGACGGAAGAAATAATTTTTCACAATCATGGAATATGTGAAATCTATTTTAGACTGCATAGTAGCCAATGGTCAAAATAGCTTAGAAATTAGTACACTTTATAATGCATCTCCCCTATTGTACGTAGGTGCTAGATGAACGTTTCTTGCACCAGAGTGTTGAGATATGGGACTGTAATGTGTGTGTGCTTCCACAATTCTAGGAAACCCATTCGTCTTCTTTCTTCTTTAATGCACCTCCACTCTTGTACATAGGTGCTAGGTGAATATTTATTGCACCACTGTGTTGAGATATGGGACTGTAATGTGTGTGAGCTTCCTTAAGTTTGTGGGAAGAAAGAATTTTTCACAATCGTGGAACATGTGAAATCTATTTTAGACTGCATAGTAGCCAATGGTCAAAATAGCTTAGAAATCAGTGCACTTTATAATGCATCTCCCCTCTTGTACTTAGGTGCTAGATGAACGTTTCTTGCACCAGAGTGTTGAGATATGGGACTGTAATGTGTGTGTGCTTCCATGATTCTAGGAAACCCTTTCTTCTTCTTTCTTCTATAATGCACCTCCACTCTTGTACTCGCTAAACCATTATTGCACCAGAGTGTTGAGATATGGCACAGTAATGTGTGTGAGCTTCCATAAGTTTGTCTGAAGAAAGAATTTTTACAATAATGGAACATGTGATATCAATTTTAGACTGCATAATGGTCAATGGTCAAAATAGCTTAGAAATGAGTGCATTTTATAATGCATCTCCACTCTTGTACGTAGGTGCTAGATGAACGTTTATTGCACCAAAGTGTTGAGATATGGCAGTGTAATGTGTGTCTTCTTCCATAAGCTCGAAGCACTACATTCATGGAACGTGAGCAATCGCAATGATACCCCATAGTGGCCACTGGCAATAACATCATAGAAATGAGTGTAGTTTAAAATGCACCTCCACTCTTGACCTTAGGAGCTAGATGAAAGTTTCTTACACCAAAGTTTTGAGATATGGCAGTGTAATGTGTGGGCACTTCTATGATTGTAGGAAACCCTTTCTTCTTCTTTCTTCTATAATGCACCTCCACTCTTCTACGTAGTTGCTAGATGAACGTTTATTGCACCAAAGTGTTGAGATATGGCAGTGTAATGTTTGTGAGCTTCCATAAGGTTGTCGGAAGAAAGAATTTTTCACAATCATGGAACATGTGATATCAATTCTAGAGTGCATAGAGGCCAATGGTTAAAATAGCTTAGAATTGAGTCTTGTACGTAGGTGGTAGGTGAATGTTTATTGAACCGGAGTGTTGAGATATGGCACTGTAATGTATGTCTGCTTCCTTGTTTGTAGGAAACTCTTCTTCTTTCATCTATAATGCACCTCCACTCTTGTACGTTGTAGCTAGATGAACGTTTATTGCACCAAAGTGTTGAGATATGGCAGTGTAATGTGTGTGTGCTTCCATAAGCTCGAAGTACAAAAAGGTTTCCTACAATCATGGAACGTGAGCAATCGCAATGAGACTCCACAGTGGCCATTGGCAAAAACATCGTAGAAATGAGTGTAGTTTAAAATGAATCCCCACTCTTGACCTTAGGAGCTAGATCAAAGTTTCTTACTCTAGAGTGTTGATTGGCACTGTAATGTGTTTGAGCTTCCATGATTGTAGGAAACCCTTTCTTCTTCTTTCTTCTATAATGCACCTCCACTCTTGTACGTAGTTGCTAGGTGAACGTTTATTGCACCAAAGTGTTGAGATATGACAGTGTAATGTGTGTGAGCTTCCATAAGGTTGTCGGAAGAAAGAATTTTTCACAATCATGGAACATGTGATATCAATTCTAGAGTGCATAGAGGCCAATGGTTAAAATAGCTTAGAATTGAGTCTTGTACGTAGGTGGTAGGTGAATGTTTATTGAACCAGAGTGTTGAGATATGGCACTGTAATGTATGTCTGCTTCCTTGTTTGTAGGAAACTCTTCTTCTTTCATCTATAATGCACCTCCACTCTTGTACGTTGTAGCTAGATGAACGTTTATTGCACCAAAGTGTTGAGATATGGCAGTGTAATGTGTGTGTGCTTCCATAAGCTCGAAGTACAAAAAGGTTTCCTACAATCATGGAACGTGAGCAATCGCAATGAGACTCCACAGTGGCCATTGGCAAAAACATCATAGAAATGAGTGTAGTTTAAAATGAATCCCCACTCTTGACCTTAGGAGCTAGATCAAAGTTTCTTACTCTAGTGTTGATTGGCACTGTAATGTGTTTGAGCTTCCATGATTGTAGGAAACCCTTTCTTCTTCTTTCTTCTATAATGCACCTCCACTCTTGTACGTAGTTGCTAGGTGAACGTTTATTGCACCAAAGTGTTGAGATATGGCAGTGTAATGTGTGTCTGCTTCCATAAGCTCAAAGCACAAAAGGGTTTCCTACAATCATGGAACATGAGCAATCGCAATGAGACTGCATAGTGGCCATTGGCAAAATCATCATAGAATTGAGTGTAATATGGCACTGTAATATGTGTGAGCTTCCATAAGTTTGACGGAAGAAAGAATTTTTCACAATCATGGAATATGTGAAATCTATTTTGGACTGCATTGTGGCCAATGGTCAAAATAGCATAGAAATCAGTGCATTTTATAATGCATCTCTCCTCTTGTACTTAGGTGCTAGATGAACGTTTAATGCACCAGAGTGTTGAGATATGGGACTGTAATGTGTGTGAGCTTCCATAAGTTTGTCGGAAGAAATAATTTTTCACAGTCATGGAACATGTGAAATCTATTTTAGACTGCATAGTAGCCAATGGTCAAAATAGCTTAGAAATTAGTACACTTTATAATGCATCTCCCCTATTGTACGTAGGTGCTAGATGAACGTTTCTTGCACCAGAGTGTTGAGATATGGCACTGTAATGTGTGTGTGCTTCCACGATTCTAGGAAACCCATTCGTCTTCTTTCTTCTTTAATGCACCTCCACTCTTGTACGTAGGTGCTAGGTGAATATTTATTGCACCACTGTGTTGAGATATGGGACTGTAATGTGTGTGAGCTTCCTTAAGTTTGTTGGAAGAAAGAATTTTTCACAATCGTGGAACATGTGAAATCTATTTTAGACTGCATAGTAGCCAATGGTCAAAATAGCTTAGAAATCAGTGCACTTTATAATGCATCTCCCCTCTTGTACTTAGGTGAAAGATGAACGTTTCTTGCACCAGAGTGTTGAGATATGGGACTGTAATGTGTGTGAGCTTCCATAAGTTTGTCAGAAGAAAGAATTTTTACAATAATGGAACATGTGATATCAATTTTAGACTGCATAGTGGTCAATGGTCAAAATAGCTTAGAAATGAGTGCATTTTATCATGCATCTCCACTCTTGTACGTAGGTGCTAGATGAACGTTTATTGCACCAAAGTGTTGAGATATGGCAGTGTAATGTGTGTCTGCTTCCATAAGCTCGAAGCACAAAAGGATTTCCTACCATCATGGAACATGTGCAATCGCAATGAGACTGCATAGTGGCCATTGGCAAAATCATCATAGAATTGAGTGTAGTTTAAAATGCATCTCCACTCTTGACCTTAGGAGATAGATGAAAGTTTCTTACACCAGAGTGTTGTGATATGGGACTGTAATGTGTGTGTGCCTCCATGATTGTAGGAAACACTTCCTTCTTCTTTCTTCTATAATGCACCTCCACTCTTGTACGTAGGTGCTAGGTGAAAGTTTATTGCACCAGAGTGTTGAGATACGGGACTGTAATGTGTGTGAGCTTCCATAAGTTTGTCAGAAGAAAGAATTTTTCACAATCATGGAACATGTGATATCAATTTTAGACTGCAAAGTAGTCAATGGTCAAAATAGCTTAGAAATGAGTGCATTTTATACTGCATCTGCACTCTTGTACATAGGTGCTAGATGAACGTTTATTGCACCAAAGTGTTGAGATATGGCACTGTAATGTGTTTCTGCTTCCATAAGATCGAAGCACAAAAGGGTTTCCTACAATCATGGAACGTGAGCAATCGCAATGAGATTGGCACTATGGCTATTGGCAAAAACATCATAGAAATGAGTGTAGTTTAAAATGCATCTCCAACTGTTGACCTTAGGAGCTAGGTGAAAGTTTCTTACACCAGAGTGTTGAGATATGGCACTGTAATGTGTGTGAGCTTCCATAAGTTTGTCAGAAGAAAGAATTTTTCACAATCATGGAACATGTGATATCAATTTTAGACTGCATAGTAGTCAATGGTCAAAATAGCTTAGAAATGAGTGCATTTTATACTGCATCTGCACTCTTGTACATAGGTGCTAGATGAACGTTTATTGCACCAAAGTGTTGAGATATGGCACTGTAATGTGTGTGAGCTTCCATAAGTTTGTCAGAAGAAAGAATTTTTCACAATCATGGAACATGTGATATCAATTTTAGACTGCAAAGTAGTCAATGGTCAAAATAGCTTAGAAATGAGTGCATTTTATACTGCATCTGCACTCTTCTACATAGGTGCTAGATGAACGTTTATTGCACCAAAGTGTTGAGATATGGCAATGTAATGTGTGTGTGCTTCCATAAGCTCGAAGCACAAAAGGGTTTCCTACAATCATGGAACGTGAGCAATCTCAATGAGACTCCATAGCGGCCATTGGCAAAAGCATCGTAGAAATGAGTGCAGTTTAAAAGGCATCTCCACTCTTGACCTTCGGAGCTAGATGAAAGTTTCTTGCACCAGGTATGGCACTGTAATGTTTTGTGCTTCCATGGTTGTAGGAAACACTTTCTTCTTCTTTTCCTCTATAATGCACCTCCACTCTTGTACGTAGGTGGTAGGTGAATGTTTACTGTACCAGAGTGTTGAGATATGGCACTGTAATGTGTGTGTACTTCCATGATGGTAGGAAAGCCTTTCTTCTTCTTTCCTCTATAATGCACCTCCACTCTTGTACGTAGGTGGTAGGTGAATGTTTATTGAACCAGAGTGTTGAGATACGGCACTGTAATATGTGTGAGCTTCCATAAGTTTGACGGAAGAAATAATTTTTCACAATCATGGAATATGTGAAATCTATTTTAGACTGCATAGTAGCCAATGGTCAAAATAGCTTAGAAATGAGTGCACTTCATAACGCATCTCCACTCTTGTACGTAGGTGCTAGATGAACGTTTCTTGCACCAGAGTGTTGAGATATGGGACTGTAATGTGTGTGTGCTTCCATGATTCTAGGAAACCCTTTCTTCTTCTTTCTTCTATAATGCACCTCCACTCTTGTACTCGCTAAACCATTATTGCACCAGAGTGTTGAGATATGGCACAGTAATGTGTGTGAGCTTCCATAAGTTTGTCTGAAGAAAGAATTTTTACAATAATGGAACATGTGATATCAATTTTAGACTGCATAATGGTCAATGGTCAAAATAGCTTAGAAATGAGTGCATTTTATAATGCATCTCCACTCTTGTACGTAGGTGCTAGATGAACGTTTATTGCACCAAAGTGTTGAGATATGGCAGTGTAATGTGTGTCTTCTTCCATAAGCTCGAAGCACTACATTCATGGAACGTGAGCAATCGCAATGAGACCCCATAGTGGCCACTGGCAATAACATCATAGAAATGAGTGTAGTTTAAAATGCACCTCCACTCTTGACCTTAGGAGCTAGATGAAAGTTTCTTACACCAAAGTTTTGAGATATGGCAGTGTAATGTGTGGGCACTTCTATGATTGTAGGAAACCCTTTCTTCTTCTTTCTTCTATAATGCACCTCCACTCTTCTACGTAGTTGCTAGATGAACGTTTATTGCACCAAAGTGTTGAGATATGGCAGTGTAATGTTTGTGAGCTTCCATAAGGTTGTCGGAAGAAAGAATTTTTCACAATCATGGAACATGTGATATCAATTCTAGAGTGCATAGAGGCCAATGGTTAAAATAGCTTAGAATTGAGTCTTGTACGTAGGTGGTAGGTGAATGTTTATTGAACCGGAGTGTTGAGATATGGCACTGTAATGTATGTCTGCTTCCTTGTTTGTAGGAAACTCTTCTTCTTTCATCTATAATGCACCTCCACTCTTGTACGTTGTAGCTAGATGAACGTTTATTGCACCAAAGTGTTGAGATATGGCAGTGTAATGTGTGTGTGCTTCCATAAGCTCGAAGTACAAAAAGGTTTCCTACAATCATGGAACGTGAGCAATCGCAATGAGACTCCACAGTGGCCATTGGCAAAAACATCGTAGAAATGAGTGTAGTTTAAAATGAATCCCCACTCTTGACCTTAGGAGCTAGATCAAAGTTTCTTACTCTAGAGTGTTGATTGGCACTGTAATGTGTTTGAGCTTCCATGATTGTAGGAAACCCTTTCTTCTTCTTTCTTCTATAATGCACCTCCACTCTTGTACGTAGTTGCTAGGTGAACGTTTATTGCACCAAAGTGTTGAGATATGGCAGTGTAATGTGTGTGAGCTTCCATAAGGTTGTCGGAAGAAAGAATTTTTCACAATCATGGAACATGTGATATCAATTCTAGAGTGCATAGAGGCCAATGGTTAAAATAGCTTAGAATTGAGTCTTGTACGTAGGTGGTAGGTGAATGTTTATTGAACCAGAGTGTTGAGATATGGCACTGTAATGTATGTCTGCTTCCTTGTTTGTAGGAAACTCTTCTTCTTTCATCTATAATGCACCTCCACTCTTGTACGTTGTAGCTAGATGAACGTTTATTGCACCAAAGTGTTGAGATATGGCAGTGTAATGTGTGTGTGCTTCCATAAGCTCGAAGTACAAAAAGGTTTCCTACAATCATGGAACGTGAGCAATCGCAATGAGACTCCACAGTGGCCATTGGCAAAAACATCATAGAAATGAGTGTAGTTTAAAATGAATCCCCACTCTTGACCTTAGGAGCTAGATCAAAGTTTCTTACTCTAGAGTGTTGATTGGCACTGTAATGTGTTTGAGCTTCCATGATTGTAGGAAACCCTTTCTTCTTCTTTCTTCTATAATGCACCTCCACTCTTGTACGTAGTTGCTAGGTGAACGTTTATTGCACCAAAGTGTTGAGATATGGCAGTGTAATGTGTGTCTGCTTCCATAAGCTCAAAGCACAAAAGGGTTTCCTACAATCATGGAACATGAGCAATCGCAATGAGACTGCATAGTGGCCATTGGCAAAATCATCATAGAATTGAGTGTAATATGGCACTGTAATATGTGTGAGCTTCCATAAGTTTGACGGAAGAAAGAATTTTTCACAATCATGGAATATGTGAAATCTATTTTGGACTGCATAGTGGCCAATGGTCAAAATAGCATAGAAATCAGTGCATTTTATAATGCATCTCTCCTCTTGTACTTAGGTGCTAGATGAACGTTTAATGCACCAGAGTGTTGAGATATGGGACTGTAATGTGTGTGAGCTTCCATAAGTTTGTCGGAAGAAATAATTTTTCACAGTCATGGAACATGTGAAATCTATTTTAGACTGCATAGTAGCCAATGGTCAAAATAGCTTAGAAATTAGTACACTTTATAATGCATCTCCCCTCTTGTACTTAGGTGCTAGATGAACGTTTCTTGCACCAGAGTGTTGAGATATGGCACTGTAATGTGTGTGAGCTTCCATAAGTTTGTCAGAAGAAAGAATTTTTACAATAATGGAACATGTGATATCAATTTTAGACTGCATAGTGGTCAATGGTCAAAATAGCTTAGAAATGAGTGCATTTTATCATGCATCTCCACTCTTGTACGTAGGTGCTAGATGAACGTTTATTGCACCAAAGTGTTGAGATATGGCAGTGTAATGTGTGTCTGCTTCCATAAGCTCGAAGCACAAAAGGATTTCCTACCATCATGGAACATGTGCAATCGCAATGAGACTGCATAGTGGCCATTGGCAAAATCATCATAGAATTGAGTGTAGTTTAAAATGCATCTCCACTCTTGACCTTAGGAGATAGATGAAAGTTTCTTACACCAGAGTGTTGTGATATGGGACTGTAATGTGTGTGTGCCTCCATGATTGTAGGAAACACTTCCTTCTTCTTTCTTCTATAATGCACCTCCACTCTTGTACGTAGGTGCTAGGTGAAAGTTTATTGCACCAGAGTGTTGAGATACGGGACTGTAATGTGTGTGAGCTTCCATAAGTTTGTCAGAAGAAAGAATTTTTCACAATCATGGAACATGTGATATCAATTTTAGACTGCAAAGTAGTCAATGGTCAAAATAGCTTAGAAATGAGTGCATTTTATACTGCATCTGCACTCTTGTACATAGGTGCTAGATGAACGTTTATTGCACCAAAGTGTTGAGATATGGCACTGTAATGTGTTTCTGCTTCCATAAGATCGAAGCACAAAAGGGTTTCCTACAATCATGGAACGTGAGCAATCGCAATGAGATTGGCACTATGGCTATTGGCAAAAACATCATAGAAATGAGTGTAGTTTAAAATGCATCTCCAACTGTTGACCTTAGGAGCTAGGTGAAAGTTTCTTACACCAGAGTGTTGAGATATGGCACTGTAATGTGTGTGAGCTTCCATAAGTTTGTCAGAAGAAAGAATTTTTCACAATCATGGAACATGTGATATCAATTTTAGACTGCATAGTAGTCAATGGTCAAAATAGCTTAGAAATGAGTGCATTTTATACTGCATCTGCACTCTTGTACATAGGTGCTAGATGAACGTTTATTGCACCAAAGTGTTGAGATATGGCACTGTAATGTGTGTGAGCTTCCATAAGTTTGTCAGAAGAAAGAATTTTTCACAATCATGGAACATGTGATATCAATTTTAGACTGCAAAGTAGTCAATGGTCAAAATAGCTTAGAAATGAGTGCATTTTATACTGCATCTGCACTCTTCTACATAGGTGCTAGATGAACGTTTATTGCACCAAAGTGTTGAGATATGGCAATGTAATGTGTGTGTGCTTCCATAAGCTCGAAGCACAAAAGGGTTTCCTACAATCATGGAACGTGAGCAATCTCAATGAGACTCCATAGCGGCCATTGGCAAAAGCATCGTAGAAATGAGTGCAGTTTAAAAGGCATCTCCACTCTTGACCTTCGGAGCTAGATGAAAGTTTCTTGCACCAGGTATGGCACTGTAATGTTTTGTGCTTCCATGGTTGTAGGAAACACTTTCTTCTTCTTTTCCTCTATAATGCACCTCCACTCTTGTACGTAGGTGGTAGGTGAATGTTTACTGTACCAGAGTGTTGAGATATGGCACTGTAATGTGTGTGTACTTCCATGATGGTAGGAAAGCCTTTCTTCTTCTTTCCTCTATAATGCACCTCCACTCTTGTACGTAGGTGGTAGGTGAATGTTTATTGAACCAGAGTGTTGAGATACGGCACTGTAATATGTGTGAGCTTCCATAAGTTTGACGGAAGAAATAATTTTTCACAATCATGGAATATGTGAAATCTATTTTAGACTGCATAGTAGCCAATGGTCAAAATAGCTTAGAAATGAGTGCACTTCATAACGCATCTCCACTCTTGTACGTAGGTGCTAGATGAACGTTTCTTGCACCAGAGTGTTGAGATATGGGACTGTAATGTGTGTGTGCTTCCATGATTCTAGGAAACCCTTTCTTCTTCTTTCTTCTATAATGCACCTCCACTCTTGTACTCGCTAAACCATTATTGCACCAGAGTGTTGAGATATGGCACAGTAATGTGTGTGAGCTTCCATAAGTTTGTCTGAAGAAAGAATTTTTACAATAATGGAACATGTGATATCAATTTTAGACTGCATAATGGTCAATGGTCAAAATAGCTTAGAAATGAGTGCATTTTATAATGCATCTCCACTCTTGTACGTAGGTGCTAGATGAACGTTTATTGCACCAAAGTGTTGAGATATGGCAGTGTAATGTGTGTCTTCTTCCATAAGCTCGAAGCACTACATTCATGGAACGTGAGCAATCGCAATGAGACCCCATAGTGGCCACTGGCAATAACATCATAGAAATGAGTGTAGTTTAAAATGCACCTCCACTCTTGACCTTAGGAGCTAGATGAAAGTTTCTTACACCAAAGTTTTGAGATATGGCAGTGTAATGTGTGGGCACTTCTATGATTGTAGGAAACCCTTTCTTCTTCTTTCTTCTATAATGCACCTCCACTCTTCTACGTAGTTGCTAGATGAACGTTTATTGCACCAAAGTGTTGAGATATGGCAGTGTAATGTTTGTGAGCTTCCATAAGGTTGTCGGAAGAAAGAATTTTTCACAATCATGGAACATGTGATATCAATTCTAGAGTGCATAGAGGCCAATGGTTAAAATAGCTTAGAATTGAGTCTTGTACGTAGGTGGTAGGTGAATGTTTATTGAACCGGAGTGTTGAGATATGGCACTGTAATGTATGTCTGCTTCCTTGTTTGTAGGAAACTCTTCTTCTTTCATCTATAATGCACCTCCACTCTTGTACGTTGTAGCTAGATGAACGTTTATTGCACCAAAGTGTTGAGATATGGCAGTGTAATGTGTGTGTGCTTCCATAAGCTCGAAGTACAAAAAGGTTTCCTACAATCATGGAACGTGAGCAATCGCAATGAGACTCCACAGTGGCCATTGGCAAAAACATCGTAGAAATGAGTGTAGTTTAAAATGAATCCCCACTCTTGACCTTAGGAGCTAGATCAAAGTTTCTTACTCTAGAGTGTTGATTGGCACTGTAATGTGTTTGAGCTTCCATGATTGTAGGAAACCCTTTCTTCTTCTTTCTTCTATAATGCACCTCCACTCTTGTACGTAGTTGCTAGGTGAACGTTTATTGCACCAAAGTGTTGAGATATGGCAGTGTAATGTGTGTGAGCTTCCATAAGGTTGTCGGAAGAAAGAATTTTTCACAATCATGGAACATGTGATATCAATTCTAGAGTGCATAGAGGCCAATGGTTAAAATAGCTTAGAATTGAGTCTTGTACGTAGGTGGTAGGTGAATGTTTATTGAACCAGAGTGTTGAGATATGGCACTGTAATGTATGTCTGCTTCCTTGTTTGTAGGAAACTCTTCTTCTTTCATCTATAATGCACCTCCACTCTTGTACGTTGTAGCTAGATGAACGTTTATTGCACCAAAGTGTTGAGATATGGCAGTGTAATGTGTGTGTGCTTCCATAAGCTCGAAGTACAAAAAGGTTTCCTACAATCATGGAACGTGAGCAATCGCAATGAGACTCCACAGTGGCCATTGGCAAAAACATCATAGAAATGAGTGTAGTTTAAAATGAATCCCCACTCTTGACCTTAGGAGCTAGATCAAAGTTTCTTACTCTAGAGTGTTGATTGGCACTGTAATGTGTTTGAGCTTCCATGATTGTAGGAAACCCTTTCTTCTTCTTTCTTCTATAATGCACCTCCACTCTTGTACGTAGTTGCTAGGTGAACGTTTATTGCACCAAAGTGTTGAGATATGGCAGTGTAATGTGTGTCTGCTTCCATAAGCTCAAAGCACAAAAGGGTTTCCTACAATCATGGAACATGAGCAATCGCAATGAGACTGCATAGTGGCCATTGGCAAAATCATCATAGAATTGAGTGTAATATGGCACTGTAATATGTGTGAGCTTCCATAAGTTTGACGGAAGAAAGAATTTTTCACAATCATGGAATATGTGAAATCTATTTTGGACTGCATAGTGGCCAATGGTCAAAATAGCATAGAAATCAGTGCATTTTATAATGCATCTCTCCTCTTGTACTTAGGTGCTAGATGAACGTTTAATGCACCAGAGTGTTGAGATATGGGACTGTAATGTGTGTGAGCTTCCATAAGTTTGTCGGAAGAAATAATTTTTCACAGTCATGGAACATGTGAAATCTATTTTAGACTGCATAGTAGCCAATGGTCAAAATAGCTTAGAAATTAGTACACTTTATAATGCATCTCCCCTCTTGTACTTAGGTGCTAGATGAACGTTTCTTGCACCAGAGTGTTGAGATATGGCACTGTAATGTGTGTGAGCTTCCATAAGTTTGTCAGAAGAAAGAATTTTTACAATAATGGAACATGTGATATCAATTTTAGACTGCATAGTGGTCAATGGTCAAAATAGCTTAGAAATGAGTGCATTTTATCATGCATCTCCACTCTTGTACGTAGGTGCTAGATGAACGTTTATTGCACCAAAGTGTTGAGATATGGCAGTGTAATGTGTGTCTGCTTCCATAAGCTCGAAGCACAAAAGGATTTCCTACCATCATGGAACATGTGCAATCACAATGAGACTGCATAGTGGCCATTGGCAAAATCATCATAGAATTGAGTGTAGTTTAAAATGCATCTCCACTCTTGACCTTAGGAGATAGATGAAAGTTTCTTACACCAGAGTGTTGAGATATGGGACTGTAATGTATGTGTGCCTCCATGATTGTAGGAAACACTTCCTTCTTCTTTCTTCTATAATGCACCTCCACTCTTGTACGTAGGTGCTAGGTGAAAGTTTATTGCACCAGAGTGTTGAGATACAGGACTGTAATGTGTGTGATCTTCTATAAGTTTGTCGGAAGAAAGAATTTTTTACAATCATGCAACATGTGGTATCAATTTTAGACTGCACAGTGGCCAATGGTCAAAATAGCTTAGAAATGAGTGTATAACGCATCTCCACTCTTGTACGTAGGTGCTAGATGAACGTTTATTGCATCAGAGTTTTAAGATTAGGTACTGTAATGTGTGTGTGCTTCCATGATTGTAGGAAACCCTTTCTTCTTCTTTCTTCCATAATGCATCTCCACTCTTGCACGTAGGTGGTAGATGAACGTTTATTGCACCAGAGTGATGAGATACTGCACCGTCTGTGCTTCCATAAGCTCGAAGGTGCTAGGTGAAAGTTTATTGCACCAGAGTGTTGATATACGGGACTGTAATGTGTATGTGCTTCCATGATTGTAGGAAACACTTCCTTCTTCTTTCTTCTATAATGCACCTCCACTCTTGCACGTAGGTGCTAGGTGAAAGTTTATTGCACCAGAGTGTTGAGATATGGGACTGTAACGTGTGTGTGCTTCCATGATTGTAGGAATCCCTTTCTTCTTTTTTCTTCTATAATGCACCTCCACTGTTCTACGTAGTAGCTAGGTGAAAGTTTATTGCACCAGAGTGTTGAGATATGGGACTGTAAAGTGTGTGTTCTTCCATGATTGTAGGAAACCCTTTCTTCTTTTTTCTTCTATATTGCACCTCCAGTCTTGTAAGTAGGTGCTAGGTGAACATTTTGCACCAGAGCGTTGCGCTATGGCACTGTAATGGGTGTGTGCTTGAATGATTGTAGGAATCCCTTTCTTCTTTTTTCTTCTATAATGCACCTCCACTCTTCTACGTACTTGCTAGTTGAACGTTTATTGCACCAGTGTTGAGATATGGCACTGTAATGTGTGTGTGCTTCCATGATTGTAGGAAACCCTTTCTTCTTCTTTCTTCTATATTGCACCTCCAGTCTTGTACGTAGGTGCTAGGTGAACGTTTATTGCACCAGAGTGTTGAGATACGGGACTGTAATGTGTGTGTGCTTCCATGATTGTAGGAAACACTTCCTTCTTCTTTCTTCTATAATGAACCTCCACTCTTGCACGTAGGTGCTAGGTGAAAGTTTATTGCACCAGAGTGTTGAGATATGGGACTGTAACGTGTGTGTGCTTCCATGATTGTAGGAATCCCTTTCTTCTTTTTTCTTCTATAATGCACCTCCACTCTTCTACGTATTTGCTAGATTAACGTTTATTGCACCAGAGTGTTGAGATATGGCACTGTAATGTGTGTGAGCTTCTATAAGTTTGTCGGAAGAAAGAATTTTTCACAATCATGCAACATGGGATATCAATTTTAGACTGCATAGTGGCCAATGGTCAAAATAGCTTAGAAATGAGTGCATAACGCATCTCCACTCTTGAACGTAGGTGCTAGATGAACGTTTATTGCATCAGAGTTTTAAGATTAGGTACTGTAATGTGTGTGTGCTTCCATGATTGTAGGAAACCCTTTCTTCTTCTTTCTTCCATAATGCATCTCCACTCTTGCACGTAGGTGGTAGATGAACGTTTATTGCACCAGAGTGATGAGATACTGCACCGTCTGTGCTTCCATAAGCTCGAAGCACGAAAGGGTTTCCTATAATAATGGAACATGAGCAATCGCAATGAGACTCCATAGTGGCCATTGGGAAAAACACCATAGAAATTAATGTAGTTTAAAATGCATCTCCACTCTTGACCTAAAGAACTAGATGAACATTTCTTACACCAGAGTGTTGAAATATGGGACAGTAATGTGTGTGTGCTTCCATAAGCTCGAAGCACAAAAGGTTTTCTACAATCATGGAACATGAGTAATCGCTATGAGACTCCATAGTGGCCATTGGGAAAAACACCATAGAAATTAGTGTAGTTTAAAATGCAACTCCACTCTTGACCTAAGGAGCTAGATGAAAGTTTCTTACACCAGAGTGTTGAGATATGGGACTGTAATGTGTGTGTGCTTCCATGATTGTAGGAAACCCTTCCTTCTTCTTTCTTCTATCATGCAAATCCATTCTTGTAAGTAGGTGCTAGGTGAACGTTTTGCACCAGAGGGTTGCGCTATGGCACTGTAACGGGTGTGTGCTTCCATGATTGTAGGAAACCATTCCTTCTTCTGTCTCCTATAATGCACCTCCATTCTTGTACGTAGGTGCTAGGTGAAAGTTTATTGCACCAGAGTGTTGAGATACGGGACTGTAATGTGTATGTGCTTCCATGATTGTAGGAAACACTTCCTTCTTCTTTCTTCTATAATGCACCTCCACTCTTGCACGTAGGTGCTAGGTGAAAGTTTATTGCACCAGAGTGTTGAGATATGGGACTGTAACGTGTCTGTGCTTCCATGATTGTAGGAATCCCTTTCTTCTTTTTTCTTCTATAATGCACCTCCACTCTTCTACGTAGTTGCTAGGTGAAAGTTTATTGCACCAGAGTGTTGAGATATGGGACTGTAAAGTGTGTGTTCTTCCATGATTGTAGGAAACCCTTTCTTCTTTTTTCTTCTATATTGCACCTCCAGTCTTGTACGTAGGTGCTAGGTGAACGTTTCTTGCATCAGAGTGTTGAGATACAGGACTGTAATGTGTGTGAGCTTCTATAAGTTTGTCGGAAGAAAGAATTTTTTACAATCATGGAACCTGATTCTATTGTGGCCATTAATAAAGACATCATGCAAATCAGTGCATATTATAATGCATCTCCACTCTTGACAGTAGGTGCTAGATAAAGATTTATTGCACCAGAGTGTTGAGATATGGTACTGTAATGTGTGTGTGCTTCCATGATTGTAGGAAACCCTTTCTTCTTCGTTCTTCTATAATGCACCTCCACTCTTGTACGTAGATGCTTGATGAACGTTTATTGCACCAGAGTGTTGAGATATGGCACTGTAATGTGTGTGTGCTTCCATGATTGTAGGAAGAAAGAATTTTTCACAATCATGGAACATGTGATATCAATTCTAGAGTGCATAGAGGCCAATGGTCAAAATAGCTTAGAAACGAGAGCATTTTATAATGCATCTCCACTCTTGTACATACGTGCTAGATGAACGTTTATTGCACCAGAGTGTTGAGATATGGCACTGTAATGTGTGTGTGCTTCCATGATGGTAGGAAACCCTTTCTTCTTCTTTCCTCTATAATGCACCTCCACTCTTGTACGTAGGTGCTAGGCGAACGTTTATTGAACCAAAGTGTTGAGATATGGCACTGTAATGTGTGTGAGCTTCCATAAGTTTGACGGAAGAAAGAATTTTTCACAATCATGGAATATGTGAAATCTATTTTAGACTGCATAGTGGCCAATGGTCAAAATAGCTTAGAAATGAGTGCACTTCATAAGGCATCTCCACTCTTGACCTTAAGAGCTAGATGAAAGTTTCTTACTCCAAAGTGTTGAGATATGGCATTGTAATGCATGTGTACTTCCATGATTGTAGGAAACCCTTTCTTCTTCTTTCTTCTATAATGCACCTCCACTCTTGTACGTAGATGCTAGATGAACGTTTATTGCACCAGAGTGTTGAGATATGGCACTGTAATGTGTGTGTGCTTCCATAAGCTCGAAGCACAAAAGGGTTTCCTACAATCATGGAACGTGAGCAATCGCAATGAGACTTCATAGTGGCCATTGGCAAAAACATCGTAGAAATGAGTGTAATTTAAAATGCATCTCCACTCTTGACCTTAGGGGCTAAATGAAAGTTTCTTGCACCAGAGTGTTGAGATATGGGACTGTAATGTGTGTGAGCTTCCATAAGTTTGTTGGAAGAAAGAATTTTTCACAATTATGGAAAATGTGAAATCTATTTTAGACTGCATAGAGGCCAATAGTCAAAATAGCTTAGAAATGAGTGCACTTCATAAGGCATCTGCGCTCTTGACTTTAGGAGCTAGATGAAAGTTTCTTGCACCAGAGTGTTGAGATATGGCAGTGTAATGTGTGTGAGCTTCCATAAGTTTGTCGGAAGAACAATTTTTCACAATCATGGAAAATGTGAAATCTATTTTAGACTGCTTAGTGGCCAATGGTCAAAATAGCTAAGAAATGAGTGCACTTCATAAGGCATCTCCCTTATTGACTTTAGGAGCTAGATGAAAGTTTCTTGCACCAGAGTGTTGACATATAGGACTGTAATGTGTGTGAGCTTCCATAAGTTTGTCGGAAGAAAGAATTTTTCACAATCATGGAACATGTGAAATCTATTTTAGACTGCATAGTAGCCAATGGTCAAAATAGCTTAGAAATCAGTGTACTTTATAATGCATCTCCCCTCCTGTACGTAGTTGCTAGATGAACGTTTCTTGCACCAGAGTGTTGAGATATGGGACTGCAATGTGTGTGTGCTTCCACGATTCTAGGAAACCCTTTCTTCTTCTTTCTTCTATAGTGCACCTCCACTCTTGTAAATGTGCTAGGTGAACATTTATTGCACCACTGTGTTGAGATATGGCACTGTAATGTGTGTGAGCTTCCATAAGCTCGAAGCACAAAAGGGTTTCCTACAATCATGGAACATGAGCAATCTCAATGAGACTCCATACTGGCCATTGCCAAAAACATCATAGAATTGCATGTAGTTTAAAATGCATCTCCACTCTTGACCTTAGGAGCTAGATGAAAGTTTCTTGCACCAGAGTATTGAGATATTTGACGGTAATGTGTGTGAGCTTCCATAAGTTTGTCGGAAGAAAGAATTTTTCACAATCATGGAACATGTGAAATCTATTTTAGACTGCATAGTAGCCAATGGTCAAAATAGCTTAGAAATCAGTGCACTTTATAATGCATCTCCCCTCTTGTACGTAGGTGCTAGATGAACGTTTCTTGCACCAGAGTGTTGAGGTATAGGACTGTAATGTGTGTGTGCTTCCACGATTCTAGGAAACCCTTTCTTCTTCTTTCTTCTATAATGCACCTCCACTCTTGAACGTATGTGCTAGGCGAACGTTTATTTTACCAAAGTGTTGAGATATGGCACTGTAATGTGTGTGAGCTTCCATAAGTTTGACGGAAGAAAGAATTTTTCACAATCATGGAAAATGTGAAATCTATTTTAGACTGCATAGTGGCCAATGGTCAAAATAGCTTAGAAATTAGTGCACTTCATAAGGCATCTGCGCTCTTGACCTTAGGAGCTAAATGAAAGTTTCTTGCACCAGAGTGTTGAGATATGGGACTGTAATGTGTGTGAGCTTCCATAAGTTTGTCTGAAGAAAGAGTTTTTCACAATCATGGAAAATGTGAAATCTATTTTAGACTGCATAGTGGCCAATGGTCAAAATAGCTTAGAAATGAGTGCACTTCATAAGGCATCTGCGCTCTTGACGTTAGGAGCCAGATGAAAGTTTCTTGCACCAGAGTGTTGAGATATGGCAGTGTAATGTGTGTGAGCTTCCATAAGGTTGTCGGAAGAAAGAATTTTTAACAATCATGGAACATGTGATATCAATTCTAGAGTGCATAGAGGCCAATGGTCAAAATAGCTTAGAATTGAGACTTGTACGTAGGTGGTAGGTGAATGTTTATTGAACCGGAGTGTTGAGATATGGCACTGTAATGTGTGTGAGCTTCCATAAGCTCGAAGCACAAAAGGGTTTCCTACAATCATGGAACATCAGCAATCTCATTGAGACTCCATAGCGGCCATTGCCAAAAACATCATAGAATTGCATGTAGTTTAAAATGCATCTCCACTCTTGACCTTAGGAGCTAGATGAAAGTTTCTTGCACCAGAGTGTTGAGATATTTGACGGTAATGTGTGTGAGCTTCCATAAGTTTGTCGGAAGAAAGAATTTTTCACAATCATGGAACATGTGAAATCTATTTTAGACTGCATAGTAGCCAATGGTCAAAATAGCTTAGAAATCAGTGCACTTTATAATGCATCTCCCCTCTTGTACGTAGCTGCTAGATGAACGTTTCTTGCACCAGAGTGTTGAGGTATAGGACTGTAATGTGTGTGTGCTTCCACGATTCTAGGAAACCCTTTCTTCTTCTTTCTTCTATAATGCACCTCCACTCTTGTAGGTAGGTGCTAGGCGAACGTTTATTGAACCAAAGTGTTGAGATATGGCACTGTAATGTGTGTGAGCTTCCATAAGTTTGACGGAAGAAAGAATTTTTCACAATCATGGAATATGTGAAATCTATTTTAGACTGCACAGTGGCCAATGGTCAAAATAGCTTAGAAATGAGTGCACTTCATAAGGCATCTCCACTCTTGACCTTAAGAGCTAGATGAAAGTTTCTTACTCCAAAGTGTTGAGATATGGCATTGTAATGCATGTGTACTTCCATGATTGTAGGAAACCCTTTCTTCTTCTTTCTTCTATAATGCACCTCCACTCTTGTACGTAGATGCTAGATGAACGTTTATTGCACCAGAGTGTTGAGATATGGCACTGTAATGTGTGTGTGCTTCCATAAGCTCGAAGCACAAAAGGGTTTCCTACAATCATGGAACGTGAGCAATCGCAATGAGACTCCATAGTGGCCATTGGCAAAAACATCGTAGAAATGAGTGTAATTTAAAATGCATCTCCACTCTTGACCTTAGGGGCTAAATGAAAGTTTCTTGCACCAGAGTGTTGAGATATGGGACTGTAATGTGTGTGAGCTTCCATAAGTTTGTTGGAAGAAAGAATTTTTCACAATTATGGAACATGTGAAATCTATTTTAGACTGCATAGAGGCCAATAGTCAAAATAGCTTAGAAATGAGTGCACTTCATAAGGCATCTGCGCTCTTGACTTTAGGAGCTAGATGAAAGTTTCTTGCACCAGATTGTTGAGATATGGCAGTGTAATGTGTGTGAGCTTCCATAAGTTTGTCGGAAGAAAGAATTTTTCACTATCATGGAACATGTGAAATCTATTTTAGACTGCATAGTAGCCAATGGTCAAAATAGCTTAGAAATCAGTGTACTTTATAATGCATCTCCCCTCCTGTACGTAGTTGCTAGATGAACGTTTCTTGCACCAGAGTGTTGAGATATGGGACTGCAATGTGTGTGTGCTTCCACGATTCTAGGAAACCCTTTCTTCTTCTTTCTTCTATAGTGCACCTCCACTCTTGTACGTAGGTGCTAGGTGAACATTTATTGCACCACTGTGTTGAGATATGGCACTGTAATGTGTGTGAGCTTCCATAAGCTCGAAGCACAAAAGGGTTTCCTACAATCATGGAACATCAGCAATCTCACTGAGACTCCATACTGGCCATTGCCAAAAACATCATAGAATTGCATGTAGTTTAAAATGCATCTCCACTCTTGACCTTAGGAGCTAGATGAAAGTTTCTTGCACCAGAGTATTGAGATATTTGACGGTAATGTGTGTGAGCTTCCATGATTGTAGGAATCCCTTTCTTCTTTTTTCTTCTATAATGCACCTCCACTGTTCTACGTAGTAGCTAGGTGAAAGTTTATTGCACCAGAGTGTTGAGATATGGGACTGTAAAGTGTGTGTTCTTCCATGATTGTAGGAAACCCTTTCTTCTTTTTTCTTCTATATTGCACCTCCAGTCTTGTAAGTAGGTGCTAGGTGAACATTTTGCACCAGAGCGTTGCGCTATGGCACTGTAATGGGTGTGTGCTTGAATGATTGTAGGAATCCCTTTCTTCTTTTTTCTTCTATAATGCACCTCCACTCTTCTACGTACTTGCTAGTTGAACGTTTATTGCACCAGTGTTGAGATATGGCACTGTAATGTGTGTGTGCTTCCATGATTGTAGGAAACCCTTTCTTCTTCTTTCTTCTATATTGCACCTCCAGTCTTGTACGTAGGTGCTAGGTGAACGTTTATTGCACCAGAGTGTTGAGATACGGGACTGTAATGTGTGTGTGCTTCCATGATTGTAGGAAACACTTCCTTCTTCTTTCTTCTATAATGAACCTCCACTCTTGCACGTAGGTGCTAGGTGAAAGTTTATTGCACCAGAGTGTTGAGATATGGGACTGTAACGTGTGTGTGCTTCCATGATTGTAGGAATCCCTTTCTTCTTTTTTCTTCTATAATGCACCTCCACTCTTCTACGTATTTGCTAGATTAACGTTTATTGCACCAGAGTGTTGAGATATGGCACTGTAATGTGTGTGAGCTTCTATAAGTTTGTCGGAAGAAAGAATTTTTCACAATCATGCAACATGGGATATCAATTTTAGACTGCATAGTGGCCAATGGTCAAAATAGCTTAGAAATGAGTGCATAACGCATCTCCACTCTTGAACGTAGGTGCTAGATGAACGTTTATTGCATCAGAGTTTTAAGATTAGGTACTGTAATGTGTGTGTCCTTCCATGATTGTAGGAAACCCTTTCTTCTTCTTTCTTCCATAATGCATCTCCACTCTTGCACGTAGGTGGTAGATGAACGTTTATTGCACCAGAGTGATGAGATACTGCACCGTCTGTGCTTCCATAAGCTCGAAGCACGAAAGGGTTTCCTATAATAATGGAACATGAGCAATCGCAATGAGACTCCATAGTGGCCATTGGGAAAAACACCATAGAAATTAATGTAGTTTAAAATGCATCTCCACTCTTGACCTAAAGAACTAGATGAACATTTCTTACACCAGAGTGTTGAAATATGGGACAGTAATGTGTGTGTGCTTCCATAAGCTCGAAGCACAAAAGGTTTTCTACAATCATGGAACATGAGTAATCGCTATGAGACTCCATAGTGGCCATTGGGAAAAACACCATAGAAATTAGTGTAGTTTAAAATGCAACTCCACTCTTGACCTAAGGAGCTAGATGAAAGTTTCTTACACCAGAGTGTTGAGATATGGGACTGTAATGTGTGTGTGCTTCCATGATTGTAGGAAACCCTTCCTTCTTCTTTCTTCTATCATGCAAATCCATTCTTGTAAGTAGGTGCTAGGTGAACGTTTTGCACCAGAGGGTTGCGCTATGGCACTGTAACGGGTGTGTGCTTCCATGATTGTAGGAAACCATTCCTTCTTCTGTCTCCTATAATGCACCTCCATTCTTGTACGTAGGTGCTAGGTGAAAGTTTATTGCACCAGAGTGTTGAGATACGGGACTGTAATGTGTATGTGCTTCCATGATTGTAGGAAACACTTCCTTCTTCTTTCTTCTATAATGCACCTCCACTCTTGCACGTAGGTGCTAGGTGAAAGTTTATTGCACCAGAGTGTTGAGATATGGGACTGTAACGTGTCTGTGCTTCCATGATTGTAGGAATCCCTTTCTTCTTTTTTCTTCTATAATGCACCTCCACTCTTCTACGTAGTTGCTAGGTGAAAGTTTATTGCACCAGAGTGTTGAGATATGGGACTGTAAAGTGTGTGTTCTTCCATGATTGTAGGAAACCCTTTCTTCTTTTTTCTTCTATATTGCACCTCCAGTCTTGTACGTAGGTGCTAGGTGAACGTTTCTTGCATCAGAGTGTTGAGATACAGGACTGTAATGTGTGTGAGCTTCTATAAGTTTGTCGGAAGAAAGAATTTTTTACAATCATGGAACCTGATTCTATTGTGGCCATTAATAAAGACATCATGCAAATCAGTGCATATTATAATGCATCTCCACTCTTGACAGTAGGTGCTAGATAAAGATTTATTGCACCAGAGTGTTGAGATATGGTACTGTAATGTGTGTGTGCTTCCATGATTGTAGGAAACCCTTTCTTCTTCGTTCTTCTATAATGCACCTCCACTCTTGTACGTAGATGCTTGATGAACGTTTATTGCACCAGAGTGTTGAGATATGGCACTGTAATGTGTGTGTGCTTCCATGATTGTAGGAAGAAAGAATTTTTCACAATCATGGAACATGTGATATCAATTCTAGAGTGCATAGAGGCCAATGGTCAAAATAGCTTAGAAATGAGAGCATTTTATAATGCATCTCCACTCTTGTACATACGTGCTAGATGAACGTTTATTGCACCAGAGTGTTGAGATATGGCACTGTAATGTGTGTGTGCTTCCATGATGGTAGGAAACCCTTTCTTCTTCTTTCCTCTATAATGCACCTCCACTCTTGTACGTAGGTGCTAGGCGAACGTTTATTGAACCAAAGTGTTGAGATATGGCACTGTAATGTGTGTGAGCTTCCATAAGTTTGACGGAAGAAAGAATTTTTCACAATCATGGAATATGTGAAATCTATTTTAGACTGCATAGTGGCCAATGGTCAAAATAGCTTAGAAATGAGTGCACTTCATAAGGCATCTCCACTCTTGACCTTAAGAGCTAGATGAAAGTTTCTTACTCCAAAGTGTTGAGATATGGCATTGTAATGCATGTGTACTTCCATGATTGTAGGAAACCCTTTCTTCTTCTTTCTTCTATAATGCACCTCCACTCTTGTACGTAGATGCTAGATGAACGTTTATTGCACCAGAGTGTTGAGATATGGCACTGTAATGTGTGTGTGCTTCCATAAGCTCGAAGCACAAAAGGGTTTCCTACAATCATGGAACGTGAGCAATCGCAATGAGACTTCATAGTGGCCATTGGCAAAAACATCGTAGAAATGAGTGTAATTTAAAATGCATCTCCACTCTTGACCTTAGGGGCTAAATGAAAGTTTCTTGCACCAGAGTGTTGAGATATGGGACTGTAATGTGTGTGAGCTTCCATAAGTTTGTTGGAAGAAAGAATTTTTCACAATTATGGAAAATGTGAAATCTATTTTAGACTGCATAGAGGCCAATAGTCAAAATAGCTTAGAAATGAGTGCACTTCATAAGGCATCTGCGCTCTTGACTTTAGGAGCTAGATGAAAGTTTCTTGCACCAGAGTGTTGAGATATGGCAGTGTAATGTGTGTGAGCTTCCATAAGTTTGTCGGAAGAACAATTTTTCACAATCATGGAAAATGTGAAATCTATTTTAGACTGCTTAGTGGCCAATGGTCAAAATAGCTAAGAAATGAGTGCACTTCATAAGGCATCTCCCTTATTGACTTTAGGAGCTAGATGAAAGTTTCTTGCACCAGAGTGTTGACATATAGGACTGTAATGTGTGTGAGCTTCCATAAGTTTGTCGGAAGAAAGAATTTTTCACAATCATGGAACATGTGAAATCTATTTTAGACTGCATAGTAGCCAATGGTCAAAATAGCTTAGAAATCAGTGTACTTTATAATGCATCTCCCCTCCTGTACGTAGTTGCTAGATGAACGTTTCTTGCACCAGAGTGTTGAGATATGGGACTGCAATGTGTGTGTGCTTCCACGATTCTAGGAAACCCTTTCTTCTTCTTTCTTCTATAGTGCACCTCCACTCTTGTAAATGTGCTAGGTGAACATTTATTGCACCACTGTGTTGAGATATGGCACTGTAATGTGTGTGAGCTTCCATAAGCTCGAAGCACAAAAGGGTTTCCTACAATCATGGAACATGAGCAATCTCAATGAGACTCCATACTGGCCATTGCCAAAAACATCATAGAATTGCATGTAGTTTAAAATGCATCTCCACTCTTGACCTTAGGAGCTAGATGAAAGTTTCTTGCACCAGAGTATTGAGATATTTGACGGTAATGTGTGTGAGCTTCCATAAGTTTGTCGGAAGAAAGAATTTTTCACAATCATGGAACATGTGAAATCTATTTTAGACTGCATAGTAGCCAATGGTCAAAATAGCTTAGAAATCAGTGCACTTTATAATGCATCTCCCCTCTTGTACGTAGGTGCTAGATGAACGTTTCTTGCACCAGAGTGTTGAGGTATAGGACTGTAATGTGTGTGTGCTTCCACGATTCTAGGAAACCCTTTCTTCTTCTTTCTTCTATAATGCACCTCCACTCTTGAACGTATGTGCTAGGCGAACGTTTATTTTACCAAAGTGTTGAGATATGGCACTGTAATGTGTGTGAGCTTCCATAAGTTTGACGGAAGAAAGAATTTTTCACAATCATGGAAAATGTGAAATCTATTTTAGACTGCATAGTGGCCAATGGTCAAAATAGCTTAGAAATTAGTGCACTTCATAAGGCATCTGCGCTCTTGACCTTAGGAGCTAAATGAAAGTTTCTTGCACCAGAGTGTTGAGATATGGGACTGTAATGTGTGTGAGCTTCCATAAGTTTGTCTGAAGAAAGAGTTTTTCACAATCATGGAAAATGTGAAATCTATTTTAGACTGCATAGTGGCCAATGGTCAAAATAGCTTAGAAATGAGTGCACTTCATAAGGCATCTGCGCTCTTGACGTTAGGAGCCAGATGAAAGTTTCTTGCACCAGAGTGTTGAGATATGGCAGTGTAATGTGTGTGAGCTTCCATAAGGTTGTCGGAAGAAAGAATTTTTAACAATCATGGAACATGTGATATCAATTCTAGAGTGCATAGAGGCCAATGGTCAAAATAGCTTAGAATTGAGACTTGTACGTAGGTGGTAGGTGAATGTTTATTGAACCGGAGTGTTGAGATATGGCACTGTAATGTGTGTGAGCTTCCATAAGCTCGAAGCACAAAAGGGTTTCCTACAATCATGGAACATCAGCAATCTCATTGAGACTCCATAGCGGCCATTGCCAAAAACATCATAGAATTGCATGTAGTTTAAAATGCATCTCCACTCTTGACCTTAGGAGCTAGATGAAAGTTTCTTGCACCAGAGTGTTGAGATATTTGACGGTAATGTGTGTGAGCTTCCATAAGTTTGTCGGAAGAAAGAATTTTTCACAATCATGGAACATGTGAAATCTATTTTAGACTGCATAGTAGCCAATGGTCAAAATAGCTTAGAAATCAGTGCACTTTATAATGCATCTCCCCTCTTGTACGTAGCTGCTAGATGAACGTTTCTTGCACCAGAGTGTTGAGGTATAGGACTGTAATGTGTGTGTGCTTCCACGATTCTAGGAAACCCTTTCTTCTTCTTTCTTCTATAATGCACCTCCACTCTTGTAGGTAGGTGCTAGGCGAACGTTTATTGAACCAAAGTGTTGAGATATGGCACTGTAATGTGTGTGAGCTTCCATAAGTTTGACGGAAGAAAGAATTTTTCACAATCATGGAATATGTGAAATCTATTTTAGACTGCACAGTGGCCAATGGTCAAAATAGCTTAGAAATGAGTGCACTTCATAAGGCATCTCCACTCTTGACCTTAAGAGCTAGATGAAAGTTTCTTACTCCAAAGTGTTGAGATATGGCATTGTAATGCATGTGTACTTCCATGATTGTAGGAAACCCTTTCTTCTTCTTTCTTCTATAATGCACCTCCACTCTTGTACGTAGATGCTAGATGAACGTTTATTGCACCAGAGTGTTGAGATATGGCACTGTAATGTGTGTGTGCTTCCATAAGCTCGAAGCACAAAAGGGTTTCCTACAATCATGGAACGTGAGCAATCGCAATGAGACTCCATAGTGGCCATTGGCAAAAACATCGTAGAAATGAGTGTAATTTAAAATGCATCTCCACTCTTGACCTTAGGGGCTAAATGAAAGTTTCTTGCACCAGAGTGTTGAGATATGGGACTGTAATGTGTGTGAGCTTCCATAAGTTTGTTGGAAGAAAGAATTTTTCACAATTATGGAACATGTGAAATCTATTTTAGACTGCATAGAGGCCAATAGTCAAAATAGCTTAGAAATGAGTGCACTTCATAAGGCATCTGCGCTCTTGACTTTAGGAGCTAGATGAAAGTTTCTTGCACCAGATTGTTGAGATATGGCAGTGTAATGTGTGTGAGCTTCCATAAGTTTGTCGGAAGAAAGAATTTTTCACTATCATGGAACATGTGAAATCTATTTTAGACTGCATAGTAGCCAATGGTCAAAATAGCTTAGAAATCAGTGTACTTTATAATGCATCTCCCCTCCTGTACGTAGTTGCTAGATGAACGTTTCTTGCACCAGAGTGTTGAGATATGGGACTGCAATGTGTGTGTGCTTCCACGATTCTAGGAAACCCTTTCTTCTTCTTTCTTCTATAGTGCACCTCCACTCTTGTACGTAGGTGCTAGGTGAACATTTATTGCACCACTGTGTTGAGATATGGCACTGTAATGTGTGTGAGCTTCCATAAGCTCGAAGCACAAAAGGGTTTCCTACAATCATGGAACATCAGCAATCTCACTGAGACTCCATACTGGCCATTGCCAAAAACATCATAGAATTGCATGTAGTTTAAAATGCATCTCCACTCTTGACCTTAGGAGCTAGATGAAAGTTTCTTGCACCAGAGTATTGAGATATTTGACGGTAATGTGTGTGAGCTTCCATAAGTTTGTCGGAAGAAAGAATTTTTCACAATCATGGAACATGTGAAATCTATTTTAGACTGCATAGTAGCCAATGGTCAAAATAGCTTAGAAATCAGTGCACTTTATAATGCATCTCCCCTCTTGTACGTAGGTGCTAGATGAACGTTTCTTGCACCAGAGTGTTGAGGTATAGGACTGTAATGTGTGTGTGCTTCCACGATTCTAGGAAAACCTTTCTTCTTCTTTCTTCTATAATGCACCTCCACTCTTGATCGTAGGTGCTAGGCGAACGTTTATTTTACCAAAGTGTTGAGATATGGCACTGTAATGTGTGTGAGCTTCCATAAGTTTGACGGAAGAAAGAATTTTTCACAATCATGGAAAATGTGAAATCTATTTTAGACTGCATAGTGGCCAATGGTCAAAATAGCTTAGAAATGAGTGCACTTCATAAGGCATCTGCGCTCTTGACCTTAGGAGCTAAATGAAAGTTTCTTGCACCAGAGTGTTGAGATATGGGACTGTAATGTGTGTGAGCTTCCATAAGTTTGTCTGAAGAAAGAATTTTTCACAATCATGGAAAATGTGAAATCTATTTTAGACTGCATAGTGGCCAATGGTCAAAATAGCTTAGAAATGAGTGCACTTCATAAGGCATCTGCGCTCTTGACCTTAGGAGCTAGATGAAAGTTTCTTGCACCAGAGTGTTGAGATATGGCAGTGTAATGTGTGTGAGCTTCCATAAGGTTGTCGGAAGAAAGAATTTTTAACAATCATGGAACATGTGATATCAATTCTAGAGTGCATAGAGGCCAATGGTCAAAATAGCTTAGAATTGAGACTTGTACGTAGGTGGTAGGTGAATGTTTATTGAACCGGAGTGTTGAGATATGGCACTGTAATGTGTGTGAGCTTCCATAAGCTCGAAGCACAAAAGGGTTTCCTACAATCATGGAACATCAGCAATCTCATTGAGACTCCATAGCGGCCATTGCCAAAAACATCATAGAATTGCATGTAGTTTAAAATGCATCTCCACTCTTGACCTTAGGAGCTAGATGAAAGTTTCTTGCACCAGAGTGTTGAGATATTTGACGGTAATGTGTGTGAGCTTCCATAAGTTTGTCGGAAGAAAGAATTTTTCACAATCATGGAACATGTGAAATCTATTTTAGACTGCATAGTAGCCAATGGTCAAAATAGCTTAGAAATCAGTGCACTTTATAATGCATCTCCCCTCTTGTACGTAGCTGCTAGATGAACGTTTCTTGCACCAGAGTGTTGAGATATAGGACTGTAATGTGTTTGTGCTTCCACGATTCTAGGAAACCCTTTCTTCTTCTTTCTTCTATAATGCACCTCCACTCTTGTAGGTAGGTGCTAGGCGAACGTTTTATTGAACCAAAGTGTTGAGATATGGCACTGTAATGTGTGTGAGCTTCCATAAGTTTGACGGAAGAAAGAATTTTTCACAATCATGGAATATGTGAAATCTATTTTAGACTGCATAGTGGCCAATGGTCAAAATAGCTTAGAAATGAGTGCACTTCATAAGGCATCTCCACTCTTGACCTTAAGAGCTAGATGAAAGTTTCTTACTCCAAAGTGTTGAGATATGGCATTGTAATGCATGTGTACTTCCATGATTGTAGGAAACCCTTTCTTCTTCTTTCTTCTATAATGCACCTCCACTCTTGTACGTAGATGCTAGATGAACGTTTATTGCACCAGAGTGTTGAGATATGGCACTGTAATGTGTGTGTGCTTCCATAAGCTCGAAGCACAAAAGGGTTTCCTACAATCATGGAACGAGAGGAATCGCAATGAGACTCCATAGTGGCCATTGGCAAAAACATCGTAGAAATGAGTGTAGTTTAAAATGCATCTCCACTCTTGACCTTAGGGGCTAAATGAAAGTTTCTTGCACCAGAGTGTTGAGATATGGGACTGTAATGTGTGTGAGCTTCCATAAGTTTGTCGGGAGAAATAATTTTTCACAATTATGGAACATGTGAAATCTATTTTAGACTGCTTAGTGGCCAATGGTCAAAATAGCTAAGAAATGAGTGCACTTCATAAGGCATCTGCGCTCTTGACTTTAGGAGCTAGATGAAAGTTTCTTGCACCAGAGTGTTGAGATATGGCACTGTAATGTGTGTGAGCTTCCATAAGTTTGTCGGAAGAAAGAATTTTTCACAATCATGGAAAATGTGAAATCTATTTTAGACTGCATAGTGGCCAATGGTCAAAATAGCTAAGAAATGAGTGCACTTCATAAGGCATCTGCGCTATTGACTTTAGGAGCTAGATGAAAGTTTCTTGCACCAGAGTGTTGAGATATGGCACTGTAATGTGTGTGAGCTTCCATAAGTTTGTCGGAAGAAAGAATTTTTCACAATCATGGAAAATGTGAAATCTATTTTAGACTGCATAGTGGCCAATGGTCAAAATAGCTAAGAAATGAGTGCACTTCATAAGACATCTCCAGTCTTAACCTTAGGAGCTAAATGAAAGTTTCTTGCACCAGAGTGTTGAGATATGGCAGTGTAATGTGTGTGAGCTTCCATAAGTTTGTCTGAAGAAAGAATTTTTCACAATCATGGAAAATGTGAAATCTATTTTAGACTGCATAGTGGCCAATAGTCAAAATAGCTTAGAAATGAGTGCACTTCATAAGGCATCTGCGCTCTTGACTTTAGGAGCTAAATGAAAGTTTCTTGCACCAGAGTGTTGAGATATGGCAGTGTAATGTGTGTGAGCTTCCATAAGTTTGTCGGAAGAAATAATTTTTCACAATCATGGAAAATGTGAAATCTATTTTAGACTGCATAGTGGCCAATGGTCAAAATAGCTTAGAAATGAGTGCACTTCATAAGACATCTGCGCTCTTGACTTTAGGAGCTAAATGAAAGTTTCTTGCACCAGAGTGTTGAGATATGGCACTGTAATGTGTGTGAGCTTCCATAAGTTTGTCGGAAGAAAGAATTTTTCACAGTCATGGAAAATGTGAAATCTATTTTAGACTGCATAGTGGCCAATGGTCAAAATAGCTAAGAAATGAGTGCACTACATAAGACATCTCCAGTCTTAACCTTAGGAGCTAAATGAAAGTTTCTTGCACCAGAGTGTTGAGATATGGCAGTGTAATGTGTGTGAGCTTCCATAAGTTTGTCGGAAGAAAGAATTTTTCACAATCATGGAACATGTGAAATCTATTTTAGACTGCATAGTAGCCAATGGTCAAAATAGCTTAGAAATCAGTGCACTTTATAATGCATCTCCCCTCTTGTACGTAGCTGCTAGATGAACGTTTCTTGCACCAGAGTGTTGAGGTATAGGACTGTAATGTGTGTGTGCTTCCAAGATTCTAGGAAACCCTTTCTTCTTCTTTCTTCTATAATGCACCTCCACTCTTGTACGTAGGTGCTAGGCGAACGTTTATTGAACCAAAGTGTTGAGATATGGCACTGTAATGTGTGTGAGCTTCCATAAGTTTGACGGAAGAAAGAATTTTTCACAATCATGGAATATGTGAAATCTATTTTAGACTGCATAGTGGCCAATGGTCAAAAAAGCTTAGAAATGAGTGCACTTCATAAGGCATCTCCACTCTTGACCTTAAGAGCTAGATGAAAGTTTCTTACTCCAAAGTGTTGAGATATGGCATTGTAATGCATGTGTACTTCCATGATTGTAGGAAACCCTTTCTTCTTCTTTCTTCTATAATACACCTCCACTCTTCTACGTAGTTGCTAGGCGAACGTTTATTGCACCAAAGTGTTGAGATATGGCAGTGTAATGTGTGCTTCCATAAGCTCGAAGCACAAAAGGGTTTCCTACAATCATGGAACATGAGCAATCGCAATGAGACTCCATAGTGGCCATTAGCAAAAACATCATAGAATTGAGTGTAGTTTTAAATGCATCTCCACTCTTGACCTTAGGAGCTAGATGAAAGTTTCTTGCACCAGAGTTCTGAAATATGGCACTGTAATGTTTTGTAATTGTGCTTCCATGATTGTAGGAAACCCTTTCTTCTTCGTTCTTCTATAATGCACCTCCACTCTTGTACGTAGATGCTAGATGAACGTTTATTGCACCAGAGTGTTGAGATATGGCACTGTAATGTGTGTGTGCTTCCATAAGCTCGAAGCACAAAAGGGTTTCCTACAATCATGGAACGTGAGCAATCGCAATGAGACTCCATAGTGGCCATTGGCAAAAACATCGTAGAAATGAGTGTAGTTTAAAATGCATCTCCACTCTTGACCTTAGGGGCTAAATGAAAGTTTCTTGCACCAGAGTGTTGAGATATGGGACTGTAATGTGTGTGAGCTTCCATAAGTTTGTTGGAAGAAAGAATTTTTCACAATTATGGAACATGTGAAATCTATTTTAGACTGCATAGAGGCCAATAGTCAAAATAGCTTAGAAATGAGTGCACTTCATAAGGCATCTGCGCTCTTGACCTTAGGAGCTAGATGAAAGTTTCTTGCACCAGAGTGTTGAGATATGGCAGTGTAATGTGTGTGAGCTTCCATAAGGTTGTCGGAAGAAAGAATTTTTCACAATCGTGGAACATGTGATATCAATTCTAGAGTGCATAGAGGCCAGTGGTCAAAATAGCTTAGAATTGAGTCTTGTACGTAGGTGGTAGGTGAATGTTTATTGAACCGGAGTGTTGAGATATGGCACTGTAATGTATGTCTGCTTCCTTGTTTGTAGGAAACTCTTCTTCTTTCGTCTATAATGCACCTCCACTCTTGTACGTTGTAGCTAGATGAACGTTTATTGCACCAAAGTGTTGAGATATGGCAGTGTAATGTGTGTGAGCTTCCATAAGGTTGTCGGAAGAAAGAATTTTTAACAATCATGGAACATGTGATATCAATTCTAGAGTGCATAGAGGCCAATGGTCAAAATAGCTTAGAATTGAGACTTGTACGTAGGTGGTAGGTGAATGTTTATTGAACCGGAGTGTTGAGATATGGCACTGTAATGTGTGTGAGCTTCCATAAGCTCGAAGCACAAAAGGGTTTCCTACAATCATGGAACATCAGCAATCTCATTGAGACTCCATAGCGGCCATTGCCAAAAACATCATAGAATTGCATGTAGTTTAAAATGCATCTCCACTCTTGACCTTAGGAGCTAGATGAAAGTTTCTTGCATCAGAGTGTTGAGATATTTGACGGTAATGTGTGTGAGCTTCCATAAGTTTGTCGGAAGAAAGAATTTTTCACAATCATGGAACATGTGAAATCTATTTTAGACTGCATAGTAGCCAATGGTCAAAATAGCTTAGAAATCAGTGCACTTTATAATGCATCTCCCCTCTTGTACGTAGCTGCTAGATGAACGTTTCTTGCACCAGAGTGTTGAGATATAGGACTGTAATGTGTTTCTGCTTCCACGATTCTAGGAAACCCTTTCTTCTTCTTTCTTCTATAATGCACCTCCACTCTTGTACGTAGGTGCTAGGCGAACGTTTATTGAACCAAAGTGTTGAGATATGGCACTGTAATGTGTGTGAGCTTCCATAAGTTTGACGGAAGAAAGAATTTTTCACAATCATGGAATATGTGAAATCTATTTTAGACTGCATAGTGGCCAATGGTCAAAAAAGCTTAGAAATGAGTGCACTTCATAAGGCATCTCCACTCTTGACCTTAAGAGCTAGATGAAAGTTTCTTACACAAAGTGTTGAGATATGGCATTGTAATGCATGTGTACTTCCATGATAGTAGGAAACCCTTTCTTCTTCTTTCTTCTATAATGCACCTCCACTCTTGTACGTAGATGCTAGATGAACGTTTATTGCACCAGAGTGTTGAGATATGGCACTGTAATGTGTGTTCTTCCATAAGCTCGAAGCACAAAAGGGTTTCCTACAATCATGGAACGTGATCAATCGCAATGAGACTCCATAGTGGCGATTGGCAAAAACATCGTAGAAATGAGTGTAGTTTAAAATGCATCTCCACTCTTGACCTTAGGGGTTAAATGAAAGTTTCTTGCACCAGAGTGTTGAGATATGGGACTGTAATGTGTGTGAGCTTCCATAAGTTTGTTGGGAGAAATAATTTTTCACAATTATGGAACATGTGAAATCTATTTTAGACTGCATAGAGGCCAATAGTCAAAATAGCTTAGAAATGAGTGCACTTCATAAGGCATCTGCGCTCTTGACTTTAGGAGCTAGATGAAAGTTTCTTGCACCAGAGTGTTGAGATATGGCAGTATAATGTGTGTGAGCTTCCATAAGTTTGTCGGAAGAAAGAATTTTTCACAATCATGGAAAATGTGAAATCTATTTTAGACTGCTTAGTGGCCAATGGTCAAAATAGCTAAGAAATGAGTGCACTTCATAAGGCATCTGCGCTATTGACTTTAGGAGCTAGATGAAAGTTTCTTGCACCAGAGCGTTGAGATATGGCACTGTAATGTGTGTGAGCTTCCATAAGTTTGTCGGAAGAAAGAATTTTTCACAATCATGGAAAATGTGAAATCTATTTTAGACTGCATAGTGGCCAATGGTCAAAATAGCTAAGAAATGAGTGCACTTCATAAGACATCTCCAGTCTTAACCTTAGGAGCTAAATGAAAGTTTCTTGCACCAGAGTGTTGAGATATGGCAGTGTAATGTGTGTGAGCTTCCATAAGTTTGTCGGAAGAAAGAATTTTTCACAATCATGGAACATGTGAAATCTATTTTAGACTGCATAGTAGCCAATGGTCAAAATAGCTTAGAAATCAGTGTACTTTATAATGCATCTCCCCTCCTGTACGTAGTTGCTAGATGAACGTTTCTTGCACCAGAGTGTTGAGATATGGGACTGCAATGTGTGTGTGCTTCCACGATTCTAGGAAACCCTTTCTTCTTCTTTCTTCTATAGTGCACCTCCACTCTTGTACGTAGGTGCTAGGTGAACATTTATTGCACCACTGTGTTGAGATATGGCACTGTAATGTGTGTGAGCTTCCATAAGCTCGAAGCACAAAAGGGTTTCCTACAATCATGGAACATCAGCAATCTCACTGAGACTCCATACTGGCCATTGCCAAAAACATCATAGAATTGCATGTAGTTTAAAATGCATCTCCACTCTTGACCTTAGGAGCTAGATGAAAGTTTCTTGCACCAGAGTATTGAGATATTTGACGGTAATGTGTGTGAGCTTCCATAAGTTTGTCGGAAGAAAGAATTTTTCACAATCATGGAACATGTGAAATCTATTTTAGACTGCATAGTAGCCAATGGTCAAAATAGCTTAGAAATCAGTGCACTTTATAATGCATCTCCCCTCTTGTACGTAGGTGCTAGATGAACGTTTCTTGCACCAGAGTGTTGAGGTATAGGACTGTAATGTGTGTGTGCTTCCACGATTCTAGGAAAACCTTTCTTCTTCTTTCTTCTATAATGCACCTCCACTCTTGAACGTAGGTGCTAGGCGAACGTTTATTTTACCAAAGTGTTGAGATATGGCACTGTAATGTGTGTGAGCTTCCATAAGTTTGACGGAAGAAAGAATTTTTCACAATCATGGAAAATGTGAAATCTATTTTAGACTGCATAGTGGCCAATGGTCAAAATAGCTTAGAAATGAGTGCACTTCATAAGGCATCTGCGCTCTTGACCTTAGGAGCTAAATGAAAGTTTCTTGCACCAGAGTGTTGAGATATGGGACTGTAATGTGTGTGAGCTTCCATAAGTTTGTCTGAAGAAAGAATTTTTCACAATCATGGAAAATGTGAAATCTATTTTAGACTGCATAGTGGCCAATGGTCAAAATAGCTTAGAAATGAGTGCACTTCATAAGGCATCTGCGCTCTTGACCTTAGGAGCTAGATGAAAGTTTCTTGCACCAGAGTGTTGAGATATGGCAGTGTAATGTGTGTGAGCTTCCATAAGGTTGTCGGAAGAAAGAATTTTTAACAATCATGGAACATGTGATATCAATTCTAGAGTGCATAGAGGCCAATGGTCAAAATAGCTTAGAATTGAGACTTGTACGTAGGTGGTAGGTGAATGTTTATTGAACCGGAGTGTTGAGATATGGCACTGTAATGTGTGTGAGCTTCCATAAGCTCGAAGCACAAAAGGGTTTCCTACAATCATGGAACATCAGCAATCTCATTGAGACTCCATAGCGGCCATTGCCAAAAACATCATAGAATTGCATGTAGTTTAAAATGCATCTCCACTCTTGACCTTAGGAGCTAGATGAAAGTTTCTTGCACCAGAGTGTTGAGATATTTGACGGTAATGTGTGTGAGCTTCCATAAGTTTGTCGGAAGAAAGAATTTTTCACAATCATGGAACATGTGAAATCTATTTTAGACTGCATAGTAGCCAATGGTCAAAATAGCTTAGAAATCAGTGCACTTTATAATGCATCTCCCCTCTTGTACGTAGCTGCTAGATGAACGTTTCTTGCACCAGAGTGTTGAGATATAGGACTGTAATGTGTTTGTGCTTCCACGATTCTAGGAAACCCTTTCTTCTTCTTTCTTCTATAATGCACCTCCACTCTTGTAGGTAGGTGCTAGGCGAACGTTTTATTGAACCAAAGTGTTGAGATATGGCACTGTAATGTGTGTGAGCTTCCATAAGTTTGACGGAAGAAAGAATTTTTCACAATCATGGAATATGTGAAATCTATTTTAGACTGCATAGTGGCCAATGGTCAAAATAGCTTAGAAATGAGTGCACTTCATAAGGCATCTCCACTCTTGACCTTAAGAGCTAGATGAAAGTTTCTTACTCCAAAGTGTTGAGATATGGCATTGTAATGCATGTGTACTTCCATGATTGTAGGAAACCCTTTCTTCTTCTTTCTTCTATAATGCACCTCCACTCTTGTACGTAGATGCTAGATGAACGTTTATTGCACCAGAGTGTTGAGATATGGGACTGTAATGTGTGTGTGCTTCCATAAGCTCGAAGCACAAAAGGGTTTCCTACAATCATGGAACGTGAGCAATCGCAATGAGACTCCATAGTGGCCATTGGCAAAAACATCGTAGAAATGAGTGTAGTTTAAAATGCATCTCCACTCTTGACCTTAGGGGCTAAATGAAAGTTTCTTGCACCAGAGTGTTGAGATATGGGACTGTAATGTGTGTGAGCTTCCATAAGTTTGTTGGAAGAAAGAATTTTTCACAATTATGGAACATGTGAAATCTATTTTAGACTGCATAGAGGCCAATAGTCAAAATAGCTTAGAAATGAGTGCACTTCATAAGGCATCTGCGCTCTTGACCTTAGGAGCTAAATGAAAGTTTCTTGCACCAGAGTGTTGAGATATGGGACTGTAATGTGTGTGAGCTTCCATAAGTTTGTCTGAAGAAAGAATTTTTCACAATCATGGAAAATGTGAAATCTATTTTAGACTGCATAGTGGCCAATGGTCAAAATAGCTTAGAAATGAGTGCACTTCATAAGGCATCTGCGCTCTTGACCTTAGGAGCTAAATGAAAGTTTCTTGCACCAGAGTGTTGAGATATGGGACTGTAATGTGTGTGAGCTTCCATAAGTTTGTCTGAAGAAAGAATTTTTCACAATCATGGAAAATGTGAAATCTATTTTAGACTGCATAGTGGCCAATGGTCAAAATAGCTTAGAAATGAGTGCACTTCATAAGGCATCTGCGCTCTTGACCTTAGGAGCTAAATGAAAGTTTCTTGCACCAGAGTGTTGAGATATGGGACTGTAATGTGTGTGAGCTTCCATAAGTTTGTCTGAAGAAAGAATTTTTCACAATCATGGAAAATGTGAAATCTATTTTAGACTGCATAGTGGCCAATGGTCAAAATACCTTAGAAATGAGTGCACTTCATAAGGCATCTGCGCTCTTGACCTTAGGAGCTAGATGAAAGTTTCTTGCACCAGAGTGTTGAGATATGGCAGTGTAATGTGTGTGAGCTTCCATAAGGTTGTCGGAAGAAAGAATTTTTCACAATCGTGGAACATGTGATATCAATTCTAGAGTGCATAGAGGCCAGTGGTCAAAATAGCTTAGAATTGAGTCTTGTACGTAGGTGGTAGGTGAATGTTTATTGAACCGGAGTGTTGAGATATGGCACTGTAATGTATGTCTGCTTCCTTGTTTGTAGGAAACTCTTCTTCTTTCGTCTATAATGCACCTCCACTCTTGTACGTTGTAGCTAGATGAACGTTTATTGCACCAAAGTGTTGAGATATGGCAGTGTAATGTGTGTGAGCTTCCATAAGGTTGTCGGAAGAAAGAATTTTTAACAATCATGGAACATGTGATATCAATTCTAGAGTGCATAGAGGCCAATGGTCAAAATAGCTTAGAATTGAGACTTGTACGTAGGTGGTAGGTGAATGTTTATTGAACCGGAGTGTTGAGATATGGCACTGTAATGTGTGTGAGCTTCCATAAGCTCGAAGCACAAAAGGGTTTCCTACAATCATGGAACATCAGCAATCTCATTGAGACTCCATAGCGGCCATTGCCAAAAACATCATAGAATTGCATGTAGTTTAAAATGCATCTCCACTCTTGACCTTAGGAGCTAGATGAAAGTTTCTTGCATCAGAGTGTTGAGATATTTGACGGTAATGTGTGTGAGCTTCCATAAGTTTGTCGGAAGAAAGAATTTTTCACAATCATGGAACATGTGAAATCTATTTTAGACTGCATAGTAGCCAATGGTCAAAATAGCTTAGAAATCAGTGCACTTTATAATGCATCTCCCCTCTTGTACGTAGCTGCTAGATGAACGTTTCTTGCACCAGAGTGTTGAGATATAGGACTGTAATGTGTTTCTGCTTCCACGATTCTAGGAAACCCTTTCTTCTTCTTTCTTCTATAATGCACCTCCACTCTTGTACGTAGGTGCTAGGCGAACGTTTATTGAACCAAAGTGTTGAGATATGGCACTGTAATGTGTGTGAGCTTCCATAAGTTTGACGGAAGAAAGAATTTTTCACAATCATGGAATATGTGAAATCTATTTTAGACTGCATAGTGGCCAATGGTCAAAAAAGCTTAGAAATGAGTGCACTTCATAAGGCATCTCCACTCTTGACCTTAAGAGCTAGATGAAAGTTTCTTACACAAAGTGTTGAGATATGGCATTGTAATGCATGTGTACTTCCATGATAGTAGGAAACCCTTTCTTCTTCTTTCTTCTATAATGCACCTCCACTCTTGTACGTAGATGCTAGATGAACGTTTATTGCACCAGAGTGTTGAGATATGGCACTGTAATGTGTGTTCTTCCATAAGCTCGAAGCACAAAAGGGTTTCCTACAATCATGGAACGTGATCAATCGCAATGAGACTCCATAGTGGCGATTGGCAAAAACATCGTAGAAATGAGTGTAGTTTAAAATGCATCTCCACTCTTGACCTTAGGGGTTAAATGAAAGTTTCTTGCACCAGAGTGTTGAGATATGGGACTGTAATGTGTGTGAGCTTCCATAAGTTTGTTGGGAGAAATAATTTTTCACAATTATGGAACATGTGAAATCTATTTTAGACTGCATAGAGGCCAATAGTCAAAATAGCTTAGAAATGAGTGCACTTCATAAGGCATCTGCGCTCTTGACTTTAGGAGCTAGATGAAAGTTTCTTGCACCAGAGTGTTGAGATATGGCAGTATAATGTGTGTGAGCTTCCATAAGTTTGTCGGAAGAAAGAATTTTTCACAATCATGGAAAATGTGAAATCTATTTTAGACTGCTTAGTGGCCAATGGTCAAAATAGCTAAGAAATGAGTGCACTTCATAAGGCATCTGCGCTATTGACTTTAGGAGCTAGATGAAAGTTTCTTGCACCAGAGCGTTGAGATATGGCACTGTAATGTGTGTGAGCTTCCATAAGTTTGTCGGAAGAAAGAATTTTTCACAATCATGGAAAATGTGAAATCTATTTTAGACTGCATAGTGGCCAATGGTCAAAATAGCTAAGAAATGAGTGCACTTCATAAGACATCTCCAGTCTTAACCTTAGGAGCTAAATGAAAGTTTCTTGCACCAGAGTGTTGAGATATGGCAGTGTAATGTGTGTGAGCTTCCATAAGTTTGTCGGAAGAAAGAATTTTTCACAATCATGGAACATGTGAAATCTATTTTAGACTGCATAGTAGCCAATGGTCAAAATAGCTTAGAAATCAGTGTACTTTATAATGCATCTCCCCTCCTGTACGTAGTTGCTAGATGAACGTTTCTTGCACCAGAGTGTTGAGATATGGGACTGCAATGTGTGTGTGCTTCCACGATTCTAGGAAACCCTTTCTTCTTCTTTCTTCTATAGTGCACCTCCACTCTTGTACGTAGGTGCTAGGTGAACATTTATTGCACCACTGTGTTGAGATATGGCACTGTAATGTGTGTGAGCTTCCATAAGCTCGAAGCACAAAAGGGTTTCCTACAATCATGGAACATCAGCAATCTCACTGAGACTCCATACTGGCCATTGCCAAAAACATCATAGAATTGCATGTAGTTTAAAATGCATCTCCACTCTTGACCTTAGGAGCTAGATGAAAGTTTCTTGCACCAGAGTATTGAGATATTTGACGGTAATGTGTGTGAGCTTCCATAAGTTTGTCGGAAGAAAGAATTTTTCACAATCATGGAACATGTGAAATCTATTTTAGACTGCATAGTAGCCAATGGTCAAAATAGCTTAGAAATCAGTGCACTTTATAATGCATCTCCCCTCTTGTACGTAGGTGCTAGATGAACGTTTCTTGCACCAGAGTGTTGAGGTATAGGACTGTAATGTGTGTGTGCTTCCACGATTCTAGGAAAACCTTTCTTCTTCTTTCTTCTATAATGCACCTCCACTCTTGAACGTAGGTGCTAGGCGAACGTTTATTTTACCAAAGTGTTGAGATATGGCACTGTAATGTGTGTGAGCTTCCATAAGTTTGACGGAAGAAAGAATTTTTCACAATCATGGAAAATGTGAAATCTATTTTAGACTGCATAGTGGCCAATGGTCAAAATAGCTTAGAAATGAGTGCACTTCATAAGGCATCTGCGCTCTTGACCTTAGGAGCTAAATGAAAGTTTCTTGCACCAGAGTGTTGAGATATGGGACTGTAATGTGTGTGAGCTTCCATAAGTTTGTCTGAAGAAAGAATTTTTCACAATCATGGAAAATGTGAAATCTATTTTAGACTGCATAGTGGCCAATGGTCAAAATAGCTTAGAAATGAGTGCACTTCATAAGGCATCTGCGCTCTTGACCTTAGGAGCTAGATGAAAGTTTCTTGCACCAGAGTGTTGAGATATGGCAGTGTAATGTGTGTGAGCTTCCATAAGGTTGTCGGAAGAAAGAATTTTTAACAATCATGGAACATGTGATATCAATTCTAGAGTGCATAGAGGCCAATGGTCAAAATAGCTTAGAATTGAGACTTGTACGTAGGTGGTAGGTGAATGTTTATTGAACCGGAGTGTTGAGATATGGCACTGTAATGTGTGTGAGCTTCCATAAGCTCGAAGCACAAAAGGGTTTCCTACAATCATGGAACATCAGCAATCTCATTGAGACTCCATAGCGGCCATTGCCAAAAACATCATAGAATTGCATGTAGTTTAAAATGCATCTCCACTCTTGACCTTAGGAGCTAGATGAAAGTTTCTTGCACCAGAGTGTTGAGATATTTGACGGTAATGTGTGTGAGCTTCCATAAGTTTGTCGGAAGAAAGAATTTTTCACAATCATGGAACATGTGAAATCTATTTTAGACTGCATAGTAGCCAATGGTCAAAATAGCTTAGAAATCAGTGCACTTTATAATGCATCTCCCCTCTTGTACGTAGCTGCTAGATGAACGTTTCTTGCACCAGAGTGTTGAGATATAGGACTGTAATGTGTTTGTGCTTCCACGATTCTAGGAAACCCTTTCTTCTTCTTTCTTCTATAATGCACCTCCACTCTTGTAGGTAGGTGCTAGGCGAACGTTTTATTGAACCAAAGTGTTGAGATATGGCACTGTAATGTGTGTGAGCTTCCATAAGTTTGACGGAAGAAAGAATTTTTCACAATCATGGAATATGTGAAATCTATTTTAGACTGCATAGTGGCCAATGGTCAAAATAGCTTAGAAATGAGTGCACTTCATAAGGCATCTCCACTCTTGACCTTAAGAGCTAGATGAAAGTTTCTTACTCCAAAGTGTTGAGATATGGCATTGTAATGCATGTGTACTTCCATGATTGTAGGAAACCCTTTCTTCTTCTTTCTTCTATAATGCACCTCCACTCTTGTACGTAGATGCTAGATGAACGTTTATTGCACCAGAGTGTTGAGATATGGGACTGTAATGTGTGTGTGCTTCCATAAGCTCGAAGCACAAAAGGGTTTCCTACAATCATGGAACGTGAGCAATCGCAATGAGACTCCATAGTGGCCATTGGCAAAAACATCGTAGAAATGAGTGTAGTTTAAAATGCATCTCCACTCTTGACCTTAGGGGCTAAATGAAAGTTTCTTGCACCAGAGTGTTGAGATATGGGACTGTAATGTGTGTGAGCTTCCATAAGTTTGTTGGAAGAAAGAATTTTTCACAATTATGGAACATGTGAAATCTATTTTAGACTGCATAGAGGCCAATAGTCAAAATAGCTTAGAAATGAGTGCACTTCATAAGGCATCTGCGCTCTTGACCTTAGGAGCTAAATGAAAGTTTCTTGCACCAGAGTGTTGAGATATGGGACTGTAATGTGTGTGAGCTTCCATAAGTTTGTCTGAAGAAAGAATTTTTCACAATCATGGAAAATGTGAAATCTATTTTAGACTGCATAGTGGCCAATGGTCAAAATAGCTTAGAAATGAGTGCACTTCATAAGGCATCTGCGCTCTTGACCTTAGGAGCTAAATGAAAGTTTCTTGCACCAGAGTGTTGAGATATGGGACTGTAATGTGTGTGAGCTTCCATAAGTTTGTCTGAAGAAAGAATTTTTCACAATCATGGAAAATGTGAAATCTATTTTAGACTGCATAGTGGCCAATGGTCAAAATAGCTTAGAAATGAGTGCACTTCATAAGGCATCTGCGCTCTTGACCTTAGGAGCTAAATGAAAGTTTCTTGCACCAGAGTGTTGAGATATGGGACTGTAATGTGTGTGAGCTTCCATAAGTTTGTCTGAAGAAAGAATTTTTCACAATCATGGAAAATGTGAAATCTATTTTAGACTGCATAGTGGCCAATGGTCAAAATACCTTAGAAATGAGTGCACTTCATAAGGCATCTGCGCTCTTGACCTTAGGAGCTAGATGAAAGTTTCTTGCACCAGAGTGTTGAGATATGGCAGTGTAATGTGTGTGAGCTTCCATAAGGTTGTCGGAAGAAAGAATTTTTCACAATCGTGGAACATGTGATATCAATTCTAGAGTGCATAGAGGCCAGTGGTCAAAATAGCTTAGAATTGAGTCTTGTACGTAGGTGGTAGGTGAATGTTTATTGAACCGGAGTGTTGAGATATGGCACTGTAATGTATGTCTGCTTCCTTGTTTGTAGGAAACTCTTCTTCTTTCGTCTATAATGCACCTCCACTCTTGTACGTTGTAGCTAGATGAACGTTTATTGCACCAAAGTGTTGAGATATGGCAGTGTAATGTGTGTGAGCTTCCATAAGGTTGTCGGAAGAAAGAATTTTTAACAATCATGGAACATGTGATATCAATTCTAGAGTGCATAGAGGCCAATGGTCAAAATAGCTTAGAATTGAGACTTGTACGTAGGTGGTAGGTGAATGTTTATTGAACCGGAGTGTTGAGATATGGCACTGTAATGTGTGTGAGCTTCCATAAGCTCGAAGCACAAAAGGGTTTCCTACAATCATGGAACATCAGCAATCTCATTGAGACTCCATAGCGGCCATTGCCAAAAACATCATAGAATTGCATGTAGTTTAAAATGCATCTCCACTCTTGACCTTAGGAGCTAGATGAAAGTTTCTTGCATCAGAGTGTTGAGATATTTGACGGTAATGTGTGTGAGCTTCCATAAGTTTGTCGGAAGAAAGAATTTTTCACAATCATGGAACATGTGAAATCTATTTTAGACTGCATAGTAGCCAATGGTCAAAATAGCTTAGAAATCAGTGCACTTTATAATGCATCTCCCCTCTTGTACGTAGCTGCTAGATGAACGTTTCTTGCACCAGAGTGTTGAGATATAGGACTGTAATGTGTTTCTGCTTCCACGATTCTAGGAAACCCTTTCTTCTTCTTTCTTCTATAATGCACCTCCACTCTTGTACGTAGGTGCTAGGCGAACGTTTATTGAACCAAAGTGTTGAGATATGGCACTGTAATGTGTGTGAGCTTCCATAAGTTTGACGGAAGAAAGAATTTTTCACAATCATGGAATATGTGAAATCTATTTTAGACTGCATAGTGGCCAATGGTCAAAAAAGCTTAGAAATGAGTGCACTTCATAAGGCATCTCCACTCTTGACCTTAAGAGCTAGATGAAAGTTTCTTACACAAAGTGTTGAGATATGGCATTGTAATGCATGTGTACTTCCATGATAGTAGGAAACCCTTTCTTCTTCTTTCTTCTATAATGCACCTCCACTCTTGTACGTAGATGCTAGATGAACGTTTATTGCACCAGAGTGTTGAGATATGGCACTGTAATGTGTGTTCTTCCATAAGCTCGAAGCACAAAAGGGTTTCCTACAATCATGGAACGTGATCAATCGCAATGAGACTCCATAGTGGCGATTGGCAAAAACATCGTAGAAATGAGTGTAGTTTAAAATGCATCTCCACTCTTGACCTTAGGGGTTAAATGAAAGTTTCTTGCACCAGAGTGTTGAGATATGGGACTGTAATGTGTGTGAGCTTCCATAAGTTTGTTGGGAGAAATAATTTTTCACAATTATGGAACATGTGAAATCTATTTTAGACTGCATAGAGGCCAATAGTCAAAATAGCTTAGAAATGAGTGCACTTCATAAGGCATCTGCGCTCTTGACTTTAGGAGCTAGATGAAAGTTTCTTGCACCAGAGTGTTGAGATATGGCAGTATAATGTGTGTGAGCTTCCATAAGTTTGTCGGAAGAAAGAATTTTTCACAATCATGGAAAATGTGAAATCTATTTTAGACTGCTTAGTGGCCAATGGTCAAAATAGCTAAGAAATGAGTGCACTTCATAAGGCATCTGCGCTATTGACTTTAGGAGCTAGATGAAAGTTTCTTGCACCAGAGCGTTGAGATATGGCACTGTAATGTGTGTGAGCTTCCATAAGTTTGTCGGAAGAAAGAATTTTTCACAATCATGGAAAATGTGAAATCTATTTTAGACTGCATAGTGGCCAATGGTCAAAATAGCTAAGAAATGAGTGCACTTCATAAGACATCTCCAGTCTTAACCTTAGGAGCTAAATGAAAGTTTCTTGCACCAGAGTGTTGAGATATGGCAGTGTAATGTGTGTGAGCTTCCATAAGTTTGTCGGAAGAAAGAATTTTTCACAATCATGGAACATGTGAAATCTATTTTAGACTGCATAGTAGCCAATGGTCAAAATAGCTTAGAAATCAGTGTACTTTATAATGCATCTCCCCTCCTGTACGTAGTTGCTAGATGAACGTTTCTTGCACCAGAGTGTTGAGATATGGGACTGCAATGTGTGTGTGCTTCCACGATTCTAGGAAACCCTTTCTTCTTCTTTCTTCTATAGTGCACCTCCACTCTTGTACGTAGGTGCTAGGTGAACATTTATTGCACCACTGTGTTGAGATATGGCACTGTAATGTGTGTGAGCTTCCATAAGCTCGAAGCACAAAAGGGTTTCCTACAATCATGGAACATCAGCAATCTCACTGAGACTCCATACTGGCCATTGCCAAAAACATCATAGAATTGCATGTAGTTTAAAATGCATCTCCACTCTTGACCTTAGGAGCTAGATGAAAGTTTCTTGCACCAGAGTATTGAGATATTTGACGGTAATGTGTGTGAGCTTCCATAAGTTTGTCGGAAGAAAGAATTTTTCACAATCATGGAACATGTGAAATCTATTTTAGACTGCATAGTAGCCAATGGTCAAAATAGCTTAGAAATCAGTGCACTTTATAATGCATCTCCCCTCTTGTACGTAGGTGCTAGATGAACGTTTCTTGCACCAGAGTGTTGAGGTATAGGACTGTAATGTGTGTGTGCTTCCACGATTCTAGGAAAACCTTTCTTCTTCTTTCTTCTATAATGCACCTCCACTCTTGAACGTAGGTGCTAGGCGAACGTTTATTTTACCAAAGTGTTGAGATATGGCACTGTAATGTGTGTGAGCTTCCATAAGTTTGACGGAAGAAAGAATTTTTCACAATCATGGAAAATGTGAAATCTATTTTAGACTGCATAGTGGCCAATGGTCAAAATAGCTTAGAAATGAGTGCACTTCATAAGGCATCTGCGCTCTTGACCTTAGGAGCTAAATGAAAGTTTCTTGCACCAGAGTGTTGAGATATGGGACTGTAATGTGTGTGAGCTTCCATAAGTTTGTCTGAAGAAAGAATTTTTCACAATCATGGAAAATGTGAAATCTATTTTAGACTGCATAGTGGCCAATGGTCAAAATAGCTTAGAAATGAGTGCACTTCATAAGGCATCTGCGCTCTTGACCTTAGGAGCTAGATGAAAGTTTCTTGCACCAGAGTGTTGAGATATGGCAGTGTAATGTGTGTGAGCTTCCATAAGGTTGTCGGAAGAAAGAATTTTTAACAATCATGGAACATGTGATATCAATTCTAGAGTGCATAGAGGCCAATGGTCAAAATAGCTTAGAATTGAGACTTGTACGTAGGTGGTAGGTGAATGTTTATTGAACCGGAGTGTTGAGATATGGCACTGTAATGTGTGTGAGCTTCCATAAGCTCGAAGCACAAAAGGGTTTCCTACAATCATGGAACATCAGCAATCTCATTGAGACTCCATAGCGGCCATTGCCAAAAACATCATAGAATTGCATGTAGTTTAAAATGCATCTCCACTCTTGACCTTAGGAGCTAGATGAAAGTTTCTTGCACCAGAGTGTTGAGATATTTGACGGTAATGTGTGTGAGCTTCCATAAGTTTGTCGGAAGAAAGAATTTTTCACAATCATGGAACATGTGAAATCTATTTTAGACTGCATAGTAGCCAATGGTCAAAATAGCTTAGAAATCAGTGCACTTTATAATGCATCTCCCCTCTTGTACGTAGCTGCTAGATGAACGTTTCTTGCACCAGAGTGTTGAGATATAGGACTGTAATGTGTTTGTGCTTCCACGATTCTAGGAAACCCTTTCTTCTTCTTTCTTCTATAATGCACCTCCACTCTTGTAGGTAGGTGCTAGGCGAACGTTTTATTGAACCAAAGTGTTGAGATATGGCACTGTAATGTGTGTGAGCTTCCATAAGTTTGACGGAAGAAAGAATTTTTCACAATCATGGAATATGTGAAATCTATTTTAGACTGCATAGTGGCCAATGGTCAAAATAGCTTAGAAATGAGTGCACTTCATAAGGCATCTCCACTCTTGACCTTAAGAGCTAGATGAAAGTTTCTTACTCCAAAGTGTTGAGATATGGCATTGTAATGCATGTGTACTTCCATGATTGTAGGAAACCCTTTCTTCTTCTTTCTTCTATAATGCACCTCCACTCTTGTACGTAGATGCTAGATGAACGTTTATTGCACCAGAGTGTTGAGATATGGCACTGTAATGTGTGTGTGCTTCCATAAGCTCGAAGCACAAAAGGGTTTCCTACAATCATGGAACGAGAGGAATCGCAATGAGACTCCATAGTGGCCATTGGCAAAAACATCGTAGAAATGAGTGTAGTTTAAAATGCATCTCCACTCTTGACCTTAGGGGCTAAATGAAAGTTTCTTGCACCAGAGTGTTGAGATATGGGACTGTAATGTGTGTGAGCTTCCATAAGTTTGTCGGGAGAAATAATTTTTCACAATTATGGAACATGTGAAATCTATTTTAGACTGCTTAGTGGCCAATGGTCAAAATAGCTAAGAAATGAGTGCACTTCATAAGGCATCTGCGCTCTTGACTTTAGGAGCTAGATGAAAGTTTCTTGCACCAGAGTGTTGAGATATGGCAGTGTAATGTGTGTGAGCTTCCATAAGTTTGTCGGAAGAAAGAATTTTTCACAATCATGGAAAATGTGAAATCTATTTTAGACTGCTTAGTGGCCAATGGTCAAAATAGCTAAGAAATGAGTGCACTTCATAAGGCATCTGCGCTATTGACTTTAGGAGCTAGATGAAAGTTTCTTGCACCAGAGTGTTGAGATATGGCACTGTAATGTGTGTGAGCTTCCATAAGTTTGTCGGAAGAAAGAATTTTTCACAATCATGGAAAATGTGAAATCTATTTTAGACTGCATAGTGGCCAATGGTCAAAATAGCTAAGAAATGAGTGCACTTCATAAGACATCTCCAGTCTTAACCTTAGGAGCTAAATGAAAGTTTCTTGCACCAGAGTGTTGAGATATGGCAGTGTAATGTGTGTGAGCTTCCATAAGTTTGTCTGAAGAAAGAATTTTTCACAATCATGGAAAATGTGAAATCTATTTTAGACTGCATAGTGGCCAATAGTCAAAAGAGCTTAGAAATGAGTGCACTTCATAAGGCATCTGCGCTCTTGACTTTAGGAGCTAAATGAAAGTTTCTTGCACCAGAGTGTTGAGATATGGCAGTGTAATGTGTGTGAGCTTCCATAAGTTTGTCGGAAGAAATAATTTTTCACACTCATGGAAAATGTGAAATCTATTTTAGACTGCATAGTGGCCAATGGTCAAAATAGCTTAGAAATGAGTGCACTTCATAAGACATCTGCGCTCTTGACTTTAGGAGCTAAATGAAAGTTTCTTGCACCAGAGTGTTGAGATATGGCACTGTAATGTGTGTGAGCTTCCATAAGTTTGTCGGAAGAAAGAATTTTTCACAATCATGGAAAATGTGAAATCTATTTTAGACTGCATAGTGGCCAATGGTCAAAATAGCTTAGAAATGAGTGCACTTCATAAGGCATCTGCGCTCTTGACCTTAGGAGCTAAATGAAAGTTTCTTGCACCAGAGTGTTGAGATATGGGACTGTAATGTGTGTGAGCTTCCATAAGTTTGTCTGAAGAAAGAATTTTTCACAATCATGGAAAATGTGAAATCTATTTTAGACTGCATAGTGGCCAATGGTCAAAATAGCTTAGAAATGAGTGCACTTCATAAGGCATCTGCGCTCTTGACCTTAGGAGCTAAATGAAAGTTTCTTGCACCAGAGTGTTGAGATATGGGACTGTAATGTGTGTGAGCTTCCATAAGTTTGTCTGAAGAAAGAATTTTTCACAATCATGGAAAATGTGAAATCTATTTTAGACTGCATAGTGGCCAATGGTCAAAATACCTTAGAAATGAGTGCACTTCATAAGGCATCTGCGCTCTTGACCTTAGGAGCTAGATGAAAGTTTCTTGCACCAGAGTGTTGAGATATGGCAGTGTAATGTGTGTGAGCTTCCATAAGGTTGTCGGAAGAAAGAATTTTTCACAATCGTGGAACATGTGATATCAATTCTAGAGTGCATAGAGGCCAGTGGTCAAAATAGCTTAGAATTGAGTCTTGTACGTAGGTGGTAGGTGAATGTTTATTGAACCGGAGTGTTGAGATATGGCACTGTAATGTATGTCTGCTTCCTTGTTTGTAGGAAACTCTTCTTCTTTCGTCTATAATGCACCTCCACTCTTGTACGTTGTAGCTAGATGAACGTTTATTGCACCAAAGTGTTGAGATATGGCAGTGTAATGTGTGTGAGCTTCCATAAGGTTGTCGGAAGAAAGAATTTTTAACAATCATGGAACATGTGATATCAATTCTAGAGTGCATAGAGGCCAATGGTCAAAATAGCTTAGAATTGAGACTTGTACGTAGGTGGTAGGTGAATGTTTATTGAACCGGAGTGTTGAGATATGGCACTGTAATGTGTGTGAGCTTCCATAAGCTCGAAGCACAAAAGGGTTTCCTACAATCATGGAACATCAGCAATCTCATTGAGACTCCATAGCGGCCATTGCCAAAAACATCATAGAATTGCATGTAGTTTAAAATGCATCTCCACTCTTGACCTTAGGAGCTAGATGAAAGTTTCTTGCATCAGAGTGTTGAGATATTTGACGGTAATGTGTGTGAGCTTCCATAAGTTTGTCGGAAGAAAGAATTTTTCACAATCATGGAACATGTGAAATCTATTTTAGACTGCATAGTAGCCAATGGTCAAAATAGCTTAGAAATCAGTGCACTTTATAATGCATCTCCCCTCTTGTACGTAGCTGCTAGATGAACGTTTCTTGCACCAGAGTGTTGAGATATAGGACTGTAATGTGTTTCTGCTTCCACGATTCTAGGAAACCCTTTCTTCTTCTTTCTTCTATAATGCACCTCCACTCTTGTACGTAGGTGCTAGGCGAACGTTTATTGAACCAAAGTGTTGAGATATGGCACTGTAATGTGTGTGAGCTTCCATAAGTTTGACGGAAGAAAGAATTTTTCACAATCATGGAATATGTGAAATCTATTTTAGACTGCATAGTGGCCAATGGTCAAAAAAGCTTAGAAATGAGTGCACTTCATAAGGCATCTCCACTCTTGACCTTAAGAGCTAGATGAAAGTTTCTTACACAAAGTGTTGAGATATGGCATTGTAATGCATGTGTACTTCCATGATAGTAGGAAACCCTTTCTTCTTCTTTCTTCTATAATGCACCTCCACTCTTGTACGTAGATGCTAGATGAACGTTTATTGCACCAGAGTGTTGAGATATGGCACTGTAATGTGTGTTCTTCCATAAGCTCGAAGCACAAAAGGGTTTCCTACAATCATGGAACGTGATCAATCGCAATGAGACTCCATAGTGGCGATTGGCAAAAACATCGTAGAAATGAGTGTAGTTTAAAATGCATCTCCACTCTTGACCTTAGGGGTTAAATGAAAGTTTCTTGCACCAGAGTGTTGAGATATGGGACTGTAATGTGTGTGAGCTTCCATAAGTTTGTTGGGAGAAATAATTTTTCACAATTATGGAACATGTGAAATCTATTTTAGACTGCATAGAGGCCAATAGTCAAAATAGCTTAGAAATGAGTGCACTTCATAAGGCATCTGCGCTCTTGACTTTAGGAGCTAGATGAAAGTTTCTTGCACCAGAGTGTTGAGATATGGCAGTATAATGTGTGTGAGCTTCCATAAGTTTGTCGGAAGAAAGAATTTTTCACAATCATGGAAAATGTGAAATCTATTTTAGACTGCTTAGTGGCCAATGGTCAAAATAGCTAAGAAATGAGTGCACTTCATAAGGCATCTGCGCTATTGACTTTAGGAGCTAGATGAAAGTTTCTTGCACCAGAGCGTTGAGATATGGCACTGTAATGTGTGTGAGCTTCCATAAGTTTGTCGGAAGAAAGAATTTTTCACAATCATGGAAAATGTGAAATCTATTTTAGACTGCATAGTGGCCAATGGTCAAAATAGCTAAGAAATGAGTGCACTTCATAAGACATCTCCAGTCTTAACCTTAGGAGCTAAATGAAAGTTTCTTGCACCAGAGTGTTGAGATATGGCAGTGTAATGTGTGTGAGCTTCCATAAGTTTGTCGGAAGAAAGAATTTTTCACAATCATGGAACATGTGAAATCTATTTTAGACTGCATAGTAGCCAATGGTCAAAATAGCTTAGAAATCAGTGTACTTTATAATGCATCTCCCCTCCTGTACGTAGTTGCTAGATGAACGTTTCTTGCACCAGAGTGTTGAGATATGGGACTGCAATGTGTGTGTGCTTCCACGATTCTAGGAAACCCTTTCTTCTTCTTTCTTCTATAGTGCACCTCCACTCTTGTACGTAGGTGCTAGGTGAACATTTATTGCACCACTGTGTTGAGATATGGCACTGTAATGTGTGTGAGCTTCCATAAGCTCGAAGCACAAAAGGGTTTCCTACAATCATGGAACATCAGCAATCTCACTGAGACTCCATACTGGCCATTGCCAAAAACATCATAGAATTGCATGTAGTTTAAAATGCATCTCCACTCTTGACCTTAGGAGCTAGATGAAAGTTTCTTGCACCAGAGTATTGAGATATTTGACGGTAATGTGTGTGAGCTTCCATAAGTTTGTCGGAAGAAAGAATTTTTCACAATCATGGAACATGTGAAATCTATTTTAGACTGCATAGTAGCCAATGGTCAAAATAGCTTAGAAATCAGTGCACTTTATAATGCATCTCCCCTCTTGTACGTAGGTGCTAGATGAACGTTTCTTGCACCAGAGTGTTGAGGTATAGGACTGTAATGTGTGTGTGCTTCCACGATTCTAGGAAAACCTTTCTTCTTCTTTCTTCTATAATGCACCTCCACTCTTGAACGTAGGTGCTAGGCGAACGTTTATTTTACCAAAGTGTTGAGATATGGCACTGTAATGTGTGTGAGCTTCCATAAGTTTGACGGAAGAAAGAATTTTTCACAATCATGGAAAATGTGAAATCTATTTTAGACTGCATAGTGGCCAATGGTCAAAATAGCTTAGAAATGAGTGCACTTCATAAGGCATCTGCGCTCTTGACCTTAGGAGCTAAATGAAAGTTTCTTGCACCAGAGTGTTGAGATATGGGACTGTAATGTGTGTGAGCTTCCATAAGTTTGTCTGAAGAAAGAATTTTTCACAATCATGGAAAATGTGAAATCTATTTTAGACTGCATAGTGGCCAATGGTCAAAATAGCTTAGAAATGAGTGCACTTCATAAGGCATCTGCGCTCTTGACCTTAGGAGCTAGATGAAAGTTTCTTGCACCAGAGTGTTGAGATATGGCAGTGTAATGTGTGTGAGCTTCCATAAGGTTGTCGGAAGAAAGAATTTTTAACAATCATGGAACATGTGATATCAATTCTAGAGTGCATAGAGGCCAATGGTCAAAATAGCTTAGAATTGAGACTTGTACGTAGGTGGTAGGTGAATGTTTATTGAACCGGAGTGTTGAGATATGGCACTGTAATGTGTGTGAGCTTCCATAAGCTCGAAGCACAAAAGGGTTTCCTACAATCATGGAACATCAGCAATCTCATTGAGACTCCATAGCGGCCATTGCCAAAAACATCATAGAATTGCATGTAGTTTAAAATGCATCTCCACTCTTGACCTTAGGAGCTAGATGAAAGTTTCTTGCACCAGAGTGTTGAGATATTTGACGGTAATGTGTGTGAGCTTCCATAAGTTTGTCGGAAGAAAGAATTTTTCACAATCATGGAACATGTGAAATCTATTTTAGACTGCATAGTAGCCAATGGTCAAAATAGCTTAGAAATCAGTGCACTTTATAATGCATCTCCCCTCTTGTACGTAGCTGCTAGATGAACGTTTCTTGCACCAGAGTGTTGAGATATAGGACTGTAATGTGTTTGTGCTTCCACGATTCTAGGAAACCCTTTCTTCTTCTTTCTTCTATAATGCACCTCCACTCTTGTAGGTAGGTGCTAGGCGAACGTTTTATTGAACCAAAGTGTTGAGATATGGCACTGTAATGTGTGTGAGCTTCCATAAGTTTGACGGAAGAAAGAATTTTTCACAATCATGGAATATGTGAAATCTATTTTAGACTGCATAGTGGCCAATGGTCAAAATAGCTTAGAAATGAGTGCACTTCATAAGGCATCTCCACTCTTGACCTTAAGAGCTAGATGAAAGTTTCTTACTCCAAAGTGTTGAGATATGGCATTGTAATGCATGTGTACTTCCATGATTGTAGGAAACCCTTTCTTCTTCTTTCTTCTATAATGCACCTCCACTCTTGTACGTAGATGCTAGATGAACGTTTATTGCACCAGAGTGTTGAGATATGGGACTGTAATGTGTGTGTGCTTCCATAAGCTCGAAGCACAAAAGGGTTTCCTACAATCATGGAACGTGAGCAATCGCAATGAGACTCCATAGTGGCCATTGGCAAAAACATCGTAGAAATGAGTGTAGTTTAAAATGCATCTCCACTCTTGACCTTAGGGGCTAAATGAAAGTTTCTTGCACCAGAGTGTTGAGATATGGGACTGTAATGTGTGTGAGCTTCCATAAGTTTGTTGGAAGAAAGAATTTTTCACAATTATGGAACATGTGAAATCTATTTTAGACTGCATAGAGGCCAATAGTCAAAATAGCTTAGAAATGAGTGCACTTCATAAGGCATCTGCGCTCTTGACCTTAGGAGCTAAATGAAAGTTTCTTGCACCAGAGTGTTGAGATATGGGACTGTAATGTGTGTGAGCTTCCATAAGTTTGTCTGAAGAAAGAATTTTTCACAATCATGGAAAATGTGAAATCTATTTTAGACTGCATAGTGGCCAATGGTCAAAATAGCTTAGAAATGAGTGCACTTCATAAGGCATCTGCGCTCTTGACCTTAGGAGCTAAATGAAAGTTTCTTGCACCAGAGTGTTGAGATATGGGACTGTAATGTGTGTGAGCTTCCATAAGTTTGTCTGAAGAAAGAATTTTTCACAATCATGGAAAATGTGAAATCTATTTTAGACTGCATAGTGGCCAATGGTCAAAATAGCTTAGAAATGAGTGCACTTCATAAGGCATCTGCGCTCTTGACCTTAGGAGCTAAATGAAAGTTTCTTGCACCAGAGTGTTGAGATATGGGACTGTAATGTGTGTGAGCTTCCATAAGTTTGTCTGAAGAAAGAATTTTTCACAATCATGGAAAATGTGAAATCTATTTTAGACTGCATAGTGGCCAATGGTCAAAATAGCTAAGAAATGAGTGCACTTCATAAGACATCTCCAGTCTTAACCTTAGGAGCTAAATGAAAGTTTCTTGCACCAGAGTGTTGAGATATGGCAGTGTAATGTGTGTGAGCTTCCATAAGTTTGTCTGAAGAAAGAATTTTTCACAATCATGGAAAATGTGAAATCTATTTTAGACTGCATAGTGGCCAATAGTCAAAAGAGCTTAGAAATGAGTGCACTTCATAAGGCATCTGCGCTCTTGACTTTAGGAGCTAAATGAAAGTTTCTTGCACCAGAGTGTTGAGATATGGCAGTGTAATGTGTGTGAGCTTCCATAAGTTTGTCGGAAGAAATAATTTTTCACACTCATGGAAAATGTGAAATCTATTTTAGACTGCATAGTGGCCAATGGTCAAAATAGCTTAGAAATGAGTGCACTTCATAAGACATCTGCGCTCTTGACTTTAGGAGCTAAATGAAAGTTTCTTGCACCAGAGTGTTGAGATATGGCACTGTAATGTGTGTGAGCTTCCATAAGTTTGTCGGAAGAAAGAATTTTTCACAATCATGGAAAATGTGAAATCTATTTTAGACTGCATAGTGGCCAATGGTCAAAATAGCTTAGAAATGAGTGCACTTCATAAGGCATCTGCGCTCTTGACCTTAGGAGCTAAATGAAAGTTTCTTGCACCAGAGTGTTGAGATATGGGACTGTAATGTGTGTGAGCTTCCATAAGTTTGTCTGAAGAAAGAATTTTTCACAATCATGGAAAATGTGAAATCTATTTTAGACTGCATAGTGGCCAATGGTCAAAATAGCTTAGAAATGAGTGCACTTCATAAGGCATCTGCGCTCTTGACCTTAGGAGCTAAATGAAAGTTTCTTGCACCAGAGTGTTGAGATATGGGACTGTAATGTGTGTGAGCTTCCATAAGTTTGTCTGAAGAAAGAATTTTTCACAATCATGGAAAATGTGAAATCTATTTTAGACTGCATAGTGGCCAATGGTCAAAATACCTTAGAAATGAGTGCACTTCATAAGGCATCTGCGCTCTTGACCTTAGGAGCTAGATGAAAGTTTCTTGCACCAGAGTGTTGAGATATGGCAGTGTAATGTGTGTGAGCTTCCATAAGGTTGTCGGAAGAAAGAATTTTTCACAATCGTGGAACATGTGATATCAATTCTAGAGTGCATAGAGGCCAGTGGTCAAAATAGCTTAGAATTGAGTCTTGTACGTAGGTGGTAGGTGAATGTTTATTGAACCGGAGTGTTGAGATATGGCACTGTAATGTATGTCTGCTTCCTTGTTTGTAGGAAACTCTTCTTCTTTCGTCTATAATGCACCTCCACTCTTGTACGTTGTAGCTAGATGAACGTTTATTGCACCAAAGTGTTGAGATATGGCAGTGTAATGTGTGTGAGCTTCCATAAGGTTGTCGGAAGAAAGAATTTTTAACAATCATGGAACATGTGATATCAATTCTAGAGTGCATAGAGGCCAATGGTCAAAATAGCTTAGAATTGAGACTTGTACGTAGGTGGTAGGTGAATGTTTATTGAACCGGAGTGTTGAGATATGGCACTGTAATGTGTGTGAGCTTCCATAAGCTCGAAGCACAAAAGGGTTTCCTACAATCATGGAACATCAGCAATCTCATTGAGACTCCATAGCGGCCATTGCCAAAAACATCATAGAATTGCATGTAGTTTAAAATGCATCTCCACTCTTGACCTTAGGAGCTAGATGAAAGTTTCTTGCATCAGAGTGTTGAGATATTTGACGGTAATGTGTGTGAGCTTCCATAAGTTTGTCGGAAGAAAGAATTTTTCACAATCATGGAACATGTGAAATCTATTTTAGACTGCATAGTAGCCAATGGTCAAAATAGCTTAGAAATCAGTGCACTTTATAATGCATCTCCCCTCTTGTACGTAGCTGCTAGATGAACGTTTCTTGCACCAGAGTGTTGAGATATAGGACTGTAATGTGTTTCTGCTTCCACGATTCTAGGAAACCCTTTCTTCTTCTTTCTTCTATAATGCACCTCCACTCTTGTACGTAGGTGCTAGGCGAACGTTTATTGAACCAAAGTGTTGAGATATGGCACTGTAATGTGTGTGAGCTTCCATAAGTTTGACGGAAGAAAGAATTTTTCACAATCATGGAATATGTGAAATCTATTTTAGACTGCATAGTGGCCAATGGTCAAAAAAGCTTAGAAATGAGTGCACTTCATAAGGCATCTCCACTCTTGACCTTAAGAGCTAGATGAAAGTTTCTTACACAAAGTGTTGAGATATGGCATTGTAATGCATGTGTACTTCCATGATAGTAGGAAACCCTTTCTTCTTCTTTCTTCTATAATGCACCTCCACTCTTGTACGTAGATGCTAGATGAACGTTTATTGCACCAGAGTGTTGAGATATGGCACTGTAATGTGTGTTCTTCCATAAGCTCGAAGCACAAAAGGGTTTCCTACAATCATGGAACGTGATCAATCGCAATGAGACTCCATAGTGGCGATTGGCAAAAACATCGTAGAAATGAGTGTAGTTTAAAATGCATCTCCACTCTTGACCTTAGGGGTTAAATGAAAGTTTCTTGCACCAGAGTGTTGAGATATGGGACTGTAATGTGTGTGAGCTTCCATAAGTTTGTTGGGAGAAATAATTTTTCACAATTATGGAACATGTGAAATCTATTTTAGACTGCATAGAGGCCAATAGTCAAAATAGCTTAGAAATGAGTGCACTTCATAAGGCATCTGCGCTCTTGACTTTAGGAGCTAGATGAAAGTTTCTTGCACCAGAGTGTTGAGATATGGCAGTATAATGTGTGTGAGCTTCCATAAGTTTGTCGGAAGAAAGAATTTTTCACAATCATGGAAAATGTGAAATCTATTTTAGACTGCTTAGTGGCCAATGGTCAAAATAGCTAAGAAATGAGTGCACTTCATAAGGCATCTGCGCTATTGACTTTAGGAGCTAGATGAAAGTTTCTTGCACCAGAGCGTTGAGATATGGCACTGTAATGTGTGTGAGCTTCCATAAGTTTGTCGGAAGAAAGAATTTTTCACAATCATGGAAAATGTGAAATCTATTTTAGACTGCATAGTGGCCAATGGTCAAAATAGCTAAGAAATGAGTGCACTTCATAAGACATCTCCAGTCTTAACCTTAGGAGCTAAATGAAAGTTTCTTGCACCAGAGTGTTGAGATATGGCAGTGTAATGTGTGTGAGCTTCCATAAGTTTGTCGGAAGAAAGAATTTTTCACAATCATGGAACATGTGAAATCTATTTTAGACTGCATAGTAGCCAATGGTCAAAATAGCTTAGAAATCAGTGTACTTTATAATGCATCTCCCCTCCTGTACGTAGTTGCTAGATGAACGTTTCTTGCACCAGAGTGTTGAGATATGGGACTGCAATGTGTGTGTGCTTCCACGATTCTAGGAAACCCTTTCTTCTTCTTTCTTCTATAGTGCACCTCCACTCTTGTACGTAGGTGCTAGGTGAACATTTATTGCACCACTGTGTTGAGATATGGCACTGTAATGTGTGTGAGCTTCCATAAGCTCGAAGCACAAAAGGGTTTCCTACAATCATGGAACATCAGCAATCTCACTGAGACTCCATACTGGCCATTGCCAAAAACATCATAGAATTGCATGTAGTTTAAAATGCATCTCCACTCTTGACCTTAGGAGCTAGATGAAAGTTTCTTGCACCAGAGTATTGAGATATTTGACGGTAATGTGTGTGAGCTTCCATAAGTTTGTCGGAAGAAAGAATTTTTCACAATCATGGAACATGTGAAATCTATTTTAGACTGCATAGTAGCCAATGGTCAAAATAGCTTAGAAATCAGTGCACTTTATAATGCATCTCCCCTCTTGTACGTAGGTGCTAGATGAACGTTTCTTGCACCAGAGTGTTGAGGTATAGGACTGTAATGTGTGTGTGCTTCCACGATTCTAGGAAAACCTTTCTTCTTCTTTCTTCTATAATGCACCTCCACTCTTGAACGTAGGTGCTAGGCGAACGTTTATTTTACCAAAGTGTTGAGATATGGCACTGTAATGTGTGTGAGCTTCCATAAGTTTGACGGAAGAAAGAATTTTTCACAATCATGGAAAATGTGAAATCTATTTTAGACTGCATAGTGGCCAATGGTCAAAATAGCTTAGAAATGAGTGCACTTCATAAGGCATCTGCGCTCTTGACCTTAGGAGCTAAATGAAAGTTTCTTGCACCAGAGTGTTGAGATATGGCAGTGTAATGTGTGTGAGCTTCCATAAGTTTGTCTGAAGAAAGAATTTTTCACAATCATGGAAAATGTGAAATCTATTTTAGACTGCATAGTGGCCAATGGTCAAAATAGCTTAGAAATGAGTGCACTTCATAAGGCATCTGCGCTCTTGACCTTAGGAGCTAGATGAAAGTTTCTTGCACCAGAGTGTTGAGATATGGCAGTGTAATGTGTGTGAGCTTCCATAAGGTTGTCGGAAGAAAGAATTTTTAACAATCATGGAACATGTGATATCAATTCTAGAGTGCATAGAGGCCAATGGTCAAAATAGCTTAGAATTGAGACTTGTACGTAGGTGGTAGGTGAATGTTTATTGAACCGGAGTGTTGAGATATGGCACTGTAATGTGTGTGAGCTTCCATAAGCTCGAAGCACAAAAGGGTTTCCTACAATCATGGAACATCAGCAATCTCATTGAGACTCCATAGCGGCCATTGCCAAAAACATCATAGAATTGCATGTAGTTTAAAATGCATCTCCACTCTTGACCTTAGGAGCTAGATGAAAGTTTCTTGCACCAGAGTGTTGAGATATTTGACGGTAATGTGTGTGAGCTTCCATAAGTTTGTCGGAAGAAAGAATTTTTCACAATCATGGAACATGTGAAATCTATTTTAGACTGCATAGTAGCCAATGGTCAAAATAGCTTAGAAATCAGTGCACTTTATAATGCATCTCCCCTCTTGTACGTAGCTGCTAGATGAACGTTTCTTGCACCAGAGTGTTGAGATATAGGACTGTAATGTGTTTGTGCTTCCACGATTCTAGGAAACCCTTTCTTCTTCTTTCTTCTATAATGCACCTCCACTCTTGTAGGTAGGTGCTAGGCGAACGTTTTATTGAACCAAAGTGTTGAGATATGGCACTGTAATGTGTGTGAGCTTCCATAAGTTTGACGGAAGAAAGAATTTTTCACAATCATGGAATATGTGAAATCTATTTTAGACTGCATAGTGGCCAATGGTCAAAATAGCTTAGAAATGAGTGCACTTCATAAGGCATCTCCACTCTTGACCTTAAGAGCTAGATGAAAGTTTCTTACTCCAAAGTGTTGAGATATGGCATTGTAATGCATGTGTACTTCCATGATTGTAGGAAACCCTTTCTTCTTCTTTCTTCTATAATGCACCTCCACTCTTGTACGTAGATGCTAGATGAACGTTTATTGCACCAGAGTGTTGAGATATGGGACTGTAATGTGTGTGTGCTTCCATAAGCTCGAAGCACAAAAGGGTTTCCTACAATCATGGAACGTGAGCAATCGCAATGAGACTCCATAGTGGCCATTGGCAAAAACATCGTAGAAATGAGTGTAGTTTAAAATGCATCTCCACTCTTGACCTTAGGGGCTAAATGAAAGTTTCTTGCACCAGAGTGTTGAGATATGGGACTGTAATGTGTGTGAGCTTCCATAAGTTTGTTGGAAGAAAGAATTTTTCACAATTATGGAACATGTGAAATCTATTTTAGACTGCATAGAGGCCAATAGTCAAAATAGCTTAGAAATGAGTGCACTTCATAAGGCATCTGCGCTCTTGACCTTAGGAGCTAAATGAAAGTTTCTTGCACCAGAGTGTTGAGATATGGGACTGTAATGTGTGTGAGCTTCCATAAGTTTGTCTGAAGAAAGAATTTTTCACAATCATGGAAAATGTGAAATCTATTTTAGACTGCATAGTGGCCAATGGTCAAAATAGCTTAGAAATGAGTGCACTTCATAAGGCATCTGCGCTCTTGACCTTAGGAGCTAAATGAAAGTTTCTTGCACCAGAGTGTTGAGATATGGGACTGTAATGTGTGTGAGCTTCCATAAGTTTGTCTGAAGAAAGAATTTTTCACAATCATGGAAAATGTGAAATCTATTTTAGACTGCATAGTGGCCAATGGTCAAAATAGCTTAGAAATGAGTGCACTTCATAAGGCATCTGCGCTCTTGACCTTAGGAGCTAAATGAAAGTTTCTTGCACCAGAGTGTTGAGATATGGGACTGTAATGTGTGTGAGCTTCCATAAGTTTGTCTGAAGAAAGAATTTTTCACAATCATGGAAAATGTGAAATCTATTTTAGACTGCATAGTGGCCAATGGTCAAAATACCTTAGAAATGAGTGCACTTCATAAGGCATCTGCGCTCTTGACCTTAGGAGCTAGATGAAAGTTTCTTGCACCAGAGTGTTGAGATATGGCAGTGTAATGTGTGTGAGCTTCCATAAGGTTGTCGGAAGAAAGAATTTTTCACAATCGTGGAACATGTGATATCAATTCTAGAGTGCATAGAGGCCAGTGGTCAAAATAGCTTAGAATTGAGTCTTGTACGTAGGTGGTAGGTGAATGTTTATTGAACCGGAGTGTTGAGATATGGCACTGTAATGTATGTCTGCTTCCTTGTTTGTAGGAAACTCTTCTTCTTTCGTCTATAATGCACCTCCACTCTTGTACGTTGTAGCTAGATGAACGTTTATTGCACCAAAGTGTTGAGATATGGCAGTGTAATGTGTGTGAGCTTCCATAAGGTTGTCGGAAGAAAGAATTTTTAACAATCATGGAACATGTGATATCAATTCTAGAGTGCATAGAGGCCAATGGTCAAAATAGCTTAGAATTGAGACTTGTACGTAGGTGGTAGGTGAATGTTTATTGAACCGGAGTGTTGAGATATGGCACTGTAATGTGTGTGAGCTTCCATAAGCTCGAAGCACAAAAGGGTTTCCTACAATCATGGAACATCAGCAATCTCATTGAGACTCCATAGCGGCCATTGCCAAAAACATCATAGAATTGCATGTAGTTTAAAATGCATCTCCACTCTTGACCTTAGGAGCTAGATGAAAGTTTCTTGCATCAGAGTGTTGAGATATTTGACGGTAATGTGTGTGAGCTTCCATAAGTTTGTCGGAAGAAAGAATTTTTCACAATCATGGAACATGTGAAATCTATTTTAGACTGCATAGTAGCCAATGGTCAAAATAGCTTAGAAATCAGTGCACTTTATAATGCATCTCCCCTCTTGTACGTAGCTGCTAGATGAACGTTTCTTGCACCAGAGTGTTGAGATATAGGACTGTAATGTGTTTCTGCTTCCACGATTCTAGGAAACCCTTTCTTCTTCTTTCTTCTATAATGCACCTCCACTCTTGTACGTAGGTGCTAGGCGAACGTTTATTGAACCAAAGTGTTGAGATATGGCACTGTAATGTGTGTGAGCTTCCATAAGTTTGACGGAAGAAAGAATTTTTCACAATCATGGAATATGTGAAATCTATTTTAGACTGCATAGTGGCCAATGGTCAAAAAAGCTTAGAAATGAGTGCACTTCATAAGGCATCTCCACTCTTGACCTTAAGAGCTAGATGAAAGTTTCTTACACAAAGTGTTGAGATATGGCATTGTAATGCATGTGTACTTCCATGATAGTAGGAAACCCTTTCTTCTTCTTTCTTCTATAATGCACCTCCACTCTTGTACGTAGATGCTAGATGAACGTTTATTGCACCAGAGTGTTGAGATATGGCACTGTAATGTGTGTTCTTCCATAAGCTCGAAGCACAAAAGGGTTTCCTACAATCATGGAACGTGATCAATCGCAATGAGACTCCATAGTGGCGATTGGCAAAAACATCGTAGAAATGAGTGTAGTTTAAAATGCATCTCCACTCTTGACCTTAGGGGTTAAATGAAAGTTTCTTGCACCAGAGTGTTGAGATATGGGACTGTAATGTGTGTGAGCTTCCATAAGTTTGTTGGGAGAAATAATTTTTCACAATTATGGAACATGTGAAATCTATTTTAGACTGCATAGAGGCCAATAGTCAAAATAGCTTAGAAATGAGTGCACTTCATAAGGCATCTGCGCTCTTGACTTTAGGAGCTAGATGAAAGTTTCTTGCACCAGAGTGTTGAGATATGGCAGTATAATGTGTGTGAGCTTCCATAAGTTTGTCGGAAGAAAGAATTTTTCACAATCATGGAAAATGTGAAATCTATTTTAGACTGCTTAGTGGCCAATGGTCAAAATAGCTAAGAAATGAGTGCACTTCATAAGGCATCTGCGCTATTGACTTTAGGAGCTAGATGAAAGTTTCTTGCACCAGAGCGTTGAGATATGGCACTGTAATGTGTGTGAGCTTCCATAAGTTTGTCGGAAGAAAGAATTTTTCACAATCATGGAAAATGTGAAATCTATTTTAGACTGCATAGTGGCCAATGGTCAAAATAGCTAAGAAATGAGTGCACTTCATAAGACATCTCCAGTCTTAACCTTAGGAGCTAAATGAAAGTTTCTTGCACCAGAGTGTTGAGATATGGCAGTGTAATGTGTGTGAGCTTCCATAAGTTTGTCGGAAGAAAGAATTTTTCACAATCATGGAACATGTGAAATCTATTTTAGACTGCATAGTAGCCAATGGTCAAAATAGCTTAGAAATCAGTGTACTTTATAATGCATCTCCCCTCCTGTACGTAGTTGCTAGATGAACGTTTCTTGCACCAGAGTGTTGAGATATGGGACTGCAATGTGTGTGTGCTTCCACGATTCTAGGAAACCCTTTCTTCTTCTTTCTTCTATAGTGCACCTCCACTCTTGTACGTAGGTGCTAGGTGAACATTTATTGCACCACTGTGTTGAGATATGGCACTGTAATGTGTGTGAGCTTCCATAAGCTCGAAGCACAAAAGGGTTTCCTACAATCATGGAACATCAGCAATCTCACTGAGACTCCATACTGGCCATTGCCAAAAACATCATAGAATTGCATGTAGTTTAAAATGCATCTCCACTCTTGACCTTAGGAGCTAGATGAAAGTTTCTTGCACCAGAGTATTGAGATATTTGACGGTAATGTGTGTGAGCTTCCATAAGTTTGTCGGAAGAAAGAATTTTTCACAATCATGGAACATGTGAAATCTATTTTAGACTGCATAGTAGCCAATGGTCAAAATAGCTTAGAAATCAGTGCACTTTATAATGCATCTCCCCTCTTGTACGTAGGTGCTAGATGAACGTTTCTTGCACCAGAGTGTTGAGGTATAGGACTGTAATGTGTGTGTGCTTCCACGATTCTAGGAAAACCTTTCTTCTTCTTTCTTCTATAATGCACCTCCACTCTTGAACGTAGGTGCTAGGCGAACGTTTATTTTACCAAAGTGTTGAGATATGGCACTGTAATGTGTGTGAGCTTCCATAAGTTTGACGGAAGAAAGAATTTTTCACAATCATGGAAAATGTGAAATCTATTTTAGACTGCATAGTGGCCAATGGTCAAAATAGCTTAGAAATGAGTGCACTTCATAAGGCATCTGCGCTCTTGACCTTAGGAGCTAAATGAAAGTTTCTTGCACCAGAGTGTTGAGATATGGGACTGTAATGTGTGTGAGCTTCCATAAGTTTGTCTGAAGAAAGAATTTTTCACAATCATGGAAAATGTGAAATCTATTTTAGACTGCATAGTGGCCAATGGTCAAAATACCTTAGAAATGAGTGCACTTCATAAGGCATCTGCGCTCTTGACCTTAGGAGCTAGATGAAAGTTTCTTGCACCAGAGTGTTGAGATATGGCAGTGTAATGTGTGTGAGCTTCCATAAGGTTGTCGGAAGAAAGAATTTTTCACAATCGTGGAACATGTGATATCAATTCTAGAGTGCATAGAGGCCAGTGGTCAAAATAGCTTAGAATTGAGTCTTGTACGTAGGTGGTAGGTGAATGTTTATTGAACCGGAGTGTTGAGATATGGCACTGTAATGTATGTCTGCTTCCTTGTTTGTAGGAAACTCTTCTTCTTTCGTCTATAATGCACCTCCACTCTTGTACGTTGTAGCTAGATGAACGTTTATTGCACCAAAGTGTTGAGATATGGCAGTGTAATGTGTGTGAGCTTCCATAAGGTTGTCGGAAGAAAGAATTTTTAACAGTCATGGAACATGTGATATCAATTCTAGAGTGCATAGAGGCCAATGGTCAAAATAGCTTAGAATTGAGACTTGTACGTAGGTGGTAGGTGAATGTTTATTGAACCGGAGTGTTGAGATATGGCACTGTAATGTGTGTGAGCTTCCATAAGCTCGAAGCACAAAAGGGTTTCCTACAATCATGGAACATCAGCAATCTCATTGAGACTCCATAGCGGCCATTGCCAAAAACATCATAGAATTGCATGTAGTTTAAAATGCATCTCCACTCTTGACCTTAGGAGCTAGATGAAAGTTTCTTGCACCAGAGTGTTGAGATATTTGACGGTAATGTGTGTGAGCTTCCATAAGTTTGTCGGAAGAAAGAATTTTTCACAATCATGGAACATGTGAAATCTATTTTAGACTGCATAGTAGCCAATGGTCAAAATAGCTTAGAAATCAGTGCACTTTATAATGCATCTCCCCTCTTGTACGTAGCTGCTAGATGAACGTTTCTTGCACCAGAGTGTTGAGATATAGGACTGTAATGTGTTTGTGCTTCCACGATTCTAGGAAACCCTTTCTTCTTCTTTCTTCTATAATGCACCTCCACTCTTGTAGGTAGGTGCTAGGCGAACGTTTTATTGAACCAAAGTGTTGAGATATGGCACTGTAATGTGTGTGAGCTTCCATAAGTTTGACGGAAGAAAGAATTTTTCACAATCATGGAATATGTGAAATCTATTTTAGACTGCATAGTGGCCAATGGTCAAAATAGCTTAGAAATGAGTGCACTTCATAAGGCATCTGCGCTCTTGACTTTAGGAGCTAGATGAAAGTTTCTTGCACCAGAGTGTTGAGATATGGGACTGTAATGTGTGTGAGCTTCCATAAGTTTGTCGGAAGAAAGAGTTTTTCACAATCATGGAAAATGTGAAATCTATTTTAGACTGCTTAGTGGCCAATGGTCAAAATAGCTAAGAAATGAGTGCACTTCATAAGGCATCTCCAGTCTTAACCTTAGGAGCTAAATGAAAGTTTCTTGCACCAGAGTGTTGAGATATGGCAGTGTAATGTGTGTGAGCTTCCATAAGTTTGTCTGAAGAAAGAATTTTTCACAATCATGGAAAATGTGAAATCTATTTTAGACTGCATAGTGGCCAATGGTCAAAATAGCTTAGAAATGAGTGCACTTCATAAGGCATCTGCGCTCTTGACCTTAGGAGCTAGATGAAAGTTTCTTGCACCAGAGTGTTGAGATATGGCAGTGTAATGTGTGTGAGCTTCCATAAGGTTGTCGGAAGAAAGAATTTTTAACAATCATGGAACATGTGATATCAATTCTAGAGTGCATAGAGGCCAATGGTCAAAATAGCTAAGAATTGAGACTTGTACGTAGGTGGTAGGTGAATGTTTATTGAACCGGAGTGTTGAGATATAGGACTGTAATGTGTTTGTGCTTCCACGATTCTAGGAAACCCTTTCTTCTTCTTTCTTCTATAATGCACCTCCACTCTTGTAGGTAGGTGCTAGGCGAACGTTTTATTGAACCAAAGTGTTGAGATATGGCACTGTAATGTGTGTGAACTTCCATAAGTTTGACGGAAGAAAGAATTTTTCACAATCATGGAATATGTGAAATCTATTTTAGACTGCATAGTGGCCAATGGTCAAAATAGCTTAGAAATGAGTGCACTTCATAAGGCATCTCCACTCTTGACCTTAAGAGCTAGATGAAAGTTTCTTACTCCAAAGTGTTGAGATATGGCATTGTAATGCATGTGTACTTCCATGATTGTAGGAAACCCTTTCTTCTTCTTTCTTCTATAATGCACCTCCACTCTTGTACGTAGATGCTAGATGAACGTTTATTGCACCAGAGTGTTGAGATATGGCACTGTAATGTGTTTGTGCTTCCATAAGCTCGAAGCACAAAAGGGTTTCCTACAATCATGGAACGTGAGCAATCGCAATGAGACTCCATAGTGGCCATTGGCAAAAACATCGTAGAAATGAGTGTAGTTTAAAATGCATCTCCACTCTTGACCTTAGGGGCTAAATGAAAGTTTCTTGCACCAGAGTGTTGAGATATGGGACTGTAATGTGTGTGAGCTTCCATAAGTTTGTTGGGAGAAATAATTTTTCACAATTATGGAACATGTGAAATCTATTTTAGACTGCATAGAGGCCAATAGTCAAAATAGCTTAGAAATGAGTGCACTTCATAAGGCATCTGCGCTCTTGACTTTAGGAGCTAGATGAAAGTTTCTTGCACCAGAGTGTTGAGATATGGCAGTGTAATGTGTGTGAGCTTCCATAAGTTTGTCGGAAGAAAGAATTTTTCACAATCATGGAAAATGTGAAATCTATTTTAGACTGCTTAGTGGCCAATGGTCAAAATAGCTAAGAAATGAGTGCACTTCATAAGGCATCTGCGCTATTGACTTTAGGAGCTACATGAAAGTTTCTTGCACCAGAGTGTTGAGATATGGGACTGTAATGTGTGTGAGCTTCCATAAGTTTGTCGGAAGAAAGAGTTTTTCACAATCATGGAAAATGTGAAATCTATTTTAGACTGCTTAGTGGCCAATGGTCAAAATAGCTAAGAAATGAGTGCACTTCATAAGGCATCTCCAGTCTTAACCTTAGGAGCTAAATGAAAGTTTCTTGCACCAGAGTGTTGAGATATGGCAGTGTAATGTGTGTGAGCTTCCATAAGTTTGTCTGAAGAAAGAATTTTTCACAATCATGGAAAATGTGAAATCTATTTTAGACTGCATAGTGGCCAATGGTCAAAATAGCTTAGAAATGAGTGCACTTCATAAGGCATCTGCGCTCTTGACCTTAGGAGCTAGATGAAAGTTTCTTGCACCAGAGTGTTGAGATATGGCAGTGTAATGTGTGTGAGCTTCCATAAGGTTGTCGGAAGAAAGAATTTTTAACAATCATGGAACATGTGATATCAATTCTAGAGTGCATAGAGGCCAATGGTCAAAATAGCTTAGAATTGAGACTTGTACGTAGGTGGTAGGTGAATGTTTATTGAACCGGAGTGTTGAGATATAGGACTGTAATGTGTTTGTGCTTCCACGATTCTAGGAAACCCTTTCTTCTTCTTTCTTCTATAATGCACCTCCACTCTTGTAGGTAGGTGCTAGGCGAACGTTTTATTGAACCAAAGTGTTGAGATATGGCACTGTAATGTGTGTGAACTTCCATAAGTTTGACGGAAGAAAGAATTTTTCACAATCATGGAATATGTGAAATCTATTTTAGACTGCATAGTGGCCAATGGTCAAAATAGCTTAGAAATGAGTGCACTTCATAAGGCATCTCCACTCTTGACCTTAAGAGCTAGATGAAAGTTTCTTACTCCAAAGTGTTGAGATATGGCATTGTAATGCATGTGTACTTCCATGATTGTAGGAAACCCTTTCTTCTTCTTTCTTCTATAATGCACCTCCACTCTTGTACGTAGATGCTTGATGAACGTTTATTGCACCAGAGTGTTGAGATATGGCACTGTAATGTGTTTGTGCTTCCATAAGCTCGAAGCACAAAAGGGTTTCCTACAATCATGGAACGTGAGCAATCGCAATGAGACTCCATAGTGGCCATTGGCAAAAACATCGTAGAAATGAGTGTAGTTTAAAATGCATCTCCACTCTTGACCTTAGGGGCTAAATGAAAGTTTCTTGCACCAGAGTGTTGAGATATGGGACTGTAATGTGTGTGAGCTTCCATAAGTTTGTTGGGAGAAATAATTTTTCACAATTATGGAACATGTGAAATCTATTTTAGACTGCATAGAGGCCAATAGTCAAAATAGCTTAGAAATGAGTGCACTTCATAAGGCATCTGCGCTCTTGACTTTAGGAGCTAGATGAAAGTTTCTTGCACCAGAGTGTTGAGATATGGCAGCGTAATGTGTGTGAGCTTCCATAAGTTTGTCGGAAGAAAGAATTTTTCACAATCATGGAAAATGTGAAATCTATTTTAGACTGCTTAGTGGCCAATGGTCAAAATAGCTAAGAAATGAGTGCACTTCATAAGGCATCTGCGCTATTGACTTTAGGAGCTAGATGAAAGTTTCTTGCACCAGAGTGTTGAGATATGGCACTGTAATGTGTGTGAGCTTCCATAAGTTTGTCGGAAGAAAGAATTTTTCACAATCATGGAAAATGTGAAATCTATTTTAGACTGCATAGTGGCCAATGGTCAAAATAGCTAAGAAATGAGTGCACTTCATAAGACATCTCCAGTCTTAACCTTAGGAGCTAAATGAAAGTTTCTTGCACCAGAGTGTTGAGATATGGCAGTGTAATGTGTGTGAGCTTCCATAAGTTTGTCTGAAGAAAGAATTTTTCACAATCATGGAAAATGTGAAATCTATTTTAGACTGCATAGTGGCCAATGGTCAAAATAGCTTAGAAATGAGTGCACTTCATAAGGCATCTGCGCTCTTGACCTTAGGAGCTAGATGAAAGTTTCTTGCACCAGAGTGTTGAGATATGGCAGTGTAATGTGTGTGAGCTTCCATAAGGTTGTCGGAAGAAAGAATTTTTAACAATCATGGAACATGTGATATCAATTCGAGAGTGCATAGAGGCCAATGGTCAAAATAGCTTAGAAATGAGACTTGTACGTAGGTGGTAGGTGAATGTTTATTGAACCGGAGTGTTGAGATATGGCACTGTAATGTGTGTGAGCATCCATAAGCTCGAAGCACAAAAGGGTTTCCTACAATCATGGAACATCAGCAATCTCATTGAGACTCCATAGCGGCCATTGCCAAAAACATCATAGAATTGCATGTAGTTTAAAATGCATCTCCACTCTTGACCTTAGGAGCTAGATGAAAGTTTCTTGCACCAGAGTGTTGAGATATTTGACGGTAATGTGTGTGAGCTTCCATAAGTTTGTCGGAAGAAAGAATTTTTCACAATCATGGAACATGTGAAATCTATTTTAGACTGCATAGTAGCCAATGGTCAAAATAGCTTAGAAATCAGTGCACTTTATAATGCATCTCCCCTCTTGTACGTAGCTGCTAGATGAACGTTTCTTGCACCAGAGTGTTGAGATATAGGACTGTAATGTGTTTGTGCTTCCACGATTCTAGGAAACCCTTTCTTCTTCTTTCTTCTATAATGCACCTCCACTCTTGTAGTTAGGTGCTAGGCGAACGTTTTATTGAACCAAAGTGTTGAGATATGGCACTGTAATGTATGTGAGCTTCCATAAGTTTGACGGAAGAAAGAATTTTTCACAATCATGGAATATGTGAAATCTATTTTAGACTGCATAGTGGCCAATGGTCAAAATAGCTTAGAAATGAGTGCACTTCATAAGGCATCTCCACTCTTGACCTTAAGAGCTAGATGAAAGTTTCTTACTCCAAAGTGTTGAGATATGGCATTGTAATGCATGTGTACTTCCATGATTGTAGGAAACCCTTTCTTCTTCTTTCTTCTATAATGCACCTCCACTCTTGTACGTAGATGCTAGATGAACGTTTATTGCACCAGAGTGTTGAGATATGGCACTGTAATGTGTGTGTGCTTCCATAAGCTCGAAGCACAAAAGGGTTTCCTACAATCATGGAACGTGAGCAATCGCAATGAGACTCCATAGTGGCCATTGGCAAAAACATCGTAGAAATGAGTGTAGTTTAAAATGCATCTCCACTCTTGACCTTAGGGGCTAAATGAAAGTTTCTTGCACCAGAGTGTTGAGATATGGGACTGTAATGTGTGTGAGCTTCCATAAGTTTGTTGGGAGAAATAATTTTTCACAATTATGGAACATGTGAAATCTATTTTAGACTGCATAGAGGCCAATAGTCAAAATAGCTTAGAAATGAGTGCACTTCATAAGGCATCTGCGCTCTTGACTTTAGGAGCTAGATGAAAGTTTCTTGCACCAGAGTGTTGAGATATGGCACTGTAATGTGTGTGAGCTTCCATAAGTTTGTCGGAAGAAAGAATTTTTCACAATCATGGAAAATGTGAAATCTATTTTAGACTGCTTAGTGGCCAATGGTCAAAATAGCTAAGAAATGAGTGGACTTCATAAGGCATCTGCGCTATTGACTTTAGGAGCTAGATGAAAGTTTCTTGCACCAGAGTGTTGAGATATGGCACTGTAATGTGTGTGAGCTTCCATAAGTTTGTCGGAAGAAAGAATTTTTCACAATCATGGAAAATGTGAAATCTATTTTAGACTGCATAGTGGCCAATGGTCAAAATAGCTAAGAAATGAGTGCACTTCATAAGACATCTCCAGTCTTAACCTTAGGAGCTAAATGAAAGTTTCTTGCACCAGAGTGTTGAGATATGGCAGTGTAATGTGTGTGAGCTTCCATAAGTTTGTCTGAAGAAAGAATTTTTCACAATCATGGAAAATGTGAAATCTATTTTAGACTGCATAGTGGCCAATAGTCAAAATAGCTTAGAAATGAGTGCACTTCATAAGACATCTGCGCTCTTGACTTTAGGAGCTAAATGAAAGTTTCTTGCACCAGAGTGTTGAGATATGGCAGTGTAATGTGTGTGAGCTTCCATAAGTTTGTCGGAAGAAAGAATTTTTCACAATCATGGAAAATGTGAAATCTATTTTAGACTGCATAGTGGCCAATGGTCAAAACAGCTTAGAAATGAGTGCACTTCATAAGGCATCTGCGCTCTTGACTTTAGGAGCTAAATGAAAGTTTCTTGCACCAGAGTGTTGAGATATGGCACTGTAATGTGTGTGAGCTTCCATAAGTTTGTCGGAAGAAAGAATTTTTCACAATCATGGAAAATGTGAAATCTATTTTAGACTGCATAGTGGCCAATGGTCAAAATAGCTAAGAAATGAGTGCACTACATAAGACATCTCCAGTCTTAACCTTAGGAGCTAAATGAAAGTTTCTTGCACCAGAGTGTTGAGATATGGCAGTGTAATGTGTGTGAGCTTCCATAAGTTTGTCGGAAGAAAGAATTTTTCACAATCATGGAACATGTGAAATCTATTTTAGACTGCATAGTAGCCAATGGTCAAAATAGCTTAGAAATCAGTGCACTTTATAATGCATCTCCCCTCTTGTACGTAGCTGCTAGATGAACGTTTCTTGCACCAGAGTGTTGAGGTATAGGACTGTAATGTGTGTGTGCTTCCAAGATTCTAGGAAACCCTTTCTTCTTCTTTCTTCTATAATGCACCTCCACTCTTGTACGTAGGTGCTAGGCGAACGTTTATTGAACCAAAGTGTTGAGATATGGCACTGTAATGTGTGTGAGCTTCCATAAGTTTGACGGAAGAAAGAATTTTTCACAATCATGGAATATGTGAAATCTATTTTAGACTGCATAGTGGCCAATGGTCAAAAAAGCTTAGAAATGAGTGCACTTCATAAGGCATCTCCACTCTTGACCTTAAGAGCTAGATGAAAGTTTCTTACTCCAAAGTGATGAGATATGGCATTGTAATGCATGTGTACTTCCATGATTGTAGGAAACCCTTTCTTCTTCTTTCTTCTATAATACACCTCCACTCTTCTACGTAGTTGCTAGGCGAACGTTTATTGCACCAAAGTGTTGAGATATGGCAGTGTAATGTGTGCTTCCATAAGCTCGAAGCACAAAAGGGTTTCCTACAATCATGGAACATGAGCAATCGCAATGAGACTCCATAGTGGCCATTAGCAAAAACGTCATAGAATTGAGTGTAGTTTTAAATGCATCTCCACTCTTGACCTTAGGAGCTAGATGAAAGTTTCTTGCACCAGAGTTCTGAAATATGGCACTGTAATGTTTTGTAATTGTGCTTCCATGATTGTAGGAAACCCTTTCTTCTTCGTTCTTCTATAATGCACCTCCACTCTTGTACGTAGATGCTAGATGAACGTTTATTGCACCAGAGTGTTGAGATATGGCACTGTAATGTGTGTGTGCTTCCATAAGCTCGAAGCACAAAAGGGTTTCCTACAATCATGGAACGTGAGCAATCGCAATGAGACTCCATAGTGGCCATTGGCAAAAACATCGTAGAAATGAGTGTAGTTTAAAATGCATCTCCACTCTTGACCTTAGGGGCTAAATGAAAGTTTCTTGCACCAGAGTGTTGAGATATGGGACTGTAATGTGTGTGAGCTTCCATAAGTTTGTTGGAAGAAAGAATTTTTCACAATTATGGAAAATGTGAAATCTATTTTAGACTGCATAGTGGCCAATGGTCAAAATAGCTTAGAAATGAGTGCACTTCATAAGGCATCTGCGCTCTTGACCTTAGGAGCTAGATGAAAGTTTCTTGCACCAGAGTGTTGAGATATGGCACTGTAATGTGTGTGTGCTTCCATAAGCTCGAAGCACAAAAGGGTTTCCTACAATCATGGAACGTGAGCAATCGCAATGAGACTCCATAGTGGCCATTGGCAAAAACATCGTAGAAATGAGTGTAGTTTAAAATGCATCTCCACTCTTGACCTTAGGGGCTAAATGAAAGTTTCTTGCACCAGAGTGTTGAGATATGGGACTGTAATGTGTGTGAGCTTCCATAAGTTTGTTGGGAGAAATAATTTTTCACAATTATGGAACATGTGAAATCTATTTTAGACTGCATAGAGGCCAATAGTCAAAATAGCTTAGAAATGAGTGCACTTCATAAGGCATCTGCGCTCTTGACTTTAGGAGCTAGATGAAAGTTTCTTGCACCAGAGTGTTGAGATATGGCACTGTAATGTGTGTGAGCTTCCATAAGTTTGTCGGAAGAAAGAATTTTTCACAATCATGGAAAATGTGAAATCTATTTTAGACTGCTTAGTGGCCAATGGTCAAAATAGCTAAGAAATGAGTGCACTTCATAAGGCATCTGCGCTATTGACTTTAGGAGCTAGATGAAAGTTTCTTGCACCAGAGTGTTGAGATATGGCACTGTAATGTGTGTGAGCTTCCATAAGTTTGTCGGAAGAAAGAATTTTTCACAATCATGGAAAATGTGAAATCTATTTTAGACTGCATAGTGGCCAATGGTCAAAATAGCTAAGAAATGAGTGCACTTCATAAGACATCTCCAGTCTTAACCTTAGGAGCTAAATGAAAGTTTCTTGCACCAGAGTGTTGAGATATGGCAGTGTAATGTGTGTGAGCTTCCATAAGTTTGTCTGAAGAAAGAATTTTTCACAATCATGGAAAATGTGAAATCTATTTTAGACTGCATAGTGGCCAATAGTCAAAATAGCTTAGAAATGAGTGCACTTCATAAGACATCTGCGCTCTTGACTTTAGGAGCTAAATGAAAGTTTCTTGCACCAGAGTGTTGAGATATGGCAGTGTAATGTGTGTGAGCTTCCATAAGTTTGTCGGAAGAAAGAATTTTTCACAATCATGGAAAATGTGAAATCTATTTTAGACTGCATAGTGGCCAATGGTCAAAACAGCTTAGAAATGAGTGCACTTCATAAGGCATCTGCGCTCTTGACTTTAGGAGCTAAATGAAAGTTTCTTGCACCAGAGTGTTGAGATATGGCACTGTAATGTGTGTGAGCTTCCATAAGTTTGTCGGAAGAAAGAATTTTTCACAATCATGGAAAATGTGAAATCTATTTTAGACTGCATAGTGGCCAATGGTCAAAATAGCTAAGAAATGAGTGCACTACATAAGACATCTCCAGTCTTAACCTTAGGAGCTAAATGAAAGTTTCTTGCACCAGAGTGTTGAGATATGGCAGTGTAATGTGTGTGAGCTTCCATAAGTTTGTCGGAAGAAAGAATTTTTCACAATCATGGAACATGTGAAATCTATTTTAGACTGCATAGTAGCCAATGGTCAAAATAGCTTAGAAATCAGTGCACTTTATAATGCATCTCCCCTCTTGTACGTAGCTGCTAGATGAACGTTTCTTGCACCAGAGTGTTGAGGTATAGGACTGTAATGTGTGTGTGCTTCCAAGATTCTAGGAAACCCTTTCTTCTTCTTTCTTCTATAATGCACCTCCACTCTTGTACGTAGGTGCTAGGCGAACGTTTATTGAACCAAAGTGTTGAGATATGGCACTGTAATGTGTGTGAGCTTCCATAAGTTTGACGGAAGAAAGAATTTTTCACAATCATGGAATATGTGAAATCTATTTTAGACTGCATAGTGGCCAATGGTCAAAAAAGCTTAGAAATGAGTGCACTTCATAAGGCATCTCCACTCTTGACCTTAAGAGCTAGATGAAAGTTTCTTACTCCAAAGTGATGAGATATGGCATTGTAATGCATGTGTACTTCCATGATTGTAGGAAACCCTTTCTTCTTCTTTCTTCTATAATACACCTCCACTCTTCTACGTAGTTGCTAGGCGAACGTTTATTGCACCAAAGTGTTGAGATATGGCAGTGTAATGTGTGCTTCCATAAGCTCGAAGCACAAAAGGGTTTCCTACAATCATGGAACATGAGCAATCGCAATGAGACTCCATAGTGGCCATTAGCAAAAACGTCATAGAATTGAGTGTAGTTTTAAATGCATCTCCACTCTTGACCTTAGGAGCTAGATGAAAGTTTCTTGCACCAGAGTTCTGAAATATGGCACTGTAATGTTTTGTAATTGTGCTTCCATGATTGTAGGAAACCCTTTCTTCTTCGTTCTTCTATAATGCACCTCCACTCTTGTACGTAGATGCTAGATGAACGTTTATTGCACCAGAGTGTTGAGATATGGCACTGTAATGTGTGTGTGCTTCCATAAGCTCGAAGCACAAAAGGGTTTCCTACAATCATGGAACGTGAGCAATCGCAATGAGACTCCATAGTGGCCATTGGCAAAAACATCGTAGAAATGAGTGTAGTTTAAAATGCATCTCCACTCTTGACCTTAGGGGCTAAATGAAAGTTTCTTGCACCAGAGTGTTGAGATATGGGACTGTAATGTGTGTGAGCTTCCATAAGTTTGTTGGAAGAAAGAATTTTTCACAATTATGGAAAATGTGAAATCTATTTTAGACTGCATAGTGGCCAATGGTCAAAATAGCTTAGAAATGAGTGCACTTCATAAGGCATCTGCGCTCTTGACCTTAGGAGCTAGATGAAAGTTTCTTGCACCAGAGTGTTGAGATATGGCAGTGTAATGTGTGTGAGCTTCCATAAGGTTGTCGGAAGAAAGAATTTTTAACAATCATGGAACATGTGATATCAATTCGAGAGTGCATAGAGGCCAATGGTCAAAATAGCTTAGAAATGAGACTTGTACGTAGGTGGTAGGTGAATGTTTATTGAACCGGAGTGTTGAGATATGGCACTGTAATGTGTGTGAGCATCCATAAGCTCGAAGCACAAAAGGGTTTCCTACAATCATGGAACATCAGCAATCTCATTGAGACTCCATAGCGGCCATTGCCAAAAACATCATAGAATTGCATGTAGTTTAAAATGCATCTCCACTCTTGACCTTAGGAGCTAGATGAAAGTTTCTTGCACCAGAGTGTTGAGATATTTGACGGTAATGTGTGTGAGCTTCCATAAGTTTGTCGGAAGAAAGAATTTTTCACAATCATGGAACATGTGAAATCTATTTTAGACTGCATAGTAGCCAATGGTCAAAATAGCTTAGAAATCAGTGCACTTTATAATGCATCTCCCCTCTTGTACGTAGCTGCTAGATGAACGTTTCTTGCACCAGAGTGTTGAGATATAGGACTGTAATGTGTTTGTGCTTCCACGATTCTAGGAAACCCTTTCTTCTTCTTTCTTCTATAATGCACCTCCACTCTTGTAGTTAGGTGCTAGGCGAACGTTTTATTGAACCAAAGTGTTGAGATATGGCACTGTAATGTATGTGAGCTTCCATAAGTTTGACGGAAGAAAGAATTTTTCACAATCATGGAATATGTGAAATCTATTTTAGACTGCATAGTGGCCAATGGTCAAAATAGCTTAGAAATGAGTGCACTTCATAAGGCATCTCCACTCTTGACCTTAAGAGCTAGATGAAAGTTTCTTACTCCAAAGTGTTGAGATATGGCATTGTAATGCATGTGTACTTCCATGATTGTAGGAAACCCTTTCTTCTTCTTTCTTCTATAATGCACCTCCACTCTTGTACGTAGATGCTAGATGAACGTTTATTGCACCAGAGTGTTGAGATATGGCACTGTAATGTGTGTGTGCTTCCATAAGCTCGAAGCACAAAAGGGTTTCCTACAATCATGGAACGTGAGCAATCGCAATGAGACTCCATAGTGGCCATTGGCAAAAACATCGTAGAAATGAGTGTAGTTTAAAATGCATCTCCACTCTTGACCTTAGGGGCTAAATGAAAGTTTCTTGCACCAGAGTGTTGAGATATGGGACTGTAATGTGTGTGAGCTTCCATAAGTTTGTTGGGAGAAATAATTTTTCACAATTATGGAACATGTGAAATCTATTTTAGACTGCATAGAGGCCAATAGTCAAAATAGCTTAGAAATGAGTGCACTTCATAAGGCATCTGCGCTCTTGACTTTAGGAGCTAGATGAAAGTTTCTTGCACCAGAGTGTTGAGATATGGCAGTGTAATGTGTGTGAGCTTCCATAAGTTTGTCGGAAGAAAGAATTTTTCACAATCATGGAAAATGTGAAATCTATTTTAGACTGCTTAGTGGCCAATGGTCAAAATAGCTAAGAAATGAGTGCACTTCATAAGGCATCTGCGCTATTGACTTTAGGAGCTAGATGAAAGTTTCTTGCACCAGAGTGCAAGAAATAGCTAAGAAATGAGTGCACTTCATAAGACATCTCCAGTCTTAACCTTAGGAGCTAAATGAAAGTTTCTTGCACCAGAGTGTTGAGATATGGCAGTGTAATGTGTGTGAGCTTCCATAAGTTTGTCGGAAGAAAGAATTTTTCACAATCATGGAAAATGTGAAATCTATTTTAGACTGCATAGTGGCCAATGGTCAAAATAGCTTAGAAATGAGTGCACTTCATAAGACATCTGCGCTCTTGACTTTAGGAGCTAAATGAAAGTTTCTTGCACCAGAGTGTTGAGATATGGCACTGTAATGTGTGTGAGCTTCCATAAGTTTGTCGGAAGAAAGAATTTTTCACAATCATGGAAAATGTGAAATCTATTTTAGACTGCATAGTGGCCAATGGTCAAAATAGCTAAGAAATGAGTGCACTACATAAGACATCTCCAGTCTTATCCTTAGGAGCTAAATGAAAGTTTCTTGCACCAGAGTGTTGAGATATGGCAGTGTAATGTGTGTGAGCTTCCATAAGTTTGTCGGAAGAAAGAATTTTTCACAATCATGGAACATGTGAAATCTATTTTAGACTGCATAGTAGCCAATGGTCAAAATAGCTTAGAAATCAGTGCACTTTATAATGCATCTCCCCTCTTGTACGTAGCTGCTAGATGAACGTTTCTTGCACCAGAGTGTTGAGGTATAGGACTGTAATGTGTGTGTGCTTCCAAGATTCTAGGAAACCCTTTCTTCTTCTTTCTTCTATAATGCACCTCCACTCTTGTACGTAGGTGCTAGGCGAACGTTTATTGAACCAAAGTGTTGAGATATGGCACTGTAATGTGTGTGAGCTTCCATAAGTTTGACGGAAGAAAGAATTTTTCACAATCATGGAATATGTGAAATCTATTTTAGACTGCATAGTGGCCAATGGTCAAAAAAGCTTAGAAATGAGTGCACTTCATAAGGCATCTCCACTCTTGACCTTAAGAGCTAGATGAAAGTTTCTTACTCCAAAGTGATGAGATATGGCATTGTAATGCATGTGTACTTCCATGATTGTAGGAAACCCTTTCTTCTTCTTTCTTCTATAATACACCTCCACTCTTCTACGTAGTTGCTAGGCGAACGTTTATTGCACCAAAGTGTTGAGATATGGCAGTGTAATGTGTGCTTCCATAAGCTCGAAGCACAAAAGGGTTTCCTACAATCATGGAACATGAGCAATCGCAATGAGACTCCATAGTGGCCATTAGCAAAAACGTCATAGAATTGAGTGTAGTTTTAAATGCATCTCCACTCTTGACCTTAGGAGCTAGATGAAAGTTTCTTGCACCAGAGTTCTGAAATATGGCACTGTAATGTTTTGTAATTGTGCTTCCATGATTGTAGGAAACCCTTTCTTCTTCGTTCTTCTATAATGCACCTCCACTCTTGTACGTAGATGCTAGATGAACGTTTATTGCACCAGAGTGTTGAGATATGGCACTGTAATGTGTGTGTGCTTCCATAAGCTCGAAGCACAAAAGGGTTTCCTACAATCATGGAACGTGAGCAATCGCAATGAGACTCCATAGTGGCCATTGGCAAAAACATCGTAGAAATGAGTGTAGTTTAAAATGCATCTCCACTCTTGACCTTAGGGGCTAAATGAAAGTTTCTTGCACCAGAGTGTTGAGATATGGGACTGTAATGTGTGTGAGCTTCCATAAGTTTGTTGGAAGAAAGAATTTTTCACAATTATGGAACATGTGAAATCTATTTTAGACTGCATAGAGGCCAATAGTCAAAATAGCTTAGAAATGAGTGCACTTCATAAGGCATCTGCGCTCTTGACCTTAGGAGCTAAATGAAAGTTTCTTGCACCAGAGTGTTGAGATATGGGACTGTAATGTGTGTGAGCTTCAATAAGTTTGTCTGAAGAAAGAATTTTTCACAATCATGGAAAATGTGAAATCTATTTTAGACTGCATAGTGGCCAATGGTCAAAATACCTTAGAAATGAGTGCACTTCATAAGGCATCTGCGCTCTTGACCTTAGGAGCTAGATGAAAGTTTCTTGCACCAGAGTGTTGAGATATGGCAGTGTAATGTGTGTGAGCTTCCATAAGGTTGTCGGAAGAAAGAATTTTTCACAATCGTGGAACATGTGATATCAATTCTAGAGTGCATAGAGGCCAGTGGTCAAAATAGCTTAGAATTGAGTCTTGTACGTAGGTGGTAGGTGAATGTTTATTGAACCGGAGTGTTGAGATATGGCACTGTAATGTATGTCTGCTTCCTTGTTTGTAGGAAACTCTTCTTCTTTCGTCTATAATGCACCTCCACTCTTGTACGTTGTAGCTAGATGAACGTTTATTGCACCAAAGTGTTGAGATATGGCAGTGTAATGTGTGTGAGCTTCCATAAGGTTGTCGGAAGAAAGAATTTTTAACAATCATGGAACATGTGATATCAATTCTAGAGTGCATAGAGGCCAATGGTCAAAATAGCTTAGAATTGAGACTTGTACGTAGGTGGTAGGTGAATGTTTATTGAACCGGAGTGTTGAGATATGGCACTGTAATGTGTGTGAGCTTCCATAAGCTCGAAGCACAAAAGGGTTTCCTACAATCATGGAACATCAGCAATCTCATTGAGACTCCATAGCGGCCATTGCCAAAAACATCATAGAATTGCATGTAGTTTAAAATGCATCTCCACTCTTGACCTTAGGAGCTAGATGAAAGTTTCTTGCATCAGAGTGTTGAGATATTTGACGGTAATGTGTGTGAGCTTCCATAAGTTTGTCGGAAGAAAGAATTTTTCACAATCATGGAACATGTGAAATCTATTTTAGACTGCATAGTAGCCAATGGTCAAAATAGCTTAGAAACCAGTGCACTTTATAATGCATCTCCCCTCTTGTACGTAGCTGCTAGATGAACGTTTCTTGCACCAGAGTGTTGAGATATAGGACTGTAATGTGTTTGTGCTTCCACGATTCTAGGAAACCCTTTCTTCTTCTTTCTTCTATAATGCACCTCAACTCTTGTAGGTAGGTGCTAGGCGAACGTTTATTGAACCAAAGTGTTGAGATATGGCACTGTAATGTGTGTGAGCTTCCATAAGTTTGACGGAAGAAAGAATTTTTCACAATCATGGAATATGTGAAATCTCTTTTAGACTGCATAGTGGCCAATGGTCAAAAAAGCTTAGAAATGAGTGCACTTCATAAGGCATCTCCACTCTTGACCTTAAGAGCTAGATGAAAGTTTCTTACACAAAGTGTTGAGATATGGCATTGTAATGCATGTGTACTTCCATGATAGTAGGAAACCCTTTCTTCTTCTTTCTTCTATAATGCACCTCCACTCTTGTACGTAGATGCTAGATGAACGTCTATTGCACCAGAGTGTTGAGATATGGCACTGTAATGTGTGTTCTTCCATAAGCTCGAAGCACAAAAGGGTTTCCTACAATCATGGAACGTGATCAATCGCAATGAGACTCCATAGTGGCCATTGGCAAAAACATCGTAGAAATGAGTGTAGTTTAAAATGCATCTCCACTCTTGACCTTAGGGGTTAAATGAAAGTTTCTTGCACCAGAGTGTTGAGATATGGGACTGTAATGTGTGTGAGCTTCCATAAGTTTGTCGGAAGAAAGAATTTTTCACAATCATGGAAAATGTGAAATCTATTTTAGACTGCTTAGTGGCCAGTGGTCAAAATAGCTAAGAAATGAGTGCACTTCATAAGGCATCTGCGCTCTTGACTTTAGGAGCTAGATGAAAGTTTCTTGCACCAGAGTGTTGAGATATGGCACTGTAATGTGTGTGAGCTTCCATAAGTTTGTCGGAAGAAAGAATTTTTCACAATCATGGAACATGTGAAATCTATTTTAGACTGCATAGTAGCCAATGGTCAAAATAGCTTAGAAATCAGTGTACTTTATAATGCATCTCCCCTCCTGTACGTAGTTGCTAGATGAACGTTTCTTGCACCAGAGTGTTGAGATATGGGACTGCAATGTGTGTGTGCTTCCACGATTCTAGGAAACCCTTTCTTCTTCTTTCTTCTATAGTGCACCTCCACTCTTGTACGTAGGTGCTAGGTGAACATTTATTGCACCACTGTGTTGAGATATGGCACTGTAATGTGTGTGAGCTTCCATAAGCTCGAAGCACAAAAGGGTTTCCTACAATCATGGAACATCAGCAATCTCACTGAGACTCCATACTGGCCATTGCCAAAAACATCATAGAATTGCATGTAGTTTAAAATGCATCTCCACTCTTGACCTTAGGAGCTAGATGAAAGTTTTTGCACCAGAGTATTGAGATATTTGACGGTAATGTGTGTGAGCTTCCATAAGTTTGTCGGAAGAAAGAATTTTTCACAATCATGGAACATGTGAAATCTATTTTAGACTGCATAGTAGCCAATGGTCAAAATAGCTTAGAAATCAGTGCACTTTATAATGCATCTCCCCTCTTGTACGTAGCTGCTAGATGAACGTTTCTTGCACCAGAGTGTTGAGATATAGGACTGTAATGTGTTTGTGCTTCCACGATTCTGGGAAACCCTTTCTTCTTCTTTCTTCTATAATGCACCTCCACTCTTGTACGTAGGTGCTAGGCGAACGTTTATTGAACCAAAGTGTTGAGATATGGCACTGTAATGTGTGTGAGCTTCCATAAGTTTGACGGAAGAAAGAATTTTTCACAATCATGGAATATGTGAAATCTATTTTAGACTGCATAGTGGCCAATGGTCAAAAAAGCTTAGAAATGAGTGCACTTCATAAGGCATCTCCACTCTTGACCTTAAGAGCTAGATGAAAGTTTCTTACACAAAGTGTTGAGATATGGCATTGTAATGCATGTGTACTTCCATGATAGTAGGAAACCCTTTCTTCTTCTTTCTTCTATAATGCACCTCCACTCTTGTACGTAGATGCTAGATGAACGTTTATTGCACCAGAGTGTTGAGATATGGCACTGTAATGTGTGTTCTTCCATAAGCTCGAAGCACAAAAGGGTTTCCTACAATCATGGAACGTGATCAATCGCAATGAGACTCCATAGTGGCGATTGGCAAAAACATCGTAGAAATGAGTGTAGTTTAAAATGCATCTCCACTCTTGACCTTAGGGGTTAAATGAAAGTTTCTTGCACCAGAGTGTTGAGATATGGGACTGTAATGTGTGTGAGCTTCCATAAGTTTGTCGGAAGAAAGAATTTTTCACAATCATGGAAAATGTGAAATCTATTTTAGACTGCTTAGCGGCCAGTGGTCAAAATAGCTAAGAAATGAGTGCACTTCATAAGGCATCTGCGCTCTTGACTTTAGGAGCTAGATGAAAGTTTCTTGCACCAGAGTGTTGAGATATGGGACTGTAATGTGTGTGAGCTTCCATAAGTTTGTCGGAAGAAAGAATTTTTCACAATCATGGAAAATGTGAAATCTATTTTAGACTGCATAGTGGCCAATGGTCAAAATAGCTAAGAAATGAGTGCACTTCATAAGATATCTCCAGTCTTAACCTTAGGAGCTAAATGAAAGTTTCTTGCACCAGAGTGTTGAGATATGGCAGTGTAATGTGTGTGAGCTTCCATAAGTTTGTCGGAAGAAAGAATTTTTCACAATCATGGAACATGTGAAATCTATTTTAGACTGCATAGTAGCCAATGGTCAAAATAGCTTAGAAATCAGTGTACTTTATAATGCATCTCCCCTCCTGTACGTAGTTGCTAGATGAACGTTTCTTGCACCAGAGTGTTGAGATATGGGACTGCAATGTGTGTGTGCTTCCACGATTCTAGGAAACCCTTTCTTCTTCTTTCTTCTATAGTGCACCTCCACTCTTGTACGTAGGTGCTTGGTGAACATTTATTGCACCACTGTGTTGAGATATGGCACTGTAATTTGTGTGAGCTTCCATAAGCTCGAAGCACAAAAGGGTTTCCTACAATCATGGAACATCAGCAATCTCACTGAGACTCCATACTGGCCATTGCCAAAAACATCATAGAATTGCATGTAGTTTAAAATGCATCTCCACTCTTGACCTTAGGAGCTAGATGAAAGTTTCTTGCACCAGAGTATTGAGATATTTGACGGTAATGTGTGTGAGCTTCCATAAGTTTGTCGGAAGAAAGAATTTTTCACAATCATGGAACATGTGAAATCTATTTTAGACTGCATAGTAGCCAATGGTCAAAATAGCTTAGAAATCAGTGCACTTTATAATGCATCTCCCCTCTTGTACGTAGGTGCTAGATGAACGTTTCTTGCACCAGAGTGTTGAGGTATAGGACTGTAATGTGTGTGTGCTTCCACGATTCTAGGAAACCCTTTCTTCTTCTTTCTTCTATAATGCACCTCCACTCTTGAACGTAGGTGCTAGGCGAACGTTTATTTTACCAAAGTGTTGAGATATGGCACTGTAATGTGTGTGAGCTTCCATAAGTTTGACGGAAGAAAGAATTTTTCACAATCATGGAAAATGTGAAATCTATTTTAGACTGCATAGTGGCCAATGGTCAAAATAGCTTAGAAATTAGTGCACTTCATAAGGCATCTCCACTCTTGACCTTAAGAGCTAAATGAAAGTTTCTTACTCCAAAGTGTTGAGATATGGCATTGTAATGCATGTGTACTTCCATGATTGTAGGAAACCCTTTCTTCTTCTTTCTTCTATAATGCACCTCCACTCTTGTACGTAGATGCTAGATGAACGTTTATTGCACCAGAGTGTTGAGATATGGCACTGTAATGTGTGTGTGCTTCCATAAGCTCGAAGCACAAAAGGGTTTCCTACAATCATGGAACGTGAGCAATCGCAATGAGACTCCATAGTGGCCATTGGCAAAAACATCGTAGAAATGAGTGTAGTTTAAAATGCATCTCCACTCTTGACCTTAGGGGCTAAATGAAAGTTTCTTGCACCAGAGTGTTGAGATATGGGACTGTAATGTGTGTGAGCTTCCATAAGTTTGTTGGAAGAAAGAATTTTTCACAATTATGGAACATGTGAAATCTATTTTAGACTGCATAGAGGCCAATAGTCAAAATAGCTTAGAAATGAGTGCACTTCATAAGGCATCTGCGCTATTGACTTTAGGAGCTAGATGAAAGTTTCTTGCACCAGAGTGTTGAGATATGGCACTGTAATGTGTGTGAGCTTCCATAAGTTTGTCGGAAGAAAGAATTTTTCACAATCATGGAAAATGTGAAATCTATTTTAGACTGCATAGTGGCCAATGGTCAAAATAGCTAAGAAATGAGTGCACTTCATAAGGCATCTGCGCTCTTGACTTTAGGAGCTAAATGAAAGTTTCTTGCACCAGAGTGTTGAGATATGGCAGTGTAATGTGTGTGAGCTTCCATAAGTTTGTCGGAAGAAAGAATTTTTCACAATCATGGAACATGTGAAATCTATTTTAGACTGCATAGTAGCCAATGGTCAAAATAGCTTAGAAATCAGTGTACTTTATAATGCATCTCCCCTCCTGTACGTAGTTGCTAGATGAACGTTTCTTGCACCAGAGTGTTGAGATATGGGACTGCAATGTGTGTGTGCTTCCACGATTCTAGGAAACCCTTTCTTCTTCTTTCTTCTATAGTGCACCTCCACTCTTGTACGTAGGTGCTAGGTGAACATTTATTGCACCACTGTGTTGAGATATGGCACTGTAATGTGTGTGAGCTTCCATAAGCTCGAAGCACAAAAGGGTTTCCTACAATCATGGAACATCAGCAATCTCACTGAGACTCCATACTGGCCATTGCCAAAAACATCATAGAATTGCATGTAGTTTAAAATGCATCTCCACTCTTGACCTTAGGAGCTAGATGAAAGTTTCTTGCACCAGAGTGTTGAGATATGGCAGTGTAATGTGTGTGAGCTTCCATAAGGTTGTCGGAAGAAAGAATTTTTAACAATCATGGAACATGTGATATCAATTCTAGAGTGCATAGAGGCCAATGGTCAAAATAGCTTAGAATTGAGACTTGTACGTAGGTGGTAGGTGAATGTTTATTGAACCGGAGTGTTGAGATATGGCACTGTAATGTGTGTGAGCATCCATAAGCTCGAAGCACAAAAGGGTTTCCTACAATCATGGAACATCAGCAATCTCATTGAGACTCCATAGCGGCCATTGCCAAAAACATCATAGAATTGCATGTAGTTTAAAATGCATCTCCACTCTTGACCTTAGGAGCTAGATGAAAGTTTCTTGCACCAGAGTGTTGAGATATTTGACGGTAATGTGTGTGAGCTTCCATAAGTTTGTCGGAAGAAAGAATTTTTCACAATCATGGAACATGTGAAATCTATTTTAGACTGCATAGTAGCCAATGGTCAAAATAGCTTAGAAATCAGTGCACTTTATAATGCATCTCCCCTCTTGTACGTAGCTGCTAGATGAACGTTTCTTGCACCAGAGTGTTGAGATATGGCAGTGTAATGTGTGTGAGCTTCCATAAGGTTGTCGGAAGAAAGAATTTTTAACAATCATGGAACATGTGATATCAATTCTAGAGTGCATAGAGGCCAATGGTCAAAATAGCTTAGAATTGAGACTTGTACGTAGGTGGTAGGTGAATGTTTATTGAACCGGAGTGTTGAGATATAGGACTTTAATGTGTTTGTGCTTCCACTATTCTAGGAAACCCTTTCTTCTTCTTTCTTCTATAATGCACCTCCACTCTTGTAGGTAGGTGCTAGGCGAACGTTTTATTGAACCAAAGTGTTGAGATATGGCACTGTAATGTGTGTGAACTTCCATAAGTTTGACGGAAGAAAGAATTTTTCACAATCATGGAATATGTGAAATCTATTTTAGACTGCATAGTGGCCAATGGTCAAAATAGCTTAGAAATGAGTGCACTTCATAAGGCATCTCCACTCTTGACCTTAAGAGCTAGATGAAAGTTTCTTACTCCAAAGTGTTGAGATATGGCATTGTAATGCATGTGTACTTCCATGATTGTAGGAAACCCTTTCTTCTTCTTTCTTCTATAATGCACCTCCACTCTTGTACGTAGATGCTAGATGAACGTTTATTGCACCAGAGTGTTGAGATATGGCACTGTAATGTGTTTGTGCTTCCATAAGCTCGAAGCACAAAAGGGTTTCCTACAATCATGGAACGTGAGCAATCGCAATGAGACTCCATAGTGGCCATTGGCAAAAACATCGTAGAAATGAGTGTAGTTTAAAATGCATCTCCACTCTTGACCTTAGGGGCTAAATGAAAGTTTCTTGCACCAGAGTGTTGAGATATGGGACTGTAATGTGTGTGAGCTTCCATAAGTTTGTTGGGAGAAATAATTTTTCACAATTATGGAACATGTGAAATCTATTTTAGACTGCATAGAGGCCAATAGTCAAAATAGCTTAGAAATGAGTGCACTTCATAAGGCATCTGCGCTCTTGACTTTAGGAGCTAGATGAAAGTTTTTTGCACCAGAGTGTTGAGATATGGCACTGTAATGTGTGTGAGCTTCCATAAGTTTGTCGGAAGAAAGAATTTTTCACAATCATGGAAAATGTGAAATCTATTTTAGACTGCTTAGTGGCCAATGGTCAAAATAGCTAAGAAATGAGTGCACTTCATAAGGCATCTGCGCTATTGACTTTAGGAGCTAGATGAAAGTTTCTTGCACCAGAGTGTTGAGATATGGCACTGTAATGTGTGTGAGCTTCCATAAGTTTGTCGGAAGAAAGAATTTTTCACAATCATGGAAAATGTGAAATCTATTTTAGACTGCATAGTGGCCAATGGTCAAAATAGCTAAGAAATGAGTGCACTTCATAAGGCATCTGCGCTCTTGACTTTAGGAGCTAAATGAAAGTTTCTTGCACCAGAGTGTTGAGATATGGCAGTGTAATGTGTGTGAGCTTCCATAAGTTTGTCTGAAGAAAGAATTTTTCACAATCATGGAAAATGTGAAATCTATTTTAGACTGCATAGTGGCCAATGGTCAAAATAGCTTAGAAATGAGTGCACTTCATAAGGCATCTGCGCTCTTGACCTTAGGAGCTAGATGAAAGTTTCTTGCACCAGAGTGTTGAGATATGGCAGTGTAATGTGTGTGAGCTTCCATAAGGTTGTCGGAAGAAAGAATTTTTAACAATCATGGAACATGTGATATCAATTCTAGAGTGCATAGAGGCCAATGGTCAAAATAGCTTAGAAATGAGACTTGTACGTAGGTGGTAGGTGAATGTTTATTGAACCGGAGTGTTGAGATATGGCACTGTAATGTGTGTGAGCATCCATAAGCTCGAAGCACAAAAGGGTTTCCTACAATCATGGAACATCAGCAATCTCATTGAGACTCCATAGCGGCCATTGCCAAAAACATCATAGAATTGCATGTAGTTTAAAATGCATCTCCACTCTTGACCTTAGGAGCTAGATGAAAGTTTCTTGCACCAGAGTGTTGAGATATTTGACGGTAATGTGTGTGAGCTTCCATAAGTTTGTCGGAAGAAAGAATTTTTCACAATCATGGAACATGTGAAATCTATTTTAGACTGCATAGTAGCCAATGGTCAAAATAGCTTAGAAATCAGTGCACTTTATAATGCATCTCCCCTCTTGTACGTAGCTGCTAGATGAACGTTTCTTGCACCAGAGTGTTGAGATATAGGACTGTAATGTGTTTGTGCTTCCACGATTCTAGGAAACCCTTTCTTCTTCTTTCTTCTATAATGCACCTCCACTCTTGTAGGTAGGTGCTAGGCGAACGTTTTATTGAACCAAAGTGTTGAGATATGGCACTGTAATGTGTGTGAGCTTCCATAAGTTTGACGGAAGAAAGAATTTTTCACAATCATGGAATATGTGAAATCTATTTTAGACTGCATAGTGGCCAATTGTCAAAATAGCTTAGAAATGAGTGCACTTCATAAGGCATCTCCACTCTTGACCTTAAGAGCTAGATGAAAGTTTCTTACTCCAAAGTGTTGAGATATGGCATTGTAATGCATGTGTACTTCCATGATTGTAGGAAACCCTTTCATCTTCTTTCTTCTATAATGCACCTCCACTCTTGTACGTAGATGCTAGATGAACGTTTATTGCACCAGAGTGTTGAGATATGGCACTGTAATGTGTGTGTGCTTCCATAAGCTCGAAGCACAAAAGGGTTTCCTACAATCATGGAACGTGAGCAATCGCAATGAGACTCCATAGTGGCCATTGGCAAAAACATCGTAGAAATGAGTGTAGTTTAAAATGCATCTCCACTCTTGACCTTAGGGGCTAAATGAAAGTTTCTTGCACCAGAGTGTTGAGATATGGGACTGTAATGTGTGTGAGCTTCCATAAGTTTGTTGGGAGAAATAATTTTTCACAATTATGGAACATGTGAAATCTATTTTAGACTGCATAGAGGCCAATAGTCAAAATAGCTTAGAAATGAGTGCACTTCATAAGGCATCTGCGCTCTTGACTTTAGGAGCTAGATGAAAGTTTCTTGCACCAGAGTGTTGAGATATGGCAGTGTAATGTGTGTGAGCTTCCATAAGTTTGTCGGAAGAAAGAATTTTTCACAATCATGGAAAATGTGAAATCTATTTTAGACTGCTTAGTGGCCAATGGTCAAAATAGCTAAGAAATGAGTGCACTTCATAAGGCATCTGCGCTCTTGACTTTAGGAGCTAGATGAAAGTTTCTTGCACCAGAGTGTTGAGATATGGCACTGTAATGTGTGTGAGCTTCCATAAGTTTGTCGGAAGAAAGAATTTTTCACAATCATGGAAAATGTGAAATCTATTTTAGACTGCATAGTGGCCAATGGTCAAAATAGCTAAGAAATGAGTGCACTTCATAAGACATCTCCAGTCTTAACCTTAGGAGCTAAATGAAAGTTTCTTGCACCAGAGTGTTGAGATATGGCAGTGTAATGTGTGTGAGCTTCCATAAGTTTGTCTGAAGAAAGAATTTTTCACAATCATGGAAAATGTGAAATCTATTTTAGACTGCATAGTGGCCAATAGTCAAAATAGCTTAGAAATGAGTGCACTTCATAAGACATCTGCGCTCTTGACTTTAGGAGCTAAATGAAAGTTTCTTGCACCAGAGTGTTGAGATATGGCAGTGTAATGTGTGTGAGCTTCCATAAGTTTGTCGGAAGAAAGAATTTTTCACAATCATGGAAAATGTGAAATCTATTTTAGACTGCATAGTGGCCAATGGTCAAAACAGCTTAGAAATGAGTGCACTTCATAAGGCATCTGCGCTCTTGACTTTAGGAGCTAAATGAAAGTTTCTTGCACCAGAGTGTTGAGATATGGCACTGTAATGTGTGTGAGCTTCCATAAGTTTGTCGGAAGAAAGAATTTTTCACAATCATGGAAAATGTGAAATCTATTTTAGACTGCATAGTGGCCAATGGTCAAAATAGCTAAGAAATGAGTGCACTACATAAGACATCTCCAGTCTTAACCTTAGGAGCTAAATGAAAGTTTCTTGCACCAGAGTGTTGAGATATGGCAGTGTAATGTGTGTGAGCTTCCATAAGTTTGTCGGAAGAAAGAATTTTTCACAATCATGGAACATGTGAAATCTATTTTAGACTGCATAGTAGCCAATGGTCAAAATAGCTTAGAAATCAGTGCACTTTATAATGCATCTCCCCTCTTGTACGTAGCTGCTAGATGAACCTTTCTTGCACCAGAGTGTTGAGGTATAGGACTGTAATGTGTGTGTGCTTCCAAGATTCTAGGAAACCCTTTCTTCTTCTTTCTTCTATAATGCACCTCCACTCTTGTACGTAGGTGCTAGGCGAACGTTTATTGAACCAAAGTGTTGAGATATGGCACTGTAATGTGTGTGAGCTTCCATAAGTTTGACGGAAGAAAGAATTTTTCACAATCATGGAATATGTGAAATCTATTTTAGACTGCATAGTGGCCAATGGTCAAAAAAGCTTAGAAATGAGTGCACTTCATAAGGCATCTCCACTCTTGACCTTAAGAGCTAGATGAAAGTTTCTTACTCCAAAGTGATGAGATATGGCATTGTAATGCATGTGTACTTCCATGATTGTAGGAAACCCTTTCTTCTTCTTTCTTCTATAATACACCTCCACTCTTCTACGTAGTTGCTAGGCGAACGTTTATTGCACCAAAGTGTTGAGATATGGCAGTGTAATGTGTGCTTCCATAAGCTCGAAGCACAAAAGGGTTTCCTACAATCATGGAACATGAGCAATCGCAATGAGACTCCATAGTGGCCATTAGCAAAAACGTCATAGAATTGAGTGTAGTTTTAAATGCATCTCCACTCTTGACCTTAGGAGCTAGATGAAAGTTTCTTGCACCAGAGTTCTGAAATATGGCACTGTAATGTTTTGTAATTGTGCTTCCATGATTGTAGGAAACCCTTTCTTCTTCGTTCTTCTATAATGCACCTCCACTCTTGTACGTAGATGCTAGATGAACGTTTATTGCACCAGAGTGTTGAGATATGGCACTGTAATGTGTGTGTGCTTCCATAAGCTCGAAGCACAAAAGGGTTTCCTACAATCATGGAACGTGAGCAATCGCAATGAGACTCCATAGTGACCATTGGCAAAAACATCGTAGAAATGAGTGTAGTTTAAAATGCATCTCCACTCTTGACCTTAGGGGCTAAATGAAAGTTTCTTGCACCAGAGTGTTGAGATATGGGACTGTAATGTGTGTGAGCTTCCATAAGTTTGTTGGAAGAAAGAATTTTTCACAATTATGGAACATGTGAAATCTATTTTAGACTGCATAGAGGCCAATAGTCAAAATAGCTTAGAAATGAGTGCACTTCATAAGGCATCTGCGCTCTTGACCTTAGGAGCTAAATGAAAGTTTCTTGCACCAGAGTGTTGAGATATGGGACTGTAATGTGTGTGAGCATCCATAAGTTTGTCTGAAGAAAGAAATTTTCACAATCATGGAAAATGTGAAATCTATTTTAGACTACATAGTGGCCAATGGTCAAAATAGCTTAGAAATGAGTGCACTTCATAAGGCATCTGCGCTCTTGACCTTAGGAGCTAAATGAAAGTTTCTTGCACCAGAGTGTTGAGATATGGGACTGTAATGTGTGTGAGCTTCCATAAGTTTGTCTGAAGAAAGAATTTTTCACAATCATGGAAAATGTGAAATCTATTTTAGACTGCATAGTGGCCAATGGTCAAAATACCTTAGAAATGAGTGCACTTCATAAGGCATCTGCGCTCTTGACTTTAGGAGCTAGATGAAAGTTTCTTGCACCAGAGTGTTGAGATATGGCAGTGTAATGTGTGTGAGCTTCCATAAGTTTGTCGGAAGAAATAATTTTTCACAATCATGGAAAATGTGAAATCTATTTTAGACTGCTTAGTGGCCAATGGTCAAAATAGCTAAGAAATGAGTGCACTTCATAAGGCATCTGCGCTATTGACTTTAGGAGCTAGATGAAAGTTTCTTGCACCAGAGTGTTGAGATATGGCACTGTAATGTGTGTGAGCTTCCATAAGTTTGTCGGAAGAAAGAATTTTTCACAATCATGGAAAATGTGAAATCTATTTTAGACTGCATAGTGGCCAATGGTCAAAATAGCTAAGAAATGAGTGCACTTCATAAGACATCTCCAGTCTTAACCTTAGGAGCTAAATGAAAGTTTCTTGCACCAGAGTGTTGAGATATGGCAGTGTAATGTGTGTGAGCTTCCATAAGTTTGTCTGAAGAAAGAATTTTTCACAATCATGGAAAATGTGAAATCTATTTTAGACTGCATAGTGGCCAATGGTCAAAATAGCTTAGAAATGAGTGCACTTCATAAGGCATCTGCGCTCTTGACCTTAGGAGCTAGATGAAAGTTTCTTGCACCAGAGTGTTGAGATATGGCAGTGTAATGTGTGTGAGCTTCCATAAGGTTGTCGGAAGAAAGAATTTTTAACAATCATGGAACATGTGATATCAATTCGAGAGTGCATAGAGGCCAATGGTCAAAATAGCTTAGAAATGAGACTTGTACGTAGGTGGTAGGTGAATGTTTATTGAACCGGAGTGTTGAGATATGGCACTGTAATGTGTGTGAGCATCCATAAGCTCGAAGCACAAAAGGGTTTCCTACAATCATGGAACATCAGCAATCTCATTGAGACTCCATAGCGGCCATTGCCAAAAACATCATAGAATTGCATGTAGTTTAAAATGCATCTCCACTCTTGACCTTAGGAGCTAGATGAAAGTTTCTTGCACCAGAGTGTTGAGATATTTGACGGTAATGTGTGTGAGCTTCCATAAGTTTGTCGGAAGAAAGAATTTTTCACAATCATGGAACATGTGAAATCTATTTTAGACTGCATAGTAGCCAATGGTCAAAATAGCTTAGAAATCAGTGCACTTTATAATGCATCTCCCCTCTTGTACGTAGCTGCTAGATGAACGTTTCTTGCACCAGAGTGTTGAGATATAGGACTGTAATGTGTTTGTGCTTCCACGATTCTAGGAAACCCTTTCTTCTTCTTTCTTCTATAATGCACCTCCACTCTTGTAGGTAGGTGCTAGGCGAACGTTTTATTGAACCAAAGTGTTGAGATATGGCACTGTAATGTGTGTGAGCTTCCATAAGTTTGACGGAAGAAAGAATTTTTCACAATCATGGAATATGTGAAATCTATTTTAGACTGCATAGTGGCCAATTGTCAAAATAGCTTAGAAATGAGTGCACTTCATAAGGCATCTCCACTCTTGACCTTAAGAGCTAGATGAAAGTTTCTTACTCCAAAGTGTTGAGATATGGCATTGTAATGCATGTGTACTTCCATGATTGTAGGAAACCCTTTCATCTTCTTTCTTCTATAATGCACCTCCACTCTTGTACGTAGATGCTAGATGAACGTTTATTGCACCAGAGTGTTGAGATATGGCACTGTAATGTGTGTGTGCTTCCATAAGCTCGAAGCACAAAAGGGTTTCCTACAATCATGGAACGTGAGCAATCGCAATGAGACTCCATAGTGGCCATTGGCAAAAACATCGTAGAAATGAGTGTAGTTTAAAATGCATCTCCACTCTTGACCTTAGGGGCTAAATGAAAGTTTCTTGCACCAGAGTGTTGAGATATGGGACTGTAATGTGTGTGAGCTTCCATAAGTTTGTTGGGAGAAATAATTTTTCACAATTATGGAACATGTGAAATCTATTTTAGACTGCATAGAGGCCAATAGTCAAAATAGCTTAGAAATGAGTGCACTTCATAAGGCATCTGCGCTCTTGACTTTAGGAGCTAGATGAAAGTTTCTTGCACCAGAGTGTTGAGATATGGCAGTGTAATGTGTGTGAGCTTCCATAAGTTTGTCGGAAGAAAGAATTTTTCACAATCATGGAAAATGTGAAATCTATTTTAGACTGCTTAGTGGCCAATGGTCAAAATAGCTAAGAAATGAGTGCACTTCATAAGGCATCTGCGCTCTTGACTTTAGGAGCTAGATGAAAGTTTCTTGCACCAGAGTGTTGAGATATGGCACTGTAATGTGTGTGAGCTTCCATAAGTTTGTCGGAAGAAAGAATTTTTCACAATCATGGAAAATGTGAAATCTATTTTAGACTGCATAGTGGCCAATGGTCAAAATAGCTAAGAAATGAGTGCACTTCATAAGACATCTCCAGTCTTAACCTTAGGAGCTAAATGAAAGTTTCTTGCACCAGAGTGTTGAGATATGGCAGTGTAATATGTGTGAGCTTCCATAAGTTTGTCTGAAGAAAGAATTTTTCACAATCATGGAAAATGTGAAATCTATTTTAGACTGCATAGTGGCCAATGGTCAAAATAGCTTAGAAATGAGTGCACTTCATAAGGCATCTGCGCTCTTGACCTTAGGAGCTAGATGAAAGTTTCTTGCACCAGAGTGTTGAGATATGGCAGTGTAATGTGTGTGAGCTTCCATAAGTTTGTCGGAAGAAAGAATTTTTCACAATCATGGAACATGTGAAATCTATTTTAGACTGCATAGTGGCCAATGGTCAAAATAGCTAAGAAATGAGTGCACTACATAAGACATCTCCAGTCTTAACCTTAGGAGCTAAATGAAAGTTTCTTGCACCAGAGTGTTGAGATATGGCAGTGTAATGTGTGTGAGCTTCCATAAGTTTGTCGGAAGAAAGAATTTTTCACAATCATGGAACATGTGAAATCTATTTTAGACTGCATAGTAGCCAATGGTCAAAATAGCTTAGAAATCAGTGCACTTTATAATGCATCTCCCCTCTTGTACGTAGCTGCTAGATGAACGTTTCTTGCACCAGAGTGTTGAGGTATAGGACTGTAATGTGTGTGTGCTTCCAAGATTCTAGGAAACCCTTTCTTCTTCTTTCTTCTATAATGCACCTCCACTCTTGTACGTAGGTGCTAGGCGAACGTTTATTGAACCAAAGTGTTGAGATATGGCACTGTAATGTGTGTGAGCTTCCATAAGTTTGACGGAAGAAAGAATTTTTCACAATCATGGAATATGTGAAATCTATTTTAGACTGCATAGTGGCCAATGGTCAAAAAAGCTTAGAAATGAGTGCACTTCATAAGGCATCTCCACTCTTGACCTTAAGAGCTAGATGAAAGTTTCTTACTCCAAAGTGATGAGATATGGCATTGTAATGCATGTGTACTTCCATGATTGTAGGAAACCCTTTCTTCTTCTTTCTTCTATAATACACCTCCACTCTTCTACGTAGTTGCTAGGCGAACGTTTATTGCACCAAAGTGTTGAGATATGGCAGTGTAATGTGTGCTTCCATAAGCTCGAAGCACAAAAGGGTTTCCTACAATCATGGAACATGAGCAATCGCAATGAGACTCCATAGTGGCCATTAGCAAAAACGTCATAGAATTGAGTGTAGTTTTAAATGCATCTCCACTCTTGACCTTAGGAGCTAGATGAAAGTTTCTTGCACCAGAGTTCTGAAATATGGCACTGTAATGTTTTGTAATTGTGCTTCCATGATTGTAGGAAACCCTTTCTTCTTCGTTCTTCTATAATGCACCTCCACTCTTGTACGTAGATGCTAGATGAACGTTTATTGCACCAGAGTGTTGAGATATGGCACTGTAATGTGTGTGTGCTTCCATAAGCTCGAAGCACAAAAGGGTTTCCTACAATCATGGAACGTGAGCAATCGCAATGAGACTCCATAGTGACCATTGGCAAAAACATCGTAGAAATGAGTGTAGTTTAAAATGCATCTCCACTCTTGACCTTAGGGGCTAAATGAAAGTTTCTTGCACCAGAGTGTTGAGATATGGGACTGTAATGTGTGTGAGCTTCCATAAGTTTGTTGGAAGAAAGAATTTTTCACAATTATGGAACATGTGAAATCTATTTTAGACTGCATAGAGGCCAATAGTCAAAATAGCTTAGAAATGAGTGCACTTCATAAGGCATCTGCGCTCTTGACCTTAGGAGCTAAATGAAAGTTTCTTGCACCAGAGTGTTGAGATATGGGACTGTAATGTGTGTGAGCATCCATAAGTTTGTCTGAAGAAAGAAATTTTCACAATCATGGAAAATGTGAAATCTATTTTAGACTACATAGTGGCCAATGGTCAAAATAGCTTAGAAATGAGTGCACTTCATAAGGCATCTGCGCTCTTGACCTTAGGAGCTAAATGAAAGTTTCTTGCACCAGAGTGTTGAGATATGGGACTGTAATGTGTGTGAGCTTCCATAAGTTTGTCTGAAGAAAGAATTTTTCACAATCATGGAAAATGTGAAATCTATTTTAGACTGCATAGTGGCCAATGGTCAAAATACCTTAGAAATGAGTGCACTTCATAAGGCATCTGCGCTCTTGACTTTAGGAGCTAGATGAAAGTTTCTTGCACCAGAGTGTTGAGATATGGCAGTGTAATGTGTGTGAGCTTCCATAAGTTTGTCGGAAGAAATAATTTTTCACAATCATGGAAAATGTGAAATCTATTTTAGACTGCTTAGTGGCCAATGGTCAAAATAGCTAAGAAATGAGTGCACTTCATAAGGCATCTGCGCTATTGACTTTAGGAGCTAGATGAAAGTTTCTTGCACCAGAGTGTTGAGATATGGCACTGTAATGTGTGTGAGCTTCCATAAGTTTGTCGGAAGAAAGAATTTTTCACAATCATGGAAAATGTGAAATCTATTTTAGACTGCATAGTGGCCAATGGTCAAAATAGCTAAGAAATGAGTGCACTTCATAAGACATCTCCAGTCTTAACCTTAGGAGCTAAATGAAAGTTTCTTGCACCAGAGTGTTGAGATATGGCAGTGTAATGTGTGTGAGCTTCCATAAGTTTGTCTGAAGAAAGAATTTTTCACAATCATGGAAAATGTGAAATCTATTTTAGACTGCATAGTGGCCAATGGTCAAAATAGCTTAGAAATGAGTGCACTTCATAAGGCATCTGCGCTCTTGACCTTAGGAGCTAGATGAAAGTTTCTTGCACCAGAGTGTTGAGATATGGCAGTGTAATGTGTGTGAGCTTCCATAAGGTTGTCGGAAGAAAGAATTTTTAACAATCATGGAACATGTGATATCAATTCGAGAGTGCATAGAGGCCAATGGTCAAAATAGCTTAGAAATGAGACTTGTACGTAGGTGGTAGGTGAATGTTTATTGAACCGGAGTGTTGAGATATGGCACTGTAATGTGTGTGAGCATCCATAAGCTCGAAGCACAAAAGGGTTTCCTACAATCATGGAACATCAGCAATCTCATTGAGACTCCATAGCGGCCATTGCCAAAAACATCATAGAATTGCATGTAGTTTAAAATGCATCTCCACTCTTGACCTTAGGAGCTAGATGAAAGTTTCTTGCACCAGAGTGTTGAGATATTTGACGGTAATGTGTGTGAGCTTCCATAAGTTTGTCGGAAGAAAGAATTTTTCACAATCATGGAACATGTGAAATCTATTTTAGACTGCATAGTAGCCAATGGTCAAAATAGCTTAGAAATCAGTGCACTTTATAATGCATCTCCCCTCTTGTACGTAGCTGCTAGATGAACGTTTCTTGCACCAGAGTGTTGAGATATAGGACTGTAATGTGTTTGTGCTTCCACGATTCTAGGAAACCCTTTCTTCTTCTTTCTTCTATAATGCACCTCCACTCTTGTAGGTAGGTGCTAGGCGAACGTTTTATTGAACCAAAGTGTTGAGATATGGCACTGTAATGTGTGTGAGCTTCCATAAGTTTGACGGAAGAAAGAATTTTTCACAATCATGGAATATGTGAAATCTATTTTAGACTGCATAGTGGCCAATGGTCAAAATAGCTTAGAAATGAGTGCACTTCATAAGGCATCTCCACTCTTGACCTTAAGAGCTAGATGAAAGTTTCTTACTCCAAAGTGTTGAGATATGGCATTGTAATGCATGTGTACTTCCATGATTGTAGGAAACCCTTTCTTCTTCTTTCTTCTATAATGCACCTCCACTCTTGTACGTAGATGCTAGATGAACGTTTATTGCACCAGAGTGTTGAGATATGGCACTGTAATGTGTGTGTGCTTCCATAAGCTCGAAGCACAAAAGGGTTTCCTACAATCATGGAACGTGAGCAATCGCAATGAGACTCCATAGTGGCCATTGGCAAAAACATCGTAGAAATGAGTGTAGTTTAAAATGCATCTCCACTCTTGACCTTAGGGGCTAAATGAAAGTTTCTTGCACCAGAGTGTTGAGATATGGGACTGTAATGTGTGTGAGCTTCCATAAGTTTGTTGGGAGAAATAATTTTTCACAATTATGGAACATGTGAAATCTATTTTAGACTGCATAGAGGCCAATAGTCAAAATAGCTTAGAAATGAGTGCACTTCATAAGGCATCTGCGCTCTTGACTTTAGGAGCTAGATGAAAGTTTCTTGCACCAGAGTGTTGAGATATGGCAGTGTAATGTGTGTGAGCTTCCATAAGTTTGTCGGAAGAAAGAATTTTTCACAATCATGGAAAATGTGAAATCTATTTTAGACTGCTTAGTGGCCAATGGTCAAAATAGCTAAGAAATGAGTGCACTTCATAAGGCATCTGCGCTATTGACTTTAGGAGCTAGATGAAAGTTTCTTGCACCAGAGTGTTGAGATATGGCACTGTAATGTGTGTGAGCTTCCATAAGTTTGTCGGAAGAAAGAATTTTTCACAATCATGGAAAATGTGAAATCTATTTTAGACTGCATAGTGGCCAATGGTCAAAATAGCTAAGAAATGAGTGCACTTCATAAGACATCTCCAGTCTTAACCTTAGGAGCTAAATGAAAGTTTCTTGCACCAGAGTGTTGAGATATGGCAGTGTAATGTGTGTGAGCTTCCATAAGTTTGTCTGAAGAAAGAATTTTTCACAATCATGGAAAATGTGAAATCTATTTTAGACTGCATAGTGGCCAATGGTCAAAATAGCTTAGAAATGAGTGCACTTCATAAGGCATCTGCGCTCTTGACCTTAGGAGCTAGATGAAAGTTTCTTGCACCAGAGTGTTGAGATATGGCAGTGTAATGTGTGTGAGCTTCCATAAGTTTGTCGGAAGAAAGAATTTTTCACAATCATGGAACATGTGAAATCTATTTTAGACTGCATAGTGGCCAATGGTCAAAATAGCTAAGAAATGAGTGCACTACATAAGACATCTCCAGTCTTAACCTTAGGAGCTAAATGAAAGTTTCTTGCACCAGAGTGTTGAGATATGGCAGTGTAATGTGTGTGAGCTTCCATAAGTTTGTCGGAAGAAAGAATTTTTCACAATCATGGAACATGTGAAATCTATTTTAGACTGCATAGTAGCCAATGGTCAAAATAGCTTAGAAATCAGTGCACTTTATAATGCATCTCCCCTCTTGTACGTAGCTGCTAGATGAACGTTTCTTGCACCAGAGTGTTGAGGTATAGGACTGTAATGTGTGTGTGCTTCCAAGATTCTAGGAAACCCTTTCTTCTTCTTTCTTCTATAATGCACCTCCACTCTTGTACGTAGGTGCTAGGCGAACGTTTATTGAACCAAAGTGTTGAGATATGGCACTGTAATGTGTGTGAGCTTCCATAAGTTTGACGGAAGAAAGAATTTTTCACAATCATGGAATATGTGAAATCTATTTTAGACTGCATAGTGGCCAATGGTCAAAAAAGCTTAGAAATGAGTGCACTTCATAAGGCATCTCCACTCTTGACCTTAAGAGCTAGATGAAAGTTTCTTACTCCAAAGTGATGAGATATGGCATTGTAATGCATGTGTACTTCCATGATTGTAGGAAACCCTTTCTTCTTCTTTCTTCTATAATACACCTCCACTCTTCTACGTAGTTGCTAGGCGAACGTTTATTGCACCAAAGTGTTGAGATATGGCAGTGTAATGTGTGCTTCCATAAGCTCGAAGCACAAAAGGGTTTCCTACAATCATGGAACATGAGCAATCGCAATGAGACTCCATAGTGGCCATTAGCAAAAACGTCATAGAATTGAGTGTAGTTTTAAATGCATCTCCACTCTTGACCTTAGGAGCTAGATGAAAGTTTCTTGCACCAGAGTTCTGAAATATGGCACTGTAATGTTTTGTAATTGTGCTTCCATGATTGTAGGAAACCCTTTCTTCTTCGTTCTTCTATAATGCACCTCCACTCTTGTACGTAGATGCTAGATGAACGTCTATTGCACCAGAGTGTTGAGATATGGCACTGTAATGTGTGTTCTTCCATAAGCTCGAAGCACAAAAGGGTTTCCTACAATCATGGAACGTGATCAATCGCAATGAGACTCCATAGTGGCCATTGGCAAAAACATCGTAGAAATGAGTGTAGTTTAAAATGCATCTCCACTCTTGACCTTAGGGGTTAAATGAAAGTTTCTTGCACCAGAGTGTTGAGATATGGGACTGTAATGTGTGTGAGCTTCCATAAGTTTGTTGGAAGAAAGAATTTTTCACAATTATGGAACATGTGAAATCTATTTTAGACTGCATAGAGGCCAATAGTCAAAATAGCTTAGAAATGAGTGCACTTCATAAGGCATCTGCGCTCTTGACTTTAGGAGCTAGATGAAAGTCTCTTGCACCAGAGTGTTGAGATATGGCAGTATAATGTGTGTGAGCTTCCATAAGTTTGTCGGAAGAAAGAATTTTTTACAATCATGGAAAATGTGAAATCTATTTTAGACTGCTTAGTGGCCAATGGTCAAAATAGCTAAGAAATGAGTGCACTTCATAAGACATCTCCAGTCTTAACCTTAGGAGCTAAATGAAAGTTTCTTGCACCAGAGTGTTGAGATATGGCAGTGTAATGTGTGTGAGCTTCCATAAGTTTGTCGGAAGAAAGAATTTTTCACAATCATGGAACATGTGAAATCTATTTTAGACTGCATAGTAGCCAATGGTCAAAATAGCTTAGAAATCAGTGTACTTTATAATGCATCTACCCTCCTGTACGTAGTTGCTAGATGAACGTTTCTTGCACCAGAGTGTTGAGATATGGGACTGCAATGTGTGTGTGCTTCCACGATTCTAGGAAACCCTTTCTTCTTCTTTCTTCTATAGTGCACCTCCACTCTTGTACGTAGGTGCTAGGTGAACATTTATTGCACCACTGTGTTGAGATATGGCACTGTAATGTGTGTGAGCTTCCATAAGCTCGAAGCACAAAAGGGTTTCCTACAATCATGGAACATCAGCAATCTCACTGAGACTCCATACTGGCCATTGCCAAAAACATCATAGAATTGCATGTAGTTTAAAATGCATCTCCACTCTTGACCTTAGGAACTAGATGAAAGTTTCTTGCACCAGAGTATTGAGATATTTGACGGTAATGTGTGTGAGCTTCCATAAGTTTGTCGGAAGAAAGAATTTTTCACAATCATGGAACATGTGAAATCTATTTTAGACTGCATAGTAGCCAATGGTCAAAATAGCTTAGAAATCAGTGCACTTTATAATGCATCTCCCCTCTTGTACGTAGGTGCTAGATGAACGTTTCTTGCACCAGAGAGTTGAGGTATAGGACTGTAATGTGTGTGTGCTTCCACGATTCTAGGAAACCCTTTCTTCTTCTTTCTTCTATAATGCACCTCCACTCTTGAACGTAGGTGCTAGGCGAACGTTTATTTTACCAAAGTGTTGAGATATGGCACTGTAATGTGTGTGAGCTTCCATAAGTTTGACGGAAGAAAGAATTTTTCACAATCATGGAAAATGTGAAATCTATTTTAGACTGCATAGTGGCCAATGGTCAAAATAGCTAAGAAATGAGTGCACTTCATGAGGCATCTGCGCTCTTGACCTTAGGAGCTAGATGAAAGTTTCTTGCACCAGAGTGTTGAGATATGGCAGTGTAATGTGTGTGAGCTTCCATAAGGTTGTCGGAAGAAAGAATTTTTAACAATCATGGAACATGTGATATCAATTCTAGAGTGCATAGAGGCCAATGGTCAAAATAGCTTAGAATTGAGACTTGTACGTAGGTGGTAGGTGAATGTTTATTGAACCGGAGTGTTGAGATATGGCACTGTAATGTGTGTGAGCTTCCATAAGCTCGAAGCACAAAAGGGTTTCCTACAATCATGGAACATCAGCAATCTCATTGAGACTCCATAGCGGCCATTGCCAAAAACATCATAGAATTGCATGTAGTTTAAAATGCATCTCCACTCTTGACCTTAGGAGCTAGATGAAAGTTTCTTGCACCAGAGTGTTGAGATATTTGACGGTAATGTGTGTGAGCTTCCATAAGTTTGTCGGAAGAAAGAATTTTTCACAATCATGGAACATGTGAAATCTATTTTAGACTGCATAGTAGCCAATGGTCAAAATAGCTTAGAAATCAGTGCACTTTATAATGCATCTCCCCTCTTGTACGTAGCTGCTAGATGAACGTTTCTTGCACCAGAGTGTTGAGATATAGGACTGTAATGTGTTTGTGCTTCCACGATTCTAGGAAACCCTTTCTTCTTCTTTCTTCTATAATGCACCTCCACTCTTGTAGGTAGGTGCTAGGCGAACGTTTATTGAACCAAAGTGTTGAGATATGGCACTGTAATGTGTGTGAGCTTCCATAAGTTTGACGGAAGAAAGAATTTTTCACAATCATGGAATATGTGAAATCTATTTTAGACTGCATAGTGGCCAATGGTCAAAATAGCTTAGAAATGAGTGCACTTCATAAGGCATCTCCACTCTTGACCTTAAGAGCTAGATGAAAGTTTCTTACTCCAAAGTGTTGAGATATGGCATTGTAATGCATGTGTACTTCCATGATTGTAGGAAACCCTTTCTTCTTCTTTCTTCTATAATGCACCTCCACTCTTGTACGTAGATGCTAGATGAACGTTTATTGCACCAGAGTGTTGAGATATGGCACTGTAATGTGTGTGTGCTTCCATAAGCTCGAAGCACAAAAGGGTTTCCTACAATCATGGAACATCAGCAATCTCACTGAGACTCCATACTGGCCATTGCCAAAAACATCATAGAATTGCATGTAGTTTAAAATGCATCTCCACTCTTGACCTTAGGAGCTAGATGAAAGTTTCTTGCAGCAGAGTATTGAGATATTTGACGGTAATGTGTGTGAGCTTCCATAAGTTTGTCGGAAGAAAGAATTTTTCACAATCATGGAACATGTGAAATCTATTTTAGACTGCATAGTAGCCAATGGTCAAAATAGCTTAGAAATCAGTGCACTTTATAATGCATCTCCCCTCTTGTACGTAGGTGCTAGATGAACGTTTCTTGCACCAGAGTGTTGAGGTATAGGACTGTAATGTGTGTGTGCTTCCACGATTCTAGGAAACCCTTTCTTCTTCTTTCTTCTATAATGCACCTCCACTCTTGAACGTAGGTGCTAGGCGAACGTTTATTTTACCAAAGTGTTGAGATATGGCACTGTAATGTGTGTGAGCTTCCATAAGTTTGACGGAAGAAAGAATTTTTCACAATCATGGAAAATGTGAAATCTATTTTAGACTGCATAGTGGCCAATGGTCAAAATAGCTTAGAAATTAGTGCACTTCATAAGGCATCTCCACTCTTGACCTTAAGAGCTAAATGAAAGTTTCTTACTCCAAAGTGTTGAGATATGGCATTGTAATGCATGTGTACTTCCATGATTGTAGGAAACCCTTTCTTCTTCTTTCTTCTATAATGCACCTCCACTCTTGTACGTAGATGCTAGATGAACGTTTATTGCACCAGAGTGTTGAGATATGGCACTGTAATGTGTGTGTGCTTCCATAAGCTCGAAGCACAAAAGGGTTTCCTACAATCATGGAACGTGAGCAATCGCAATGAGACTCCATAATGGCCATTGGCAAAAACATCGTAGAAATGAGTGTAGTTTAAAATGCATCTCCACTCTTGACCTTAGGGGCTAAATGAAAGTTTCTTGCACCAGAGTGTTGAGATATGGGACTGTAATGTGTGTGAGCTTCCATAAGTTTGTTGGAAGAAAGAATTTTTCACAATTATGGAACATGTGAAATCTATTTTAGACTGCATAGAGGCCAATAGTCAAAATAGCTTAGAAATGAGTGCACTTCATAAGGCATCTGCGCTCTTGACTTTAGGAGCTAGATGAAAGTTTCTTGCACCAGAGTGTTGAGATATGGCAGTATAATGTGTGTGAGCTTCCATAAGTTTGTCGGAAGAAAGAATTTTTCACAATCATGGAAAATGTGAAATCTATTTTAGACTGCTTAGTGGCCAAAGGTCAAAATAGCTAAGAAATGAGTGCACTTCATAAGGCATCTGCGCTATTGACTTTAGGAGCTAGATGAAAGTTTCTTGCACCAGAGTGTTGAGATATGGCACTGTAATGTGTGTGAGCTTCCATAAGTTTGTCGGAAGAAAGAATTTTTCACAATCATGGAAAATGTGAAATCTATTTTAGACTGCATAGTGGCCAATGGTCAAAATAGCTAAGAAATGAGTGCACTTCATAAGACATCTCCAGTCTTAACCTTAGGAGCTAAATGAAAGTTTATTGCACCAGAGTGTTGAGATATGGCACTGTAATGTGTGTGTGCTTCCATAAGCTCGAAGCACAAAAGGGTTTCCTACAATCATGGAACGTGAGCAATCGCAATGAGACTCCATAATGGCCATTGGCAAAAACATCGTAGAAATGAGTGTAGTTTAAAATGCATCTCCACTCTTGACCTTAGGGGCTAAATGAAAGTTTCTTGCACCAGAGTGTTGAGATATGGGACTGTAATGTGTGTGAGCTTCCATAAGTTTGTTGGAAGAAAGAATTTTTCACAATTATGGAACATGTGAAATCTATTTTAGACTGCATAGTGGCCAATGGTCAAAATAGCTTAGAAATGAGTGCACTTCATAAGGCATCTGCGCTCTTGACCTTAGGAGCTAGATGAAAGTTTCTTGCACCAGAGTGTTGAGATATTTGACGGTAATGTGTGTGAGCTTCCATAAGTTTGTCGGAAGAAAGAATTTTTCACAATCATGGAAAATGTGAAATCTATTTTAGACTGCTTAGTGGCCAATGGTCAAAATAGCTAAGAAATGAGTGCACTTCATAAGACATCTCCAGTCTTAACCTTAGGAGCTAAATGAAAGTTTCTTGCACCAGAGTGTTGAGATATGGCAGTGTAATGTGTGTGAGCTTCCATAAGTTTGTCGGAAGAAAGAATTTTTCACAATCATGGAACATGTGAAATCTATTTTAGACTGCATAGTAGCCAATGGTCAAAATAGCTTAGAAATCAGTGTACTTTATAATGCATCTCCCCTCCTGTACGTAGTTGCTAGATGAACGTTTCTTGCACCAGAGTGTTGAGATATGGGACTGCAATGTGTGTGTGCTTCCACGATTCTAGGAAACCCTTTCTTCTTCTTTCTTCTATAGTGCACCTCCACTCTTGTACGTAGGTGCTAGGTGAACATTTATTGCACCACTGTGTTGAGATATGGCACTGTAATGTGTGTGAGCTTCCATAAGCTCGAAGCACAAAAGGGTTTCCTACAATCATGGAACATCAGCAATCTCACTGAGACTCCATACTGGCCATTGCCAAAAACATCATAGAATTGCATGTAGTTTAAAATGCATCTCCACTCTTGACCTTAGGAACTAGATGAAAGTTTCTTGCACCAGAGTATTGAGATATTTGACGGTAATGTGTGTGAGCTTCCATAAGTTTGTCGGAAGAAAGAATTTTTCACAATCATGGAACATGTGAAATCTATTTTAGACTGCATAGTAGCCAATGGTCAAAATAGCTTAGAAATCAGTGCACTTTATAATGCATCTCCCCTCTTGTACGTAGGTGCTAGATGAACGTTTCTTGCACCAGAGAGTTGAGGTATAGGACTGTAATGTGTGTGTGCTTCCACGATTCTAGGAAACCCTTTCTTCTTCTTTCTTCTATAATGCACCTCCACTCTTGAACGTAGGTGCTAGGCGAACGTTTATTTTACCAAAGTGTTGAGATATGGCACTGTAATGTGTGTGAGCTTCCATAAGTTTGACGGAAGAAAGAATTTTTCACAATCATGGAAAATGTGAAATCTATTTTAGACTGCATAGTGGCCAATGGTCAAAATAGCTAAGAAATGAGTGCACTTCATGAGGCATCTGCGCTCTTGACCTTAGGAGCTAGATGAAAGTTTCTTGCACCAGAGTGTTGAGATATGGCAGTGTAATGTGTGTGAGCTTCCATAAGGTTGTCGGAAGAAAGAATTTTTAACAATCATGGAACATGTGATATCAATTCTAGAGTGCATAGAGGCCAATGGTCAAAATAGCTTAGAATTGAGACTTGTACGTAGGTGGTAGGTGAATGTTTATTGAACCGGAGTGTTGAGATATGGCACTGTAATGTGTGTGAGCTTCCATAAGCTCGAAGCACAAAAGGGTTTCCTACAATCATGGAACATCAGCAATCTCATTGAGACTCCATAGCGGCCATTGCCAAAAACATCATAGAATTGCATGTAGTTTAAAATGCATCTCCACTCTTGACCTTAGGAGCTAGATGAAAGTTTCTTGCACCAGAGTGTTGAGATATTTGACGGTAATGTGTGTGAGCTTCCATAAGTTTGTCGGAAGAAAGAATTTTTCACAATCATGGAACATGTGAAATCTATTTTAGACTGCATAGTAGCCAATGGTCAAAATAGCTTAGAAATCAGTGCACTTTATAATGCATCTCCCCTCTTGTACGTAGCTGCTAGATGAACGTTTCTTGCACCAGAGAGTTGAGGTATAGGACTGTAATGTGTGTGTGCTTCCACGATTCTAGGAAACCCTTTCTTCTTCTTTCTTCTATAATGCACCTCCACTCTTGAACGTAGGTGCTAGGCGAAGGTTTATTTTACCAAAGTGTTGAGATATGGCACTGTAATGTGTGTGAGCTTCCATAAGTTTGACGGAAGAAAGAATTTTTCACAATCATGGAAAATGTGAAATCTATTTTAGACTGCATAGTGGCCAATGGTCAAAATAGCTAAGAAATGAGTGCACTTCATGAGGCATCTGCGCTCTTGACCTTAGGAGCTAGATGAAAGTTTCTTGCACCAGAGTGTTGAGATATGGCAGTGTAATGTGTGTGAGCTTCCATAAGGTTGTCGGAAGAAAGAATTTTTAACAATCATGGAACATGTGATATCAATTCTAGAGTGCATAGAGGCCAATGGTCAAAATAGCTTAGAATTGAGACTTGTACGTAGGTGGTAGGTGAATGTTTATTGAACCGGAGTGTTGAGATATGGCACTGTAATGTGTGTGAGCTTCCATAAGCTCGAAGCACAAAAGGGTTTCCTACAATCATGGAACATCAGCAATCTCATTGAGACTCCATAGCGGCCATTGCCAAAAACATCATAGAATTGCATGTAGTTTAAAATGCATCTCCACTCTTGACCTTAGGAGCTAGATGAAAGTTTCTTGCACCAGAGTGTTGAGATATTTGACGGTAATGTGTGTGAGCTTCCATAAGTTTGTCGGAAGAAAGAATTTTTCACAATCATGGAACATGTGAAATCTATTTTAGACTGCATAGTAGCCAATGGTCAAAATAGCTTAGAAATCAGTGCACTTTATAATGCATCTCCCCTCTTGTACGTAGCTGCTAGATGAACGTTTCTTGCACCAGAGTGTTGAGATATAGGACTGTAATGTGTTTGTGCTTCCACGATTCTAGGAAACCCTTTCTTCTTCTTTCTTCTATAATGCACCTCCACTCTTGTAGGTAGGTGCTAGGCGAACGTTTATTGAACCAAAGTGTTGAGATATGGCACTGTAATGTGTGTGAGCAAACTTCCATAAGTTTGACGGAAGAAAGAATTTTTCACAAACATGGAATATGTGAAATCTATTTTAGACTGCATAGTGGCCAATGGTCAAAATAGCTTAGAAATGAGTGCACTTCATAAGGCATCTCCACTCTTGACCTTAAGAGCTAGATGAAAGTTTCTTACTCCAAAGTGTTGAGATATGGCATTGTAATGCATGTGTACTTCCATGATTGTAGGAAACCCTTTCTTCTTCTTTCTTCTATAATGCACCTCCACTCTTGTACGTAGATGCTAGATGAACGTTTATTGCACCAGAGTGTTGAGATATGGCACTGTAATGTGTGTGTGCTTCCATAAGCTCGAAGCACAAAAGGGTTTCCTACAATCATGGAACGTGAGCAATCGCAATGAGACTCCATAGTGGCCATTGGCAAAAACATCGTAGAAATGAGTGTAGTTTAAAATGCATCTCCACTCTTGACCTTAGGGGCTAAATGAAAGTTTCTTGCACCAGAGTGTTGAGATATGGGACTGTAATGTGTGTGAGCTTCCATAAGTTTGTTGGGAGAAATAATTTTTCACAATTATGGAACATGTGAAATCTATTTTAGACTGCATAGAGGCCAATAGTCAAAATAGCTTAGAAATGAGTGCACTTCATAAGGCATCTGCGCTCTTGACTTTAGGAGCTAGATGAAAGTTTCTTGCACCAGAGTGTTGAGATATGGCAGTGTAATGTGTGTGAGCTTCCATAAGTTTGTCTGAAGAAAGAATTTTTCACAATCATGGAAAATGTGAAATCTATTTTAGACTGCTTAGTGGCCAATGGTCAAAATAGCTAAGAAATGAGTGCACTTCATAAGGCATCTGCGCTATTGACTTTAGGAGCTAGATGAAAGTTTCTTGCACCAGAGTGTTGAGATATGGCACTGTAATGTGTGTGAGCTTCCATAAGTTTGTCGGAAGAAATAATTTTTCACAATCATGGAAAATGTGAAATCTATTTTAGACTGCATAGTGGCCAATGGTCAAAATAGCTAAGAAATGAGTGCACTTCATAAGAAATCTCCAGTCTTAACCTTAGGAGCTAAATGAAAGTTTCTTGCACCAGAGTGTTGAGATATGGCAGTGTAATGTGTGTGAGCTTCCATAAGTTTGTCTGAAGAAAGAATTTTTCACAATCATGGAAAATGTGAAATCTATTTTAGACTGCATAGTGGCCAATAGTCAAAATAGCTTAGAAATGAGTGCACTTCATAAGGCATCTGCGCTCTTGACTTTAGGAGCTAAATGAAAGTTTCTTGCACCAGAGTGTTGAGATATGGCACTGTAATGTGTGTGAGCTTCCATAAGTTTGTCGGAAGAAAGAATTTTTCACAATCATGGAAAATGTGAAATCTATTTTAGACTGCATAGTGGCCAATGGTCAAAATAGCTAAGAAATGAGTGCACTTCATAAGACATCTCCAGTCTTAACCTTAGGAGCTAGATGAAAGTTTCTTGCACCAGAGTGTTGAGATATGGCACTGTAATGTGTGTGAGCTTCCATAAGTTTGTCTGAAGAAAGAATTTTTCACAATCATGGAAAATGTGAAATCTATTTTAGACTGCATAGTGGCCAATAGTCAAAATAGCTTAGAAATGAGTGCACTTCATAAGGCATCTGCGCTATTGACTTTAGGAGCTAGATGAAAGTTTCTTGCACCAGAGTGTTGAGATATGGCACTGTAATGTGTGTGAGCTTCCATAAGTTTGTCGGAAGAAATAATTTTTCACAATCATGGAAAATGTGAAATCTATTTTAGACTGCATAGTGGCCAATGGTCAAAATAGCTAAGAAATGAGTGCACTTCATAAGAAATCTCCAGTCTTAACCTTAGGAGCTAAATGAAAGTTTCTTGCACCAGAGTGTTGAGATATGGCAGTGTAATGTGTGTGAGCTTCCATAAGTTTGTCTGAAGAAAGAATTTTTCACAATCATGGAAAATGTGAAATCTATTTTAGACTGCATAGTGGCCAATAGTCAAAATAGCTTAGAAATGAGTGCACTTCATAAGGCATCTGCGCTCTTGACTTTAGGAGCTAAATGAAAGTTTCTTGCACCAGAGTGTTGAGATATGGCACTGTAATGTGTGTGAGCTTCCATAAGTTTGTCGGAAGAAAGAATTTTTCACAATCATGGAAAATGTGAAATCTATTTTAGACTGCATAGTGGCCAATGGTCAAAATAGCTAAGAAATGAGTGCACTTCATAAGACATCTCCAGTCTTAACCTTAGGAGCTAGATGAAAGTTTCTTGCACCAGAGTGTTGAGATATGGCACTGTAATGTGTGTGAGCTTCCATAAGTTTGTCTGAAGAAAGAATTTTTCACAATCATGGAAAATGTGAAATCTATTTTAGACTGCATAGTGGCCAATAGTCAAAATAGCTTAGAAATGAGTGCACTTCATAAGGCATCTGCGCTCTTGACTTTAGGAGCTAGATGAAAGTTTCTTGCACCAGACTGTTGACATATGGCACTGTAATGTGTGTGAGCTTCCATAAGTTTGTCTGAAGAAAGAATTTTTCACAATCATGGAACATGTGAAATCTATTTTAGACTGCATAGTAGCCAATGGTTAAAATAGCTTAGAAATCAGTGCACTTTATAATGCATCTCCCCTCCTGTACGTAGGTGCTAGATGAACGTTTCTTGCACCAGAGTGTTGAGATATTGGACTGTAATGTGTGTGTGCTTCCACGATTCTAGGAAACCCTTTCTTCTTCTTTCTTCTATAATGCACCTCCACTCTTGTAGGTAGGTGCTAGGCGAACGTTTATTGAACCAAAGTGTTGAGATATGGCACTGTAATGTGTGTGAGCTTCCATAAGTTTGACGGAAGAAAGAATTTTTCACAGTAATGGAATATGTGAAATCTATTTTAGACTGCATAGTGGCCAATGGTCAAAAAAGCTTAGAAATGAGTGCACTTCATAAGGCATCTCCACTCTTGACCTTAAGAGCTAGATGAAAGTTTCTTACTCCAAAGTGTTGAGATATGGCATTGTAATGCATGTGTACTTCCATGATTGTAGGAAACCCTTTCTTCTTCTTTCTTCTATAATACACCTCCACTCTTCTACGTAGTTGCTAGGCGAACGTTTATTGCACCAAAGTGTTGAGATATGGCAGTGTAATGCATGTGTACTTCCAAGATAGTAGGAAACCCTTTCTTCTTCTTTCTTCTATAATGCACCTCCACTCTTGAACGTAGATGCTAGATGAACGTTTATTGCACCAGAGTGTTGAGATATGGCACTGTAATGTGTGTGAGCTTCCATAAGCTCGAAGCACAAAAGGGTTTCCTACAATCATGGAACGTGATCAATCGCAATGAGACTCCATAGTGGCGATTGGCAAAAACATCGTAGAAATGAGTGTAGTTTAAAATGCATCTCCACTCTTGACCTTAGGGGTTAAATGAAAGTTTCTTGCACCAGAGTGTTGAGATATGGCACAGTAATGTGTGTGAGCTTCCATAAGTTTGTCGGAAGAAAGAATTTTTCACAATCATGGAAAATGTGAAATCTATTTTAGACTGCATAGTGGCCAATGGTCAAAATAGCTAAGAAATGAGTGCACTTCATAAGACATCTCCAGTCTTAACCTTAGGAGCTAAATGAAAGTTTCTTGCACCAGAGTGTTGAGATATGGCAGTGTAATGTTTGTGAGCTTCCATAAGTTTGTCGGAAGAAAGAATTTTTCACAATCATGGAACATGTGAAATCTATTTTAGACTGCATAGTGGCCAATGGTCAAAATAGCTTAGAAATTAGTGCACTTCATAAGGCATCTCCACTCTTGACCTTAAGAGCTAAATGAAAGTTTCTTACTCCAAAGTGTTGAGATATGGCATTGTAATGCATGTGTACTTCCATGATTGTAGGAAACCCTTTCTTCTTCTTTCTTCTATAATGCACCTCCACTCTTGTACGTAGATGCTAGATGAACGTTTATTGCACCAGAGTGTTGAGATATGGCACTGTAATGTGTGTGTGCTTCCATGAGCTCGAAGCACAAAAGGGTTTCCTACAATCATGGAACGTGAGCAATCGCAATGAGACTCCATAGTGGCCATTGGCAAAAACATCGTAGAAATGAGTGTAGTTTAAAATGCATCTCCACTCTTGACCTTAGGGGCTAAATGAAAGTTTCTTGCACCAGAGTGTTGAGATATGGGACTGTAATGTGTGTGAGCTTCCATAAGTTTGTTGGGAGAAATAATTTTTCACAATTATGGAACATGTGAAATCTATTTTAGACTGCATAGAGGCCAATAGTCAAAATAGCTTAGAAATGAGTGCACTTCATAAGGCATCTGCGCTCTTGACTTTAGGAGCTAGATGAAAGTTTCTTGCACCAGAGTGTTGAGATATGGCAGTGTAATGTGTGTGAGCTTCCATAAGTTTGTCGGAAGAAAGAATTTTTCACAATCATGGAAAATGTGAAATCTATTTTAGACTGCATAGTGGCCAATGGTCAAAATAGCTAAGAAATGAGTGCACTTCATAAGACATCTCCAGTCTTAACCTTAGGAGCTAAATGAAAGTTTCTTGCACCAGAGTGTTGAGATATGGCAGTGTAATGTGTGTGAGCTTCCATAAGTTTGTCGGAAGGAAGAATTTTTCACAATCATGGAACATGTGAAATCTATTTTAGACTGCATAGTAGCCAATGGTCAAAATAGCTTAGAAATCAGTGTACTTTATAATGCATCTCCCCTCCTGTACGTAGTTGCTAGATGAACGTTTCTTGCACCAGAGTGTTGAGATATGGGACTGCAATGTGTGTGTGCTTCCACGATTCTAGGAAACCCTTTCTTCTTCTTTCTTCTATAGTGCACCTCCACTCTTGTACGTAGGTGCTAGGTGAACATTTATTGCACCACTGTGTTGAGATATGGCACTGTAATGTGTGTGAGCTTCCATAAGCTCGAAGCACAAAAGGGTTTCCTACAATCATGGAACATCAGCAATCTCACTGAGACTCCATACTGGCCATTGCCAAAAATATCATAGAATTGCATGTAGTTTAAAATGCATCTCCACTCTTGACCTTAGGAACTAGATGAAAGTTTCTTGCACCAGAGTATTGAGATATTTGACGGTAATGTGTGTGAGCTTCCATAAGTTTGTCGGAAGAAAGAATTTTTCACAATCATGGAACATGTGAAATCTATTTTAGACTGCATAGTAGCCAATGGTCAAAATAGCTTAGAAATCAGTGCACTTTATAATGCATCTCCCCTCTTGTACGTAGGTGCTAGATGAACGTTTCTTGCACCAGAGTGTTGAGGTATAGGACTGTAATGTGTGTGTGCTTCCACGATTCTAGGAAACCCTTTCTTCTTCTTTCTTCTATAATGCACCTCCACTCTTGAACGTAGGTGCTAGGCGAACGTTTATTTTACCAAAGTGTTGAGATATGGCACTGTAATGTGTGTGAGCTTCCATAAGTTTGACGGAAGAAAGAATTTTTCACAATCATGGAAAATGTGAAATCTATTTTAGACTGCATAGTGGCCAATGGTCAAAATAGCTAAGAAATGAGTGCACTTCATGAGGCATCTGCGCTCTTGACCTTAGGAGCTAGATGAAAGTTTCTTGCACCAGAGTGTTGAGATATGGCAGTGTAATGTGTGTGAGCTTCCATAAGGTTGTCGGAAGAAAGAATTTTTAACAATCATGGAACATGTGATATCAATTCTAGAGTGCATAGAGGCCAATGGTCAAAATAGCTTAGAATTGAGACTTGTACGTAGGTGGTAGGTGAATGTTTATTGAACCGGAGTGTTGAGATATGGCACTGTAATGTGTGTGAGCTTCCATAAGCTCGAAGCACAAAAGGGTTTCCTACAATCATGGAACATCAGCAATCTCATTGAGACTCCATAGCGGCCATTGCCAAAAACATCATAGAATTGCATGTAGTTTAAAATGCATCTCCACTCTTGACCTTAGGAGCTAGATGAAAGTTTCTTGCACCAGAGTGTTGAGATATTTGACGGTAATGTGTGTGAGCTTCCATAAGTTTGTCGGAAGAAAGAATTTTTCACAATCATGGAACATGTGAAATCTATTTTAGACTGCATAGTAGCCAATGGTCAAAATAGCTTAGAAATCAGTGCACTTTATAATGCATCTCCCCTCTTGTACGTAGGTGCTAGATGAACGTTTCTTGCACCAGAGTGTTGAGGTATAGGACTGTAATGTGTGTGTGCTTCCACGATTCTAGGAAACCCTTTCTTCTTCTTTCTTCTATAATGCACCTCCACTCTTGTAGGTAGGTGCTAGGCGAACGTTTTATTGAACCAAAGTGTTGAGATATGGCACTGTAATGTGTGTGAGCTTCCATAAGTTTGACGGAAGAAAGAATTTTTCACAATCATGGAAAATGTGAAATCTATTTTAGACTGCATAGTGGCCAATGGTCAAAATAGCTTAGAAATTAGTGCACTTCATAAGGCATCTCCACTCTTGACCTTAAGAGCTAAATGAAAGTTTCTTACTCCAAAGTGTTGAGATATGGCATTGTAATGCATGTGTACTTCCATGATTGTAGGAAACCCTTTCTTCTTCTTTCTTCTATAATGCACCTCCACTCTTGTACGTAGATGCTAGATGAACGTTTATTGCACCAGAGTGTTGAGATATGGCACTGTAATGTGTGTGTGCTTCCATAAGCTCGAAGCACAAAAGGGTTTCCTACAATCATGGAACGTGAGCAATCGCAATGAGACTCCATAATGGCCATTGGCAAAAACATCGTAGAAATGAGTGTAGTTTAAAATGCATCTCCACTCTTGACCTTAGGGGCTAAATGAAAGTTTCTTGCACCAGAGTGTTGAGATATGGGACTGTAATGTGTGTGAGCTTCCATAAGTTTGTTGGAAGAAAAAATTTTTCACAATTATGGAACATGTGAAATCTATTTTAGACTGCATAGAGGCCAATAGTCAAAATAGCTTAGAAATGAGTGCACTTCATAAGGCATCTGCGCTCTTGACCTTAGGAGCTAAATGAAAGTTTCTTGCACCAGAGTGTTGAGATATGGGACTGTAATGTGTGTGAGCTTCCATAAGTTTGTCTGAAGAAAGAATTTTTCACAATCATGGAAAATGTGAAATCTATTTTAGACTGCATAGTGGCCAATGGTCAAAATAGCTTAGAAATGAGTGCACTTCATAAGGCATCTGCGCTCTTGACCTTAGGAGCTAGATGAAAGTTTCTTGCAGCAGAGTATTGAGATATGGCAGTGTAATGTGTGTGAGCTTCCATAAGGTTGTCGGAAGAAAGAATTTTTAACAATCATGGAACATGTGATATCAATTCTAGAGTGCATAGAGGCCAATGGTCAAAATAGCTTAGAATTGAGACTTGTACGTAGGTGGTAGGTGAATGTTTATTGAACCGGAGTGTTGAGATACAGGACTGTAATGTGTTTGTGCTTCCACGATTCTAGGAAACCCTTTCTTCTTCTTTCTTCTATAATGCACCTCCACTCTTGTAGGTAGGTGCTAGGCGAACGTTTTATTGAACCAAAGTGTTGAGATATGGCACTGTAATGTGTGTGAGCTTCCATAAGTTTGACGGAAGAAAGAATTTTTCACAATCATGGAATATGTGAAATCTATTTTAGACTGCATAGTGGCCAATGGTCAAAATAGCTTAGAAATGAGTGCACTTCATAAGGCATCTCCACTCTTGACCTTAAGAGCTAGATGAAAGTTTCTTACTCCAAAGTGTTGAGATATGGCATTGTAATGCATGTGTACTTCCATGATTGTAGGAAACCCTTTCTTCTTCTTTCTTCTATAATGCACCTCCACTCTTGTACGTAGATGCTAGATGAACGTTTATTGCACCAGAGTGTTGAGATATGGCACTGTAATGTGTGTGTGCTTCCATAAGCTCGAAGCACAAAAGGGTTTCCTACAATCATGGAACGTGAGCAATCGCAATGAGACTCCATAGTGGCCATTGGCAAAAACATCGTAGAAATGAGTGTAGTTTAAAATGCATCTCCACTCTTGACCTTAGGGGCTAAATGAAAGTTTCTTGCACCAGAGTGTTGAGATATGGGACTGTAATGTGTGTGAGCTTCCATAAGTTTGTTGGGAGAAATAATTTTTCACAATTATGGAACATGTGAAATCTATTTTAGACTGCATAGAGGCCAATAGTCAAAATAGCTTAGAAATGAGTGCACTTCATAAGGCATCTGCGCTCTTGACTTTAGGAGCTAGATGAAAGTTTCTTGCACCAGAGTGTTGAGATATGGCAGTGTAATGTGTGTGAGCTTCCATAAGTTTGTCTGAAGAAAGAATTTTTCACAATCATGGAAAATGTGAAATCTATTTTAGACTGCTTAGTGGCCAATGGTCAAAATAGCTAAGAAATGAGTGCACTTCATAAGGCATCTGCGCTATTGACTTTAGGAGCTAGATGAAAGTTTCTTGCACCAGAGTGTTGAGATATGGCACTGTAATGTGTGTGAGCTTCCATAAGTTTGTCGGAAGAAAGAATTTTTCACAATCATGGAAAATGTGAAATCTATTTTAGACTGCATAGTGGCCAATGGTCAAAATAGCTAAGAAATGAGTGCACTTCATAAGACATCTCCAGTCTTAACCTTAGGAGCTAAATGAAAGTTTCTTGCACCAGAGTGTTGAGATATGGCAGTGTAATGTGTGTGAGCTTCCATAAGTTTGTCTGAAGAAAGAATTTTTCACAATCATGGAAAATGTGAAATCTATTTTAGACTGCATAGTGGCCAATGGTCAAAATAGCTTAGAAATGAGTGCACTTCATAAGGCATCTGCGCTCTTGACCTTAGGAGCTAGATGAAAGTTTCTTGCACCAGAGTGTTGAGATATGGCAGTGGAATGTGTGTGAGCTTCCATAAGGTTGTCGGAAGAAAGAATTTTTAACAATCATGGAACATGTGATATCAATTCTAGAGTGCATAGAGGCCAATGGTCAAAATAGCTTAGAATTGAGACTTGTACGTAGGTGGTAGGTGAATGTTTATTGAACCGGAGTGTTGAGATATGGCACTGTAATGTGTGTGAGCATCCATAAGCTCGAAGCACAAAAGGGTTTCCTACAATCATGGAACATCAGCAATCTCATTGAGACTCCATAGCGGCCATTGCCAAAAACATCATAGAATTGCATGTAGTTTAAAATGCATCTCCACTCTTGACCTTAGGAGCTAGATGAAAGTTTCTTGCACCAGAGTGTTGAGATATTTGACGGTAATGTGTGTGAGCTTCCATAAGTTTGTCGGAAGAAAGAATTTTTCACAATCATGGAACATGTGAAATCTATTTTAGACTGCATAGTAGCCAATGGTCAAAATAGCTTAGAAATCAGTGCACTTTATAATGCATCTCCCCTCTTGTACGTAGCTGCTAGATGAACGTTTCTTGCACCAGAGTGTTGAGATATGGCACTGTAATGTGTGTGTGCTTCCATAAGCTCGAAGCACAAAAGGGTTTCCTACAATCATGGAACGTGAGCAATCGCAATGAGACTCCATAGTGGCCATTGGCAAAAACATCGTAGAAATGAGTGTAGTTTAAAATGCATCTCCACTCTTGACCTTAGGGGCTAAATGAAAGTTTCTTGCACCAGAGTGTTGAGATATGGGACTGTAATGTGTGTGAGCTTCCATAAGTTTGTTGGGAGAAATAATTTTTCACAATTATGGAACATGTGAAATCTATTTTAGACTGCATAGAGGCCAATAGTCAAAATAGCTTAGAAATGAGTGCACTTCATAAGGCATCTGCGCTCTTGACTTTAGGAGCTAGATGAAAGTTTCTTGCACCAGAGTGTTGAGATATGGCAGTGTAATGTGTGTGAGCTTCCATAAGGTTGTCGGAAGAAAGAATTTTTAACAATCATGGAACATGTGATATCAATTCTAGAGTGCATAGAGGCCAATGGTCAAAATAGCTTAGAATTGAGACTTGTACGTAGGTGGTAGGTGAATGTTTATTGAACCGGAGTGTTGTGATACAGGACTGTAATGTGTTTATGCTTCCACGATTCTAGGAAACCCTTTCTTCTTCTTTCTTCTATAATGCACCTCCACTCTTGTAGGTAGGTGCTAGGCGAACGTTTTATTGAACCAAAGTGTTGAGATATGGCACTGTAATGTGTGTGAGCTTCCATAAGTTTGACGGAAGAAAGAATTTTTCACAATCATGGAATATGTGAAATCTATTTTAGACTGCATAGTGGCCAATGGTCAAAATAGCTTAGAAATGAGTGCACTTCATAAGGCATCTCCACTCTTGACCTTAAGAGCTAGATGAAAGTTTCTTACTCCAAAGTGTTGAGATATGGCATTGTAATGCATGTGTACTTCCATGATTGTAGGAAACCCTTTCTTCTTCTTTCTTCTATAATGCACCTCCACTCTTGTACGTAGATGCTAGATGAACGTTTATTGCACCAGAGTGTTGAGATATGGCACTGTAATGTGTGTGTGCTTCCATAAGCTCGAAGCACAAAAGGGTTTCCTACAATCATGGAACGTGAGCAATCGCAATGAGACTCCATAGTGGCCATTGGCAAAAACATCGTAGAAATGAGTGTAGTTTAAAATGCATCTCCACTCTTGACCTTAGGGGCTAAATGAAAGTTTCTTGCACCAGAGTGTTGAGATATGGGACTGTAATGTGTGTGAGCTTCCATAAGTTTGTTGGGAGAAATAATTTTTCACAATTATGGAACATGTGAAATCTATTTTAGACTGCATAGAGGCCAATAGTCAAAATAGCTTAGAAATGAGTGCACTTCATAAGGCATCTGCGCTCTTGACTTTAGGAGCTAGATGAAAGTTTCTTGCACCAGAGTGTTGAGATATGGCAGTGTAATGTGTGTGAGCTTCCATAAGTTTGTCTGAAGAAAGAATTTTTCACAATCATGGAAAATGTGAAATCTATTTTAGACTGCTTAGTGGCCAATGGTCAAAATAGCTAAGAAATGAGTGCACTTCATAAGGCATCTGCGCTATTGACTTTAGGAGCTAGATGAAAGTTTCTTACTCCAAAGTGTTGAGATATGGCATTGTAATGCATGTGTACTTCCATGATTGTAGGAAACCCTTTCTTCTTCTTTCTTCTATAATGCACCTCCACTCTTGTACGTAGATGCTAGATGAACGTTTATTGCACCAGAGTGTTGAGATATGGCACTGTAATGTGTGTGTGCTTCCATAAGCTCGAAGCACAAAAGGGTTTCCTACAATCATGGAACGTGAGCAATCGCAATGAGACTCCATAGTGGCCATTGGCAAAAACATCGTAGAAATGAGTGTAGTTTAAAATGCATCTCCACTCTTGACCTTAGGGGCTAAATGAAAGTTTCTTGCACCAGAGTGTTGAGATATGGGACTGTAATGTGTGTGAGCTTCCATAAGTTTGTTGGGAGAAATAATTTTTCACAATTATGGAACATGTGAAATCTATTTTAGACTGCATAGAGGCCAATAGTCAAAATAGCTTAGAAATGAGTGCACTTCATAAGGCATCTGCGCTCTTGACTTTAGGAGCTAGATGAAAGTTTCTTGCACCAGAGTGTTGAGATATGGCAGTGTAATGTGTGTGAGCTTCCATAAGTTTGTCTGAAGAAAGAATTTTTCACAATCATGGAAAATGTGAAATCTATTTTAGACTGCTTAGTGGCCAATGGTCAAAATAGCTAAGAAATGAGTGCACTTCATAAGGCATCTGCGCTATTGACTTTAGGAGCTAGATGAAAGTTTCTTGCACCAGAGTGTTGAGATATGGCACTGTAATGTGTGTGAGCTTCCATAAGTTTGTCGGAAGAAAGAATTTTTCACAATCATGGAAAATGTGAAATCTATTTTAGACTGCATAGTGGCCAATGGTCAAAATAGCTAAGCAATGAGTGCACTTCATAAGACATCTCCAGTCTTAACCTTAGGAGCTAAATGAAAGTTTCTTGCACCAGAGTGTTGAGATATGGCAGTGTAATGTGTGTGAGCTTCCATAAGTTTGTCTGAAGAAAGAATTTTTCACAATCATGGAAAATGTGAAATCTATTTTAGACTGCATAGTGGCCAATGGTCAAAATAGCTTAGAAATTAGTGCACTTCATAAGGCATCTGCGCTCTTGACCTTAGGAGCTAGATGAAAGTTTCTTGCACCAGAGTGTTGAGATATGGCAGTGGAATGTGTGTGAGCTTCCATAAGGTTGTCGGAAGAAAGAATTTTTAACAATCATGGAACATGTGATATCAATTCTAGAGTGCATAGAGGCCAATGGTCAAAATAGCTTAGAATTGAGACTTGTACGTAGGTGGTAGGTGAATGTTTATTGAACCGGAGTGTTGAGATATGGCACTGTAATGTGTGTGAGCATCCATAAGCTCGAAGCACAAAAGGGTTTCCTACAATCATGGAACATCAGCAATCTCATTGAGACTCCATAGCGGCCATTGCCAAAAACATCATAGAATTGCATGTAGTTTAAAATGCATCTCCACTCTTGACCTTAGGAGCTAGATGAAAGTTTCTTGCACCAGAGTGTTGAGATATTTGACGGTAATGTGTGTGAGCTTCCATAAGTTTGTCGGAAGAAAGAATTTTTCACAATCATGGAACATGTGAAATCTATTTTAGACTGCATAGTAGCCAATGGTCAAAATAGCTTAGAAATCAGTGCACTTTATAATGCATCTCCCCTCTTGTACGTAGCTGCTAGATGAACGTTTCTTGCACCAGAGTGTTGAGATATAGGACTGTAATGTGTTTGTGCTTCCACGATTCTAGGAAACCCTTTCTTCTTCTTTCTTCTATAATGCACCTCCACTCTTGTAGGTAGGTGCTAGGCGAACGTTTTATTGAACCAAAGTGTTGAGATATGGCACTGTAATGTGTGTGAGCTTCCATAAGTTTGACGGAAGAAAGAATTTTTCACAATCATGGAATATGTGAAATCTATTTTAGACTGCATAGTGGCCAATGGTCAAAATAGCTTAGAAATGAGTGCACTTCATAAGGCATCTCCACTCTTGACCTTAAGAGCTAGATGAAAGTTTCTTACTCCAAAGTGTTGAGATATGGCATTGTAATGCATGTGTACTTCCATGATTGTAGGAAACCCTTTCTTCTTCTTTCTTCTATAATGCACCTCCACTCTTGTACGTAGATGCTAGATGAACGTTTATTGCACCAGAGTGTTGAGATATGGCACTGTAATGTGTGTGTGCTTCCATAAGCTCGAAGCACAAAAGGGTTTCCTACAATCATGGAACGTGAGCAATCGCAATGAGACTCCATAGTGGCCATTGGCAAAAACATCGTAGAAATGAGTGTAGTTTAAAATGCATCTCCACTCTTGACCTTAGGGGCTAAATGAAAGTTTCTTGCACCAGAGTGTTGAGATATGGGACTGTAATGTGTGTGAGCTTCCATAAGTTTGTTGGGAGAAATAATTTTTCACAATTATGGAACATGTGAAATCTATTTTAGACTGCATAGAGGCCAATAGTCAAAATAGCTTAGAAATGAGTGCACTTCATAAGGCATCTGCGCTCTTGACTTTAGGAGCTAGATGAAAGTTTCTTGCACCAGAGTGTTGAGATATGGCAGTGTAATGTGTGTGAGCTTCCATAAGGTTGTCGGAAGAAAGAATTTTTAACAATCATGGAACATGTGATATCAATTCTAGAGTGCATAGAGGCCAATGGTCAAAATAGCTTAGAATTGAGACTTGTACGTAGGTGGTAGGTGAATGTTTATTGAACCGGAGTGTTGAGATATGGCACTGTAATGTGTGTGAGCTTCCATAAGCTCGAAGCACAAAAGGGTTTCCTACAATCATGGAACATCAGCAATCTCATTGAGACTCCATAGCGGCCATTGCCAAAAACATCATAGAATTGCATGTAGTTTAAAATGCATCTCCACTCTTGACCTTAGGAGCTAGATGAAAGTTTCTTGCACCAGAGTGTTGAGATATTTGACGGTAATGTGTGTGAGCTTCCATAAGTTTGTCGGAAGAAAGAATTTTTCACAATCATGGAACATGTGAAATCTATTTTAGACTGCATAGTAGCCAATGGTCAAAATAGCTTAGAAATCAGTGCACTTTATAATGCATCTCCCCTCTTGTACGTAGGTGCTAGATGAACGTTTCTTGCACCAGAGTATTGAGATATTTGACGGTAATGTGTGTGAGCTTCCATAAGTTTGTCGGAAGAAAGAATTTTTCACAATCATGGAACATGTGAAATCTATTTTAGACTGCATAGTGGCCAATGGTCAAAATAGCTTAGAAATTAGTGCACTTCATAAGGCATCTCCACTCTTGACCTTAAGAGCTAAATGAAAGTTTCTTACTCCAAAGTGTTGAGGTATGGCATTGTAATGCATGTGTACTTCCATGATTGTAGGAAACCCTTTCTTCTTCTTTCTTCTATAATGCACCTCCACTCTTGTACGTAGATGCTAGATGAACGTTTATTGCACCAGAGTGTTGATATATGGCACTGTAATGTGTGTGTGCTTCCATGAGCTCGAAGCACAAAAGGGTTTCCTACAATCATGGAACGTGAGCAATCGCAATGAGACTCCATAGTGGCCATTGGCAAAAACATCGTAGAAATGAGTGTAGTTTAAAATGCATCTCCACTCTTGACCTTAGGGGCTAAATGAAAGTTTCTTGCACCAGAGTGTTGAGATATGGGACTGTAATGTGTGTGAGCTTCCATAAGTTTGTTGGGAGAAATAATTTTTCACAATTATGGAACATGTGAAATCTATTTTAGACTGCATAGAGGCCAATAGTCAAAATAGCTTAGAAATGAGTGCACTTCATAAGGCATCTGCGCTCTTGACTTTAGGAGCTAGATGAAAGTTTCTTGCACCAGAGTGTTGAGATATGGCAGTGTAATGTGTGTGAGCTTCCATAAGTTTGTCGGAAGAAAGAATTTTTCACAATCATGGAAAATGTGAAATCTATTTTAGACTGCATAGTGGCCAATGGTCAAAATAGCTAAGAAATGAGTGCACTTCATAAGACATCTCCAGTCTTAACCTTAGGAGCTAAATGAAAGTTTCTTGCACCAGAGTGTTGAGATATGGCAGTGTAATGTGTGTGAGCTTCCATAAGTTTGTCGGAAGAAAGAATTTTTCACAATCATGGAACATGTGAAATCTATTTTAGACTGCATAGTAGCCAATGGTCAAAATAGCTTAGAAATCAGTGCACTTTATAATGCATCTCCCCTCTTGTACGTAGCTGCTAGATGAACGTTTCTTGCACCAGAGTGTTGAGATATAGGACTGTAATGTGTTTGTGCTTCCACGATTCTAGGAAACCCTTTCTTCTTCTTTCTTCTATAATGCACCTCCACTCTTGTAGGTAGGTGCTAGGCGAACGTTTTATTGAACCAAAGTGTTGAGATATGGCACTGTAATGTGTGTGTGCTTCCATAAGCTCGAAGCACAAAAGGGTTTCCTACAATCATGGAACGTGAGCAATCGCAATGAGACTCCATAGTGGCCATTGGCAAAAACATCGTAGAAATGAGTGTAGTTTAAAATGCATCTCCACTCTTGACCTTAGGGGCTAAATGAAAGTTTCTTGCACCAGAGTGTTGAGATATGGGACTGTAATGTGTGTGAGCTTCCATAAGTTTGTTGGGAGAAATAATTTTTCACAATTATGGAACATGTGAAATCTATTTTAGACTGCATAGAGGCCAATAGTCAAAATAGCTTAGAAATGAGTGCACTTCATAAGGCATCTGCGCTCTTGACTTTAGGAGCTAGATGAAAGTTTCTTGCACCAGAGTGTTGAGATATGGCAGTGTAATGTGTGTGAGCTTCCATAAGTTTGTCTGAAGAAAGAATTTTTCACAATCATGGAAAATGTGAAATCTATTTTAGACTGCTTAGTGGCCAATGGTCAAAATAGCTAAGAAATGAGTGCACTTCATAAGGCATCTGCGCTATTGACTTTAGGAGCTAGATGAAAGTTTCTTGCACCAGAGTGTTGAGATATGGCACTGTAATGTGTGTGAGCTTCCATAAGTTTGTCGGAAGAAAGAATTTTTCACAATCATGGAAAATGTGAAATCTATTTTAGACTGCATAGTGGCCAATGGTCAAAATAGCTAAGAAATGAGTGCACTTCATAAGACATCTCCAGTCTTAACCTTAGGAGCTAAATGAAAGTTTCTTGCACCAGAGTGTTGAGATATGGCAGTGTAATGTGTGTGAGCTTCCATAAGTTTGTCTGAAGAAAGAATTTTTCACAATCATGGAAAATGTGAAATCTATTTTAGACTGCATAGTGGCCAATGGTCAAAATAGCTTAGAAATGAGTGCACTTCATAAGGCATCTGCGCTCTTGACCTTAGGAGCTAGATGAAAGTTTCTTGCACCAGAGTGTTGAGATATGGCAGTGGAATGTGTGTGAGCTTCCATAAGGTTGTCGGAAGAAAGAATTTTTAACAATCATGGAACATGTGATATCAATTCTAGAGTGCATAGAGGCCAATGGTCAAAATAGCTTAGAATTGAGACTTGTACGTAGGTGGTAGGTGAATGTTTATTGAACCGGAGTGTTGAGATATGGCACTGTAATGTGTGTGAGCATCCATAAGCTCGAAGCACAAAAGGGTTTCCTACAATCATGGAACATCAGCAATCTCATTGAGACTCCATAGCGGCCATTGCCAAAAACATCATAGAATTGCATGTAGTTTAAAATGCATCTCCACTCTTGACCTTAGGAGCTAGATGAAAGTTTCTTGCACCAGAGTGTTGAGATATTTGACGGTAATGTGTGTGAGCTTCCATAAGTTTGTCGGAAGAAAGAATTTTTCACAATCATGGAACATGTGAAATCTATTTTAGACTGCATAGTAGCCAATGGTCAAAATAGCTTAGAAATCAGTGCACTTTATAATGCATCTCCCCTCTTGTACGTAGCTGCTAGATGAACGTTTCTTGCACCAGAGTGTTGAGATATAGGACTGTAATGTGTTTGTGCTTCCACGATTCTAGGAAACCCTTTCTTCTTCTTTCTTCTATAATGCACCTCCACTCTTGTAGGTAGGTGCTAGGCGAACGTTTTATTGAACCAAAGTGTTGAGATATGGCACTGTAATGTGTGTGAGCTTCCATAAGTTTGACGGAAGAAAGAATTTTTCACAATCATGGAATATGTGAAATCTATTTTAGACTGCATAGTGGCCAATGGTCAAAATAGCTTAGAAATGAGTGCACTTCATAAGGCATCTCCACTCTTGACCTTAAGAGCTAGATGAAAGTTTCTTACTCCAAAGTGTTGAGATATGGCATTGTAATGCATGTGTACTTCCATGATTGTAGGAAACCCTTTCTTCTTCTTTCTTCTATAATGCACCTCCACTCTTGTACGTAGATGCTAGATGAACGTTTATTGCACCAGAGTGTTGAGATATGGCACTGTAATGTGTGTGTGCTTCCATAAGCTCGAAGCACAAAAGGGTTTCCTACAATCATGGAACGTGAGCAATCGCAATGAGACTCCATAGTGGCCATTGGCAAAAACATCGTAGAAATGAGTGTAGTTTAAAATGCATCTCCACTCTTGACCTTAGGGGCTAAATGAAAGTTTCTTGCACCAGAGTGTTGAGATATGGGACTGTAATGTGTGTGAGCTTCCATAAGTTTGTTGGGAGAAATAATTTTTCACAATTATGGAACATGTGAAATCTATTTTAGACTGCATAGAGGCCAATAGTCAAAATAGCTTAGAAATGAGTGCACTTCATAAGGCATCTGCGCTCTTGACTTTAGGAGCTAGATGAAAGTTTCTTGCACCAGAGTGTTGAGATATGGCAGTGTAATGTGTGTGAGCTTCCATAAGGTTGTCGGAAGAAAGAATTTTTAACAATCATGGAACATGTGATATCAATTCTAGAGTGCATAGAGGCCAATGGTCAAAATAGCTTAGAATTGAGACTTGTACGTAGGTGGTAGGTGAATGTTTATTGAACCGGAGTGTTGAGATATGGCACTGTAATGTGTGTGAGCTTCCATAAGCTCGAAGCACAAAAGGGTTTCCTACAATCATGGAACATCAGCAATCTCATTGAGACTCCATAGCGGCCATTGCCAAAAACATCATAGAATTGCATGTAGTTTAAAATGCATCTCCACTCTTGACCTTAGGAGCTAGATGAAAGTTTCTTGCACCAGAGTGTTGAGATATTTGACGGTAATGTGTGTGAGCTTCCATAAGTTTGTCGGAAGAAAGAATTTTTCACAATCATGGAACATGTGAAATCTATTTTAGACTGCATAGTAGCCAATGGTCAAAATAGCTTAGAAATCAGTGCACTTTATAATGCATCTCCCCTCTTGTACGTAGGTGCTAGATGAACGTTTCTTGCACCAGAGTATTGAGATATTTGACGGTAATGTGTGTGAGCTTCCATAAGTTTGTCGGAAGAAAGAATTTTTCACAATCATGGAACATGTGAAATCTATTTTAGACTGCATAGTGGCCAATGGTCAAAATAGCTTAGAAATTAGTGCACTTCATAAGGCATCTCCACTCTTGACCTTAAGAGCTAAATGAAAGTTTCTTACTCCAAAGTGTTGAGGTATGGCATTGTAATGCATGTGTACTTCCATGATTGTAGGAAACCCTTTCTTCTTCTTTCTTCTATAATGCACCTCCACTCTTGTACGTAGATGCTAGATGAACGTTTATTGCACCAGAGTGTTGAGATATGGCACTGTAATGTGTGTGTGCTTCCATGAGCTCGAAGCACAAAAGGGTTTCCTACAATCATGGAACGTGAGCAATCGCAATGAGACTCCATAGTGGCCATTGGCAAAAACATCGTAGAAATGAGTGTAGTTTAAAATGCATCTCCACTCTTGACCTTAGGGGCTAAATGAAAGTTTCTTGCACCAGAGTGTTGAGATATGGGACTGTAATGTGTGTGAGCTTCCATAAGTTTGTTGGGAGAAATAATTTTTCACAATTATGGAACATGTGAAATCTATTTTAGACTGCATAGAGGCCAATAGTCAAAATAGCTTAGAAATGAGTGCACTTCATAAGGCATCTGCGCTCTTGACTTTAGGAGCTAGATGAAAGTTTCTTGCACCAGAGTGTTGAGATATGGCAGTGTAATGTGTGTGAGCTTCCATAAGTTTGTCGGAAGAAAGAATTTTTCACAATCATGGAAAATGTGAAATCTATTTTAGACTGCATAGTGGCCAATGGTCAAAATAGCTAAGAAATGAGTGCACTTCATAAGACATCTCCAGTCTTAACCTTAGGAGCTAAATGAAAGTTTCTTGCACCAGAGTGTTGAGATATGGCAGTGTAATGTGTGTGAGCTTCCATAAGTTTGTCGGAAGAAAGAATTTTTCACAATCATGGAACATGTGAAATCTATTTTAGACTGCATAGTAGCCAATGGTCAAAATAGCTTAGAAATCAGTGTACTTTATAATGCATCTCCCCTCCTGTACGTAGTTGCTAGATGAACGTTTCTTGCACCAGAGTGTTGAGATATGGGACTGCAATGTGTGTGTGCTTCCACGATTCTAGGAAACCCTTTCTTCTTCTTTCTTCTATAGTGCACCTCCACTCTTGTACGTAGGTGCTAGGTGAACATTTATTGCACCACTGTGTTGAGATATGGCACTGTAATGTGTGTGAGCTTCCATAAGCTCGAAGCACAAAAGGGTTTCCTACAATCATGGAACATCAGCAATCTCACTGAGACTCCATACTGGCCATTGCCAAAAATATCATAGAATTGCATGTAGTTTAAAATGCATCTCCACTCTTGACCTTAGGAACTAGATGAAAGTTTCTTGCACCAGAGTATTGAGATATTTGACGGTAATGTGTGTGAGCTTCCATAAGTTTGTCGGAAGAAAGAATTTTTCACAATCATGGAACATGTGAAATCTATTTTAGACTGCATAGTAGCCAATGGTCAAAATAGCTTAGAAATCAGTGCACTTTATAATGCATCTCCCCTCTTGTACGTAGGTGCTAGATGAACGTTTCTTGCACCAGAGTGTTGAGGTATAGGACTGTAATGTGTGTGTGCTTCCACGATTCTAGGAAACCCTTTCTTCTTCTTTCTTCTATAATGCACCTCCACTCTTGAACGTAGGTGCTAGGCGAACGTTTATTTTACCAAAGTGTTGAGATATGGCACTGTAATGTGTGTGAGCTTCCATAAGTTTGACGGAAGAAAGAATTTTTCACAATCATGGAAAATGTGAAATCTATTTTAGACTGCATAGTGGCCAATGGTCAAAATAGCTAAGAAATGAGTGCACTTCATGAGGCATCTGCGCTCTTGACCTTAGGAGCTAGATGAAAGTTTCTTGCACCAGAGTGTTGAGATATGGCAGTGTAATGTGTGTGAGCTTCCATAAGGTTGTCGGAAGAAAGAATTTTTAACAATCATGGAACATGTGATATCAATTCTAGAGTGCATAGAGGCCAATGGTCAAAATAGCTTAGAATTGAGACTTGTACGTAGGTGGTAGGTGAATGTTTATTGAACCGGAGTGTTGAGATATGGCACTGTAATGTGTGTGAGCTTCCATAAGCTCGAAGCACAAAAGGGTTTCCTACAATCATGGAACATCAGCAATCTCATTGAGACTCCATAGCGGCCATTGCCAAAAACATCATAGAATTGCATGTAGTTTAAAATGCATCTCCACTCTTGACCTTAGGAGCTAGATGAAAGTTTCTTGCACCAGAGTGTTGAGATATTTGACGGTAATGTGTGTGAGCTTCCATAAGTTTGTCGGAAGAAAGAATTTTTCACAATCATGGAACATGTGAAATCTATTTTAGACTGCATAGTAGCCAATGGTCAAAATAGCTTAGAAATCAGTGTACTTTATAATGCATCTCCCCTCCTGTACGTAGTTGCTAGATGAACGTTTCTTGCACCAGAGTGTTGAGATATGGGACTGCAATGTGTGTGTGCTTCCACGATTCTAGGAAACCCTTTCTTCTTCTTTCTTCTATAGTGCACCTCCACTCTTGTACGTAGGTGCTAGGTGAACATTTATTGCACCACTGTGTTGAGATATGGCACTGTAATGTGTGTGAGCTTCCATAAGCTCGAAGCACAAAAGGGTTTCCTACAATCATGGAACATCAGCAATCTCACTGAGACTCCATACTGGCCATTGCCAAAAATATCATAGAATTGCATGTAGTTTAAAATGCATCTCCACTCTTGACCTTAGGAACTAGATGAAAGTTTCTTGCACCAGAGTATTGAGATATTTGACGGTAATGTGTGTGAGCTTCCATAAGTTTGTCGGAAGAAAGAATTTTTCACAATCATGGAACATGTGAAATCTATTTTAGACTGCATAGTAGCCAATGGTCAAAATAGCTTAGAAATCAGTGCACTTTATAATGCATCTCCCCTCTTGTACGTAGGTGCTAGATGAACGTTTCTTGCACCAGAGTGTTGAGGTATAGGACTGTAATGTGTGTGTGCTTCCACGATTCTAGGAAACCCTTTCTTCTTCTTTCTTCTATAATGCACCTCCACTCTTGAACGTAGGTGCTAGGCGAACGTTTATTTTACCAAAGTGTTGAGATATGGCACTGTAATGTGTGTGAGCTTCCATAAGTTTGACGGAAGAAAGAATTTTTCACAATCATGGAAAATGTGAAATCTATTTTAGACTGCATAGTGGCCAATGGTCAAAATAGCTAAGAAATGAGTGCACTTCATGAGGCATCTGCGCTCTTGACCTTAGGAGCTAGATGAAAGTTTCTTGCACCAGAGTGTTGAGATATGGCAGTGTAATGTGTGTGAGCTTCCATAAGGTTGTCGGAAGAAAGAATTTTTAACAATCATGGAACATGTGATATCAATTCTAGAGTGCATAGAGGCCAATGGTCAAAATAGCTTAGAATTGAGACTTGTACGTAGGTGGTAGGTGAATGTTTATTGAACCGGAGTGTTGAGATATGGCACTGTAATGTGTGTGAGCTTCCATAAGCTCGAAGCACAAAAGGGTTTCCTACAATCATGGAACATCAGCAATCTCATTGAGACTCCATAGCGGCCATTGCCAAAAACATCATAGAATTGCATGTAGTTTAAAATGCATCTCCACTCTTGACCTTAGGAGCTAGATGAAAGTTTCTTGCACCAGAGTGTTGAGATATTTGACGGTAATGTGTGTGAGCTTCCATAAGTTTGTCGGAAGAAAGAATTTTTCACAATCATGGAACATGTGAAATCTATTTTAGACTGCATAGTAGCCAATGGTCAAAATAGCTTAGAAATCAGTGCACTTTATAATGCATCTCCCCTCTTGTACGTAGGTGCTAGATGAACGTTTCTTGCACCAGAGTGTTGAGGTATAGGACTGTAATGTGTGTGTGCTTCCACGATTCTAGGAAACCCTTTCTTCTTCTTTCTTCTATAATGCACCTCCACTCTTGAACGTAGGTGCTAGGCGAACGTTTATTTTACCAAAGTGTTGAGATATGGCACTGTAATGTGTGTGAGCTTCCATAAGTTTGACGGAAGAAAGAATTTTTCACAATCATGGAAAATGTGAAATCTATTTTAGACTGCATAGTGGCCAATGGTCAAAATAGCTTAGAAATTAGTGCACTTCATAAGGCATCTCCACTCTTGACCTTAAGAGCTAAATGAAAGTTTCTTACTCCAAAGTGTTGAGATATGGCATTGTAATGCATGTGTACTTCCATGATTGTAGGAAACCCTTTCTTCTTCTTTCTTCTATAATGCACCTCCACTCTTGTACGTAGATGCTAGATGAACGTTTATTGCACCAGAGTGTTGAGATATGGCACTGTAATGTGTGTGTGCTTCCATAAGCTCGAAGCACAAAAGGGTTTCCTACAATCATGGAACGTGAGCAATCGCAATGAGACTCCATAATGGCCATTGGCAAAAACATCGTAGAAATGAGTGTAGTTTAAAATGCATCTCCACTCTTGACCTTAGGGGCTAAATGAAAGTTTCTTGCACCAGAGTGTTGAGATATGGGACTGTAATGTGTGTGAGCTTCCATAAGTTTGTTGGAAGAAAAAATTTTTCACAATTATGGAACATGTGAAATCTATTTTAGACTGCATAGAGGCCAATAGTCAAAATAGCTTAGAAATGAGTGCACTTCATAAGGCATCTGCGCTCTTGACCTTAGGAGCTAAATGAAAGTTTCTTGCACCAGAGTGTTGAGATATGGGACTGTAATGTGTGTGAGCTTCCATAAGTTTGTCTGAAGAAAGAATTTTTCAGAATCATGGAAAATGTGAAATCTATTTTAGACTGCATAGTGGCCAATGGTCAAAATAGCTTAGAAATGAGTGCACTTCATAAGGCATCTGCGCTCTTGACCTTAGGAGCTAGATGAAAGTTTCTTGCAGCAGAGTATTGAGATATGGCAGTGTAATGTGTGTGAGCTTCCATAAGGTTGTCGGAAGAAAGAATTTTTAACAATCATGGAACATGTGATATCAATTCTAGAGTGCATAGAGGCCAATGGTCAAAATAGCTTAGAATTGAGACTTGTACGTAGGTGGTAGGTGAATGTTTATTGAACCGGAGTGTTGAGATACAGGACTGTAATGTGTTTGTGCTTCCACGATTCTAGGAAACCCTTTCTTCTTCTTTCTTCTATAATGCACCTCCACTCTTGTAGGTAGGTGCTAGGCGAACGTTTTATTGAACCAAAGTGTTGAGATATGGCACTGTAATGTGTGTGAGCTTCCATAAGTTTGACGGAAGAAAGAATTTTTCACAATCATGGAATATGTGAAATCTATTTTAGACTGCATAGTGGCCAATGGTCAAAATAGCTTAGAAATGAGTGCACTTCATAAGGCATCTCCACTCTTGACCTTAAGAGCTAGATGAAAGTTTCTTACTCCAAAGTGTTGAGATATGGCATTGTAATGCATGTGTACTTCCATGATTGTAGGAAACCCTTTCTTCTTCTTTCTTCTATAATGCACCTCCACTCTTGTACGTAGATGCTAGATGAACGTTTATTGCACCAGAGTGTTGAGATATGGCACTGTAATGTGTGTGTGCTTCCATAAGCTCGAAGCACAAAAGGGTTTCCTACAATCATGGAACGTGAGCAATCGCAATGAGACTCCATAGTGGCCATTGGCAAAAACATCGTAGAAATGAGTGTAGTTTACAATGCATCTCCACTCTTGACCTTAGGGGCTAAATGAAAGTTTCTTGCACCAGAGTGTTGAGATATGGGACTGTAATGTGTGTGAGCTTCCATAAGTTTGTTGGGAGAAATAATTTTTCACAATTATGGAACATGTGAAATCTATTTTAGACTGCATAGAGGCCAATAGTCAAAATAGCTTAGAAATGAGTGCACTTCATAAGGCATCTGCGCTCTTGACTTTAGGAGCTAGATGAAAGTTTCTTGCACCAGAGTGTTGAGATATGGCAGTGTAATGTGTGTGAGCTTCCATAAGTTTGTCGGAAGAAATAATTTTTCACAATCATGGAAAATGTGAAATCTATTTTAGACTGCATAGTGGCCAATGGTCAAAATAGCTAAGAAATGAGTGCACTTCATAAGACATCTCCAGTCTTAACCTTAGGAGCTAAATGAAAGTTTCTTGCACCAGAGTGTTGAGATATGGCAGTGTAATGTGTGTGAGCTTCCATAAGTTTGTCTGAAGAAAGAATTTTTCACAATCATGGAAAATGTGAAATCTATTTTAGACTGCATAGTGGCCAATAGTCAAAATAGCTTAGAAATGAGTGCACTTCATAAGGCATCTGCGCTCTTGACTTTAGGAGCTAAATGAAAGTTTCTTGCACCAGAGTGTTGAGATATGGCACTGTAATGTGTGTGAGCTTCCATAAGTTTGTCGGAAGAAAGAATTTTTCACAATCATGGAAAATGTGAAATCTATTTTAGACTGCATAGTGGCCAATGGTCAAAATAGCTAAGAAATGAGTGCACTTCATAAGACATCTCCAGTCTTAACCTTAGGAGCTAGATGAAAGTTTCTTGCACCAGAGTGTTGAGATATGGCACTGTAATGTGTGTGAGCTTCCATAAGTTTGTCTGAAGAAAGAATTTTTCACAATCATGGAAAATGTGAAATCTATTTTAGACTGCATAGTGGCCAATAGTCAAAATAGCTTAGAAATGAGTGCACTTCATAAGGCATCTGCGCTCTTGACTTTAGGAGCTAGATGAAAGTTTCTTGCACCAGACTGTTGACATATGGCACTGTAATGTGTGTGAGCTTCCATAAGTTTGTCTGAAGAAAGAATTTTTCACAATCATGGAACATGTGAAATCTATTTTAGACTGCATAGTAGCCAATGGTTAAAATAGCTTAGAAATCAGTGCACTTTATAATGCATCTCCCCTCCTGTACGTAGGTGCTAGATGAACGTTTCTTGCACCAGAGTGTTGAGATATTGGACTGTAATGTGTGTGTGCTTCCACGATTCTAGGAAACCCTTTCTTCTTCTTTCTTCTATAATGCACCTCCACTCTTGTAGGTAGGTGCTAGGCGAACGTTTATTGAACCAAAGTGTTGAGATATGGCACTGTAATGTGTGTGAGCTTCCATAAGTTTGACGGAAGAAAGAATTTTTCACAATAATGGAATATGTGAAATCTATTTTAGACTGCATAGTGGCCAATGGTCAAAAAAGCTTAGAAATGAGTGCACTTCATAAGGCATCTCCACTCTTGACCTTAAGAGCTAGATGAAAGTTTCTTACTCCAAAGTGTTGAGATATGGCATTGTAATGCATGTGTACTTCCATGATTGTAGGAAACCCTTTCTTCTTCTTTCTTCTATAATACACCTCCACTCTTCTACGTAGTTGCTAGGCGAACGTTTATTGCACCAAAGTGTTGAGATATGGCAGTGTAATGCATGTGTACTTCCAAGATAGTAGGAAACCCTTTCTTCTTCTTTCTTCTATAATGCACCTCCACTCTTGTACGTAGATGCTAGATGAACGTTTATTGCACCAGAGTGTTGAGATATGGCACTGTAATGTGTGTGAGCTTCCATAAGCTCGAAGCACAAAAGGGTTTCCTACAATCATGGAACGTGATCAATCGCAATGAGACTCCATAGTGGCGATTGGCAAAAACATCGTAGAAATGAGTGTAGTTTAAAATGCATCTCCACTCTTGACCTTAGGGGTTAAATGAAAGTTTCTTGCACCAGAGTGTTGAGATATGGCACAGTAATGTGTGTGAGCTTCCATAAGTTTGTCGGAAGAAAGAATTTTTCACAATCATGGAAAATGTGAAATCTATTTTAGACTGCATAGTGGCCAATGGTCAAAATAGCTAAGAAATGAGTGCACTTCATAAGACATCTCCAGTCTTAACCTTAGGAGCTAAATGAAAGTTTCTTGCACCAGAGTGTTGAGATATGGCAGTGTAATGTTTGTGAGCTTCCATAAGTTTGTCGGAAGAAAGAATTTTTCACAATCATGGAACATGTGAAATCTATTTTAGACTGCATAGTGGCCAATGGTCAAAATAGCTTAGAAATTAGTGCACTTCATAAGGCATCTCCACTCTTGACCTTAAGAGCTAAATGAAAGTTTCTTACTCCAAAGTGTTGAGATATGGCATTGTAATGCATGTGTACTTCCATGATTGTAGGAAACCCTTTCTTCTTCTTTCTTCTATAATGCACCTCCACTCTTGTACGTAGATGCTAGATGAACGTTTATTGCACCAGAGTGTTGAGATATGGCACTGTAATGTGTGTGTGCTTCCATGAGCTCGAAGCACAAAAGGGTTTCCTACAATCATGGAACGTGAGCAATCGCAATGAGACTCCATAGTGGCCATTGGCAAAAACATCGTAGAAATGAGTGTAGTTTAAAATGCATCTCCACTCTTGACCTTAGGGGCTAAATGAAAGTTTCTTGCACCAGAGTGTTGAGATATGGGACTGTAATGTGTGTGAGCTTCCATAAGTTTGTTGGGAGAAATAATTTTTCACAATTATGGAACATGTGAAATCTATTTTAGACTGCATAGAGGCCAATAGTCAAAATAGCTTAGAAATGAGTGCACTTCATAAGGCATCTGCGCTCTTGACTTTAGGAGCTAGATGAAAGTTTCTTGCACCAGAGTGTTGAGATATGGCAGTGTAATGTGTGTGAGCTTCCATAAGTTTGTCGGAAGAAAGAATTTTTCACAATCATGGAAAATGTGAAATCTATTTTAGATTGCATAGTGGCCAGTGGTCAAAATAGCTAAGAAATGAGTGCACTTCATAAGACATCTCCAGTCTTAACCTTAGGAGCTAAATGAAAGTTTCTTGCACCAGAGTGTTGAGATATGGCAGTGTAATGTGTGTGAGCTTCCATAAGTTTGTCGGAAGAAAGAATTTTTCACAATCATGGAACATGTGAAATCTATTTTAGACTGCATAGTAGCCAATGGTCAAAATAGCTTAGAAATCAGTGTACTTTATAATGCATCTCCCCTCCTGTACGTAGTTGCTAGATGAACGTTTCTTGCACCAGAGTGTTGAGATATGGGACTGCAATGTGTGTGTGCTTCCACGATTCTAGGAAACCCTTTCTTCTTCTTTCTTCTATAGTGCACCTCCACTCTTGTACGTAGGTGCTAGGTGAACATTTATTGCACCACTGTGTTGAGATATGGCACTGTAATGTGTGTGAGCTTCCATAAGCTCGAAGCACAAAAGGGTTTCCTACAATCATGGAACATCAGCAATCTCACTGAGACTCCATACTGGCCATTGCCAAAAATATCATAGAATTGCATGTAGTTTAAAATGCATCTCCACTCTTGACCTTAGGAACTAGATGAAAGTTTCTTGCAGCAGAGTATTGAGATATTTGACGGTAATGTGTGTGAGCTTCCATAAGTTTGTCGGAAGAAAGAATTTTTCACAATCATGGAACATGTGAAATCTATTTTAGACTGCATAGTAGCCAATGGTCAAAATAGCTTAGAAATCAGTGCACTTTATAATGCATCTCCCCTCTTGTACGTAGGTGCTAGATGAACGTTTCTTGCACCAGAGTGTTGAGGTATAGGACTGTAATGTGTGTGTGCTTCCACGATTCTAGGAAACCCTTTCTTCTTCTTTCTTCTATAATGCACCTCCACTCTTGAACGTAGGTGCTAGGCGAACGTTTATTTTACCAATGTGTTGAGATATGGCACTGTAATGTGTGTGAGCTTCCATAAGTTTGACGGAAGAAAGAATTTTTCACAATCATGGAAAATGTGAAATCTATTTTAGACTGCATAGTGGCCAATGGTCAAAATAGCTAAGAAATGAGTGCACTTCATGAGGCATCTACGCTCTTGACCTTAGGAGCTAGATGAAAGTTTCTTGCACCAGAGTGTTGAGATATGGCAGTGTAATGTGTGTGAGCTTCCATAAGGTTGTCGGAAGAAAGAATTTTTCACAATCATAGAACATGTGATATCAATTCGAGAGTGCATAGAGGCCAATGGTCAAAATAGCTTAGAATTGAGACTTGTACGTAGGTGGTAGGTGAATGTTTATTGAACCGGAGTGTTGAGATATGGCACTGTAATGTGTGTGAGCTTCCATAAGCTCGAAGCACAAAAGGGTTTCCTACAATCATGGAACATCAGCAATCTCATTGAGACTCCATAGCGGCCATTGCCAAAAACATCATAGAATTGCATGTAGTTTAAAATGCATCTCCACTCTTGACCTTAGGAGCTAGATGAAAGTTTCTTGCACCAGAGTGTTGAGATATTTGACGGTAATGTGTGTGAGCTTCCATAAGTTTGTCGGAAGAAAGAATTTTTCACAATCATGGAACATGTGAAATCTATTTTAGACTGCATAGTAGCCAATGGTCAAAATAGCTTAGAAATCAGTGCACTTTATAATGCATCTCCCCTCTTGTACGTAGGTGCTAGATGAACGTTTCTTGCACCAGAGTGTTGAGGTATAGGACTGTAATGTGTGTGTGCTTCCACGATTCTAGGAAACCCTTTCTTCTTCTTTCTTCTATAATGCACCTCCACTCTTGAACGTAGGTGCTAGGCGAACGTTTATTTTACCAAAGTGTTGAGATATGGCACTGTAATGTGTGTGAGCTTCCATAAGTTTGACGGAAGAAAGAATTTTTCACAATCATGGAAAATGTGAAATCTATTTTAGACTGCATAGTGGCCAATGGTCAAAATAGCTTAGAAATTAGTGCACTTCATAAGGCATCTCCACTCTTGACCTTAAGAGCTAAATGAAAGTTTCTTACTCCAAAGTGTTGAGATATGGCATTGTAATGCATGTGTACTTCCATGATTGTAGGAAACCCTTTCTTCTTCTTTCTTCTATAATGCACCTCCACTCTTGTACGTAGATGCTAGATGAACGTTTATTGCACCAGAGTGTTGAGATATGGCACTGTAATGTGTGTGTGCTTCCATAAGCTCGAAGCACAAAAGGGTTTCCTACAATCATGGAACGTGAGCAATCGCAATGAGACTCCATAATGGCCATTGGCAAAAACATCGTAGAAATGAGTGTAGTTTAAAATGCATCTCCACTCTTGACCTTAGGGGCTAAATGAAAGTTTCTTGCACCAGAGTGTTGAGATATGGGACTGTAATGTGTGTGAGCTTCCATAAGTTTGTTGGAAGAAAAAATTTTTCACAATTATGGAACATGTGAAATCTATTTTAGACTGCATAGAGGCCAATAGTCAAAATAGCTTAGAAATGAGTGCACTTCATAAGGCATCTGCGCTCTTGACCTTAGGAGCTAAATGAAAGTTTCTTGCACCAGAGTGTTGAGATATGGGACTGTAATGTGTGTGAGCTTCCATAAGTTTGTCTGAAGAAAGAATTTTTCACAATCATGGAAAATGTGAAATCTATTTTAGACTGCATAGTGGCCAATGGTCAAAATAGCTTAGAAATGAGTGCACTTCATAAGGCATCTGCGCTCTTGACCTTAGGAGCTAGATGAAAGTTTCTTGCAGCAGAGTATTGAGATATGGCAGTGTAATGTGTGTGAGCTTCCATAAGGTTGTCGGAAGAAAGAATTTTTAACAATCATGGAACATGTGATATCAATTCTAGAGTGCATAGAGGCCAATGGTCAAAATAGCTTAGAATTGAGACTTGTACGTAGGTGGTAGGTGAATGTTTATTGAACCGGAGTGTTGAGATACAGGACTGTAATGTGTTTGTGCTTCCACGATTCTAGGAAACCCTTTCTTCTTCTTTCTTCTATAATGCACCTCCACTCTTGTAGGTAGGTGCTAGGCGAACGTTTTATTGAACCAAAGTGTTGAGATATGGCACTGTAATGTGTGTGAGCTTCCATAAGTTTGACGGAAGAAAGAATTTTTCACAATCATGGAATATGTGAAATCTATTTTAGACTGCATAGTGGCCAATGGTCAAAATAGCTTAGAAATGAGTGCACTTCATAAGGCATCTCCACTCTTGACCTTAAGAGCTAGATGAAAGTTTCTTACTCCAAAGTGTTGAGATATGGCATTGTAATGCATGTGTACTTCCATGATTGTAGGAAACCCTTTCTTCTTCTTTCTTCTATAATGCACCTCCACTCTTGTACGTAGATGCTAGATGAACGTTTATTGCACCAGAGTGTTGAGATATGGCACTGTAATGTGTGTGTGCTTCCATAAGCTCGAAGCACAAAAGGGTTTCCTACAATCATGGAACGTGAGCAATCGCAATGAGACTCCATAGTGGCCATTGGCAAAAACATCGTAGAAATGAGTGTAGTTTAAAATGCATCTCCACTCTTGACCTTAGGGGCTAAATGAAAGTTTCTTGCACCAGAGTGTTGAGATATGGGACTGTAATGTGTGTGAGCTTCCATAAGTTTGTTGGGAGAAATAATTTTTCACAATTATGGAACATGTGAAATCTATTTTAGACTGCATAGAGGCCAATAGTCAAAATAGCTTAGAAATGAGTGCACTTCATAAGGCATCTGCGCTCTTGACTTTAGGAGCTAGATGAAAGTTTCTTGCACCAGAGTGTTGAGATATGGCAGTGTAATGTGTGTGAGCTTCCATAAGTTTGTCTGAAGAAAGAATTTTTCACAATCATGGAAAATGTGAAATCTATTTTAGACTGCTTAGTGGCCAATGGTCAAAATAGCTAAGAAATGAGTGCACTTCATAAGGCATCTGCGCTATTGACTTTAGGAGCTAGATGAAAGTTTCTTACTCCAAAGTGTTGAGATATGGCATTGTAATGCATGTGTACTTCCATGATTGTAGGAAACCCTTTCTTCTTCTTTCTTCTATAATGCACCTCCACTCTTGTACGTAGATGCTAGATGAACGTTTATTGCACCAGAGTGTTGAGATATGGCACTGTAATGTGTGTGTGCTTCCATAAGCTCGAAGCACAAAAGGGTTTCCTACAATCATGGAACGTGAGCAATCGCAATGAGACTCCATAGTGGCCATTGGCAAAAACATCGTAGAAATGAGTGTAGTTTAAAATGCATCTCCACTCTTGACCTTAGGGGCTAAATGAAAGTTTCTTGCACCAGAGTGTTGAGATATGGGACTGTAATGTGTGTGAGCTTCCATAAGTTTGTTGGGAGAAATAATTTTTCACAATTATGGAACATGTGAAATCTATTTTAGACTGCATAGAGGCCAATAGTCAAAATAGCTTAGAAATGAGTGCACTTCATAAGGCATCTGCGCTCTTGACTTTAGGAGCTAGATGAAAGTTTCTTGCACCAGAGTGTTGAGATATGGCACTGTAATGTGTGTGAGCTTCCATAAGTTTGTCGGAAGAAAGAATTTTTCACAATCATGGAAAATGTGAAATCTATTTTAGAGTGCATAGTGGCCAATGGTCAAAATAGCTAAGAAATGAGTGCACTTCATAAGACATCTCCAGTCTTAACCTTAGGAGCTAAATGAAAGTTTCTTGCACCAGAGTGTTGAGATATGGCAGTGTAATGTTTGTGAGCTTCCATAAGTTTGTCGGAAGAAAGAATTTTTCACAATCATGGAACATGTGAAATCTATTTTAGACTGCATAGTGGCCAATGGTCAAAATAGCTTAGAAATTAGTGCACTTCATAAGGCATCTCCACTCTTGACCTTAAGAGCTAAATGAAAGATTCTTACTCCAAAGTGTTGAGATATGGCATTGTAATGCATGTGTACTTCCATGATTGTAGGAAACCCTTTCTTCTTCTTTCTTCTATAATGCACCTCCACTCTTGTACGTAGATGCTAGATGAACGTTTATTGCACCAGAGTGTTGAGATATGGCACTGTAATGTGTGTGTGCTTCCATGAGCTCGAAGCACAAAAGGGTTTCCTACAATCATGGAACGTGAGCAATCGCAATGAGACTCCATAGTGGCCATTGGCAAAAACATCGTAGAAATGAGTGTAGTTTAAAATGCATCTCCACTCTTGACCTTAGGGGCTAAATGAAAGTTTCTTGCACCAGAGTGTTGAGATATGGGACTGTAATGTGTGTGAGCTTCCATAAGTTTGTTGGGAGAAATAATTTTTCACAATTATGGAACATGTGAAATCTATTTTAGACTGCATAGAGGCCAATAGTCAAAATAGCTTAGAAATGAGTGCACTTCATAAGGCATCTGCGCTCTTGACTTTAGGAGCTAGATGAAAGTTTCTTGCACCAGAGTGTTGAGATATGGCAGTGTAATGTGTGTGAGCTTCCATAAGTTTGTCGGAAGAAAGAATTTTTCACAATCATGGAAAATGTGAAATCTATTTTAGACTGCATAGTGGCCAATGGTCAAAATAGCTAAGAAATGAGTGCACTTCATAAGACATCTCCAGTCTTAACCTTAGGAGCTAAATGAAAGTTTCTTGCACCAGAGTGTTGAGATATGGCAGTGTAATGTGTGTGAGCTTCCATAAGTTTGTCGGAAGGAAGAATTTTTCACAATCATGGAACATGTGAAATCTATTTTAGACTGCATAGTAGCCAATGGTCAAAATAGCTTAGAAATCAGTGTACTTTATAATGCATCTCCCCTCCTGTACGTAGTTGCTAGATGAACGTTTCTTGCACCAGAGTGTTGAGATATGGGACTGCAATGTGTGTGTGCTTCCACGATTCTAGGAAACCCTTTCTTCTTCTTTCTTCTATAGTGCACCTCCACTCTTGTACGTAGGTGCTAGGTGAACATTTATTGCACCACTGTGTTGAGATATGGCACTGTAATGTGTGTGAGCTTCCATAAGCTCGAAGCACAAAAGGGTTTCCTACAATCATGGAACATCAGCAATCTCACTGAGACTCCATACTGGCCATTGCCAAAAATATCATAGAATTGCATGTAGTTTAAAATGCATCTCCACTCTTGACCTTAGGAACTAGATGAAAGTTTCTTGCACCACAGTATTGAGATATTTGACGGTAATGTGTGTGAGCTTCCATAAGTTTGTCGGAAGAAAGAATTTTTCACAATCATGGAACATGTGAAATCTATTTTAGACTGCATAGTAGCCAATGGTCAAAATAGCTTAGAAATCAGTGCACTTTATAATGCATCTCCCCTCTTGTACGTAGGTGCTAGATGAACGTTTCTTGCACCAGAGTGTTGAGGTATAGGACTGTAATGTGTGTGTGCTTCCACGATTCTAGGAAACCCTTTCTTCTTCTTTCTTCTATAATGCACCTCCACTCTTGAACGTAGGTGCTAGGCGAACGTTTATTTTACCAAAGTGTTGAGATATGGCACTGTAATGTGTGTGAGCTTCCATAAGTTTGACGGAAGAAAGAATTTTTCACAATCATGGAAAATGTGAAATCTATTTTAGACTGCATAGTGGCCAATGGTCAAAATAGCTAAGAAATGAGTGCACTTCATGAGGCATCTGCGCTCTTGACCTTAGGAGCTAGATGAAAGTTTCTTGCACCAGAGTGTTGAGATATGGCAGTGTAATGTGTGTGAGCTTCCATAAGGTTGTCGGAAGAAAGAATTTTTAACAATCATGGAACATGTGATATCAATTCTAGAGTGCATAGAGGCCAATGGTCAAAATAGCTTAGAATTGAGACTTGTACGTAGGTGGTAGGTGAATGTTTATTGAACCGGAGTGTTGAGATATGGCACTGTAATGTGTGTGAGCTTCCATAAGCTCGAAGCACAAAAGGGTTTCCTACAATCATGGAACATCAGCAATCTCATTGAGACTCCATAGCGGCCATTGCCAAAAACATCATAGAATTGCATGTAGTTTAAAATGCATCTCCACTCTTGACCTTAGGAGCTAGATGAAAGTTTCTTGCACCAGAGTGTTGAGATATTTGACGGTAATGTGTGTGAGCTTCCATAAGTTTGTCGGAAGAAAGAATTTTTCACAATCATGGAACATGTGAAATCTATTTTAGACTGCATAGTAGCCAATGGTCAAAATAGCTTAGAAATCAGTGCACTTTATAATGCATCTCCCCTCTTGTACGTAGGTGCTAGATGAACGTTTCTTGCACCAGAGTGTTGAGGTATAGGACTGTAATGTGTGTGTGCTTCCACGATTCTAGGAAACCCTTTCTTCTTCTTTCTTCTATAATGCACCTCCACTCTTGAACGTAGGTGCTAGGCTTTGGTTTATTTTACCAAAGTGTTGAGATATGGCACTGTAATGTGTGTGAGCTTCCATAAGTTTGACGGAAGAAAGAATTTTTCACAATCATGGAAAATGTGAAATCTATTTTAGACTGCATAGTGGCCAATGGTCAAAATAGCTTAGAAATTAGTGCACTTCATAAGGCATCTCCACTCTTGACCTTAAGAGCTAAATGAAAGTTTCTTACTCCAAAGTGTTGAGATATGGCATTGTAATGCATGTGTACTTCCATGATTGTAGGAAACCCTTTCTTCTTCTTTCTTCTATAATGCACCTCCACTCTTGTACGTAGATGCTAGATGAACGTTTATTGCACCAGAGTGTTGAGATATGGCACTGTAATGTGTGTGTGCTTCCATAAGCTCGAAGCACAAAAGGGTTTCCTACAATCATGGAACGTGAGCAATCGCAATGAGACTCCATAATGGCCATTGGCAAAAACATCGTAGAAATGAGTGTAGTTTAAAATGCATCTCCACTCTTGACCTTAGGGGCTAAATGAAAGTTTCTTGCACCAGAGTGTTGAGATATGGGACTGTAATGTGTGTGAGCTTCCATAAGTTTGTTGGAAGAAAAAATTTTTCACAATTATGGAACATGTGAAATCTATTTTAGACTGCATAGAGGCCAATAGTCAAAATAGCTTAGAAATGAGTGCACTTCATAAGGCATCTGCGCTCTTGACCTTAGGAGCTAAATGAAAGTTTCTTGCACCAGAGTGTTGAGATATGGGACTGTAATGTGTGTGAGCTTCCATAAGTTTGTCTGAAGAAAGAATTTTTCACAATCATGGAAAATGTGAAATCTATTTTAGACTGCATAGTGGCCAATGGTCAAAATAGCTTAGAAATGAGTGCACTTCATAAGGCATCTGCGCTCTTGACCTTAGGAGCTAGATGAAAGTTTCTTGCAGCAGAGTATTGAGATATGGCAGTGTAATGTGTGTGAGCTTCCATAAGGTTGTCGGAAGAAAGAATTTTTAACAATCATGGAACATGTGATATCAATTCTAGAGTGCATAGAGGCCAATGGTCAAAATAGCTTAGAATTGAGACTTGTACGTAGGTGGTAGGTGAATGTTTATTGAACCGGAGTGTTGAGATACAGGACTGTAATGTGTTTGTGCTTCCACGATTCTAGGAAACCCTTTCTTCTTCTTTCTTCTATAATGCACCTCCACTCTTGTAGGTAGGTGCTAGGCGAACGTTTTATTGAACCAAAGTGTTGAGATATGGCACTGTAATGTGTGTGAGCTTCCATAAGTTTGACGGAAGAAAGAATTTTTCACAATCATGGAATATGTGAAATCTATTTTAGACTGCATAGTGGCCAATGGTCAAAATAGCTTAGAAATGAGTGCACTTCATAAGGCATCTCCACTCTTGACCTTAAGAGCTAGATGAAAGTTTCTTACTCCAAAGTGTTGAGATATGGCATTGTAATGCATGTGTACTTCCATGATTGTAGGAAACCCTTTCTTCTTCTTTCTTCTATAATGCACCTCCACTCTTGTACGTAGATGCTAGATGAACGTTTATTGCACCAGAGTGTTGAGATATGGCACTGTAATGTGTGTGTGCTTCCATAAGCTCGAAGCACAAAAGGGTTTCCTACAATCATGGAACGTGAGCAATCGCAATGAGACTCCATAGTGGCCATTGGCAAAAACATCGTAGAAATGAGTGTAGTTTAAAATGCATCTCCACTCTTGACCTTAGGGGCTAAATGAAAGTTTCTTGCACCAGAGTGTTGAGATATGGGACTGTAATGTGTGTGAGCTTCCATAAGTTTGTTGGGAGAAATAATTTTTCACAATTATGGAACATGTGAAATCTATTTTAGACTGCATAGAGGCCAATAGTCAAAATAGCTTAGAAATGAGTGCACTTCATAAGGCATCTGCGCTCTTGACTTTAGGAGCTAGATGAAAGTTTCTTGCACCAGAGTGTTGAGATATGGCAGTGTAATGTGTGTGAGCTTCCATAAGTTTGTCTGAAGAAAGAATTTTTCACAATCATGGAAAATGTGAAATCTATTTTAGACTGCTTAGTGGCCAATGGTCAAAATAGCTAAGAAATGAGTGCACTTCATAAGGCATCTGCGCTATTGACTTTAGGAGCTAGATGAAAGTTTCTTGCACCAGAGTGTTGAGATATGGCACTGTAATGTGTGTGAGCTTCCATAAGTTTGTCGGAAGAAAGAATTTTTCACAATCATGGAAAATGTGAAATCTATTTTAGACTGCATAGTGGCCAATGGTCAAAATAGCTAAGAAATGAGTGCACTTCATAAGACATCTCCAGTCTTAACCTTAGGAGCTAAATGAAAGTTTCTTGCACCAGAGTGTTGAGATATGGCAGTGTAATGTGTGTGAGCTTCCATAAGTTTGTCTGAAGAAAGAATTTTTCACAATCATGGAAAATGTGAAATCTATTTTAGACTGCATAGTGGCCAATGGTCAAAATAGCTTAGAAATGAGTGCACTTCATAAGGCATCTGCGCTCTTGACCTTAGGAGCTAGATGAAAGTTTCTTGCACCAGAGTGTTGAGATATGGCAGTGGAATGTGTGTGAGCTTCCATAAGGTTGTCGGAAGAAAGAATTTTTAACAATCATGGAACATGTGATATCAATTCTAGAGTGCATAGAGGCCAATGGTCAAAATAGCTTAGAATTGAGACTTGTACGTAGGTGGTAGGTGAATGTTTATTGAACCGGAGTGTTGAGATATGGCACTGTAATGTGTGTGAGCATCCATAAGCTCGAAGCACAAAAGGGTTTCCTACAATCATGGAACATCAGCAATCTCATTGAGACTCCATAGCGGCCATTGCCAAAAACATCATAGAATTGCATGTAGTTTAAAATGCATCTCCACTCTTGACCTTAGGAGCTAGATGAAAGTTTCTTGCACCAGAGTGTTGAGATATTTGACGGTAATGTGTGTGAGCTTCCATAAGTTTGTCGGAAGAAAGAATTTTTCACAATCATGGAACATGTGAAATCTATTTTAGACTGCATAGTAGCCAATGGTCAAAATAGCTTAGAAATCAGTGCACTTTATAATGCATCTCCCCTCTTGTACGTAGCTGCTAGATGAACGTTTCTTGCACCAGAGTGTTGAGATATGGCACTGTAATGTGTGTGTGCTTCCATAAGCTCGAAGCACAAAAGGGTTTCCTACAATCATGGAACGTGAGCAATCGCAATGAGACTCCATAGTGGCCATTGGCAAAAACATCGTAGAAATGAGTGTAGTTTAAAATGCATCTCCACTCTTGACCTTAGGGGCTAAATGAAAGTTTCTTGCACCAGAGTGTTGAGATATGGGACTGTAATGTGTGTGAGCTTCCATAAGTTTGTTGGGAGAAATAATTTTTCACAATTATGGAACATGTGAAATCTATTTTAGACTGCATAGAGGCCAATAGTCAAAATAGCTTAGAAATGAGTGCACTTCATAAGGCATCTGCGCTCTTGACTTTAGGAGCTAGATGAAAGTTTCTTGCACCAGAGTGTTGAGATATGGCAGTGTAATGTGTGTGAGCTTCCATAAGGTTGTCGGAAGAAAGAATTTTTAACAATCATGGAACATGTGATATCAATTCTAGAGTGCATAGAGGCCAATGGTCAAAATAGCTTAGAATTGAGACTTGTACGTAGGTGGTAGGTGAATGTTTATTGAACCGGAGTGTTGAGATACAGGACTGTAATGTGTTTGTGCTTCCACGATTCTAGGAAACCCTTTCTTCTTCTTTCTTCTATAATGCACCTCCACTCTTGTAGGTAGGTGCTAGGCGAACGTTTTATTGAACCAAAGTGTTGAGATATGGCACTGTAATGTGTGTGAGCTTCCATAAGTTTGACGGAAGAAAGAATTTTTCACAATCATGGAATATGTGAAATCTATTTTAGACTGCATAGTGGCCAATGGTCAAAATAGCTTAGAAATGAGTGCACTTCATAAGGCATCTCCACTCTTGACCTTAAGAGCTAGATGAAAGTTTCTTACTCCAAAGTGTTGAGATATGGCATTGTAATGCATGTGTACTTCCATGATTGTAGGAAACCCTTTCTTCTTCTTTCTTCTATAATGCACCTCCACTCTTGTACGTAGATGCTAGATGAACGTTTATTGCACCAGAGTGTTGAGATATGGCACTGTAATGTGTGTGTGCTTCCATAAGCTCGAAGCACAAAAGGGTTTCCTACAATCATGGAACGTGAGCAATCGCAATGAGACTCCATAGTGGCCATTGGCAAAAACATCGTAGAAATGAGTGTAGTTTAAAATGCATCTCCACTCTTGACCTTAGGGGCTAAATGAAAGTTTCTTGCACCAGAGTGTTGAGATATGGGACTGTAATGTGTGTGAGCTTCCATAAGTTTGTTGGGAGAAATAATTTTTCACAATTATGGAACATGTGAAATCTATTTTAGACTGCATAGAGGCCAATAGTCAAAATAGCTTAGAATTGAGACTTGTACGTAGGTGGTAGGTGAATGTTTATTGAACCGGAGTGTTGAGATACAGGACTGTAATGTGTTTGTGCTTCCACGATTCTAGGAAACCCTTTCTTCTTCTTTCTTCTATAATGCACCTCCACTCTTGTAGGTAGGTGCTAGGCGAACGTTTTATTGAACCAAAGTGTTGAGATATGGCACTGTAATGTGTGTGAGCTTCCATAAGTTTGACGGAAGAAAGAATTTTTCACAATCATGGAAAATGTGAAATCTATTTTAGACTGCATAGTGGCCAATGGTCAAAATAGCTTAGAAATTAGTGCACTTCATAAGGCATCTCCACTCTTGACCTTAAGAGCTAAATGAAAGTTTCTTACTCCAAAGTGTTGAGATATGGCATTGTAATGCATGTGTACTTCCATGATTGTAGGAAACCCTTTCTTCTTCTTTCTTCTATAATGCACCTCCACTCTTGTACGTAGATGCTAGATGAACGTTTATTGCACCAGAGTGTTGAGATATGGCACTGTAATGTGTGTGTGCTTCCATAAGCTCGAAGCACAAAAGGGTTTCCTACAATCATGGAACGTGAGCAATCGCAATGAGACTCCATAATGGCCATTGGCAAAAACATCGTAGAAATGAGTGTAGTTTAAAATGCATCTCCACTCTTGACCTTAGGGGCTAAATGAAAGTTTCTTGCACCAGAGTGTTGAGATATGGGACTGTAATGTGTGTGAGCTTCCATAAGTTTGTTGGAAGAAAAAATTTTTCACAATTATGGAACATGTGAAATCTATTTTAGACTGCATAGAGGCCAATAGTCAAAATAGCTTAGAAATGAGTGCACTTCATAAGGCATCTGCGCTCTTGACCTTAGGAGCTAAATGAAAGTTTCTTGCACCAGAGTGTTGAGATATGGGACTGTAATGTGTGTGAGCTTCCATAAGTTTGTCTGAAGAAAGAATTTTTCACAATCATGGAAAATGTGAAATCTATTTTAGACTGCATAGTGGCCAATGGTCAAAATAGCTTAGAAATGAGTGCACTTCATAAGGCATCTGCGCTCTTGACCTTAGGAGCTAGATGAAAGTTTCTTGCAGCAGAGTATTGAGATATGGCAGTGTAATGTGTGTGAGCTTCCATAAGGTTGTCGGAAGAAAGAATTTTTAACAATCATGGAACATGTGATATCAATTCTAGAGTGCATAGAGGCCAATGGTCAAAATAGCTTAGAATTGAGACTTGTACGTAGGTGGTAGGTGAATGTTTATTGAACCGGAGTGTTGAGATACAGGACTGTAATGTGTTTGTGCTTCCACGATTCTAGGAAACCCTTTCTTCTTCTTTCTTCTATAATGCACCTCCACTCTTGTAGGTAGGTGCTAGGCGAACGTTTTATTGAACCAAAGTGTTGAGATATGGCACTGTAATGTGTGTGAGCTTCCATAAGTTTGACGGAAGAAAGAATTTTTCACAATCATGGAATATGTGAAATCTATTTTAGACTGCATAGTGGCCAATGGTCAAAATAGCTTAGAAATGAGTGCACTTCATAAGGCATCTCCACTCTTGACCTTAAGAGCTAGATGAAAGTTTCTTACTCCAAAGTGTTGAGATATGGCATTGTAATGCATGTGTACTTCCATGATTGTAGGAAACCCTTTCTTCTTCTTTCTTCTATAATGCACCTCCACTCTTGTACGTAGATGCTAGATGAACGTTTATTGCACCAGAGTGTTGAGATATGGCACTGTAATGTGTGTGTGCTTCCATAAGCTCGAAGCACAAAAGGGTTTCCTACAATCATGGAACGTGAGCAATCGCAATGAGACTCCATAGTGGCCATTGGCAAAAACATCGTAGAAATGAGTGTAGTTTAAAATGCATCTCCACTCTTGACCTTAGGGGCTAAATGAAAGTTTCTTGCACCAGAGTGTTGAGATATGGGACTGTAATGTGTGTGAGCTTCCATAAGTTTGTTGGGAGAAATAATTTTTCACAATTATGGAACATGTGAAATCTATTTTAGACTGCATAGAGGCCAATAGTCAAAATAGCTTAGAAATGAGTGCACTTCATAAGGCATCTGCGCTCTTGACTTTAGGAGCTAGATGAAAGTTTCTTGCACCAGAGTGTTGAGATATGGCAGTGTAATGTGTGTGAGCTTCCATAAGTTTGTCTGAAGAAAGAATTTTTCACAATCATGGAAAATGTGAAATCTATTTTAGACTGCTTAGTGGCCAATGGTCAAAATAGCTAAGAAATGAGTGCACTTCATAAGGCATCTGCGCTATTGACTTTAGGAGCTAGATGAAAGTTTCTTGCACCAGAGTGTTGAGATATGGCACTGTAATGTGTGTGAGCTTCCATAAGTTTGTCGGAAGAAAGAATTTTTCACAATCATGGAAAATGTGAAATCTATTTTAGACTGCATAGTGGCCAATGGTCAAAATAGCTAAGAAATGAGTGCACTTCATAAGACATCTCCAGTCTTAACCTTAGGAGCTAAATGAAAGTTTCTTGCACCAGAGTGTTGAGATATGGCAGTGTAATGTGTGTGAGCTTCCATAAGTTTGTCTGAAGAAAGAATTTTTCACAATCATGGAAAATGTGAAATCTATTTTAGACTGCATAGTGGCCAATGGTCAAAATAGCTTAGAAATGAGTGCACTTCATAAGGCATCTGCGCTCTTGACCTTAGGAGCTAGATGAAAGTTTCTTGCACCAGAGTGTTGAGATATGGCAGTGGAATGTGTGTGAGCTTCCATAAGGTTGTCGGAAGAAAGAATTTTTAACAATCATGGAACATGTGATATCAATTCTAGAGTGCATAGAGGCCAATGGTCAAAATAGCTTAGAATTGAGACTTGTACGTAGGTGGTAGGTGAATGTTTATTGAACCGGAGTGTTGAGATATGGCACTGTAATGTGTGTGAGCATCCATAAGCTCGAAGCACAAAAGGGTTTCCTACAATCATGGAACATCAGCAATCTCATTGAGACTCCATAGCGGCCATTGCCAAAAACATCATAGAATTGCATGTAGTTTAAAATGCATCTCCACTCTTGACCTTAGGAGCTAGATGAAAGTTTCTTGCACCAGAGTGTTGAGATATTTGACGGTAATGTGTGTGAGCTTCCATAAGTTTGTCGGAAGAAAGAATTTTTCACAATCATGGAACATGTGAAATCTATTTTAGACTGCATAGTAGCCAATGGTCAAAATAGCTTAGAAATCAGTGCACTTTATAATGCATCTCCCCTCTTGTACGTAGCTGCTAGATGAACGTTTCTTGCACCAGAGTGTTGAGATATGGCACTGTAATGTGTGTGTGCTTCCATAAGCTCGAAGCACAAAAGGGTTTCCTACAATCATGGAACGTGAGCAATCGCAATGAGACTCCATAGTGGCCATTGGCAAAAACATCGTAGAAATGAGTGTAGTTTAAAATGCATCTCCACTCTTGACCTTAGGGGCTAAATGAAAGTTTCTTGCACCAGAGTGTTGAGATATGGGACTGTAATGTGTGTGAGCTTCCATAAGTTTGTTGGGAGAAATAATTTTTCACAATTATGGAACATGTGAAATCTATTTTAGACTGCATAGAGGCCAATAGTCAAAATAGCTTAGAAATGAGTGCACTTCATAAGGCATCTGCGCTCTTGACTTTAGGAGCTAGATGAAAGTTTCTTGCACCAGAGTGTTGAGATATGGCAGTGTAATGTGTGTGAGCTTCCATAAGGTTGTCGGAAGAAAGAATTTTTAACAATCATGGAACATGTGATATCAATTCTAGAGTGCATAGAGGCCAATGGTCAAAATAGCTTAGAATTGAGACTTGTACGTAGGTGGTAGGTGAATGTTTATTGAACCGGAGTGTTGAGATACAGGACTGTAATGTGTTTGTGCTTCCACGATTCTAGGAAACCCTTTCTTCTTCTTTCTTCTATAATGCACCTCCACTCTTGTAGGTAGGTGCTAGGCGAACGTTTTATTGAACCAAAGTGTTGAGATATGGCACTGTAATGTGTGTGAGCTTCCATAAGTTTGACGGAAGAAAGAATTTTTCACAATCATGGAATATGTGAAATCTATTTTAGACTGCATAGTGGCCAATGGTCAAAATAGCTTAGAAATGAGTGCACTTCATAAGGCATCTCCACTCTTGACCTTAAGAGCTAGATGAAAGTTTCTTACTCCAAAGTGTTGAGATATGGCATTGTAATGCATGTGTACTTCCATGATTGTAGGAAACCCTTTCTTCTTCTTTCTTCTATAATGCACCTCCACTCTTGTACGTAGATGCTAGATGAACGTTTATTGCACCAGAGTGTTGAGATATGGCACTGTAATGTGTGTGTGCTTCCATAAGCTCGAAGCACAAAAGGGTTTCCTACAATCATGGAACGTGAGCAATCGCAATGAGACTCCATAGTGGCCATTGGCAAAAACATCGTAGAAATGAGTGTAGTTTAAAATGCATCTCCACTCTTGACCTTAGGGGCTAAATGAAAGTTTCTTGCACCAGAGTGTTGAGATATGGGACTGTAATGTGTGTGAGCTTCCATAAGTTTGTTGGGAGAAATAATTTTTCACAATTATGGAACATGTGAAATCTATTTTAGACTGCATAGAGGCCAATAGTCAAAATAGCTTAGAAATGAGTGCACTTCATAAGGCATCTGCGCTCTTGACTTTAGGAGCTAGATGAAAGTTTCTTGCACCAGAGTGTTGAGATATGGCAGTGTAATGTGTGTGAGCTTCCATAAGTTTGTCTGAAGAAAGAATTTTTCACAATCATGGAAAATGTGAAATCTATTTTAGACTGCTTAGTGGCCAATGGTCAAAATAGCTAAGAAATGAGTGCACTTCATAAGGCATCTGCGCTATTGACTTTAGGAGCTAGATGAAAGTTTCTTGCACCAGAGTGTTGAGATATGGCACTGTAATGTGTGTGAGCTTCCATAAGTTTGTCGGAAGAAAGAATTTTTCACAATCATGGAAAATGTGAAATCTATTTTAGACTGCATAGTGGCCAATGGTCAAAATAGCTAAGCAATGAGTGCACTTCATAAGACATCTCCAGTCTTAACCTTAGGAGCTAAATGAAAGTTTCTTGCACCAGAGTGTTGAGATATGGCAGTGTAATGTGTGTGAGCTTCCATAAGTTTGTCTGAAGAAAGAATTTTTCACAATCATGGAAAATGTGAAATCTATTTTAGACTGCATAGTGGCCAATGGTCAAAATAGCTTAGAAATGAGTGCACTTCATAAGGCATCTGCGCTCTTGACCTTAGGAGCTAGATGAAAGTTTCTTGCACCAGAGTGTTGAGATATGGCAGTGGAATGTGTGTGAGCTTCCATAAGGTTGTCGGAAGAAAGAATTTTTAACAATCATGGAACATGTGATATCAATTCTAGAGTGCATAGAGGCCAATGGTCAAAATAGCTTAGAATTGAGACTTGTACGTAGGTGGTAGGTGAATGTTTATTGAACCGGAGTGTTGAGATATGGCACTGTAATGTGTGTGAGCATCCATAAGCTCGAAGCACAAAAGGGTTTCCTACAATCATGGAACATCAGCAATCTCATTGAGACTCCATAGCGGCCATTGCCAAAAACATCATAGAATTGCATGTAGTTTAAAATGCATCTCCACTCTTGACCTTAGGAGCTAGATGAAAGTTTCTTGCACCAGAGTGTTGAGATATTTGACGGTAATGTGTGTGAGCTTCCATAAGTTTGTCGGAAGAAAGAATTTTTCACAATCATGGAACATGTGAAATCTATTTTAGACTGCATAGTAGCCAATGGTCAAAATAGCTTAGAAATCAGTGCACTTTATAATGCATCTCCCCTCTTGTACGTAGCTGCTAGATGAACGTTTCTTGCACCAGAGTGTTGAGATATAGGACTGTAATGTGTTTGTGCTTCCACGATTCTAGGAAACCCTTTCTTCTTCTTTCTTCTATAATGCACCTCCACTCTTGTAGGTAGGTGCTAGGCGAACGTTTTATTGAACCAAAGTGTTGAGATATGGCACTGTAATGTGTGTGAGCTTCCATAAGTTTGACGGAAGAAAGAATTTTTCACAATCATGGAATATGTGAAATCTATTTTAGACTGCATAGTGGCCAATGGTCAAAATAGCTTAGAAATGAGTGCACTTCATAAGGCATCTCCACTCTTGACCTTAAGAGCTAGATGAAAGTTTCTTACTCCAAAGTGTTGAGATATGGCATTGTAATGCATGTGTACTTCCATGATTGTAGGAAACCCTTTCTTCTTCTTTCTTCTATAATGCACCTCCACTCTTGTACGTAGATGCTAGATGAACGTTTATTGCACCAGAGTGTTGAGATATGGCACTGTAATGTGTGTGTGCTTCCATAAGCTCGAAGCACAAAAGGGTTTCCTACAATCATGGAACGTGAGCAATCGCAATGAGACTCCATAGTGGCCATTGGCAAAAACATCGTAGAAATGAGTGTAGTTTAAAATGCATCTCCACTCTTGACCTTAGGGGCTAAATGAAAGTTTCTTGCACCAGAGTGTTGAGATATGGGACTGTAATGTGTGTGAGCTTCCATAAGTTTGTTGGGAGAAATAATTTTTCACAATTATGGAACATGTGAAATCTATTTTAGACTGCATAGAGGCCAATAGTCAAAATAGCTTAGAAATGAGTGCACTTCATAAGGCATCTGCGCTCTTGACTTTAGGAGCTAGATGAAAGTTTCTTGCACCAGAGTGTTGAGATATGGCAGTGTAATGTGTGTGAGCTTCCATAAGGTTGTCGGAAGAAAGAATTTTTAACAATCATGGAACATGTGATATCAATTCTAGAGTGCATAGAGGCCAATGGTCAAAATAGCTTAGAATTGAGACTTGTACGTAGGTGGTAGGTGAATGTTTATTGAACCGGAGTGTTGAGATATGGCACTGTAATGTGTGTGAGCTTCCATAAGCTCGAAGCACAAAAGGGTTTCCTACAATCATGGAACATCAGCAATCTCATTGAGACTCCATAGCGGCCATTGCCAAAAACATCATAGAATTGCATGTAGTTTAAAATGCATCTCCACTCTTGACCTTAGGAGCTAGATGAAAGTTTCTTGCACCAGAGTGTTGAGATATTTGACGGTAATGTGTGTGAGCTTCCATAAGTTTGTCGGAAGAAAGAATTTTTCACAATCATGGAACATGTGAAATCTATTTTAGACTGCATAGTAGCCAATGGTCAAAATAGCTTAGAAATCAGTGCACTTTATAATGCATCTCCCCTCTTGTACGTAGGTGCTAGATGAACGTTTCTTGCACCAGAGTATTGAGATATTTGACGGTAATGTGTGTGAGCTTCCATAAGTTTGTCGGAAGAAAGAATTTTTCACAATCATGGAACATGTGAAATCTATTTTAGACTGCATAGTGGCCAATGGTCAAAATAGCTTAGAAATTAGTGCACTTCATAAGGCATCTCCACTCTTGACCTTAAGAGCTAAATGAAAGTTTCTTACTCCAAAGTGTTGAGGTATGGCATTGTAATGCATGTGTACTTCCATGATTGTAGGAAACCCTTTCTTCTTCTTTCTTCTATAATGCACCTCCACTCTTGTACGTAGATGCTAGATGAACGTTTATTGCACCAGAGTGTTGATATATGGCACTGTAATGTGTGTGTGCTTCCATGAGCTCGAAGCACAAAAGGGTTTCCTACAATCATGGAACGTGAGCAATCGCAATGAGACTCCATAGTGGCCATTGGCAAAAACATCGTAGAAATGAGTGTAGTTTAAAATGCATCTCCACTCTTGACCTTAGGGGCTAAATGAAAGTTTCTTGCACCAGAGTGTTGAGATATGGGACTGTAATGTGTGTGAGCTTCCATAAGTTTGTTGGGAGAAATAATTTTTCACAATTATGGAACATGTGAAATCTATTTTAGACTGCATAGAGGCCAATAGTCAAAATAGCTTAGAAATGAGTGCACTTCATAAGGCATCTGCGCTCTTGACTTTAGGAGCTAGATGAAAGTTTCTTGCACCAGAGTGTTGAGATATGGCAGTGTAATGTGTGTGAGCTTCCATAAGTTTGTCGGAAGAAAGAATTTTTCACAATCATGGAAAATGTGAAATCTATTTTAGACTGCATAGTGGCCAATGGTCAAAATAGCTAAGAAATGAGTGCACTTCATAAGACATCTCCAGTCTTAACCTTAGGAGCTAAATGAAAGTTTCTTGCACCAGAGTGTTGAGATATGGCAGTGTAATGTGTGTGAGCTTCCATAAGTTTGTCGGAAGAAAGAATTTTTCACAATCATGGAACATGTGAAATCTATTTTAGACTGCATAGTAGCCAATGGTCAAAATAGCTTAGAAATCAGTGCACTTTATAATGCATCTCCCCTCTTGTACGTAGCTGCTAGATGAACGTTTCTTGCACCAGAGTGTTGAGATATAGGACTGTAATGTGTTTGTGCTTCCACGATTCTAGGAAACCCTTTCTTCTTCTTTCTTCTATAATGCACCTCCACTCTTGTAGGTAGGTGCTAGGCGAACGTTTTATTGAACCAAAGTGTTGAGATATGGCACTGTAATGTGTGTGTGCTTCCATAAGCTCGAAGCACAAAAGGGTTTCCTACAATCATGGAACGTGAGCAATCGCAATGAGACTCCATAGTGGCCATTGGCAAAAACATCGTAGAAATGAGTGTAGTTTAAAATGCATCTCCACTCTTGACCTTAGGGGCTAAATGAAAGTTTCTTGCACCAGAGTGTTGAGATATGGGACTGTAATGTGTGTGAGCTTCCATAAGTTTGTTGGGAGAAATAATTTTTCACAATTATGGAACATGTGAAATCTATTTTAGACTGCATAGAGGCCAATAGTCAAAATAGCTTAGAAATGAGTGCACTTCATAAGGCATCTGCGCTCTTGACTTTAGGAGCTAGATGAAAGTTTCTTGCACCAGAGTGTTGAGATATGGCAGTGTAATGTGTGTGAGCTTCCATAAGTTTGTCTGAAGAAAGAATTTTTCACAATCATGGAAAATGTGAAATCTATTTTAGACTGCTTAGTGGCCAATGGTCAAAATAGCTAAGAAATGAGTGCACTTCATAAGGCATCTGCGCTATTGACTTTAGGAGCTAGATGAAAGTTTCTTGCACCAGAGTGTTGAGATATGGCACTGTAATGTGTGTGAGCTTCCATAAGTTTGTCGGAAGAAAGAATTTTTCACAATCATGGAACATGTGAAATCTATTTTAGACTGCATAGTAGCCAATGGTCAAAATAGCTTAGAAATCAGTGCACTTTATAATGCATCTCCCCTCTTGTACGTAGGTGCTAGATGAACGTTTCTTGCACCAGAGTGTTGAGGTATAGGACTGTAATGTGTGTGTGCTTCCACGATTCTAGGAAACCCTTTCTTCTTCTTTCTTCTATAATGCACCTCCACTCTTGAACGTAGGTGCTAGGCGAACGTTTATTTTACCAAAGTGTTGAGATATGGCACTGTAATGTGTGTGAGCTTCCATAAGTTTGACGGAAGAAAGAATTTTTCACAATCATGGAAAATGTGAAATCTATTTTAGACTGCATAGTGGCCAATGGTCAAAATAGCTAAGAAATGAGTGCACTTCATGAGGCATCTGCGCTCTTGACCTTAGGAGCTAGATGAAAGTTTCTTGCACCAGAGTGTTGAGATATGGCAGTGTAATGTGTGTGAGCTTCCATAAGGTTGTCGGAAGAAAGAATTTTTAACAATCATGGAACATGTGATATCAATTCTAGAGTGCATAGAGGCCAATGGTCAAAATAGCTTAGAATTGAGACTTGTACGTAGGTGGTAGGTGAATGTTTATTGAACCGGAGTGTTGAGATATGGCACTGTAATGTGTGTGAGCTTCCATAAGCTCGAAGCACAAAAGGGTTTCCTACAATCATGGAACATCAGCAATCTCATTGAGACTCCATAGCGGCCATTGCCAAAAACATCATAGAATTGCATGTAGTTTAAAATGCATCTCCACTCTTGACCTTAGGAGCTAGATGAAAGTTTCTTGCACCAGAGTGTTGAGATATTTGACGGTAATGTGTGTGAGCTTCCATAAGTTTGTCGGAAGAAAGAATTTTTCACAATCATGGAACATGTGAAATCTATTTTAGACTGCATAGTAGCCAATGGTCAAAATAGCTTAGAAATCAGTGCACTTTATAATGCATCTCCCCTCTTGTACGTAGGTGCTAGATGAACGTTTCTTGCACCAGAGTATTGAGATATTTGACGGTAATGTGTGTGAGCTTCCATAAGTTTGTCGGAAGAAAGAATTTTTCACAATCATGGAACATGTGAAATCTATTTTAGACTGCATAGTGGCCAATGGTCAAAATAGCTTAGAAATTAGTGCACTTCATAAGGCATCTCCACTCTTGACCTTAAGAGCTAAATGAAAGTTTCTTACTCCAAAGTGTTGAGGTATGGCATTGTAATGCATGTGTACTTCCATGATTGTAGGAAACCCTTTCTTCTTCTTTCTTCTATAATGCACCTCCACTCTTGTACGTAGATGCTAGATGAACGTTTATTGCACCAGAGTGTTGATATATGGCACTGTAATGTGTGTGTGCTTCCATGAGCTCGAAGCACAAAAGGGTTTCCTACAATCATGGAACGTGAGCAATCGCAATGAGACTCCATAGTGGCCATTGGCAAAAACATCGTAGAAATGAGTGTAGTTTAAAATGCATCTCCACTCTTGACCTTAGGGGCTAAATGAAAGTTTCTTGCACCAGAGTGTTGAGATATGGGACTGTAATGTGTGTGAGCTTCCATAAGTTTGTTGGGAGAAATAATTTTTCACAATTATGGAACATGTGAAATCTATTTTAGACTGCATAGAGGCCAATAGTCAAAATAGCTTAGAAATGAGTGCACTTCATAAGGCATCTGCGCTCTTGACTTTAGGAGCTAGATGAAAGTTTCTTGCACCAGAGTGTTGAGATATGGCAGTGTAATGTGTGTGAGCTTCCATAAGTTTGTCGGAAGAAAGAATTTTTCACAATCATGGAAAATGTGAAATCTATTTTAGACTGCATAGTGGCCAATGGTCAAAATAGCTAAGAAATGAGTGCACTTCATAAGACATCTCCAGTCTTAACCTTAGGAGCTAAATGAAAGTTTCTTGCACCAGAGTGTTGAGATATGGCAGTGTAATGTGTGTGAGCTTCCATAAGTTTGTCGGAAGAAAGAATTTTTCACAATCATGGAACATGTGAAATCTATTTTAGACTGCATAGTAGCCAATGGTCAAAATAGCTTAGAAATCAGTGCACTTTATAATGCATCTCCCCTCTTGTACGTAGCTGCTAGATGAACGTTTCTTGCACCAGAGTGTTGAGATATAGGACTGTAATGTGTTTGTGCTTCCACGATTCTAGGAAACCCTTTCTTCTTCTTTCTTCTATAATGCACCTCCACTCTTGTAGGTAGGTGCTAGGCGAACGTTTTATTGAACCAAAGTGTTGAGATATGGAACTGTAATGTGTGTGTGCTTCCATAAGCTCGAAGCACAAAAGGGTTTCCTACAATCATGGAACGTGAGCAATCGCAATGAGACTCCATAGTGGCCATTGGCAAAAACATCGTAGAAATGAGTGTAGTTTAAAATGCATCTCCACTCTTGACCTTAGGGGCTAAATGAAAGTTTCTTGCACCAGAGTGTTGAGATATGGGACTGTAATGTGTGTGAGCTTCCATAAGTTTGTTGGGAGAAATAATTTTTCACAATTATGGAACATGTGAAATCTATTTTAGACTGCATAGAGGCCAATAGTCAAAATAGCTTAGAAATGAGTGCACTTCATAAGGCATCTGCGCTCTTGACTTTAGGAGCTAGATGAAAGTTTCTTGCACCAGAGTGTTGAGATATGGCAGTGTAATGTGTGTGAGCTTCCATAAGTTTGTCTGAAGAAAGAATTTTTCACAATCATGGAAAATGTGAAATCTATTTTAGACTGCTTAGTGGCCAATGGTCAAAATAGCTAAGAAATGAGTGCACTTCATAAGGCATCTGCGCTATTGACTTTAGGAGCTAGATGAAAGTTTCTTGCACCAGAGTGTTGAGATATGGCACTGTAATGTGTGTGAGCTTCCATAAGTTTGTCGGAAGAAAGAATTTTTCACAATCATGGAAAATGTGAAATCTATTTTAGACTGCATAGTGGCCAATGGTCAAAATAGCTAAGAAATGAGTGCACTTCATAAGACATCTCCAGTCTTAACCTTAGGAGCTAAATGAAAGTTTCTTGCACCAGAGTGTTGAGATATGGCAGTGTAATGTGTGTGAGCTTCCATAAGTTTGTCTGAAGAAAGAATTTTTCACAATCATGGAAAATGTGAAATCTATTTTAGACTGCATAGTGGCCAATGGTCAAAATAGCTTAGAAATGAGTGCACTTCATAAGGCATCTGCGCTCTTGACCTTAGGAGCTAGATGAAAGTTTCTTGCACCAGAGTGTTGAGATATGGCAGTGGAATGTGTGTGAGCTTCCATAAGGTTGTCGGAAGAAAGAATTTTTAACAATCATGGAACATGTGATATCAATTCTAGAGTGCATAGAGGCCAATGGTCAAAATAGCTTAGAATTGAGACTTGTACGTAGGTGGTAGGTGAATGTTTATTGAACCGGAGTGTTGAGATATGGCACTGTAATGTGTGTGAGCATCCATAAGCTCGAAGCACAAAAGGGTTTCCTACAATCATGGAACATCAGCAATCTCATTGAGACTCCATAGCGGCCATTGCCAAAAACATCATAGAATTGCATGTAGTTTAAAATGCATCTCCACTCTTGACCTTAGGAGCTAGATGAAAGTTTCTTGCACCAGAGTGTTGAGATATTTGACGGTAATGTGTGTGAGCTTCCATAAGTTTGTCGGAAGAAAGAATTTTTCACAATCATGGAACATGTGAAATCTATTTTAGACTGCATAGTAGCCAATGGTCAAAATAGCTTAGAAATCAGTGCACTTTATAATGCATCTCCCCTCTTGTACGTAGCTGCTAGATGAACGTTTCTTGCACCAGAGTGTTGAGATATAGGACTGTAATGTGTTTGTGCTTCCACGATTCTAGGAAACCCTTTCTTCTTCTTTCTTCTATAATGCACCTCCACTCTTGTAGGTAGGTGCTAGGCGAACGTTTTATTGAACCAAAGTGTTGAGATATGGCACTGTAATGTGTGTGAGCTTCCATAAGTTTGACGGAAGAAAGAATTTTTCACAATCATGGAATATGTGAAATCTATTTTAGACTGCATAGTGGCCAATGGTCAAAATAGCTTAGAAATGAGTGCACTTCATAAGGCATCTCCACTCTTGACCTTAAGAGCTAGATGAAAGTTTCTTACTCCAAAGTGTTGAGATATGGCATTGTAATGCATGTGTACTTCCATGATTGTAGGAAACCCTTTCTTCTTCTTTCTTCTATAATGCACCTCCACTCTTGTACGTAGATGCTAGATGAACGTTTATTGCACCAGAGTGTTGAGATATGGCACTGTAATGTGTGTGTGCTTCCATAAGCTCGAAGCACAAAAGGGTTTCCTACAATCATGGAACGTGAGCAATCGCAATGAGACTCCATAGTGGCCATTGGCAAAAACATCGTAGAAATGAGTGTAGTTTAAAATGCATCTCCACTCTTGACCTTAGGGGCTAAATGAAAGTTTCTTGCACCAGAGTGTTGAGATATGGGACTGTAATGTGTGTGAGCTTCCATAAGTTTGTTGGGAGAAATAATTTTTCACAATTATGGAACATGTGAAATCTATTTTAGACTGCATAGAGGCCAATAGTCAAAATAGCTTAGAAATGAGTGCACTTCATAAGGCATCTGCGCTCTTGACTTTAGGAGCTAGATGAAAGTTTCTTGCACCAGAGTGTTGAGATATGGCAGTGTAATGTGTGTGAGCTTCCATAAGGTTGTCGGAAGAAAGAATTTTTAACAATCATGGAACATGTGATATCAATTCTAGAGTGCATAGAGGCCAATGGTCAAAATAGCTTAGAATTGAGACTTGTACGTAGGTGGTAGGTGAATGTTTATTGAACCGGAGTGTTGAGATATGGCACTGTAATGTGTGTGAGCTTCCATAAGCTCGAAGCACAAAAGGGTTTCCTACAATCATGGAACATCAGCAATCTCATTGAGACTCCATAGCGGCCATTGCCAAAAACATCATAGAATTGCATGTAGTTTAAAATGCATCTCCACTCTTGACCTTAGGAGCTAGATGAAAGTTTCTTGCACCAGAGTGTTGAGATATTTGACGGTAATGTGTGTGAGCTTCCATAAGTTTGTCGGAAGAAAGAATTTTTCACAATCATGGAACATGTGAAATCTATTTTAGACTGCATAGTAGCCAATGGTCAAAATAGCTTAGAAATCAGTGCACTTTATAATGCATCTCCCCTCTTGTACGTAGGTGCTAGATGAACGTTTCTTGCACCAGAGTATTGAGATATTTGACGGTAATGTGTGTGAGCTTCCATAAGTTTGTCGGAAGAAAGAATTTTTCACAATCATGGAACATGTGAAATCTATTTTAGACTGCATAGTGGCCAATGGTCAAAATAGCTTAGAAATTAGTGCACTTCATAAGGCATCTCCACTCTTGACCTTAAGAGCTAAATGAAAGTTTCTTACTCCAAAGTGTTGAGGTATGGCATTGTAATGCATGTGTACTTCCATGATTGTAGGAAACCCTTTCTTCTTCTTTCTTCTATAATGCACCTCCACTCTTGTACGTAGATGCTAGATGAACGTTTATTGCACCAGAGTGTTGATATATGGCACTGTAATGTGTGTGTGCTTCCATGAGCTCGAAGCACAAAAGGGTTTCCTACAATCATGGAACGTGAGCAATCGCAATGAGACTCCATAGTGGCCATTGGCAAAAACATCGTAGAAATGAGTGTAGTTTAAAATGCATCTCCACTCTTGACCTTAGGGGCTAAATGAAAGTTTCTTGCACCAGAGTGTTGAGATATGGGACTGTAATGTGTGTGAGCTTCCATAAGTTTGTTGGGAGAAATAATTTTTCACAATTATGGAACATGTGAAATCTATTTTAGACTGCATAGAGGCCAATAGTCAAAATAGCTTAGAAATGAGTGCACTTCATAAGGCATCTGCGCTCTTGACTTTAGGAGCTAGATGAAAGTTTCTTGCACCAGAGTGTTGAGATATGGCAGTGTAATGTGTGTGAGCTTCCATAAGTTTGTCGGAAGAAAGAATTTTTCACAATCATGGAAAATGTGAAATCTATTTTAGACTGCATAGTGGCCAATGGTCAAAATAGCTAAGAAATGAGTGCACTTCATAAGACATCTCCAGTCTTAACCTTAGGAGCTAAATGAAAGTTTCTTGCACCAGAGTGTTGAGATATGGCAGTGTAATGTGTGTGAGCTTCCATAAGTTTGTCGGAAGAAAGAATTTTTCACAATCATGGAACATGTGAAATCTATTTTAGACTGCATAGTAGCCAATGGTCAAAATAGCTTAGAAATCAGTGCACTTTATAATGCATCTCCCCTCTTGTACGTAGCTGCTAGATGAACGTTTCTTGCACCAGAGTGTTGAGATATAGGACTGTAATGTGTTTGTGCTTCCACGATTCTAGGAAACCCTTTCTTCTTCTTTCTTCTATAATGCACCTCCACTCTTGTAGGTAGGTGCTAGGCGAACGTTTTATTGAACCAAAGTGTTGAGATATGGCACTGTAATGTGTGTGTGCTTCCATAAGCTCGAAGCACAAAAGGGTTTCCTACAATCATGGAACGTGAGCAATCGCAATGAGACTCCATAGTGGCCATTGGCAAAAACATCGTAGAAATGAGTGTAGTTTAAAATGCATCTCCACTCTTGACCTTAGGGGCTAAATGAAAGTTTCTTGCACCAGAGTGTTGAGATATGGGACTGTAATGTGTGTGAGCTTCCATAAGTTTGTTGGGAGAAATAATTTTTCACAATTATGGAACATGTGAAATCTATTTTAGACTGCATAGAGGCCAATAGTCAAAATAGCTTAGAAATGAGTGCACTTCATAAGGCATCTGCGCTCTTGACTTTAGGAGCTAGATGAAAGTTTCTTGCACCAGAGTGTTGAGATATGGCAGTGTAATGTGTGTGAGCTTCCATAAGTTTGTCTGAAGAAAGAATTTTTCACAATCATGGAAAATGTGAAATCTATTTTAGACTGCTTAGTGGCCAATGGTCAAAATAGCTAAGAAATGAGTGCACTTCATAAGGCATCTGCGCTATTGACTTTAGGAGCTAGATGAAAGTTTCTTGCACCAGAGTGTTGAGATATGGCACTGTAATGTGTGTGAGCTTCCATAAGTTTGTCGGAAGAAAGAATTTTTCACAATCATGGAAAATGTGAAATCTATTTTAGACTGCATAGTGGCCAATGGTCAAAATAGCTAAGAAATGAGTGCACTTCATAAGACATCTCCAGTCTTAACCTTAGGAGCTAAATGAAAGTTTCTTGCACCAGAGTGTTGAGATATGGCAGTGTAATGTGTGTGAGCTTCCATAAGTTTGTCTGAAGAAAGAATTTTTCACAATCATGGAAAATGTGAAATCTATTTTAGACTGCATAGTGGCCAATGGTCAAAATAGCTTAGAAATGAGTGCACTTCATAAGGCATCTGCGCTCTTGACCTTAGGAGCTAGATGAAAGTTTCTTGCACCAGAGTGTTGAGATATGGCAGTGGAATGTGTGTGAGCTTCCATAAGGTTGTCGGAAGAAAGAATTTTTAACAATCATGGAACATGTGATATCAATTCTAGAGTGCATAGAGGCCAATGGTCAAAATAGCTTAGAATTGAGACTTGTACGTAGGTGGTAGGTGAATGTTTATTGAACCGGAGTGTTGAGATATGGCACTGTAATGTGTGTGAGCATCCATAAGCTCGAAGCACAAAAGGGTTTCCTACAATCATGGAACATCAGCAATCTCATTGAGACTCCATAGCGGCCATTGCCAAAAACATCATAGAATTGCATGTAGTTTAAAATGCATCTCCACTCTTGACCTTAGGAGCTAGATGAAAGTTTCTTGCACCAGAGTGTTGAGATATTTGACGGTAATGTGTGTGAGCTTCCATAAGTTTGTCGGAAGAAAGAATTTTTCACAATCATGGAACATGTGAAATCTATTTTAGACTGCATAGTAGCCAATGGTCAAAATAGCTTAGAAATCAGTGCACTTTATAATGCATCTCCCCTCTTGTACGTAGCTGCTAGATGAACGTTTCTTGCACCAGAGTGTTGAGATATAGGACTGTAATGTGTTTGTGCTTCCACGATTCTAGGAAACCCTTTCTTCTTCTTTCTTCTATAATGCACCTCCACTCTTGTAGGTAGGTGCTAGGCGAACGTTTTATTGAACCAAAGTGTTGAGATATGGCACTGTAATGTGTGTGAGCTTCCATAAGTTTGACGGAAGAAAGAATTTTTCACAATCATGGAATATGTGAAATCTATTTTAGACTGCATAGTGGCCAATGGTCAAAATAGCTTAGAAATGAGTGCACTTCATAAGGCATCTCCACTCTTGACCTTAAGAGCTAGATGAAAGTTTCTTACTCCAAAGTGTTGAGATATGGCATTGTAATGCATGTGTACTTCCATGATTGTAGGAAACCCTTTCTTCTTCTTTCTTCTATAATGCACCTCCACTCTTGTACGTAGATGCTAGATGAACGTTTATTGCACCAGAGTGTTGAGATATGGCACTGTAATGTGTGTGTGCTTCCATAAGCTCGAAGCACAAAAGGGTTTCCTACAATCATGGAACGTGAGCAATCGCAATGAGACTCCATAGTGGCCATTGGCAAAAACATCGTAGAAATGAGTGTAGTTTAAAATGCATCTCCACTCTTGACCTTAGGGGCTAAATGAAAGTTTCTTGCACCAGAGTGTTGAGATATGGGACTGTAATGTGTGTGAGCTTCCATAAGTTTGTTGGGAGAAATAATTTTTCACAATTATGGAACATGTGAAATCTATTTTAGACTGCATAGAGGCCAATAGTCAAAATAGCTTAGAAATGAGTGCACTTCATAAGGCATCTGCGCTCTTGACTTTAGGAGCTAGATGAAAGTTTCTTGCACCAGAGTGTTGAGATATGGCAGTGTAATGTGTGTGAGCTTCCATAAGGTTGTCGGAAGAAAGAATTTTTAACAATCATGGAACATGTGATATCAATTCTAGAGTGCATAGAGGCCAATGGTCAAAATAGCTTAGAATTGAGACTTGTACGTAGGTGGTAGGTGAATGTTTATTGAACCGGAGTGTTGAGATATGGCACTGTAATGTGTGTGAGCTTCCATAAGCTCGAAGCACAAAAGGGTTTCCTACAATCATGGAACATCAGCAATCTCATTGAGACTCCATAGCGGCCATTGCCAAAAACATCATAGAATTGCATGTAGTTTAAAATGCATCTCCACTCTTGACCTTAGGAGCTAGATGAAAGTTTCTTGCACCAGAGTGTTGAGATATTTGACGGTAATGTGTGTGAGCTTCCATAAGTTTGTCGGAAGAAAGAATTTTTCACAATCATGGAACATGTGAAATCTATTTTAGACTGCATAGTAGCCAATGGTCAAAATAGCTTAGAAATCAGTGCACTTTATAATGCATCTCCCCTCTTGTACGTAGGTGCTAGATGAACGTTTCTTGCACCAGAGTATTGAGATATTTGACGGTAATGTGTGTGAGCTTCCATAAGTTTGTCGGAAGAAAGAATTTTTCACAATCATGGAACATGTGAAATCTATTTTAGACTGCATAGTGGCCAATGGTCAAAATAGCTTAGAAATTAGTGCACTTCATAAGGCATCTCCACTCTTGACCTTAAGAGCTAAATGAAAGTTTCTTACTCCAAAGTGTTGAGGTATGGCATTGTAATGCATGTGTACTTCCATGATTGTAGGAAACCCTTTCTTCTTCTTTCTTCTATAATGCACCTCCACTCTTGTACGTAGATGCTAGATGAACGTTTATTGCACCAGAGTGTTGAGATATGGCACTGTAATGTGTGTGTGCTTCCATGAGCTCGAAGCACAAAAGGGTTTCCTACAATCATGGAACGTGAGCAATCGCAATGAGACTCCATAGTGGCCATTGGCAAAAACATCGTAGAAATGAGTGTAGTTTAAAATGCATCTCCACTCTTGACCTTAGGGGCTAAATGAAAGTTTCTTGCACCAGAGTGTTGAGATATGGGACTGTAATGTGTGTGAGCTTCCATAAGTTTGTTGGGAGAAATAATTTTTCACAATTATGGAACATGTGAAATCTATTTTAGACTGCATAGAGGCCAATAGTCAAAATAGCTTAGAAATGAGTGCACTTCATAAGGCATCTGCGCTCTTGACTTTAGGAGCTAGATGAAAGTTTCTTGCACCAGAGTGTTGAGATATGGCAGTGTAATGTGTGTGAGCTTCCATAAGTTTGTCGGAAGAAAGAATTTTTCACAATCATGGAAAATGTGAAATCTATTTTAGACTGCATAGTGGCCAATGGTCAAAATAGCTAAGAAATGAGTGCACTTCATAAGACATCTCCAGTCTTAACCTTAGGAGCTAAATGAAAGTTTCTTGCACCAGAGTGTTGAGATATGGCAGTGTAATGTGTGTGAGCTTCCATAAGTTTGTCGGAAGAAAGAATTTTTCACAATCATGGAACATGTGAAATCTATTTTAGACTGCATAGTAGCCAATGGTCAAAATAGCTTAGAAATCAGTGTACTTTATAATGCATCTCCCCTCCTGTACGTAGTTGCTAGATGAACGTTTCTTGCACCAGAGTGTTGAGATATGGGACTGCAATGTGTGTGTGCTTCCACGATTCTAGGAAACCCTTTCTTCTTCTTTCTTCTATAGTGCACCTCCACTCTTGTACGTAGGTGCTAGGTGAACATTTATTGCACCACTGTGTTGAGATATGGCACTGTAATGTGTGTGAGCTTCCATAAGCTCGAAGCACAAAAGGGTTTCCTACAATCATGGAACATCAGCAATCTCACTGAGACTCCATACTGGCCATTGCCAAAAATATCATAGAATTGCATGTAGTTTAAAATGCATCTCCACTCTTGACCTTAGGAACTAGATGAAAGTTTCTTGCACCAGAGTATTGAGATATTTGACGGTAATGTGTGTGAGCTTCCATAAGTTTGTCGGAAGAAAGAATTTTTCACAATCATGGAACATGTGAAATCTATTTTAGACTGCATAGTAGCCAATGGTCAAAATAGCTTAGAAATCAGTGCACTTTATAATGCATCTCCCCTCTTGTACGTAGGTGCTAGATGAACGTTTCTTACACCAGAGTGTTGAGGTATAGGACTGTAATGTGTGTGTGCTTCCACGATTCTAGGAAACCCTTTCTTCTTCTTTCTTCTATAATGCACCTCCACTCTTGAACGTAGGTGCTAGGCGAACGTTTATTTTACCAAAGTGTTGAGATATGGCACTGTAATGTGTGTGAGCTTCCATAAGTTTGACGGAAGAAAGAATTTTTCACAATCATGGAAAATGTGAAATCTATTTTAGACTGCATAGTGGCCAATGGTCAAAATAGCTAAGAAATGAGTGCACTTCATGAGGCATCTGCGCTCTTGACCTTAGGAGCTAGATGAAAGTTTCTTGCACCAGAGTGTTGAGATATGGCAGTGTAATGTGTGTGAGCTTCCATAAGGTTGTCGGAAGAAAGAATTTTTAACAATCATGGAACATGTGATATCAATTCTAGAGTGCATAGAGGCCAATGGTCAAAATAGCTTAGAATTGAGACTTGTACGTAGGTGGTAGGTGAATGTTTATTGAACCGGAGTGTTGAGATATGGCACTGTAATGTGTGTGAGCTTCCATAAGCTCGAAGCACAAAAGGGTTTCCTACAATCATGGAACATCAGCAATCTCATTGAGACTCCATAGCGGCCATTGCCAAAAACATCATAGAATTGCATGTAGTTTAAAATGCATCTCCACTCTTGACCTTAGGAGCTAGATGAAAGTTTCTTGCACCAGAGTGTTGAGATATTTGACGGTAATGTGTGTGAGCTTCCATAAGTTTGTCGGAAGAAAGAATTTTTCACAATCATGGAACATGTGAAATCTATTTTAGACTGCATAGTAGCCAATGGTCAAAATAGCTTAGAAATCAGTGTACTTTATAATGCATCTCCCCTCCTGTACGTAGTTGCTAGATGAACGTTTCTTGCACCAGAGTGTTGAGATATGGGACTGCAATGTGTGTGTGCTTCCACGATTCTAGGAAACCCTTTCTTCTTCTTTCTTCTATAGTGCACCTCCACTCTTGTACGTAGGTGCTAGGTGAACATTTATTGCACCACTGTGTTGAGATATGGCACTGTAATGTGTGTGAGCTTCCATAAGCTCGAAGCACAAAAGGGTTTCCTACAATCATGGAACATCAGCAATCTCACTGAGACTCCATACTGGCCATTGCCAAAAATATCATAGAATTGCATGTAGTTTAAAATGCATCTCCACTCTTGACCTTAGGAACTAGATGAAAGTTTCTTGCACCAGAGTATTGAGATATTTGACGGTAATGTGTGTGAGCTTCCATAAGTTTGTCGGAAGAAAGAATTTTTCACAATCATGGAACATGTGAAATCTATTTTAGACTGCATAGTAGCCAATGGTCAAAATAGCTTAGAAATCAGTGCACTTTATAATGCATCTCCCCTCTTGTACGTAGGTGCTAGATGAACGTTTCTTGCACCAGAGTGTTGAGGTATAGGACTGTAATGTGTGTGTGCTTCCACGATTCTAGGAAACCCTTTCTTCTTCTTTCTTCTATAATGCACCTCCACTCTTGAACGTAGGTGGTAGGCGAACGTTTATTTTACCAAAGTGTTGAGATATGGCACTGTAATGTGTGTGAGCTTCCATAAGTTTGACGGAAGAAAGAATTTTTCACAATCATGGAAAATGTGAAATCTATTTTAGACTGCATAGTGGCCAATGGTCAAAATAGCTAAGAAATGAGTGCACTTCATGAGGCATCTGCGCTCTTGACCTTAGGAGCTAGATGAAAGTTTCTTGCACCAGAGTGTTGAGATATGGCAGTGTAATGTGTGTGAGCTTCCATAAGGTTGTCGGAAGAAAGAATTTTTAACAATCATGGAACATGTGATATCAATTCTAGAGTGCATAGAGGCCAATGGTCAAAATAGCTTAGAATTGAGACTTGTACGTAGGTGGTAGGTGAATGTTTATTGAACCGGAGTGTTGAGATATGGCACTGTAATGTGTGTGAGCTTCCATAAGCTCGAAGCACAAAAGGGTTTCCTACAATCATGGAACATCAGCAATCTCATTGAGACTCCATAGCGGCCATTGCCAAAAACATCATAGAATTGCATGTAGTTTAAAATGCATCTCCACTCTTGACCTTAGGAGCTAGATGAAAGTTTCTTGCACCAGAGTGTTGAGATATTTGACGGTAATGTGTGTGAGCTTCCATAAGTTTGTCGGAAGAAAGAATTTTTCACAATCATGGAACATGTGAAATCTATTTTAGACTGCATAGTAGCCAATGGTCAAAATAGCTTAGAAATCAGTGCACTTTATAATGCATCTCCCCTCTTGTACGTAGGTGCTAGATGAACGTTTCTTGCACCAGAGTGTTGAGGTATAGGACTGTAATGTGTGTGTGCTTCCACGATTCTAGGAAACCCTTTCTTCTTCTTTCTTCTATAATGCACCTCCACTCTTGAACGTAGGTGCTAGGCGAACGTTTATTTTACCAAAGTGTTGAGATATGGCACTGTAATGTGTGTGAGCTTCCATAAGTTTGACGGAAGAAAGAATTTTTCACAATCATGGAAAATGTGAAATCTATTTTAGACTGCATAGTGGCCAATGGTCAAAATAGCTTAGAAATTAGTGCACTTCATAAGGCATCTCCACTCTTGACCTTAAGAGCTAAATGAAAGTTTCTTACTCCAAAGTGTTGAGATATGGCATTGTAATGCATGTGTACTTCCATGATTGTAGGAAACCCTTTCTTCTTCTTTCTTCTATAATGCACCTCCACTCTTGTACGTAGATGCTAGATGAACGTTTATTGCACCAGAGTGTTGAGATATGGCACTGTAATGTGTGTGTGCTTCCATAAGCTCGAAGCACAAAAGGGTTTCCTACAATCATGGAACGTGAGCAATCGCAATGAGACTCCATAATGGCCATTGGCAAAAACATCGTAGAAATGAGTGTAGTTTAAAATGCATCTCCACTCTTGACCTTAGGGGCTAAATGAAAGTTTCTTGCACCAGAGTGTTGAGATATGGGACTGTAATGTGTGTGAGCTTCCATAAGTTTGTTGGAAGAAAAAATTTTTCACAATTATGGAACATGTGAAATCTATTTTAGACTGCATAGAGGCCAATAGTCAAAATAGCTTAGAAATGAGTGCACTTCATAAGGCATCTGCGCTCTTGACCTTAGGAGCTAAATGAAAGTTTCTTGCACCAGAGTGTTGAGATATGGGACTGTAATGTGTGTGAGCTTCCATAAGTTTGTCTGAAGAAAGAATTTTTCACAATCATGGAAAATGTGAAATCTATTTTAGACTGCATAGTGGCCAATGGTCAAAATAGCTTAGAAATGAGTGCACTTCATAAGGCATCTGCGCTCTTGACCTTAGGAGCTAGATGAAAGTTTCTTGCAGCAGAGTATTGAGATATGGCAGTGTAATGTGTTTGAGCTTCCATAAGGTTGTCGGAAGAAAGAATTTTTAACAATCATGGAACATGTGATATCAATTCTAGAGTGCATAGAGGCCAATGGTCAAAATAGCTTAGAATTGAGACTTGTACGTAGGTGGTAGGTGAATGTTTATTGAACCGGAGTGTTGAGATACAGGACTGTAATGTGTTTGTGCTTCCACGATTCTAGGAAACCCTTTCTTCTTCTTTCTTCTATAATGCACCTCCACTCTTGTAGGTAGGTGCTAGGCGAACGTTTTATTGAACCAAAGTGTTGAGATATGGCACTGTAATGTGTGTGAGCTTCCATAAGTTTGACGGAAGAAAGAATTTTTCACAATCATGGAATATGTGAAATCTATTTTAGACTGCATAGTGGCCAATGGTCAAAATAGCTTAGAAATGAGTGCACTTCATAAGGCATCTCCACTCTTGACCTTAAGAGCTAGATGAAAGTTTCTTACTCCAAAGTGTTGAGATATGGCATTGTAATGCATGTGTACTTCCATGATTGTAGGAAACCCTTTCTTCTTCTTTCTTCTATAATGCACCTCCACTCTTGTACGTAGATGCTAGATGAACGTTTATTGCACCAGAGTGTTGAGATATGGCACTGTAATGTGTGTGTGCTTCCATAAGCTCGAAGCACAAAAGGGTTTCCTACAATCATGGAACGTGAGCAATCGCAATGAGACTCCATAGTGGCCATTGGCAAAAACATCGTAGAAATGAGTGTAGTTTAAAATGCATCTCCACTCTTGACCTTAGGGGCTAAATGAAAGTTTCTTGCACCAGAGTGTTGAGATATGGGACTGTAATGTGTGTGAGCTTCCATAAGTTTGTTGGGAGAAATAATTTTTCACAATTATGGAACATGTGAAATCTATTTTAGACTGCATAGAGGCCAATAGTCAAAATAGCTTAGAAATGAGTGCACTTCATAAGGCATCTGCGCTCTTGACTTTAGGAGCTAGATGAAAGTTTCTTGCACCAGAGTGTTGAGATATGGCAGTGTAATGTGTGTGAGCTTCCATAAGTTTGTCTGAAGAAAGAATTTTTCACAATCATGGAAAATGTGAAATCTATTTTAGACTGCTTAGTGGCCAATGGTCAAAATAGCTAAGAAATGAGTGCACTTCATAAGGCATCTGCGCTATTGACTTTAGGAGCTAGATGAAAGTTTCTTACTCCAAAGTGTTGAGATATGGCATTGTAATGCATGTGTACTTCCATGATTGTAGGAAACCCTTTCTTCTTCTTTCTTCTATAATGCACCTCCACTCTTGTACGTAGATGCTAGATGAACGTTTATTGCACCAGAGTGTTGAGATATGGCACTGTAATGTGTGTGTGCTTCCATAAGCTCGAAGCACAAAAGGGTTTCCTACAATCATGGAACGTGAGCAATCGCAATGAGACTCCATAGTGGCCATTGGCAAAAACATCGTAGAAATGAGTGTAGTTTAAAATGCATCTCCACTCTTGACCTTAGGGGCTAAATGAAAGTTTCTTGCACCAGAGTGTTGAGATATGGGACTGTAATGTGTGTGAGCTTCCATAAGTTTGTTGGGAGAAATAATTTTTCACAATTATGGAACATGTGAAATCTATTTTAGACTGCATAGAGGCCAATAGTCAAAATAGCTTAGAAATGAGTGCACTTCATAAGGCATCTGCGCTCTTGACTTTAGGAGCTAGATGAAAGTTTCTTGCACCAGAGTGTTGAGATATGGCAGTGTAATGTGTGTGAGCTTCCATAAGTTTGTCTGAAGAAAGAATTTTTCACAATCATGGAAAATGTGAAATCTATTTTAGACTGCTTAGTGGCCAATGGTCAAAATAGCTAAGAAATGAGTGCACTTCATAAGGCATCTGCGCTATTGACTTTAGGAGCTAGATGAAAGTTTCTTGCACCAGAGTGTTGAGATATGGCACTGTAATGTGTGTGAGCTTCCATAAGTTTGTCGGAAGAAAGAATTTTTCACAATCATGGAAAATGTGAAATCTATTTTAGACTGCATAGTGGCCAATGGTCAAAATAGCTAAGAAATGAGTGCACTTCATAAGACATCTCCAGTCTTAACCTTAGGAGCTAAATGAAAGTTTCTTGCACCAGAGTGTTGAGATATGGCAGTGTAATGTGTGTGAGCTTCCATAAGTTTGTCTGAAGAAAGAATTTTTCACAATCATGGAAAATGTGAAATCTATTTTAGACTGCATAGTGGCCAATGGTCAAAATAGCTTAGAAATGAGTGCACTTCATAAGGCATCTGCGCTCTTGACCTTAGGAGCTAGATGAAAGTTTCTTGCACCAGAGTGTTGAGATATGGCAGTGGAATGTGTGTGAGCTTCCATAAGGTTGTCGGAAGAAAGAATTTTTAACAATCATGGAACATGTGATATCAATTCTAGAGTGCATAGAGGCCAATGGTCAAAATAGCTTAGAATTGAGACTTGTACGTAGGTGGTAGGTGAATGTTTATTGAACCGGAGTGTTGAGATATGGCACTGTAATGTGTGTGAGCATCCATAAGCTCGAAGCACAAAAGGGTTTCCTACAATCATGGAACATCAGCAATCTCATTGAGACTCCATAGCGGCCATTGCCAAAAACATCATAGAATTGCATGTAGTTTAAAATGCATCTCCACTCTTGACCTTAGGAGCTAGATGAAAGTTTCTTGCACCAGAGTGTTGAGATATTTGACGGTAATGTGTGTGAGCTTCCATAAGTTTGTCGGAAGAAAGAATTTTTCACAATCATGGAACATGTGAAATCTATTTTAGACTGCATAGTAGCCAATGGTCAAAATAGCTTAGAAATCAGTGCACTTTATAATGCATCTCCCCTCTTGTACGTAGCTGCTAGATGAACGTTTCTTGCACCAGAGTGTTGAGATATAGGACTGTAATGTGTTTGTGCTTCCACGATTCTAGGAAACCCTTTCTTCTTCTTTCTTCTATAATGCACCTCCACTCTTGTAGGTAGGTGCTAGGCGAACGTTTTATTGAACCAAAGTGTTGAGATATGGCACTGTAATGTGTGTGAGCTTCCATAAGTTTGACGGAAGAAAGAATTTTTCACAATCATGGAATATGTGAAATCTATTTTAGACTGCATAGTGGCCAATGGTCAAAATAGCTTAGAAATGAGTGCACTTCTTAAGGCATCTCCACTCTTGACCTTAAGAGCTAGATGAAAGTTTCTTACTCCAAAGTGTTGAGATATGGCATTGTAATGCATGTGTACTTCCATGATTGTAGGAAACCCTTTCTTCTTCTTTCTTCTATAATGCACCTCCACTCTTGTACGTAGATGCTAGATGAACGTTTATTGCACCAGAGTGTTGAGATATGGCACTGTAATGTGTGTGTGCTTCCATAAGCTCGAAGCACAAAAGGGTTTCCTACAATCATGGAACGTGAGCAATCGCAATGAGACTCCATAGTGGCCATTGGCAAAAACATCGTAGAAATGAGTGTAGTTTAAAATGCATCTCCACTCTTGACCTTAGGGGCTAAATGAAAGTTTCTTGCACCAGAGTGTTGAGATATGGGACTGTAATGTGTGTGAGCTTCCATAAGTTTGTTGGGAGAAATAATTTTTCACAATTATGGAACATGTGAAATCTATTTTAGACTGCATAGAGGCCAATAGTCAAAATAGCTTAGAAATGAGTGCACTTCATAAGGCATCTGCGCTCTTGACTTTAGGAGCTAGATGAAAGTTTCTTGCACCAGAGTGTTGAGATATGGCAGTGTAATGTGTGTGAGCTTCCATAAGGTTGTCGGAAGAAAGAATTTTTAACAATCATGGAACATGTGATATCAATTCTAGAGTGCATAGAGGCCAATGGTCAAAATAGCTTAGAATTGAGACTTGTACGTAGGTGGTAGGTGAATGTTTATTGAACCGGAGTGTTGAGATACAGGACTGTAATGTGTTTGTGCTTCCACGATTCTAGGAAACCCTTTCTTCTTCTTTCTTCTATAATGCACCTCCACTCTTGTAGGTAGGTGCTAGGCGAACGTTTTATTGAACCAAAGTGTTGAGATATGGCACTGTAATGTGTGTGAGCTTCCATAAGTTTGACGGAAGAAAGAATTTTTCACAATCATGGAATATGTGAAATCTATTTTAGACTGCATAGTGGCCAATGGTCAAAATAGCTTAGAAATGAGTGCACTTCATAAGGCATCTCCACTCTTGACCTTAAGAGCTAGATGAAAGTTTCTTACTCCAAAGTGTTGAGATATGGCATTGTAATGCATGTGTACTTCCATGATTGTAGGAAACCCTTTCTTCTTCTTTCTTCTATAATGCACCTCCACTCTTGTACGTAGATGCTAGATGAACGTTTATTGCACCAGAGTGTTGAGATATGGCACTGTAATGTGTGTGTGCTTCCATAAGCTCGAAGCACAAAAGGGTTTCCTACAATCATGGAACGTGAGCAATCGCAATGAGACTCCATAGTGGCCATTGGCAAAAACATCGTAGAAATGAGTGTAGTTTAAAATGCATCTCCACTCTTGACCTTAGGGGCTAAATGAAAGTTTCTTGCACCAGAGTGTTGAGATATGGGACTGTAATGTGTGTGAGCTTCCATAAGTTTGTTGGGAGAAATAATTTTTCACAATTATGGAACATGTGAAATCTATTTTAGACTGCATAGAGGCCAATAGTCAAAATAGCTTAGAAATGAGTGCACTTCATAAGGCATCTGCGCTCTTGACTTTAGGAGCTAGATGAAAGTTTCTTGCACCAGAGTGTTGAGATATGGCAGTGTAATGTGTGTGAGCTTCCATAAGTTTGTCTGAAGAAAGAATTTTTCACAATCATGGAAAATGTGAAATCTATTTTAGACTGCTTAGTGGCCAATGGTCAAAATAGCTAAGAAATGAGTGCACTTCATAAGGCATCTGCGCTATTGACTTTAGGAGCTAGATGAAAGTTTCTTACTCCAAAGTGTTGAGATATGGCATTGTAATGCATGTGTACTTCCATGATTGTAGGAAACCCTTTCTTCTTCTTTCTTCTATAATGCACCTCCACTCTTGTACGTAGATGCTAGATGAACGTTTATTGCACCAGAGTGTTGAGATATGGCACTGTAATGTGTGTGTGCTTCCATAAGCTCGAAGCACAAAAGGGTTTCCTACAATCATGGAACGTGAGCAATCGCAATGAGACTCCATAGTGGCCATTGGCAAAAACATCGTAGAAATGAGTGTAGTTTAAAATGCATCTCCACTCTTGACCTTAGGGGCTAAATGAAAGTTTCTTGCACCAGAGTGTTGAGATATGGGACTGTAATGTGTGTGAGCTTCCATAAGTTTGTTGGGAGAAATAATTTTTCACAATTATGGAACATGTGAAATCTATTTTAGACTGCATAGAGGCCAATAGTCAAAATAGCTTAGAAATGAGTGCACTTCATAAGGCATCTGCGCTCTTGACTTTAGGAGCTAGATGAAAGTTTCTTGCACCAGAGTGTTGAGATATGGCAGTGTAATGTGTGTGAGCTTCCATAAGTTTGTCTGAAGAAAGAATTTTTCACAATCATGGAAAATGTGAAATCTATTTTAGACTGCTTAGTGGCCAATGGTCAAAATAGCTAAGAAATGAGTGCACTTCATAAGGCATCTGCGCTATTGACTTTAGGAGCTAGATGAAAGTTTCTTGCACCAGAGTGTTGAGATATGGCACTGTAATGTGTGTGAGCTTCCATAAGTTTGTCGGAAGAAAGAATTTTTCACAATCATGGAAAATGTGAAATCTATTTTAGACTGCATAGTGGCCAATGGTCAAAATAGCTAAGAAATGAGTGCACTTCATAAGACATCTCCAGTCTTAACCTTAGGAGCTAAATGAAAGTTTCTTGCACCAGAGTGTTGAGATATGGCAGTGTAATGTGTGTGAGCTTCCATAAGTTTGTCTGAAGAAAGAATTTTTCACAATCATGGAAAATGTGAAATCTATTTTAGACTGCATAGTGGCCAATGGTCAAAATAGCTTAGAAATGAGTGCACTTCATAAGGCATCTGCGCTCTTGACCTTAGGAGCTAGATGAAAGTTTCTTGCACCAGAGTGTTGAGATATGGCAGTGGAATGTGTGTGAGCTTCCATAAGGTTGTCGGAAGAAAGAATTTTTCACAATCATGGAACATGTGATATCAATTCTAGAGTGCATAGAGGCCAATGGTCAAAATAGCTTAGAATTGAGACTTGTACGTAGGTGGTAGGTGAATGTTTATTGAACCGGAGTGTTGAGATATGGCACTGTAATGTGTGTGAGCATCCATAAGCTCGAAGCACAAAAGGGTTTCCTACAATCATGGAACATCAGCAATCTCATTGAGACTCCATAGCGGCCATTGCCAAAAACATCATAGAATTGCATGTAGTTTAAAATGCATCTCCACTCTTGACCTTAGGAGCTAGATGAAAGTTTCTTGCACCAGAGTGTTGAGATATGGCAGTGTAATGTGTGTGAGCTTCCATAAGTTTGTCTGAAGAAAGAATTTTTCACAATCATGGAAAATGTGAAATCTATTTTAGACTGCTTAGTGGCCAATGGTCAAAATAGCTAAGAAATGAGTGCACTTCATAAGGCATCTGCGCTATTGACTTTAGGAGCTAGATGAAAGTTTCTTACTCCAAAGTGTTGAGATATGGCATTGTAATGCATGTGTACTTCCATGATTGTAGGAAACCCTTTCTTCTTCTTTCTTCTATAATGCACCTCCACTCTTGTACGTAGATGCTAGATGAACGTTTATTGCACCAGAGTGTTGAGATATGGCACTGTAATGTGTGTGTGCTTCCATAAGCTCGAAGCACAAAAGGGTTTCCTACAATCATGGAACGTGAGCAATCGCAATGAGACTCCATAGTGGCCATTGGCAAAAACATCGTAGAAATGAGTGTAGTTTAAAATGCATCTCCACTCTTGACCTTAGGGGCTAAATGAAAGTTTCTTGCACCAGAGTGTTGAGATATGGGACTGTAATGTGTGTGAGCTTCCATAAGTTTGTTGGGAGAAATAATTTTTCACAATTATGGAACATGTGAAATCTATTTTAGACTGCATAGAGGCCAATAGTCAAAATAGCTTAGAAATGAGTGCACTTCATAAGGCATCTGCGCTCTTGACTTTAGGAGCTAGATGAACGTTTCTTGCACCAGAGTGTTGAGATATGGCAGTGTAATGTGTGTGAGCTTCCATAAGTTTGTCTGAAGAAAGAATTTTTCACAATCATGGAAAATGTGAAATCTATTTTAGACTGCTTAGTGGCCAATGGTCAAAATAGCTAAGAAATGAGTGCACTTCATAAGGCATCTGCGCTATTGACTTTAGGAGCTAGATGAAAGTTTCTTGCACCAGAGTGTTGAGATATGGCACTGTAATGTGTGTGAGCTTCCATAAGTTTGTCGGAAGAAAGAATTTTTCACAATCATGGAAAATGTGAAATCTATTTTAGACTGCATAGTGGCCAATGGTCAAAATAGCTAAGAAATGAGTGCACTTCATAAGACATCTCCAGTCTTAACCTTAGGAGCTAAATGAAAGTTTCTTGCACCAGAGTGTTGAGATATGGCAGTGTAATGTGTGTGAGCTTCCATAAGTTTGTCTGAAGAAAGAATTTTTCACAATCATGGAAAATGTGAAATCTATTTTAGACTGCATAGTGGCCAATGGTCAAAATAGCTTAGAAATGAGTGCACTTCATAAGGCATCTGCGCTCTTGACCTTAGGAGCTAGATGAAAGTTTCTTGCACCAGAGTGTTGAGATATGGCAGTGGAATGTGTGTGAGCTTCCATAAGGTTGTCGGAAGAAAGAATTTTTAACAATCATGGAACATGTGATATCAATTCTAGAGTGCATAGAGGCCAATGGTCAAAATAGCTTAGAATTGAGACTTGTACGTAGGTGGTAGGTGAATGTTTATTGAACCGGAGTGTTGAGATACAGGACTGTAATGTGTTTGTGCTTCCACGATTCTAGGAAACCCTTTCTTCTTCTTTCTTCTATAATGCACCTCCACTCTTGTAGGTAGGTGCTAGGCGAACGTTTTATTGAACCAAAGTGTTGAGATATGGCACTGTAATGTGTGTGAGCTTCCATAAGTTTGACGGAAGAAAGAATTTTTCACAATCATGGAATATGTGAAATCTATTTTAGACTGCATAGTGGCCAATGGTCAAAATAGCTTAGAAATGAGTGCACTTCATAAGGCATCTCCACTCTTGACCTTAAGAGCTAGATGAAAGTTTCTTACTCCAAAGTGTTGAGATATGGCATTGTAATGCATGTGTACTTCCATGATTGTAGGAAACCCTTTCTTCTTCTTTCTTCTATAATGCACCTCCACTCTTGTACGTAGATGCTAGATGAACGTTTATTGCACCAGAGTGTTGAGATATGGCACTGTAATGTGTGTGTGCTTCCATAAGCTCGAAGCACAAAAGGGTTTCCTACAATCATGGAACGTGAGCAATCGCAATGAGACTCCATAGTGGCCATTGGCAAAAACATCGTAGAAATGAGTGTAGTTTAAAATGCATCTCCACTCTTGACCTTAGGGGCTAAATGAAAGTTTCTTGCACCAGAGTGTTGAGATATGGGACTGTAATGTGTGTGAGCTTCCATAAGTTTGTTGGGAGAAATAATTTTTCACAATTATGGAACATGTGAAATCTATTTTAGACTGCATAGAGGCCAATAGTCAAAATAGCTTAGAAATGAGTGCACTTCATAAGGCATCTGCGCTCTTGACTTTAGGAGCTAGATGAAAGTTTCTTGCACCAGAGTGTTGAGATATGGCAGTGTAATGTGTGTGAGCTTCCATAAGTTTGTCTGAAGAAAGAATTTTTCACAATCATGGAAAATGTGAAATCTATTTTAGACTGCTTAGTGGCCAATGGTCAAAATAGCTAAGAAATGAGTGCACTTCATAAGGCATCTGCGCTATTGACTTTAGGAGCTAGATGAAAGTTTCTTACTCCAAAGTGTTGAGATATGGCATTGTAATGCATGTGTACTTCCATGATTGTAGGAAACCCTTTCTTCTTCTTTCTTCTATAATGCACCTCCACTCTTGTACGTAGATGCTAGATGAACGTTTATTGCACCAGAGTGTTGAGATATGGCACTGTAATGTGTGTGTGCTTCCATAAGCTCGAAGCACAAAAGGGTTTCCTACAATCATGGAACGTGAGCAATCGCAATGAGACTCCATAGTGGCCATTGGCAAAAACATCGTAGAAATGAGTGTAGTTTAAAATGCATCTCCACTCTTGACCTTAGGGGCTAAATGAAAGTTTCTTGCACCAGAGTGTTGAGATATGGGACTGTAATGTGTGTGAGCTTCCATAAGTTTGTTGGGAGAAATAATTTTTCACAATTATGGAACATGTGAAATCTATTTTAGACTGCATAGAGGCCAATAGTCAAAATAGCTTAGAAATGAGTGCACTTCATAAGGCATCTGCGCTCTTGACTTTAGGAGCTAGATGAAAGTTTCTTGCACCAGAGTGTTGAGATATGGCAGTGTAATGTGTGTGAGCTTCCATAAGTTTGTCTGAAGAAAGAATTTTTCACAATCATGGAAAATGTGAAATCTATTTTAGACTGCTTAGTGGCCAATGGTCAAAATAGCTAAGAAATGAGTGCACTTCATAAGGCATCTGCGCTATTGACTTTAGGAGCTAGATGAAAGTTTCTTGCACCAGAGTGTTGAGATATGGCACTGTAATGTGTGTGAGCTTCCATAAGTTTGTCGGAAGAAAGAATTTTTCACAATCATGGAAAATGTGAAATCTATTTTAGACTGCATAGTGGCCAATGGTCAAAATAGCTAAGAAATGAGTGCACTTCATAAGACATCTCCAGTCTTAACCTTAGGAGCTAAATGAAAGTTTCTTGCACCAGAGTGTTGAGATATGGCAGTGTAATGTGTGTGAGCTTCCATAAGTTTGTCTGAAGAAAGAATTTTTCACAATCATGGAAAATGTGAAATCTATTTTAGACTGCATAGTGGCCAATGGTCAAAATAGCTTAGAAATGAGTGCACTTCATAAGGCATCTGCGCTCTTGACCTTAGGAGCTAGATGAAAGTTTCTTGCACCAGAGTGTTGAGATATGGCAGTGGAATGTGTGTGAGCTTCCATAAGGTTGTCGGAAGAAAGAATTTTTAACAATCATGGAACATGTGATATCAATTCTAGAGTGCATAGAGGCCAATGGTCAAAATAGCTTAGAATTGAGACTTGTACGTAGGTGGTAGGTGAATGTTTATTGAACCGGAGTGTTGAGATATGGCACTGTAATGTGTGTGAGCTTCCATAAGCTCGAAGCACAAAAGGGTTTCCTACAATCATGGAACATCAGCAATCTCATTGAGACTCCATAGCGGCCATTGCCAAAAACATCATAGAATTGCATGTAGTTTAAAATGCATCTCCACTCTTGACCTTAGGAGCTAGATGAAAGTTTCTTGCACCAGAGTGTTGAGATATTTGACGGTAATGTGTGTGAGCTTCCATAAGTTTGTGGGAAGAAAGAATTTTTCACAATCATGGAACATGTGAAATCTATTTTAGACTGCATAGTAGCCAATGGTCAAAATAGCTTAGAAATCAGTGCACTTTATAATGCATCTCCCCTCTTGTACGTAGCTGCTAGATGAACGTTTCTTGCACCAGAGTGTTGAGATATAGGACTGTAATGTGTTTGTGCTTCCACGATTCTAGGAAACCCTTTCTTCTTCTTTCTTCTATAATGCACCTCCACTCTTGTAGGTAGGTGCTAGGCGAACGTTTTATTGAACCAAAGTGTTGAGATATGGCACTGTAATGTGTGTGAGCTTCCATAAGTTTGACGGAAGAAAGAATTTTTCACAATCATGGAATATGTGAAATCTATTTTAGACTGCATAGTGGCCAATGGTCAAAATAGCTTAGAAATGAGTGCACTTCATAAGGCATCTCCACTCTTGACCTTAAGAGCTAGATGAAAGTTTCTTACTCCAAAGTGTTGAGATATGGCATTGTAATGCATGTGTACTTCCATGATTGTAGGAAACCCTTTCTTCTTCTTTCTTCTATAATGCACCTCCACTCTTGTACGTAGATGCTAGATGAACGTTTATTGCACCAGAGTGTTGAGATATGGCACTGTAATGTGTGTGTGCTTCCATAAGCTCGAAGCACAAAAGGGTTTCCTACAATCATGGAACGTGAGCAATCGCAATGAGACTCCATAGTGGCCATTGGCAAAAACATCGTAGAAATGAGTGTAGTTTAAAATGCATCTCCACTCTTGACCTTAGGGGCTAAATGAAAGTTTCTTGCACCAGAGTGTTGAGATATGGGACTGTAATGTGTGTGAGCTTCCATAAGTTTGTTGGGAGAAATAATTTTTCACAATTATGGAACATGTGAAATCTATTTTAGACTGCATAGAGGCCAATAGTCAAAATAGCTTAGAAATGAGTGCACTTCATAAGGCATCTGCGCTCTTGACTTTAGGAGCTAGATGAAAGTTTCTTGCACCAGAGTGTTGAGATATGGCAGTGTAATGTGTGTGAGCTTCCATAAGGTTGTCGGAAGAAAGAATTTTTAACAATCATGGAACATGTGATATCAATTCTAGAGTGCATAGAGGCCAATGGTCAAAATAGCTTAGAATTGAGACTTGTACGTAGGTGGTAGGTGAATGTTTATTGAACCGGAGTGTTGAGATATGGCACTGTAATGTGTGTGAGCTTCCATAAGCTCGAAGCACAAAAGGGTTTCCTACAATCATGGAACATCAGCAATCTCATTGAGACTCCATAGCGGCCATTGCCAAAAACATCATAGAATTGCATGTAGTTTAAAATGCATCTCCACTCTTGACCTTAGGAGCTAGATGAAAGTTTCTTGCACCAGAGTGTTGAGATATTTGACGGTAATGTGTGTGAGCTTCCATAAGTTTGTCGGAAGAAAGAATTTTTCACAATCATGGAACATGTGAAATCTATTTTAGACTGCATAGTAGCCAATGGTCAAAATAGCTTAGAAATCAGTGCACTTTATAATGCATCTCCCCTCTTGTACGTAGGTGCTAGATGAACGTTTCTTGCACCAGAGTATTGAGATATTTGACGGTAATGTGTGTGAGCTTCCATAAGTTTGTCGGAAGAAAGAATTTTTCACAATCATGGAACATGTGAAATCTATTTTAGACTGCATAGTGGCCAATGGTCAAAATAGCTTAGAAATTAGTGCACTTCATAAGGCATCTCCACTCTTGACCTTAAGAGCTAAATGAAAGTTTCTTACTCCAAAGTGTTGAGATATGGCATTGTAATGCATGTGTACTTCCATGATTGTAGGAAACCCTTTCTTCTTCTTTCTTCTATAATGCACCTCCACTCTTGTACGTAGATGCTAGATGAACGTTTATTGCACCAGAGTGTTGAGATATGGCACTGTAATGTGTGTGTGCTTCCATGAGCTCGAAGCACAAAAGGGTTTCCTACAATCATGGAACGTGAGCAATCGCAATGAGACTCCATAGTGGCCATTGGCAAAAACATCGTAGAAATGAGTGTAGTTTAAAATGCATCTCCACTCTTGACCTTAGGGGCTAAATGAAAGTTTCTTGCACCAGAGTGTTGAGATATGGGACTGTAATGTGTGTGAGCTTCCATAAGTTTGTTGGGAGAAATAATTTTTCACAATTATGGAACATGTGAAATCTATTTTAGACTGCATAGAGGCCAATAGTCAAAATAGCTTAGAAATGAGTGCACTTCATAAGGCATCTGCGCTCTTGACTTTAGGAGCTAGATGAAAGTTTCTTGCACCAGAGTGTTGAGATATGGCAGTGTTATGTGTGTGAGCTTCCATAAGTTTGTCGGAAGAAAGAATTTTTCACAATCATGGAAAATGTGAAATCTATTTTAGACTGCATAGTGGCCAATGGTCAAAATAGCTAAGAAATGAGTGCACTTCATAAGACATCTCCAGTCTTAACCTTAGGAGCTAAATGAAAGTTTCTTGCACCAGAGTGTTGAGATATGGCAGTGTAATGTGTGTGAGCTTCCATAAGTTTGTCGGAAGAAAGAATTTTTCACAATCATGGAACATGTGAAATCTATTTTAGACTGCATAGTAGCCAATGGTCAAAATAGCTTAGAAATCAGTGTACTTTATAATGCATCTCCCCTCCTGTACGTAGTTGCTAGATGAACGTTTCTTGCACCAGAGTGTTGAGATATGGGACTGCAATGTGTGTGTGCTTCCACGATTCTAGGAAACCCTTTCTTCTTCTTTCTTCTATAGTGCACCTCCACTCTTGTACGTATGTGCTAGGTGAACATTTATTGCACCACTGTGTTGAGATATGGCACTGTAATGTGTGTGAGCTTCCATAAGCTCGAAGCACAAAAGGGTTTCCTACAATCATGGAACATCAGCAATCTCACTGAGACTCCATACTGGCCATTGCCAAAAATATCATAGAATTGCATGTAGTTTAAAATGCATCTCCACTCTTGACCTTAGGAACTAGATGAAAGTTTCTTGCACCAGAGTGTTGAGATATGGCAGTGTAATGTGTGTGAGCTTCCATAAGTTTGTCGGAAGAAAGAATTTTTCACAATCATGGAACATGTGAAATCTATTTTAGACTGCATAGTAGCCAATGGTCAAAATAGCTTAGAAATCAGTGCACTTTATAATGCATCTCCCCTCTTGTACGTAGGTGCTAGATGAACGTTTCTTGCACCAGAGTGTTGAGGTATAGGACTGTAATGTGTGTGTGCTTCCACGATTCTAGGAAACCCTTTCTTCTTCTTTCTTCTATAATGCACCTCCACTCTTGAACGTAGGTGCTAGGCGAACGTTTATTTTACCAAAGTGTTGAGATATGGCACTGTAATGTGTGTGAGCTTCCATAAGTTTGACGGAAGA